>CM060443.1:8971106-10405970 GCA_030545235.1 Helianthus tuberosus
TGCGGTGTTAATCGGAACGAGTCGTGTAGACGAGATGGCAATAAGCTTTATCTCGCCAATATCATCGGTCATTTAGACCAACGGGTCAAAAGGTGAAAATATCACTTTTTGACAATATCGACTAATGGTTTGATGAGTTGTTTGATTTCAGAAATAAATATCGAGTAGATATTTACATCGCTATTACTTAGTAGATATTGAGGCAAGGTACTTAAATGGGTCAATGTAATTATCCGAGCCAGGTACGCATAATAAGATAACTCTCATCTAAATGTAAGGCTAATGAGAGTTAAACGAAGTCTAAAATAAGTTTTTGGTTACCTTAATAGGTAAACCAAATGTTACGGACGATGGTCATTATAATTGAAAGGCCTAGTGCCCTTTCAAATAAAATCATAGTTAAAAGATCGGAGTTTGGGTTAAACAAGTAACTAAAAGTCATTCGTCGTAAATGAAGGACTAATATTGACCAAAACGCCCTTGTAGGCTAAATTGAACAAACAACCCTTAAAGGTTGTTTGGAAACGAGTTTTACAATTAGATAATTACTTAGGAGGAGTATAGAAGTTGAAGGATGTAACACGTTAGTCAAATGGCTCTATTTGAGTCTTTGCCGTAAAATAACGATTTGAAGGGTAAATTTTGGTATATATAAATCACCACATTGAATCCACCACAAATACAGTTGTGGTGGAAGATCCTTTGATAAGAAATGTGGATATATGTATTTGGAAATGAATGAAAGCAATTGGTGCTTAAAATATGCTTAAATACCTCAAACGGGTTAAAATAAGCATATGGGTGAAAATGGGTTAAAGAAGGTATATAATTCTATAATTGGAACCTAATATGTTAGACATCATTGAATTTAATAGGTTTATGAGAAATAAGGGTCAAACAAACTTGTACGTTTGATAAAATCACGAACGGGTCAAATTTTAGCAAAAGAGTATTAAGCCGAAGACTTAAAAATCTTAAATTTTATCAAGCCGGATGTCGGATTTTAACTCCATATGATGGAGAATCAAATTACAAACATGTAGGAAGAAACGGTAGGTCAAACGGATAAGCGGTTTGAAAGATACGAAAGATTTCGTGTCAAATTACGGCAAAATGGAAAAGCTGGATGCAGGGTCCACCGTAAATTACGGTGCCACCGTAATTTACGGTGGAGCTGATATGGTTACGGTAGTTACCTACTGTTGTACGGTAAAAGAATATGAACACAGGGGCCACCGTAACTTACGGTGCCACCGTAAGTTACGGTGGAGATCATTTTCAAGTTTTTTTGTTTTTCTTTTGAAAATAAATTGTTTCCCGGACTCGTTTGTATGTGATTTAAACCCCGTAAGACTAAAGCATTTCATGTTTATGAAATGTAGGTACACTTTGGATGCCGGAAGACGATCAAGCTCAACGAAGAACCGAACACGATAAAGACACATGCTTCCGCACTTTGCCACGTTGTAAATTTTAAACAACGAATTCGGTCACGATATGTAGAATAACTTATAATTTGTAAAAGTTTTAATAAACCCGTATTTTTATAGTATGTGTAGTCATAGTTACACATCAAATTGTGGTATCTTACATGTAAAATCGCTAAACAGAAAATAGGGTGTTACAGCCGTGCTCAGCCAACACCACCCCGTGTTCAGCTACACAGTACCATAAAATCTTGTTTTTAACCCACTTTTACACATTTTAATCAACCGAAAAACTTATTTTTGGGACACATTGAGGACAATGTGTAATTTAAGTGTGGGGGGATGCTAAAACCTTGAATCTTGCAAGTCCTAAATACAAGCCTTACACAAAACTCTATTGGAACCGCTAATCACCCCAAATTTTTTTCAAAAATTTTCATTTTTTCTCTTGTCTAGGTTTAACTCGGGAAATTCAAGTTCTCAAAAAGGTTATATTTTTACGAATTTACAACCGATAGCGTCATGATAAAAAGAACCAACATAAGAAAATTATGAAAAGGCATGACAAGCCTAGTTAAAAATTTGATTATATATACTTGATCACATAAAAACCCATTCCCACAAATGTGAGTTTTGAGCCTTTATTGAGCATACAATTACATATCATTAGAACTAATTGCTCATTTTTCGTTTCTTGTGTGAATAGCCGCTTGGTTCTTACGACTCTAGAACTTGCCATGACGATACATTCCCGGTCCTTACCAACTTAAACCCGAGTAAGTAAATGATGAAGGCATTAGGACTAACCCTTTTTTATTTTCTACACCATTATTTTTCTTTTTTTTACCACCTACCCAAAATCCCCCTAGTTAGCCCCTTTGAGCCTAAACTTTTTCATTTCATAACCCAAACCAAACACCCTTTTACCCACCAAAACCTTTTTCATTTTTACCCCTTTGTTTTAGTAACGAGTTCGATTTTTCGTATGACTTCAAAAAAATAAAAAATATTTTGTGTTGGTGATGAAGCAAAAGAAAATAAACAAACAAGTTCATCAAAAATAACTTTGTTTGAATAAATAGCTTCATCAAAATAAAAGTTACGAAAAATAGAAAGTCTTACGAAAACCGACACTTGTTACGCTTTTCGCCTTTCTTTTACTAACCACTAACCACCAACCCAACCACCTACCTTTAACCCAAGCCTAACCCTTTACCCACAAAGTCCTCTTGATATTTACAAAGGTATATAAGTTAAAAAGGAGGAGGATTGATTGCTTGGCAAGCCTATGGTAGGAGTAAGTTCCATGCCGCTCTCGAGTGATCCACAAAAATACATTTTCGGCCGAGTGTTGAGTGATCCCCGTGAGGTATGTGAACTTGTATATAAATAGAATTTTACAAAGACATGTTATGCCCTAATAAGTAATTTCTCTTATGAAAAGTTTTAAATAAATCATGACGAATAGGATTGTAAATAAATAAAAATTAAATTAAATAAAGAATCTTGGAAATCCCGACACTCTACGACAAGCCCAAAAACCTTCTTCTCTACCCATTCCATTTGGGAGTGTAATAGCCACATATTAAAGAGTTTTGCTTGAGGACAAGCAAAGATTCAAGTGTGGGGGTATTTGATGTGTTCAAATATTAACATATAAATTTCATCAAATGAGGCATAAAACTAACCCTTTTTTAGTACTAATGTTGGAAAAAGTGTGCTTTTGTCTTCCTTTTGTATTTTCAGGATTAAATGAGCGCAAATTAACAAAAGAAGCAAAAAGACATCAAAATCTAACATAAATACAAGAAAAGGGACAAGATGTGACATGCCCAACCCCACGACAGCATCTTCCCAAGCAAAATAAGAGATCAGAAGCCTGAACACGCCCCGTGCTCAGCCAGCACGGGGGCGTGCCCAAGTGACAGCAGAAAAGACAAAGTGGTAGAAGCTTCTATTGCCCACCACGGGGCCGTGTTCGGCGGACACGGGGCCGTGGTCAACTATAAGATTCGCACAATCCAGGCTAATCTTCATAGTACAAAGATTCTTCTGCACACGGGGTCGTGCTCAGCGGACACGGGGGCGTGGTCAACTAATAAGACAAAGCTGCATTAAATGAAGAAAGAGAAGATGTGGACACGGGGCCGTGCCCACTGGACACGGGGCCGTGCCCGAGCTTCTGTTCAGCCTATAAATAGAAGTGCTTGGCTCAAGCTCAAACCATCCCTTGGCACACCACCTCTCTCACACTTCACCCACCACCACCATAACACCATCATCCACCACCATCATCCATTGTCCATCGTAGAGTGTGTGAGTCGTCTCGGGATCCAAGATTGATCGTAAGAGTTCTTGACAATCAAGGCCATGTTTGCCTAAGTCTCTTACATCACTTGGTGAAGACAAAGTGTCTAGTGTAATACTTTTCATTTCTAATCTTTTGCACTTTTTATTTGGTTTTGTATTAATGACTTTAATAACTAGTTGCTTATGTTGAAGGTGATTTTTCCTTATCGTTTGTCCGTGGTGCCTTGGCATTATTTTACTGTCTATATAAAATAAAAGATTTTCACCATTCATATCTCCACGGTCTATATGGAGGTATGTTGGCTACCTGGTCGGGGGTTAAGGGAACGGTTTGGTAAAGGTCTTGCCATTGTTCAGCGTTTAGAGGTCCTGCAATGGACCTGGGTCAAATTTAGTAGGACCTCCTTCAATACTTAACGGTATTGGATGGCGGGGGTCCAAACTCTTTGATCCCCTCATAAGTTAACTACTATTAATACTATAACCCGGCTATTTAGGACTGTATCCCTGCTGACTCAGACTACTTAGTCGAGGGTAACGTCACCTCCAAAAGAGGGGCCTACCATAATATTGCATTAATAACTTAATTAATTATCTTCCAATAATCCACCCTTTTACGATTGTATCCTTGCTGACTCAAACTACTGGGGTGAGGGTAACTTCACCTTCAAAAGAGGGGCCTACTACAATAACTAAGATAATCTCTTAATTATGTGCAAAAGTGCGGAAATAATCAAAGGTTACACTAGATACGAGTCGGAACCAAGTGATTCATCTTGTCTATCTGTTTTTCTTTTTGTTTTTATTTTCAGCATTTTAGTTAGTTTTTATTTTTCTTAGTTTAAAAACATTTTTCTAAACTTTTTATTTTGATTAGACGTTGAGGATAAACCGGTACTAAAAGCTCTTGTGTCCTTGGACGACCTCGGTATCTTACCAACACTATACTACGCCCACGATGGGTGCACTTGCCCATATGTGTGTTTAGTGTTAGTAAAATATCGTGTTTTATAAATTTATAACTTGGCTAAAAATAAGTGTTAAAGGGGCTTAAAATATACACCTAATATATATAACACTCGACAACGCATCAGTAACGTCACCTCCAAAAGAGGGGCCTTCCATAATTTGCATTAATAACTTAATTAATTATCTTTCAATAATCCACCCTTTTAGGATTGTATCCTTGCTGACTCAAACTACTGGGGTGAGGGTAACGTCACCTTCAAAAGAGGAGCCTACTACAATAACTAAGATAATCTCTTAAATAAGTGCAAAAGTGCGGAAATAATCAAATGTTACACTATACACGAGTCGGAACCAAGTGATTCATCTTGTCTATCTGTTTTTCTTTTATTTTTATTTTCAGCATTTTAGTTAGTTTTATTTTTCTAGTTTAAAACCTTTTTCTAACTTTTTGATTTGATTAGACGTTGAGGATAAACCGGTACTAAAAGCTCTTGTGTCCTTAGACGACCTCGGTATCTTAACAACACTATACTACGCTCACGATGGGTGCACTTGCCCATATGTGTGTCTAGTGTTACTAAATATCGTGTTTTATAAATTTAAAACTTGACTAAAAAGTGTTAAAGGGGCTTAAAATATACACCTAATATATATAACACTTCACACGCGTCAAGTTTTTGGCGCCGCTGCCGGGGACAAAAGGGTTTTAAGAAAGTTAGGAATCAACGGCCTAATCGTTTTTTCTTATTTTTCATTTTTTTAGGATTTTTCTTAGTTTTTCAGCTTCTGCAGAACTCAGCACGGGCCGTGCCCGCTGAACACGCCCCGTGCCCAATCATTGGAACTGGCAATCCTGTTTTAAGTCAGACAGTAAGCTGAACACGAGGCCGTGCCCACTCAACACGCCCTCGTGCCCAAGTTTCAGTTACTGAAAACAGAACCGTAAGATCCCAATGGTTGGTAATTTCTGACACAAACATGAGTGATACTGATACTTTTTACTTTCAGCACTCTTATGGTACTATGTGGTGTCAATTATGTGGTGGTAACCATAAGGAATTAGAATGTTATTTTCTAAATTATAAACCCCACTATATAGACCCATCGTTTCCCAGTATCCTTAAGAGGGGCGAAAGTAAAAATAATCCCTATCTCTCCCTCGAATGCTCCCAACCGGATTTTCTAGGAGAAATGCTTCTCGATAAATTATTTCAATTAGAAGATCTAATTATTGATTGGTTAAAAGAACTTAGGAAAGATTTCAATGATCTTTTCCAAGACGATAACCAAGAAGAAGGGTTGGAAACGCATTCAAACAACTTCGTTGTTTCCGACGATACTTCTAACTCTAGCGAGGACTTGAGCGATAGTCGTCCCTGTGTCGATTGTGCCGTGAAGGACTCCCCATCAACTTTGTTTGATGCATACATAGACCTGAGCGATTCGACATACACCTTCTTTAACGAGAGCCCGGAAAAGGGTTGGACTTGTCCACCTACATATAGCATAGGAATCACCCTCACCGACAACCTCTTGCGTTCTCGTCTTAATCTAGATCAATTAAGGTATCTTAGGCACTTTGGGGTTGTTCCATCCAGTAAGGAACTGCCCGATCCGGAAAAGTTCCTTAAAAATAGACACACTTCATAAAACAGCCATCCGACACGGGGCCGTGCCCAGGTCAACACGCCCCCGTGTCCACCAAAAGATTCCCTTCTGACTTTTGTCAGAATACGAACAAAACGTGTCAGGATCTTGCCTGCACACAGGGCCGTGTCCAGCCGACACGGGGCCGTGTCTAGCATGCTGTCGTTTTCTATAAATGCAGCCAAGAATCCTGCACATTTGGACCATCCTGGGACAGAGATTTGAAAGAATTTTCTAACATTCCATCCTAGGTATGTTCTAAAAGAAGGTTCTAACAAACTTCTTGTCCTTTCCTCTTTTATCCATTACCTTCTTCTTCATCTTTCTTGCACCAACAACTCCATTAAAGCTTGATTTCAAGCTTCATTGTGATGATTGTTGATGTTTTTGTTCATGGAATCTTGTTAAAAATAAGTTACACAACATTGTTTTAAGTTATTTCTGCTCAAAAAGGCTTCATAAGTTGGGAAAATAATTTGAAACTCAAAGGTTCCTTGTTCTAAAAATCTGCAGAAAGTTAAACACGGGGCCGTGCTCATTGAGCACGGGGCCGTGTCCGTGGTACTGTTTCATTTAAAACGAACTATTTTTGGTTTGTTTTCGTAGAATGTCTAGTCAAAACTGTGGAACCTCTTCTGCACACTCCAGAAACAGTCGAAGGGAAATGAGGCCATCGATTGAAGCAACTCTCGTGAGATACGTAATGGCGCTACGTGAAGCTCTTGACGAGATGACTTCGGTAGAGGAGGTCCTCATTGACCGTATCAATTATCTTTCGGTGGGGTTGGAAAACAGTTTTCAAGAAATAAACCTCTTGCACCAGAGGTTAAACATTCTTGTGACACCTCCCATGGAACCAATCCTCCCTCAAGAGGATTGGAACCTAGCACTTAGAATCCACAATCCTACCGGTTGGGACGACATTCCGGCGGAACCTCCTCTTGAAGAACTCCAAGAAATCCCGGTGGAAGTTGCACCTCCTCAAACCGATGCTAATGAGCCCGCTTTTCTTCTCCCTCGGGAGATCGAAGAATGGCTCGCCGACGTATGAGGACCCTATACCCGGAAAGAGAAGTTGTCAAAGCCACATTTAATCGGAAGATTTAACTTTTCAGGAATTTTGCTAATAGAATAAGGCTAGAACTTCTTGGTTTAGATTACTTGTGCTTCTTTGACCTAACTATCTAGTATTTTAATTTTTAGGATTAATATGTAATTCTCTCTATGACTAATGATTGATGGTTTTAGTTAATTTGGTGTTTGGGTGGTGTTGAAATGAATAAAACACACTTGAGATGGCAAAGGAAACAAGGGAAACTTGAACCAGCACCCCATGCAGGAAAACAGAGCCGTCCAACAAAACTCTTCGTTTACAGTAGGTTCGGCACGGGCCGTGTCCGTCCAACACGGCCCCGTGCTGCACAGTCTGCGGAAAAAGACCCAGTTCAGGTAACTGGACACGGGCCGTGTTCACCCAACACGCCCCCGTGTCCAGACTTCTGTTTCTTTTGATTTAATTTTGTTACTGGCACTTGAACACGGGGCCGTGCCCGGACAACACGGGGCCGTGTTCAGCGCCCAGTAACACAAAATTTTTGCTTTTTCACACCTTTTTACACATTCAATCAACCTAAAAATTTATTTTTGGGACACATTGAGGACAATGTGTAATTTAAGTGTGGGGGGGGGGGATGCTAAAACCTTGAATCTTGCAAGTCCTAAATACAAGCCTTACACAAAACTCTATTGGAACCGCTAATCACCCCAAATTTTTTTCAAAAATTTTTCAATTTTTCTTACTTGTCTAGGTTTAACTTGGGAATTTCAAGTTCTAAAAAGGTTATATTTTTACGAATTTACAACTGATAGCGTCGTGATAAAAAGAACCAACATAAGAAAATTATGAAAAGGCATGACAAGCTTAGTTAAAATTTGATTATATATACTTGATCACATAAAAACTCATTCCCACAAAAGTGAGTTTTGAGCCTTTATTGAGCATACAATTAAATATCATTAAACTAAATGCTTATTTTTCGTTTCTTGTGTGAATAGCTGCTTGGTTCTTACGACTCTAGAACTTGTCACGACGATACATTCCCGGTCCTTACCAACTTAAACCCGAGTAAGTAAATGACGGAGGCATTAGGACTAACCCTTTTTATTTCTACACCATTATTTTTCTTTTTTTTACCACCTACCCAAAATCCCCCTAGTTAGCCCCTTTGAGCCTAAACCTTTTCATTTCATAACCCAAACCAAACACCCTTTTACCCACCAAAACCTTTTTCATTTTTAACCCTTTGTTTTAGTAACGAGCTCGGTTTCTCATATGGCTTCAAAAAAATAAAATAAATAAAATAAAAATAAAAAAAAGCTGATTATGAAGCAAAAGCAAATAAACAAACAAGTTTATCAAAAATAACTTTGTTTGAAAAATAGCTTCATAAAAATAAAAGTTGAAAAATAGAAAGTCTTACGAGAACCGACGCTTGTTACGCTTTTCGCCCTTTTTCTACTAACCACTAACCACTAACCCAACCACCTACCTTTAACCCAAGCCTAACCCTTCACCCAAAAAGTCCTCTTGATCTTTACGAAGGTATATAAGTTAAAAAGGAGGAGGATTGATTGCTTGGCAAGCCTATGGTAGGAGTAAGTTCCATGCCGCTCTCGAGAGAACCACAAAAATACATCTTCGGCCGAGTGTTGAGTGATCCCCGTGAGGTATGTGAACTTGTATATAAATAGAATTTTAAAAAGGCATGTTATGCCCTAATAAGTAATTTATCTTATGAAAAGTTTTAAATAAATCATGACGAATAGGATTGTAAATAAATAAAAATAAAACTAAATAAAGAATCTTGGAAATCCCGACACTCTATGACAAGCCCAAAAACCTTCTTCTCTACCCATTCCATTTGGGAGTGTAATAGCCACATATTAAAGAGTTTTGCTTGAGGACAAGCAAAGATTCAAGTGTGAGGGTATTTGATGTGTGCAAAATGCAACATATAAATTACATCAATTGTGGCATAAAACTAACCATTTTTTAGTACTAATGTTGGAAAAAGTGTGCTTTTGTCTTCCTTTTGTATTTTCAGGATTAAATGAGCTTAAATTAACAAAAGAAGCAAAAAGACATCAAAATCTAACATAAATACAAGAAAAGGAACAAGACGTGACATGCCCGACCCCACAACAGCATCTTCCCAAGCAAAACAAGAAGACAGAAGACTGAACACGCCCCGTGCTCAGCCAGCACGGGGGCGTGCCCAAGTGTAAGCAGAAAAGACAAAGTGGTAGAAGCTTCTATTGCCCACCACGGGGCCGTGCTCAGCGTACACGGGGCCGTGGTCAACTATAAGATTCGCACAATCTAGGCAAATCTTCATAGTACAAAGATTCTTCTGCACACGGGGTCGTGCTCAGCGGACACGGGGGCGTGGTTAACTAATAAGACAAGCTGCAATAAATGAAGAAAGAGAAGGGTGTGGACACGGGGCCGTGCCCACTGGACACGGGGCCGTGCCCGAGCTTCTGTTCAGCCTATAAATAGGAGTGCTTGGCTCAAGCTCAAACCATCCCTTGGCACACCACCTCTCTCACACTTCACCCACCACCCACCACCACCATAACACCATCATCCACCACCATCATCCATTGTCCATCATAGAGTGTGTGAGTCGTCTCGGGATCCAAGATTGATCGTAAGAGTTCTTGACAATCAAGGCCATGTTTGCCTAAGTCTCTTACATCACTTGGTGAAGACAAGTGTCTAGTGTAATACTTTTTATTTCTAATCTTTTCGCACTTTTTACTTGGTTTTGTATTAATGACTTTAATAACTAGTTTCTTATGTTGAAGGTGATCTTTCCTTATCGTTTGTCCGTGGTGTCTTGACATTATTTTACTGTCTATATAAAATAAAAGATTTTCACCATTCATATCTCCATGGTTTATATGGCGGTATGTTGGCTACCTGGTCGGGGGTTAAGGGAACAGTTTGGTAAAGGTCTTGCCATTGTTCAGCGTTTAGAGGTCCTGCAATGGACCTGGGTCAAATTTAGTAGGACCTCCTTCAATACTTAACGGTATTGGATGGCGGGGGTCCAAACTCTTTGATCCCCTCATAAGTTAACTACTATTAATACTATAACCCGGCTATTTAGGACTGTATCCCTGCTGACTCAGACTACTTAGTCGAGGGTAACGTCACCTCCAAAAGAGGGGCCTACCATAATTTGCATTAATAACTTAATTCATTATCTTTCAATAATCCACCCTTTTAGGATTGTATCCTTGCTGACTCAAACTACTGGGTGAGGGTAACGTCACCTTCAAAAGAGGGGCCTACTACAATAACTAAGATAATCTCTTAAATAAGTGCAAAAGTGCGGAAATAATCAAATGTTACACTATACACGAGTCGGAACCAAGTGATTCGTCTTGTCTATCTGTTTTTCTTTTATTTTTATTTTCAGCATTTTAGTTAGTTTTATTTTTCTAGTTTAAAACCTTTTTCTAACTTTTTGATTTGATTAGACGTTGAGGATAAACCGGTACTAAAAGCTCTTGTGTCCTTGGACGACCTCGGTATCTTACCAACACTATACTACGCTCATGATGGGTGTACTTGCCCATATGTGTGTCTAGTGTTAGTAAATATCGTGTTTTATAAATTTAAAACTTGACTAAAAAAGTGTTAAAGGGGCTTAAAATATACACCTAATATATATAACACTTCACACGCATCAATTGGTAATCGTAGTTGTTATGGAAACTTCTGGACAATCTGTTTCGCTCAGTGTCGCGCCCTGATGTTTCCGCCATCGGTTGGGGTGTGACTGATTGGTATCAGAGCCATAACTATAGGGAATTAGGCAAGACTCGACCTAGTCCGGGTCGATGTCTTAGAAACGACCTAGTCTATAGTCTAAGTACCAACAGACTGGCTTGTGCATGCCCAGTAGGGGTTTTGTACGAGTTTACTTGCTATTCTCGCTATTTCTCGCTCGAACTCGCTGTACACTACACACTTGCGCGAACATCGCATACTACAGTTTGGCGCAAGATCAGCCTTTCCTAAAGCTGATTACACACACAAACGAATGATTTGGTTAAGAATAGGTGTGCAAACCGCAAACTCTCGACCAGATTACTCATTCGAACTGTTATTTATAGTAATAAACAAGAGAATTTGCGCTGAATTAGGACTGAAATCCATACTTCGACGCAAATCCTCTATTCTATCTCGTGGTTTTACCACACAAATAGGAATGTAGTCGCTAAGTTAGGGGTGAAACCCGAACCTTGATGATTCGTTCTACTCTCTAATATGGTTTTTACAAAACTCTCACCAAAGTCTCGACGGTAACTGGAAGGATGCGGCCGATCGCTCGAATCGAAGCAAGAGCACAGTCTAGAAGGCCAAAGTGTGTACATAAAGTCCTTGAGAATAGTTGAATCACTTTGGGTAGTCGAAGTCTATCTAGCCGAAGACAATCTATTCTCGATTTCGATGTGTTTCAATTCTGAGCCCGCAACTGCTGACTCTGATATTTGTCGATTTTATGTGGAATTTATGTGTTTTATGTGATTATATGTTTCGATTTTGGTGGTTTACTCATTTTCGCTGTTTATATAGATCCACACGCATGACCCGCACTGCACAACTATCCCAAGACGCTAACAAATCGCTGGTCGTTATTCGCAATCGCTGCTCGATACTCGCAATCGCTATAATTAATCACGGTACGCACTATGAAGGATAGGGAATACGTGCAACATATAGCTAGGTTTCTGTATTCTGACTGCCTCATGTGCTTCTGTGCCCTATGTGCTTATGTGTTTCTGTGCTCTACGTGTTTATGTGCTAATGTGTTTACGTGCCTATGTGCCTACGTGCCTGTGTGATTATATGAATAGATGTATTCCTGAGCTTTATGGTAATCGCTAAACTATACTAGGAATAATCAAAACTTGTGTTGAGTCCTGTGGCGATATCGGTTGCAGACATTGTCGTCATCTGGATCTCACGCTACTCAAGGTGCTCGACGAAAGCAAGCAGATAAACGTCTTACCGCTATGGTTGCTAAGCAAATGGCGAAAGTTGTTCCACAGATCATCAGTGAGCTGTACGAAACTGTGAGTAAATTATCAGAAGAGTCAAGGACCGATACTCCCAAGGCTGCCTTTAGCTTCAAACAGTTTAAAGCTTGCGGGCCGAAAGAATTTACTGGCGAAGATGGTCCCACGACCTTATTTCAATGGTTTGATTCGATCGTGGTCACCCTGCGCCAGAGTGGCTGTCCTGATGAACTCCGCACTCTGAATGCTACCGGCGTCCTCCAATCCCGAGCGCTGAGAGAAACAAACGCGGAAACGATGTAGCTTACGGTTTGACGTGGGATGAGTTAAAGGACGTCATGTTGGAAGAGTTCTGCCCTCCCCACGAGCGGCAAAAGTTGGAGGACGAATTCTGGCACATCAAGCAGAAGGAGGGTGACAATGCAGCTTTAACCGCTCGCTTCAAGCAGCTTAGCATAATCTATCCTGATCAAGTTAAGACTTCTGATATGGCCATCAAGAAGTATATTCGAGCTCTGCCAGATTGTGTCGCAGATTTTGTGCAAGCTTCAAAGCCAGCAACAATCGAGGAAACTTACCTGCTTGCCGCTGAAATAAACGACAAGCGAGTCAAGTCTGGGACAAAGCCGCCAAGAATCTACATCAAGCTACCACCGCACCAACTGCTAAAACCGTCGCCGCTCCTCAGTCTTCAAAGGCCTCACGTCGCAAGAGGAAGAACAACAGCAACTCCAGCAACAAGAACTATGTTGTAACCACTGCTGCCCCACTCCAGGTTGTACCAGCTCAGCAGCATACTCAACACCGCCAGGTTGTGACACCAGTAACCCAAGCACCGCCAACAAAGCGTGCTTATACTGGTCCTCACCCTGCCTGCCTGACATGAACCTATCACCACCCAGTGGGAATCGCCTGCAGATTTTGTGCACACTGCAACATATACGGCCACTTCACAGCCAACTGCCGTACAGGTCCTCGACAAGCACCAGCACCAGCTACTGCTCATCAAGCTCTGCTCCCTGCCCCTTGAGGCCAACAAGCAGATCCGACACCCGCGGTCAATGCTAGGGTCTGCTTTGCGTGTGGTGATCCCAACCACTTCGCAAACATGTGCCCCAATCGGGTTGTGAAACAAGAGCCTCAACAGCAGCAGCCCCAGCAGCAGCAGCCTCAGCAACAGCAACAACAAGCCGCTCATGCTCGAACTTTCAACATTAATGTGCGCCAGTCTCAAGCTAACAACAACGTGGTCAATGGTACGTTCCTTGTGAATGGTATTTATGCTTCGTGTTTGTTTGATACTGGAGCCGATAACTGCTTTGTATCGTTTGAGTTCGAAAAGCTTCTTAATCGTAAGCGCGCCCATCTCCCCTCGACGTTCGATGTTGAAGTTGCTACCGGAAGAACCGTCGCCGTCAACTCCGTTCTTCGTGATTGTACTCTCGAGCTCAACAATCACATTTTCCCCATCGATCTTATTCCGATGCAACTTGGAAGTTTTGACGTCATAGTAGGCATGGACTTTCTTCGTGAAAATCATGCTGAAGTTGTTTGCTTCGATAAGATGATTCGATTCTCGCTTGCTAATGGTGATCTTGACTCATACCCACTCATCCGCATGTGGAGGCCACTTTAGCAGGCATAAAACGGGCTACCGGGTTTTGTCGTGTGGGTTTTATTGGCACACAATTTTCAAGGATGCGTGTGAATTTGCAAGAAATTGTGTAAATTGTCAAAGGATGGGAAGCATTTCAAAGAGGGATGAGATGCCATTACAACCAATTTTGGTTGTGGAAATATTTGATGTATGGGGCATTGACTTTATGGGTCCCTTTCCGAATTCCAATGGGTTTTTATACATTTTGGTGGCGGTGGACTACGTCTCTAAATGGATTGAAGCTATTGCAGCAAGAACAAACGACCATTCGGTTGTTTGTAAATTTGTTCAATCCAACATCTTTTCCCGTTTTGGTATTCCACGAGTTATTATTAGTGATGGCGGTTCGCATTTGAAGAACTTTAATTTCGGAAAATTGTTGAAGCGGTATAGCGTGAATCACCGGATTGCCACACCTTACCATCCGCAAACTAGTGGACAAGTCGAAGTGTCCAACCGTCAAACTAAAGAAATTCTCATGAAGATGGTTAGAACGGATAGGAAGGATTGGTCGAGCAAGTTAGATGATGCGTTGTGGGCATACCGGATGGCTTACAAGACTCCAATAGGCACAACACCTTACCGGATGGTGTATGGAAATGGTTGTCACTTGCCAATGGAGTTAGCTCATCGGGCGCATTGGGCAATCAAGACGGTGAATGCGGACTATGATGAAGCGGGGAAGATGAGGAAGTTGCAATTGAGTGAAATAGAAGAAATTAGAGACGAAGCGTACGAGTGTGCATCGGCATACAAAGACAAGCTCAAAAAGGTCCATGACGCAAAGTTGAGAAAGAAAACTTTTGAAGTGGGTCAAAAGGTATGGTTATACAACTCAAGGCTAAAGATGTTTGCAGGCAAACTTAAAAGCAAATGGATGGGCCCATATGTTGTTCGGCGAGTCAGGAGATTCGGTGATGTGGATATCCAAGATGAGCAAACCAACAAACAACAAACGGTGAATGGCCATCGGTTAAAGCCATACTTGGAAGGGAACGACATCAAAAATTTGGAGCTTGATAAAGCGGGCTACATTCTACGCCCGGTAGATGATGAACAACCATGAGAGGCCCAGGTTTGGTAGTGTACATAGTTAGTATTTTTTTTATGTTGTTTGTTTTGTTTAGTTGCACATTACCGTAATCGCTTGAGGCTCGTGTTTGAAACAAGTGTGGGGACGTTCGGGTCACGGATAGTTCTAGCATTGTGTTGAGGACAACACGAGACTTTCGAGGGGGTAGGGTAATTTTTCCATGTTTTTGAAAAATTATAAAAACACAAAAAAAAATCAAAAAATTGAAAAAATACAACGAAAAACACTTAAAATCGAAATTTTTAGCGAAGCATGGATGCCCAGATGCCACCGTAATTTACGGTGGGCTTGAAATTTTTGGGGATTTACGGTGAAACACTATTGTGTTATGGTAAGCATTTTTGCCAGAGGTCCACCGTAAATTACGGTGGCTACCGTAATTTACGGTAGCCTCTGGCGATGAATGTGACGTTTCAGCAGCGGCGGTTACATTAAAAAAAAACTAAGTCACGTGAGTACACCCCTGTCCACTCGTTTCTTTCACTTCTTTTCCTCCACAAACATCATCTATCTCTATCACAAACCCCACACAAGATCTCACAAACCCCACAACCTTCTTCAACCTTCAATTCTTCATATCTTCTTCAATTCTTGGTCAAATCTCATGAAATTTGGGTCTATCTTGACTGAAATTTCACGTACTTGCCGATTTTGAGAAGAGATTTGTGAGAAAACATCGTTTTCTGGTCCGATTTACAAACCCTAGAACCGAAACTTTTTGGGGGTTTTTGAAGTTTTTGATCTTCAATGCAAGGTATGTGATGTTTATTTGTTACTTTTGATGATGCATTGTGAAAATGAAGGTTATTTTTGCTACTTGTTCATACACACTTGCTTGTTCATAGTTTTTGTCATGAAAAATTATTACTTGATCATTGTTATGGTTGTAGATGTAGGATTGATGTTAAAATTGTGAACTTTTGGGAACCTCTACATTGTAGAGGCACCATGCCCAATTTTTGTGAAAATGATTTATAAGGTTTTGTGTTCACTAGCATCTACAACCATAGTAACAAGCAAGTGTGGGGATGTTTTGGAGAAAAAGGGCTGATTTTTTGTATTTGGTTGTGTTGTTTGTTTTTGTGATGTCTGTAGGAAAATGGTGAGAACTAAGGAAATAGCCGGAGCTAGTTCTTCGGCTAAAGGCAAAGGCAAACAGCCGGAACAACAACCAAAGAAGAGGAGGTATTTGGGTAGGGATGATGATAGTGAGAGTAATGAGGAAGAAATGGTAGAGTTGGACCCGACTGACAAGCCAAGGTGGGAATCGGGTCCTTTAGATGATCAGCCGGATGAGTGGCAGCCGACATTATTTCATGATCGAATGAATCGTTTAAAGAATAAGGCTGCTGCGTTTATCTGTGAAAGGGAAGTGAGAGAAGTTGAGTTTGGGCCGTTCAATGTTTTTGCTCAGTTTCGTGCCTTAGGATGGGAGGTGGCACTCAGTTGTTACGACAAGGACAACAAGAATCTGTTTATGGATGAGATTCAAGAATGGATGGCTACGTTGACATGCAATAGGTACGACAAGTCGTCGCAGATGAAGATGACGGGAACGGTTAATAGGATAAAGGTGGAAATGTCGTTTGATACATTGCGGAAGTTGGCGAGATATGACAGTTTGCCTGCTCGTGATTACACATTCCCGAGTCTTGATGATTTGTTGATTAAACCGGAGAAACATCCGAGGTGGAACGACATGTTAGCAGCCTTGCTCTTGCCGGGTACTTATAGTGGCATATTGTACCGAAGAAACTTGAGGATTGAAGCAAAGCTGCTGCTCACTATTTGTATCTTGAATGTGATACCAAGAAGAGGCGATAAACAGGAGGTGAGGTACCCGGAGATACCCGTTCTTTATTCGTTGCTCCATGGGTCTCCCTGCTTTCCGATTCGGTTTTTGATCATGAACCATCTTTGGATATACCGAAACAAAGTGGGGAGGAGCATCATCCCGTATTGCCGGATTATTATGGGGTTGTTAAAACAATTCAAGGCGATCACATCGGAGGACAAAGGGGCAGCAAAAAGACACAAGCCTTTTGACATCCAAAGGATGGGTATTGGATGGACCTACGACCAATCGGAAAGATACCACAAGCTCAAGTCGGAAGGTCAAAGATGGAGGGCGTTGAAAGTTGATGCACGGGCACTTTTACCGGGTGAAGAGGAAGAACCCGATAGTGAAGATGAACCCCCCCAAGTGGGGATGAAGATTATGCGGATGAGCCTCATGGAGAGCATATGGATGTGGGCCAAGGGGGCCCGAGTCGGGGACATGGCGGTGGTTTCTTTGACTATACGGAGCGCTCATACGAGCCGAATTGGGCTTATGATGGTACTATGCAAGAAATCATCGAGAACCAACGTCCACCGGCATCGGTTTTTGACACATGGTCGAGATCGGAGCATACTTTCTTTGATCACCAAACGATGATAGGGGCTAGTATGGAGCGGGCCTTAAAGCATAACTTTGATCGTCAAGAATCATGGAACTGTACACATGCTTACTCCCATGAGTTAGAGATGAACAATCGATATCATGATGATCAAGCTCGGCGAATGCATGCGGATTGGCATGCGGGGCGGCCCGTGGTTGTGGATCCACCTCCGGTGGATTATGCGTCTCTACCACCTTACGATGGTAGTGTTTCGTATCCGACACCGCCGCTCCATCATTCGCAATGGATGGATCCTCGACAAAACCAACATCAACATGGAGCTCCACAACAACGCGGAAGTGGAAGTGGTAGCGGTGCATTCCCCTTCGAAGAGTGGAATGAGATGATGTCTTCCATTTTCGGGCCACCTCAGCCACCGTATTACTAGTCAGGTTGTGTTCTTTCCGTTTTTGTATATTTTTGTGAATATTTTTGGTTATGTTTATGGTTGAGTGGATGGGTGGTGTTTAGCTTAGTTTGTGATGTTTTGGGTTGTGAGAGTTGGTGGTGTTATGTTTTTAAATGAAGAAAAATATAAAAAGATATAAAATGAAAAATACCAAAAAGAAATTTGAGGTTTGAGATTTGAAGCTTTTAGTTGATGTGGAAGGGTTTAGAAATTTTGAGGTTTTTGAAAAATTTTAAATCAAGCAAAACATTGTGAGAATTTGAACACCTTGGACTAACCCCAACTGACACATCGGCAACCCTTAATACCCTTTGTTCTTGGTGAGAGTTAAAGTCACACTTGTATATAAATAATACTTGTCTTTGATGAGAGTGGCAACGGGTGGGGGTGCATTAGAACTTGTGTTTGAATACGGTTCGAGGCCTTAGTTGGATATGAATGTAGAAAGGATAAGGGCATTTAGGTAGCCTCGTCATAAATGTGTGCGAGTGTGGGTTTTGGGGGGTTGGACCTCATTAATTATATATATGAGCATGGTTGCGAGAGGGGTGGGGGTTTGGACATTTAGTTGCCCATTTTTGTGCCTAAAGCCAATCATTTGTTACCCTTAGCTAGTTACCCAAAAATTTATCCGACTTGACCCGGTCTTATAGTGTTAGTAGTTGTTTTGGTAGTGTGTAGATACGTTTTGATGTTATGTTGAATGTTTGCTTTGGTATTGATTAAAAAAAAGAGAGAAAAAAAATGGAAAAAGCAATGAAAAAGAAAAAATATGATGTTGAGTTATCTTGTATATAGAAGTTTAAGTTCGGTAGTTATTTGTTTGTTTTATTGTGTAATAAAAGACCGGGTTAAGTTCTTCGCTACTACATATATATTCCATTTCCTACCCGTACACCTAGCCACGTTACAACCTTAAAGCCCCTTTAATTTGCATTCATGTTTGGCACTTGTTAGGAGAAGGGCCGATTTAGGTACAAGCCTGTAGTTGTGCAACCACCCGTTTGCATTTTGTGTGTCTAGCTCATAATTGCAAGTGCTTACTTGTTTCCGAGAGGAGAGATATAGCGAGGGGTGTGTTATTTTGGGTGGTAAGAACGGGTTAGTAAAAGGACAACACTTGCACCGTTTTACGCGCCGACTTTCGCTTATATTATCATTAACTGTTCAGGCTAATTCCGCTCTAGCGCTCCCTTCAATCCATTAACTCTATCGCTATGAGTATACTCGATCCCTTTTTGCTTTATGCACTTTTGGGTGTTACATACGTTACTTATTCTAAATCACATCGAACACACAACGCAAACACTATTTTACACGCTGACCTCTAATGCATGTTATACGTGACTCGATGAATGCCTGTTTGTTATGTTAACACATTGATTGCTGTCTACCTGCCTTAGCAACGATAGTACTATAGTTTGGACTCAGCACCTGTTCACTCAGGGGTTGTTAAGGATAATTACTTCACGTGTTCACAGTGGTGAATATGTGTTGAGCACTCGCAACTCGCAGTCAACTCGCAGTCATTGGTATTGATAGGATCTTTGTCGATAACTTACATGCTTCACAATATACGTTATACATGCTGGTTAAGCGTAAACAATTTTGAACTCTATTATGCTATTATCAAACTTGTATGCTCACCTTTACACTATGTGTATTGACTTTTACTTTAACATATGTGGCAGGTGTTTAAGATGCTAGGACGCCTTGTTTGCTGTGTGATGAAATCGAGGCTAGGAAAGAGTATAGAAACAAACAAACAATTTATTTTTATTTGAAATCTGAGTTGTCGAAACAGAACTACTTGTCTTGATTTTGCCTGTAATAGCTATGCTACTTATTATGTCATGGTATGAGATGTTACGCTTTAAATAATTGGTAATCGTAGTTGTTATGGAAACTTCTGGACAATCTGTTTCGCTCAGTGCCACGCCCCGATGTTTCCGCCATCGGTTGGGGTGTGACAGCTGGCCCTGTTCTGTTATCATAAAATTCGGTCGTTCAAAAAAAAATCTAGAGTAAATTGCTAAAATCGTCCTTGAGGTTTGGATATGTTTGTCATTTTCATCCAAAACAACTTTTCTGTACAATATAATACTTCACTTTTGAGTTTTTTTTGTCATTTTTATCCAAACATCGAATTTGTTTTATTTTTTCTATCAAACATTTGGTTGAAAATGGCAAAAAAATCCCAAATCTCAAGGACAATTTTGGCAAAAAAAAGTCAGACGTTTGGATGAAAATGGCAAAAAATCAAAAATGAAGGACCATACGGTACAAAAAGTTGTTTTGGATGAAAATGACATATCTACCCAAACCTCAGGGACGATTTTGACAATTTACTCAAAAATCTATATCTATTTATTTAGACGAGAAAAAAGTAATTGAGATAACCTCATAGAGTGTCATGTGTCCCCTATATGATTTACTTTATTATATAAGTAGATATAGAATATAGATATAGATATTGAGGGTAGAGATACAACAGGAAGTTTATTTGGCTAAGAAGCCTAGGAATTGATCTTGACCATCCATTTAGTTAATCAAGGGCTAAGATTAAATGATGAAAACTGAAGGGAAGAAAAGAGGCGCGTGAGTTTGTTTAGGGGCATTCTAATCAATCCAAGGCAATAGTTTCTCTCTCCTCCAATTCCCCCCCCCCATTTTTTAAACGTTAATAACTCTTTCATACGACATTATTTTTTTATAAAAATTGCACCAAAAAACGAGCGTTTTTTATCTTTAAAACGAGTATACTATTGCTATATTTTCAAAAAAAAAATTTAAAAACCCAGTTGCGTAAAACGCAATAGAAAAACCCCTAGTTACGTAAAACGCAATGAAAAAAAAACCTAAAAAATGACATTTTTCTAAAACGCAATGCACAAAAAACACAAAGAAATGTCTTATTTCTAAAACGCAATAGCCTAAAAACTCAAAAGAAAATGTACTTTCTAAAACGCAATGGACTAAAAACACATAAAAATGTGTTTTACCTAAAACGTAATGCACCAAAAACACAAACAAATGTCTTATTTCTAAAACGCAATGGCCAGAAAACACTTAAAATGTCTGTTTTCTAAAACGCAATGGACTGAAAACACATAAAAAAGTGTTTTACCTAAAACGCAATGCACCAAAAACACAAAGAAATGTCTTATTTGTAAAACGCAATGGCAGAAAACACTTAAAAATGACTCATTCTAAAACGCAATTGACTAAAAAACAAAAGAAAGTGTTATCTGTAAAACGCAATGGACTGAAAACACCTAAAAAGTGTTTTACCTAAAACGCAATGCACCAAAAACACTTCAAGAAAGTGTTTTTCTAAAACGCAATGCACCAAAAACACTTCAAGAAAGTGTTTTTCTAAAACGCAATGGCCAGAAAACACATAAAAATGTTTTAGTTCTAAAATGCAATTGCCTAAAAACACCAAATAAAGTGTTCTCTCTAAAACGCATTGAACCATGACAATAGTTTTGTCTGTGCGGTGAACTGTCTGAACCAATGTAGTTTACGAATGCAGTTTCAAGAGGCAATTTACAGAAAATTAATTTTTCTGATGCATTTTTATTATAGCTCAACCCTAGCCAGGGGCTCTGCCCCTTGGACCCCGCCAGGGGCTGCCGCCCCTGGACCCCGCTACCAGGGGCGCTGCCCCCGGACCCCCGCCAAGATCGTAAAACGCAATGACTAAATCAAAAACCCAGATCGTAAAAATGAAATTAAAGAATTTCTTACATGGATCGAAGTGATTTCTTCAACAATTGACGAATTTTGAATGATTGAAACACTTATCAGCGCTCGAATAAAACGGATCGAGTGATTATCTTCAAAATCATCTGAAAAAACGAGATTTTGTATGAAATTAAACTGGGTTTTCTTTAAAAAAGCTGAAGAATATGTTGATCGGGTGTTTGAATCATTGAATGGTGATGAAAATCACACTATAATGTAGTGATTATTGAGATAGAAAGTGAAGAAATGGTTGAAGATGGTGGGTTTTGAAAATGGTGGGTTTTGAAGTTAATGGGTTTTGAAAAGGAAGAAGAAAGGGTTGGATTGACTAAAATACCCTTTTTCTTTATTTTAAATGTTGCCACATGTCTTAATCCTATTGCTTCTTACACTTCCTAGCCAAATTAAACTTCCTATTTGATCCTTTCCTATTGATTGAGTTATATATATAAAACGGTCGATAGATATGTATGACATTCTTTGTTACAAGTTTAAACTATTATTGTACATATTATTGTGATCGAAGTGTATAAAAACTTGTAACCTTTGATTTATACGTTATAATAAGATGGTATGAGGGGTTGTTTGTTTACCTCTTAATGGGGCTCTTAATGGTTCAAACCTCTTACTGATTCAGCACTTAATGGTTCAGACTGTTTGTTTCGCGAGCAAATGTCTCAATGGTTCAGACATTTTCCTCTGAATGGTTATGAATTATACAGATTCTGAATGGTTAAGACCTCTACTCTGAATTGGCCAGACATTTGCCTCTGAACAGTTAAGTATTGTACTGGCTCCTAATGGTTTAGACCTCTTACTGATTTAGCACTTAACCATTCAGAAATTTCCAAACAGCCCGTGTGTTAAATTGTAAGTATATTGTTATAATTGGCATTAAGAAAAGCATGTTAGATTTTTATTAGTAAAAAAGAGCGTATACCACTAAAATATATAGTAATAGGTTGTTTGTTTACTTCTTAATAAGGCTTTTAATAGTTCAAACCTTTTACTGGTTCAACACTTAATGGTTTAGACTGTTTGTTTCGTGAGCAGATGTCTGAATGGTTCAGATATTTACCTCTGAATGGTTAAGTATTATACAGAGTTTGAATGGTTAAGAACTCTAATCTGAATTGGTCAGACATTTGCCTCTGAAGGGTTAAGCATTATACAGCCTCTTAATGGTTCAGACCTCTTACTGGTTCAGCACTTAACCATTCAGAAGTTGCCAAACAGCCCCTAGGACTAGCTCCAATGGGAATCTATCACCCAAATTTAGAATGAGTATACGCTCTTTAGTAACTTGGAAAACAAACTATCCTAAACCAATACCAAGTTAAACTAAATTAAATCAAACTATTTAATTAAACTAACATTTATGTCTAACTTAATTCATTAAAAATTAACATAATCATCCTTCAACTTTTGCTTTCCTGCACTTTTCACCCAAAAACCAACAGTAAATAGGGGTTTGATGACAATTACATAAGAATCAATTATTGATATTGATTGGAAAATATATATATATATATATATATATATATTTCTTATTTTTTTGAATGGCTAACGTTGCACACCATGAGGATTGAACCCCTGACCTCTCATATCCTAAGCTTTATCTAAATTCACCAACACCACTGGGCTATTCCCAAGTGGATGATTGGAAACTATATGATTATGAAATCATCTATAAATAAATTTATCTTCAAGTTTTAAAATTTGAATTTGAAAGTAAATGTAAAATGTATTGCAAGAATAAAATTCTGTAAAATGAAAAGAATTTCAAAACAATTATATGGAATGGTAAGATGCTAAGTAAAAGTCCATGTAAATTACAAAACTTTTTAATTTATGAATGTTTTAAAACTCAAAATATAAACTAAAAGCAATATAGAGATTAATCAATATCAACATATAGTTAGGAAATATGATATTTACACTTAATTAAAAAGTGTATTATGTTACAACAAAAAACTAAACCTCAAAATTGTTGAAGGAAATAAAAGGGTAACACTAATACACATATTAAACATAGTAGCAGGGTCTAAACACCCAAGTCATAATATAAAAAGTAGGCAACAAATAATTAAGAAAATAACATAAACATTAAAATGTGATATGATCTAATAAATTACAATTGTATATAAAATATACTTTAGGCTTGCCAAAGTATCCATAGACTCTCTTATGAAACGAGGTCAAAAAGATTCAACATAAACAACATGTCTCTCATATGATATTGATGAAGATATTCTTGATTTCAGAAACTTAGACAATCAAGACAAAAACATTTGAGACAATTAAGATGAAAACATATTCTTTTACATAATCAACCTCAACATATTTCTTTTTCGTTATATATAATATGACCAATAATGGAAGTATAGAGATGTCATGTATTATGTGAAGCAAATTATAATGGAAATCGTGTAACCACAATATAAGTTTAACCACCAATTTTTAATTACACTTGATCATTAGAATTATCTAAACTTATAATCATGATGTAAAAGAACATTTGGGGATAGTAACAAATATATAAAACTATAACGATGTTAAAATAATATTTAATTCAAATCAAAAGAATAGAAAAAGAATAACAAAAAAATTAATTAATTTGAATTTGTATCTGTTCCTCATACACATCAAAATTCTAAAGAACATCATGAAAAAAATATACAAAACCCAAAGATAAAAAAACCCTAAATTAAAAAGGATGTATACTTGTTACCTGACGTTGAAGAAGATAAAGAGATCAATAAACATTGAGGACCGAGAAGCATCATATGCAATAAAGTAGAAACAACAAACATTAACAATGATCAGATTGGTAAGGAAGTATAACAAACAAACGGGAGGGCTGCTAGGGTTTCCAAGAGAATTGAAATATTGATGATTAATGATGATAAAAGCAGCAAACCATCACCCATTCACCCTTCCCAATCTTTGCAGAAAAGATAATGGAATTAGGGTTTTTTTTACGCAGAAAGACATAATCGTACCTATAATGAAGATGTGAAATAGGTGTTTAATGTCGATTTTTTGAAGAAAATGTGCCTGTGGCGCTAGGGTTTTGAGAGGGACGATAGAGAAAAGGAGTTTTGTTAGTGTTGTTGAATGGAAGTAATAACGGATTTTGGACTTTTAGAAGGAATATATACTCGGGTCAAAATCCGGATCCTGCATAACCCATTAGCAAAAAAAATGACCCATATTTTCCCTCCCAAACCACATCTAAGAAGCTCTAATTGAGTGACACATCAGCCCACATTATTTTCATATATTAAATATAAGATATAAGATTATCTATACTATATTACTAGTAGGGTGCCCGCGCGATGCGGCGGGACGCCACTCTGCATTGCAGTACTCGTTTCTGATAGTTTTCTTATTCGTATAATATTTATGATAACATTATTGTGGTGGATATATGTCATTAATGTTACACATATGTAAAGTTTTATTTTTTTATAAAAATTAATAAGCAAAAGACAAAAAATATTGTTTTTTATAAAAAGTAATAATCAAAAGCCAAAAAAAAAAAGATAAGTTGTTATAATTGTAAATTATTTTTATTTTATTGGTTAAATTATAAAGTATAATTTTATTCTTTAGAGTTTATAACTTTTTTTTTTTAAATATCCACATATTACTTATCCAATAAACTTTAAGTTTAAAATTTCTGTTTTTATAAAAAAAAAATAGTATTTGACTTGTAAGTACGTTTTAGACCTTTAACTTAAATTGTTAAATTTTGTTTTTTACAGATATAAAAATATATATTTTTATAAAATTTCAAGAACTGTTTTTATAAAAGATAGGATGTAAAGAGTTTATATCTTTATTAACTTTATATCATAATAATTTCAGATTTTTAGTTCCTAACTAATCTTATCTATATGAGTTTACTTTTAACTTATAATCCCTAAAAATATGTAACACAATCTACTATATATCTAGTCAAGTTGGTAAAGAATTCTTTTGAAACTAACTAATATTATCTATAAAATATAGTTGAACTTATAATTCCTAAAAATTTGCAGCACAGTTTAGTATTTATCTAGTAAAGATTGTAAATTTCTGGAGCATTTTATTTATATATTACTTGTTACAAAAAATGTTTATAAAAGAATTATTTTTTTTAAATTTTTTTTTGTTTATAAATAAAGTCAAAAACTGTTTTACACATGTAAAGTTTTGCTTTTTAATAAAAAAATAATAATCAAATTACAAAAAATAAAATATAAGTTGTTATAGCTGTAAAGTAAGTTTATTTTGTTGGTTAAATGATAAACTTTATAATTTTATTCTTTAAAGTTCATAACGTTTTTTAAATATCCACATCGTACTCATCCAATAAACTTTAAGTTTAAAATTTTTGTTTTTATTAAAATAAAAATAGTAGTTGACTTGTAAGTACGTTTTACATCTTTAACTTTAATTGTTAAATTTCATTATATATATATATATATATATATATATAATTATATTTTTATAAAATTTTAAAAAAAGTTTTTATAAAAAATAGGATGTTAAGAGTTTATATATTTGTTAACTTTATATTATAGTAAGTTCAGTTTTTTAGTTTGGCTTTAAAGTTTATTACCTTATTATCTTTTTATTAAGAAATACAAATTATTAGATTAATATCCAAGAATAACTGCAATATTTTATAATTTCAGCTTGACTATATCTAACTGCAATATCTATTTATTGCAACTTTTGGATATTAACTTATATAAGTTCAGTTGACTTGTAAATTTAGGATACTAACTTTATTTTGAACTTTATTAATATGGTCAATAATTGCATTATATCAACACCAAAAATAAAGTTCAAATATAAAATAAACTTTATTCATACGTCTTGATCAACCATAACAACTGAAAATGAAAAAATAAAACATAAAAACACTTGATAGATTTCATATTAGACTGCATGAAATCTGTTCCGCTTCTGAATTGACACTCGAGGTATTTTTAATCGGGTTTTCCGGTTTGTGCTTGAATCGGCAGTATCTTCTGATTCCTATTCCTATTCCTTGTCATTGTCATCAGAATTGTATAAATTAATAACCTCACTCCATTTCCATTCAAAGAGTCTC
The DNA here is from genome assembly GCA_030545235.1 of Helianthus tuberosus. NCBI lineage: Eukaryota > Viridiplantae > Streptophyta > Magnoliopsida > Asterales > Asteraceae > Helianthus > Helianthus tuberosus. The sequence continues at coordinate 8,998,001 of CM060443.1, forward strand.
TTGGATCTCTTCATTTGAGTCTCAAACTTCTGATCCTTAAAAGGACAAAAATTGAATACAAAATTTAAAAAAAGATTAAATAAACCTTAAAATTATCTCTTCACTAAATTCACGTTGAAGATTAGACTTGTATGGACTAAACATTGCACCATAAGAAATAATATTAACACTTTTATCACCATCATCCTGCAATAAAACACATATATAATAACATAACGAACATGTTAATATGAGATATACGCAAAAATAATACTTAAAAACCAGTAAATGAATACCTTAGAAGCTTGTTCGACAACTGGGTTGTTTAAATTGACATGTTCATCGTGCAACTGATTTGAAAAATCAAATAAGTTAACATTCACATAAAAGTAAATAAAAGAAAACAATTATTCACTGCTACAATATAACAGAACTGATCTTAGAATTTTCAATCTCGCATGCTTGGTTTTTTGCAACAATGGAATTCAGAACTGGATCCATTTTTTAACTTTATTTCGCAATAAATATAGGGTGTCATGCTATGTATTTATAGTAGTAACTATAGAAGTGAATTAGGGTTTAATTTTAGATTTTCCAACCCTTTATTTAGAAAGTTTATTGTGGTTAATTTTAAGTTTTTATAAAATATATCTAGGTCTAGATATTAGGCAGTTTTAATAAAATAAAATGTGACACATAATATCTTCATTTTATGTAACAGTACTTTTAATTCTTTTTGTAGAATAGGGGCATTAGATCACAAGTATTAATTACTTGTACATTAAAGCATTATTGACTTATACCTTTTAATCCGTGCGTCGATATTGAACAAGACAACTACCAAAACGTCGACAAAAATGTGTAGGTCGTCATGCTATCTTTGGATTTTTTTAAACCGTATAGTTTATAAGATATGTCAAAAATACGTAAAAAGTTATAAGTTTGTTGTGGAGGGTGAATTGTAACTAATTATCTATAATTTTGTTAAAACCTCAGGGATTTAAGTGTAATAAGTTTAGTGGCTAAAAAATAAATGGTATTTAAAAGACCAAACTACCCTCATTTTAGGGGTCTTTCTATAATTAAAGGGGGAAAGTTCTTATTTTTTGGGTATCTTAAAATACCCCTCCCTCATGCATTATAATATAGTATAGATAATGCATGAGGGAGGGGTATTTTAAGATACCCAAAAAATAAGAAGTTTTTCCCCACTTTATTTATAGAAAGACCTCTAAAATGAGGGTAGTTTAGTCTTTTAAACATTATTTATTGTTTTAGCCCCTAAACTTATTACACTTAAATCCCTAAGGTTTTAACAAAATTATAGATAATTAGTTACAATTCACTCATCCACAACAAACTTATAATTTTTTTACGTATTCTTAACATATCTTATAAACTATATTGTTTAAAAAAAATCCAAAGATAGCATGACGACCTACCCATTTTTGTCGACGTTTCGGTAGTTGTCTTGTTCAATATCGACGCACGAATTAAAAGGTATAAGTCGATAATGCTTTAATGTACAAGTAATTAATACTTGTGATCTAATGCGCCTAATCTACAAAGATGGGTTCCATCTATGCAAACAAAAACAAAAAGAATTAAAAGTACCGTAACATAAAATGAAGATATTATGTGTCATATTTTATTTTATTAAAACTGCCTAATTTATGTACTTAGATATATCTTATAAGAACTTAAAACTAACTACAACAAACTTCGTAAATAAAGGGGTGACAAATCTAAAATTAAACCCTAATGCACTTCTACAGTTACTACTATAAAGACATAGCAGGACACCCCTATATCTATTGCTAAACAAAGTTAAAAAATGGATCAAGTTCTGAATTCAATTGTTGTGAAAAACCAAGCATGCAAGATTGAAAATTCTAAGGTCAGTTCTGTTATATCGCAACAGTGAATAATTGTTTCCTTTTAATTACTTTTATGTAATTGTTAACTTATTTGATTTTTTCAGATTCACTTGCATGATGAACATGCTAATTTAAACAACTCATTTGTCGAACAAGCTTCTAAGGTATTGATTTTGCTGGTTTTTAAGTATTATTCTTGCGTATATCTTTCATATTAACATGTTCGTTGTGTTATTATATGTGTGTTTTATTGCAGGATGATAGTGATAAAAGTGTTGATATTGATCGGAGTGTCGCGCTCCGGTTAAAGATAATATTTATAAGCCCTAATTACCCTTAACAAATAGCTAGTGGTAGTAAGGGGTCGAACCACGAAGAGTATGTGGTTTGCGAATGGATTTTGAATGAATTGTAGTAGTTGTCACTTTTATGAAGCTTGCTAAATTGTTTTTATGGTTTTGGTTTAGTAAAGAGATGTTGAATAAAATTACTAAAGTGATTGGATTGATTAACTACTAAAGATTAACAATTACAAGAATGTAATTGATTGTTTAAACAAGATAAAGAAAAAGGGTTCACACCCGGTTTCGGTAATTGCAAACCTAGGTTCCTACAAGTTTTAGAATTGACCTAATTGGATAAATGATTAACGGATTTAGTGTACCGTGACTTAGGTGCCAATAACTGTCAACATTCCTAAGAATGGACAAGAATGCACTTTGTAACCAACATAAGTAAATCCTAACCAAGATAACACATAAGTGCACGAATTCATTTCACAAAGTCATAACTTTATCATCGTTCGACAATTTGCAAATCCAATTCAAATACACGACAATTGTCAAAGGTGTTCAAAATCAAAAAACAATTTGTCACACAAGTCAAAACTAAACACGAATCGAAACCCTAGATAATACAACTACCTAGACCGGGGTGAAACCAAGGTGATTAGCCGCTCATGGTTGAAGGAACTTGATCACCGGATGATAGGATCTTGAACTTGAGCATCTTGAAACCTTGATGATCATGAAAACGGTGGTTTAGGGTTTGTGATGAAATGATGAGAATGAATGGATGAATGGATTAAAGAATTGGTTAGGTTTATGATGTAGGTGATGATGATTCGATTGATGATTCGGTGTGAGAGATGGATTAGGGAAGAAGTGGTGATGAACTATGGCTCCAAGATCAAGTTCTAATTCAAAAGATAGTGTAACTCCCGACTTAATGACTCAAGAACCGTTTAAACTCGTTAAAAGATCAAGAAAACACAAGTTTCACGACTGAACAAACGGGAGCCCGTCGCCGACTAGGGGGACCCCGTCGGCGACGGCCTCTCCTGATACCATTTTTGTCCGATGCCTTGTTTTCCTGGATACGCGCATATTTGGCCGACGGGCATTTCTAAAGGGCGTCGCCGATGGCCCTAGGGGCATCGCCGACGGCCTCCCCAACTTTCATTCTCCAATTTTAGTTTCTTGAGTTCCCGTTTGATCCGTAACACGTCCCGGTTGTCCGTTTTTCATCCCGGTGGCCCGTAAAGCTCCCGAAAAGCACCTTAAACTTCTCTAGACCTGCAAAATATAAATCTAATCAAAAGTAGGCTTTTCAAGGTTAAAAGTTAAGTAAAAACTTAAACTTAAACACAAACGAGCACCGTTATTCGACCACGTATCACATCCCCACACTTGTCTTTTGCTTGCCCTCAAGCAAATCTGTTTTTCACTTTCACGTGGGTCGAACAAAGAATACACTCCCCATTCCCGAGATGAAGGTTAAGGTCAATTGTCATGCACAAGTTCAAACTCTTTACAATTTTCAACATATTTAACGGTAAAGTGAATAATCACATATAAAATGGTTATCCAAGATTAACCCGCCAATGAAACCGATAATTCATGCATATCCCTCACAATGTTCTCTCCACTCGGTTTAAAATTGGCTAATAGTTGATGCATTAGCACTTTTGAAATAATCACTCAAACCGATTAGAACACGTACCCGCATAGGTTTGCAACTCAATCATTCTCCACCACCGATCACGAATACTAAGCATAAGTCATAAGGTCTTTGTAAGGGTTGTAACGGGGCTAGGCTAAGGGTAGGAAATAGGATATTTTAAAGTGGCTAAGGTGATGAAAATTCAATTTTTATTACGAAACCACTATTCTAAGCACGACTAACTACCAATATCAAACTATAAGGCAACAATTTTTCGCCTTTTATATCTCAAACTAAAAACACATATTTTTATACTTTTCTCAACGATTTTCTATTCTTTTTCGCAACAATTTCTGATTTTTCTCTTTTTCTCTTGATTTTTTTATAAGAAAACAAACAATTCACAACTATACAAACTTGATTCCTATAATCGAATTTCCATCACACGGGTTTAAAAGAAAAAGGTTTAAGGTTATGGGCTAAAGGGTGGTCAAACGAAAGGATTAGGCTCAAAATTGGCTACTAAGGGACAAATTTTTGGGTAAGGATATATAAATGGTGTAAAAAGGAAAAAGGTTTACCTAATGCCTTAATCATTCTTGTGCTTGTATTCGGTCTATGGTCTCAAACGTATCAAAAGTTGCAAGTTCTACAATACATGACTAATGGTCCACTCAAACAAAGAAATATACATATGTAATTCTATGATGTAAAAGTGGCTCAAAACCTCACATATATAAAGGGTATGGTATGTGACATGCATAATATGCTAGTTTCTTAGGTGGATTATTCCCAAATACCCACCCGTTAAATACCCGTCATGCTATTAATTTGAACTTGACCATGACAAAAGACCAAATGGGTTGTGACATCCCTCGTTGACTTAGTTACTTGTGCTTTTAAGATCGCTTTTGAACCAAGACATTTTTGAAATTTCCCCCCATCCCCACACTTGAGGTAAACATTGTCCTCAATGTGTAGTGTTTAAATGAACGGGTCAAAATCGAAAACTTTTACTACTCCCCCATCCCCACACTTGAAGTAACATTGTCCTCAATGTGTAAGAACTAGAGTTTTAAAACGCACAAGGGATGTGACACGGCTAATTCCCAAAAATTCCACCCCGGAAAATAAAATACAATTACAATCCACTTATTACTAATCTACGAATCAAGGTAAAAGGAAACACATGCACCTATTTTTTGTCGCTAGATGTTCATGTCTTCTTCTTCTCTTCACAAAAACGGTCGTCCCTCGAACATGATGTACCTACAAATCTTAACCCTTGTGTAGAAGCGTGCTTCTCACAACCATTGAAATTTGTTAGCTACTTAGTTCTACCGTTTTTATGACAGTGTTACCAAATCATGCGTTAATTTACCTTGATTTATGTGGGAAAAAAATAATTTACAACAACAACAATCCTAACTCACTTTCGTAGGAATCATGGTTGCATTTAGCTTATGCAACAAGCCCTTTTAAACCCCCCCCCCCAATAGCTTGGGAGGACGAGTAGGTCTCGTGAGGGTTATATAGGGAACACACCCACACCGTTCATTTAACTACTAAAACGAAATAACAAATTATACAACAACAACAACAAAAATACAAAGAAAAACTAAAACGAACTGTGAAAGAAAATATACAACAACAATTAACTTACCACCTCACGGTGGTCGAATGGCGTGCTTGCCGCCCACAAACTCCTCGAAATCACTTATCGGTAATTCATACCATTTGTTGCCAAACGGTCCAAACTTCCTCACCTCCTCTTCCTTCTTCTTTTCTTGAGGTGACTTCTTTGCTTTCTTCTTCTTGACTGTCTTCTTCTTTGTTTCTCCAAACCTACCAACCATAGCACACACCTTTTTGTTTGGATTCATGTCCTTTTTAGGACACTTCTCCTCACCAAGCGAGTTAGTGAAATTTGGGAAAACATTTAAATTTAATTCTCGGTCCCCAAACTTCATTCTTACCGTTCTCGTTGCATAATTTATTATAGCATTAGCAGTTGCCAGGAACGACCTACCCAAGATAACTATCGGTTGGGTGTCCTCAACACACCCAACATAGTCTACTACCAAAAAGTCAACTGGGTAGTAGCAATCATACACCTTAACAATCACATCCTCCATCATCCCACGTGGATGCGTGGGAGTCTGATCGGCCAATACCACGGGAGTATCAAATTTTTTTAATGGACCAAAATCGTATTGGTCATACAAACTCCCAGGTAAAATGCTCACACAAACTCCAAGATCGAGGAGCGCCCTCTTAATTTTAAATGTTCCAATTTGAATTAGAATAAGAGGATCTCCTGGATCTTGAACTTTTTGGGGAAGGGCACTCGATAAAACGGCACTCACATGAGATATCAAATCAACCAGTTCGGGTAATTTGTTGTGCTGTTTTTCGATGCTTAACTCCTTTAAGCATTCCACATGAGCCGAAACCTTTTTAATGTCATCTAGTGACGGTAAATTAATTTTTGCTTATTTAAAATTTCCCCCCCTCTCGTCCTTCGGCGGGTACCGTTCCTCCACTTTCGATGCATTAATCGGGTTAAGTTGATTTAAACAATTTTCACAAAAAGACTTTTTAGTTACATTTTCAGTTTTAGTTTGTGAAATCGTTTTTTATTCATTTTCACTTTTCGGCTTATCACTTACATCTTCCACTACACCATCAACGAATTGTGGTGATGGAATGCTTTTAACACTACAAATTTCATCATTTGGAAGAAGACTTACCGCACTAATGTGTACATTCCTCACATTACCCGTGCTTGAACTTTGATGCTTCGGATTCATCGTAGTGTCACTTGGAAGCTTCCCCATGCTTCCACGAATTTGAGCCATCTCTTGTGCAAGTTGGCCCACTTGCTTTGCTAATGCTTCATGTGATTTGTCCCGAATCTAATTTGTCTTCTTCATCTCCTTGATGTCACTGTAAATTCCTTAACCACATTCAACAAGGCGTCCATTTTAGCACTCAAATCATCACCACCGGTTTGATTATTCGACCCGCTTCCATTACCACCTTGATTATTGTAATTCCTTTGGTACCCACCTTGGTAATTATTGTCCCGACCTTGGTACCCTTGATTGTAATTACGTTGGTAACCCCCTTGATTACCACCTTGGCGATTTTGATATGATGACCCGCTTTGGTTACCCGGTTGAAAATTCGGGTTCATTTGATTTGCGGCATTCCCATATCGGAAGTTAGGATGATTTCTCAATCCGGGATGATAAGTGTTCGAATTCATATAATTGTTCTTTCTATCACCGAACACTTGATTTACCTCTTCAGTGTAGTCACCCGGTCCCGTTTGACATTGATCGGTACGATGACCAATCTCCCCGCAATCTTCGCACACTGCGAATTGCACCGCATTCAGCTCCTTCCTCTTCATACGAGCTAACTCCAGTTCTAGAGTAGAAATCCGATCCTTAGAGTCAAGATCAGGAAGTGACCGGGAAACGGGATGTTTTTTTAGCTCTATCGGCTGACTCCTTTGACTTTGACCGCTTGCTCATCCTCTCGAGAAATTCCCAATCATCATCTTCATGATTACTCAATAGAGTTCCGTTGCTCATTGACTCGAGGTGATTCCATGTCTCGTCATCCAACCCTCTCACAAAACACTTGACCAATTCCCACTTCTCTATTTGATGATGTTGGCACTTCCGAATCAATTCCTTGTATCTTGTTAATGCTTCGTGCAACGGTTCACTCGAAAGTTGACGAAAAGACCTTATTTCATCTCGAGCGTCATTGGTCTACGCCATCGAGTAGTACTCGTCAAGAAAACTTGTTGCATCTCGCCCCTTGTACGAATACTATTTGCCGGAAGTGTAAGGAACCATTGTTTCGCCGTATCCTTTAGCGAAAACTGAAATAACCGAAGCTTGACCTCTTCCAATGCAAAATCATGCCCCCCGATGGTGCTACATATGGTCAAAAACTTCGCCAAATGAGTGTATGGTTCATCATTAGACCTCCCATTGAAGTGGGGAAGAATATTGATGTAATGAGGCTTGCAGTCGAACGTTCTTCTCTCGCATACGATTGGTGAGTCATTATCGGTGACTACTGGCCTAAAACGGTCAACCGGCCTTCGATTATCTCTTCTATCACCCCCTCTATTTCCACCTTGATTACCTCTTTGATTACCTCCTCCTACAAAATGAGGAATCTGGTTAAGGTTCACATTATTGTTGTTGTTATTATAGAACCCATCATTCCGGTTCCTTTGATTGTTGTTTCGTGGGTTGCGGTTGTTTCCGTAGCCATCGTTTCTCGCATTCCCATACCCATAATTGTCATTCCCCATAAAATTGGCATTTTGATAGCCAAATTCATCGTCATTGAACCCTCTAGCATTGTAGATATTCCCCCGGTTCACATACCCCCAATCGTCATTGTCGACCCGATCATCATAGTTACCCCCGTCATCTGAGTATTCCGAATGAATACTCACGTGCTCCGGCGATTGGTAACCGGGAACACTAAACGGCTCATCATCGGGGATAGCGTTTCTCAAATCTTCTATGTTAAAGAACGGGTCTTCATTCGCGGGATTGCCACGATCTCGGTTGCCTCTACGGTCGGAATTAACATTCTGATCATCAAGGTTATTGGGTAAGGAGTTATTTCGGTAAAGGTTTTGTTGTTGAGGTGTTCTTTGGGTGTTATTGGGATTTTGGTTCCGGAAAGGTGGTGTGGATGGTCTAGAGTTGTTATTACCACCCGGTTGCTCTTGAGGTATAGGTTGGAAATTTTGGGCGGGGTTGAAGTTTCCTTGGGTTTGGAATTGGTTTTGATTGAGGTTTGGGTAATTGAGGTTTTGGTTGGAATTTTGGTTTGCCATTGAATCGGTTTCAATGGATGGTGTAAATTGTGGTGTTTGGGTGATGTGGTTTGAAACAAGGGTTGCTTCTAACCGGCTTGCTAAGTTCCTTCTTGCAACTCTTTCAATTTCCGGTTAGTAGACTAATGGTGAAGTCCTCCCGGAATTCCTTGTATGCATGCACTACCTGTAATCTGCACAAGTAACATTATAACAACCCTCCTAAATAATTTTAGACACCCCTAATATATTTAAAATATCCCTTTATTTTTTTAAAATTAATTAAAAAAATCAGATTTTAGGGTTGTGGCGGGCCGCGAAGACCTACCCCTGGTCTTACGCGGGCCGCGGCCGAGTAGACATGAGGCGCAGCCCGGTGCTGCCACGTGGCTAACACACGTCGAACCTACACCGGTGACTGGGCCAGGCTAGGGCCTACCCTAGCTGCCCTAGCGGGCCGCGTAGCCTTTGGCTACCACCTTCGCGGGGCGCGACTAAGACAAAATGCACCCTTATAAATTGAGGGCATCGGCCTTCAGTCCCAGTCGTTCATTTCTCTTTTCTCTCTTGAATTTTCACATAGTTAAAGCTATTCTCGGGCATAATACCCCCCTAAATAACGAAGTTCTGCTCTATTGTAAGTATCATAACCCCAATTACGTATTAGATACGCTGCCCGATTGATCCAGGGTTCCGTAACGGCTGTCGTGTTTCTGCCCGACGTAGTCGTTGGAATGTCGTCTCGGGGAGGGTATTACTAATGTAAATAATTGGGTTATAATACTAACGTGTGTGCATTTGTGTATTTAATAGATAATCACCAGGAAATCCTTAAGGAAAACCCTAAGACAGCAATGTGAGTAATCTCCTTTTTGCTAATTGTTTTTACAAAATATTTATTTGTTTTAAATTATAAATAGCAGTGATTGAGTCTTTGTAAGTCTTCAATTACTGCCGGTATGTTGGGGTTTTGTATACAAAATGTGGAAAACGTTACCATTGGACAAAGAGTTAGCCAATGTGTAATATAACCCACCAGTCAGGATTGACAGTACTGAATGAGTAATTGTGTAGATATAAACATTGTAATCGCTCTCAATACTGTTAAAAGATAAAACTCTTCTTAATTAAACTGGGATTCACTCACCAGTATTTCCACTAACAAAATGTTTTTAAACGCGTTTCAGATAACAAAATGTGAAAGCCAAATAAGAAGCCAGCTGGACAGCACTGAAGGCTTGGAAAAAGTGGCTATACAAGTTACCTGAATAAAGAGATGTTTTTATTAAATAAAATAGGGTTTATCCATATAAAAATGTGTGTACCGAAAACTTGGGAATTTCCCACGTATTTAATATTATAAAAGTGTGGTATTTACTCAGATAAAATATTTCTTAACTACGGTACTGATGAAATTTCCGCTACAAAAAATAATGAATACCGATACCACCAAATCTGGTCTCGCGGCCGCCCTTTCCCGGGACAGATAGGGGACGGGGGTTGCGACAAACACAACCTACATAACAAGGAAAAAGAAAAAGTACAAAAAGAAACTAAACAAATTAAACAGTTAATCACGCAAATTCAAACAATAATCCAAACACAAAGCGCACGCACTCCTCGGCAACGGCGCCAAAATTTGATCGGAGTGTCGCGCTCCGGTCAAAGATAATATTTATAAGCCCTAATTACCCTTAACAAATAGCTAGTGGTAGTAAGGGGTCGAACCACGAAGAGTATGTGGTTTGCGAATGGATTTTGAATGAATTGTAGTAGTTGTCACTTTTATAAAGCTTGCTAAATTGTTTTTATGGTTTTGGTTTAGTAAAGAGATGTTGAATAAAATTACTAAAGTGATTGGATTGATTAACTACTAAAGATTAACAATTGCAAGAATGTAATTGATTGTTTAAACAAGATAAAGAAAACGGGTTCACACCCAGTTTCGGTAATTGCAAACCTAGGTTCCCACAAGTTTTAGAATTGACCTAATTGGATAAATGATTAACGGATTTAGTGTACCGTGACTTAGGTGCCAATAACTATCAACATTACTAAGAATGGACAAGAATGCACTTTGTAATCAACAGAAGTAAATCCTAACCAAGATAACGCATAAGTGCACAAATTCATTTCACAAAGTCATAACTTTATCATCGTTCGACAATTTTCAAATCCAATTCAAATACACGATAATTATCAAAGGTGTTCAAAATCAAAACACAATTTGTCATACAAGTCAAAACTAAACACGAATTGAAACCCTAGATAATACAACCACCTACACCGGGGTGAAACCAAGGTGATTAGCCGCTCATGGTTGAAGGAACTTGATCACCGGATGATAGGATCTTGAACTTGAGCATCTTGAAACCTTGATGATCATGAAAATGGTGGTTTAGGGTTTGTGATGAAATGATGAGAATGAATGGATGAATGGATTAAAGAATTGGTTAGGTTTATGATGTAGGTGATGATGATACGATTGATGATTCGGTGTGAGAGATGGATTAGGGAAGAAGTGGTGATGAACTATGGCTCCAAGATCAAGTTCTAATTCAAAAGATAGTGTAACTCCTGACGTAATGGCTCAAGAACCGTTTATACTCGTTAAAAGATCAAGAAAACACAAGTTTCACGACTGAACAAACAGGAGCCCGTCGCCGACTAGGGGGACCCCGTCGGCGACGGCCTCTCCTGATACCATTTTTGTCCGACACCTTGTTTTCCTGGATGGTTTAGTAGGGGAGCACATGAGCGCAGGAAGAGAATGAAAAAGTTACACCAACAACGAGTTTTAGCAGCCGCTATGAGAGAAACAGATACTCACACCCAAGACATGCTCAATAGGAGTCTAGCAAACTTCCATATTTTAGCAACCACAGCTGCCGACCCAAACCTGGAGCAACTCATAGCACCCCAACCATTACCCTTGTTTCCCACACAACCAATTGAGATTAAAGTCAACCTAGAAAACCAAATCCCAGCACCAGCCTTTGATCCCACTTAGATACCTTAGACCCAGACTACGACCCGTGGTTTGATGACCATAGGGATTATCAGCAACGCTACCCAATATCAGAAGAACCCATGCCAAACCTAGCTGCTTACCCAGGTCTGGACCCTCTAGATCCCTATTACGATAATGATGAATACATTAGGGAAATCCTAGAGAATCCATATCCCCAGGAAGAACCCATGCCACAGTACCCAGATCCAGTACCAGCACTTGCACCCACAATGAGTGCAGAGAATCTGCAAGAACTCCGAACCTTTGGTGAGGAGATTTTAGAAAGTAGTGAGAGGATGAGGAAGGTCGGAGAACAACTCGTCTGGAAGTATGATGAGCATAATATGGAGTTCTGGATGAACCCATATCAGTGATGGTGATAGTAGTAATAATAATAATAATATATGTGTCTGAAATTTTTTTTATATAATAATAATAATATATCTATCGTAGTATAGACAACTTTATGGTTAGTGATGCATATTAGTATTGTATTTTATTTCAGTTGTATTGTAATAATTATAGATGCATACTATAAGAAAGAGTAAGTCGCAATGTTCGACGCTTTTGATCAATATGTGTGTTGTGTGATTGTTTGCCTTAAATACTATCTTGTGATATTAATAATTGGCAAATGTTTAAAATTCAGATGGACAACGAAGTGAACCAGGAAAACCAGAGTAACAATAACCCGGATAACGATAACCCGAACAACAATAATAATGGAAACCAAGTGGATAACAGTGCCATCCAACACATAGTGGCACAAGGGATAATAGATGCGATGCCATATATTATCAAAACGGTTAAGGAAGCAGATAATAAAAGTAACCATGATAGTAAACGACCCACTGAACCTGAACACAGCGTAAACAATGGACCCATACTTCAAGTGCCCATTCCCAAAAGAAGAAGAACCATGTCTTATGGTTGTTCTTATAAAGAATTCTAGTCTTGTAAACCAATGGAATTCTCGGGCAATGAAGGGATTGTTGCAGCTCTACGCTGGATAGAAAAGACTGAAGCAGTCTTAAAAATAAGCAAGTGTGCGGAAGAGGATAAGATAATGTTTGCTTCCAATCTGTTTAAGAACTCAGCCCTAGAATGGTGGAACACTATCCTCCAGTCTAGGGGAAGTGATAGAATTTACAATATGAAATGGGAGGAATTTAAGAACATGGTAGAAAGAAAATTTTGCCCTCCCAATGAAAAAGAACAAATAGCAAATAAGTTCCTAAACCTTAGAATGACTGGAGTGGATAGTAAGGGGTACACTACTTTATTCTTTGAATATGCTAGAATAGTACCAACCCTTGCATCTCCTGAACTAGTATTAATCTCCCGCTACATCTGGGGATTAATTAGTGAAATAAGGCATGTAGTCAAGGCAGCTAGACCTCAAACTATAGAATAAGCTGTAGAACTAGCAAACACCTTGACTGATGAATTAGTACGTACACGAGAAGAGAATCAGAGGAGGAACCTAGCTCAAAGACTAACCCAAGAATTCCGTTCTGGAAATTCCAACCGTGGGAAAAATGTAGGTTCTACTTCTGCACCCTACTGCAAGTATTGCAAAAGGAATCATTCTGAAAGATGCTCCATATATTGTAACTTCTGCAAAATATCTAGACACAAGGAGGAAGACTGCAGGAAAAAGTCTAACAACAGGATATGCTACAACTATGGAGAACAAGGTCATATCAAGCCAAACTGCCCAAAACTAGCTCCAGCCACGAACACCAAGAATACAAAAAATGCTAGAGCATTTGTTCTGACCGCAAAAGAAGCAAAGATGATCCCGGACGTAATCGCCGGTACGTTTTTAGTTAATGATGTTTTTGCTAAAGTATTATTTGACTCTGGTGCAAACCAAAGTTTTATTAATACTTCATTTTGCAAACTTCTCAATCGACCATTAACTAAACTCCCACAAGAATGTCTAGTAGAGACAGCAAATGGAGAAACCATTAAGATTTCTGAAATCTTGCAGGGAGCAAGAATAGAATTTTTAAATCAAAAATTTGTTGCAAACCTTTACCCAATGAATCTAGCAGGATTTGATGTCGTATTAGGAATGGATTGGTTAATAGCCAATAAAGCCAGTATTTTATGTGATCAAAAGTCAATCCAAATAAATTCACCAAAGGGTGAAAAGATCACAATTAAAGGAGATAAACCCTCTAGATCCACAAAATTCATCTCTGTAATGAAAACAGCCAGTTATGTAAGAAAAGGATCATTAGTGTATATAATTTCCATAATCATTAACATTAAAGGAAAAGAATTAAAAGATATCCCTGTAGTATCTCAATTTTCAGACGTATTTCCAGAAGAGTTACCAGGGCAACCTCCAGACAGAGAAGTTGAATTCAGAATCCACCTGCTACCAGGAACAGCACCAATTGTCATGGCCCCCGACCCAGTTTCCTGGTTCGGATGCCGTAAGACAGAAAACCCGTGGTATTTAATTTCGGCAGCGGAATTTTAACAGGATCTTTTAAAACTGAAACACCCGATTATTTCATTTCAAGTTTTGGAATAAACCCCGTAATTTACAATAGAGGAATTTCACTGGGAAATTCCCTGGTTACAAAAACATGTTTATTTATTTATTGAGCCCCTTTATCCAAGCTGGTAGTGCTACGCGGCACTTTTCCCTGGTTCATAGTAAATCACCTGAAACATGTTTAAAAATATTTTATCAGCGGGGAAATACTGGCGAGTCATTCAATTTGCATAAAACAACACATTGTTATAGATTACAGTATTAAGAGCGATTATAATTGCCCCTATCTTATAATTAGCTGGTTCAGTTGTCACTCGACTGGATCTATGACTGTGGTCATATCACTATTGGGTCCTTTCACCCAAAAGTGACGTGTATCACTATTTAGGTCCTTTCACCTAAAAGTGACAAAATTGTAGTCATTGTGCACAATACCCCACTTACTTCCAGTAATTTAAGACAACAAAGACTTAATCCCTGTAACATATAACTGGAAAACATTTAGGTTTGGTAAAGCACTTTTGATAAAAAGAGAATGACTCACATTGCAAGTTTAATTGGACAGAGTTTTACCTACTGATTTAGCCTCGTTACCTAGTTAACTAACAATGCACACGAAACTAGGTTAGTAACTTAATACAACATTTACGATAAGCTCACGAAATCAAAACGCTCACGACGAATGACAAAGTATAGCCCGATTTCGGGCAGCACTTAAACATCCATCGGATCGGTTTCAATCGATCGGACATTATATCGTAGCAGTGATCGAGTTATTACCCCGTAATTAGCAGCGTTTCGGCACTCAAACACTCGAATATAAGCACAAATTTGCTGTTTTGAAAGGATTTTTCGAACATAGAGGCCAGGCCATGCAACGTCCTATTTATAGCAAAATTTTGAGTTTTACGCGGCCCTCGTAAGCTTGAAGGCTAGGGCTGTCGTGTCACGGGGTAGGCTTGCCACGTGTCTGACACGTGGCCTGAAGCTTATCCAGAGATTTTTCAAGCTGTCACGCCCCGCGTAAGCTTCGGGTATCTCTTACGCGGCCCGCGACAGATCACCAAATTCAGATTTCTTGGTTTTTCATAAGGATTAGGGTTTTAGGGGTCCGGGTTTTCACTTACGGAGTGTTGTGGGACATTTTTGCAGGTCCTTACATCCTCTCCACCTTATTTAAAATCTCGTCCTCGAGATTTACTAAAATAGGTAAGGATATTTTCGCTTCATTTCTGATTCTAGTTCCTAGGTATACTCCGGTCCTCTTTTTGAATCCCACTTTACTTTGACCAGCACCAATCTTTTATGCTTGAGGAACTTAATCTTTCTGTCTTCTATTTGAAGCGGTTTCTCAACAAATTTTAACTTTTAATTTACCTCTATATCTTGAAGAGGTACTACCAGGGATTCGTCAAATAAACATTTCTTAAGATTGGATACATGAAACACATCATGTACTCTAGCTAGCTCTTCTGGTAGTTATAAGCGATAGGCAACTGGTCCTATCCGTTGGATCACTGGGAATGGTCCTATGTACCTTGGACTTAGCTTTCCCTTCTTACCGAATCGAACTACCCCTTTCCAAGGAGAAACTTTTAAGAGTACCTTTTCTCCAACTTGGAATTCTAATGGCTTGCATCGATTGTCTGCATAACTCTTTTGGCGATCTCGAACCGTTTTCAGTTTTTCCATGATTTGATTTATCTTATCGGTGGTTTCTTGTATAATCTCGGGACCTGATAACTGACTTTCTCCTATTTCTGCCCAGCAAACTTGGAGTTCGGCACTTTCGTCCATACAGTGCTTCGAATGGGGCAGCCTCGATGCTTGCATGATAACTATTATTATAGGAGAATTCGATTAAGGGTAGGTGGTCATCCCAATTTCCACCAAAATCTATTACACATGCCCTGAGCATGTCTTCCAGGGTTTGGATCGTCCTTTCACTTTGTCCGTTTGTTTGGGGATGGTATGCAGTACTTAAATTTAATGGTGTTCCCATTGCTTGTTGGAAACTTGTCCAGAAATGTGAAGTGAAACGACTATCTCTATCTGACACAATGGAGAGTGGGACTCCATGTAAGGATACTACCTCATCTACGTACAACTTAGCCAATCTTTCCATGCTAAAGGTTTCCTTCATTAGCAGGAAGTGAGCTGATTTGGTTAATCGGTCTACAATTACCCAAATTGCATCATTACCTTTCCTGGTCTTGGGCAACTTGGTTACAAAATCCATTGTTATTAGTTCCCATTTCCATATAGGCATTTCTAATTGTTGAAGTAAACTTGAAGGTTTCTGGTGTTCTGCCTTAACTTGCGAACAAGTTAGACATTTAGATACATATCTAGCTATGTCCTTTTTCATTCCTATCCCCCAGAAGTGACTTCTAAAATCTTGGTACATCTTATTATTACCAGGGTGCATGATCTAGATTTATGGGCTTCCTCTAAAATTTTATTTCTTAAATTTCCTTGCTTAGGTACCCAAATCCTTTTCTTATGGAATCTACAAATTCCATCAGTCCCTTGCTCTAATTCATTTATCCTTCCTTTCATTCCTTCAGCATCATCCTTGATCACTGTTTCTTGAACATTCTTCAGTTGTTCCATTAAATCTAATTGAAGATTTAACCTAAGAGCACGGACTCGTCTTTGTTTTTCATGATACTTACGACTCAAGACATCTACTAATACATTTGCCTTTCCTTCGTGATATTGTATATCACAGTCATAGTCACTTAGAATTTCCATCCATCTCCTTTGCCTCATGTTTAATTCTTTTTGCCCAAATATATATCTTAAACTTTTATGATCTATATAGACAGTAAACTTACTTCCGTACAGATAATGTCTCCAAATTTTAAGGGCAAAAATTATTGCTCCTAATTCTAAGTCATGAGTCGTATAATTTTCTTCGTGCTTCTTCAACTGCCTTGATGCATACGCAATTACCTTTTTGCGTTGCATTAGCACACATCCTAATCCCAACTTAGAAGCATCGCAGAAGACTTCAAAATCTTCAGTTCCGTCAGGCAGGGCCAGAATTGGGGCATTTGTTAACCTTTGCTTCAAAATCCTAAAGGACTATTCTTGCTTAGGTCCCGATTCAAACTTAACAGATTTACAGGTTAGCTTAGTTAATGGAACAACTATCTTAGAGAAATCTCGTATGAAGCGCCTATAATATCCAGCTAACCCTAGGAAACTTCTAACTTTAGTAGCTGATTGTGGGACCTTCCAATTTATGATTGCTTCTATCTTAGAGGGATCTACGTGAATACCTTCGTGATTCACCATGTGTCCTAAAAGTTGCACTTCTTGTAGCCAAAATTCACATTTTGAGAATTTGGCATAAAGCTTTTCCTTTCTTAACAGGGTTAAGAGTGCATGTAGGTGCTCACAGTGCTTGTCCTGACTCTTGGAATAAATAAGTATATCGTCGATGAAGACAATTACGAATTTATCCAAATATGGTTTACAGATCCTATTCATCATGTCCATAAATGCTGCAGGAGCATTAGTTAGTCCAAATGGCATGACTGTAAACTCGTAGTGACCATACCTAGTCCTGAAAGCAGTTTTAGGTATGTCTCATTCCTGTACCTTCAGCTGATGGTATCCGGAGCGCAAGTCTATCTTAGAGAAATATCTGGCTCCCTGAAGTTGATCAAAAAGATCATCAATCCTAGGTAATGGGTATCGATTCTTAATTGTAACCTTATTCAATTCCCTGTAATCGATACACATTCGCATTGAACCATCTTTCTTTTTCACAAACAACATGGGTGCTCCCCAAGGGGATGAACTAGGTTGTATGAATCCTTTGCCTAGCAATTCATCTAACTGCTTTTTCAGTTCTAACATTTCAGTGGGTGCTAACCGATAAGGTGCCTTGGCTATTGGTGTAGTTCCAGGAATTAGATGAATTCTAAACTCTACTTCCCTATCTGGCGGCAATCCTGGTAGCTCTTCTGGGAATACATCCGGATATTCTGATACTACAGGAATTTCCTTAAGTTCCTTACCTTTAGTGTTAATGATTACTGAAATCCTATACACTATTCCTTGTTTTCGTTTATAACTAGCAACTTTCATTACTGAAATGAACTTCAATGGTTTACGAGGCTTATCTCCAAAAATCAAAATTACTTCTCCTGTGGGTGTATGAATTTCTACAGAATTCTTATCACAGAGGATTCAAGCATGGTTGGCTACTAACCAATCCATTCCTAGCACAACATTGAATCCAGCTAAATTCATAGGTAGCGGGTTTGCAGAAAATTTATGGCCTAAGGGTTCTATCTTCCCTTCCTGGAGAACCTTATCTATTTTAACAGAATTACCATCTGTTGTTTCTACAATATAAATCTGCCCAAGTTGGGTTAAAGGTTGCTTAAGAGCTTAGCAGAATGAAGTATTTATAAAACTTTGGTTTGCACCAGAGTCAAACAATACTTTTGCATAAACGTCATGCACAAGAAACGTACCAGCTATCACATTCGGAATCAGATCGGCTTTCTGTGTAGTCAGATGGAAAGCTCTTGCACTCTTTTTATTAGTTCCTTCAGCTGCTTTTGCCTTGTTGTCCGCTGGCTTGACCAGTTTAGGGCATTCAGGTCTAAAATGCCCAGCTTCTCCGCAATTGAAGCAGACCATGGATTTCTTCCTGCAATTCTCCTCTTGGTGCCCCGGGATTTTGCAGAAATTACGGTAACCCTTACATTTTCCAAGGTGTTTTCTCTT
This sequence comes from Helianthus tuberosus, assembly GCA_030545235.1. Lineage (NCBI taxonomy): Eukaryota > Viridiplantae > Streptophyta > Magnoliopsida > Asterales > Asteraceae > Helianthus > Helianthus tuberosus. The sequence continues at coordinate 9,016,915 of CM060443.1, forward strand.
ACAGGTACTGCAATTGGTTCCCTTTCTCTTGAAGTTACTAGCATTACTACTCCCACGAAAACCCTGAGTAATCTTTTGGGCCAATTCCTTTTTCCTATTCTCTTCTTTCGTGCGCACCAGTCCGTCAATCAAGGTGTTGGCCAATTCAACCGCATCGTCAATTGTGCGAGGTCTCGCAACTTTGAATATGTCACGAATCTCGCTGATTAGTCCCCAGATATAGCGAGAAATAAGCACCAGTTCTGGCGTGGCCAGAGTTGGTACAATTCTAGCATACTCGAAAAATTTCAAAGTATACCCCCGACAATCAACATCCACCATCCGGTGGTTCAGGAACTTATTTGTCATTTGTTCTTTTTCATAGGCGGGACAAAACTTCCTTTCCATCAATTCCCTAAATTCCTCCCAGCACATGGCGTAAGCCACATCACTTCTTTCGGCTTGTAGCACCGTGTTCCACCATTCTAATGCTTCTTCCTTGAAAAGGTGAGATGCATACATAACCTTGTCTTCTTCTGCACATTTACTGATTTTGATTACTGCTTCGGACTTTTCTAACCAACGCAGCACGGGAGTTCCCCCTTCATTGCCTATAAATTCGACTGGTTTACAGGCAAGAAATTCTTTATAAGTGCAACCAGAGGTTGCAACTTTCATTTTCTTGAGTATTGGGGCTTGAACCAAATTATTGTCGTTATAGCCGCCTCCATTCACACTGTTACTAAAATTATCGTCGCGAGTACGTTTGCTATTGTTGGCTTGCGAAGGTTCAGCTGGGTTTTTAACAGCAGCAACAATGGTCGGGATAGCATTGGCTATTCCCTGAGCAAAGATATTTTCTATATCTTGCCTATTAAGAAAATGGTCTTCATTATTTTGTTCGGATTGGTTAACTTCATTTACCGGTTGATTGTCCATGTTTTCCATCTGAATCATTAACAATACATGCAAATTGTTGTCACAAAATGGATAGCAACCAAACACAATAAAGCAATCACAGAAACAATTAAGTCAACACATATAGCCAAAATTGTCGACCTTGCGACTTTCATATATTTTTATAATAGTATGCGTCGATACAAACCGTCTATTTTACAAAAGTTTTATTTTTGGTTATTATTATACATTGTTATATTATATATATATATATATATATATATATATATATATAATCACACAACCACAGTTAACTGGCTTTTCAGAAACGACGCTCCCTCTCGTCGTATTTCCAGGTGATGTTCTCCCCCACTTCCCGAATCCTATTGCCCGCATCCACCAGCTCCTCTCCGTAACGGCGTAACTCGGCAACGTTTTCTATGCTCATAGGTGGGAATGGTGCAGGTTCAGGGTCAAACTGGGGAAAATAGACATTGGGGTTATTCATAAAATTCTGAAAGTTCCAGTCACTTGTCCACCACTCTTCCAGCTGGCCTGTAACAGGTTGGGGGTTGACAATAGGGTCTGGGATGGCCGGTTCCAAATTAATTGGAAGTTGTGATTGGGCTGGGAAATTGAAAAGGTTTTCATTGGCAGGTCCGATGAGGTCACAATTCGCCAGTTTTCGATCAAGCTCCTCCCAGGGTGGCATTTCCTGGGCTTGCCCGGAACTTTCCCCGATCTCCTTGCCTTTTCCTTTGTCCTTCGGATCCTTAGTCTTTTTCACCTTCTGGGCAGCTGGCTTCTTCCTACGTCCGCGTTTCCGATCCAAGATTCTCCTCCTCTTTTTAGGCTTTGGTTTCTCCTGCGGTTGGGCCTGGAACACTAGAGGTTCTTCAGTATCTGCTTGATAGCCAGAGAGGGTCCCGATTGTATCCATATCGGTGGTATGGATAGTAAAGTTTCGGAGTGCCTCCGACAGTTCATTCATGCTGTTGGCATGCATGAAGAAACACACAAAATTTTAAGTTAAAATTTTATTTATTAAATTAAATTCTCATAGAATCACAAAATGGCAATCTGAGAAATTAAGTATTTCTAAATACTTAATTAGCTTAAATCAGTGGCTCTGATACCACCTTTTTCTATCACGGCCCCCGACCCAGTTTCCTGGTTCGGATGCTGTAAGACAGAAAACCCGTGGTATTTAATTTCGGCAGAGGAATTTTAACAGGATCTTTTAAAACTAAAACACCCGATTATTTCATTTCAAGTTTTGGGATAAACCCCGTAATTTACAATAGAGGAATTTCACTGGGAAATTCCCTAGTTACAAAAACATGTTTATTTATTTATTGAGCCACTTTATCCAAGCTGGTAGTGCTACGCGGCACTTTTCCCTGGTTCACAGTAAATCACCTGAAACATGTTTAAAAATATTTTATCAGTGGGAAATGCTGGCGAGTCATTCAATTTGCATAAAACGACATATTGTTATAGATTACAGTATTAAGAGCGATTACAATTGCCCCTATCTTATAATTAGCTGGTTCAGTTGTCACTCGACCGGATCTATGACTGTGGTCATATCACTATTGGGTCCTTTCACCCAAAAGTGACGTGTATCACTATTTAGGTCCTTTCACCTAAAAGTGACAAAACTGTAGTCATTGTGCACAATACCCCACTTACTACCAGTAATTTAAGATAACAAAGACTTAATCCCTGTAACATATAACTTGAAAACATTTAGGTATGGTAAAGCACTTTTGATAAAAAGAGAATGACTCACATTGAAAGTTTATTTGGACAGAGTTTTGCCTACTGATTTTGCCTCGTTACCTAGTTAAATAACAATGCACACGAAACTAGGTTAGTAACTTAATACAACATTTACGATAAGCTCACGAAATCAAAACCCTCACGACGAATGACAAAGTATAGCCCGAATTCGGGCAGCACTTAAACATCCATCGGATCGGTTTCAATCGATCGGACATTATATCGTAGCAGTGATCAAGTTATTACCCCGTAATCGTAGCAGCGTTTCGGCACTCAAACACTCGAATATAAGCAGAAATTTGCTGTGTTGAAAGGATTTTTCGAACACAGAGGCCAGGCCATGCAACGTCCTATTTATAGCAAAATTTTGAGTTTTACGTGGCACGCGTAAGCTTGAAGGGACTCATACGCGGCCCGCAAGGGCCACCCTAGCTACGGCTAGGGCTGCCGTGTCACGGGTAGGCTTGCCACGTGTCTGACACATGGCCTGAAGCTTATCCGGAGAGTTTTCAAGCTGTCGCGCCCCGCGTAAGCTTTGGCTATCTCTTACGCGGCCCGCGACAGATCACCAAATTCAGATTTCTTGGTTTTTCATAAGGATTAGGGTTTTAGGGGTCCGGGTTTTCACTTACGGAGTGTTGTGGGACATTTTTGCAGGTCCTTACACCAATTGTTAAAGCACCTTACCGATTGGCACCTGCAGAAATGCAGGAATTGAAGAAACAGTTAGACGAATTGTTGGAAAAATGATTCATACAGCCAAGTTCATCGCCTTGGGGAGAACCAATCTTATTCGTCAAAAAGAAAGACGGATCAATGCGTATGTGCATTGATTACCGCGAATTGAACAAAGTCACGATAAAAAATCGGTACCCATTACCGAGAATCGATGATCTGTTCGACCAGCTACAAGGAGCTCAATTTTTCTCTAAAATCGACTTACGATTAGGATATAATCAACTAAAGGTACAGGAAGAGGACATTCCTAAGACCGCTTTCAGAACAAGGTATGGCCATTATAAATTTACTGTCATGCCATTTGGTCTAACCAATGCCCCAGCTCCATTTGTGGACATGATGAACCAAATATGTAAGCCATATTTGGATAAATTCATAATTGTCTTTATAGATGATATTCTCATTTATTCTAAGAGCAAAGAGGAACATGCAGCGCACCTGCACGCACTTCTAAGTTTATTGAGAAAAGAAAAACTTTATGCAAAGTTTTCAAAATGCGAGTTTTGGTTAGAACAGGTACAATTTCTTGGGCATTTAGTCAATCATGAAGGAATTCATGTGGATCCCACAAAGATCGAGGCGATACCAAATGGAAAACCCCTGAGTCACCAACCGAGGTTAGAAGTTTCTTAGGATTGGCCGGTTATTATAGAAGGTTTATTCGAGATTTTTCTAGAATAGCCATTCCCTTAACTAAGCTAACCTGTAAATCTGTTAAGTTTGAATGAGGACCAAAACAAGAAGAAGCTTTTAGAATCCTTAAGCAAAGGTTAACCAATGCACCCATATTAGCATTACCAGAAGGAACTGAAGATTTTGTAATTTATTGTGATGCTTCTAAATTAGGTTATGGATGTGTGTTGATGCAACGTCAAAAGGTTATAGCTTATGCATCTAGACAACTTAAGAATCATGAAGAAAATTATTCAACCCATGATTTAGAATTAGGAGCTATAATTTTTACCCTTAAAATTTGGAGACATTACCTTTATGGTAGTAAGTTTACCATTTTCACCGACCATAAGAGTTTAAGGTGTGTCTTCGGACAAATGGAGTTAAATATGAGATAAAGACGCTGGATGGAGATACTTAGTGATTATGATTGTAATATCCAGTATCATGCAGGAAAGGCAAATGTAGTAGCTGATGCTTTAAGTCGAAAGTATCATGAAAAAACAAAAAGAGTACGTTCTCTTAAACTAAATCTGCAAGTAGATTTAAATGAACAGATTAGAAAAGCTCAAGAATCAGTAATCAAGGAAGATACTGAAAAATTGAAAGGAATGATTAAGGAACTAGAACAAGGAACAGATGGAATTTGGAGATTCCATAAGAAAAGAATGTGGATACCTAAATTAGGAAACCTACGCCACCGTATATTAGAAGAAGCCCATAAGTCCAAGTATATGATGCATCCTGGAAGCGATAAAATGTATCAAGACTTAAGAAAGAATTTCTGGTGGATAGGAATGAAAAAGGATGTAGCAGCATATGTTGCAAAGTGTCTAACCTGTTCACAAGTCAAAGCTGAACATCAGAAACCCTCAGGTTTGTTGCAACAGTTAGAAATGCCAGTTTGGAAATGGGAATTGATAACAATGGATTTTGTTACCAAATTACCCAAAACAAGAAAAGGTAATGATATAATTTGGATGATTGTAGACAGGCTAACTAAGTCAGCTCATTTCCTACTAATGAAGGAAACTTTCAGTATGGAACAACTAGCTAAACTGTATGTAAATGAAATAGTTTCATTACATGGAATTCCTTTATCAATTGTTTCTGACAGAGATATTCGTTTTACCTCTCATTTTTGGACAAGTTTCCAAAAAGAAATGGGAACCAAGTTAAATCTAAGCACCGCTTATCATCCTCAAACAGACGGACAAAGTGAAAGGACAATTCAGAAAATGGAGGACATGCTTAGAGCTTGTGTAATTGATTTTGGAGGAAATTGGGACGACCACTTACCATTGATAGAATTTTCTTATAATAACAGTTATCACAGAAGTATCAATGCTGCACCATTCGAAGCACTTTATGGACGAAAGTGTCGAACCTCTGTCTGTTGGGCAGAAATTGGAGAAAAGCAACTATCCGGACCCGAGATAGTAGAAGAAACAACAGACAAGATTATCCAAGTCAAGGAGCGACTAAAAGCAGCACGTGATCGACAGAAGAGCTATGCAGATAACAGACGAAAGCCATTGGAATTTCAGGAAGGAGACAAAGTATTATTAAAAGTCTCTCCTAGGAAAGGAGTAGTAAGATTTATCAAAAGAGGAAAGCTAAGCCCCAGGTATGTTGGACCTTTTGAAATTATTAAAACAATGGGATCTGTAGCTTATCAACTACAACTGCCAGAGGAAATGGTAGGAATACATGATGTATTTCATGTGTCTAATCTCAAGAAATGTTTAGGTGATGAATCACTCGTAGTGCCTCTTAAGGATATAGAGGTAAATGAAAAACTCAAATTTTTGGAAAGGCCTCTACAGATTAAAGATAGGAAAGTCAAGAATCTTAAACACAAGAGATTAGTTCTGGTCAAAGTGAAATGGGACTCCAAAAGAGGACCAGAATACACATAGGAGCTTGAATCAGAAATGCAAAGGAAATATCCACACTTATTCCAGTAGATCTCGAGGACGAGTTCTAAAACAAGGTGGGGAGGATATAACAACCCTCCTAAATAATTTTAGACACCCCTAATATATTTAAAATATCCCTATAGGTCCTAAAATACACCCCGTATACGCAAACGGGCCCCGAATACCTTTATTTTATTAAAACTAATTAAAAAAATCAGATTTTGGGGCTATGGCGGGCCGCGAAGACCTACCCCAGGTCTTACGCGGGCCGCGACTGAGTAGACATGAGGCGCAACCTGGTGCTGCCACGTGGCTAACACACGTCGAACCTACACCGGTGACTGGCCAGGCTAGGGCCTACCCTAGCTGCCCTCGCGGGCCGCGTAGCCTTTGGTTACCACCTTCGCGGGGCACGACGAATACAAAATGCAGCCCTATAAATTGAGGGCATCGGCCTTCAGTCCCAGTCGTTCATTTCTCTTTTCTCTCTCGAATTTTCACATAGTTAAAGCTATTCTCGGGCATAATACCCCCTAAATAACGAAGTTCTACTCCGTTGTAAGTATCATAACCCCGGTTACGTATTAGATACGCTGCCCGATTGATCCAGGGTTCCGTAACGGCTGTCGTGGTTCTGCCCGACGTAGTCGTTGGAATGTCGTCTCGGGGATGGTATTACTAATGTAAATAATTGGGTTATAATACTAACGCGTGTGCATTTATGTATTTAATAGATAATCACCAGGAATCCTTAAGGAAAACCCTAAGACAGCAATGTGATTAATCTCCTTTTTGCAAATTGTTTTTACAAAATCTTTATTTGTTTTAAATTATAAATAGCAATGATTGAGTCTTTGTAAGTCTTCAATTACTGCCGGTATGTTGGGGTTTTGTATACAAAATGTGGAAAACGTTACCATTGGACAAAGAGTTAGCCAATGTGTAATATGACCCACCAATCAGGAATGACAGTACTGAATGAGTAATTGTGTAGATATAAACATTGTAATCGCTCTCAATACTGTTAAAAGATAAAACTCTTCTTGATTAAACTGGGATTTACTCACCAGTATTTCCACTGACAAAATGTTTTTAAACGCGTTTTAGGTAACAAAATGTGAAAGCCAAATAAGAAGCCAGCTGGACAGCACTGAAGGCTTGGAAAAAGTGGCTATAAAAGTCACCTGAATAAAGAGATGTTTTTATTAAATAAAATAGGGTTTATCCCTATAAAAATGTGTGTACCGAAAACTTGGGAATTTCCCACGTATTTAATATTATAAAAGTGTGGTATTTACTCTGATAAAATATTTCTTAACTACGGTCCTGATGAAATTTCCGCTGCCAAAACAATGAATACCGATACCACCAAATCTGGTTTCGCGGCCGCCGGTTTCTGGGACAGATAGGGGACGGGGGTTGCGACAAACACAACCCACGTAACAAGGAGTAAGACAAAGTACAAAAAGAAACTAAGCAAATTAAACAGTTAATCACGCAAATTCAAACAATAATCCAAACACAAAGCGCAGACACTCCCCGGAAACGACGCCAAAATTTGATCGGAGTGTCACGCTCCGGTCAAAGATAATATTTATAAGCCCTAATTACCCTTAACAAATAGCTAGTGGTAGTAAGGGGTCGAACCGCGAAGAGTATGTGGTTTGCGAATGGATTTTGAATGAATTGTAGTAGTTGTCACTTTTATGAAGCTTGCTAAATTGTTTTAATGGTTTTGGTTTAGTAAAGAGATGTTGAATAAAATTACTAAGGTGATTGGATTGATTAACTACTAAAGATTAACAATTGCAAGAATGTAATTGATTGTTTAAACAAGATATAGAAAAAGGGTTCACACTCGGTTTCAGTAATTGCAAACCTAGGTTCCTACAAGTTTTAGAATTGACCTAATTGGATAAACGATTAACGGATTTAGTGTACCGTTACTTAGGTGCCAATAACTATCAACATTCCTAAGAATGGACAAGAATGCACTTTGTAATCAACACAAGTAAATCCTAACCAAGATAACGCATAAGTGCACAAATTCATTTCACAAAGTCATAACTTTATCATCGTTCGACAATTTGCAAATCTAATTCAAATACATGACAATTATCAAAGGTGTTCAAAATCAAAACACAATTTGTCACACAAGTCAAAACTAAACACGAATCAAAACCCTAGATAATACAACTACCTACACCGGGGTGAAACCAAGGTGATTAGCCGCTCATGGTTGAAGGAACTTGATCACCGGATGATAGGAACTTGAACTTGAGCATTTTGAAACCTTGATGATGATGAAAATGGTGGTTTAGGGTTTGTGATGAAATGATGAGAATGAATAGATGAATGGATTGAAGAATTGGTTAGGTTTATGATGTAGGTGATGATGATTCGATTGATGATTCGGTGTGAGAGATGGATTAGGGAAGAAGTGGTGATGAACTATGGCTCCAAGATCAAGTTCTAATTCAAAAGATAGTGTAACTCCCGACTTAATGGCTTAAGAACCGTTTAAACTTGTTAAAAGATCAAGAAAACACAAGTTTCACGACTGAACAAACGGGAGCCCGTCGCCGACTAGGGGGACCCCGTCGGCGACGGCCTCTCCTAATACCATTTTTGTCCGATGCCTTGTTTTCCTGGATACGCGCATATTTGGCCGACGGGCATTTCTAAAGGGCGTCGCCGATGGCCTCCCCAACTTCCATTCTCCAATTTTAGCTTCTTGAGTTCCCGTTTGATCCGTAACACGTCCCGGTTGTCCGTTTTTCATCCCGGTGGCCCGTAAAGCTCCCGAAAATCACCTTAAACTTCTCTTGACCTGCAAAATATAAATCTAATCAAAGGTAGGCTTTTCAAGATTAAAAGTTAAGTAAAAACTTAAACTTAAACACAAACGAGCACCGTTATTCGACCACGTGTCAGATATTATTTCTTATGGTGCAATGTTTAGTCCATACAAGTATAATCTTCAATGTGAATTTAGTGAAAATGTAATTTTAAGGTTTATTTAATTTTTTTAAACTTTTGTATTTAAGTTTTGTCCTTTTTAAGGATCGAAAGTTTGAGACTCAAAGGAAGAGATCCAAGAGACCCTCTGAATGGAAATGGAGTGATGTTATTAATTTATGACGATTCTAAGGACAATGACAAAGAAGAGAAATTAGAAGATACTGCCCATTCAAGCACAAACCAGAAAACTCGATTAAAAATACCTTGAGTGTCGATTCAGAAGCGAAAAAAATTTCATGCAGTCTAATATGAAATCTATCAAGTGTTTTTATGTTTTTTTTTTTCATTTCAGCTGTTTGTTTGATCTAGAAGTATGAATAAAGTTTATTTTATATTTGAGCTTTATTTTTAGTGTTAATATAATGCAGTTATTGACCATATTAATAAAGTTCAAAATAAAGTTAGTATCCTAAATTTACAAGTCAACTAAACTTATATAAGTTAATATCCTAAAGTTAAAATAGATATTGCAGTTAGATATAGTCAAGCTGAAATTATAAAATATTGCAGTTATTCTTCGATATTAATCTAATGATTTGTATTTCTTAATTAAAAAAAATAAAGTAATAAACTTTAAAGCTATAAAAAAACTGAACTTACTATGATATAAAGTTAATAAAAATATAAACTCTTAACATCCTATTTTTTATAAAAACAGTTCTTGAAATTTTATAAAAATATAATTTTTTATATCTATAAAAAAACCGAAATTTAACTGTAATGTTCAGAAATTCAAATTCAGATTTAGTATAATAATATTCATATAAAAAAATTAGATTAAAAGACTTATTGTTTTATTTTATAATCGCATTTCCAAGCAAGTTATAACTGTTTAATATTTAAATGCATACATGCTTTATTTGTTGTTGGAAAATAAATGGAAACCAATATATTATACATATCTTTTTCTAACCTAATTCTCATTCTCAACTACAACAAACTTAAGTGTCGGCGGGCATAGGAATTCCCCTTGATTGGAGGAGAGGGGCGGCAAGGGGAATAGTGTCAGGCACCTGCCTAGCACTCCCCTATTGGCCGAATAAATTTACGATTTTATCTTGTAACATTCCCATTTTTATCATATAAGAATTTTAGGTTTGTTCAAATTTATTAACCACTAGTAACTAGTAACTAGTTTATTTTAATTATCCGACCCAAATAGTTTTAAAAACTATTTTATATAGTTGGTTGAAATATTAATTAATTTGCCTGTATATGGGTGACCTTTCTATTAAAATAAAAGTGTACAAAAACTTATATTATTATTAGACAGATAGATTACAGGTAAGTTGACTGTTAGAAATATGAAGTACCTAAACGGGCCTAGAGACCGTTTAATAATTAAATTATAAAAATACATTATATTTGAACCTACTCTGTTTTTAATGAAACTTGGTTCAAAATGTAGATACAAATATTCTCGTTCTAATGACATATTCATTGTCTTATAAAACGTCATATTTAAGAAGTTATAAGCGCCAAATAAGTGAAGCAGTTGAATTAATTATAATATATAAATAATAAAATAATAATAAAAATGAAAATATTTGAAAAATCTTTTGAAATGGACGTGTGTCCTATAAAAGGATAAAAGAAAAGAAAAAAAATAATATATATATATATATATATATAATAATAGTAGTTAAAGATTTACATTAAAAGAGGACGTGTCCTCAATTGTCAATCTTTCAAATAAAATAATAAAATAATATTTTATTTTAAAATTCTACAAATTGCTAAGACCATAAGGTATGGGCTTCGTGAAAGGCCCGTCCCCCCCCCCCCCCCCCTCATGAGGAACGTCCCACACCGCCCCCTAGGGGCCCGGCACGGCAAAGACGTCGGAAATCCGACGGTGGAGACGGGGCATGGAATTGTGGGGTCCATTCAATATATCCGTTGGGCTATTTAAAAAAAAATTCAAATTAATTTAAAACCTTTATAAATACCCACATATCTATCCACTTTTATACCAAAATTCACCCACTTTCTCCAAACAACTCCCGCATTTTTTATACAAAATACCCACATAATCTTCTCTAAAAAATACACCATGTCATCTTCTTCTTCATCGGGTTCGACGGACACCATGGAAGCCGTAATTTTTTTTTATAAGCAAGGTGGTAGAGGCGACACAAATAATTTTGGAAGAAGAAGAGGAGGAGGAGGTTTCATCACAACCACGAAACAGGAACCCACACATCGAGCGAGACTGAGAAAGTTAGTGATATTTTTATTCTTATATTTATATTCTTATATATTTATTCTTAATTTTTTAAGTTTATGTTTTTAGTCTTATTTTTTTAATTATAAGTTATATATATATTTTGTTATCTTGTAGGTGCTAACCAAAGATTAATCGTTGATTACTTTGCGGACGAGCCGCTGTACTCGGAGGCTATTTTTAGACGCCGTTTCAGAATGAGTCGTCGACTTTTCTTACGTATCGCCGACGAATTAGCCGCTTATCACCCGTTTTTTTACCATGCGACCCGATGCTAGAGGCAAAATGGGCTTCACCACCTTACAGAAATGTATTGCGGCGATTCGTCAACTTGCTTATGGGACGACAGCCGATTCTTGGGACGAATACTTAAAGATGTCCGAAAGACATGCTAGAGAATGTTTATACAAGTTTCGCAAATTTGTGGTGAAGCTCTACAACCAAAAAATATTTGCTAAAACCGAATCACAATGACGTTCAAAATTTGTATCAACACCACCAAGCAAGGCACGGTTTTCCAGGCATGCTCGGGAGCATTGATTGCATGCATTGGCCATGGCGGAATTGTCCTACCGCTTGGCGAGGAATGTATACGCGAGGCGATCAGGGACATCCAACAATAATTCTAGAAGCTGTTGCGTCTCAAGACCTATGGATTTGGCATGCTTTCTTTGGTATTCCTGGTTCGAATAACGACATCAACGTTCTACAAAATTCGGAGGTTTTTGACGATGTTATAAAAGGGGTCGGTCCTAATACGAGTTTTACAGTTTCGGGCGTGGAGTACAGACGCGGGTATTATCTTGCCGATGGAATATATCCACAATACTCTACAATAGTTAAAACGGTTAGGCATCCTGCGGATGAAAAAAGAAAGAAATTTGCCAAGTTTCAAGAAGCGGCTAGAAAAGATATTGAACGGTGTTTTGGGGTTCTCCAACAAAGATGGCATATTATTGAAAACCCAGCACGCGCTTTTACACCCAAAACGTTGCGATACTGTATGTATGCTTGTATTCTGCTGCATAACATGATCCTCGAAGACGAATGACATGCAATTTGTGAGTATGACGAGAACACGGTAGAGGAAAATAATGTTCCGGTTAGCGGAGAACAACAAGATTTGAACAGGTTCTCGTTACATAACGATTTCTCACATGTCAATCTTCAATCGGACTTGATCGATCACATTTGGAGTCTCGGAGAAAACAACGCGTAGTTTTTTTATTTATTTGTAACTTTAGGCTTTTTTTTAATTTAAGTTTAGGTTTTTTTTAATGTAGCTTTAGGATTTTTATTTTAAATGTAATTTTAAGTTTTTATTTAAATGTAACTTTTTTTATTTTTATTTACTTTGTTTTAATTAATATGGCAAAAAATAAATAATAATAAAAAATGGAGGAGGAGCATCCCCACACCCTTGGATAGTCTCCAAGGGGAGGGTCCTTCTCCTTTGCCTACGTGGCGCTTATGTGGAGGATAGTCCTTTGGAGACTATCCTCCCCCATACCCAATGGTCTAATGGAGGGACGAGTGGCATGAAACATTTATTAAGGTTGTAGGTGTCCCATCTAGGTGTACACTCCAAAGTTTTATTTTCATTGTATAAATAGGACATAGCTTTTTGGTTACTCAGTTGCTCAGTATCTTTATCGATTCTTCGTCTCTCCCTCTACAAATCTACTTTTAATTTTTTATTTTCATCTATAATAATAATAAAGCCCTGCCCCGTTTTAAGTGTTTTAACTCCCGATCACCGCTACCCTTTCTGATTGATCTGAGCCCCATAACGCATGTCAAGGCTCTGCCTGACTAAGTTCATTGGGGTTCTGTCTCGTGACATAGGGATAAGGTTGAAATTAGGGGTACTATACTTAACACGAGTACAAAATATATATATATATATATATATATATTTTAAATAGCTCAGAAGTTATACCCAAAATTTATACCAGTAGGCTTTCTAGTTGAACCCTAAAGTTACAAAGTGAGCCCATTCTCTTTTCTCACTATTTTATTCCCTTTTTCTTTGTAATATAATTATATTCAAAAAGGTCCCAAATTGATCCGTTAGTAAAAGCCCGGACCCCTGAAACCCCAATCTATATCAAAAATCAAGAAATCAAGAATTGTGGTCTTCTCGCGGGCCGCGTAAAGAATAGGCGGAAGGTCACGCGGGCCGCGACAGCTTGTAGGTCTCCGGATATGCATGAAGGCCACGTGTCGTCACACGTTTCGCGACCACCGGTGACTCAACAACCTCCGATCTGATCCACACTCCCACGCGGGCCGCGTAAAGGTTGGCCGGGAGTTCACGCGGGCCGCGACAGGCTTAAATTTCACCTAGAAATAGCCTAGCTCAGGAGCTTTCATTCTGTGTCGAAATCAAAACTCAAAAACGTATTCCCACTGCTCAAAATCACAAATTAGCATAACGGGGTGCTGCTACGATACCGGGTATTAACTCGATCGCTGCTACGATTCAATGTCCGATCTATTGAAACTATCCAATGGATGTTTAAGTGCTGCTTAAACTTGGGTTATACTTTGTCATTCGTCGTGAATTCGATGGATGTTTAAGTATCGCACTTTGTCATTCGTTGTGAAGATTTTAATCTCGTGAGTTATCGTAAATGATGTATTAGTTACTGACCTAGTTCGTGTGTATTGTTATTTAAATTAGGCTACAAGGGTAATCAATAGGCTAAGCTCTGCCTGTATAAATCTGCAATGTATCAAGGCTAATCAGTAGACTAAACTCTGTCCAAATAAAGCTGCAATGTGAGTCATTCTCTTTTATCAAAAGTATTTTACAATACTCCATTTTCAAATGTTATAATTACAGGGATTAAGTCGTGGTTATCTTAATCACTGGCTAGTGGGGTATTGTGCACATTACTAATTTCTCACGGGTTAGGCTAATAAATCCTCACCGTGATAAACGTCACTACTTGGGGTGGGACCCAATAGTGGTATGACCATCGTCACACGGGTGACAAGGCGCCAGATAAAAATAAGATAAAAAGCCATCGTAATCGCTCTTATGCTGTAATTTATAACTAATGGTCATTTTATAAAATGAAAGAACTCACCAGTATTTCCTGCTGACAAAACCTTTTTAAAACCCGTTTCAGGTAATTACAGTAGATCGGAATAAGAGTTGGATATGGCACTAAAGGGCTTCAAGAAGTGGCTTATTTTATTAAATTAAATCAAATTAAGAAATAATGTTTTATGTAATTGGGTTTATCCTTTATTAAAGCTACCTTTGTAAAACATGGGTTTATCCCATCTATTTAATAAATAAAATCCGGTGTTTTCTAAACTCTGGTATTTTTCCTAACTCACGGTCATGATGAAATTTCCGCTGCAATGCTTTCAAAATAACCACCGGTACCACTTGGCTGCTCGCGGCTCCCGATTCCGTCCAGGTGGGGTCGGGGGTCGTGACAGAAGGTGGTATCAGAGCCACTAAGTTAAGCCTATAGGTGTTGTGATAATAATACCTAAGCTTATATCAAAGAGTTAGGAGATTGCTATTAACTGGTAACACACCTGATAGCATTTAGACTTGAACTTAAGAAAAGATGCCTTAGTATAAGCTAAGCTAAATACTTGTGTAAATAAAGTGTGATGGGTTTTGATATGCCGTAAGAATGATAACTAGAACGTTGCAAGTATAATAAATAAGCAATAACACTTGACCACTGTTATTTCTTATTTATTGGTACTACTTTGTTCTAGGATATGATCCGTCATGTGAAGACTAATTTGCTTAGTCTTTGTTGAAAGTCATAATGCACTTTCCAAATCATGATTTAAGAAAAATACTATTTATGGGAAACACAAAATTTTCTCCGGCAAGACTGGGTAAGGTGTAGCAGACTCTCCAGCTTGTCCGGATATAACAGGGTTACCTCTCCTGCTAGAACCGGGTAAGAAGGTATATAATATGTCAGCAAGTGACAAAATTCCCTAAATAGTATCATGACCAGATATCTGACTGGTTCTTGGAAATATAAATCTGTTAAATACATTGACCTTACTACGGGTATGTATATTAAAGCATGTGAAATATATGATTTATATAGATATGTATATCTATAAGGAAATCCAAAAAACCACAAGGATTGACAATGTGGAATAAAACACAAGCATATGTGTCAATAATAAATCTAGATTTCTTTATCAGGAATCTCTTGCATATATCTATAATTTCAATATCAAACATTATTTCGTTTGATCATCTACCACGTAACTCGTGCGACAATATAAACAATGGAAACCCTTTAAGTTGGGATGTCATCAAAAGTATAAGAATTTCCAATGCGTTACCATAAACTATTAACGCAAGTAAGAAGCATGTAAAGTTGTGCTAGTGCACAAGAAAACACATGAAACTTAAAATTTTACGTCCGCAGACGTCAAAGTATATCACACACGACTTTTCAAGACAAGACCTTTGAAAATATGATTGGGCACGACAACAACAATGCTCATCCCAGCATTGGGAGAACTACTGATCAAAAAGCGGCACTTTGTCACATGATCCTACAAACGACATGAATATCGCCGAGGTACGTTGGAACAAGATTTCACAACCATCGGTGCACAGTCTAATCAGAATCATAATTATTAACACTGCAAAAGGAGTCACCTATCTTTGCAAACCCCCTATTTTATTTTATTCGACATTCCTTGGTAATGTCACTTAACAACGATTATCACACGAAATTTCAGATAAAATTCTTAAATTTCTTTTGTTGAAATTCTGACCTCTGTGAATAGACTTTTGCATTGCTACTCCCCCTAATGGTCATCATATCATGAGAATTTCTTTCATAGTAGCAAATATTGATCTATTTCATTTCTTGGTAAATTCACACGTTACACATGCATTGTTTGTTGCGCATGTGGTTTGTTTGATTTATGAAGACCACTGGAGGGCTTCACTCCAATTTGTTGTTTTATCCAAACTCAAATACCATTTCGCTATACTTGATTTTTTTGCACTATGAACCGCATTATTGCAAAAACGATGACTCGTTGATATCAAGTCAATAAATTTCTTGAAAAATTCAATTTCCTTTGGCATACATGGTTTTTGTTGTGACCATGTCCAAACTTTCTTATTGATACATAAACTCGTTGTGTTTAAACCAAGTTCAATTGTTTGAACTTGCTCGCATTACATATTCATTTCAAGGTCCCATATGATGAATTGAAGCTATCATATTCAAAATAGTCCCAACAAGCACTTCATTTGTTTTGAACCATAATAGGCTTGTTTGGTCTTTGACTTCATTGAATCGTTTCTTTAATCACGATCATCTTATGGTGACGTTTTCACAAATTTGAAGCTTGCGCTAATCTCGTTTGCACACATCATATATGGGTTTAATTATTTATTTATTTATCTTGAATCCGCTTTATTGGTTTATCCTATAAAAGTAATCTTAACACAATCGTGTGCTAAGATAATGATACACAAATTCATGTCATATCTCAGTGTATCTCTTAAATGGTTCTTACAGCCTCAATCAAGCTTTTCGTGATAATTATTGCTTCAAGAAATATTATTCAATTGTTTCAATTTCAATCGAAAATCCTACTAAATTCTTTGAAACAAACATTCGAACCTACTTCGTTGAACTCTCATTTAATTTCAAACACGGTAAACTTGTCCGGTCACCGCTATTATTATTTCAATTACTACGACACCTTGTCACAATAAATTTGTAGCTTGAGCTAATCTCATTTTCACACCTGATGTACGGATTTATTTATTTATTTTTGTTGGTTCATTATCTTAAACAATCTTAATACAATTATGTGTTAAGATAAGAGTACACAAATTCATATTATATTCCTGTGTACCTCTAAAGATTCTTTCATTTAAAATTTTATGATATCCATTTGGTCTTATCATCATCAATTGAAAATCCTATTCGAAATGAATATCCAAATTTACTTCATTAAAGCTTTCAGTTGATTACACGGTGAATTTATTCGATCACCATAACTATTGAACTATTTCAATCATTACTACACCTTGCGGTATCGCTATAAACTTGTAGCTTGAGCTAATCACAATTATTCGAATCATTCAAAACCACATCTGTCTTTCGACTCATCATTTAAAAATCATCTTAATGCAATTATGTTTTAAGACAATGATACACCAACTCTATTTTATTTCGGTGTATCCTTGCAATTCACTCATCTCAACACACTGATTTTTCTCATATCATAATTCAATATTTGATAAATCATTTTCATGCTTTTATTTTGAACCTGTCGATTCTGAGTCTTCCTCAGTTGACAATCAAAGTAAGTTTTATTTTCGACAGTAAACTCTATTATTTCTAAGTCATTTACAACTTGTAAACATTCAATTTAGACATCTATTGATCATATATCTCTTTTAGCATTGAACCTAGTCACCTTGAAAATTATATCATTTTATCTCATTCGTTTGACATCGATTTCTGAAACTAATACAGTTGAACCATTCAGTCATATTTATTGTACAACTCATATTCACAAAATTGATGTGTTATTGTTTTAACTAAGATGTGACATAACTATAGAGGACACATCATAGTCCAAATCTTGAGGACGAGATTTAAAACAAGGTGGGGAGGATGTAACATTCCCATTTTTATCATATAAGAATTTTAGGTTTGTTTAAATTTATTAACCACTAGTAACTAGTAACTAGTTTATTTTAATTATTCGACCCAAATAGTTTTAAAAACCATTTTATATAGTTGGTTGAAATATTAATTAATTAGTCTGTATATGAGTGACCTTTCTATTAAAATAAAAGTGTACAAAAACTTATATTATTATTAGACAGATAGATTACGGGTAAGTTGACTGTTAGAAATATGAAGTACCTAAACGGGCCTAAAGACCGTTTAATAATTAAATTATAAAAATACATTATATTTGAACCTACTCTGTTTTTAATGAAACTTGGTTCAAAATGTAGATACAAATATTCTCGTTCTAATGACATATTCATTGTCTTATAAAACGTCATATTTTAGAAGTTATAAGCGCCAAATAAGTGAAGCAGTTGAATTAATTATAATATATAAATAATAAAATAATAATAAAAATTAAAATATTTGAAAAATCTTTTGAAATGGACGTGTGTCCTATAAAAGGATAAAAGAAAAGAAAAAAAAGATATATATATATATATATATATATAATAGTTAAAGATTTACATTAAAAGAGGACGTGTCCTCAATCTGTCAATCTTTCAAATAAAATAATAAAATAATATTTTATTTTAAAATTCTACAAATTGCTAATGGAGGAACGAGTGGCATGAAACATTTATTAAGGTTGTAGGTGTCCCATCTAGGTGTACACTCCAAAGTTAATCCAAATCTCGAGGACGAGATTTAAAACAAGGTGGGGAGGACGTAACATTCCCATTTTTATCATATAAGAATTTTAGGTTTGTTTAAATTTATTAACCACTAGTAACTAGTAACTAGTTTATTTTAATTATTCGACCCAAATAGTTTTAAAAACTATTTTATATAGTTGGTTAAAATATTAATTAATTGGTCTGTATATGGGTGACCTTTCTATTAAAATAAAAGTGTACAAAAACTTATATTATTATTAGACAGATAAATTACGGGTAAGTTGACTGTTAGAAATATGAAATACCTAAATGGGCCAAAAGACCGTTTAATAATTAAATTATAAAAATACATTATATTTGAACCTACTCTGTTTTTAATGAAACTTGGTTCAAAATGTTGATACAAATATTCTCGTTCTAATGACATATTCATTGTCTTATAAAACGTCATATTTTAGAAGTTATAAGCGCCAAATAAGTGAAGCAGTTGAATTAATTATAATATATAAATAATAAAATAATAATAAAAATTAAAATATTTGAAAAATCTTTTGAAATGGACGTGTGTCCTATAAAAGGATAAAAGAAAAGAAAAAAATATATATCTATATAATAATAATAGTAGTTAAAGATTTACATTAAAAGAGGACGTGTCCTCAATCTGTCAATCTTTCAAATAAAATAATAAAATAATATTTTATTTTAAAATTCTACAAATTGCTAATGGAGGAACGAGTGGCATGAAACATTTATTAAGGTTGTAGGTGTCCCATCTAGGTGTACACTCCAAAGTTTTATTTTCATTGTATAAATAAGACATAGCTTTTTGGTTGCTCAGTATCTTTATCGATTATTCGTCTCTCCCTCTACAAATGTACTTTTTATTTTTTATTTTTTTATTTTCATCTATAATTTTAAAAAAGGACTGCCCCGTTTTAAGTGTTTTAACTCCCGATCACCACGACCCTTTCCGATTGATCTGAGCCCCATAACGCATGTCAAGGCTCTGCCTGACTAAGTTCATTGGGGTTCTGTCTCGTGACATAGGGATAAGGTTGAAATTAGGGGTACTATACTTAACACGAGTACAAAAAATATATATGTATATTTTTAAAATAGCTCAGAAGTTATACCCAAAATTTATACCAGTAGGCTTTCTAGTTGAACCCTAAAGTTACAAAGTGAGTCCATTATCTTTTCTCACTATTTTATTCCATTTTTCTTTGTAATATAATTATATTCAAAAAGGTCCCAAATTGATCCGTTAGTAAAAGCCCGGACCCCTGAAACCCCAATCCATATCAAAAATCAAGAAATCAAGAATTGTGGTCTTCTCGCGGGCCGCTAAAGAATAGGCGGAAGGTCACGCGGGCCGCGACAGCTTGTAGGTCTCCGGATATGCATGAAGGCCACGTGTCGTCACACGTGTCGCGACCACAGGTGACTCAGCAACCTCCGATCTGATCCACACTCCCACGCGGGCCGCGTAAAGGTTGGCCGGGAGTTCACGCGGGCCGCGACAGGCTTGAATTTCACCTATAAATAGCCTAGCTCAGGAGCTTTCATTCTGTGTCGAAATCAAAACTCAAAAACGTATTCCCACTGCTCAAAATCACAAATTAGCATAACGGGGTGCTGCTACGATACCGGGTATTAACTCGATCGCTGCTACGATTCAATGTCCGATCTATTGAAACTATCTGATGGATGTTTAAGTGCTGCTCAAACTTGGGTTATACTTTGTCATTCGTCGTGAATTCGATGGATGTTTTAGTATCGCACTTTGTCATTCGTTGTGAAGATTTTAATCTCGTGAGTTATCGTAAATGGTGTATTACTTACTGACCTAGTTCGTGTGTATTATTATTTAAATTAGGCTACAAGGGTAATCAATAGGCTAAGCTCTGCCTGTATAAATCTGCAATGTATCAAGGCTAATCAGTAGACTAAACTATGCCCATATAAAGCTGCAATGTGAGTCATTCTCTTTTATCAAAAGTATTTTACAATACTCCATTTTCAAATGTTATAATTACAGGGATTAATTCGTGGTTATCTTAATCACTGGCTAGTAGGGTATTGTGCACATTACTAATTTCTCACGAGTTAGGCTAATAAATCCTCACCGTGATAAACGTCACTACTTGGGGTGGGACCCAATAGTGGTATGACCATCGTCACACGGGTGACAAGGCGCCAGATAAAAATAAGATAAAAAGCCATCGTAATCGCTCTTATGCTGTAATTTATAACTAATGGTCATTTTATAAAATGAATGAACTCACCAGTATTTCCTGCTGACAAAACCTTTTTAAAACGCGTTTCAGGTAATTACAGTAGATCGGAATAAGAGTTGGATATGGCACTGAAGGGCTTCAAGAAGTGGCTTATTTTATTAAATTAAATCAAATTAAGAAATAATGTTTTATCTAATTGGGTTTATCCCTTATTAAAGCTACTTTTGTAAAACATGGGTTTATCCCATCTATTTAATAAATAAAATCCAGTGTTTTCTAAACTTTGATATTTTTCCTAACTCACGGTCCTGATGGAATTTCCGTTGCAATGCTTTCAAAATAACCACCGGTACCACTTGGCTGCTCGCGGCTCCCGATTCCGTCCAGGGTGGGGTCGGGGGTCGTGACATATCTCGCTTTAAAATTACGATTTTACCATCAGTTCAAAATTACGTATTTGCCCCCACTTAAAAATAAATTTACGCTTTTGCTCCCCGCTAAATATTTCAATTTTGCCCCCGTTCAAAATTACGATTTTGCCCCGTTTCAATTTACAATTTTGCCATTAGTTTTTCCCTTAAAAATACGATTTTGTCAGCAGCTCAAAATTATGTTTTTACCCTCAGTTAAAAATAAATTTACGCTTTTGCTCCCAGTTAAAAATTCCAATTTTGCCCTCAGTTCAAAATTACGATTTTGCCCCGTATAAATTTATAGTTTTGCCATTAGTTTTTTTCTCGCAGACAAGTTACGATTTTTGCCCTCAGCTTAAACTTACATTTTGTCCATTGTTTTTGTTTGTTTTCCTGGTGAAATTACAATTTTGCCCCCAGTGTAAAATTACAGTCATGCCGACAGCTTCCTAGCACTCCCTCATTGGTCCATTTAATTTACGATTTTATCCCTGAAATAAAATTATGATTTCGCCCTCAGTTAAAAATTACGTTTTTCCCATCGTTTTAGTTTTTTTTACCAAAACTTTAAAGGTTTTTTGTTTTTATTTGTTTACTCGATTTAATTTTTTTTCGTGTCAAGGAGCTGTCTAACACTGGCTCATTAGTCCTGAAAATTTAAAGTTTTGCCCTGACCCCAAAATTACGGTCTTATCATCATTTTTATTTTTTTCTAGCAAAATTATAGTAATGTTTTTTTAATTGGTTGAGAATTATTCGGCCATCGCCCCGCAACGCGGGCAGGGCATCAACTAGTTAGGCAAATAAATTGTGAGGATGTATATCTATAGATAATGACTTTCAAAGTGTCGTGCATTGGTCATTCCGTTCAAGCTTATCACTAAGCTTTGAATTTGGATTTTTCTTTTTACCTCATTCTAACGAACTCGCTAACAATCAGGAGAGATTTCGACTATACGTTATCATGGACTCCCAATTCTCTCAAAGCCCTTGACCCATTTATTTCCTGGTCTGCTCGTTCCCTACTCGCCGTCACACAAGCCCTAGCAACTCCGCTTCGTGCCGTCATCAGTCGTTCCACGAGCAAGTAACCAGTTGGAGCTTTCAATCGTGCCATTGGTTCAGTCACTTTAGTTCTCTGCTCGCGATCAGCCGCTATTCGGGTCGTCGCATCCGCACTCCGTCGTCACCATCACAGCATCGTTCAGGTCAGTTCGACTCCGTCGTCACCATCACAGCATCGTTCAGGTCTTTTCACCAACCGCAGAGGTGATCCCACCTCGCAGACCGCCACCCAGCAAGCCTGAGCCTGGGGGTAAATCCGCTACCGTAGGGGCATTGGGAACGAGCAAGACTCGAACCCGCCACCTCCGGGTTAGAATGCGGGCTGGTGGCCATTGGGCTGACACCCAATGGTTATTCAAGTCCGTTACTTTGTAGTATGGATGTTTTCGCTACTTGTCTCTGTTTCGTATTGTTATAAGACAAGTATGTATTGTAGCATGCAATAGACCATAGACCTTGTGCTCATTATTGCATGTTCCCTTTAGACTTATGGCAAGATACTTTTATTTCTGATACGCTTTGTACTCTGTCACCCGAGCAATTATAAGTTACTTGTCGTTGGGGCGTCAACGACATGGCACTCATCGTGACGGTGCGTAACTAAAGTTTACGGCGTCTCTAGTTTGTGCTTGTGTAGCATATGGCCCCTAGAGGCGAATAGATCGATCTTAGCTCTGACTCCTGACTCCTGTTGAGATGGAATAATGTGTGTGCGCCTACACGCACCATCTCGGCGCATAGACTATAGCCATGTATGCCTCTGTTTAGGCTCGTGGGTGCTTCTATATTACGTGACTTGTTTTACTGTTATATGTTGTCACGTATGTCTTGTCTCTGTTATGATATGTGTGATATGATTATATGCATCTGATTATGTTCAGCATTTGTTATCTGTTCAGTATAAGTTTGGGATTCAAGTTATATAAGTATCTGTTTCAGTGCCAAAATCTAGACTTGTTTAACGTCAGTACCGTTAATGTTTCTGTCCGCATGTCTGTTTTACTTTTACTGTTGATTTCTCCGTTACTGGGCAACTTTTTGGCTCAGCCGTAGTTTCTTTCTTGTGTTTGTCTTATTTGGTTGACAGGTAATTTGGGAAACATGGGGAATAAGTGAAGAGTGTCGTGAGGATAAAGATTTATTTTTATTTCGGTAATGTGATGAAAATGTAATTAGGATCTTTTGTTGATGTGTGTAAAATGCAACATATAAATTACATCAAATAAGGCATAAAACTAACCCTTTTTAAGTACTAATATTGGAAAAAGAGTGTTTTTGTCTTCCTTTTGTATTTTCAGGATTAAATGAGCTCAAGAACACAAAAGAAGCAAAAAGACAGCTAAATCCAACATAAATACAAGAAAAGGAACATTAGTGGATTGCCCGACCCCTCAACGGCATCTTCCCAAGCAAAATAGAGAAGGCAGAACACTGAACACGCCCCGTGCTCAGCCAGCACGGGGCCGTGCCCAAGAAGCAGCAAAAAAGACAAACCTATAGAAGCTTCTATTGCCCACCACGGGCCGTGTCCAGCGGACACGGGGGTGTGTCGAAAGTACTGCAGGCGCATTAATTGTAATTGCGAATTACAATTAATGAGGAGAGAGAGTGTCAGACGGGCACGGGGCCGTGTTCAGCGGACACGGGGCCATGCCCAGCTCTCTGTTCAGCCTATAAATAGGAGTGCTTGGATTCATTTCAACTCATCCCTTGGCACACCACCTCTCTCACACTTCATCCACCACCCACCACCATCACAACACCATCATCCACCACCATCATCCATTGTCCATCGTAGAGTGTGTGAGTCGTCTCGGGATCCAAGATTGATCGTAAGAGTTCTTGACAATCAAGGCCATGTTTGCCTAAGTCTCTTACATCACTTGGTGAAGACAAAGTGTCTAGTATAATACTTTTTATTTATAATCTTTTGCACTTTTTATTTGGTTTTGTATTAATGACTTTAATAACTAGTTACTTATGTTGAAGGTGATCTTTCCTTATCGTTTGTCCGTGGTGTCTTGGCATTATTTTACTGTCTATATAAAATAAAAGATTTTCACCATTCATATCTCCACGGTCTATATGGAGGTATGTTGGCTACCTGGTCGGGGGTTAAGGGAACGGTTTGGTAAAGGTCTTGCCATTGTTCAGCGTTTAGAGGTCCTGCAATGGACCTGGGTCAAATTTAGTAGGACCTCCTTCAATGCTTCACGGTATTGGATGGCGGGGGTCCAAACTCTTTGATCCCCTCATAAGTTAACTACTATTAATACTATAACCCGGCTATTTAGGACTGTATCCCTGCTGACTCAGACTACTTAGTCGAGGGTAACGTCACCGCCAAAAGCGGGGCCTACCATAATACTGCATTAATAACTTAATTCATTATCTTCCAATAATCCACCCTTTTAGGATTGTATCCTTGCTGACTCAAACTACTGGGGTGAGGGTAACGTCACCTTCAAAAGAGGGGCCTACTACAATAACTAAGATAATCTCTTAATTATGTGCAAAAGTGCGGAAATAATCAAAGGTTATACTAGATACGAGTCGGAACCAAGTGATTCATCTTGTCTATCTGTTTTTATTTTATTTTTATTTTCAGCATTTTAGTTAGTTTTTATTTTTCTTAGTTTAAAACATTTTTCTAAACGTTTTATTTTGATTAGACGTTGAGGATAAACCGGTACTAAAAGCTCTTGTGTCCTTGGACGACCTCGGTATCTTACCAACGATATACTACGCTCAACGATGGGTGCACTTGCCCATATGTGTGCTTAGTGTTAGTAAAATATCGTGTTTTTATAAATTTAAAACTTGGCTAAAATAAGTGTTAAAAAGGGCTTAAAATATACACCTAATATATACGACACTTCGCACGCATCAAGTTTTTGGCGCCGTTGCCGGGGACACAAGGATTTTAAGAAAGTTAGGAATCAACGGCCTAATCATCTTTTATTTTTCTTTTTAATTTTTTAGGATTTTCTTAGTTTTTCAGCTTCTGCAGAGCTCAGCACGGGCCGTGCCCGCTGAACACGCCCCCGTGCTCAATCATTGGAACTGGCAAACCTGTTTTACGTCAGACAGTAAGCTGAACACGGGGCCGTGCCCACCCAACACGCCCCCGTGCCCAAGATTCACTTACTGAAAACAGAACCGTTAGATCCCGGCGGTTGGTAATTTCTGACATAAACATGAGTGATAGTAATTGTTTTTACTTTCGGCACTCTTATGGTACGTGGTGTCAATTATGTGGTGGCAAACATGAAGAAGTAAAATGCTACTTTCTAAATTATAGGCCCCACTACATGGACCCACCGACTTCTTACAACCTTAAGAGGGGCGAAAGTAAAAATAAGCACTATTTCTCCCTCGAATGCGCCCAGCCAGATATTCTAGGGGAAATGCTCCTTGATGAGTTATTTCAACTAGAAAAGCTAATTCTGAATTGGTTAGAAGAGCTTAGGAAGGATTTTATCAATCCACCCCAAGACGCTGACCATGACGAAATACTGGAACCGCATTCCAACAACCTCGTTGCTCCCGAAAATACCTTCGTACCTAGCAAAGACTTGGACGATAGTCGTCCCTGTGTCGATTGTGCCGTGAAGGACTCTCCATCGACTTCGTTCGGTGCATGCATAGACCTGAGCGATTCGGCATACACCTTCTTTAACAAGAGCCCGGGAAAGGGTTGGACTTGTCCACCTAGAATGAAAATAGGAATTACCCTCACCGACAACCTCTTGCGTTCTCGCCTTAGTCTAGGACAATTAAGGTATCTTAGGCACTTTGGGGTTGTTCCAACCAGTCAGGAGCCACCCGATACTAACAAGTTCCTTAAAAAAACTAGACAACTTCATAAAACAGTCCCTCGACACGGGGCCGTGTCCAGCCAACACGCCCCCGTGTCCATCAAAAGATTCCATTCTGATCAGTACGTCAGAATATGGACAAACTGTGTCAGAACTCCACCTGCACACGGGGCCGTGTCCACTGGGCACGGGGCCGTGTCCAGGGTGCTGTCGTTTTCTATAAATGCAGCCAAGAATTCTGCACATTTGGACCAACTTGGGGCAGAGATTTGCAGGAATCTTCTCTCAAACTATCCTAGGTAAGTCTAAAAGAAGGTTCCAACAACCCATCTTGTCCTTTCCTCTTTTAGCCATTTCCTTCTTCTCCATCTTTCTTCAAAGAACTACCATTAAAAGTTTGAATTCTTCAAACTTTGTGATAGGGATTAATGAGTTTTGTTCAAGGAATCTTGGTAAAAACATGTTATGTAACATTGTTTTAAGTTATTAGCAACTAAAAAGACCCCACAAGTCCAGAAAATAACTTAAAAATCCAAGTTTCCTTGCTCCAAAATTCTGCAGAAAGATGAACACGGGGCCGTGCTCATTGAGCACGGGGCTGTGTCCGGTAACTGTTTCATTTAAATAAACTTTTTCACTTTATTTTTCGTAGAATGTCAAGTGAAAACAGCGAAACATCTTCTGTGCATTCGTCAAACAGCCGAAGAGGAAGAAGACCCTCCATTGAAGCTACACTTGTGCACTATGTGATAGCATTAAGGGAGGCTCTCGACGAAATGACTTCAGTAGAGGAGGTCCTAATCGACCGTATTAACGATCTTACGATGGGACTTGAAAGCAGCTTCCAAGAAATTAACCTCTTGCACCAGAGGTTAAATATTCTTGTAGCACCCCCAATGGAACCAGTCCTTCCTCAGCAGGATTGGAACCTGGCACTCGGAATCAACAACCCTACCGGGTGGGAAGACTTTCCGGCGGAACCTTCCGTGGAACACCAACAAGAGATCCCGGTGGAAGTTGAAACTCCTCAAACTAATGCCAATGAGCCTTCTTTTCTCCTTCCAAGGGAGGTGGAAGAATGGCTCGCCGACATTTGAGGAGAACCGCACGTGGAAGAAGGAGTTCAAAAAGGCCTTGTTTAACCAAGATTAATTACTTCTTGGAAATTTTGCTAATTAAAATAAAGTAAAGGCTAGGACTCCATGGTTTATTATTTCCTTGTTTTATCTAATTTAATTTAGGATTATGTAAGTTCTCTCTATGATGAAATGAAATGATGGTTTTAAGGTTTGGATGGTTTTTAATGAATAAAACACACTCATGGTGGTAAAGGATGAAAAAGGGAACGAGAAAAATGAACTCATGCACAAGAACAAGACAACCCAACAATTCTCTCCAGTCCAGAAGGTTCAACACGGGCCGTGCCCAACCAACACGGCCCCGTGCTAAACCACCTGCAGAAAAACGCCCAGTTCAGGTACCTGGACACGGGCCGTGTTCACCCAACACGCCCCCGTGTCCAGACTTCTGTATCTCTTATTTCAATTTTGTTACTGGCACTTGAACACGGGGCCGTGCCCGGATAACACGGGGCCGTGTTCAGTGCCCAGTAACACAAATTTTTGCTTTTTAAACACTATTTTACACATCTAATCAACCTAAAAATTTATTTTTGGGACACATTGAGGACAATGTGTAATTTAAGTGTGGGGGGGGGGGGGGTGCTAAAACCTTGAATTTTGCAAGTCCTAAATACAAGCCTTACACAAAACTCTATTGGAACCGCTAATCACCCCAAATTTTTTTTCAAAAATTTCATTTTCTTTACTTGTCTAGGTTTAACTCGGGAAATTCAAGTTCTCAAAAAGGTTATATTTTTACGAATTTACAACCGATAGCGTAGCGATAAAAAGAACCAACATAAGAAAATTATGAAAAGACATGACAAACATAGTTAAAATTTGATTATATATACTTGATCACATAAAAACCCATTCCCACAAAAGTGAGTTTTGAGCCTTTATTGAGCATACAAATTTACATCTTTAGACTAAATGCTCATTTTTCGTTTCTTGTGTGAATAGCCGCTTGGTTCTTACAACTCTAGAACTTGCCATGACGATACATTCCTGGTCCTTATCAACTTAAACCCGAGTAAGTAAATGATGGAGGCATTAGGACTAACCCTTTTTATTTCTACACCATTATTTTTCTTTTTCTTTTACCACCTACCCAAAAATCCCCCTAGTTAGCCCCTTTGAGTCTAAACCTTTTCATTTCATCACCCAAACCAAAAACCCTTTTACCCACCAAAACCTTTTTCATTTTTAACCCTTTGTTTTAGTAACAAGTTCGGTTTTTCGTATGATAAAAAAAAAAATGTGTTGATGATGAAGCAAAAAGAAAATAAACAAACAAGTTCATTAAAAATAACTTTGTTTGAATAAAAGCTTCATCAAAATAAAAAGTTACTAAAAAATAGAAAGTCTTACGAAAACCGACACTTGTTACGCTTTTCGCCCTTTTTTCTACTAACCTACCTTTAACCCAAGCCTAACCCTTAACCCACAAAGTCCTCTTGATATTTACAAAGGTATAAAAGTTAAAAAGGAGGAGGATTGATTGCTTGGCAAGCTTATGGTAGGAATAAGTTCCATGCCGCTCTCGAGTGATTCACTAAAAATACACCTTCGGCCGAGTGTGAGTGATTTCTCCCGTGAGGTATGTGAACTTGTATATAAATGGAATTTTAAAAAGGCATGTTATGCCCAAATAAGTAATTTCTCCTATGAAACGTTCTAAATAAATCATTACGAATAGGATTGTAAATAAATAAAAATAAAACCCAAAAAGATCTTGGACATCCCGACACTCTACGACAAGCCCAAAACCCTCTCTTCTACCTATTCCATTTGGGAGTGTAAGCTACATATTAAAGAGTTTTGCTTGAGGACAAGCAAAAGTTCAAGTGTGGGGGTATTTGATGTGTGTAAAATGCAACATATAAATTACATCAAATAAGGCATAAAACTAACCCTTTTTAAGTACTAATATTGGAAAAAGAGTGTTTTTGTCTTCCTTTTGTATTTTCAGGATTAAATGAGCTCAAGAACACAAAAGAAGCAAAAAGACAGCTAAATCCAACATAAATACAAGAAAAGGAACATTAGTGGATTGCCCGACCCCTCAACGGCATCTTCCCAAGCAAAATAGAGAAGGCAGAACACTGAACACGCCCCGTGCTCAGCCAGCACGGGGCCGTGCCCAAGAAGCAGCAGAAAAGACAAACCTATAGAAGCTTCTATTGCCCACCACGGGCCGTGTCCAGCGGACACGGGGGCGTGTCGAAAGTACTGCAGGCGCATTAATTGTAATTGCGAATTACAATTAATGAGGAGAGAGAGTGTCAGACGGGCACGGGGCCGTGTTCAGCGGACACGGGGCCATGCCCAGCTCTCTGTTCAGCCTATAAATAGGAGTGCTTGGATTCATTTCAACTCATCCCTTGGCACACCACCTCTCTCACACTTCATCCACCACCCACCACCATCACAACACCATCATCCACCACCATCATCCATTGTCCATCGTAGAGTGTGTGAGTCGTCTCGGGATCCAAGATTGATCGTAAGAGTTCTTGACAATCAAGGCCATGTTTGCCTAAGTCTCTTACATCACTTGGTGAAGACAAAGTGTCTAGTATAATACTTTTTATTTCTAATCTTTTGCACTTTTTATTTGGTTTTGTATTAATGACTTTAATAACTAGTTACTTATGTTGAAGGTGATCTTTCCTTATCGTTTGTCCGTGGTGTCTTGGCATTATTTTACTGTCTATATAAAATAAAAGATTTTCACCATTCATATCTCCACGGTCTATATGGAGGTATGTTGGCTACCTGGTCGGGGGTTAAGGGAACGGTTTGGTAAAGGTCTTGCCATTGTTCAGCGTTTAGAGGTCCTGCAATGGACCTGGGTCAAATTTAGTAGGACCTCCTTCAATGCTTCACGGTATTGGATGGCGGGGGTCCAAACTCTTTGATCCCCTCATAAGTTAACTACTATTAATACTATAACCCGGCTATTTAGGACTGTATCCCTGCTGACTCAGACTACTTAGTCGAGGGTAACGTCACCGCCAAAAGCGGGGCCTACCATAATACTGCATTAATAACTTAATTCATTATCTTCCAATAATCCACCCTTTTAGGATTGTATCCTTGCTGACTCAAACTACTGGGGTGAGGGTAACGTCACCTTCAAAAGAGGGGCCTACTACAATAACTAAGATAATCTCTTAATTATGTGCAAAAGTGCGGAAATAATCAAAGGTTATACTAGATACGAGTCGGAACCAAGTGATTCATCTTGTCTATCTGTTTTTATTTTATTTTTATTTTCAGCATTTTAGTTAGTTTTTATTTTTCTTAGTTTAAAACATTTTTCTAAACGTTTTATTTTGATTAGACGTTGAGGATAAACCGGTACTAAAAGCTCTTGTGTCCTTGGACGACCTCGGTATCTTACCAACGCTATACTACGCTCAACGATGGGTGCACTTGCCCATATGTGTGTTTAGTGTTAGTAAAATATCGTGTTTTTATAAATTTAAAACTTGGCTAAAATAAGTGTTAAAAAGGGCTTAAAATATACACCTAATATATACGACACTTCGCACGCATAATTTGTTTTCAACGTTATGGATTGGTTTTAGTTTTGATATCTGTATGAGTGACACGTCAGCCTGTTCCAGGTTGGGGTGTTACATTAACAATTTAAGTTAAAGCTCTAAAACGTACTTACGAGTCAAATAATATTTTTTATTTTTATAAAAACGAAAATTATAAACTTAAAGTTTATTGGATGAGTACTATGTGGATATTTAAAAAAAATATATGAACTTTAAAGAATAAAATTATATTTTACAATTCAACTAATAAAATAAACATACTTTACAATTATAACAACTTATCTTTTATTTTTTGTCTTTTGATTATTAATTTTTATAAAAAACAATATTTATTTTTTGTCTTTTGATTATTAATTTTTATAAAAAAACAAAACTTTACATATGTGTAACACTAATGACATATATCCACCACAATAATGTTATCATAAATATTATACGAATAAGAAAACTACCAGAAACGAGTGCCGCAATCCAAAGTTACATGTGATTGTTAGGTATGCGTTACCTCATTGAGATATAGAAAGCAGCCAGGATGAATCTAGAATGAGGGAAAGTAGAATGTCTGTGGTCTTCAGGGGAATTAATTATTGGGCACATGAATACTGGTGATGGTGGTGGCGTAAATTTTTGGAGCCATCGCCGGGAGTGATAATCACCTTTGGTTAATGGATATGAGTGGTGATTTAAGTCTGTGATAAGTTATGTCGGTACTAGGGCACTTAGGGGAAAATTTCGAACCATGGCGACGATCTTGGCGAGCAATTGTGGGAGGTTCATCTCAATTCTAAGCCATTTTGCGATGGCTATACTATAGTGTGTGAAATTGGTTTTGTGAAGGTGAGTTTTGGTTGAAAAGGCGGCATGCAAACAACTCCAGTCTTTATTTCATAAGTAGTGGTGGGTTTTGGAATTGTGTCGGTATTATGGTGATTCTGGTTGGTGATGGGTGGCGTTGATTGGCCTTGATACAAAGCAGTCTAATAGTTGTGACGCTGATTTTGAGGTCATTTTATGGTTGTAGTTTAGCTTGGATGTCCTTGTAACTGGGTATCGTCGTATCGACCATGGTGGAACGGTGTTGGTACGATGGACATTTTCGATAATAATTTCAATTAATACAGCTGGTTTTTATGTAGAAAAGGCTGATGATGGCAGTTTTGATGGTGGAGGATGACAATGGTGTCTATGAACCAAAAACCTTAATCAACGAATACGAGGTGTTAAAATAAAGAAAGGATAACAACAGTTTCTGTGTTTGTGGTATGATTCACAATAGTTTGACAATGGCACTGATTACACTAGCTGGTTACAAGAGGTAACGATTTGTTCAAGATGTTTTGAAACCTGATGTTTTTGTATAAATAATTGTTGTTTGTTAACAAGAACTTTGAAGTTCATTAAATGTTGTTTACATATGCTATATGTAACAACACCCAAAACACCTTAAAAGGGCATCTGATCGCAACCCCGGACTAGTACGCCGCGACCCAATGTAAAAATCAAAGAAACTTGTAACGGGGACCCCCGGAGACACGCCGGGGGATCCCCTAAAATTCCCGCGACGCGCGGCAGGGTGTTGAGACGCGTGGGACTCGAAAACAACAAGTGGCCAGACTATACTTGCAAACAAGGCTAATATACGGGGTTTTTAAGGATGTGTAATACACATGTTTTTTAAAAATATAACTCTTTTTTTATATCTATTCGTGTAATATACGGGGTTTTTAAGGATGTATTTTTTATCATTTGGTAGATTTATTCAACTCGGTTATACACGGGTTTTTTAAAGATATGACGTTTTTAGTATTTAGTATATAAAATTACGTTTATTTAATCTGTGTAATACACATGGTTTTAAAGATATAACTTTTTTATTATTTGATATATAAAATTACATTTATTTAACCCGTACAATATGCAAGTTTCATAAAGATATAACTTTTTTATTATTTAACATATAAAATTATATTTATTCAACTCGTGTAATACACGGGGTTCTAACCTAGTATAGTATATGTTTTTAATACTGGCAATATTAGTTAAAGATGCTTTCAACACTTTGAGAATGGACCTTATAATTATTTGATTTATAGCATAAAATAGTAAATAAACATGTAAAAATATTTAGAGTAAACTGCAATTTTACCCCCTCTGACCCCCTCCCTGGAAATAATTGCAATTTGCCCCCCCCCCCCCCCCAAACATTGATGTTACGTCGCAATATTACCCCCTGCCGTCAGTCAACAGTTGTTTGACTGTTATAGGTAAGGGTATTTTGGTAATCTTACCCCATATTTATTATTATTATTATTATTATTATTATTATTATTATTATTATTATTATTATTATTAGAGTTAATTGCCTGGATGGTCCCTGTGGTTTCATGTTTTTTCACGTTTAGTCCCCACCTTTTGGAAATAGCAGGTATGCTCCCTATGTTTTGTCATTTTGTTACTCGGATAGTCCCCTGACATTTACTCCGGGGACTATCCGAGTAACAAAATGACAAACCATAGGGAGCATACCTGCTATTTCCAAACTAACAAACATCTACTCGGGGACTATCCGAGTAACAAAATAACAAACCATAGGGAGCATACCTGCTATTTTCATAAGGTGGGGACTAAACGTGAAACCACAGGGACCATCCGGGCAATTAACTCTTGTTGTTGTTGTTGTTGTTGTTGTTGTTGGGGGAATTGGCATGTAATAATCCCACCTAGACCTTATTGGCCATTAATAATCCCACCTGAGAATATTCCCTCCACCAGTCCCACCTTTCACTTATTTTTCCTACAATGGTCCGCCGTTAAAAAAACTTAACGGAGTTAAGCTTTTTTCCAAATTACAAACAGATTTTTTATGGATTTTGATCAGAATGATGATACAAGGCCATTGATGTAAAACTTACTTCGAAATGGTGCTCCAAGTGACTTGATTTTGGTTAATTGGAAATTTAAACACCCTAACTGAAGCGTCGTTTTCATCGTTTGGAGCACCGTTTCGAGGCAAGTTTTACATCAATGGACTCGTATCGTCGTTCTAATGAAAAGCCCTAAAAATCTATTTGTAATTTGGAAAGAAAGCTTAACTTCGTTAAGTTATTTTAACGGGGGACTATTGTAGGAAAAATAGGTGAAAGGTGGGACTAGTGGGAGGAATATTCTGAGGTGAAATTATTAATGGCCAATAAGGTCTAGGTGAAATTATTACAGGCCAATTTCTCTTATTATTATTATTATTATTATTATTAATCATCATCTTCATCAGTTCAACCTGAACCCATCTTCAACACACCACCAAACCAATACCCGATCCACCATCTACCACCATTATCTTCCAACCTGAACCCACCTCCGATACACCACTAAACCACCGCCACACAGGCAACTACCTCCATCTTCTTTCTTCCAATCTGCAAATTCTAAACCATACGAAAAAACTCCCAACAAACTTCATCTCTATGTGCACAATCCACACACATAACTTCAATTTCCAATCTTGTCCTCTAACCCATCTCTATCCTCTTTGTTCTTTCAATTCGCATGCAAAATGACACTTGTTTCGGTTCAAAATTGAACAATTAGGGCAGAATATGAACAATTAACGGTTATCACGACCTCGACACCCATTAGCGCCACCGTCAACAGCCACCACCAACCACCATTAGCGCCATCGTCAAGTAGTCCGTCAGATTCAATGAACCCAGATTCATTTTTTAAAAGTGAGTAGTCGTTAAGGAGTTCTAGATTGGTTGATTTGGTTCAAGAATTGGGGGTTTTCCATTGGAATTTGAGTTGGGGATTTGAGGATCTGGAAGTTCGTTTGCTGAAGCATGGGGGATTACAAGATCTGAAAGGGATTTTTGTAGGGGGAGGGGTCTAGTTAATGTTGATGCGATAGTGCTGATTTTGGAATTTAGATTCTCAATAGAGTAAATTTCTATTTTCGTCCCTGAGGTTTGTCCATTTTAACTAGTTTAGTCCAAAAATCTAATTTATAACAAAACCATCCCTAAGGTTTGCATTTCTTAACGTTTTTCATCCCTAAGGTTTGCATTTCTTAACGCTTTTCATCCCTAAGAATTAAATGAAAAAGCACCCTTAGGGAAAAAAGCGTTAAGAAATGCAAACTTCAGGGCTGGATTTGTTATAAATTAGATTTTTAGACTAAACTAGTTAAAATTGACAAACCTTAGGGACGAAAACAGAAATTTACTCTTGATTTATAAAAAAAGGCATGGTGTTGATTTTGTCGTCAGTGATAGTTGTGGAGGTGGTGGTTGGTGGGGGAGATGGTGGTGGTGATAGGTGGTGGCAGTGGTGGTTGATGGTGGTGGTGGTGGTGGAGGGCTTATGAGAGAGGGGGTAATATTGCAGAGTAGAACAAACCATATGGGGTAATATGAAAGGGTAACATAGTCATTTCACATTCCATTTAACAGATCTGTTAACTTATTTGACGGCAGGGGGTAATATTGCGACATAACATCAACGTTGGGGGGAAATTGCAATTATTTCCAGGGAGGGTGTCAGAGTGCCAATTGGCTTAAACCCAGGGGATAAAATTGCAGCTTACTCAAATATTTAAGTTTGATCGGTATATAAAAAACAATTTCTTCTTTATTATTATTTTTTACAAAAGGAAATTTTGTGGATTTGATTACAACATATAAAAATTTGAGAGTCTAAATCATGTTTTAAGTAAAATATCTTGTAAGAAAAAACCCACATAAAAGTTTTACCTTACCGCACCGTCATGTATTCAGGTGAGTGTTCACGGGTTTCGGCCCTAGGTGAGGGTTTTCCCTGGTTCGGAAGACGAGTGTATCCCGATGTGGTGAATTTCACTAGTAGCCCATTTGAATGATTCGTTGGCCGTTCAAAAAAAAAGTTATGTGTTTCGTGTTCGAACATACGAAAGAATTGGTAGGTTCAAACCTACTAACTTTTTCTAATATGTATTAATGAATGGGTGACTAAAAATATCTGAACTATAAAATATTTTTATATATTTTTATTAATATATTATGTTTTAAGTCAATATAACAAGATATCAAATAATTATAAGATCCATTCTTAAAGTGTTAAAATACTTTTAACTAATGTAATTAGTTTTTTAAGAAAAAATATACAATGTTGTGTGATTTATACTAAAGTAACACGTCAAAAAAATTCTAACAATCGTCGTATAGATTTGAGTGACATTTTATTGTTTTCTTTTAAATAAAATATATAGTTATGAAGGTATAAGTAATTTTAATTAAAATCACACGTAGTTTTTTCTTTTCAAAACAGGTTTTATAAAAGTCAGATTTTTAAAGATTTTTAAAAATAAGTTAGGTTAGATACAACACCACAATTAAATCAGTAACTATTTAATGAATTAGATTTATCCAAGTAGGTTAGGAGTGAGAAACAAATAAAGTAAGTTTAAATCTTTTGTATAAATGAAGTTAACCAAAGGAAAGATAACTAAGTTAGTATGTGGAATAAGAAAATGACATTGTCTAAAAGAATAAGGGCTTGAAGTGAAAATATGATATAAACATTTGATAAAAAAATTTGGTTAGTGTATGTGTGTGTATGTGTGCGATCGAGAGAGCGATCAAGAGGAGAAACCCTTCTCCTTAAAATCTTGCAAAAATCCAACTTGAAAAAGATTAAGGCTGGATTTTTATATGAGTTAGGAGTTATGATCACCTAAGTGTTCTTGACATCAAGTAAGTTAAATTTCATGTTTTAAGTAATAGTTGATGAAGTGGGTTATGTGTAATCCATGAATATGTATGAAATTGAACATGAATGCTAGATGATATCAACAAATAGAAGTTGTATTATGCTTAATTTTGATTGTATTGATGATATGAAGTAAAACCCACATGGAATTTGTAGAATGATGAAGTTTAGTGAAGATTTTGTGTATTTATAATGTTAATGCTTGAAAACTACTAGTAGTGTGTAATTGTTAAATAAAATGCATATAGGATGATGATAAATTGAGCATTTTGATTGTTATGACAATCAAATATGAATTAGGGAAAAGGTGCTTAAAGTACTTATACATTATGCTTTGTAGATGGTACGCACATAATGTGTTCGATGAAATGCCTAGAATTATTAAATTGTGTTTTGATATGAATGATCGTTAAGTCAATGTGATAGAATGAAAATGGAGGTTATGTAGTTAAGTTAGCACCTTAGTAAATAAGTGAAGTGTGCGTATGAAACGAAATGGTTTATTATGAAGGCTAAAAGTGAAATGTGTAACGTATAGGTGCTAAGAAGGAAGAAAGCTCAAGCCATTCTAAGGTGCAAGATACGCAAGATCATGGTAAGTTCATATGAACTTTGTCAATCCTTTATGTAGATTATGAATGTTAGTCGTATTATATAAATCCTTGTTAAAAACGGCATTGTAGAACATGGTAAATTTGTTGTGTTGAATATCGAAAGAATGATTAGAAAATGAAGGAGTAATGAATGCGTAATGACCCGTTACAAATGGGTCGGAATGGTTGGAAAGTACGATGATGAAATGGTATAAGTAAAGACTTTTTATAAATGGGTCAAAATGATGAAATTGTGATAATAATGGTATGGTATGTATTAACCCGCTACAAATGCGTCAATTAAGGCTTGTATGATGAATTATGATGTTGGTTAAACCTCGGATCATTACGGATGGGTCGGATGGTTCCTATGTTTGAATATTTATGGAATGTTTAAAATGAATGCGTGTAAACGGAACTAAAGCAAGGATGGAAAGGATGGTTACAACAAGGATGTTGACAAAATGGTGATTTTAATCTACAAAAACACCACTTTTTTAATAACACCATTTTGGTAAATATTTTTTCTACCAACATCATTATGAGAAAAAAATCTGGCTGATAAATATTTTTTTCCACCAACATCATTATGAGAAAAAACTCTGGCAAGTTTTATTGTGAACATGTGTTTAAACAGAGTAATACATATTGCTTTATTTGGCGGTTATTTATAATATGATTGATAAAGCGACGCAATATATTACGGAACAACGTATCGTTAAAATATTATAATATTTCAGTTTATATAAGGTTACACACAATAATAATCTCTTGTATGATATTCAAACAGACATGTCTTTTAAATAAAAGGGTAAACCCAAGTTATCTTTTGTAGTTATATATAATAATATTTATTTAATACTTTAATTTGAAGAAAATACTAATATATAGTAACTTAAAAGTTGACAACTAATACTAAAATTCATTTAATATTTTTTAATTACCACCAAGAAAAAAACAATACTAGAAATAAAATACTAAAATTTATTATAACCATGTGGAACATGCCTCCAACGATGTCGCACTAAATTCTCTAGAAGGTTGTTATGTATTTCTATATTGCGTATTGCCCATCGATTTGCTTGTGTCTCTTCGGCGCCAATCACAATAGAAGCCGCTTGGATGCCACCTTTATAGATTTGACAAATCATTTTCCCTTTGTCCTGAAAGCTCATATTATGTAAATTCAGAGAAGCGTATATTACATTCATTTTTTTTTCTTTCTCCTAAATTTGTGTTGAATTACCCACGATGGCCTTATGCTTCTTCAGAACTCCGAATACCCGTTCAATATCATTTCTTGTCGGTTCTTGCGCTTTTTTGAATGCTTTTATTTTGTCCTCATGTGGGCATGTAAACGTTTTGAGGAATGTAGCGTACTTGCGATAAATAGCATCGGAAAGATAAATACTCATACTGGTACTATGTCATTGATAAAAAACGAACACTCATGTGCAACTCTGTCTTTAAAGTCGTCAATGATAGGTGATTGGTCTAAAGCATTGATATCATTGTTAGACCCAACAACACCGAAGAATGCATATCTAATATGATGCTACGACTTCAAGCATTGTTGTTGGGTGTCGATGGTCATCTCGTTGATGTTGACATCGCCAAGCAATGGGGCCTTTTGTGACAAACCGAACTTTCAAGGTTAGTATTTCTTGATTCCTTGACTCTTAGCTTGTGTGGCTACGTTTTATGTCTTATTGCATATTAACCGAGCGTAGGATACGTTAAACATCTGATGGCTCTTTGAGGTCATAATTATTTGTATTTTGTAAGTTGTTATTCAATGATCCGCAAAAATCTAGTCGCACACCCTCCCTCCGGCTGCACACTTCTTGAATCGCATGGGCTTTCACAAGCCTATAATTCCTAAGCCCAACTCGAGCCCAGGTCCCCTCATTGGCGGCCCGCACTAATCCTAATTCTCCCTACTTGAGATCGCATGGTTTGTTAGCATTAGTTTTGAATTACAAAAAAAAAAAAAGATTGCATAAACCCTAATCCTCCCTACTTAGACGGCAACCTCCTCTCCTGAGAAGCTCTTCTCTTCCATCGATCATAGCCTCTTCAACACCTTGTATCTTGTGGTTAGTGTGACACCCCTAATTAAATTATATGCTTTGCAGTATGTGTTGTGTTGGACCAATGATCATGGGACTCCTAATGATCTGAGGTGGTATACAGTGTGTAATAACTAGTGGCTCGAGGAATTGTGTGAATATTAAACTGATTTATGTGATAATTTTGACTTGCATGCATGCTAGGTTATGACAACTTGTACATGAAAATCAAATTATGAATCTGTTATGATATGAGAAGCCTAGGTCTTGTAGGATAATTAGAATAATGGTTCCGTGCTTACATGAGTTAGGATGGGAAGTTTTCATGTGATTAATAAACTGTGGGATTATGATGTAGCATTGAAACACGGGTTCAGTATGGTGTAGCGATATTTGTTAAGCACATAATAGAACTGTGACTCGCTTGATGTTGATGATAATAATTGATGAATTGGTAACATAAACTGATTAGGAACGATCTACTTATGTTTCTACACTATTAGATATAGACTGTTTATATGGGGTTGTGCATGTGGGTGTGCGATGACGATTAAAGGGGTACGGGTACACGAATTCGGAGTAATGAAACTGTTAAAGAAGAACTATGATATTTGAGTTAATGTGAGCATGATGATAATTACACTGTTTGATGCGAACCGAAAACGAGACCGTCCATGATTCTGTTTACGTGAAACAAGGGAATTGGTTTCCAAATTAAATTGCTTAATCAATGTAACTGATTCCATAATTTCGGCTTGTGATACCAATCGCACACTTCATGTCACACACATAGGATGTTAGTCGCACATTTGGACTAATGAATAAAGGGCCATGCACATCTCTCAATCGCACCAACCAGGTTGGGCCCGGACTGCACAATCCCTTAAATTAACACCTTCATTGGTCGGGTGCATTTGGGCCGCAAAAACCCATAGTCTCACATTTGAAGCAAGTCGCACACCTCACACAGGTCTTATACAGTAATGGCTAGGTAATATAGGAACCACACAATGAGATAAGGTTGTACACTTTCTTTGGATCGCACATTAACTTGCTGGAGTCGCACACTTTAGAGAATGATGAATTAATCATTAGGTGAATGTGAAACGGGAACTTGTGATGAGAACTTGCACGTAATCTAGATGTTGCTATGTGATGTGTGATGATGTTTATAACATGCAATCTGAAGGAACACGTGAGATAATTGTACGTGAAATATGTCGTTTATGTGCACATGAAACTGATTATTATCGGTAACTATGTTAGGACGTGTTGATCAGCTGTTAAACAAATAACTAGTCTTGCCGAGCAAATCTAAGGTGAGTTCATTGCTCTTTTTCAAGCATACGTCCCGGGGAGGGACATCTGGTAAATATTCCGGGGAGGAATATTGGGTAAATGGGTTTAACTAGAATGTTAAACTGGGATGTTGGATAATACACTTATTTTCTATCACTTAAGTTCCATCTACTACCGAAATAGTTTCCGGGGAGGCAACGGGGTATTTAGTTGATAATGCTATTAGGTTTGGCACCCTCACACCGTACCAGGGAGGACGGGCGTGAACTAATTACCTTAACCACTCGACCAATGTCTGATAGAGCATTGGGGAAGGGCAAACAAACTGGAGCCATCTTGCGGTATTGAGTTATTATTAACATGTTTTAAACTTATATTTGGTAACCAAACGTTTTTGACAAACTTTTAGCTCGCCAGCGTTATGCTGATACACTTGTCTGCATGCTTATAGGTAGCTAGATTCTTGGACATGGAACTTGCTATCTGGGATTGCTGGAGTGGTCATGGGTCGAGCATCTAGGGAATACATGACAAACTTATTGGTTTTCGTATAATTGGTTTTGAAACATTTGAATAATGATTTACTTTATGCTTCCGCTAAACATATTGGTTTTCAGGTATGTTTTGGAGATTCAATATCGTAATAAATGGAAATTTTTATTTAATATCTTGTTATAGTTCAATGTGATTGGTGGCTGGATTCTGGTACGTCACACGTCCCGCGGGTTTCCGCATGTGGTACTTTGGGGGTGTGACACTTTTGACCACTCACAATGTGTGCAATCGATGCTACCAAGCATCTAATGAAAGTCATGTACTTCTTCATGCACATGGTATAGTTAGTGAATGTCACTTCACGTCAATCTTCTCAATTAGCTTTTCCCATACAGTTCAATCATACACCTATATTATAATAATAATAATAATAATAATAATAATAATAATAATAATATTAATATATAATTATAATAGTTGTAATTGTAACAACAATTAAATAATATCAATTGGTTGTATCATCAACTAATTAATCATAACTTCGTAAAAATTGTGAAGATTATCTCGCGATAATTTTTTGATGTCTTCAAATATTTATCCTGTGAGTGATTGCTAGTTTCGCAAACCAATTGATGAATTGTGGAAGTATACTGAAGTACATTGGTGAAACCTGGTGTCGCGCCTTTGTTGAAAAAATGATACTCTCACTCCAAATCACCAACTATTCGTAATAGTTGTTGACTCATATGAAAACAACACCTAAAAATAGCTTCATCATAGATGAGATTCACGTAGCAAACTGTCATTAGCAGCCCCACGATCCCAATTCATTGTAGCTTGTATTGTAAGCTGACTTGAACTTTTAGCATGATGAGTTATAAATCGAATCCTGGCTTGAACCGCCTCTATGAATAGTTCGTCTTCCTCAGATGCATCTGACGATGATAGTAAATCCGTTTTTTTTTTAATTGGGGAGTGACTAAAGTGTATTTGAGAGAAAGTAGAATGTGAATTACATTTAAAATTATTATTTTTTATTTATTTTTAAGCCAAACAACTCTATCCCAACCATCGTCTTCTTCCCCTCATGCAAACGACCACTCTGTCCTTTTGCCTCTCACGCCCCTATAGCTTTCCAAGGATCAAGGGCGGTGTTCCACGCAGCAACATGCCTACTTTTGCATTTGGTAACACATAGTCTAAAGAAATATTTTATTACATAATGGACATAACATCAAATAAGAAGACAAAGTATGTTCTTCTGATAATGATTTAGAGTTTGCACTTGAAAATTAGTCCTCTCCTTCCAATGCCATATATGCGAATTCAAGTAAAAAGATTGTGATCCAAATCTTAGAGCAACAACAACGCAGCCGTCCAAAGTGGGGGTCCAAAAGCAAACCAACCAATTTCAGACCACCCCGCATTGTAGGAGGTTGACTATGGTGGTCCGGTTTGGTCTATCAAGTCAGTCTCGTTTGTTTAAGTGGGACCACATACTCATGCATTTCTTTTTTTTTTTTTTTTCTTTTTTAGTGTAAAAGTGGGATGTGATGTGGAGGTTTGAAATGATTTAGTGTTGAAGGAAAAAGTTGGTTTAGAATGATGTGGCGGGTTTGGATTTTGAACTTTGTCCAACATTATGGATGGTCTTAGTAATAAATGTATTACCCAACACCTAAAAACTAAAGGGTATTTAAAATTGTGAGAATCTATTAGCACACCCATGTCTATCCGTACACTTTGCTTTTTCAATATGGATCGTATAGACACAAGAGTCAAAAGTTTGGTTCATTCATGATAAGGGAATTATTTTTTTCCATTAAACAGAAAGGAGAAAAGAAAACCTAGGTTATTCTGATTCCTGGTACAAGCTTTAATGTAAGTAATATGTCAACCGGAAACAACCATTTTATTTAGTTTTTTGTCTATTCTAAAGAAAATAAGTTCGAGCCAAAACGAGCCATTTCAAAAATGGATTTACTTGATATATACACAAATTTGGTTCCGGTTAAAATGTTTGACAAAAATAGACTTAGGGTGGGTCACTTGGTTAGCAAAAATAGGAAAAGAAATATTAAAAAATAGGTGCAAGTTAGCATGGCTCACTAAACTAATAGGAGAAAAAAAAATAAGTGCAAGTTAGCAAAAAATTCATTATGTAAGTATTGACGCATTTGTTAAAAAAATATGTCCAAAGGAAAAGAAAGTGAAATGATGGTTAATTTACTTGACATACTTTGGTTTATA
The DNA here is from genome assembly GCA_030545235.1 of Helianthus tuberosus. NCBI lineage: Eukaryota > Viridiplantae > Streptophyta > Magnoliopsida > Asterales > Asteraceae > Helianthus > Helianthus tuberosus. Next base: position 9,060,199 of record CM060443.1, read on the forward strand.
AAAAGCTTAAAAGGGTATAAAAGAAGGAGAAAATTAAAAAAAGGTTCATTATATATAAAGAAGTCATGAATCAAAGTCATGCAGGTTCACGTATATGGAAATGGAACCCACAGTCCACTGAATTTGAAAAGGGAATACATATTTACACACTAATATTGCTATTTGCACATTAAGCCTACCCTTACCTACGCTATGTATAGAGTTACACCTATACATTGCGTATAGGTCTATACGCAACGTAGATATATGGTCCGTACATGACCATTCAGTCAAACATCGTACATTGTCAAATCATGCATACATACGCTACGTATAGAGCCATACGCAGCGTATAGAAGTAACCCGATACGCTGCGTATAGGTCTATACACAGCGTATGTAGTGGGCAGGTACATGACAACATAGTACATTCTCAAATCTGTCTAACATACGCTGCGTATAGACCTATACGCAGCAAGTATATGAGGCATCTATACGATGCGTATAGAGCTATACGCAGCGTATGTCTGCCAGATTTGACAATGATACGATGTTGTCCAGGCAAGTGAATAAAGGTATACGCCGCGTATAGAGGTATACGCGGCTGATAAATGTGAGTTCAAATTCCTACTTAGACATCATCTGCCTTGCCTACAAATTCAAAACATAATCAATTATTCTTCTTCATTTCTTCGGTTTATAATTTCCTCGTCGACTGTGGAGCTAAAATGTCGTCATTTTGGCGCAACAATTATTTCGGTAAGCAGTATTTTAACGACTCGTGGGGAGTGAATGATGCTAATGAGGAGGAGGAGGTTGTGTCTGGCGTCCCTATTGATCAAAAGATACAGTTGCCAGACTTGAACGAGCCTCAGTTGCCAGACTTGAACGTTGCTCTGACTCCACCTGTTGATGAACCATATTACCCGGCGCATCAAGTATATCCAGATTACGGATACGGGTGTGAATCTTCGTACGTGCAACAAGGTAATCCAGATGGATACGGTGTATACGGTGGATACGGAGATGAGCCTGTTGATGAACCATATTACCTGGCACAACAATCGTATACGGATTACAGTGGATACGGTGGATACGGAGATGAGCCTGTTGATGAATCATATTACCCGGCACAACAATGCTATCCGGATTATGGTGGATAAGGAGGATACGGTAATGAGCCTCCGAACACACCACGTATGATGATTATTAACCCTCTAACCCGGGAAATCCGTTTCAAAATCAGGCTAAAATTATTATTATTATTGTTAAAATATTATTATCATTATTATCATTGTTGTTATTATTGTTAAAATAATAATAATAATAATTATTATTATCATTATTATTATTATTATTATTATTATTGTTGTTGTTAAAATATCATCATCATTATTATTATTGTTAGAAATATAAGTATTATTATTGTTATTGTTATTGTTATTGTTAAAATACTATTATTATTATTATTATTGTTAAAATTATAAGTATTATTATTATTATTATTATTATTGTTAGAATTTTATGATTATTATTGTTAAAATATTATTATTATTATCATTGTTATTATTGTTGTTATTATTGTTAAAAATATAATTATTATAATTATTGTTAAAATACTATCATCATTATTATTATTGTTAAAAATATAATTATAATTCTTATTGTTAAAATACTATCATCATTATTATTATTATTGTTAAAAATATAAGTATTATTATTGTTATTATTATTATTGTTAAAAATGTGACAACCCTCACTAAAGCAGGTATCCGTACGACTTAATTAATAATTAATTACTGCTTAATTACTGTGCTTGTATGAAATTACTAATGAACTGCTACTTGAATTCTGATACATGCATATACCTGCATCATACTTTACTTACCGTCACTACATTATTTACATGTTGAACCTTAGTGACAAACATGATGCACAAAGAGCACAGTAGCACTATGAACGGATAACCTATTGAACATGCTGATAAAGCCAGCATCAGGCAGGCACTGCCTCTAAGGCCGGTATGAGCCAGAAATATTTTACTACACTAGTGATGAGTGTAGGGATACAAGGGTTGTAGAACTGCGTCTCTAGGGATAAGTTACAATGACTGGATGTGCCTAAAACGTACTCTAAGCACAAAAACTCAGCACTTTAATAAACGATTCAGCATCTATCTACTCAATAAAGTGCCAAAACATAAGAAAAATATTCCTGACACTTTGGAGGAATAAGTTGTGTCACTAAAAATAATTATAACGACACTTTAAAGCTTTGTTAAGCACTTTAACGGATCTCTATCCAACCGAACAACCGGACTATACCCAGGACATGAAAATATTGTTAATAACATTATTTGTCTTTTTCTGAGCCAGTTAGGGTCCCTGAATACCCTAACACCCGCAATAAGGCACAACACACTAGTAACCGGGTTAATCACTTAACTACCTAAACTAACCTAACTAATATCTAGTGATTAGTTGAAAACTAACCAAGACCCCCCCCCCCTCCAACGAAACCGTCCCCAAGGGGGGACACCTCTTGTACTTGATGATTAAATTAATCACCCATGCTTAAGATCTTGAAGACATAGGGACCAATGGTTAATGGTGTAGAAGTTTGTCTATAAGATCATGTCATAACTCAACATAACATTCACCACACATTACACAAATCACACACTCTCTCCCTCTCTCTTTGGCTCTCGGCCGAGAACAACAACAACCATCCATCCATCCTTCGATCTTGATCAACCAATTCCAAGTGCATACAAGTGTTAAGGATCACGGATAAGAAGGCTTGGTGCATTTGGAACTCAAAGGACCTCTTCTCGTTGCTTTTATCCTCTCATTTTACGTCTAGATTCTTCCCTAGCCTCGAGCTAGTAGTAAGTTGCTATAATCACCCTTTCGAACTATTTTGAAGTGGTTAATATGATATGTAACGGTTAAAAGTCGCAAACATACAAGATGAAGCATAAAAGTCTACTAAAAACACTAAAAGTGATGGTTAAAAGCTCATATGTTGTGTAAATCTTGTAGTAATTGATTTGTGTGATTATTTGGACCCGATCTATGTTGTGGTAGCTCGGATCGTCATTTAACCCGGGTTGGTCATGATCATGGATCATGACATAAGGTTGTTTTGGAAGTAACAAGGGTTAAAGGATGAAACTCTACCACACACGAATCATGAACTTGTGTAAAAGCGATTTTACTTGTGAAATAGTATTTAAAACTAGTAGATCTACGTATCTACAAGCGGTATTTTCAAAGAACCAAGTATCAAAGAAATCATGTTTTCTAAAGACGGATCTTACACTAACACGAATGATTTTTAGAACACACAAGTGTGTAAACACTTGCGTAGCACACACTTTCGACAAAATAACTATTTTTGAAAAAGATGACGAGAAGTTGTAAAGACGGAATTTCTTTAAAAACGGGGTTTTTACGAAACCGGATTGATTTGTATAAAGATCCGCTAAAAGTAATGGAATTTACTTTATAATTCTTGGATAAAACGCAAGTTCATGTAATTTATGCGATATACATATTTATTTACTAGTTTGTTGTTTTGGACATTGTTTTGATTGAATGAAAAGAATGTTGGGTTGATTTATAAAAGAAAATGATACGCTTGAAAGCGTGGCCACCTCCAGTTACAGAGGAAACTCTGGCGAAATTTTTTCTAAAAACCTAACACTTAGAATTATTTTTACTATAAGTTTTGGAAATACTTTTCGACTTGTTTTCAAAATATAGATTTCGCCACGACTTTATTTACAAAACATCGGAGGTGGGATTTCACAAAATAAAACTTGGTAAATATATATTTAGTATATATATTTTTCATAAAGTCACTTGATGTGTGTTTATGATTATTTTGTGAAAATACTAGTATTATTTTTAGGGTAAAAATAATACTATCGAATGTTAACGGATCCAAAATAATACGAACGCCTCTACGATAAATACATAAGTTACACCGGTAATTATTATTACCGCTCGATCGTTAAAACGTAACTTACGCAATTTAAAGAAATATTTATGAACGCGTAATTTTGACAAGGTATTATTTTGGGAAAATTTATGAGAAGAATATTTATATTTTGGAGTTAGAAATAAAATATATTTTAAGTGAGACTTAATAATATATTACGAACGCACATGTATTAAATCCCCCATCCTTGGGAAGGAAAATGATTACCAAGTATACAGAATGTAAACACGAAATAGTTGTCTAACTATTTCCCAAAAACTTAAACCTTAAAGCTAAGGCACGGCCGTCCGTCTAATAGAGTTAGTACGTGTAGGTCGTCACTCAGCTGCTTGATCAGGAGACATACTTGGTAGAGACGCACCACTGTGAGTTCATGTCCCCCTTTTCTCTTAACTGTTTTCAGTTTTCTAAACTACAGGGGTGAAATACATGTTACTTTGATTACAAGTACTTTATACATGGTATGGTTAGCGTAAGGAGGTTTACTACTTAGATCATGTGAGTGGGTAGGAGCAACATGAGGCCATTAGTCCTCATGGTAGGACCGAGGGACAGGAGCGGTAGATCTATCTGGGTGTAGCGAGCCCAGCCCCAGGCCAAACTAGAAACGGACCTCGGGGTGACTTCGTGCCCAACGCATAAATCCGCTAGGTTTGAGTCTCCCTACTTGCACTTCACACATATCAATGTCCTTGCAAACCATTGGTGATCTCAATTCCCTTATTTGCTACATACCAGGATTATTTTTATACTTACAAAGGTTTATTTACTCACTTACACATGAACTCGCTCAACATTATTGTTGATTTTTCAACTTACATGTATTTCAGGGAATTAAAGGATCTGGCGCGGTATGACACGTTTTCCCGCTGCACTAGTTACGAGTTCATCCGGGTTTGGGGAATGTGACTCTTTCCTGGACAAGTCACAGTCCTTAAACTGTGTTTATGTTATGTTGATGTTTGTGTTTGTTGAACAATGTCATTAGGATGTGTTTCCGTTGAGACAATGTTGTTGTATTTGGTTTTTAAAACTTAATTTAATGGATGATCTTGTATGGTTTTATTTCATATAGCTTTGTTATGGTTAAGCTATGGTATTAAGAAGTCACACCAAATTAACCACGCTTCCGCAAAGCCAGGGTGTGACAGCTTGGTATCAGAGCTCTGATCATAGCGAACTAGGATTACTTCTCGAGTCTAGACTATGATCACTAGGGCTCTCACGAAAACATTTTTCTGCATACCACTTAAGTCCAGATCCAAAACGTTTTTACAAAAAAATGTTGAGCACATTTTATTTATTGTTTTTAGGCTCAGTCTGGGAGGCTGAGGCTCAGTCTTGGAGGCTGAGGCTCGGTCTGAGAGGCCGAGGTAGTGGGCTAGTGGGACTAGGAGAATTGGCTAGTGAGACTAGGAAGAGCAGTCTAAGAGGCTGGGAGAATTTGGCTAGTGAGACTAGGAGTAGCAGTCTGAGAGGCTGGGAGGCTAGTGGGACTAGGAGAAACTATTTGAATGCATACTTGGTGACTTATGTGATTATTTGATTGTATGATTGACTGTTTGTGCTTGTTTGTGTTTATGTTACAGACACCATGGACACCTCTGGCACAGGTGACTCAGACACCACAGGACCTAGACCTATAGTGTCAGATGACCTAGAGTCTTCAGAGCACGAGGTCCACACATCCGACGTTACTAGCACGGACGAGGACGACTTTCAGCCCTTTGCTTTACCTGATGGTGTTGATGAGCTCGCTGATGGCCCTTTGGCCGGGGACCTACCGTTAGTGGAGATCCTTGCTCCCATACCACTTGCTTCATATCCTGCTTACGATTTGCTTCTCGACGCCGACGATGATGGCGACGTCGATCTGTTTGATGACGAGCCCTTAGAGGATGATGTTCAGGGTGAGGCCCTTCTTGCTGCGAGTGATCTCTTGATGATCGCAGATGCTCCCGCCGAGGAGTCACCTGCTCACTCTCCGGTCCCGGACTCTTTCGAGTCTGTGGCCTCCGCACCTTCACACACCCAAAGTGCGCAGCACTTCTCACATGGATCAGATCCCGACCAGGCATCCTCTGTTGCCCCTATTCCTAGTTTTGCTTTCGAACACGAGGATGTGGAGGATTCCGATCCTGTCTTTCCCCCAGGGTTCGACCCAGATCAGGATATAGAGTTTATACCCATGGATCAGCCTATGGAGGATCCAGTCGACCCAGTAGACCCAGTTGATCCCATCGACCCTGAGTTTGATTTTGAGATGGCCTTTGATGATCCCGAGCATCCACTGGACCCTGCTCCTGACCCAGTGCTTGAGCATGACCCTGCTCATGCTGGCATACCTATTGATCCTGTGATTGCTGACCCACCCATTGATGATCACCCTGTTGATGCTCCGTTGTTGGAGGACGATCATGTCATTGCTGCTGATCATGTTGATCCCCCACTTATTGCTGATGCACCAGTTGACCCTCTTGTTGCACCTCACCATGATCCTATACCAGTTCAGTTTGATCATGCACTTTTTGAGGCACAGATTGACCCACGAGATGAGCACGCCCAGTGTGGGTGGATTCCTGCTGATGACGAGGTCCCACCTATTCCCCCTCAGATCACTGATACCCGTCACGTTGATACCTCCTTTTCATTTCCTCGGTTTACACCTCCAGCGCGACCTGGAGAGGGTTCTTCGGCTCACCCTTTTGGACATGTATCGGTATCTATCCCTGCTATACCACCGTCTGCTACTTTTCCCCCTGTTTCTCCATTTCATGTGGCACCTTTTGATCCCACCAGTGAGCCGTTTCTCTGGTCGTCACCTTCTGCTATGCCACCGACCGACCCCTACCATCCTTTCCATAGGGGGTATACTATTGAGAACGTTTTGATGTCTTTTGTCGCCCAGCACGAGGCACACACGCAGCGCATTCAGGAGCTTGAGAGAGCCCAGCCGCCGCCGTGTCAGTGCCAGGGTCAGACCCACTCTCCTTTGCAGCCCTCTCGACCTTTACCACCAGACTATGCTGCACGTCTTTTTGCCCTAGAGCAGCAGGTTGCTTCCTTCTTGCGTACCCAGAGAGCCATGGAGGAGGACTGGCTCCATTTGCGTCGCTTGTTTTACACTCATTTTCCCCCTCCTCCACCGCCATCCGTGTAGAGCTCTTCAGTACCGTATGGGTAGACGCTGGTGAGAAGACGGCGATTGCTTTTGACTGCACAGCATTTTTGGAGACTACATTATGATTCTGACTTTTGTTGATCATGTATATGGGATGTATTGACACTGATTTGATATAGTTTTTGGACTAGGGTGATGTAGCCCTTAGTCGACTGATGTTGTATGACACTATGATATACTTGTACGCTTACTATGCGGTCTCAATATATGGCAATCGCAGTATTCTCATCATATTTGATGCTTGATTTGGTTATTTATATTCTATGACATGGGATGTTGATTGATGTTTGTAACATGGGATGTTGTGTGATTGATATGATTATAACATGAGATGTTATGTACTATTACTATCATTATATACGTACGCTGTATTATGACCTGACTTACGAATTATAACATGGGATCTTTATTATGGCCTGACCGACGTGAACCCATCTTTTAGAAGATGCCGCCGAGACGTCAAACGTCGTTGCCTACCAATGAGGCAGAACTCCAACAAGTCATCGCTGCTGCCATCGCGCAATACACCGCCTCGCAAGGAGGACCCAGCGGAAGCAGCTCAAACAACAATGGCAACAACAATCCACCTCATGGGTGCACCTACAAGCAGTTTCTAGACTGCAAGCCGGTCAACTTTGAAGGCACCGGAGGTGCTGTCGCTTTTGTTCGTTGGGCCGAGAAAACTGAATCTGTTCTTCGCATGAGCAAATGTGCACCAGACCAGCAAGTCACCTACATCTCGGGGCTATTCTTGGATGGAGCCCTCTCTTGGTGGAATTTGCAAGTACAGACACTTGGTGAAGCTGCTGCCTACGCGCTAACCTGGACCGAACTGAAGGAACTTATGCGCAAAAAGTACTGCTCTCGCGCGGAAATCCAAAGATTGGAAACCGAGTTCTGGCATTTGAAAATGGAAGGTCCAAAGATCGCAGAATACGTTCAAAGGTTCCATGACTTATCACATGTGGTACCCTACATGGTCACTCCGGAGTTCAAGCGGATTGAACGTTTCATTTGGGGATTAGCTCCTCAAATCATAAGCATGGTGACCTCATCCAAGCCTGCGACAATTACTGAGGCAACTGATCTGAGCGTGGCTCTCACAGAGGAGGCTATTCGCCTGAACAAGTTCGATGATGCTGAATCTAAGAAGAAAGAGACTCACGTCGAGTCATCAGGAGGTAACAAACGGAAGTTCTCGAATTTCAAACAAGGCACTAGTGGGGTTGTTAAGAAAGGAGGATCAGGCACGCCAGCTCAGGCTACAGCTGGTAGTGGAAAGAAAGGAAAAGGATATATGGGCACCCAGCCCAAGTGTAATATCTGCCAACGCCACCATTCTGGCCATTGTAGTATGAAAGTATGCGAAGCATGTGGAAAGCCGGGCCACTTGAAGGACACTTGTTGGGCCACTGCTGGCCAGGGAGGCCAGGGAGGATTCGGAAACAGAAATAACAACCGGGGTGGGAATGGAAACCGCCCACAAGGAAACAATGGAGGTACTGGGAATCGAGGCAACAATGCTAATCAAGCGGGCGCTGTGAATCATAACCAAAGGAATAACCAAGCTGGGAATGGAGGTGGAAACGGGCAAAGACCTGGATGTTTCAACTGTGGTGATCTTGGGCATTACAAGAGGAACTGCCCAGAGTTAAACCAAGCCCGTGGAAGAGTGTTTAATATTGAAGCGAGGGAGGCGCGCCAGGATCCCAATGTTGTCACTGGTACGTTCCCTGTAAACCAACGCTATGCATCCGTTTTATTTGATACTGGCGCCGATTATAGCTTCGTGTCGTTAGAGTTTAAGAATATGCTTGGTTTAGCCGCTAGTAAATTAGATATTCCATACTCAATCGAATTGGCTAATGGGAAGTTAGTAGAAGCCAATGAAGTTATCAGAGGCTGTGTGATCGAATTGGGAGAGCGTGAGTTTGCTTTGGATCTACTACCAGTCCAGTTGGGAAGCTTCGACGTGGTGGTAGGAATGGATTGGTTATTAGGAAACAAGGCTGAGATAGTTTGTCACGAAAAGGTCGTTCGTATCCCAACCGAAGATGGCGAAACAATTGTGGTTCACGGGGAGAAGCGTGATACGCCGTTAAGAATTATCAGCTGCCTGAAAGCGCGAAAGTGTTTGCAGAAGGGATGTGCTGCCTTCCTGGCACACATTGTGGATAAGAAGGCTGCTGAGCCGAGAATAGAAGACATCCCTGTCGTGAGGAAATATCCAGAAGTCTTCCCAGAGGACTTACCTGGACTGCCACCTCAGAGGCAAGTAGAGTTCCGCATTGACTTAGTTCCAGGCGCCGCGCCTGTGGCTAAGGCACCCTATAGACTTGCTCCATCTGAAATGCAGTAACTGTCGACACAACTTCAAGAGTTGTTAGACAAGGGATTTATCCGACCAAGCTTCTCGCCTTGGGGAGCTCCAGTTTTGTTTGTCAAGAAGAAGGACGGTAGTTTTCGTATGTGCATCGACTACCGGGAGCTGAACAAGCTGACGATCAAGAATAGATACCCTCTGCCAAGGATTGATGATCTGTTTGATCAACTGCAAGGCTCAAGCTTTTATTCAAAGATCGACCTTCGATCTGGATACCATCAGTTAAGGATACAAGAGGAGAGTATCCCAAAGACAGCCTTCAGAACTCGTTATGGGCACTACGAGTTCCTAGTTATGCTGTTTGGGTTGACAAACGCACCTGCAGTCTTTATGGATTTAATGAATAGAGTTTGCAAGCCGTACTTGGACAACTTCGTGATTGTGTTTATCGACGACATCTTGATTTATTCAAGAACGAAGGCTGAGCACGAACAGCATCTAAGAGCTATTTTGGAGCTGCTAAAGAAAGAACAGCTGTATGCCAAATTCTCTAAGTGCGAATTTTGGCTACGTGAAGTCCAATTTCTCGGACATGTGGTAAATGGAAATGGAATCCATGTTGATCCCACAAAGATCGAAGCGATCAAGAATTGGGAAACGCCAAAGACGCCAACCGAGATTCGACAATTCTTGGGTTTGGCTGGCTATTATCGAAGATTCATTGAGGATTTTTCAAAAATCGCTCAACCATTGACGCTCCTCACGCAGAAAGATAAGAAGTTTGATTGGGGAATCAAACAGGAAGAAGCGTTCCAGATATTGAAGGATAAGCTCTGCAATGCGCCAATCTTAGCACTACCAGAAGGTACAGATGATTTCGTGGTATACTGTGACACCTCACGTCAAGGATTGGGTTGCGTGTTGATGCAACGCCAGAAGGTTATTGCTTACGCATCGCGTCAACTGAAAGTACATGAGAAGAACTATACCACACATGATTTGGAACTTGGCGCAGTGGTTTTCGCATTAAAGATCTGGAGACACTACCTTTATGGTACGAAGTGTACAATTTTTACAGATCACAAGAGCCTACAACACATATTCAACCAGAAGGAGCTGAATATGAGGCAAAGACGTTGGGTTGAGTTGCTGAACGATTACGACTGCGAGATAAAGTATCATCCAGGGAAGGCGAATGTGGTCGCCGATGCCCTAAGTCGAAAGGAGAGGATCAAGCCCATAAGGGTTAGGGCTTTAGAAATGATTATCCAAACCGATCTTTCCTTGCGCATTCGTGCCGCACAGAAAGAAGCTCTCAAGGAAGGAAACCTTGAAGAAGAATATCTCCGTGGGATGGAGAAGCTACTGGTACCAAACAAGGAAGGAACGTTATGTTTTGAGAAAAGGATTTGGGTTCCTTTGTTTGGAGGTTTAAGGAAGGTTATTTTCGATGAAGCTCACAAGTCGCGGTACTCTATCCACCCTGGAGCGGATAAGATGTACCAGGATCATAAAGACTATTATTGGTGGCCTAGGATGAAAGGCGATGTTGCTGTTTATGTGAGCAAATGTTTAACATGCGCTAAGGTTAAAACGGAATACCAGAAGCCTTCAGGACTTCTGCAACAACCTGAGATTCCCAAGTGGAAATGGGAACAAATCTCCATGGATTTTATTACAAAGTTTCCAAGAACGCCAAGAGGCCATGACACTATTTGGGTAATAGTGGATCGATTAACAAAGTCAGCACACTTCTTACCTATCAGAGAGAAGGATAACACTAGCAAACTGGCTGAAATTTACATGAGAGAGATCGTCGCACGTCATGGAGTGCCTCTCTCGATCATCTCTGATAGAGACGGGAGGTTTGTGTCAAGGATATGGCAATCCTTCCAAGAAGCTTTTGGCTCACAATTAAATCTGAGCACTGCGTTTCATCCGCAAACTGACGGTCAAAGCGAGCGAACGATACAGACTTTGGAAGACATGCTGAGAGCGTGTGTTATGGATTTGGGCGGTAGCTGGGATAAGCATTTGCCTTTGGTCGAATTTTCATACAACAACAGCTACCACACCAGTATTGGTGTCGCGGCATTCTAAGCCCTTTACGGACGCAAGTGCCGATCACCCCTATGCTGGGCTGACGCAGGTGATAGGCAGCTTGCTGGTCCCGAAATAGTACAAGAGACGACAGACAAGATTGCGCAGATTCTAAAACGCATTGAAGCAGCTCGCCACAGACAGAAAGCCTATGTAGATCCAAACCGGAAACACTTGGAATTCCAAGTTGGAGAAATGGTTTTATTGAAAGTTTCACCCTGGAAGGGTGTGGCACGCTTCGGAAAGCGTGGGAAGTTAAATCCGCGCTACATTGGTCCTTTCAGAAATTTGGAAAGAATAGGACTAGTAGCATACAAGCTGGACTTGCCTGCTGAACTCCATTCAGTTCACGATACATTTCATGTATCCAACCTGAAGAAAAGTCCAACTCAAGATACCATTGCCATTCCCATCGACGAGATTCATGTTGACGACACGCTCCATTTCGTTGAAGAACCGGTTGAGGTTACGGATTGGAAAGTAAACAAGACCCGCCAGAGCAGTGTCAAGCTCGTCAAAGTTCGTTGGAATGCCAGACATGGTCCTGAATACACCTGGGAGCGTGAGGACCGGATGAAAGAGAAATACCCCCACCTATTTCCTAAGAACCCTGCACCTACAAGCAGAACTTAAAATTTCGGGACGAAATTTTTCTAACGGGGGGAGAATGTGACAACCCTCACTAAACCAGGTATCCGTACGACTTAATTAATAATTAATTACTGCTTAATTACTGTGCTTGTATGAAATTACTAATGAACTGCTACTTGAATTCTGATACATGCATATACCTGCATCATACTTTACTTACCGTCACTACATTATTTACATCCTGAACCTTAGTGACAAACATGATGCACAAAGAGCACAGTAACACTATGAACGGATAACCTATTGAACATGCTGATAAAGCCAGCATCAAGCAGGCACTGCCTCTAAGGCCGGTATGAGCCAGAAATATTTTACTACACTAGTGGTGAGTGTAGGGATACAAGGGTTGTAGAACTGCGTCTCTAGGGATAAGTTACAATGACTGGATGTGCCTAAAACGTACTCTAAGCACAAAAACTCAGCACTTTAATAAACGATTCAGCATCTATCTACTCAATAAAGTGCCAAAACATAAGAAAAATATTCCTGACACTTTGGAGGAATAAGTTGTGTCACTAAAAATAATTATAACGACACTTTAAAGCTTTGTTAAGCACTTTAACGGATCTCTATCCAACCGAATAACCGGACTATACCCGGGACATGAAAATATTGTTAATAACATTATTTGTCTTTTTCTGAGCCAGTTAGGGTCCCTGAATACCCTAACACCCGCAATAAGGCACAACACACTAGTAACCGGGTTAATCACTTAACTACCTAAACTAACCTAACTAATATCTAGTGATTAGTTGAAAACTAACCAAGACCCCCCCCCCCTCCAACGAAACCGTCCCCAAGGGGGGACACCTCTTGTACTTGATGATTAAATTAATCACCCATGCTTAAGATCTTGAAGACATAGGGACCAATGGTTAATGGTGTAGAAGTTTGTCTATAAGATCATGTCATAACTCAACATAACATTCACCACACATTACACAAATCACACACTCTCTCCCTCTCTCTTTGGCTCTCGGCCGAGAACAACAACAACCATCCATCCATCCTTCGATCTTGATCAACCAATTCCAAGTGCATACAAGTGTTAAGGATCACGGATAAGAAGGCTTGGTGCATTCGGAACTCAAAGGACCTCTTCTCGTTGCTTTTATCCTCTCATTTTACGTCTAGATTCTTCCCTAGCCTCGAGCTAGTAGTAAGTTGCTATAATCACCCTCTCGAACTATTTTGAAGTGGTTAATATGATATGTAACGGTTAAAAGTCGCAAACATACAAGATGAAGCATAAAAGTCTACTAAAAACACTAAAAGTGATGGTTAAAAGCTCATATGTTGTGTAAATCTTGTAGTAATTGATTTGTGTGATTATTTGGACCCGATCTATGTTGTGGTAGCTCGGATCGTCATTTAACCCGGGTTGGTCATGATCATGGATCATGACATAAGGTTGTTTTGGAAGTAACAAGGGTTAAAGGATGAAACTCTACCACACACGAATCATGAACTTGTGTAAAAACGATTTTACTTGTGAAATAGTATTTAAAACTAGTAGATCTACGTATCTACAAGCGGTATTTTCAAAGAACCAAGTATCAAAGAAATCATGTTTTCTAAAGACGGATCTTACACTAACACGAATGATTTTTAGAACACACAAGTGTGTAAACACTTGCGTAGCACACACTTTCGACAAAATAACTATTTTTGAAAAAGATGACGAGAAGTTGTAAAGACGGAATTTCTTTAAAAACGGGGTTTTTACGAAACCGGATTGATTTGTATAAAGATCCGCTAAAAGTAATGGAATTTACTTTATAATTCTTGGATAAAACGCAAGTTCATGTAATTTATGCGATATACATATTTATTTACTAGTTTGTTGTTTTGGACATTGTTTTGATTGAATGAAAAGAATGTTGGGTTGATTTATAAAAGAAAATGATACGCTTGAAAGCGTGGCCACCTCCGGTTACAGAGGAAACTCTGGCGAAATTTTTTCTAAAAACCTAACACTTAGAATTATTTTCACTATAAGTGTTGGAAATACTTTTCGACTTGTTTTCAAAATATAGATTTCGCCACGACTTTATTTACAAAACATCGGAGGTGGGATTTCACAAAATAAAACTTGGTAAATATATATTTAGTATATATTTTTCATAAAGTCACTTGATGTGTGTTTATGATTATTTTGTGAAAATACTAGTATTATTTTTAGGGTAAAAATAATACTATCGAATGTTAACGGATCCAAAATAATACGAACGCCTCTACGATAAATACATAAGTTACACCGGTAATTATTATTACCGCTCGATCGTTAAAACGTAACTTACGCAATTTAAAGAAATATTTATGAACGCGTAATTTTGACAAGGTATTATTTTGGGAAAATTTATGAGAAGAATAATTATATTTTGGAGTTAGAAATAAAATATATTTTAAGTGAGACTTAATAATATATTACGAACGCACATGTATTAAATCCCCCATCCTTGGGAAGGAAAATGATTACCAAGTATACAGAATGTAAACACGAAATAGTTGTCTAACTATTTCCCAAAAACTTAAACCTTAAAGCTAAGGCACGGCCGTCCGTCTAATAGAGTTAGTACGTGTAGGTCGTCACTCAGCTGCTTGATCAGGAGACATACTTGGTAGAGACGCACCACTGTGAGTTCATGTCCCCCTTTTCTCTTAACTGTTTTCAGTTTTCTAAACTACGGGGGTGAAATACATGTTACTTTGATTACAAGTACTTTATACATGGTATGGTTAGCGTAAGGAGGTTTACTACTTAGATCATGTGAGTGGGTAGGAGCAACATGAGGCCATTAGTCCTCATGGTAGGACCGAGGGACAGGAGCGGTAGATCTATCTGGGTGTAGCGAGCCCAGCCCCAGGCCAAACAAGTCACAGTCCTTAAACTGTGTTTATGTTATGTTGATGTTTGTGTTTGTTGAACAATGTCATTTGGATGTGTTTCCGTTGAGACAATGTTGTTGTATTTGGTTTTTAAAACTTAATTTAATGGATGATCTTGTATGGTTTTATTTCATATAGCTTTGTTATGGTTAAGCTATGGTATTAAGAAGTCACACCAAATTAACCACGCTTCCGCAAAGCCAGGGTGTGACAAAAAACTATCACTATTATTATTATTGTTAAAAATAAAAGTATTATGATTATTGTTATTATGATTGTTAAATACTATTATTATTATTATTATTATTATTATTATTATTATTGTTATTGTTATTGTTAAAATATTATTATTATTATCATTATTATTATCGTTGTTATTATTATTAAAATATTATTATCTTTATTATTATTGTTGTTATTATTGTTAAAAATAGAATTATTATTATTATTATTGTTAAAATACTATCATTATTGTTATTATTGTTATAATACTATCATTATTATTATTGCTAAAATACTATTATTATTATTGTTAAAATTATTATTATTATTATTATTGTTAAAATTATTGTTAAAATATTATTATTATTATTATTGTTATTATTATTGTTAAAATATTATTATCATTATTATTATTATTATTGTTGTTATTGTTAAAAATATAATAATTATTATTATTATTAAAATACTATCATTATTATTATTATTGTTAAAAATATAAGTATTATTATTATTATTGTTAAAATACTATTATTATTATTATTGTAAAATTATAATTATTATTATTATTGTTAAAATATTATTATTGTTATTGTTATTGTTAAAATATTATTATTATTATCATTATTATTATTGTTGTTATTATTGTTAAAATATTATTATCATTATTATTACTGTTGTTATTTTTGTTAAAAATATATTTATTATTATTATTAAAATACTATCATTATTATTATTGTTAAATTATTATTATTGTTATTGTTATTATTATTGTTAAAATACTGTTGTTGTTATTATTATTGTTATTATTGCTGTTAAATAACGTAACTGTTTTTTAGCGTTTCATGTCTCTAATTGATCTGAAGAACTCGGTACAAGCAACAGGAAAGGAGAATGGTTATGTTATTGTGACCCGTCGATCGAATAATATTGGTGGTAGTACGGGGATGGTATGGCTTGTGTGCGACCGTGGTGGTGAGTATAATTAAAAAAAAAAACCTCTTTAACTTAAAAAAAACTAAAATAAAAAAGAATTCTAATTGGCTAATGCATGTGGGACGCCTCCTCTCCTTACTTTCACGCCTGTCATGGCTTTGGCGGAGGCCATCTATGATGTCCCATTTGGCTTAGGTGGGACGGTGTTGGGGGCGTCACTCAGCTGAGGTGGTTAGGGTGTTAGCCCACACCACCTGACCTTAGTGTTTTTTTTTTCAATTATGTTGGACTAGTTATTTTTTATTTGAGCTATTACGCTTTCTTCAAAGGATGGCTGCTTCCAAGCCCACATCCTGGTTGTCATTGCTCGATCACTTCCTTTTCCACTAAGTGATTGCTTAGGGACCTTAGCGTACGATCTGGGCTGTTTCCCTCTCGACTTTGGATCTTAGCACCCAAAAAGTCTGTCTGTACAAACAATCTAGGCCTGTATTCAGAGTTTCCTTGGGGTTGGTAAGGCGAAATGGGGCCACCCTAGCCCATTGAGTGCTCTACCTCGGGCCATCGACATTTTTTAAGTTTATTTGATGAATCATGAAAGATCGTTTATATAATAAAGTTTTACACTTATTATTTGATTAAATACGGTATTTAATGTCCAACCAATACCATACTCCATAATTTTCAAACATTTAAGCCCTAGTTTTAAATGTTGATTAGTAATCATTTTCCGGCCAAAAAGCTCGTCCCGTCGTGAGTCGTTGTAGACTGTAGTCGTTGGGCGTGTTTTTTGGAGCGGGATTTGGGATTCGAATGGGTCATTGGTGGGTCAGTTTGGGTTATTTTACTTAGTTCAAATTTTTTGGGCTTGGATAGTTGGGTTAATAAATTAGATTGTAAATTGGGTTAAGTAAAGTAAATAAGTGGTTAAAGAATAGTTATATAAATTGTGTTATATACTTTATATATACATACTAATCAGTGTGTATTTTTTATATAAATTATAATATTTTTTCTAAGGGGGGCGGTTGAAAATTTTCAAGGGGTGCGGTTGAAAAAATCAAAGGTGCGGTTGGAATTTTTGACGAAAATTAGCACTAAAAACTTTTTTTATCAAGGGGTGCGGCCGCCTACCCACCATTGTGGGTAGGTCCGCCCTTGTATACCAAAGATAGTCTATAGGATTAGGATCAAATACAAAGGCTTCTAAAAATAAGAAGTGTGCTCCTAAAACTAAACTCACTACAAAAATAATAATAATAAAAAACCTAAACACCCACCACCATCCAAAAACCTAAACCCCCACCCACCCACCTTTTTTTGGGTGGGTGATTTTGGGTGGGGGGGGGGCGGGGTGGTGGGTGTTTAGGGTTTTTTTAGGTTTTTGGGGGGGTTTTTTGGTGATATATATATATATATATATATATATATATAGTGTAAGTATCTATGGAAAACCCATTTAATCTATAAAACTTAGGAAACCTGAATTGTGTGGTCAAGATTGATCCACATCATATCTTTAAACACATGTTAAAAGGGCAAATTAGTCATTTGTTCAAGCCATCATTTCACTCTCTCCCCCATCCCATCAAGTCATTTATTACCCATCATTTCATTGATTCTCTCTCTTTCTTCTTTCTTCTTCTTCTGTAAATTCACCATCATCATCATCATTCATTATCTCCCTCTCTCCATGTTTCAAAATAAACACCAACACACACAAGTGTGTGTGAGAGAGTTCAGGAGGTAGAGAGAGAGATTTAAGAGAGAGAAGAAGACGACGATGGACGACGGACAAGCCGTCGTCTACAGCGGTGGAGGTTCTCCGACGAACCGTCGGTGCCGACGACGGTGTTACAGGCAACCGGAGTGGGGATTCTGATTACAAGCCGTCGTCTACAGCGATGGAGGTTCTCCGACGAACCGTCGGTGCCGACGACTGTGTTACAGGCAACCGGAGTGAAATGATGCTTTTAGCTCAGTTCAGATTCGAGTCAGCCGCAGATTGGGACTCGGTTCAGGTTTCCGGTTAATGATCCAGTCCAAGTATGGTTCAGTCTTTTTGGATTCTCTTGTTTTATTTTGGTTTGGATTCTCTGGTTTTATACTCGGTTAGGTGTCATTTGGTTTGGATTCTCTGGTTTTTTTTAAAAGTCTTTTTTAATTTGTGATTATTGTTTGTTTAGGACTGTTCAAATGTTATTTTTTTCTCTGTTTAAGCGGTTTGGTTTGGTAATGTTGTTAGATTTAGTATTGAGATTGTGTTTTTAGTGTCGGATTAGCTGAATGTGGGCATTTTTTGTTAAAATGTGAAGGCGTAGGGTGGAAAGGTGTGTGCAGAAAAAATGCAGCGTCCCGAGTGCATCAGAGAGTGTGATTGTGTAGTTTCGGTGCAGAATACAGTTTCAGGTAACACTTTGTAGTGAGGGCGTAGCTTGACGAAAAGAAGATAGTTGTTGACGATTGTGTAGTTTCGGTGCAGAATACAGTTTCAGGTAACATGTGTTACCTATCTCGTACCTGTTTGTTGTGTTAAATAACTCCGGAAATATTACTTGTGCTATTATGTATTTACTATGGCTGTTGTATTTGCAGGAGTGAGGAGAATGACCAGGTCCGTGACGGGTAGGCTGGCTAATAAGCGAAAGCAGAACGATAAAGAAACAGAACGATAACGAAAGAAGGTAGATGGAGAAACCGATGAAGAATGGGAACAAGAAGTCGATGAAGGGCAAGTGGTGGGTACCTTTGATGTTGTACAGAAGTTACCCTCCAGTGTAACACATGTTACAAACATGTGTTACATATGTTCAACCTCTTTGTTACCAAAAATCGGGGCTGCACATATGTAACACGTGTTACAACAGGTTTTTACCTACTTGCACGTCTCTATTACAAATGGATGAAAACAGTTTTTTTTAAAACATCCACGGTGTAACACTTGTTTATTTGAAAGTTCTTAAAACAACCGTTGTAACACGTGTTACATCTTTTTACTCAGCTGTGCATTTTCCTTTTTATAATCCCATCCTCAACGTAAAGATACATCCAATGTAACACGTGTTACAAAAGGAAATTACCTACTTACACATCTCTATTACATTGATTTAAACAGTTATTTAAAAACATCCACTTTGCAACACTTGTTTATTTGAAAGTTCTTAAAACAACCGTTGTAACACGTGTTACAACTTTTTTAGGGTTGTGCATTTTCCTTTTATAATCCCATCTTCAACTTGAAGATACATCCAATGCAACACGTGTTAGGTTTTTTACGTGTTACAAAAGGTTTTTACTTAATGTAATAGTAAGTTTAAATGTTAAAATGTTTTTTTAAGATTGGTTGTTAAATGTTAAAATGTATAAACTTCATAATTTATTCGGAATATCTCGTTTATTTTTACAAATAAAAAGTCGTGTTTTTTTGGTGGGATAATTAGCTACATATGTAGTAAATGTTACCCAAGTTACTTGTAGTTACCCCAACCCTTTTTTGGACACAAAGGGGGGTTGCACATATGTAACACATGTTTGTAACATGTGTTACACTAGAGAGGTAACACATGTATAGCCACGTTACACATGTTACATAGGAGATTAATAAGTTTTAACTATAGAAGATTAATATTGATGTACTTATTTTGTTCACAGGTGAAAAGATGTTTTGTGTTCAAGATGAAGATGATTATCAAGAAGCGAAGCCCGCCGAAGGATTACAACGCATCATCAGGTTTTCGTGGTGACGATGGTGTGTTTTTTGGTTGGCTGCTATGTGTTGTGAAGATGGATGTTGTTGTGAAGACCATTTTTTAGAAGCATTACAACTATTGATATAAAATTCATTTTTATTTTCATTGTTAGTATGCCCATTTTTGGATGAATACGGATGTTGATGTGACGGCAATTTTTTTTGGGATGCAACAACTATATGTAACATGTGTTACATTTGTTGCCCCATAGTGTAATATATGTTACATATGTCAGTCCCTTTGGTGTCAATTTAAACTTAGTAAAATTACATATGTAACAACATTACGTCATCCAAAATGTCATATCAATGAACAAACAAGTAATATATGTAACTATAAGTATATGAGACTAGCGTAACGAATTAAAGGGACAAACGATACACTTCATGTTACATATGTACCTAGAGTTGTTATTAACAATGTTATTAGTAGATAAAAAAACTGCATTAACGTATATTTTTTACATTGAACCCAGCTTATTGGTCATAAGTCTTATACATGGCAAGAAGTTCTTTCAGTGTGACATATGATTTAACATTAATAGGATGATATTGCTCGTTGACATTCGGTGTCCACAATTTAGTGCCATTAGAAGACTCGTAAAGATGGTAATGTGGAGTATGTTCTAGATCATCTGTGGACATAGGGATGGATGTTAGTATAAGTTTACGTGCGTTATGAACGTTGTAATACGTTTAGCACCCTAGGGTAACAAAAAAAGATCACACATGACACTTGTCGCCATGTTACACATGTTAATTGTGTGTGCACATGTAACATCTTATCTACAACGTTGTAGGTTTATACAGACTTAAATATATACAAATGATCCAAAAGTGATCAATCATGTGTTACCCTCTAGTGTAACATAAGTTACAAACATGTCTTACATATGTGCAGCCCCGATTTTTGGTAACAAAGGGGTTGAACATGCGTAACACATGTTTGTAACATATAGCAGCCAACCAAAAAACACACCATCGTCACCACGAAAACCTGATGATGCGTTGTAATCCTTCGGCGGGCTTCGCTTCTTGATAACCATCTTCATCTTGAACACAAAACATCTTTTCACCTATGAACAAAACAAGTACATCAATATTAATCTTCTATAGTTAAAACTTATTAATCTCCTATGTAACACGTGTAACGTGGCTATACATGTGTTACCTCTCTAGTGTAACACATGTTACAAACATGTGTTACATATGTGCAACCCCCCTTTGTGTCCAAAAAAGGGTTGGGGTAACTACAAGTAACTTGTGTAAAAAGATGTAACACGTGTTACAACAGTTGTTTTAAGAACTTTCAAATAAACAAGTGTAACATGTGTTACATATGTGCAACCCCCCTCTTTACGTTGAGGATGGGATTATAAAAAGGAAAATGCACAGCTGAGTAAAAAGATGTAACACGTGTTACAACGGTTGTTTTAAGAACTTTCAAATAAACAAGTGTTACACCGTGGATGTTTTAAAAAAACTGTTTTCATCCATTTTTAATAGAGACGTGCAAGTAGGTAAAAACCTGTTGTAACATGTGTTACATATGTGCAGCCCTGATTTTTGGTAACAAAGAGGTTGAACATATGTAACACATGTTTGTAACATGTGTTACACTGGAGGGTAACTTCTGTACAACATCAAAGGTACCCACCACTTCCCCTTCATCGACTTCTTGTTCCCATTCTTCATCGGTTTCTCCATCTACCTTCTTTCGTTATCGTTCTGTTTCTTTATCGTTCTGCTTTCGCTTATTAGCCAGCCTACCGTCACGGACCTGGTCATTCTCCTCACTCCTGCAGATACAACCGCCATAGTAAATACATGTTTTTGATAAAACAATATGTTGACCACCCAATGCTCGTCTACTACTTTTCTTACAATTGGTAATGAATAAAACATGTTAACTAATAACACATGTAACTGATAACTGGTAACCAAATACATTTCCCACCATAATTATTTAACATCCAGACACCAACATATTACAGAGAAGACTAGAATGGTCATATTGTATTTTGGGTTATGGCCATAATTTATCCCATTCATCGTCCGTTTCTTCTCTTTCTTTATCCCATTCATCGTCCGTTTCTTCGTCTACTTTCTTTCGCTTTTTCGGTATCTTACCAGTTTGCGATCTTGTTACTCTCTTTGTTGCTGCAAATAAAACAGGTTTAACACATGTTACTTAATTTCATTAAAATAAAACAGGTTACATAATATGTTTTTGATAAAATAAAGTCAGGTTTAACATATGTTACCTATTTTTATAAAAATAAGACAAGTTTAACACTTGTTACATAACTTGGAAAAATATGAGAGCTTAACACATGTTAACTAATCTGATAAAAATAATACAGGTTTAACACATGTTACATAATTTGATAAAAATAAGACAGGTGTAACACATGTTACACTAACATGTTTACCTAATATGAGAGGTTTAACACATGGTAATAAGACAGGTTTAACACACGTTTACATCATTTGATAAAAATGAGACAGGTTTAACACATGTTACACTAATATGTTTACCTAATCAAGGAGGTTTAACACATGGTACCCTAATAAGAAGGTTTAACACATGTTACGCTAATATATTTATATGCTTTTGAGCCCTTGGACTTCTACCCTAATATCAGAGGTTTACCTAATTTGTTTTTGACAGAAAACAAGGCAGGTCTAACACATGTTACCTAATATGTTTTTGATAAAAAAAATATAAGACATGTTTAACACATGATTTTTACAGTAAACAAGACGGGTTTAACACATGTTACAAATCAATAGTTTTAACGTGCAGTTGGCAAGTTGGCAATCCAAAAAAAAAATAATAATAACCCGAGACTGTTTCTACTCAAAATAACTAACACTTCCTAGTCGCATTCAAAACAAAAATCACCATCGATCGGACCAAAAAACACCTACCGATTGGAAAAAAAACATAAAAACCAACATTAACACTTTCTAGTCTCATTCAAAACAAAAAATCACCACCGATCAAATCACACACCGATAGGACCAAAACACCTACCGATCGGAAAAAAACAGAAAACCCAACATTTATCCGATCAAAACACCTACCGATCGGAAAAAAGAAAAAATCATCACCGATCAAAACACCTACTGAAAAAAAATCGAACCAAACTTACTTGCTTCTGCACTTAGTTCTTGCTTTCTTCCATTTCCGGCAACTTTTACCGGTCAGATCATCTTCTCCGGTGCCCCTTTTCTTCTCCGGCCAGATCATCTTCTCCGGTCAAAACACCTTTTTTTCCGGCAACTTTTACCGGTCAGATCATCTTCTCCGATGCCCCTTATAGTTCTTTCTCCGGCTTCTTTCTTCTCCGGCTTATAGTTCTTCTCCGGCGAATCAAACTTATAGTTCTTTCTTCTCCGGCTTCTTTCTTCTCCAGCTTTTTTACCGGTCAGATCATCTTCTCTGGTGCCCCTTTTCTTCTCCGGTCAGATCTTCTCCGGCCAGATCATCTTCTCCGGTGGGTTTTGGGGTAGAAGGAAGGTCTGAGAGAGAAAGAGAGAAAGGGTTGGATGAGATTTTTGAAATGAGTTGGGGAGTATTGGTTATAGGTAATTGTGCTTCTCTCTCCTTTTCATATCATGCATGTCTAATCAATATGAATATAATATATAATATCATAGGTAATTTTACCCATATGCCCTTGAAGTACCTTTGTTGACTTTACCACTCTATTTAATTTAATTAAAAAAGGCTTCAAATTTTATGAGCCATTGGATGATCATGATCAATGGTCTAGATTGGGTTTCCTAGGTTTTCTTAGTACAAATAAGTTTTCTATATATCCATGCCCTATATATATATATATATATATATATTTTACGGAGAGGGGGGGAGGAGGGGGTTAGGTTTTTGGGTGATGATGAGGTGGGGTGGGGGTGGGTGTTTAGGTTTTGGGTGGTGGTATAGTGGGTTTAGGTTTTAGGTTCTTGGACATTTGTCACTCTATAAAGCCTTCTTACATTTCTTACTTTTAGAGCCTTTGTAGAATAACTTAACCGGTCTATATAATATTCTATGTTTGCGCGTAAGTGCTAGAGCGGTTCATGTATACATATCTATGCGTTCATGTGTTTTTATTTGATATTTTTTCTCTGTAACAAGTATAATATTTTTTAATAATTTTTTAAATTTATTTGCAGTAAAGTTGCTCATGTGACATTTTAAGACATTTTAAATATTTTTGAAATTATAATCATTAAGACATTTTAAATATTTTTGAAAGTGGGCTACATGAGACCCAGTTAAAAAATGTCACATTTTTTTGATAAAAGAAAAGGAAAGTAGAAAAGGCAGGTGACCAAGTCCACATGTGAGTGCCCCTTCTTTTTTAACAAAGGCCCACATTAAAGAGCAGCATGAGAAGAAGATGGGCCGGGGCCGGATATTGCAGAATTAACTATATAACTAATTACCAAGTCTCAATGCATATGTGCACAAAACGGTTTATTTTCACCAACTGGTTCTGAAGTACCGGGTTTTTTTTTTTTTTTTCTCATTTTGCTTTAACCGATTCGTTAAATAACCGGGTTTTTTTCTCTATTTTTGGGTTATTCACTTTAAACGGTTCAGTTAATAATCGGTTTTCCCATTTCTTTATTTTCGATTAACCGGTAAATCGGTTGATAACAAGTTAAAAACCGGTTTCTTCTAAAAAAAATCCCTAACCAGTTATGAACCTATGGTTAAAAAACCACTAATCAGTTGCTTCTCCGTCGTTATTAACCGATTATACTTCCGATTAATAATCGGTTATTTTGTAATTACGGGTGCACACGTTAATCATAAAATTTGGTGCATGGAAGTCATAGCAAGTTTTATCATGTGTTATAGTATAGAGCCTATAGTGATTTAGGATAATGAGACAAATGTGATATGATAAAGGCATGGTGGATACGCCGCTAGTACTTCTTATATATAAGCGTTCCTATTATATCGTCCAACGTAGCGTTATTCAAGTCACTGGAAGTCTTGTGTTATTTTTCAATCAAACTGACAGTATCGATGTCAATTTGATTGAAAAGTTAAAGACCCATAATTTCGGGCATAATGGTAGTCACTCCAAAAATCTTGTTGATGTAAATCGAGTATAAAATCGCATTAGGGACGCACCTTTGCACCTTTACACCTTTACATTCCCACAAACAACCCCAGTTCCTTTTACCGTGTCTTTTGTGATCAAGGGATCCACACCGACACTATTCTAGCGACTGAAAACTCAACCTGAAACACCACTATATCTTCCGCTCGCACAGCCGGAAAGGACTTCCACCCGCCACCTTCTTTGTTTTCTTTTGCATCCCTCGTCCGATACCACCACGACCCTAACGCCACTCGCCAAAGCCTTCGGAGTACAAGTCTCCGTACTTAGCCACACCATAACCGCCTCGCTGCACCTCCATTCGCCGCGCAGGTTTGTTACAGGTTTTATGCATGTGTGTGTGTTATAGGTTTGTTTGCGTGGGTGTTTTGTGTATTATGTGTGGTGTCGCGTGTGTTAATTGAAGGTGCATGAGTGTGTGTGACATGGGTGTTATGAGTGGGTGGGTGTGTAAATCTGATGTGTATGGCGTATGGGTAATCAGTAATGCATAACTGTTAATACATGTGTATTTAATATGTATATAGGTGTGTGGGGTGTGTGTTGGTTTTAGTGTTGTAAAAGTCGGATTCCAAGGCCTTGTACTCGGCGAGTAGTCGGTCCTCAGAATCCCTCCGAGGCGATTTTCTCTTAGGCGGACTCAATTAGTTGCCGGCGGTCAACCTCGGTCAATATCGGAGTCGGTCTAGTCGGGACTAGTCTGGCATAGTCGGTCTAGTTGGTCAACCTCGTTTGTTGACTTTTCGGATAGTAGTCGGTCTAGTCGGGCCTAGTCGGTCAACCTCGATTGTTGACTTTTCAGAGAGTAGTCTGTCAAGTCAGGATTAGTCGGGCATAGTCGGCCTAGTCGGTCAACCTTGTTTATTGACTTTTATATTAGGCTTATTTTGACGTGGATTATGCTTATTTTGACATATATATAATATCCAATAATCAATTTTTATTATATTTTCCATGTCCGAGTACTCCGATGTAAGGATCTGCACGAAAATGTCCTAAAACGCTCCATAAGTGAAAACCCGAAACCCTAAAACCCTAAAGTTTTATAAAAAAATCAAGAAAATCAAATTTTAGTATTTGGTCGCGGGCCGCGAAGGATCTAAGTAAGGCCTTCGCGGGCGCGACAGCTATGTAAATCTCCGGATAAGCTTTAGGACCACGTGTCACACACGTGGCAGGTCTAGGGTGTGACACGGCAGCCCTAGTCGTAGCTAGGGTGGCCCTCGCGGGCCGCGAAGGACCCCCTTCAAGCTTACGCGGGCCGCGAGAGACCTAAAAATATGCTATAAATAGAATGTTGCATGGGCAGGCCTCTGTGTTCGAAAAATCCTTTCTAAAACCTCCATAATCTGCTTAAAAACACGTTCAAAGTAGTGAAACGCTGCTGCGATAACAGGGTAATAACTCGATCACTGCTACGATACAATGTCCGATCATTGAAACCGATCCGATGGATGTTTAAATGCTGCCTGAATTCGGGCTATACTTTGTCATTCGTCGTGAGGGTTTTGATCTCGTGAAATTATCGTAAATGTTGTATTAAGTTACTAACCTAGTTTCGTTTGCATTATTTAACTAGGTAACCTGGCTTAATCAGTAGGCACTCTGTCCACTTAAACTTGCAATGTGAGTCATTCTCTTTTTATCAAATTGCTTTATAAAACCTTAAATGTTTTTCAGTTATACTTTGCAGTGATTTAGTCTTTGCAAATCTTAAGTTACTGGCAGTAAGTGGGGTATTGTGCACATTACTGCTGTTTTATCACTTTTAGGCGGGCGCACCTAATTCATGATACTCGTCACTATTGGGTGACATGACTCAATAGTGATATGACCACAGTCATAGATCCTGTCAAGTGACAACTGAACCAGCTAATTATAAGATAGGGGCAAATGTAAAAACTCTTAATGCTGTAAATTATAACTATGTGTCGTTTTGTACAATTTGAATGACTCGCCAGTATTTCCCCGCTGATAAAAATCTTTTTAAACATGTTTCAGGTAATTTACTGTGAACCAGGAAAAAGTGCCGCGAAGCACTCCAGCTTGAATAAAGTGGCTCAGTAAATAAATAAACATGTTTTTGTAACCAGGGGATTTCCCAGTGAAATTCCTTTATTGTAAAATACAGGGTTTGTCCCGAAACTTATAATAAAATAATCGGGTGTTTTTAGTGTAACGATCCTGTTGAAAATTTCCGCTGCCAAATTACACACCAATTACCACGGGTTTCTGTCTCGCGGCTTCTGGACCGGGCAAAACCGGGTCGGGGGCCGCGACAAAAAAATGTGGTATCAGAGCCACTGATTTAAGCCAATTAAGTATTTAGAAAATACTTAATTTTTTTTCAAAATTTGCCATTCTGTGTTTCTGTGAAAATTAAATTTACAAATTTAATTTGAATTTTTGTGTGTTTCCTTATGTGTGCTAACAACATGAATGAACTCTCGGAAGCACTCCGAAACTTTACAATCCATACGACTGATATGGATACAACAGGAACCCAGTCCGGTTATCAGGCGGATACTGAGGAGCCACTAGTATTTCAAGCCCAGCCCCAGGAGAAACCAAAACCCAAAAAGAGAAGAAGGCTTCTGGACTGGAAACGCAGACGAAAGAAAAAGCCCGCTGCCCAAAAGGTCAAAAAGACGGAGGATCCAAAAGGCAAAGGAAAAGAGATAGGGGAGAGCTCTGGTCAAGCTCAGGAGTTGCCACCTTGGGAAGACCTAGATAAAAAACTTGCAAATTGTGACCTTATCGGACCTGCTGATGAAACCCTTCTCAACTTCCCCGCCCAATCAGAACTTTCTATCAATTTGGAACCTGCTATTCCAGACCCAATTGTCAACCCTCAACCTGTTACAGGGCAGTTGGAAGAATGGTGGACTAGCGACTGGCATTTTCAAAATTTTATGAATAACCTAAACGTTTACTTTCCCCAGTTTGATCCTGAACCTGCACCTTTTCGACCCATGAACCCGAAGAACATTGTCGAATTACGCCGCTATGGCGAGGAACTGGTGGATGCGGGAAATCGGATTCGAGAAGTGGGGGAAAATATCACGTGGAAGTACGACGATAGGGAGCGTCATTTTTTAAAAGCCAGTTAATTATGGTTAAAAGCTTTGTATAATAATAATATGTGAAAAAAATAATATATATATATATAATATTGTATAATAATAATAAATTAAACTATCTGTGAATACCTGGCTTGTATGGATGCATAATATATATAAAAATATAAATGTCGCAAGGTCGACGATTTTGGCTATATGACTTAATTGTGTTTGTGATTGCCTTATTGTGTTTAGTTGATAATAATTTATATATGTATTGATAATGATTCAGATGGAAAACGCAGTAAACCAACCGGCAAATGAAGTTAACCCATCTGAACCGAATAATGAAGAACAATTTCTCAATAGGCAAGATATTGAAAATATTATTGCTCAGGGAATAGCCAATGCTATTCCAGCAATCGTCGCTGCTGCTAGGAATCCCGTTGAACCTTCCCAAGCTAACCACAGCAAACGCACTCGCGACGATAATTTCAGCAATAGTGTGAATGGAGGCAGCGATAATAATAATGTGATTCAAGCTCCATTACTTAAGAAAATGAAAGTGGCAATGCCTGGTTGCACTTACAAAGAATTTCTTGCCTGTAAGCCAGTGGAATTTGCAGGCAGTGAAGGGGGACTGCCGCACTACGTTAGTTAGAAAAGACCAAAGCAGTAATTAAAATAAGTAAGTGCGCAGAGGAGGATAGGGTGATGTATGCATCCCACCTTTTCAAGGAAGAAGCATTGGAATGGTGGAATACCGTGTTGCAAGCCAAAGGAAGTGATGTGGCTTATGCCATGAGTTGGGAGGAATTTAAAGAATTAATAGAAAGAAAGTTTTGTCCCTCTTACGAGAAGGAACAGATGACAAACAAGTTCCTAAACCACCGGATGGTGGACGTCGACTACCAAGGGTATACTTCCAAGTTTTTCGAATATGCTAGAATTGTGCCAACTCTGGCCTCGCCAGAACCGGTGCTTATTTCTCGTTATATTTGGAGACTAATTAGTGAGATTCGCGACATAGTCAAGGCTGCAAGACCCCGCACAATTGATGATGCGGTCGAATTGGCCAACACCTTGACTGATGGACTGATGCGCACAAGAGAAGAAAACAGGAAAAAAGAGTTAGCTCAAAAGATTACCCAAGGTTTTCGTGGGGGCAACAATTTCAAGAAGAAGGGAACCGGGCAGTCCTCCACCGCTCCATTTTGCAGTAACTATAAAAAGAAACACTTCGGAAATTGTAAGGAATATTGCAATTTCTGCAAAAGACCGGGGCATCAAGAGGAGGAGTGCAGGAGAAAATCGACGATCTGCTACAACTGCGGAGAACCGGGCATTTTAAGCCAAATTGCCCTAAATTGGTCAAACCAGCAGACAACAAAATCAAACCTGCCGAAGGAACTAATAAGAAGAATGCAAGAGCCTTCCAGCTGACTACACAAGAAGCAGATCTGATTCCGGACGTGATAGCTGGTACGTTTCTTGTACATGACGTTTACGCAAAAGTAGTATTTGACTCTGGTGCAAACCAAAGTTTCATAAATACTTCATTCTGCCAAGCTCTTAACCAAACTTAGGCAAGTTTTTACGGTAGAAACGGCAGAAGGAAACTCTATTAATATAGATAAGGTTCTTCAAGGAAGAAAAATAGAACAATCAGGCAATAAATTTTCTGCAAACCTTCTACCCATGAATTTAGCAGGATTCGATGTCGTGTTAGGAATGGATTGGTTAGTAGCCAACCATGATCGAATCCTATGTGATCAAAATTCCTTAGAAATTCGTACGCCAACAGGAGAAGTGATTTTAGTTACCAGAAATAAGCCACGTAAAGCAATGAAGTTCATTTCAGTAATGAAAGTTGCTAGTTATGAACGTAAGCAAGGAATAGTGTATATGATTTCAGTAATCATTAACACTAAAGGCAAAGAACTTAAGGAAATCCCAGCAGTATCAGAATACCCTGATGTATTCCCAGAAGAGCTACCTGGACTACCACCGGATAGGGAAGTAGAATTTAGAATTCATCTAATTCCTGGAACTGCACCAATAGCCAGGGCACCTTATAGGTTAGCACCCACAGAAATGTTAGAGTTGAAAAAGCAGTTACATGATTTGTTAAGCAAATGATTCATACAACCTAGTTCATCCCCTTGGGGAGCACTTGTGCTGTTCGTGAAAAAGAAGGATGGTTCAATGCGAATGTGTATCGATTATAGGGAATTGAATAAGGCTACCATTAAGAATCGATACCCATTACCTAGGATTGATGATCTTTTTGATCAACTTCAGGGAGCTAGGTATTTCTCTAAAATAGATTTGCGTTCAGGGTACCATCAGTTGAAGGTACAGGAAGAAGACATACCTAAAACTACTTTCAGAACTAGGTATGGTCACTACAGTCATGTCATTTGGATTAATGAATGCTCCTGCAGCATTCATGGACATGATGAATAGCATCTGTAAGCTGTATCTGGATAAATTTATAATTGTCTTTATCGACGATATACTTATTTATTCCAAAAGCCAAGACGAACATTGTGAGCACCTGCATGCACTCTTAACCTTGTTAAGAAAGGAAAAGCTTTATGCCAAATTCTCGAAGTGTGAATTTTGGCTACAGGAGGTACAATTTCTAGGACACATGGTGAATCGCGAAGGCATTCACGTGGATCCCTCTAAGTTAGAAGCGATCACCAATTGGAAGGTCCCGCAATCAGCTATCGAAGTTAGAAGTTTTCTAGGATTAGCTGGATATTATAGGCGCTTCATTAGACATTTCTCTAAGATAGTTGTTCCATTGAACAAGCTAACCTGCAAAACTGTTAAGTTTGAATGGGGACCTAAGCAAGAAGAAGCCTTTAGAATCTTGAAACAAAAGTTGACAAATGCCCCAATTATGGCCTTACTAGAAGGTACAGAAGACTTTGAAGTCTACTGTGATGCCTCTAAGCTAGGCCTAGGTTGTGTACTAATGCAACGCAAAAAGGTAATTGCGTATGCCTCAAGACAATTGAAAAAGCACGAAGAGAATTATACGACTCATGACCTAGAATTAGGAGCAATAATTTTTGCCCTTAAGATTTGGAGACATTATCTATACGGGAGTAAGTTTACTATCTATACAGATCATAAGAGTTTAAGATATATATTTGGGCAAAAAGAATTGAACATGAGGCAAAGGAGATGGATGGAGATTTTAAGTGATTACGACTGTGATATCCTATATCACGAAGGAAAAGCAAATGTGGTAGCCGATGCTCTAAGTCGTAAGTACCATGAGAAGCAGAGGCGAGTTCGTGCTCTTAGATTAAATCTACAATTAGATTTAATGGAACAATTGAAAAAGATTCAGGAAACAGCAATCAAGGATGATGCTGAAGGAATGAAAGGAAGGATAAAAGAATTAGAGCAAGGAACTGATGGAATTTGGAGATTCCATAAGAAAAGGATTTGGGTACCTAAACAAGGAAATCTAAGAGATAAGATATTAGAGGAAGCTCATAAATCTAGGTATACGATACATCCTGGTAATAACAAGATGTATCAAGATTTAAGGAATAACTTATGGTGGATAGGAATGAAAAAGGACATAGCTAGATACGTTTCTAAGTGTCTAACTTGTTCGCAAGTTAAGGCAGAACACAAGAAACCTTCAGGTTTACTTCAACAATTAGAAATGCCCGTATGGAATGGGAACTAATAACAATGGATTTTGTTACTAAGCTACCCAAAACCAAGAAAGGTAACGATGCATTCTGGGTAATTGTAGATCGATTAACCAAATCCTCTCATTTCCTACCAATGAAGGAAACCTTTAGCATGGAGAGATTGGCTAAGTTGTACGCAGACGAGGTAGTATCCCTACATGGAGTCCCACTCTCCATTGTGTCAGATAGAGATAGTCGTTTCACTTCGCATTTCTGGACAAGTTTCCAAAAAGCAATGGGGACATGATTAAATTTAAGTACTGCATACCATCCCCAAACCGATGGACAAAGTGAAAGGATGATCCAAACTCTTGAAGACATGCTCAGGGCATGTGTAATCGACTTCGGTGGAATCTGGGATGACCATTTACCACTAATTGAATTCTCCTATAACAATAGTTATCATACAAGTATCAATGCTGCCCCATTCGAAGCACTTATTCGCTCGTTTGGTACAACCTATGTGGTAATAACACGCTTATCGTTTGGTGTTGTGTTATTCGCTAAGTCACCTAATCGCTTATCGTGTATAATCTACCGCTTATTCGCTCGTTTGGCACAACCTATGTGGTAATAACACGCACGACATCGCTTCACGAGGCAAAACTAGCCTGGTTAAACGTGGTGTTTCACCATGTTAGCAAACTCTCGTGGAAACGTGCCATGCGGGTTCAATGTGTAATCTAATCGACATCGCGCTAATCGCTTATCGTCTACCGCTCGACGCCTAACCAGACACGATGCATAAACATTTCGTGTCACCAGGCTATTCGCGCACGCTGTTATAGCAACGTTCGCAACTCAACTCGCTTGTTTTACCTATTCGATTCTATCTTCAACTTGGTCCGACTTCCTATCGATTGGACCGAGGTAGCGAAATTCTATCTGTGTCATATCGGCCCACATGACACCGCCTCACGAAACGGAAGTGATTTGGAGAAACATGGTGGATACGCCGTTGGTACTTCCTATATATAAGTGTTTTAACCATATTACCAAACTTTCGTGAGAAAGTGCCAAGTGGGGCTCGATGTTAATTAACTTTTCAAACTATTAAAAACTGATTTTTATAAAATTTTTATTAAAACCATTGGACAAGTGAAATTTCCTCACAATGTGGAGGTAACATCGGATCAGCTTAACTCCATAACCAAGGGAAGTCTCATAAGTCCAGTTTTCTTTAAAAACTTTTGCAATATCAAAACGAAATCTTTCTTAAGACGTTGGGTCGACATCGAGTTCAGCATTGAACCCAGGTCCTAGGAGAGTTTTCATAACCCCGGTTTTCATTTCGAATTCCTTAAGATGTTTCAAACTTAAACTCCCTTGCAACGTTGGTTAACATCGACTCCGTTGACCTCACGTTAAAAGGAAATTTTTCAATATTTTCATCCGAAATTCCTTTTAAATATCTAAAAATGAACGCTTCTTGTAACGTTGGTTAACGATCGACCCAGTTAATTCTACGTCATGAGAAACCTTTCAAGTTCCTTAAAATTTCAATCGCATCGAATTCTCCAAGACACGAGGTACTTTGGAACGCCAACTCGTGGGATTATTACTTTTGTCTTACGTCGCCTTCTCGCTATCGCAGTCGATCCCTCTTATTCGAAACATTCTCGCTGTCAACTTACGGTCAAATCGCTCGCTGTATCGCTACTTATGCAGGATCAACTCTCAGAAGTCTACCTATTGGATTAATTTCGGGACGAAATTTCCTAAAGTTGGGGAGACTGTAACAACCCGTACTTTCGTGCGTTGTTACTACTCGATATACTCGTTACGCCTAGCACCAGAGATTCGGATCATAATGTAACTATATCGCATATATCGCTATTCGAAGGATAATCGCATATTTTCGTAATACATTATCACTATGTCACATCGCAAACACTAACACTCACGATGACATTGAGTGAGGACCTATTCTACCCTCCTCGGTGGCCGTGATGTGTCGAAACGTAAACAACTAACGCTAACAAGGACTCTCGGGTGAGTGCTATAACTCCAGTCGTCGTGACGATGATGACAATACGAGTGAATGGTACCCCGTCAGTCTTTGTGGCACAAAACACAATAACGTTCACGATGACATCAAGAAAGGACCTATACTACCCTCCTTGATGGCCGTGAAACGTCGCTAATAATCGCATACTCGAAACGAAAACCGGCTGTAATTATCGAAACTGTGGATTATGGATACGTAAATACGACCCCTAGTGATATCTATAGGTATATATAATAATAATAATATAAAAAGCACGCGCTTCAAAGTCGATCACAACGCTCGAAAACGGAGAAATCCATCGCGTCGGAGTGGCCATCCGGACGGATGGGCCATCCGGACGGATAGCCATCCGGACAGATGGGCCATCCGACCCAAAAACCATTTCAGCTCCCATTTCGCCTATAAATAGCATGTCACATCACTCAAACAGTGATGTGACAGCTCCCACTCGATCAAACATGCTTCAGGACCCTTTCTCTCGATTTCTCGCGATTCCGGTAAGATTTCAACCTAAAAACTTGTACTTCTGTGAACTACACTCAATTCTACATCATTCTATCTTTTAAAACTCAAATTCTAACCGTGAAATCTACTGATTTGAGGTGTTTTAAGGTGATGTCACCAAGAGTTCATATGAACTTCAAGTTGTGACCTTATTCCACCATAAACGACTCAGATTTGGGTGATTTCCACATGTTTTTGGTAACAAATCTCACCTAAATCTATGTATTCAACCAAGGAACTGTGCGATTTCGAGCTAAACCGGAGAAACCGTCAAGAACGGCCAGTTCTGATGGAGTGGGGTGATTCCCGGCCGTTAGAGCGGGTCGGAACTGATGGAATTTCAAGTGTTAGTGCGAAATTTCACTGTCCCGGTAACTCCACACGTATTCCGTCCGATAAACACTAAAAAACAGTGTTCAGAATGCGAAACAGACGTGTCATCCGTACGGATAACCTGTCATCCGGACGGACCACATGTCATCCGGACGGATAACATGACATCCGGACGGATAACATGTCATCCGGACGGGTAACATGTCATCCGGACGGATGAGCACCATCCGACCAAATAACTAACTTTTCGACGCCATTCTCGCTTAACCGTGCATTGTTTACTCTAATCTTCAATGATTAACGCAGACGTACTCGCAACCGACCCAACCAAGTTGTATTCTCGCTAAATACGCACTGTGAGTATACTTGAACCCTTTTTAATCGCGTTTTGGGTGTAACATACGTTTCTAGCAAATCGAACTTATCAAACGATTTATTCAATCAATCGAATTATCACTTGCGAATAACTGTTATGCATAGATATACGTGATGCTAGTTGCATACGTGCTAGGGCTTATACTCGCGACGTCCCGCCATGACTAGTATAGTACTATTTCGCCCGACGGGGTATAGTTTGCCATCGCATATTCGAGCATCGAGGACTTAGTTGGTAGTATCAGCTTTGTGAGTATATATGTCGTGTGTTACGTTCTTGCATATGGAAATTCGCTACACTTTTTATCTATTACGCTATACATATCAAACCTGTATACTCGCCAATACTTTTGTATTGACAAATATTTTAACGTATGTTGCAGGTTAGATCGCAGACTATTTCAAATCAAGCTAGGAAGTCTAGAAACTCAACTAAAATCTAGGTTGTCGAATTTGTATTGTTCGAGAGGACCAGAAATCTGTGATAACTTATGTGATTGTATTATTTGTTAGTATGGGATAACGAATGTATTAAATATTATCGCAACATAGTTGTTATGGATTCTCTTGAGCAATCTGATTCGCCTAGTGCCGCGCCCCGATGATTCCGCCATCGGTTGGGGTGTGACAGCAGCCCTAGCCGTAGCTAGGGTGGCCCTCGCGGGCCGCGAAGGACCCCCCTTCAAGCTTACGCGGGCCGCGAGAGACCTAAAAATCTGCTATAAATAGAACATTGCATGGGCAGGCCTCTGTGTTCAAAAATTCCTTTCTAAAACCTCCATAATCCGCTTAAAACACGTTCAAAGTAGTGAAACGCTGCTGCGATAACAGGGTAATAACTCGATCACTGCTACGATACAATGTCCGATCGATTGAAACCAGTGTTGTAAGAATCGCTAGGCGCTAGTCGGGCGGTGGGGTGCCGCCTAGGGATTAATCGGGATTAATAGGGATTAATCGGATTGAGATTTTTATATGTAATTTTTAGTTACATATACACACACACATTTTCATATGTAGTTTTTTTAAAGTAGATATGTGTTAACCCCTCATTAACCCATTTTTTAAGTAATTGGAAGGAATTTATATGGTTTGGTCAAAAATTGGCTGGCATCTTGCCAAAATTTGGCCAGAATAGGACCGTCATTGACTGCCTAGCTATTAATCGGCCATTAATCGGTGAACCACCGATTAGTGATTAATCGGCGACTAATCAGAGACTAGTCGGGATTTTTACAACCATGATTGAAATCGATCCGATGGATGTTTAAGTGCTGCCTGAACTCGGGCTATACTTTGTCATTCGTCGTGAGGGTTTTGATCTCGTGAAATTATCGTAAATGTTGTATTAAGTTACTAACCTAGTTTCGTTTGCATTATTTAACTAGGTAACCTGGCTTAATCAGTAGGCACTCTGTCCACTTAAACTTGCAATGTGAGTCATTCTCTTTTTATCAAATTGCTTTATAAAACCTTAAATGTTTTTCAGTTATACTTTGCAGTGATTTAGTCTTTGCAAATCTTAAGTTACTGGCAGTAAGTGGGGTATTGTGCACATTACTGTTGTTTTATCACTTTTAGGCGGGCGCACCATATTTATGATACTCGTCACTATTGGGTGACAGGACTCAATAGTGATATGACCACAGTCATAGATCCGATCGAGTGACAACTGAACCAGCTAATTATAAGATAGGGGCAAATGTAAAAACTCTTAATGCTGTAAATTATAACTATGTGTCGTTTTGTACAATTTGAATGACTCGCCAGTATTTCCCCGCTGATAAAAATCTTTTTAAACATGTTTCAGGTAATTTACTGTGAACCAGGAAAAAGTGTCGCGAAGCACTCCAGCTTGAATAAAGTGGCTCAGTAAATAAATAAACATGTTTTTGTAACCAGGGGATTTCCCAGTGAAATTCCTTTATTGTAAAATACGGGGTTTATCCCGAAACTTATAATAAAATAATCGGGTGTTTTTAGTGTAACGATCCTGTTGAAAATTTCCGCTGCCAGATTACACACCAAATACCACGGGTTTCTGTCTCAC
This sequence comes from Helianthus tuberosus, assembly GCA_030545235.1. Taxonomy (NCBI): domain Eukaryota; kingdom Viridiplantae; phylum Streptophyta; class Magnoliopsida; order Asterales; family Asteraceae; genus Helianthus; species Helianthus tuberosus. Next base: position 9,097,415 of record CM060443.1, read on the forward strand.
GGCTTCTGGACCGTGCAAAACCGGGTCGGGGGCCGCGACATCCGAGTACACCCAACTCCCCCATTGGCCGACTAGGGTGGTGTCACAACCCCCGACCCCACCCTGGGAGCGGGTGCCGTGAACCAGTCAAGTGGTACCGATGTTTCTTAATTACGCAGTGGAAAAACTTTTCATCAGGACCGTAGTTAGGAAATAGTTTCAGAGTTTAAAAACACCATTCTTTTACAATAAATAAATAGGATAAAACCCAAGTTTCATTAATAATACATTTATGGGGTAACCCTATTTTATTGAAAACATAAACTCCTTTTATTTAGATAAGTTTTATAGCCACTTCTTTAAGCCTTCAGTGCTCCCCTGGTAGCTTCTATTAGCTTCACATTAAGTTACCTGAAACGGGTTTTAAAAATATTTTATCAGCAAGAAATATTGGCGAGACATCCCAGTTTAACCAAAACAAGCTTTTATAACTTTACAGTATTAAGGGCGATTACAATGTTTATATCTACCCAATTACTCGGTCAATACTTGTCACTCGACGGATCTGTGACTATGGTCATATCACACGTTGGATACCCATGCCCAATTGGGAAGGTTATCAAGTACTGTATACATACCCCATAATATTGACAGCAATTGTAGAATACAAAGACTTAATCACTGTAAGTATAACTGAAAACATTTGAGATTTATAACACAGTTTGGTAGAAAAAGAGAATGACTCACCTTGTAACTTTAGGGTTTAACTACAAGCCATACATACCCCATAATATTGACAGCAATTGTAGAATACAAAGACTTAATCACTGTAAGTATAACTGAAAACATTTGAGATTTATAACACAGTTTGGGAGAAAAAGAGAATGACTCACCTTGTAACTTTAGGGTTTAACTACAAGCCTCTTGGTATAATCTTGGGCGTAACTCCTGAGCTATTTATATAATGCACTCGTGTTAAGTATAATAACCCAAATTAAACTTTATCCCTACGTCACGAGATAAAACCCCAACGTACTTAGTCGGGCAGAGCCTTGACATGCGTTACAGGGTCCTACGTCAGTCGGACAGGGTATAAGTGATCAGGGGTTAAAACAATTAAAACGGGGCTGGGCTTTGGAGTATTAGGGGTGAATTACTAAAGAAAATATGGTAAACAGAAGAGAGTAGAGAGCAGACAAGAGGGTGTGAGCAAAATGAAAGATTGAAGTGCTGCTCCTATTTATACTAAAATTGGGCTTGAAAGCTATGCAATTAAAGATTCCATCTGATCCTAATTTTCCACGTATCCATATTTGATTTCAATATGTCAATCTATACACATGGCCACGTAAACATTGAATTGAATTCAATGTTTAATTTAGATATTCGTTATTATTTTATTTATTATATATTATAATTAATTCAGCTGCTTCACTCATTTATCGCTTATAACTTATAAAATATGACATTTTATAAAACAATGAATATGCCTTTAGAACGAGAATATTTGTGTCTACATTTTGATCCAAGTTTCATTAAAAACAGAGTAAGTTAAAATATAATGTGTTTTTATAAATTAATTATTAAACGGATCCTATGTTTGCCAAAATACCTCATATTTCTAACACTCAACTTACCCATGATCTACCCGTTTAATAACATAAGTTTTTATATACTTTTTATAAATAAAAATTTTGGAAATGTTACATCCTCCCCACCTTGTTTTAAATCTCGTCATCGAGATTCACTGAAATATGGATGAATACTTTTAGTTCGTCACTGACCCTAGTTCCTAGGTATATTCTGGTCCTTGCTTTGAATTCTACTTTGCTTTGAGACTCTTACTTGTTTTAGCACAGTTTTTAGTTACAGGTTTCCTAATGCGTCAATGATCTAAGGTAACGCAAGGGGATTTCTTATACTTTTTATGGCATCTCAATTTAAGGGTTCCCGTAGTTCATCTTGTCGCACGAGTTACGAGACGGATGATCAAACGAAATAGTGTTTGATATCGGAATTATAGACGTATACGAGAGATTCCTGATAAATAAATCTAAAATTATCATTAACACACCTGCTTGTGATTTATCCCTAATTGTCAATCATTATGGTCTTTGGATTTCCTTATAGTTATACATATCTATATAATCATATATTTCACATACTTGTAATATACACATCATTCATAAGGTCAATGTATTTAACAGATTCATATTTCCAAAAACAGGTCAGACATCAGGTCATGGTACTATTTAGGGAATTTCATTAACATATACCCCATCTTACCCGGTCTCGCCGGAGAGGTACCCTCATCTTACCCGGACAAGCTGGAGAGTCTACCACACCTTACCCAGTCTTGCCGGAGAGGTAATTATCCATGTATTTCCCATGAATAGATTTCTCTCAAATCATAATTTTAAAAGTGCATCATTTATTATGGCTTACATCAAGAAACAAGGAAATTAGTATTCTCATGATGGATCATATTCTAGAACCGAGTAGTATTAATAAACAAGAAATAACAGTGGCCAGGTGTTACTGCTTATTTATCATACTTGCAATGTTCTAGTCACCATCCTCACGGCATACCAACATCTATCACACTTTGTCTTACGCAAGTAATTAGCTTATCTCGAAGCTTATACTAAGGCATTTTTCTTAGGTTCAAGTCTAAATACTATCCTAGGTGTTACCAGTAAATATCAATATCCTAACTGTTTTGTTTAAGCATTGATATTATTATGGTTGTGGGTTTCTTTTGTTTGGAAAAATGGAGTTTTGACAACAATATCATTGTCTCCATTGACTCTATAGCTAGGTTCAATGTAATGAGGATGCTTATAGCTAACTTTATTCATGCTTATAGAACATTAGATTCCTTTGCAAGGAATGTTTCATTGAGATAGACGACATTTTCAAAACATAACACGTTTCATGACTCATTTTTTATAATGACTTCTATATGAATCACCAGTGATATCTTATGATTATTTACAGAAGATATTTGATTATTATATTGTATATACCATCAAGAAATTCTATTATGTATATGCATATATATATGTGTATATTTATTATTTAGAAACATAAAATTTCAAATCTCTAGTTAATATCAAAACTTACATAATATATACATATATATATATATGGAAAGGTTCATGCGAGAACCACCCTTATTGCGAGAACCGCGAGAACCAATGTGAACACAAAATAAAATCTAAAAAATCAAAAAAGCACTCAAATTTTTTTTAATATTTTCTTGAAAAAATCGCTATATTTCGTTACCATAAAAAAATAAAAATAAAAACTTTTTTTTTTCGAGTAACAGTTATCCATGCACATGTGCATATGTATCATTACTTCGACAAATTCGGTAATACGTTATCAGGAATAGACAATTGCACTTTAATTTACAATACCATTCGTAATACACTACTTTTTACATTACCAATATTCAAAATGCACATGTGCATCATTAGGTATAACTATGATATAACGTGTTTTGGTACAACAAGTTTGTGATTGTGAATGGAGAAGTAGGCCCATATACATGTTTTTGGTTAGTTATATCTAGTGGTTGATGGTTTGGTTATAGTTGTCAATTTATGATTTAATATGTTGATTGGATGGTATAAATGGTGTTTACATACATGCAATAAAGTGAAAATATTGGTAATGGCATTGTATTATGGATGGTAGGAGGTAATGGTAGTGTATTATGGATGTTATGATAGATGAAAGGTAAAGTGTATTCAAAGTAGTGTACCAAAACACCTTATTTCATGTTGATACATATAGATGCACATGTGCATTTCTAATATTGGTAATGTAAAAAGTATTGTATTAAACATGGTAGTGTAAATGAAAGTGCAATTGTCTAATAGTTGTAATGAATTACGAAATTTGTCAAAGAAATGACAAAAATGCACATGTGCATGTTTGTGTATTATGGATGGAACGATAGATGAAAGAGAAAGTAGTGTACCAAAACACCTTATTTCATGTTGATACATATAGATGCACATGTGCATTTCTAATATTGTTAACGTAAAAAGTAGTGTATTACACGTGGTAGTGTAAATGAAAGTGCAATTGTCTAATATTTGTAATGAATTACGGAATTCGTCAAAGAAATGATACAAAAGCACATGTGCATGGATAACTGTGACTCGAATTTTTTTTTTTTTTTTTTGAAAATTTTTGTATTTTTTTATTGTAAACAAAATATAGCGACTTTTACAAAAAAAAAATGGTAAAAAAAAAATTTTTTTTTGGTGTTTTTTAGATTTTTTTTAGGTATTACTGTTTGTGTTCACACTGGTTCTCGCGGTTCTCGCAATAAAGGGTGGTTCATAACGGATCCTTGTCCTATATATATATATATATAATACTAAATCATTTGTAATATCTTTAATTTATAAAATTTCAACTATATAACCGATGGTACTAATCAATAAGCTTATTCTCATAACTTTATTCACCCTTTTTATAATAATAAAAAATAGTAATAGTATATTGAAATAAACTTCTATTAAATCTATTGAATATAATATTTTGGATGGATAAATAAAAGTTGAAAGAATTAAATTACTCAAAATATAAACTTTCTGGACTCATGGAAACAAATTTCATTTTTAACTAGTGGGTTGAACCATATTAGTTTAAAATATTAAAACTTAACTCTTAATTTATTGTATATCATATTATTTATTCATAGAAGTACAAGTGCTAATTCCCGCGAATTTCGCGGTGTTGAGAAATGATATGTTTTTTTTATTTTTAGAATAAATAACGTTTATAAATAACGTTTATACCAATGTTTTAAAAACCGGTAAATATCGGCCGGTTATACCGGTATTACCATTTTCGGATTTAAATCCGGTCCGAAACACCCCGGTAAGTAGGAGAAACGGCATCGACTTTGTACCGCCGGTAAAATCCGGTATACCGGTTTGAACCATTATACCGATACCGGCTCAGGTCTGTTTTTGGGTTAAGATTTTACTTTTTATCGGCCCATCTTCTTGTTTACTCTCAACTTTAACCTAACGACTTTTAATATTTATCTCCATCGATCAAAATTCAAAACTTGCTTCATCAATCCATCATTCGTGACTTGTTCCAGACTTCCATCACTCCATCATTCACTCCAGATTTACATCTACATCCAATTTTGGATTATTTGTTGAGTTGGTGTTGTAATTTATAGAATTATACAGTTAACTAGTCAACCCGGTTGAACCGCCCAATACAACCCGGTTCAACCGGTTAAACCATTTTTGAGCCTAATCCGGTATGATTAAAAAACCGGATTTTAAAACATTGGTTTATACTGATCATAAAGAAATTGTACGTATTATATTATTATGGAAATCTGAAGTTGAAGATGAAAAAACAACGAACTAACGTACTATATATCTAAAATAACCGAAAATATAATTTAATTTATATGACTAAAAAATCTATAAATTATGCTAAATACAAAGGGATAAGGATCATGTGAGAAGTAGTAGGCTAAATGAGAAACTTGAGAAGCATTCTGGACCACACATTTTCACTAAGCAAAAAAATGCAAAAAAAAAGTGAAAAAATGCAAAAAATTTTTTTTTTTTTTTTTGGAAAAATCGCAACTTTTTCTTTAAGAATTAAAAATGTTTTTTTTTTTTTTTTTTTTTAAAAATTTTTTGGATTTATACACATGTGTATATTATTAATCTTTTAACTATAGATATATGTATATTGTCAATTATACATATATGTATATACATGTTTAAAATTGAAAAATAAGTGTTATTTAGGGTTTAGCATTAGTATTTAGGGTTTAGCATTAGGGTTTAGGGTTTAGCTTTATGGTTTAGGGTTTAGCTTTAGGGTTTAACATTAGGGTTTAGTATTAGGGTTTAGCAATAGTATTTAGGGTTTAGCTTTTGGGTTTAGCATTAGGGTTTAGCTTTTGGGTTTAGCTTTAACTTTTGGGTTTAGCTTTATCTTTAGGGTTTGTATTAGGGTTTAGCATTAAGGGTTTAGCTTTAGTGTTTAGTTTTAGCTTTTGGGTTTAGCATTAGGGTTTAGCTTTAGGGTTTAGAATTAGGGTTTAGCTTTAGGGTTTAGCATTAGGGTTTAGCTTTAGGGTTTAGCTTTAGGGTTTAGAGTTTAGGGTTTAGCTTTTAGGGTTTAGCTTTAGTGTTTATGGTTTAAGATTAACAATATACACATTTTTTCAATTTTAAACATGTATATACATATATGTATAATTGACAATATACATATATGTATAGTTAAAAGATTAACAATATACACATGTGTATAAATCCTAAAAAAAAAAAAAAAAAAATTTTAAAAAATTTTTTTTTAAAATTTTTTTTTTTTTTTTAATACTTAAAGAAAAAGCAGCGATTTTTCAAAAAAAAAAAAAATTGCATTTTTTTCACCTTTTTTTTGTATTTTTTGCTTAGGTAAAATGTGTGGTCCAGATCGCTTCTCAAGTTTCTCAAATAGGGTGAACTTCTCTTAGGATCCTACCCAATACAAAGGAATTTACGTATCACATAAACCATGACTTTTTTATGCAACACATCAATTCAATCAACCATTTCTAAAATTGACCTGCAATTGATCCATAGATCTCAATTTGCACAAACTAAATGAAACGAAATTAAAACGAGCTTCATTTTATAGCATTGTCTAACGAAATTGCTTGACTAAATCCAAATACATATAATCACAATCAACAAAAAAAAAAGTTACGTTTACAACTGAAAATGCATACTTGAACAAACAATAAAAGGACTCTGAAGGTATTACTTGTACTCATTCTCAACTTAGAAGGTGTCTTTAGTTTGAATCCACGGGCGTATTCCGATGAACTTAGTGCAACACTGCAATGACAAACCAACTTTTAATCGAACACCCTTGATTTGTTACAACCCAACTAACACTTTCGATAAAAACATAATCATATGCATCACCCTACACCTAGCTAAAACATCAAGAATCTAACATATAATCGACTGTCACTAACAATAACTAAGATAGGGATGAGCTCGGTACCAACCGGTACTGAAAATACCGGTACGGGTACCGAATATACCAGGTTCGGTACCGGATCGGACCGGTATAGGAAATGTCAAAAGTCGGTACCGAAAATGTACCCGGTTTGGTAAAGTAGCACATGAAAATCCATGAGTCTCCAGATTGAGAGTCTTTACCCCTAGTGTTTCCTATGAAAAGGCACAATTTAAAATGGTAAAAACTTATTCCGACTTCCAACCATTAAAAATGGCACATTTCACAACAATAACAAGCATATCATGTCCCCAAAACATAATATAAACTAAAATCAGCAAATAAATAAATAGATAACATGATGGCGTCGATCATTACCTGATACATTTTTAGAATCCTTTTTCGTCTCTATTGTAGGCATTTGTGACCCTAAGACCGTGGGTATGGTGGGGTTTGGGTTGTGGGCATGAGTTGACACGTGGAGTTTGAGCCCTCCCACTGCCTAGTGACGTGTCTGTGGGGTATGGCGGGGCGTGGGTGCACCGCGTGGGTTGGCAGGTTATTAAATATATATATATATATATATATATATATATATATATATATATATAGGGGAGGGTTTAAATGAGAACGCTAAATATTGTGAGAACCGTGAGAACAAATGAAAAAACCGCGAGAAATTGGTCAAAAACGAATCAAATTCAAAAATGTTTTCTACACTTATCATTATTATTCGAATATGATGCGTGTGAAGTGTTATATATATTAGGTGTATATTTTAAGCCCCTTTAACACTTATTTTTAGCCAAGTTTTAAATTTATAAAACACGATATTTTACTAACACTAAACACACATATGAGCAAGTGCACCCATCGTGAGCGTAGTATAGCGTTGGTAAGATACCGAGGTCGTCCAAGGACACAAGAGCTTTTAGTACCGGTTTATCCTCAACGTCTAATCAAAATAAAAAGTTTAGAAAAATGTTTTAAACTAAGAAAAATAAAAACTAACTAAAATGCTGAAAATAAAAATAAAAATAAAACAGATAGACAAGATGAATCACTTGGTTCCGACTCGTATCTAATATAACCTTTGATTATTTCCGCACTTTTGCACATAATTAAGAGATTATCTTAGTTATTGTAGTAGGCCCCTCTTTTGAAGGTGACGTTACCCTCACCCCAGTAGTTTGAGTCAGCAAGGATACAATCCTAAAAGGGTGGATTATTGGAAGATAATGAATTAAGTTATTAATGCAATATTATGGTAGGCCCCGCTTTTGGCGGTGACGTTACCCTCGACTAAGTAGTCTGAGTCAGCAGGGATACAGTCCTAAATAGCCGGGTTATAGTATTAATAGTAGTTAACTTATGAGGGGATCAAAGAGTTTGGACCCCCGCCATCCAATACCGTGAAGCATTGAAGGAGGTCCTACTAAATTTGACCCAGGTCCATTGCAGGACCTCTAAACGCTGAACAATGGCAAGACCTTTACCAAACCGTTCCCTTAACCCCCGACCAGGTAGCCAACATACCTCCATATAGACCGTGGAGATATGAATGGTGAAAATCCTTTATTTTATATAGACAGTAAAATAATGCCAAGACACCACGGACAAACGATAAGGAAAGATCACCTTCAACATAAGTAACTAGTTATTAAAGTCATTAATACAAAACCAAATAAAAAGTGCAAAAGATTAGAAATAAAAAGTATTATACTAGACACTTTGTCTTCACCAAGTGATGTAAGAGACTTAGGCAAACATGGCCTTGATTGTCAAGAACTCTTACGATCAATCTTGGATCCCGAGACGACTCACACACTCTACGATGGACAATGGATGATGGTGGTGGATGATGGTGTTGTGATGGTGGTGGGTGGTGGATGAAGTGTGAGAGAGGTGGTGTGCCAAGGGATGAGTTGAAATGAAACCAAGCACTCCTATTTATAGGCTGAACAGAAGGCTGGGCACGCCCCCGTGTCCGCTGGACACGGCCCCGTGTCTGTCTGACACTCTCTCTCTTCATTAATTGTAATTCGCAATTACAATTAATGTGCCTGCTGTACTTTCGCCACGCCCCCGTGTTCACTAGGCACGACCCCGTGGTGGGCAATAGAAGCTTCTATAGGTTTGTCTTTTCTGCTGCTTCTTGGGCACGACCCCGTGCTGGCTGAGCACGGGGCGTGTTCAGTCTTCTGCCTTCTCTATTTTGCTTGGGAAGATGCCGTTGAGGGGTCGGGCAGTCCACTTATGTTCCTTTTCTTGTATTTATGTTGGATTTAGCTGTCTTTTTGCTTCTTTTGTGTTTTTGAGCTCATTTAATCCTGAAAATACAAAAGGAAGACAAAAACACTCTTTTTCCAATATTAGTACTTAAAAAGGGTTAGTTTTATGCCTTATTTGATGCAATTTATATGTTGCATTTTACACACATCAAATACCCCCACACTTGAACTTTTGCTTGTCCTCAAGCAAAACTCTTTAATATGTGGCTTACACTCCCAAATGGAATGGGTAGAAGAGAAGGTTTTGGCTTGTCGTAGAGTGTTGGGAATCCAAGATCTTTTTGGGTTTTATTTTTATCTATTTACAATCCTATTCGTAATGATTTATTTAGAACGTTTCATAGGAGAAATTACTTATTTGGGCATAACATGCCTTTTTAAAATTCCATTTATATACAAGTTCACATACCTCACGGGAGAAATCACTCACACTCGGCTGAAGGTGTATTTTTAGTGAATCACTCGAGAGCGGCATGGAACTTACTCCTACCATAAGCTTGCCAAGCAATCAATCCTCCTCCTTTTTAACTTTTACGCCTTTGTAAATATCAAGAGGACTTTGTGGGTTAAGGGTTAGGCTTGGGTTAAAGGTAGGTGGTTGGGATAGTGGTTAGTGGTTTGTAGAAAAAAGTGTGAAAAGCGTAACAAGTGTCGGTTTTCGTAGGACTTTCTATATTTGTAACTTTTTATTTTGATGAAGCTTTTATTCAAACAAAGTTATTTTTGATGAACTTGTTTGTTTATCTTTTGCTTCATCATCAACACATATTTTTTTTTTTTGAACGATCATACGAAAAAAACTGAACTTGTTACTAAAACAAAGGGTTAAAAACAAAAAAGGTTTTGGTGGGTAAAAGGGTTTTTGGTTTGGGTTAAGAAATGAAAAGGTTTAGGCTCAAAGGGGCTAACTAGGGGGATTTTTGGGTAGGTGGTAAAAGAAAAAGAAAAATAATGGTGTAGAAATAAAAAGGGTTTGTCCTAATGCCTTCATCATTTACTTACTCGGGTTTAAGTTGGTAAGGACCGGGAATGAATCGTTGTGGCAAGTTCTAGAGTCGTAAGAACCAAGCGGCTATTCACACAAGAAACGAAAAACGAGCATTTAGTTTAATGATATATAATTGTATGCTCGATAAAGGCTCAAAACTCACTTTTGTGGGAATGGGTTTTTATGTGATCAAGTATATATAATCAAATTTTAACTAAGTTTGCCATGCCTTTTCATAATTTTCTTATGTTGGTTCTTTTTATCACTACGCTATCGGTTGTAAATTCGTAAAAATATAACCTTTTTGAGAACTTGAATTTCCCGAGTTAAACCTAGACAAGTAAAAAAAAATGAAATTTTTGAAAAAAATTGGGGTGATTAGTGGTTCCAATAGAGTTTTGTGTAAGGCTTGTATTTAGGACTTGCAAAATTCAAGGTTTTAGCATCCCCCCCCACACTTAAATTACACATTGTCCTCAATGTGTCCCAAAAATAAATTTTTAGGTTGATTAGATGTGTAAAATGGTGTTAAAAGCAAAGATTTATGTTACTGGCAGTCTGGACACGGCCCCGTGGGGACCGGACACGGCCCCGTGTTCAGGTGCCAGTAACAGAAATTAAAGAAAAGAAACAGAAGCCTGGACACGGGGGCGTGTCTGGTGAACACGGCCCGTGTCCAGTTACCTGAACTGGGCGTTTTTCTGCAGGGGGTTCAGCACGGGGTCGTGTTGGTTGGGCACGGCCCGTGTTGAACCTTCTGTAATGGAGAGAATTGTCGGGTTGCCTTGTTCTTGTGCATGAGGTCATTTTTCTCGTTCCCTTTTCATCCCTTACCACCATGAGTGTGTTTTATTTATTATGAACCATCCAAACTTTAAAAACCATCATTTCATTGCATTCATAGAGAGACCTTACATAATCCTAAATTTAGATTAAACTAGATAAGAAAACAAAGAAATATTAAACCATGGAGTTCTAGCCTCTACTTTATTTTAATTAGCAAAATTTCCAAGAAGCAACTAATCTTGGTTAGACAAGGCCTTTTAGAACTCCTTCTTCCGGGTGTGACTTTCCTCACATGTCGGCGAGCCACTCTTCCACCTCTCTTGGAAGGAGAAAAGAAGGCTCATTGGCATTGGTTTGAGGAGTTTCGATTTCCACTGGGATCTCTTGTTGGTGTTCCACGGGAGGTTCCGCTGGCAAATCTTCCCACCCGGTAGGGTTGTTAATTCCGAGTGCCAGGTTCCAATCCTGTTGAGGGAGGACTGGTTCCATCGGGGGTGCAACAAGAATATTTAACCTCTGGTGCAAGAGGTTAATTTCTTGGAAGCTGCTTTCGAGTCCCACCGTAAGATCGTTAATACGGTCGATTAGGACCTCCTCTACTGATGTCATTTCGTCGAGAGCCTCCCTTAATGCTATCACATAGTGCACAAGTGTAGCTTCAACGGAGGGTCTCCTTCCTCTTCGGCTGTTTGATGAATGCACAGAAGATGTTTCGCTGTTTTCACTCGACATCCTATGAAAAATAAACTAAAAAATAGTTTATTTAATGAAACAGTGTCCGGACACGGCCCCGTGCTCATTGAGCACGGCCCCGTGTTCATCTTTCTGCAGAATTTTGGAGCAAGGAAACTTGGAATTTTAAGTTATTTTCTGAACTTGTGGGGTCTTTTTAGTCATTAATAACTTAAAACAATGTTACATAACATATTTTTACCAAGATTCCTTGAACAAAACTCATTAATCCTTACCACAAAGTTGGAAGAATTCAAACTTTTAATGGTAGTTCTTGTAGAAAGATGGAGAAGAAGGAAATGGCTAAAAGAGGAAAGGACAAGATGGGTTGTTGGAACCTTCTTTTAAACTTACCTAGGATAGTTGAGAGAAGATTCCTTCAAATCTCTGTCCCAAGTTGGTCCAAATGTGCAGAATTCTTGGCTGCATTTATAGAAAACGACAACATCCTGAACACGGCCCCGTGTCCATTGGACACGGCCCCGTGTGCAGGTGGAGTTCTGACACAGTTTGTCCGTATTCTGACGTACCGATCAGAAGGGAATCTTTTGGTGGACACGGGGGCGTGTTGGCTGGACACGGCCCCGTGTCGAGGGACTGTTTTATGAAGTTGTCTAGTTTTTTAAGGAACTCACTAGTATCGGGTGGCTCCTGATTGGTTGGAACAACCCCAAAGTGCCTAAGATACCTTAACTGTCCTAAACTAAGGCGAGAACGCAAGAGGTTGTCGGTGAGGGTAATTCCTATTTTCATTCTAGGTGGACAAGTCCAACCCTTTCCCGGCCTCTCGTTAAAGAAGGTGTATGCCGAATCGCTCAGGTCTATGTATGCACCGAACGAAGTCGATGGAGAGTCCTTCACGGCACAATCGGCACAGGGACGACAATCGTCCAAGTCTTTGCTAGGTAAGAAGGTATTTTTCGGAGCAACGAGGTTGTCGGAATGCGGTTCCAGCATTTCGTCATGGTCATTGTCTTGGGGTGGATCAATAAAGTCCTTCCTAAGCTCTTTTAACCAATTCAGAATTAGATCTTCTAGTTGAAATAACTCGTCAAGGAGCATTTCCCCTAGAATATCTGGTTGGGCGCATTCGAGGGAGAAATAGTGCTTATTTTTACTTTCGCCCCTCTTAAGGTTATAAGAAGTCGGTGGGTCCATGTAGTGGGGCCTATAATTTAGAAAGTAGCATTTTACTTCTTTATGTTCGCCACCACATAATTGACACCACGTACCATAAGAGTGCCGAAAGTAAAAACAATTACTATCACTCGTGTTTATGTCAGAAATTACCAACCGCCGGGATCTAACGGTTCTGTTTTCAGTAAGTGAATCTTGGGCACGGGGGCGTGTTGAGTGAGCACGGCCCCGTGTTCAGCTTACTGTCTGACGTAAAACAGGATTGCCAGTTCCAATGATTTAGCACGGGGGCGTGTTCAGCAGGCACGGCCCGTGCTGAGCTCCGCAGAAGCTGAAAAACTAAGAAAATCCTAAAAATTAAAAAAGAAAAATAAAAAATGATTAGGCCGTTGATTCCTAACTTTCTTAAAATCCTTGTGTCCCCGGCAACGGCGCCAAAAACTTGATGCGTGTGAAGTGTTATATATATTAGGTGTATATTTTAAGCCCCTTTAACAGTTATTTTTAGCCAAGTTTTAAATTTATAAAACACGATATTTTACTAACACTAAACACACATATGGGCAAGTGCACCCATCGTGAGCGTAGTATAGCGTTGGTAAGATACCGAGGTCGTCCAAGGACACAAGAGCTTTTAGTACCGGTTTATCCTCAACGTCTAATCAAAATAAAAAGTTTAGAAAAATGTTTTAAACTAAGAAAAATAAAAACTAACTAAAATGCTGAAAATAAAAATAAAAATAAAACAGATAGACAAGATGAATCACTTGGTTCTGACTCGTATCTAGTATAACCTTTGATTATTTCCGCACTTTTGCACATAATTAAGAGATTATCTTAGTTATTGTAGTAGGCCCCTCTTTTGAAGGTGACGTTACCCTCACCCCAGTAGTTTGAGTCAGCAAGGATACAATCCTAAAAGGGTGGATTATTGGAAGATAATGAATTAAGTTATTAATGCAATATTATGGTAGGCCCCGCTTTTGGCGGTGACGTTACCCTCGACTAAGTAGTCTGAGTCAGCAGGGATACAGTCCTAAATAGCCGGGTTATAGTATTAATAGTAGTTAACTTATGAGGGGATCAAAGAGTTTGGACCCCCGCCATCCAATACCGTGAAGCATTGAAGGAGGTCCTACTAAATTTGACCCAGGTCCATTGCAGGACCTCTAAACGCTGAACAATGGCAAGACCTTTACCAAACCGTTCCCTTAACCCTCGACCAGGTAGCCAACATACCTCCATATAGACCGTGGAGATATGAATGGTGAAAATCCTTTATTTTATATAGACAGTAAAATAATGCCAAGACACCACGGACAAACGATAAGGAAAGATCACCTTCAACATAAGTAACTAGTTATTAAAGTCATTAATACAAAACCAAATAAAAAGTGCAAAAGATTAGAAATAAAAAGTATTATACTAGACACTTTGTCTTCACCAAGTGATGTAAGAGACTTAGGCAAACATGGCCTTGATTGTCAAGAACTCTTACGATCAATCTTGGATCCCGAGACGACTCACACACTCTACGATGGACAATGGATGATGGTGGTGGATGATGGTGTTGTGATGGTGGTGGGTGGTGGATGAAGTGTGAGAGAGGTGGTGTGCCAAGGGATGAGTTGAAATGAAACCAAGCACTCCTATTTATAGGCTGAACAGAAGGCTGGGCACGCCCCCGTGTCCGCTGGACACGGCCCCGTGCCTGTCTGACACTCTCTCTCTTCATTAATTGTAATTCGCAATTACAATTAATGCGCCTGCTGTACTTTCGCCACGCCCCCGTGTTCACTGGGCACGGCCCCGTGGTGGGCAATAGAAGCTTCTATAGGTTTGTCTTTTCTGCTGCTTCTTGGGCACGGCCCCGTGCTGGCTGAGCACGGGGCGTGTTCAGTCTTCTGCCTTCTCTATTTTGCTTGGGAAGATGCCGTTGAGGGGTCGGGCAATCCACTTATGTTCCTTTTCTTGTATTTATGTTGGATTTAGCTGTCTTTTTGCTTCTTTTGTGTTTTTGAGCTCATTTAATCCTGAAAATACAAAAGGAAGACAAAAACACTCTTTTTCCAATATTAGTACTTAAAAAGGGTTAGTTTTATGCCTTATTTGATGTAATTTATATGTTGCATTTTACACACATCAGAATACAATGTTATAAATTTAATTTACACGTTTAAATTTACGTGAATTCGTAAATAAAGAAAATTTACACATGTGTAAGTTTGGCATTTACACATGTGTAAATCTGTTATATTTACACATGTGTAAAAAATCTAAAAAGAGTGATTTTTGAAAGGAGAAATTGATTATTTGATGTTGTAAATTCTTGTTTTGATGTTGTATCTTAATTACAATGAGGTTTGTATTAAAAAAATTGGTTTTGATTGGTGTTCTCATTCGTTCTCACGGTTCTCGCAATATTTAGCGTTCTCAAGATAACCCTCCCATATATATAATTTAAAACCCAAGGGGAATAAGAGGCCGCCACATCAAACCCAAGCCCCAGGGGCCACGCCCCAACCCAAGCCCCAAGGGGTGGTGGCTTGGGCGTTTTCCCCCAACCCACGCCCCAACCCAAGCCCCATACCCCACAGTCTAAAATCAAAATGCACCAACGAATTAATAAACTACATAAGCATATGCATTTATTCCGCATTATTAATCATAATATCCAAAAATTTGCAACATCAGTGATATAAATAAGTTTCCATCCGCCTTATTAGACATGTTTCAAGATAAAAGATATTATCTTAATAAACCTATTTAAATCATTTTGAAGTTACAACCCAAAAGTCTCATTATTAAAATCTTCTAAACTAAATATTCTTTTTTTTTTGCTAACTAACCTTAATACTTGAGACATCAGGAAAAGGAACACAATAAATTGCAAAAATAACACCTTACACATCATGAAAAAGTAAGTATAGCAAGGAATTAATAAAGCCTTTTGTCTCCAAACAGAGAGATTTTTCCCTTAAAATTTGCTATGAAAATGCATAATTATCAAACTATATATGCATATCCCCACCTAAAACCACACGACAAATAATTAAATACTACTCGTAAGGTAAAGTTTTGAAATACATTCAGCATCAAAAAATAATATTAAAAGTGAAGGAAACTATGAAAAGGACAGAGTAAGCATACCTCACCAAAAGTACTCTTCCGTATCATGGTTAGTAGCTAAAAATTGACTCACATTTAGCAACTGTCGAGAGAATGCGGTTGTTGGACCGACGCCGCCTCTGTCCTCGTTCTCCGTCACAACTTTTTTCTGTAAATAGTATTATAAAGATTTAAAAACTGCAAAAATATATTAAATAAAACATTGAAGAGCATGAGGAATTGGCTCAACCAGTATGTTAGAAGGGTTTTCCAGGCCAAACTATCACAAGCCACAATCAGTTCATTAACTTTTCCTAGTTCTCTGAACAATTTCACTTCTTCTCTGTCTTCTTCCATTTTTCAACCTGCAATAACAGAAAAAAATACCATAAATTATTTATTGAATCAAAAGAAAGAGATCAAAATAGAAGTTGTTAACAAATTTTAGGGTAAAAAACTATCAATTCCCAGATAACATTAAACCGAATTTGGTAAAATGAGGAAAAATAACAGGCCAATTTGATTTGTACCTGTGATTCGAAATAAATTAACAATCAATTCTTTTAACATCCTCTATAATAAATTAACAATCAATTCTTTTAACATCCTCTATAAGAATCCTCAATAACAAAATGGTGCAGATCACAAAGATATTGAAAAAGAATACGTTATTGGTATCGGAAAATAATACATCTCATCAGAATGGCATCGTTCTCCGTCAAACAAATAGAAGCAAAAACATAAAAGAAAACCAAACTAACACGAATCGATTACTAAGGATAACCTGAACGTCATCATAGCTCCATCGGTTGAACAAAAAAGAATCGTTGCCAGCTTTTCCGTCATCCACAAAAAAAAAAAAAAAAACAAATTGCACACTTGATAGTTCATAAACCCTAGGTCATAATTCACTATACCAGTCCAATTAATCCAACCGTTTTGATCTAAAAAACGAACAAATTGCACACTTCATAAACCCTAGGTCATAAATCAATCTACCGATTCAGTTATTCTAACCAATTTGATATAAAAAAAAATTACGTCATTAGATAATTATTGAAGATTAGATGAAATCGAATAGTGAAAACGTGCCTTTGAAACAATTTGATATAAACAAAAAAAATTCGCAGATTTCTAAGCTATGTCAAAGGGGGAGTCTGTTAGTGCATTTTGTATGTCCATAGTTAGAAATCTGTCAGTATTTGTAACGTTTAAAGTCTTGAGTCTGTATCATACTGGACAGAGGTTTCACTAGGTGTCGTTAGGTAATATCAGGTCAGTATACGGTACGGCACGAAGACTGAACAAGATCAAAGGTGATGTCATCATTATGTAATGATGACATCATAACTTTACAATATATCTAAGGCTTGCATGAAATTCAAAATTGTTCACGTGAAGATATTAACAAATGAGAGAAGCCACTCGATCGGATCACATCATCAGAAATCATTTGCCACTTGATCGGATGACTATCCGATCGGATAGCCATCCGATCCAAACAACACTAGCATGCCTCATCTATAAATAGCTATCCGATCCATTGAAGAGAACATATCAGAGAACAATATGAAGAGCTCAACCGTTCCAACTGTTCTTCACAAGCTCTTCATACACAACATCAACAACACTCTCGGTTTCATCACGTTCTTAGATTTCGAGTGTTCGCTGTATAGATCGAGTCGAAACTCTGTCCGGTTGCCGTTGATACGTAATAAAACGACATTTATTTAGGTTTTCGCGCACGATTACGGTTTGATTTAACGGATTCCGCACGTTAAATCGAATCCACCGCAGATCTAGTGATCGTTTACGATCCGATCCTGAACTCACAATTGGTATCAGAGCTACGGATAGCTCTGCGTGTAATCGTTTGCGAATCGGACGAGTTTCGCTCAGTTTCAGTGAAATCGAATCGAATTTCGGTTAATTTCGGACTATTTTTGGTGAATTTCGATTCGTTTCGGTGTGTTGTTTGAACTCTCTGAACTGTTTACAGTGAAAACGTGACTGATTTGATGCGATTCGATGATTTTTTATTGAACTTTTGATATATTTCAAACAGTTTTGAATGATTATCTGTTTGTTTTTGAACTGTGTTAGTGATTGATGTTGCGTCATGTTTCAGATCTGATTTGATTTAGGAATTCTGATAAATCAGGTTTGAATTGTTGATAGGTTGTTGTTACGATTTACAATAAACATAGGATTTGCAGAAGGATTGATTTGAATCTGAGATTGAGTTTTAGATCTGTATAATCTTCAAACGTTCAGATCTGTGTCTGAATAGTTGAAGTTGTTGATCGATATTGTTATTCTAAAAAGAAAGATTCATGCACTCTTTTACCACTCATGTTATATTCATTCAGAGCTGTGTATCTATTTGTATAGGCTGTTTGTGTTGTTATTTTTGTCTTGGTTACCATGCACTCTTTTACCACTCATGTTATATTGGTAGCTCCATACACACACACACACATACACCTCATGTTCTATATTTTTTCTCTTTCTTTCCTGGGTGTTTTGGAGCCGAGGGTCTCACTGGAAGCAGCCTCTCTATCCCCAGGGATAGGGGTAAGGTGTGCCTACATCCCACCCTCCCCAGACCCTACCAATAGCTCTGCTATTTGTGGGATTTTACTGGGTATGATTGATTGATTGATTGAAAAAGAAAGATTCAAATCATTAGTGTTTCATGTGAATTCTGATCTGAATCTGACTTGATTGAATCGATTATAGATCTTAATTCTGAGTCCATGTTCAACAGTGATTAATAGTTTAGATCTGAATTTGTTGTTGTTGATTGTTCGAAATAACAATCTGCAGTATCAGCTGCAATTCACAAGTGATCGACATCGGACGAATTTCGGTGACATTAATTCTGATTTCTATCATTTTCGAACTGATTTCGCACTATTTTGATCAAGTTTCGGTGTATCGTATGTGTATATCGGACTGATAAGATGATGTTTGGTTAAAGTTTCTACAGTTTCGGATTGATTGGATCAATTTAAGACTGTTTTGATTGAATTTCGGATCATTTCGATGAGTTTCGGTGAAATTGAATGTGTTTTGATTAATTGTTAATGTGTTTTGAACAAGTGTTGATCTGATTCAATCTGTTTCGAATCGATTCCTCTTTGTTTCTAACTGTTTCGGTGATTTTTTGATTTGATTCAATGTGATTATCAAACAGTTTAAACAAAGTTTACTTTAGTTTCAGCCTGTTTTGATCAAGTTTCAATTCGTTTTGATGAAATTTTGAACTGTTTTGATCAAGTTTCGGATTTGTTTCAGCATACTGATGGTTTGTTTTAGATTCGAGCTGTGATTGCAGGTGTTTGCTTTCAAGGAAATCATTCAAAATCTGAGTCAATAGTCACTGAAAAAGAAGAGTTGTTTGATTGCTATTGTGTTGCGACGGTTGTTATAGTGCCAAGAGTATTAGAGCTGAGTTTAAAAAGAAATAGAAAGAAGTGGGGTGATATAGTTCAGCGGCTGGTGTGTAGCAGAAATAAATCGTTTTAAGTTTGTCTGCATACGGCTGGATTCTTTCGTGACAAAAGAAATTAAGATTTAAAAATCAAAATCCAAATTTTATTTCCAATAAAAGGTGACGTTGGGAATAACTAATCATAGTAGGGTTGGGAATAACCAATCATATTTTGGTACAGAAAAGTCAACAAAATTTATTGTTGTTTAGTTTTTACGAGATTTAAAAAATAATAATAATAATAATAATAATAGTAATAATAATAATAATAATATTAAGAGTAAATTACGTTTTTGGCCCCTTTGGTTATATCACTTTTAATATATTAGCCCCCATGGTCTCTATAACTGACCATTTTGGCCCCTAAGTCTGACCATTTTGGCCCTCATGGTCTTTATAACTAACCATTTTGGCCCCCATGATCTTTAGACTTAGAGGCCAAAATGGTTAGTTATAGAGACCATGGGGGCAGATATGTTAAAAATTCTTATTTTGGGGTAATATAGTAAAAGTGATATAACCACAGGGGCCAAAAATGTAATTTACTCTAATATTAATAATAAAAATTACTGATTAGACATCATAGTAGGGTTTAAAAAAAATCTAAATTTTTTACGGGCTCATGAAGTGGATTGTGATTTGGGCTGATCATTGTTTAAGTTTGCGCCAAGGCTGCTTGTTGGGCCGCTACAGTTTGTTTGATTTGGGTCAAGATTTTAGTGAATAAAATCAATACTGGGCTGTGTAGTTTGGGCTGAATCTTTTAAACCATTTGGGTTGAATTTGAAGTCTCAAATTGGATTGTGTTTGAAGTGTGGGCTGAATACTAAGTTTGTTTTGGGCCGCGAACGTGTTAAAGGTGATTTGAAATGGGTTTTGATTATTGGGCCGATATTATACAAGTTTAATAGTGGGCTTGTGAAATTTGTTATTTTTGAACTGAGTGTTTTAAACCGAGTTTTGGATCAAGTTGTTATCAAGTTTCAAGACTTTGTGATTGGGCTTGTTAGTGGCCTCGTGGAAGTTGAAATTTTGTGGACTTTGAGCTAAAAACAAATTTTGAACCAAGTCATTTAACAAAGAAATTGTGTTTAAAATGTTTGACGAAATGGAAAATAATAAGCTTAAAAGAATAAATGATTGGTTTGATATGTGTTGGGATAGGAGGAAAGAAGATGAGAAAAAGAATGCTTGGGGTTAAAAGATTTGAACATTTTTTGTGTAAGAAAAATGAAACGTTGAATCAGTTGATAAACCGGTATGATGAATTACTTGACAATTTAAAAAGGTTCAATATAAGGATGTCAAATGCTAAAAAGATTTCAAAATTTGCAGATGCGTTACCTTCAGAGTGGGATGAATTTTTGATTGAACTAAAAAAGGATTATGGATTCTCAAATTTTTATCCAAGTGAATTCTTCAAAGAGCTTAAAACACACAATTACGAAATTAATAAGAAAAAGAAAGATTTGATAAAAGAAATAGATGAGAAGCTAGATAAAATATCTTTGGGTGTGATTCTTGAAATAAGCCAAAGAGTCAATATATGTTTTGAAGCAAAATATGTTATGAAATATGATTTTAAGAGGGGTTGTTATATAGATGAAAATATGAATCCTCTTGATTTTATTAAAATTTTTTCTGCAGGTACATTTAAGACAGATTCAACTCCAAAGAATGAAGAATCTGAGAAAAAACATGTTGACAATGCTCACCAAGAAAAATCTAAACAAGATGAGTCAACTGAGTTGTCACAGAGCGGTGAAGTAAAAGAATCAAGTGCATCAACAAATGAAACTTCAAGTTCTGAACCTGTGTGCTCAGATTGTGAAAAATCAACATCTGAAAATGTCAAACTGTTGAGAGATGTGGAAAGTTTGACATTAGAAAACAAAAATTTTATAAAATCAGAAAATGATTTGAAAAATCAAATAAAAACTTTAGAAAATGAAAAATCAATTTTAAATAAAAATGATTTTGAAAAACAAAATATAATAAACTCACATCTTGAAAAAATCACAAAACTTGAACAAGATGCTGAGATCGCTAAAAATAAAATTGAAGATTTGGAAAATAAATTGAAAGGTTTTGTTGCTTCGTCCTTAATGCATGATAGTATAGTTCCAAAACCAATCAATAAAAATGAAGAAACTGGGGAGGATGCATATGAATTTTGTAACCGTGGTATTGGGTATCAACCGTCAGGAAAGGGCAAAACAAAGACGGTTGTACCAGATAACACGAAAAACAAAACTCCCTCAGTGAAAACTCTAATAAGTGACGATGTCACAAATTATGATGAAGTCATAATTGAATATTGTGATGATGAATCTAATGATGAAAATGATAAAAAGAATATATTTTTGAAACTAAAAGAAAAATTTAAAGAAACTGTTCCACAATTTGCTGAAAAGGGGGAATGTTCAACTTCTAAGCAAAATGGGGAACAAAAACAAAATGTTAGAAATTTTAAAAATTCAAAAAATGTTAAAAAGAAAAGATCATCAGTTCAATCATCAAATCACTATAAAAACAAAAATTTGAAAATCAAAACTCACAAAAAGTTGGTAAAAAGTGGTGCAGGTTTAACCACGGTGCTCAAAAGTCAAATCAAGCTTATAGGAGAAGATGGAATGAAGATTCTTCAGAGACAAATCATTATGATGATAGAAAAAAGAGAAGTCATGATTACCACAAAGCAAATCAATGTTACGATCTAAGTGTTTGGTTTGAAAGTGGAGAATGGTATGATAACATGGTGTGCTACAAATCTGGTTTTGAAGGACACATTGCTGTTAACTGCCAGAGTCAGAGATTTGAGACGAGAAGATGTTATGAATGTCAAATCAGAGGTCATATTGCCAGAGATTGCCCAATGAGATCAAAGAGAAGATCGAGGGCTGAATCTCATAAAATGGCTAAGAAAACTGAGAAAATAGAAGAAAAGCCCAAAAACCAAAGGATCAAATTATCACAAGGGCAGAAAGATAGACTGAGAAAGAAAAGAAAGAAAGCGAGAGAGTATCTAGAAAAGATTTTGTCCTCGGATACAACCGATGAGCCAGATAACAATTCTGATGAATCGCTTTGCTCTCCAAAGAATGATCAGTCAAGTAAAACGAATTCATCATATTCAAATCTGAGGACAAAAGAGAGAATAAAGAAAGAAAAATTGGTTAATCAAACGGTTAAAAAATCAAAGAAAGTTAAATTTTCATATAAAATTTTTATAAAAGTGTTTGAATATAAAAGAAATTGTGAAAGGTCGTTCATGTCATATGTTGATGAATTTGGTAAACCTAAATCCAGTATGGATTGAGTTCCAATTCAAAACTAATCAAATTCATTTGCTTGTGTAGGTGTTCAGGGGCCAATTCAAGGTCAGCATGAATAACAGAACAGCCTGGCACACAAGGAGAAAACTGGTGTTAAAACAGGAAGTGTTTGGTTTAAATTGTTAAAATTTTTGAAAAAATTAAAAGGAATACGCCGAAACCCTCACGGCTGAACAAACACATGATAAAATTAGATTGAAAAACGGTTTCAAAAAGTTATAATCAAGTGGTTTGTAAATCATGGGGGTGAATGTGAGCTAAACAGAGAATGTGAAGCAAAAATGGATAGCGAGATGAAGCTAACTGCATCGGTTTGTCAAATTTTCTTTAAAATGTTTTGGATTTTAGGGGGAGTAAAATTTTAAAAATACAAAAACATTTGAAAATTTGAAAAAGCCAAAAACATGAGAAAATTCAAAATGATTTTTTGTGTAAAAAGAGGAAATGATAGTACATCAGTAGACAATCACAGCATGCTAAAGAATTGGAATGTTAAATATGTGATAAACGGTCTAACTGATGATATGCCAGTAGGTTTTTACACGATTGATTTCGATATATAAACCTAAATATCAAAAACTTTCTTATCTCGTGGAGAACATCTCTCGGATATATGGGTAACCCCCGAAATCTTGTTTGAGAGATTGCCTGATTCTGAGATACTAGGTCTTTATACTGTTTGATATCTGGGGTATTATACCTAGTCTTCTGATATTGCGGAAGCAATGGCATAGACTTTGTATAATACTTTACGCGCTTTAAAAGCTTACCCTCTGCATAAAAATTGAAAAATATCGAAAGATGTAATTCAAGTGCAGTTGTAAAGAAGATCCCCAAGGGGGACACACCTCAAAGTCGAGCCTTCATCTCTTTGACTGAACGGAAGTTCATACCTGAGCTCTCAAGGTCTCGCACTAACCCAAAATACATATATCATTATGGTATATTCACCTGTAAGACTGAATATAGGGAATCTTGATACGGGAGTATATTCTGAGGTGGGACACACGTATAAGTTAAGTTCTTAAAACACTAAATCGTATCTCGAATCAATTGAACTTTGTGTGAGAATTTAAGTGGATCAGCATACTGACAATCTAAGTGAATCGTAAAAAACTTAAAGTCTTTAAAAGGTCAACGATGCTTGTGAAGTCTCATAAACTGATATGATCCTCTAACACAGCTCAACAAAAATATGTCTGTAAATATTTCTTTACTGCTTTTCATTAAAGAAAAATTTCAAAAAGATTTGCGGAGTGTTATAGCATAAACTTTGTAAAATACAAAAAGATTTTGTTTCACGTTATGTTTCGACAACCGATGATGGAAAGCTGAATTTCAAAATCTGAAGATGCTGAACATAAACAAGTTCATTAATTTGAAACTTGAATTTCAAAATGAAAAATTTTAAAAAAAAAATCAATAAGTTGGATAATCAAGGTCATTTATTTGAACTTGATCATCTGCGGAGGGTTTCTGAAATGGATCATGCTTAAATGTCAAATATGATAATAGACATTTATATGTTAAGAAAACTCTCACCAGTTGAATCTAAAACGTTTATTTGAATGATAAAAAGATTTGACATGAAGCTAAATGAAAGGGGGAGCAGGATTAATTATCAAATTTAATATGTGTAGTGATTCGGAGCATTATTCAAGGGGGAGCTTACAGTTTTACTTTGTTTGCTTGAATATGCAATCCGAGGCAGATCAAGACTAAACTTCGCAGATTTCTAAGCCATGTCCAATGGGGAGTCTGTTAGTGCATTTTGTACGTCCATAGTTAGAAATCTGTCAGTATTTGTAACGTTTAAAGTCTTGAGTCTGTATCATACCAGACAGAGGTTTCACTAGGTGTCGTTAGGTAATATCAGGTCAGTAAACGGTACGACACGATGCGAGGAAACTGAACAAGATCAAAGGTGATGTCATCATTATGTAATGATGACATCATAACTTTACAATATATCTAAGGCTTGCATGAAATTCAAAATTGTTCACGTTAAGATATTAACAAATGAGAGAAGCCACTCGATCGGATCACATCATCAGAAATCATTTGCCACTTGATCGGATGACTATCCGACCGGATAGCCATCCGATCCAAACAACACTAGCATGCCTCATCTATAAATAACTATCCGACCCATTGAAGAGAACATATCAGAGAACAATATCAAGAGCTCAACCGTTCCAACTGTTCTTCACAAGCTCTTCATACACAACATCAACAACACTCTCGGTTTCATCACGTTCTTAGATTTCGAGTGTTCGTTGTATAGATCGAGTCAAAACTCTGTCCGGTTGTCGTTGATACGTAATAAAATGACATTTATTTACGTTTTCACGCACGATTACGGTTCGATTAAACGGATTCCGCACGTTAAATCGAATCCACCGCAGATCTAGTGATCGTTTACGATCCGATCCTGAACTCACAAAAAACGTACCTTTGGAATCACCAATGTAGAATACGACAAAGATTTGGAGATTTGAGGTTCTTGATTAGAAGAAGCTTCAATCAAAGAAGGTTAGGTTTAGAGCATTAAAGATTCAGAAAAAAAAACTTACATGTTGCTTACAATTGCAATTGAGGATGAAGATACATAGGGTTGCTTCACAGGGAGGCGGCTAGGGTTTCTTCATGGAGGTAGAATGTGAATCAATTATTTTTATGTGAGACATCCATTTGAATTCTAACTTGAAAATGAAATAATACTCAGAACGTTTAGGAAATTTTTTTTACGTGCCAGGTAAAAATAAATACTAAATTCTTAATTTAAATCGAGTAAGAAAAGATGTTTTTTGTTTTTTTGTAATATTTTCTAAAAATTAATTATATAATCTCTTTTATACGTACCGATGGTACAAACCATCAGGTCCATATTTTCTCTTCTTTTCTAATACATCATAAAATAAAAATTATTACTTCTTTTAAATATAATATTCTAAATGGTAGAGAATAAAAACATGATTATTTATATATGATTATACTAATATATATAATAATCTTTTGAACATATACTTTCTTTAAATTATGTTATAGGTTTAAATGTATACAATTTTACATGTATCCTATGTAAAATATTTTTTTTGTTTGCATTATATACATGTATAAACATATAAATATTATTTAAACGTTATTATAATGTATATATATACTTATTAGTACATGTAGCTTGTATATGTATAAAATTTTATATTTCATGATTACTTAAATCATGCCATTTACAAAACTAGTCAGATTAATATTTTAAAAGATTATAATCTAAATTATCTCTACGAGAGTTTATTGTATTCAATATATTTTAAAATTTTAAATTCTAAGGTAAAGGTAAAGTGTTTTAGGTTAAAGCACTTAAAACGGATATTTACTGATTTTAAGAACAACTTCCGTCTTTTCCAACCATAGTAGAGCAACCGATGCTCCTTCACTTATTATAATATTTTTGGTTACGACATCATTATATAAGACCAAACAAGGTAATAAAACAATACAACACGTATTTAGATGAGCTATAAGATATTATTAATATTTACTATTATAAGTAATATTATAATCATCAATATTGTACTAGGGTTTATATTTCAACTAAAGTTAATAAATATAATAATAATAAATACAACACATATCTTGTTATACATAAATATGTAATATATGAACTTAGTCAATAGGTTAAAACATTTACTTCATAATGACCCTTTATTTACATTAATCGGTTTATATAATATAAATAAATTTATATCTAAACAAGACTGATGACACATAACCTTTTATTAAATAAATTAGTTTTAAATAATGTAGATAAAACATTAAACTTGTAGTTAAAACTGATGTTTTTATTGAATAAATAATCTATTATATATAAATATAAAGGCTATTCTATGATGTCTCGTAACTAAAAGTAATAGCTTAACTATGCTTTCAATTAGAGTATTCTAGTTTGACAGAATTTATTATTATTATTATTATTATTATTATTATTATTATTAAATTATTTTCCAAAAAGTACAAGAAAATTTGAACAGTTTTCTCATAATCAAAGAATTCAACCAATGTGCCATCCACTAGATTTTAATCATTTCGCTTTTTTTTTAAACCATTATATATATTGTGATAAATATACATGTATTTATTACCTAAATTAATGTATATATGTAGTATATATACTATTTCACCTTAATGGTAGCTAACTTCAACTTACATATATAATACATCAATTTTATATACTCAATGTATTGATAATTTGGCCATCTGAATTTAGTTGGCTAACTTAATAACTACAAATATATATGCTTAGTTGTGGATTAAATATAAATATAAATATATACACATAATTAGGGCTATATATATAAACATGGCATTAAGATCATAACTATACATATTATATTTACATACGTAAATATATATATATGTTTATTTGTTGTTGTAAACTATTATTATATATAATTAATTTATCTCAATTAATAACTATCTCTTGTAAACGATACATTCATTTATGAAGGATGTAACTCAAGGTGGTACCCTAAGTTACTAATTGTATAAAAGTGTAATAAATACATCTGCCTAGGTAGCCTATAGGTACATTTAATTATATTGGTCACTCATATTGTGAACTCAAAACATAAATATTAAGATTTATCTTCACAGAATAGCACATAAGTTATTCACATAGTTTCCTAACATAATTGTTTAAGTTTTAGGTATTAAAAAACACCTAAATGTAGGCCTGTTAACGAACCGAACAAACACGAACATAGGCATGGTCGTGTTCGTTCATTTAACTATAACTGAACATGAACATATAATCGAACGCATTTTTTTGTTCCTGTTCGTTCATTAAGAAATCAGCCATGTTCGTGTTTGTTTATGTTCGTTCGTTTAAAGCCTAAATGAACAGTTCACGAACATAAACGAACACAAACGAACATAAACAAAAAAATAACCGAACATATTTGAATAAACATAAACAAACATAAATTAACATGATTGAACAAATATAAACGAACACAAATGAACGTAATTGAACAAATATAAACAAACATAATTCAACATTAGTGAACACAAACAAACAAGTCTAATATATTACAATTCATCGAAAAACACATCTAATTTAGGGTTCATAGATACTGAAATTAAGTAGTTTTTATATAAATATTAAGTGATCAGTTACGCTATAAGAAAAAATTTAAAATTTCATAATATATTACTAGAAAACTCAATTACTAGTTAGTTATATTTATATAATTAGTTAGAAAACCTAATATTTATATAAATATAACTATTTATGTATTTACTAAAATTTAAGCGAACATAAACGAACGTAAATAAACAAACAAAAACAAACATAATTGAACGAACATAAATGAATGTTCACGAACATAAACGAACGAACACAAGGCGTGTTCATGTTCGTTCATTTAATTAAACGAACAAAAATTTTTATTCGTGTTCGTTCGTTTATTTAATAAACGAACTTTCCGCCGAACAAGTTCACGAACAGTTCATGAACGTTCGGTTCGTTTACAGGCCTACCTAAATGGCTTAAACCAGTGGCTCTGATACCACTTCTGTCACAACCCCCGACCCCACCCTGGGAGCGGGAGCCGTGAACCAGTCAAGTAGTACCGGTGTTTAATAATTACGCAGCGGAAAAACTTTTCATCAGGATCGTAGTTAGGAAATAGTTTCAGAGTTTAAAAACACCATTCTTTTATAATAAATAAATAGGATAAAACCCAAGTTTCACTAATAATACATTTATAGGGGTAACCCTATTTTATTGAAAACATAAACTTCTTTTATTGAGATAACTTTTGTAGCCACTTCTTTAAGCCGTCAGTGCTCCTCTGTTGGCTTCTATTAACTTCACATTAAGTTACATGAAACGCGTTTTAAAAATATTTTATCAGCAAGAAATACTGGCGAGACATCCCAGTTTAATCAAAACAAGCTTTTATAACTTTACAGTATTAAGGGCGATTACAATGTTTATATCTGCCCAATTACTCGGTCAATACTTTTCACTCGACAGATCTGTGACTATGGTCATATCACACATTGGATACCCGTGCCCAATTGTGAAGGTTGTCAAGTACTGTATACATACCCCATAATACTGGTCGCAATTGTAGAATACAAAGACTTAATCACTGTAAGTATAACTGAAAACATTTGAGATTTATAACACAGTTTGGTAGAAAAAGGGAATGACTCACCTTGTAACTTTAACAGGCCACTTGGTATAATCTTGGGCATAACTCCTGAGCTAATTATATAATGCACTCGTGTTAACTATAATAACTCAAATTCAACTTTATCCCTGCGTCACGAGACAGAACCCCAACGTACTTAGTCGGGCAGAGCCTTGACATGCGTTACGGGGTCCTACGTCAGTCGGACAGGGTATCAGTGATCAGGGGTTAAAACACTTAAAACGGGGCTGAGCTTTGAAGTATTAGGGGTGAATTACTAGAGAAAATATGGTATACAGAAGAGAGTAGAGAGCAGACAAGAGGGTGTGAGCAAAATGAAATGTTGAAGTGCTGCTCCTATTTATACTAAAATTGGGCTTGAAAGCTACACAATTAAAGATTCCATCTGATCCTAATTTTCCACGTATCCATATTTGATTTCAATATGTCAATCTATACACATGGCCACGTAAACATTGAATTGAATTCAATGTTTAATTTAGATATTAGTTATTATTTTATTTATTATATATTATAACTAATTCAGCTGATTCATTCATTTATCGCTTATAACTTCTAAAATATGACGTTTTATAAAACAATGAATATGTCTGTAGAACGAGAATATTTGTGTCTACATTTTGATCCAAGTTTCATTAAAAACAGAGTAAGTTAAAATATAATGTATTTTTATAAATTAATTATTAAACGGATCCTATGTTTGCCAAAATACCTCATATTTCTAACAGTCAACTTACCCATGATCTACCCGTTTAATAACATAAGTTTTTTATAAATTATTATATGTACATTTAGTTCATGATTCCAGGGAAAGTTAACTAACTAATTACTTGAATGTTATAAAACTGATATGAAAGATAGCGGGTTATAGGTTCGCGTACGCATTAAAGACTATTTGATTTGCCTAGCTTGCTAAACTAAGGATAAATTATTTGGACAACTCCCACTTACATGTGTGATAACTTGCTAGCATATCAGGTGAGTACATAGTACCTTTTTCCATTTTTAACTATTTTGGAGTGATTCATATGTTACAACTATTTTCCTACTACAATTCAACTACGTTATGATATATGTGATTACCATCTGCTTTTTGTGTATAAAACTTGTGTGGTGAACTAATATCTATAAGTAATGCATTCACTAACTATAATTAAGTTAACCGGTAATATGTTATAGGACTATAGCCTATAGGTATGACGACCCATTCATGTTTCCGGTGTGTTTTGTTGTTTTGTGGAAGAAACTTTGGGAATGATAGAAAACGAGATATGTGTTCTAGGAAACCTTCTGGCATCCCCTCTTGGTTTCCTACTTGTCAACTAAGGTTTGAATGTACGTACACCTTTTTGTGACCACATTTTGTTGATACAAATTGCTTAGTTTTAGACATATTGCCACACAAATTGTACTACAACTTTCGCTATGTATTTTATCTATTAATCGTATGTTACTCACCAACTTCTTTTAAGTTGACACTTGATTTTACATATGTGTCAGGGTATTGTTTGAGGATTCCAAGACTTGTGATCACCTATTCTCGAAACTTTTTCCTTAGTTTTAAACTTTAAGCTAAACTATTGTTATGTTTTATCTATTTGTACAAGTTGTGGTTTTGTCTATCGAACTATGTATTTTTGGTTTAAATAATATATTTCAACTTAATGAGTGACATGTATTTGAGCAATCATGTGACGTGATTCCCCGACGTGTTCGCTGTTGGTTAGGGTGTTACAACACATAGTCGCCTAATTAAAAAAAATACGATTACTAGTTCAAAGGTGATAAAAGATGAAAAAATTGCTCTTTGAAAACCATAATAAGACCATACATAATACAATCATTAGGAAAACAAATGCCCTCCGTGACTTATTTTCAGTATCATTTTGGATTGTTGATTAGCATTTCTTATACCCATTAACTACTTTGAACTTCGTATATTAACCATCAACACAAATTCAATTGAAGAATGCGATTTTAATAAATCATTTTTGTACTAATGTTATCAAATTGTTGGTTTTGCTACTTGTTCTAGGGGTGAGCTGG
Source organism: Helianthus tuberosus (assembly GCA_030545235.1). Taxonomy (NCBI): domain Eukaryota; kingdom Viridiplantae; phylum Streptophyta; class Magnoliopsida; order Asterales; family Asteraceae; genus Helianthus; species Helianthus tuberosus. Next base: position 9,128,533 of record CM060443.1, read on the forward strand.
ATTATAGTCTTTATTTTTGAATCTTACGTAAAATTGTTCTAAAAACCGAAAAACCAAACCGAACCGTTGCTAAACCGAAAAAAAAAACTAAAAATTTTGGTTACGATTTCGATTTTACCAGAAAACCGACTTGAACCAAACTGAACCATAAACACCCCTAAACTATTCATCGCATTGTTAGCGAGGTTCAGGGTTTTTGGGTGGAGATTAATTAATTGTGAGCAAGATTATATGGATTTTGGTTGGAGGAGTCTTTTAACTAAAACACAATCCCCAAAATACCCTTAATACTAACTAGGGTTAATGGTATCCCCGCGCTTTGCGACGAGCAACGATTTTTTTGTATCCTTGCATGTGACGCAACGGTAATTCAGTCGGTATTGGTTCGTTATGGTACCAACACATGCTCTAAACGTAAAATGATATACTTCACTAAAAATATTATAGTTGTTACTGTATAAATATAAAAGACAAAATTACACAAATCAACCTTTATCTATACTCAAAACTGCACTTTATACCTTTCAATTTAAAATGCGCAAAAATCAAGCTCTTACTTGATATTTTGTTACGGGGATCAACCTTTAAGACTAACACTGTTAAATTTTTTCGTTAAGACACCTCACATGCAAAACATGTGAGGGCTTTTTGGTCTTTTAACTCCTTTTAGTAATAATATCTTCAAATTTTCCTCTTCTTCTTATTCACAAATCAAAAATATGTTAATATGAGATCTGAAATAAGATTCGAAATTCGAAATATATGATGAAATTAGGTGTTGATTTGGATAATAATCAATGATTCGGTTTCCGATGGTTGAATTCAAGGATTTGGAAGGATGAATTTGAAGGTTTCAGTGAGAGAAAATGTGGATATTGGATGGAAGATAGAGGGGAAGGTAGAGTGTGTGTTTAGGTGATGTGTGTGAGAGAGAAAGTGCGAAAAGGGCGGTCCTTATCCATTGTGATGACGTGTCTATCAGCGTTTTGTGGTTGAGATAGCTTATCGATCCAGTCCTAGTCAGATTATATGGAATCTTTTTTGATATTTGTATTTTAAGTCCTTTTACTTTGCGAAATGACTTTTTTAAGTTTCGAAATTATTATTTGTTGTAGGGCTGTAAACGAACTAAACAAACACGAATAAGACTTTGTTTGTGTTCATTTGTTAAGAAATATATGAGTTCACGAACTGTTTATGAACATTTACTGAAGGAGATTTTATGTTTGTGTTCCGAAAGAGATTTTATGTTTGTGTTCGTTTGTTAAGGAAATGGACTTTTTCGTGTTCGTTTATGTTTATTTGTTAATTTTAGGCAACGAACATTGATGAACACAAACAAATGTTCACGAACATAACATAATATATAATACATTGTCACTTATCAAATATTTTATTTGTCGGGATTTTGATGTAACTAAATAAAATATAAAAACTAAAAACTATTACCAATAGGTACATACACAGCGTGAATATTTTGTTGTTTTTATGTAAGGGGGAGTTTGGTCCGCGAAATGATTTGGAATTGGAATTGGAATTTGTATAGGAATTAGAATTTGAAGGAATTGGATTTGGAATTTAAACATTCCAATTGGAATTGGGAATTGTTGGAATTGAAATCTCAATTTCATTTTTGTTGTGTTTGGTTGTCAAATGAATTGGAATCCATCACCCCGGCACCCACAACCACCAGTTCAGGGTCAAAACGGTTCCGTCGAAACGGTTCGCGTCGAAGCGGTTCGATTCGAAACGGTACCGGTCGAAACAGTACGGGTCGAAACGGTTCGCGTCGAAACGGTTTGATTCGAAACAGTTTGGGTCAAAACGGTACGGGTTGAAACGGTTCGCGTCGAAACGGTACGGGTCAAAACGATTCGTGTCGAAACGGTTCACGTCGAAACGGTACGGGTCGAAACGGTTCGCGGTCGAAACGGTAAGGGTCGAAACGGTACGCTTCTAAACGGTTCGCTTCAAAACGGTTCACGTCGAAACGGTACGGGTCGAAACGGTTCGCGTCGAAACGGTATGGGTCGACCCGGTTCGCGTCGAAACGGTACGGGTCGAAACCGTTGAAATGGTACGAGTCGAAACTGTTCACGTCTGTTCGGGTCGAAACCAGTATGGGTCGAAACTGTACGGGTTGAAACGGTGCGGGTCGAAACGGTTGAAGATTCCATTAAATTTACTTTAATTCCTTCACATATAGGAAGGATTTTGAGTTCTTTTTAGTTAAAGGAATTTGAAGGAATTGATGCTTAATTCTAATTCCATTGTCAATCAAACACATGAAGATTGGAATTGGGATTCCAATTCCATCAATATGTGAACCAAACATCTTAAAAGATGGAATTCAAATTCCAATTCACTTAAATTCCATTGAATTCTTGTGAACCAAACGCTGCTAAGTTTATTTGAAAGCAAGAAATTGTTTATGTGACCTGTGTAATTTGAATCTGTATGAAGTGAACTTGATAGTTATTATAGTTGTGAATCCATATTTCAACTTTCAACTTTTGTTTTTCAATTGTAATCTCAAGAAAGCACAATGGATCCATTAAGAAAAGGCAAAAATAATAAGGGGCCTAATATAAAATTATACTATCTATGGAAGCGGCAGCCAGACGCATGTAACGCTATCTATTTAATTGGTCCAATAATCTTCACTTTTTGTATTTTTAGTTTTATCTTATTTTATTTTGTTGTTATTATTATTATTATTTTGGCTTTTTTGTTTTTTTACTTGGCTTTATTTATGGATTTATTGGAATACCAATTGAGTGGATAAAATCTATACTATATTATGTTTGTATCTGGATAATTAATAATTTTACATAAATGTAGGGGATTGGAATACCGATTTAGTGGATAAAATTAATATTTTATGTAGGTAATATGGATAAATAATTTTACATAAATGTAGGGGAGCTATAAATTGGGGATAAAATAAGGAATTGAACGCTCTGCATGAATTTGGATAAGGCATGGTCTCAGCACATTACACGTGTACAACTGCTCAATTGAATAGTTCATAACACGTGTTTGAATTTGTCACTCGTAAGTTAGAATAATAATTTTTAAACACCATCTATAGAGTATACATAAATTTATAGTCATGAATATAAATTTTAAAACAATTTATAAATAATTAAATAATTTTAAAACAATGAACGAATGGAACTTGTATCAAGTTTGAGCTTGACATTTTTTTCATAAGTAGATTTTAAGCTTTGGATATAGAGTTTTAAACAAGTCTTAGCTTGAGCTCAAGAGTTGTAAGGAAAAAAATCAAGTTTGAGTTTACGAGCTCAAATTGATCGGTTCATTTACTACTCAACTTGAAACCAAATTCATGAAAACAAAAGGATGAACATCCTTTGGTGAGGACATCAACAACGCGTAAAATGTTGAAACATGACACGTGTAAAATGTTGGACATTCTCGGTTTGTTTCATCATAATATTAATATATCTCGACCAACATAATAGTTGTGTGTATAATGACATGATATTATAACAAAAGAGACTACTATGTTATGAGGAACGATGTATTATTCAGACAATCAAATCCAAACGTGGTAAAGATGTTGGACGAGACAAAAGCTATGGCGTATCTTTGGATAAAGAATAGATCAAAGGTGGCGTTTTTAACATGGGAGGATTGGAGCCGGTTTACATTTGGAGATTAGTTGATGTAATGTAATTGTTTTTATGCTTGGTGGTTTTTTGGTGTAAAAACTGTTGTATATTTGGTGGGCAGCGTCTTGCTACAATGAATAAAATCTTTTGTCGACTGTTCAAAAAAAACTGCAACATATACTAGATTTTACCAAACACGAAAAATGATACAAACTTACCCTATCTAAGGTATCTTTGGTACAAACTTTAATGCCATCCACATCATATACTAGATTTATATTTTAGTTAGTTAAAAAATAAATAAAATATAAAGAGTAATTGTTTGAGGAAAAATAATTTAAAAACATATTAGGTTAACTAAAAAAAGGTAAAAAATATAATAGATTAGTTAATAATAAAGAAATAAGAAAAACACTTATTTTAATAAATATTTTTTAATCATCCATTTTGGTAAATATTTTTTCCATCCTCACCAATTTAAGAAAAAAGTCATTGCAAAACACCTATTTTGATAATTATTTTTCAAATCACCTATTTTGGTAAATAACTTTTCCACCAACACCCTTTTGAGAAAAAACTCTCTTTGATTAAAAAAAAGAGTAAATTGCCAAAATGGTCCCTAAGGTTTGAGCATGTTTGTCATTTTCATCCAAAACAATTTTTTTGTACAATATAGTACTTCACTTTTGGATTTTTTTTGTCATTTCATCCAAACATCTAATCTGCTTTATTTTTTCTATCAAACATTTGGATGAAAATGGCAAAAAATCCCAAATCTTACGGACGATTTTGGCAAAAAAGTTAGACGTTTGGATGAAAATGATAAAAAATCCCAAAAGTGAAGGACTATATGGTACAAAAAAGTTGTTTTAGATAAAAATGACAAAAATGAACAAACCTCAGGAACGATTTTGGCAATTTACTAAAAAAAAAAAAAGAAATCCTTTAATGCCAACCACTAGTATGGTGTTAACATATTAACACAAATGGCATATTTGAAAAAAAAAAATATGATAGCATAAAATACCAAGTTTTCTAAAGTCGAGAAGCAAAGACTTTCCCCTCACCAATAGGATTGTTTGTGAGTTTAACTTTTACATATAAAGCTAGATGTTTAACGGTTAATAGTTTTATACTATTTCAAATTTATGTACAATATTTCAGTATCATACTTAACATTGAAGAACAATGTTACATGTTACATTTCCTTTAAGATATTGATGATATATTATGATAAACATTATACTTAACTTAAGTTATTAATGATGCTAGATTTCAATGAAATTAAAACATCTCTAATGTTAGCCAAATGTCATGGGCTAAACATTCAAAGGTCGTTTTGCTATGGGATGTACTTGAATGTTTGCGTTCACTGGCCACCTAGGGACGGTCTCAACGGATAAGACGATGTATGTGTCTAGTCGTGTCTAACTGATGAACGCATCATTGGTTGAGAGTTGTTGCCGCTCTCCTGATGAGTCTAAGGTAGAATTAAACCAGTGACTCAAATTAAGAGCGCGATGGATTGGTAATCCCCGAGCAATCAGTAACGTCACACATGGATTGAAAGATAACTCCGTGACCAAGGCTCTCATTTTTTTCATTAATTTGTCAACTGAACTCATTGTAGGATTTCAACTGTTAAATGCTAGTTTTGATTTTTGAACCGCTTCTTAGGGGGTGTTTGGGATTGCTTTTTTAGCCTGATTATCTGATTATTGTGTTTTGAAATCACAAAAAATCTATTTTGAGTGTTTGGTAAAAAATTAATAAAAAGTAATTTTCTATGATTTGTAAAGTTCAAAACGTGATAATCCATAAGTAGGTCTCCCCTTACTGCAGGGAAACGTGATTCCACAAAATATTGCGCCATAACTGCCGCCAAAATTCCCCTGGAAGTTGATCTCTTCATCACGAGCCTTTGATCAATCACAGCTGCAGTTCGCTTCATCAAGAGGTATGATTCTTCATCACGATCCCCAATCATTCTCTTTACTTTCGATCACCACAACTATCTCTTAACTATTTCTTCTCTTCACATTAATCGTATAAATTCACTCTTTTTTCTAACTATTTCTTCTCTTCTTGGTGCGTGATATTCCAGCCATTCGTTTCCCGCACAACAGATTGAAAGCGGTGCGTTAGGGTTTCTCGTCTCTTAATTTTCAGCATCTGCCGTTTGCCCTACGTAAGGTATTCGTCCTGTTAATTGTTTTTGTTTTCGGTTTGGTGCCGTTGGTTTGATTCAATGAAATTGCTTTGATTGTTCGTCGTTTGGATCAGGATAGGTTTAAGAGGCTGAGTTAACTTAGGGTTTGTTGTCGATTAATAAACAAGTGTAGGCACCCATGAAGATCCTTCCTCATTCCGACCGGTACCGTTTCGACGCGAACCGTTTTGACCCGTACCCTTTCGAATCGAACCGTTTCGACCGGTATCGTTTCGAATAGAACTGTTTCGACGCGAACCGTTTTGACCCGTACCCTTTCGAATCGAACCGTTTCGACGCGAACCGTTTCGACCGGTATCGTTTCGAATAGAACTGTTTCGACGCGAACCATATCGACCCGTACCGTTTCGACCGGCACCGGGTTTACATAAGGAATATATGAGTCCAAGCAAAAAATAAAAGAGTTGCACTGAAGTCGGAATGTTGTACGAGTTTGGACAACTAAAATAATTGTTTCTATTGTTAGAGTTTAATATGGTAGTTTTGTTAGAAAATAGTTGTCTCCATCTTGACTTGAGGATCTCTTTGTTGACACTTTATCATAGATTTACTGTTTTGATATATGACCTTTTACTAATAATCCATATTTTTGTAATTATTATACATATCAAAAGAAAGAAGCCATGAATAGTGTTTTACATTTTTTTAATATTGTTTCTTTTTTTGTTTTTTATTTTAATGTTGTTCTTTTCTAAGTTTTATAATTTTGTTGATTTATTATATATATTTTTTCAACTTTTAAGATACAATCAAAGTACCAAATGAATCATAAAAATTAATGTATACCAGTACCATGTTCGGTATGATATGGTAGCGATACCGTATTAGATCACAAAAACAACAAAATAAATGTTGATATTGATACAGATGTTCAATCGATTTCTATTGGGTTTCGTACGATAACGACACAATATTCGTTTTCAAAAGAATATGGTAACATCGAAACAAAAAGAGGCGATGAATAGTAGTTTTTGATTTTTTTTCAATATTGTTTTTTTCTAAGTTTTTATTATTTTATTGGTTTATTGCTTTAAATGATTTACACATAAAATTTTCTCATATAATGTTTAAGATACAATCAAAATATTTGTTATCAAACATGAAACTATAAACATGAATGCATATCGGTACCGATGTTGTTCGGTATGGTATGCTAGCGATACGGTATCAGTTTATAGAAAGCAAAAACGATAAAAAGAAATATTGGTGCCCATATAGATGTCCAATCTGTTTCGATTGGGGTTGGTACGATAGCATTACAATATCCGTTTTCAAAGAAAATTATATCATAATGTTGAAATAAAATAAACATAAAATGCAAAATGACCAAACCGATATCAACTGAACAATATAGGTATCATATCAATATGTGTTTTTTTGTTTTCGATCAATGCAATGTTTTCTCTTTCAATTACTATAACGAGTGCCAGTACCGTAATGAACCGAATTAATACCGATTAAATTCCCGCCGCGAAGCGCGAGAGAATATCACTAGTAAAGTATTAAAGTGAATTAAGCGGTAAAATGGTCGAGTTGGGTATTGGATCAAAAGGGGTAACTTTTAGTGAGGGTTGAAACGGGTCGGATTTGCTACGGTTGCTCCCAACTCCAAGCACTAAGGGTACCTGGGGCACTCCCGTGATGAGGCCTTCGGTTCCCCAGGTTCAACTGATATACTACCGCTGCAAGTGGTGTGATCACGTCACGACCAAGTGATGGTTTGGGTTCAAGTGCTGGAGAAGGGGAGTGCCCTGCCCCCCTAACAGTGAGGTTTTATGCTTAATAACAGTCAATCCTAGAGTTCTTACCGGATAGTTTAATTGTTTATATGTTCAGTAAGTTCTTTTCATACTTAATAACAGTGCCTACCTAATAATGTTCATATATAGCTACTTGACCTTTCATAATCTGCTTTGGGTTACGTATTACTGTTTGGTTTATCTTGATAAATATAATTCAGGCTAGACGAACTAGTGTCATTAGGAAAGATTTTTTTAACTAGAAGTAAAGATTTTTTAATTAGAACCGATCTTTTTTATTTTAAGTTTGGTTTTATTTACTATCATAGTAAAAATATATCAGGTTATTTGATTTAACGAGCATACTGAATCTCCAAAAAATTAACTTCACAACAACGGAATAGTTACTGAATATTTAAATATTTTAAAAAAATGTTCAAAAGCAATGAAGGGCTGAATGCTTGAGTTTCTAAGTAGTTTTCTTGATGTCGGTGTGATGACACTTGAGAGTTCAGTTAGAAGTCGTACCCTTTCGAATCGAACCGTTTCGACGCGAACCGTTTCGACCGGTATCGTTTCGAATAGAACTGTTTCGACGCGAACCGTATACTACCGCTGCAAGTGGTGTGATCACGTCACGGCCAAGTGATGGTTTGGGTTCGAGTGCTGGAGAAGGGGAGTGCCCTGCCCCCCTAACAGTGAGGTTTTATGCTTAATAACAGTGCCTACCTAATAAAGTTAGTACCTAAACGAACAGTGAGGTTTTATGCTTTGTCTAGGCGTCTACGACCTTTCCTAAGGAAGTGTATAGGTACTGACATATGGATTAATGCTTCTACAGTTTACAACTTCCATTATTGGTACTTTTGTATGTTGTTTGCACTGCATTTTATATTAGGGAAAATAGCGAAAATGGCCACGACTTGGTCAACTTTTCCGTATTAGCCAACTCAAACGTCTTGGGGAGACGTTTCAAACATCTGCAAACGTCTTGGCGTCTCACCAACCAAAAGCTGCCACGTGTCCGACAGGAGAGTCAGACGTCTGGACGTCTTGGCTGGACGGCTTGAGACGTTTCGTTATGGCTGGCCATTTATCCAGACGGCTTGAGACGTTTCCGGATGGCTTGAGCCATTTAACTGTATTTAGCCGGCTACATCAGCTCTAGCCGGATAACACGTTTTGTTGTACTTATTGAAGACGCTTTGTACGATTTTAAGACGTTTTGTACGAATTTAAGACGTTTTATTAGCAATTTAAGACGTTTTTATATTTTTTTTTATTTTAACACGTTTGTTGCAATTATTTATATGGAACCCTTATTTAAGATTCAAAAAGTTTGTTTGTTTTTAGTAAATATCTCACAACATGAGGGTGAGGTTTGTTGTTTATACTGGGGGGAAGTGGGATGTCATTAACGGAAACATTGAGTATGTTACTGATGGCGATTCAAGGAGACGTGGTTTAGAAGTTGAAACATATCATTCATATAATAGTTTTGTAAACTATGTTTCTAACATGTGTGATATTCCAAGCATTACACGGTTGTCATACCGGATGTCTACGTTTAGTGATCCGATCGATATAATTAATGATCGAGATGTTAGATTTTTATTTGATTTGGCGATGCAGAATCCTTTTGAATTATATAAATTATATGTTATTCAAGAGTCTGATGTTGGTTCCTCTGGTTTTTCTTCTTTAAACAACTTCAAAGCTCCAGATCTAAATATTTCAGTAAAAGAAAGTGTTGATGTTTTAAACGAAGAGTGTCCTATTTTAGAAAATAATTTTGAAAAATCATCCACGTCTAACAACGAATCAGGTTCTTTATCTATAGTGTTTGAGGCCGGTCATATATTCAATAACAAAGAAGAGATGAAGCTTGAGCTGGGAAAGAAATGTTTATTAGAGCATTTCGAGTTTAAAGTTGATAGATCATCTAAGACACGGTATGAAGTTTCATGCATGGGTGATGGTTGTGTATGGCGATTTAAGGCAAATGCTATTCCTTGTGGTAGTTTATGGTTTGTTAAACATATGAACTTTTTAAACGTCTTAACTTTTATTGAAACGTCTTAAAACTTAAAAAAATAAAATAAAAACATATTAAAAAAAGAAATACAAAATAGAAATTAAAAAAAGAAATAAAAAATAGAAATTAAAAAAAGAAATAAAAATTAGAAAATAAAATACCTACTAAACAATAAATTAAAAAAAATATATATTAACAAAAGGGTGTTCTTTAAAGAACCGGCCATTAGTAAGATTCGAACCCTCGCCACTCGTGTACAACCCAAACATCTTAACCAGTTTATCCTCCGTCCGGAGCTGATAAAATTTCAACTTATATTGTATTTATATACTCCTTCAGTTAAAGTATATTATTTTAAAGAGGTCTTCTTTATTTAAAACGTCTCAATATCTTAAAGAAACGTCTCAAACGTCAAACGTCTCAAACGTCAAACGTCTCAAACGTCAAACGTCTCAATATTTTAATGAAACGTCTCAAACGTCTCAATATTTTAAAATATAATTGCTGACGTCTGAAGCCATGTTTAGGCGTCTCAAGCCGGCTTCAAACGTCTCAAGCCATGCAAGTATCAGCTTCTTGGCTCAACTATTAAAACGTCTCAACAAGCCGTCTAAAACGTCTCAGCCAAGACGTTAAGATGTCTGACCTGTATGGGACACGTGGCAGCTTTTGGTTGGTGAGACGCCAAGACGTTTGCAGATGTTTGAAACGTCTCCCCAAGACGTTTGAGTTGGCTAATACGGAAAAGTTGACCAAGTCGTGGCCATTTTCGCTATTTTCCCTTTATATTATATTGATCACTATACTCGAAACTGTACACATAATAATTAAAAAAAGGTTTTCGAAGCCAGGGGATCTCACATGAGCAGCCTGTTTGCCTCCTTCACACCATCCCCAAGGCCTATTAACAGCTCTACTATGAGTGGAATTATACTGATTACATTGTTTTGCTTAGATCAGATGTATCAGCAAGCACATAGTGTAATTTCATCTAGCTGCACACAAATTCAAACCCTATCCAATACAACAAAAGAAAAATAAAAACATATCTTATGCACTTGCTAGATTATAAGTTCCAGAATATCTATAGGAAAGTTTCTTCTAGTGTTATTAGAACTGTTTGGGGCTTTTATAGCCTTCTATGTATATTACTTCCTTTACCAAGGCCAGATTTCATCTAACAGGTAATTAGTGTTTTTGTATCTATAGGATTGCATTGGTGCTATTGATGAGACACATGTTAAGGCATCAGTTCGAGAGCATGAACAAGCAACATATATTGGTAGAAAAGGATATGCAACCCAAAATATCATGGCAGCATGTGATTTTAATATGTGTTTTACATTTGCATGGGCGGGATGGGAAGGCACTGCACATGACACAAGAATTTTTTTAGAAGCATTACGTAAGCCAGAGGTGAAATTTCCTCGTCCAACGGGTGGTTAGTATTATTTTATATATGTTTTATGCTATATTTTTAATTAACCTATTGCATTGAAGTACAAGTTCAATTTATACAGATAAGTACTATGTTGTTGATGCCGGGTACCCAAATACCAGAGGCTATCTTGCTCCATATAAAGGAAATGATGTTCGTTATCATATCCCTGATTTTCGTCGAGGTCAAACAGCTGCCCAACGCGCTCTGAAAGGACTAAAAGAGACATTTAACTACTATCACTCATCTTTAAGAAATGTGATCGAAAGGACATTTGGAGTATGGAAGACAAGGTGGGCAATATTAAAAGATATGCATGTTAATTACTCTTATGAAACACAGGTCGACATTGTGATAGCATCCATGGCAATTCACAACTACATTAGGATGAAAGGTCATTTTGATGAAGCATTTAACAAAGCACAACAAGAAACTTATCGTCCAACTCGAGATGTTGAAGGTGATACATCCATCAGAATTAATGGAACACAAGAAGACATAACTACACGTCGTAGGCAAGACGATATGTATATGAGTTCGGTAAGAGAGAGAATTGCAAAAGATATTATGCAATCCATTTGAATGTTTATCTGTTGCAATTGCGGTACTAATGCAAAATAGTGAATAATTTGTTTACTTACCTTGCACCGAAATCATATGGCGTAGCGATTGAACTGGAGTTTGTTGTTATTGGCTTCTTGATATTGTTTGTTTGATTTGATGGTTAATGTCTTTTTTTGTCATTTCACTTATTTATTTTAAATATATATATATATATATATATATATATATATATATATATATATATATATATATATATATATATTTGCCAAACACTCAATAGTTGATTATCTGATTATTGTGATATCAAAGAGCATAATCAAATCCAAACACAATCTTTCTGCAGCACGTTTTGTTACAGCTGATTATCTGATTCTGATTATTCAAAACGTATAATCTATTTTGAAAAAGCAATCCCAAACACCCCCTTAATGGCTTGTTAAAAAAGCGAATAAGTTAAAAAAAAGTGAGAAAAGTGTAAAAGGTTGTTTTTCAAAAGCAACAAAAACCTGATTTTTTAAATAACTTTTAGCTTTTTTATTATAAAATTACAAATCTAACAACACGCTTTAAAATAGCAACTAAACATGAAAACTTACCATATCATTGTTTGTGATTTTACTATTTCCCGCCACAAAAACGAATCCAATTTTTTTAAAACCTTTTTGATAAAGTAATAAGTCAATAAACATTTTTGAAAAAAAAAACCTTTTAGAGTTAAATAATAACACTCTCTTAATACTAGCTTTTAAATTGTAACTATAAATCAAAACTATAATTCAAAAAGTGTCACTATAGTCCAGAAGTGGACTCAACCGGACCATCTATGTTCTTTATTATTTTTTGGTTTATTCCCTTGAAATTATTAGTGAAATTTCTTCTTGTATCTCTATTTGTACCTTACGTTGAAGATAACGAAGACTAGATTTCAAACGCAATGAGTCATGCGTGTCGTGATAAGAATGAATTATTGGATATTTTTGGTGTAACACCCCAAAAATATAAATATGTGCATAAATATGAAAATGTTAAGTTAGGAATGCATGATAATAAAAAAATTAAATTAACCATAAAGTAAAATGCTCAATATTTGAGGGGCAAATCTTGGGCAATTTGAAAGATAACTTAATTAAACTTAAAACACAAAACACACACATCAGACTTGTGTGTGTGTTGGCGCGACTAGAAGAGAGCAGGGAAGAACAAACCCCTCAACAACACAAATTGGGCAAATTGAAAGGGGAATTTAGGGCTAAATGAATGCATGAACCAAGAATTATGATTGCCTAAGTGTTTCTAACATCAAGTAAGTCGAATTTTATGTTTTAGTGATGTTTGATTAAGTGGGTCATATGTAATCCGTGAATGTAATGTAATATATAACATGAATGCTAGTTAATATGAATGATGTTGTAATATGTTTAATTTTGTCTATGTTGATGATTTGGGGTAAAACCCACTTGTATGTTATAGAATGATTAAGATTAGTGAAGTTTTATGTGCAAATTAGTATAATGTTGATGTTTGAGGAAGTGTGTTGATGGTATTTTGTTGGTTAATTGATATAGAACTAAATGTACATGGTTAGGAGGGTAAATTGTAAAGTTGAGGATGGTTATGCTAATCAATGAATGAAATATGAAAAATATGCTTAAGATACCTGTACATTATGCTTTGTGGATAGTACGTACACAATGTGTTCGATGAAATGCCTTAATTGGTTTAATTGTGATTTTACATGAACGCTTGCTAAAATTATGTAATATGATGATGACGAAAATGTATGTGATTAATTAACGTCAGAATGTACATCAAAGAATGCATAAGTAATGAAGTTTGTATGAAAGCTAAGTATATGAAGTTGCGATGTGTAGGAGCGAAGAAAAAAGAAGGAACAAGTCAATCCAAGGAGTTAGGAACACAAGATCACGGTAAGTTCTTATGAACTTCGTTTATCCTTTATATAGATCATGAATGCAAATCTTGGTATTTAAGTCTTAGTGTAAAATCGTATTGTAGATTATGGTAAATTTTGGTATGTTGAGTATTGAAAGATGAATAGGAAATGAAATGGTAATGAAGGCGAAATGACCCGCTTCAAATGGGTCAAAATGGTTTGAAAGCAAAATGACGAAATGGCTTAAGTAAGGACTCGTTATAACGGGTCAAAATGATGAAAGTGTGTCAATAATGTATGGTATGTATTGACCCATTTCGGATGGGTCAAAAGGGGCATATGTTGAATGTTTCCGAAATGATAAAGATGAATGCTCATAACAAAATTGATGATAGTATGGAAAGAATGACAACAACAAGGATGTTAACAAATGGTGAATTTTGTTAACGAGTCGAATAATGATAAGTAAATGAAAGCCTTGAATTTTGTTTAGTATATTGAACTAATGGATACTTTGATGTTGTGTATGATAGGTAAATCTCTTCTTTGATGACGGCGAGCTTGGGTCGAACACACTACACCTCATGCCCACAAAGCGCTCCCGAATATGTTTTTGTGTCAAACGGGTCAAAACTCTTTTGGGTTGTGAAGTGTTATTTTATACCTAGTGTCCTTTGTAAGTAAGTTAGTTTTGGTGGTTATGGTTTACTAGTTTTGGACAAATGTAGTTTAAAATGTTTTGGTGGTTGTAAATGTTATAGTTACCATAAGGGTATTTTTGGAAATATTATGTTAAAATATGAAGGATCAAATTTTTGGCATTTATAATTGTGGTTTTGACCTTACGTTTAAATGGGCGTTACACGTTGGTATCAGAGCCTAGGTTTGAGAGATTCAAGCATGTTAGAGTGCTTGGACTCAAACCGAAAGCTCGCAAGAATGGGTGTGTTCGTTCCAAGACGCAAGAAGAGGTAATTTTTTATTTTTATTTTTTTAGTGAAGTATGATATGAATTGGTGATGATATGGAAAGATTTGAAAGAAGTGAAAATGTAACGATGTCATCACAAAACGTGTTTATAACCCTTGGGGAATGGCTTGGCTGAAATCGTATTCGAAAACGGATCAAAGTGGCTGTAAATAAGAAAATTCAGCCAACTATGCTGGGCATTATTGTAGCTTACGGTATATACCGTAGGCTACGGTGGGAACTTGGAAACAAATGTGCACCGTAGGACAGGAAAGAATCACCGTAGCCCTTTGATGACTACCGTAAGCTACGGTGGCCACCGTAGCTTACGGTAGAGGCCTGAATACAAAAATTAAGACCGTAAGCTACGGTAGAGTACCGTAGCTTACGGCGGACTTCAGGCAACAATGAAAACTTTTATTTTAACATGAAATTAAGCCCCGAATTTGATGGTTCCTATTAAAACCCAAGGATAACTTAATATTCAATGAGAATGCATGAAATTTAAACATGCCACGTGATTAAGTTTCAAGAAACGATTGATGAGGCAAAGTATATAAGAAGGGCAAGGAGGTAAATCGTTATGATCAAAGATTATGATCTATACGATACATCATGATCGTCAATGACGATAACGTTGGAAAAATAGGTGAAAATAGCATTTTTCACAAATATAGGAAAATGATTTTTTCCTATTTTGGACTAAAAATAAATATAATAAAATGAGCGGGTTTTATATATTTATTTGTGGGTTTGTGTTCTATGTTGGGAGAGCTTCGCAACGAACTAAACCACGTCCAAAACGGAGCTAAGATGAATAAGATATCGATGCTCAAAGTTGGGTGTTT
The DNA here is from genome assembly GCA_030545235.1 of Helianthus tuberosus. Lineage (NCBI taxonomy): Eukaryota > Viridiplantae > Streptophyta > Magnoliopsida > Asterales > Asteraceae > Helianthus > Helianthus tuberosus. The sequence goes on from CM060443.1 coordinate 9,143,885, forward strand.
GGAACATTCAATGCTGAAACAAAAGGGAAAGTAGCACCTTGTCCCACATCGGATGAGAGATGGAACTTAAAGGGGTATTTAAGTAGGAACTCTCCATCCTTATTGTTTCATGGGAGCACTCACTAGTGTACTCGCGAAGGGTGCGGAACACCCTAACTCTCCATCAAATATAGTCTTCATTTATAACCACATCACGTGACATACTGAATTCATATGTCGATGCATATAATTGATTTTGGGATCAAATTGGTAATAGATTAACATCATAGTTGTCAGCTATTACCTGAAATTTCACATGATCATTAATTGAATAATAAACTGTTTGTCGGCCATTATTGATTATTATGTACACGTGATTCAAGTTTGCATAACAGCTGATATCATTTTGTGGTCAAAGAGGTCAACGTGCCAACCGATCGATCAAGAATTTTTGTCATCTTGTGCCATCAAAACGCCAGCCGATCGGACAGCATCATCGTGCAAGCCGATCGAACAGCATTTTTGTCGTTTTGTGTCAGCCGATCGAACAGAGGGTCGATCGAACAGCATATTTGTCGTGTAGCGTCAGCCGATCGGACAACATATTTGTCGTGTAGCGTCAGCCGATTGGACAGCATATTTGTCGTGTAGCGTTAGCCGATCGGACATCTCACTCTATTCAAAACAAAACACCAGCCGATCGAACAGCACCCCTGTCCGATCGACCAGCACCCTGTCCGATCGATCAACCTCCTGTCCGAACGGTCGGCAATCTGAGTCATTAAGTCAACACTGTTATTTTGTCAGTCAAGCAGTGTGCATGTGAATTTCAATTCAATAGTCAACAAAGTTCTGAGCTTCATTAATAATCAGTTTATCACGTGAATCAATGATGTCATCAGTTTGCATGTGGATGAGATAAGGTTGCTTTTGAAATTCAAAGTTCATTAATTGTTGTTGTCTGCCATTGTTAAAGAGTCTTTAGTGTTAATTGTCAATTTGCATATTATTTTGATTGTGTGAGTCAATCGAACAGCACCTAGTACGGGTTGTCAACCGATTCAAAGTTACTTGATTCAAAGTTAATAGGCTACCCGAACGGACAACAACCTCACTCAAACGGACAGCGTTGTCACGCGATTATTGTCACTGTTGATTTTTGTTGACTCCCACAATAAGATACTCATCCGACTCATTGGTTTGAAATTGTTTAAACTAATTGTGATTGTCTGTTTGTGATTCAGGTACTTGTAAATCAAGAATTTCAAATCATGGCTGAAGAGTTCTACAATACGTTTTGATAAAGGAGAAGAGCTTCCACTCAAAGACTTACCTAAAGATGACAAACCAGAATTCTCAGCAGAACAGAGAATGATTGCTTTGATCCAGTTGGCAATCAGAAATGACATGTTTGCTTTACTGCAACATGACGGAACTTCAAAATCGGTTTGGGAAGCTTTACGGGTTAAGGCAGAGGGTGGTAAACAAATCAGGAAGAACAAAATTGCTTTATTAAAAAAGGAATTTGATTTGTTTGATAGTCTTACTGGTGAATCAGTTCGTCAAATGATTGAACGTTTTTGTCATCTAAAAATCGAACTAGAAAGATTTAAGATTGAAAAAACAAGAGAAGAAATAATAGACAAACTTATAGAAGCGTTACCACGAGCTGATCAGTGGCAAACGTTTGTTTTTATCCTGAAAAATGATGCTTTATATGATACAATTTCTCTTGATGTCTTGATAGAAAAGATAGAGAGTCATGAACTTGAGTTGCAAAAGCAGGACAAGATGAGCAGTTCTTCGCATCAGCAGAATGTTGGTCTTTATTATAAAGGCAATATACCTTCGGTGAAAGCTGATAGATCACCACAGACAGCATTCAGTGGTGAGAGGACAAAAGAACCTCAGAAAAGCTCATCAAGTTACGATCAGGGTTATCATTCATCTGCTTCAAAACGTAGTTCTGAAGAATCTGAAGAAGTTCTGTGCAATATTGCTCTCAAATTGAAGAATTCTCCGTCGATGAGCATCAATGCAGCTAAACAACAAATGAGCTTCCTTGCATCTGTTCTGGAATCGTATGAAGGTCTAGTTGCAGGCAAGATTGGTAACTCTGAGTTAACCAAAGAAGACTACGATCAGATTGATCCGAAAGAGATGGAACTCATTGACATCCGTTGGTGTTTGGAAAGCTGCATCCGCAGAGCTAAAAGATATATGGAAATTACTGGGAAGCAATCTCTCGGTGGTGCATCTACAAAGCTTGGATTTGATAAGTCCAAAGTGACCTGCTTCAAATGTAAGCAAAAAGGTCATTTCAAAAGAGAGTGCAACAATTCTGCGGTTGGTGGAAATGAACATCCGTTCAATGATGATTACTACCGAAAGGCAATTTACCACCGTAGCAGAGAATAGCCAAAGATGATTGAAGACAAACCCAGAGAGAAGTCAAGAGCTTATGCTGTGATTCATGCTGATGAAGGATATGATTGGAGCCAGATTTGTCCAGAAGAAGATCGAGTTGATGTTCGAAAAACAGCTCATGGCAAAGCTATATTAAAGAACAACCATTACGCCTTTGTTGCTGAAATCAAAGATGAAAATAAAGAAGAAAAGGTTGTTGCTGAGGCTAAAAAGAAAACCAGAGAAGAGATTTTGAGTGAGAAAACAGACAGAGAAATAAGAATGGCTGCGAACAGAATAAATGATATGCAAAGAGAATTTGATGAAGCTGTCAGATACAAAAGATGGGATAAAAAACGAGAATGTTATATCAACAGATATGGTGAATCTGTTGTTTCCAATAAGGACATAGTTTTTGATGATGTTCTTCTGGTAATTCATCGGGTCGGTGAATTTTATTAAAATGCTGTAAAAGACAAAAATTATGAGGAAAAGCTGGAAAAACTCATAAGAGAAGTCATGATATCGAGTTTGAAGAAGAGAGATGAAGAGAGAATGAAGAAGAATATTGAGAAGATGGTTGATGATTTGAAGAAAGTTGCTGAGGGGGTCAAGGTTGAAGAAGAAGTGAAGGTTGAAAGTTCAACAGATGTTGATGAGAATGGTGTTGGTGTTGAAGAAAAGCAGAATGTTGCTGATCAGACAGAAGTTGCTGCAAACACCGAAGTGCCAATCACTGAGGTAAATTCTAATTCTGAAACTCAAATCAAAATCATTGAACATTGCAAGAAATGCATGGAAACGTGCAGTGCTTGTACTGAAAAAGACAAACAATTCACAAAAATTGAAGAAGTTTTTAAAAATAAATGCAAAGAAATGTTAGAAAACGAAAAAGTTTTGAAAGTTAATGAAGAAAAACTTTTGGAAAAATGTAAAAATTTAGAAAAAGAAAATGAAGTTTTGAAAGAAAATGTTTTGAAAAAGACAGAAGAATGTGACCAAAAGGAAATTGTTTGTCAAGAAATGAAAAAGGAATATGATTCAATAAAATTGGCATATCACATTACAAAAGAATCATATGAAAAAGTGAAGGATGAAATGAAATTTGCTCAATCAAGAATGAATTATCTTTCTGAAACAACTAAAGAGCTTAAGCGAATGTATGAAATAAAACAAGGTGTTGTTAATTCCTATATTGAGGATGTTGCTAAGCTAAAGCGTCAGATTGCTGAGTTAGAACAGGATAACAACAAGTTAAAGAGTTATCACGTGTCGTCATATGTGCTTGAACGTATTTTCAATATAAAACCGGGAGATGGTGAATCTGAGCAAAACAAGAAAGGCATTGGCTCAGAGTTTCATCAAGTTCCACCACCGGGAAAATTTACATTTTATGATGATGAAAAGGTCGAAAAAGCTTTCAACATGGTAGATCAATTGCCAGATAACATTGACGTAACCTATTCCAAATCTGATGATTCTAGTGATTCAGAGGTAGTAGGTAAGGTCGTTGAAAGTGTGTTGAAAGAAGAGTCAGTTGATACAGGTAAATCTGAATCACAAGATGAAAATGAAGGTAATTTTCATGATGGATATCTGAAAAACACAAAATCCGAGAAAAATTTGAATGATGATTCAAAAGGATTGGTTTATACCATGATTGGATCGGACAAATTATTCTTAGATGTTGTATTCCCAATTCAGAATGTGATTTCAGAAAAGGTGGATAAAGTTTTCAAAATGGTTGAAATTGAAAAATCTGAGATTTCAAAGTTTGTTGGTAAAGGTCACAAAACTTTTTATAACAAACCTGGTTACAAGAAGAAAAACATGAAGGTTGGGTTGGGTTATAAGAAGAAACAAAATTGGAAGAAAAATGAAACGCCAAATTTTCAGGCAAAGATGAACTTTGTTCAAGGAACATGTTTAAAAGAAGAGGAAAAAATCATATTTAGACAACAGTCTAACGAAGATTTCTATGCTCAAAAGAAGAAGCAACAACCACAGGTCAAAGACGTGTCCAAGAGAACATATTTCAAATGTGATCAAATAGGACATCTTGCACGAAAGTGTCAAAATCTGAAACCTGTGGATGTTGACAAAAAGAAGTCTGTTTATGTTCAAAAACAAAAGTCTGATGTTGTGAATCAGAAACCAACCAAGTTTGATTCAAAGCAAACTTGGAAGCCGAAAATGTCAAAGGCTGACTCACAACAAACATGGAAACCAGTGACACCAAAATTAAGAACAACACAAAGTTGGAAAAACACTGTTGATGCAACAAAACCAAATGAGTTTTGGAAACCAAAAGTTGTTGTTCAAAATCAAAATGTTCAAAAAGAATCACATTTTTACAAACGAGGTACTCCTAAAGGTCAAACATGGTCTGTTAAGAGACAAGTGACTTCGGTAAATGATGAAAAAGTTGAAGTTAAAATTGAAAAAGTTTTTGTTCAAAATGAAAAAGATTTTCCGAAGTTGAATGAAGCATATTGTGTTGAAATGCCTAAGGTCAAACAGACCTGGGCTAAATTGTGCAAGTAATTGAATACTTTGAATGTGCAGGTGCTCAACAAAACCAAAGATTGTGAGAATGGAAGCTGGAGCAGCCTGGCACAGGAGGAGAAGGCTGCTGAACCCTGGTTTGGTTAAACAGGGAGTTTGTTTGTTTTCTGTACATAAATAAACAATATTTTCAAAAACTCTAAAAATTTGAAAAACTTAAAAACCAAAAATATGTTTGTTTTTAATTTTTGTCAAAAATAGAAAATTACAAAAATATGTTGATTGAATACACCGAAACCCTCACGGCTGAACAAACATGATTAATTTCACAAGATTGAAAAACGGTTTTCAAACTGTAAAATATCAATGTGTTGTAAATCATGGGGGTACGTTATAATTTCTGCTTCTCATGCGTATATTTTCTGCAAATCAGAGCACTTTAAGCAGAAAATGGATGACGAGACAAAGCTATCAGTATTGGTTGTCAAATTTTCTTTAAATGATTTTGCATTTTAGGGGGAGTAAGAAATTTTCAGAAAATCCAAAAACATTTGAAAATTTGAAAAAGTAAAAAACATGATAAAATGAAAAATTGAGTTTTTGCGTAAAAATAGGAAATGATAGTACATCAGTAGACAATTACAGTATGCTAAAGAAATGTAATGATTAAGTAGCGTTAAACAGTCTCACTGATGATATGTCGATAGGTTTTTATACATTTAGTAAAAATTTTCAGGATATAAACCTAAATTCAAACTTACTTATTTTGTGGGGAACACTACTTGGATATATAGGTAACCCCTGAAATCTCGTTTGAAGGACCCCTCTTTCTGAGATACTAGGTCTTTATGCTTAGTGATATCTGGGGTATTATCCAGGGACTTCTGATTTTGCGGAAGCAATGGCCTAGTCCCCGAATAATACTTTTCGCATTGCTTGAAACATAGTGCAGCCCTTAGCATAAAAAATGATGATACATTGAAAAATGCTAATCATGTGCTGTTGAAGAAAAGATCCTCTAAAGGGGACACACCAAAAGTCGAGCCGTCATCTCTCTGCTGAACGGAAGTTCTGACCTGAGCTCTCACGGTTTCGTACTATAATTTATTCCCCTTACAGATATCATCTAGGTATATTCACCTGTAAGACTGAATATTGGGATCTGGATACGGGAGTATATTCAAGAGGTGGGACACATGAATGAGTTTAAGTTCTTAAAACACCTAATTCGTATCCTGAATCAGTTGAACTTTGTGTGAAAATTTAAGTGGATTAGTATATCGACAATCTAAGTGAATTGTTTAATTCTTAATGTGTAACTAAGCTCAATGGTACTTGTGACTTGTCATAAACTGATATGATCCTCTAACGCAAACTCAAACAAAAATATTGTCTGTAAATATGTTTGTAAATATTTCTTTACTGCTTTATATTTTCAGAAAAACTCAAAAAGATTTTTGATTCTGCTTTATTTTCGACAACCGATGTCTGAGTGCTGAGTTTCAAAATCTATGTATGCTAATTGTGTTTCTAAAAATAAATAAGTTCATTAATTTGAAACTTGAATTTTTTTAAAAAAAATCAAAAATCAAAAACAGTTTGTGATATCTCCAAAGTCATTAATTTGGACTTGGATGATTAACTGTGAGAGATTTGAATGCTTATACTGTTAAAATTTGTAAAAGAGCTAGTTTCCGATCTGGTTCGTTGAAACTGCCAAATCCTTGATGCTTGTTGATAGGGGGAGAAAATCAAGTTTTCCTGGATATTTTCATATTATTATATCTTAGAGCCCGGATCTTGATTTAGAAAGTTTGATAAAGCCAGGTTACGATACCTGGACATCTAAAAATGTTTTACTTAAAAAATGTTTGAGAATTGCAGATTCCAGACTACGATCCCGACAGCCGAGTCTAAGGGGGAGTCTGAAGACGAGCTCAATGCAAGGGGAAGTGTGCATAGGAGCCAGGATACTTTTCCCAGAGGAGCTTGTAACCGGAAAGCCAGGTGTCGATCCCTAAAGCACGGAAGCTTGACGAAAGGGGGAGCCTGATGAAGAAAAGAGTCTAAAGAAAGGAGGAGCTGAAGCTGAAGACAGATCCACCGGGATTCTGTTCGAGCTAGAGAGGGAGAAAGTCAAGATGCTACGAGTTTGACTCAATGATTGAGATTGACTGCGGCAATATCCAAGGGGGAGTCTGTTAGTGCAGTATGTCTATCGCCTCCGTCATCTCAAGACCGTAGCAGAAATAGATTAATTCTAGCCTTATATTGTAATATCTAGTTAAGAAAGGCAAGGTGGCAATATTGTAATTAATGAGTTTTTCTCATTAAAGCCTTGGCCTATAAATAGTAGAATTAGGGTTAGAGTTTGAGACTTTTGCCACTTTTGCTCATTTGCTACTTTGGAGAGCTTGGATCCTAGAGAGAGAAAGTAGAGAGAGAAAGTGCAAAAGAGGTGATTCACGTGTTTGTACGATTTCATATCTTTGAATAGAATCACAGATTGAGTACGTCTCGTGTGTTCGGTCATGCACGTTCACGGATTCCGCACGTCGAACGTGTCACACGCAATCGTTACGGAGTCAAAACCGGTCCTAACACTAAGCATATTAAGGTTAACGATTTCGGGAAATCAAATAACCATGATGCTTTTAATGATTCAGAGGAATCACCTATGTTAGAGAGAAGTAGGGTCGCTTCAAATGGATTTGGGGGGTGCGCAAATCCTAGAGCTCTCGCAGAACCAGGCTAGTGTTCCAGGACCATAATAGGACACGACAATGAGGAGTTGGCCAAACCAGGGAGAGTATTGTGTGAAGTGTATTGTCGTTTACACAAATGGGGGTATGTTCAAGGACATCGCGTCTACACACCGCTAGTAAGCTAAGTGCGCTTCACAAAAGAGGGTTCAAATGTGACAACCTACCTATCTTGCAATACTCAACTGTCGAAGTTTATCGTTGAAAAGTGTAAGGAAAAGATCCATTTCCATACATGTGGGGGATTGTTGGAAATTTGATGAAAATAGCATTTTTCATGTGGGGGATTGTTGGAAAAATAGGTGAAAATAACATTTTTCACAAATATAGGAAAATGATTTTTTTCCTATTTTGGACTAAAAATAAATATAATAAAATGAGCGGGTTTTATATATTTATTTGTGGGTTTGTGTTCTATGTTGGGAGAGCTTCGCAACGAACTAAACCACGTCCAAAACGGAGCTAAGATGAATAAGATATCGATGCTCAAAGTTGGGTGTTTGGAACATTCAATGCTGAAACAAAAGGGAAAGTAGCACCTTGTCCCACATCGGATGAGAGATGGAACTTAAAGGGGTATTTAAGTGGGAACTCTCCATCCTTATTGTTTCATGGGAGCACTCACTAGTGTACTCGCGAAGGGTGCGGAGCACCCTAACTCGCACTCGCACACGCTCGCGCGCGTGGCGTGGGCGATGAGGAGCAATGTGGCGCTTTGATGGCGCACTTTGTACTTCGCATCACCGCGAGCCGCTTGAGAGCCGCCTTTGTATTTTTGACCACGTGCACGTGGTGGATCTCATAGGCTGCAGGGACCAAGTGGAGTGCAGGTTCGAAGCGCGTGACGTGGCAGTCCGCGCGCGGGTATACGTGGCACGAAGGCGCGCGGTTGCGCATTGTGCATGGGTCTGGAGGTGTCGTGCGCGGCGCACCAAAGTGAGCCAAAACAGCGCGACTGTGTGGCGTGCTCGTAAAGGCTCACAGGTGACGTGGCGCACGCGCGCATGGATGTGAGCCAAGAGGACGCACCGCGCATGGGCGTGCACACCTGGGCGCGCGCGCACCAGTGTGGCTTGCGCGCGCGGACGCGTAGAAGCTTCCAGCATTGAATGACAGTGCAGTTTCAGTCCAGCTTCGTAACTGACGAGTTAACAGACTTTGACTGAGAATTAACTGACGTATTAAATTGCATTGAAGACGTTTAATGCAATTTAAACCTCTCATTTAATTCGTTTTGGCTGTTTCAAACCGGGAGCTGTATAAATACAGCTCCATACCCAGCTGCAGAAGAGACCAGCAACACAACAGCATACGCTACTTTCTCTCTACAATTCTCTGATCTTTCTCCTGCAAGTTTTCTAGGTAACCTTCGGGTTGTAGGCGAACTCCGGCAGTACTACTGTTCCGGCTGTTGTACCCTGGGAAACAAAACGAGTACTCTTGGGAGACTCGGAATTTGTTTTAAGGGAAGCGTGTTGAACACGTGACTCAGCCATTCTTCTTCTACATTTCTTGTAATTGGTTTATTTCAGTTGTATTCGTACTAGTGTTTTTAGCTTTCTAATTTCTGTATTGTAATCGTATTAATAAAAATTTTGTTTATTTTATTTATTTACGCGAACGGTTCCTACAGATAATGTATAAAGGATGAATTGTAAGACAGAATGTAGTATGATGACATGAGTTCAAATATGATAAGATAAGTATGAAAAGAAATCTAATGAATGTGGTATGATGACATGAGTTCAAATATGATAAGATAAGTTTCATACAAGGTTTGGAAACAAAATACAACATGCTTGAAAATAAAATACGATACAACAGGTATTAAAGTTTAAATGCGTTTCTAGGCAACCATACTAGATTCCTTGCATCATCAGAATCCTGCACCATGTATTAAAAGCATGGTTGTAAAAGTCCCGACTAGGCTCCGAGTACTCCCGAATCCGACTAGGGAGCGCCTAGCGACTTTTGCAACCATGATTAAAAGCATAGATCAATACACAAAGTACTGGTGAGCATACAAGTTTGAATATAAGTATAAGTATAAAAGTTTATCTCAATCCAATGTGGCAATTTACATTCAAGTTGAATCTAGCATACATGAACAACCTAAACGTAACAAATAGCGTGGATAAACAAGTTGAAACTAACATGCATAAACAACCTAAGCATAACAATTAGAGTAGATATGCAAGTTGGAACTAACATGCATGAACAACCTAAGCATAACAAATACTGTGTTCGATGGATTGAGTGGTCGAATATGTTTAATTGTATAAAGTGGATTTTGTACTTGATAAATGTTGCACCCAAAAATGCTATAAAACATAAAAAAGGTCGAGTATGCTCATAGTTTGCAAAGCTTTCCTTTGTAGTCCCATGAAGAGTTGAAGAATTGGATGATGGAACGTTGAGGTCACCATACATGAGCAAACGAAAATGTACAAATATTTGGAGGTTACAAAAGTGTTGTCAAAAATTAAATATACATTTATATTTATTTTTATAAAATTACAAGATTCCGATAGTTCTCGTTTTATAATTTTAACGTATTCCGTTCACGGATTTTTACGAAAAACGGACAGAGTTTCCTCTGTTTTTAGACGATCCCGATAAACACAAATTGTCGATATATTTTCCAAACGCAACAACAATTTATCCACAATATTTATACCTTTTGACAAGTGCAAAAACATAAACAATTTTACTACATTTACTAGTTAATCGACAAAATTTGTAGCGTCTCACTAATCGTGTCTGTTCGAGTCCGATTCGTGTTAAATATAAAAAATATAACATTAACATAATAAAATTCACGTCTTTTAAATTTTACCGAGCTCGTGTTGACCAGTTTGACCTGAACCGAATTCGAACACTAATCTGATCGGTTTAACCGGTGTTGACTGCTTTGATTTGTGTTGATTGAACCCGAAACAAAACTCGAACCCGAACATGAGCCGTGACCCAAACTGAACCGAATCAACACCCGAGCCGGAACCACCACCACTGCCATCGGAAATTCCGACGTGTTCCGCCGTCGACCGACATACCGAGTCTAGTCCAAACCGAAACTGATGATGACCAAGGTTGACTGAAGTCGAACGGAACTCAAACCCAAGACCGGAAACTGAACCGAAGCCCAAATCCAAACTCGATTCCGAGCCACCCGAAAAACCCAACTGAACCGAAACTTAAAACGTCACCGGAACCGTCCACGCCCGCCGCCGTCGCAGACTATTCTCTCTCTCCCCGCCATGTCTCTCTCTCTCCCCCCTTCTGCGACCTCGCCGCCGTACGCCACCACTAAGGTGGTGGCCAACCGTTTAAATCGGGCAGAGATGGGGCATGTGGGGGGCTTGAGTGATGAGTTTAAAGGTGAAGAGAAGGTGAGGGGGTGTTGTGGTGCCTGTCGGAGGAACAAGGAGGCGGCCGGTGGCCGACCAAGGCTTCTCCGTCACCGGAGATGGAGAGGAGACAGGGAGCAGGTGGGTGTGTAACATGAACAAGGGAGGAAAGTTTTGGGACGAGGGGTGAGGAGGTAGAAGGAGAGGTTGTGGTGGTGTGTGGGTATGGCCAGAGACGAACAGCCGGAACTGGCCGGCATCGTCACCGGAATCCGGTGACCGAAAATGCAGAGAGAAGGCAGGGGGTTGGGGGCTAGGGTTTTTAAGGAAAGAAGATGATGTTCTCTGGTGGTTATTGCGAGGAAAAGGTTTGCAAGAAAATTTATAAAATGAAGTTACAAAATAGCCCCTAAAGTTTAATGTATGGTGTAATTGAAGGTATATATTTTTTAATTCTAAATAGATAGTTTGATACATAACACATAATATTATGACTAAGTATTATGAATATGCAATTAAGTGTTTGTATGTTTTAAAGTGTATAAAAACACGTATATTCGATATTTGGTTCGTAAAACAAGTGTGCGTTTTCGTGTACGAGGGATAAGCACTAATGTGCGAATAAGGTAGAAGTAGAACATGGACTTATAATAGATGTGTAATTTAAATAATTAATCAAGTTTTTAATAATTAAAACGTCAGATTATAATGTTTCGCTATGGAATACGGTTATAAATGAATACGAGTTTCTAGAAGTGAAATACGAGGCAAGCTTTCTAAATACACAAAGTTATAAAAAGCGAGACGTTACAGTCTCCCATACTTTAGGAAATTTCGTCCCGAAATTTATTTAAGGGGAAGACTTTTGGGAGGAGATGGCATTTTTGAAGTATGTTTGGGTACAACCGAAAAATAGATTGTGAGTGGTCAAAGTTTGTATTCGATAAGGTCTAAGGAAACACCAAATTTCTCATGGCACGTTTTACGAAAGTTTGGTAATATGGTAGGAACACTTATATATAGGAAGTACCAGCGGCGTATCCACCATGTTCATATCATGTTACGTCCGTTTCGCGACTCGGTGTCATGTTACGTTCCGTGTTATGATACACAGTAGAACCTACTATGGTTTTCATGCATCTACCAATATAATCCCGTATGCATCCGCTATTATTTTGGTATGTGCATGATCCGCATAGTTGGTACTAGTAGAGTACGGGTCAGGGTACATTATAGTATTATGAGTATCAATGTGTGCGTGTGATAACGTATAAAGATTTAAGTATGTAAGCATGATTGTGTCAAAATATGTGAATGAATTCCAAGTATGACCACCAAGTTGTGCGAATGTATAAGTTAGAGTATGAGTATGAGTAAAATATTTGAACAATCCACAAGACATAGTTAGTTTAACAAGATTAACGCATTACTGGCATGTGAATAAATAGGTCAATCCATCGTGTACCGCAAAATGTATTAACATGACCTCAAGAATATGGGCGCTACTCCTATAGCACTACACAAGCACTATACAGGTTAAGTTGTGGCCTGATCAAAGTTAATGACTAATTGTCAATCCATCGTGTACCGCAAAATGTCTTAACATGACCTCAAGAATACGGGTGGGCGCTACTCCTATAGTGCTACACAAGCACCATACATGTTAAGTTGTGGCTTTGATCAAAGTTAATGACAAGTTTATCACATAAGAATGTCCCGGTAATCCCGAAATAAGTATAACTATTAGTATGTATGTATACATGGTTGAATGATAAATCGATTCTAGTTTAACATTCGTTTTGAAATGAACGAGATAACAAGTATTAAATCAGATAGAAATTGAGATAACATAAAAGAGAGGTTTGATAAAATATTGGAACGTTTAGGTTTAGAAACTTCGACTATTCCAAAGTGACTCGTAAGTCCTTTCGAACTAGGGAGACATGCTTTGGCCTAATAGGTAAAATACTCTCGTCGACAGGCGATTAACGGTATTTTACCCTTCCGGTTAATACATGTTCCTAATTTGATTGAAAATATGAAACTTTTGCGAGATTGAAAATCGAAGAATGGAACAGTCATCAAGGTGAGGATATCAATCCTAGCTTGAAAATTTCGTCCCCAAAATGTGGTTTATTGAACGAAACAAGATATAATCTCGAGTCGTCAACAGGGATCCACTAAAATATGAAGTGGAAATTCCCATCAAGACATGGATGTCACTCCTAACTTGATGGTAAATTTCGTGCAAAATAACATGACGGATGGATTGAAATTCGTCACCAAAGGTGGGAATCACCCCTATTTTGATGAGTCATTTCGATTGCGGAATATGAGTGTCTTCAAGTATGTATTGTGTAAAATGTCTTAGAAAAGACACATTGTATATTTAGACAAAAGGAGAGGTGGAAGCAAATAGGAAGAATTACATATTAAGCAAGAATCAGGAATGGTTGAGTTTTGGTACTTAGACTATAGACTAGGTCGAACATGGAAATTCTACCTAATTCTCTATAGTTATGGCTCTGATACCAATCTGTCACACCCCAATCGATGGCGGAAACATCGGAGTGAGACGAAAACTAGATTGCAAGAGACTTCATAACGCTATTTGTGTCAAGTATTTAATAATTACCTTTTTACATTGCTTGAACTAGAATATAACAAATTTGAGTAATGACAAGCATAAAAGAACTAAAATTTCTTTTCATTAATAACAGTTTCATACAAGGTTTGGAAACAAAATACAACATGCTTGAAAATAAAACACGATACAACAGGTATTAAAGTTTAAATGCCTTTCTAGGCAACCCTACTAGATTCCTTGCATCATCAGAATCCCGCAACATGTATTAAAAGCATAGATCAATAAAAAAAGTACTGGCAAGCATACAAGTTTGAATATAAGTATATGTATAAAAGTTTATCTCAATCCAACGTAGCAATTTACATTCAACTTGAATCTAGCATACATGAACAACCTACACGTAACAAATAGCATGGATAAACAAGTTGAAACTAACATGTATAAACAACCTAAGCATAACAATTAGCGTAGATGTGCAAGTTGGAACTAACAAGCATGAACAACCTAAGCATAACAAATAGATGGATTGAGTGGTCGAATATGTTTGATTGTATAAAGTGGATTTTGTAGTTGATACATGTTGCACCCAAAAATGCTTTAAAACATAAAAAGGGTCGAGTATGCTCACAGTTTGCAAAGCTTTCCTTTGTAGTCCCATGAAGAGTTGAAGGATTGGATGATAGAACGTCGAGGTCACCATACATGAGCAAACGAAAGTGTATAAATATTTGGAGGTTACAGAAGTGTTGTCAAAAATTAAATATACATTTATATTTATTTTTATAAAAATTACAAGATTCCGATAGTTCTCGTTTTATAATTTTAATGTATTTCGTTCACGGGTTTTTTACAAAAAACGGAAAGAGTTTACTCGGTTTCATAGACGATCCCGAAAAACACAAATTGTCGATATACTTTCAAAACGCAACAACAATTTATCCACAATATTTATACCTTTTGAAAAGTGCAAAAACATAAACAATTTTACTACATTTACTAGTTAATTGACAAAATTTGTATCGTCTCACTAATCGTGTCGGTTCGAGCTTGATTCGTGTTAAATATAAAAAATATAACATTAACATAATAAAATTCACGTCATTTAAATTTTACCGAGCTCGTGTTGACCAGTTTGACCCAAACCGAATTCGAACACTAATCTGACCGGTTTGACCGGTGTTGATTGCTTCGATTTGTGTTGATTGAACCCGAAACAAAACTCGAACCCGAACTTGAGCCGTGACCCAAACTAAATCGAATCAACACCTGAGCTAGAACCACCACCACTGCCGTCAGAAATTCCGACGGCTTCCGCCACCGACCGACGTACCGAGTCTAGACCAAACCGAAACTGATGATGCTGGGGTTGACTGAAGTCGAACAGAACTCGAACCCGTGACCGGAAACTGAACCGAAGCCCAAATCCAAACTCGATTCCGAGCCACCCGAACCCCGACTGAACCAAGACTTGAAACGTCACCGGAACCGTCGAGGCCCGCCACCGTCGCAGACAATTCTCTCTCTCTCCGCCATGTCTCTATCTCTCTCCCTTTCTGCGACCTCGCCGCTGTACGCCACCACTAAGGTGGTGGTCGACCATTTAAATCGGGCAGATATGGGGCATGTGGGGGCTTGAGTGATGAGTTTAAAGGTAAAGAGAAGGCGAGGGGGTGTTGTGGTGCTTGTCGGAGGAACAAGGAGGCGACCGGTGTCACACCCAACCGATGGCGGAAACATCAGGGCGCGACAATAAGCGTTCGGATTGCTCATGAGATTCCATAACACTATTAGTTTCAATAAAGATTAATCAAATTTCATATATAAGTCTAAAACTTCAAACATGACCCACAATATCAACAAGTATCAAAAGAACATCAAGTTTCAAATATTGTTAAAAACGGTCTGATTAACTACGATGTGTTTCTAGGCATCATCCTAGCTTGTTTCGTTGTGCATCCAACTTATCAACCTGCAACATGTATTAAAATAAAATCAGCAAAAATGCTGGCGAGTATACAAGTTTGAGTACATAGCATAGCATAATAGTTTCAAGTTTCAAAACTCATATCCAACATGAATCATAGAGTAAATAGTTTCAGCCGTGCTAGTTTACGCAGTCCAAGTGATAGCCCAAGTTTCCTAATGCGTTAACCGCTTTCTCGAGACACAATGGAAAGCAAAAATAAAGTCCTCATAACAATACCCCTCGAGCACAAATGGGGGAGGTGCATTACTCCTATAGCGCGCAACTATTGTTAAGGCGGAACTACACACAAGGATTAAACTATCACATAGCACAAAATGATACCCCTCGAGCACAATGGGGGCAGAGACGTTCACCTAGCAATACCCCTCGAGCACAATGGGGGCGAAGGCTACTAGTCCCAATAGTTCACAAGTTTCAAGAATCACAAGTTTCAAGTATCAATAGTTTCATGTTTCACATGGATAGAGTACGTTCAAATAAGTTTTAAGTGTCAAGTGTCTTGATATAAAATACATGTTGCATCCCAAAAGTGTTTAAACTAAAAAAGGGATCGAGTATACTCACAGTGGGTGCTAAGTATCGACACCAACTAAGATTGGATCAAAGGGAGCTCTGAAGTTAGCCTGATTATAGTATAACCAATAAGCATCGAACAAAGTGTAGAAGGGTGCAAAGTGTCGGACGGGTTACCAAATCGGATGGCCATCCAGATGGATGGTCATCCGGTCGGATGAGTTTGGTGAATTAAATATACCCCCATACGATCGGATGGTCATCCGGACGGATGGCCATTCGATCGAATGGTCATTCGATCAGTAGGTGAGCTTTGTAAAAAGTTTTAAACTTTTGAAGTTTTCGTTGTAGCATTAAAATAAGTCATCCGGGCGGGTGGTTATCCGGACAAATGACTATTCGATCAAAAGTGATAGTTTGAAGTTTAACCAATTTGTTTTAAACAAGGACAGGTCATCCGGACGGATGATCATACGAGTGGACGATCTGTTGCTTGAAAACTTGGAATTTTCTAACTTTTGAGATTCAACTGAGATGGCATGGTGACGTGTTTAAACAACAGAAGTCACACCCAAGTTCAACCCATCCGATCGGATGGGAATCACCCCATCCGAACAATGGTTGTTCTTGGTGATCCCTCATGTTTAATCCGTATTCAGGTCATCTCCCCAGTGGAAACCCGTTGTCAAGCCAGCTTAAGACTAAGGAATAAGTGGAGAGTCGTTATGAGCTTAAGTTAGATCGGTTTTGAGTAAAAGTGAAAAAGAGTTGAAAGAAAAGTTAAAATCAGTTGAATAATGTTAATATGTTGAAATCTGTGGAAAAACTTGTTAAGATTCGTAGTTAATCGCATGGAATCCCTTAGATCTGGGTTAGATCTTGACGGAATGACATCACATAGCTGATTGTACCATCAACCATGATGACATCATCCTCAAGATCCCGAATCTTAGCGATTTTATGGTGAAAAGTAGAGATTTGTTGGAGAAAAAGATGTAAAAGTGTGTAAAGGTGATAGTTGTACAAGATTGTTGGTGCATGCGTCTGTCGACTTCGTCTTGTATCGAGTCTTGTACGTAGAATGTTAGATCAGTGCACGTATTTCAAGATAAAGGTAATTTCGCTTGAAACATGGTGATTCCGCTTGAATGTGCACATATGCAATTTCGAGCGAAATCAGATTCCGTTTGGAATCTTATTCCGCTTGGAACCACTTCAAGCGGAATCAGAACACTATATATATGTGTGTTCAAGCGAAATCATAAAGAATCTTTCCGGTTTGTGCAACGAAGTGCTGCCGAAGTGTCGTCTCGCTGTAAAACGTCATTATATCAATAATATCGACAGTTAAAGTGATATTCTAGCTAATTGACCTCGATACGTCTGTTTCCGCCTTTCGTATAGAGTAAAACTCTTCTGATCGACTCGTTCGGGTCTGAAAACGATCCTACAAGTGGTATCAGAGCTCAGGAAGAAGAGTTCTTACCAATTCAGCTGCAAATTCTGTTTTCTACACCTTCTTTTTCAAACTAAACTTGTTTTTACGGTCAAAATGTCTTGATTTTCATACATCTTGTGCGCTTTTGTGTATTAACAAACCCTAGAAAGTTTCAGAACTAAAATCAGCCTAGAAATAGATCAACTTGATAAAAATCAGTGCGAGAAGGATGACATCAGCAGCTCTTCAAACGGAATTAGCTCCCGATTTCGCTTGAATCGTATATTCCGCTTGAAAAATTCTGTTGATTCCGCTTGAAAGTAGCTTATTTCGCTTCAATCTGATATTTCGCTTGAAAAAGGTGTAAGTTCAAGCGAAATAAGGTATTTTTCTTGAAAAGATATTTCACTTCAAAGAAGATTTCGCTTGAGATTGTGATTCCGCTTGAAAACACAGTTTGACAATTTCTTGAAAACCAAATCATGGAAGAGGAATTTTACAACGCATTCGCTACCCCGGTTACCCCGATCACTCTTGCACAGAACACAATGCTGGAAAATGAAACGGGGACTATGCAAAAACCGCCTAATCTCATGAACATCGAGGAGTATAAGGGTTGGGAAGGACGTTTTGAGAATTGGGTACAAGCAAACTACTTAGATGCTTGGGAATGTGTTGAAACAAAATATATTAGACCGACGAATGATGAGGAAGAGCTTATTGCTATTAAAGATTTGAGTGCTGAAAATAGAAAGAAATACAAAGGTGAAAAAATTATGCTAAGTCTGTTACAACAAGCTGTGAAAGAAGATATCTTGGTGTTATTGCAACCTAATGGAACTTCTTATTCAATATGGAAAGCACTAAGATCAAAGTTCGTTGGACGTCAAGAGATGGTTAAAAACAAAAAGTCACTTTTGAAGAAAGAGTTTGATCTGTTTCGTGGGTTGAAAAATGAAAGTACAAAGCAAATCATTGAAAGATACTGCAATTTGCTAGCTAACATGAAGAGGTTGAGCATCGAGAAAGATAATGAGGAGTTGATTGAAAAGCTAGCTGATGCATTACCATATGAGACTTGGGGTACATATCTCATGATGCTAAGGAACAAGAAAGGGTTTAGCAGTCTGACACTGAGCAAATTCATTGAAAAGATTGAGGCTCAGGAGATGGAACAGAGAAAGATCTCAAGAATGAAAGATTTCGACGGTGAACAAGACATTGGTCTCTATTACAAAGGTAGTGTCAGTGATAAATCCACCAACATGTCACCAAAGATTGAAACTGCATTCAATGCAAAGAGTTCATCTGGAAGTTCTTCTAAAGGATCAAACAGCAACACAAGTTTTTCATCATATCCATCATTTGATCCGAACATTTCAGCAACAAAGAATGGCAAGAAGTTACAATGCAACATTGTTTTGAATCTGGAGAATGATGAGGATTATTCAGCAGAAATTGCTAAGAGTCACATGTCTTTGCTGGGAACCGTGTTGGAGTCTTATGGAAGTTTTGTGGCAGGGCGGATCGGGAATCCAATGCTTACAAAAGAGGATTACGATCAAATAGATGCTGAAGAGATGGAATTGATGGACATAAAGTGGTGTTTGGTAAGTATTTTGAGACGAGCTGAAAAATTTAAGCAGATCACAGGAAGAGATGACTTACGTGAAGCTAATGTTTCTACTTTAGGTTTTGATAAATCTAAAGTTACTTGTTTTCGTTGCAGGGAAAAAGGACATTTCAAGAAGGAGTGTAAAAACCGCGAAGCAAGTGGAGCTCAAAATCCGTTCAACAACAACAATGATTACTATCGGAAGGCAATTTATCATCAAGTTGCATAACAACAACAAGAACCACAAGTGGCACATGGAAGAAAAGTGATTGAAGAATCTTCAAAGAGAGCTTGTATGGTGAATCAGGATGACAAAAAGCCAACGGAAGGTTTCAGTTGGGACAAATATATCTCAGCTAATAACAAAGCATGCCTGATAGATCAAGATGATGAGAAGTTACCTGAAGGGTTTAACTGGGAAGGTTTTAGTTGGGATGATTATGATCCAAACAAAACTTCACATCAAAAAGCTTTTGTCGCTCGAGTTGAAGAAGATAGTGATGATGATAGAGAGTATCATGCAAGAAGAATGGCTGCTCATTTCAAAATGATGGAAGAGAGTGATAGTGAGGATGAAAAAGTTAAAAAGAAAAAGAAAAAGGTCAAAACACCAGTTAGCAGTGATGATGAAGAAGTACCAGTGATAAGGAAAAAGGTGATAGATGTTCCAAAGTTCAAAGTTGATGCAGAAGCTAATGCTAAAAATGTTCCGGTGATTTGTGAAAACTGTGAGATTATAAAGAAGAAAAACAGTGAATTGATGAATAACATGAATAGGCTGAAAGAATCTTATGATGTTCTGAACAAGGCCATGAATCAATATAATCAATCAAGTGAAGAATAAGCAACAGCTATGAAGACACTTCAGGGAGCTTTCATGATAAAACAAAAAGTTGTGAACAACTACATTGAGAAGTGTGCTGTGTTAGAACAGAAACTTGAGACACAAAGGATTGAGACTGAAAGAGTTAATCGTTTGTTAAAAAGTTACTCATGTACTTCTTATGTCATTGACATGATTTATCCAACTGTTGAAGGCATGAAGGCATTTGAGGATGATGAATTAACTGAAGAACAAAAGGTTTCTGAAGAAAAGAATCCTGAAAAGAAGAAAAAGGATACTAAAGTGAATAGTTCCGGTAAGAAACAAGGTGCCAGTTACAACAAGTGTCCACCCCCGCTTGAAAATGGATATTCTCCGAGAAATCCAAATTCAGAAAGAGTTGAAAAGGCAACAAATTTACAGTGGGAGTCAGAGTCTTCAGTTAACTTGCCAGAAAATATTGATGTTATCTTTACATAGTCTGACACTGATCAACAATCTCAATTGATGAAGAAAGTCGTGGATCATGTGTTAGATAATGATGAAACTGAGGAGTCAAAGTCGGAGTCAAACTCAGAGTCAAAGTCTGACAAGTCAAAATCAACAGTCAAACAGGACAAAAGAGATTACAACAAAGAATTCATGTTATCAAAATCTAATTTGGATGACGAAACGTTTAAAGATGCATATACTTTGAATGATTCTGACAAATTATATTTTGATGAGGAATTTCCAATAAGAGGTGTCAAACCTGACATGATCAAAAAGGTTTTCAAACTAACAGAAATTAATATTTCTGAAATAAAAAATGTAAATCTTAATGTAAAACCAAGACCTTACACCTCAAGGGTTCAACAAAGAGAAAACAAGAAAAAGGGTTACAGTTCTGGTTATGGTTATCGAAAGAAACCTAACCATAACAGTAATTACAAAAAGAAAGGCATAGGTTTTATTCCACCAGAAAATCATAAAAATGAAAAATATGTTCATGATTTTAAAACAAAAATGATATTCGTTGCAGGTATGTCTGCCGAGGAGGAACAAAAGAGTCCATTCTGGAAGCAATCTAACAAAGAATTCCTTGCAAAGAAGCAAGAAGAGATGAAGACTGCTGATCAGATGATAGAAACGAGAACCTGTTTTAACTGCAACATTGTTGGTCATATTGCCAAGAATTGTTCCAAGGCAATACAATCAAAACAGGGAGTTTCTCGTAAACTGAAAGATAAAGAGGTTGAGTTTGAACCACCAATTGATAGAACAAAACTTTTCAAAAATTCAACTTTTGAAATTGGTGAAAGTTCAAATAGTTTTTACAAGAAAAGGGCAAACCTTGACAACCAAAAATGGGTTGTTAAGAAGTCTGATGGTAGTTCTAGCAATGATTCTGATTCCACAAAATCAGAGGAGCCACAGGTTGAGATTAAAAGTAAGAATTTAGTTCCGCCAATGGACGATGACAATTTTCCACCATTGAGGACTGAAAATTTTAAACAAAAAGTTGGTAAAATTGAAATTTCAAATCAAATTTTCTCAGAAAAGGAAGATTTTGATATTGAAAAAGCTTTTAATTCCAAAGTTCATAATATTTTTGGAAAGATGGTTGACAGGAAGGTCAAGGGAGTCAAGGAATTTTACGAAAAAAAAAACAAAGAAGCAAGGTAAAGTATCATCCCTGGTTTGTGACTGGGATGGTACCTACTACGAACAGTAAAATCCTGGACTTGCCGGAGCTCCCAAGTTGGTAATCGCGGAGCAGGAATCGACATCTTTCTTATATTGTTTTTTTAAATTGAAAATTGGTCACTAGTATAACTTGCCGGAACTCCCAGGTTGGTAAGTGAGGAGTAGGTATCGGCATCTTGAAAATTCAACCTACATGTGATATTGGTTGGTAAGCCATGTGGTTGAAAAAAAGTTTGTGTTACAAGTGGTAAATCAGGGACATTAAGTTGTACTTGATTTTCTACAAATGATTGAGAAAAACAATGTGATGAACCATTAATCTACAAGTTGTAACCCCAACAAAAATTATTTTCCGGAAAAATCATTTTGGTTAATACAAACTTAAGTGTTTTGAAATCATAATGAGAAAATAGTTTGTTAAAAGGGGGAGTTCTGATTGTTTATGCCAAGTGGATGGTGAATTGAAGTGATTTGATATCGGTTGTCAATTTATTTGTACAGTTTGTTTTCAAAGTTTCTTAAATGTGTTTTCATTTTAGGGGGAGTAAGAATAATTTTCAGAAAATCCAAAAACATTTGAAAATTTGAAAAAGTCAAAAACATGAAAAAATGAGTTTGTTGTGAAAAAGAGGAAATTATAGTACATCAGTAGACAGTTTCAGTATGCTAAAGAAATGTAATGTTTAAATAGCGTTAAACGGTCTCACTGATGATATGCCGATAGGTTTTTACACATTTAGTAAGCTTTTTCGGGATATAAACTTAAATTCAAACTTGCTTATTTCGTGGGGAACACTACTTGGATATATAGGTAACCCCTGAAATCTCGTTTGAAAGGTCCCTCTTTCTGAGATACTAGGTCTTTATGCTCAGTGATATCTGGGGTATTATCCCGGGACTTCTGATAATGCGGAAGCAATGGCCTAGTCCCCGGAGAATACTTTACTGCTTGCTTGAAATATAGCGCTGCCCTCAGTACAAAAAATGATGAAACATTGAAAAATGCTAATCATGTGCTGTTGTAAAAAAGATCCTCTAAAGGGGACCCACCTAAAGTCGAAGCCGTCATCCCTCTGCTGAACGGAAGTTCTGACCTGAGCTCTCACGGTTCTTCGCATTTAACCCCTTACAGATATCATCTGTGGTATACTCACCTGTAAGACTGAATATTGGGATCTGGATACGGGAGTATATTCAAGAGGTGGGACACATGAATGAGTTTAAGTTCTTAAAACACCTAATTCATATCCTGAATCAGTTGAAATTTGTGTGAAAATTTAAGTGGATCAGTATATCGACAATCTAAGTGAATTGTTTAATTCTTAATGTGTAACTAAGCTCAACGGTACTTATGACTTGTCATTAACTGATATGATCCTCTTACACTAACTCATAAAAATATTGTCTGTTAATAATTTTTTTACTGCATTTCTTTTACATTCAAAAATCCAAAAAGTTTTTAGGAGTGTTTTAGCATAAATTTTGAAAAATACAAAAATATTTTCGACAACTGGTGTTGGAGAGCGGATTTTCAAAATTCCAAGTGCTAAACATGATGAACAAATGGTTTGGGTAAAAATTGTTTGAGATGTTTTGAAAAGAAATGAGAAAAGTTTTTTTGAAATAAAAACGTTATTCTTGCAAGTGGTTCATCAGAGACTAACATTGTAAAATCATTGTCTGAATATCTTATCCACAAGTGTTCATTAGATGGTGAAATTGTTTTTACAAGTGGTCATCAGAAAATTTACTTTTGGGTAGAGAATGTGCAGGATATCTGAGTGATAGAGAGCCAGGTTTTGATACCTGAGAACTCTGTGATTTTAACAAGCCAGGCTGCGATCCCAGCATATTGAAAGGGGGAGTCTGAAGACACCTACAGGAAGGAGTCTGTTGGTGATGAAAAGAGAAAAGAGAAGATTTGAGGATGCTTTACAGTGTCAAGATACTTCAGAAAGTTCAAGAGGACTGATAAAGACTGAAGATGCGAAGACTCGACACTTTAAGACTCGTCAACATTCGAGGGGGAGTCTGTTGGTGCATGCGTCTGTCGACTTCGTCTTGTATCGAGTCTTGTATGTAGAATGTTAGATCAGTGCACGTATTTCAAGATAAAGGTAATTTCGCTTGAAACATGGTGATTCCGTTTGAATGTGCACATATGCAATTTTGAGCGAAATCAGATTCCGCTTGGAATCTTATTCCGCTTGGAACCACTTCAAGAGGAATCAGAACACTATATATATGTGTGTTCAAGCGAAATCATAAAGAATCTTTCTGGTTTGTGCAACGAAGTGCTACCGAAGTGTCGTCTCGCTGTAAAACGTCATTATATCAATAATACCGACAGTTAAAGTGATATTCTAGCTGAATTGACCTCGATACGTTTGTTTCCACCTTTCTTATAGAGTAAAACTCTTCTGATCGACTCGTTCGGGTCTGAAAATGATCCTACAAAGATTCACGGAGAAAACTTACAAGAATCACTTGATAATCTAAGAATAGTACCTTAGAACAGGAGAGAGTGCGTCTGGATCGGATGAGGTTGTCACATCAAGTGATGTGATAGGTGCTATTTATAGGCAGAGAGGTTAAGGTAGTGCAAAAGGGCTGGGTCGGATGGCTGATCGAATGGCCTTCTAATCGGATGGTCATTCGATCTGATGGTCATCCGATCGGATGTCCATTCGGACAGCCGATACCCGTTTGCTAGATTTTCGATTCTGATTCGATTCGTGAGCCAGATTAAGCGTTGCGTATTATTGTGTAAAATCATTACATAACAAGATTAAATAACTAACACCAAAGTTTCCATGTTTCAAGTCTATACGAGCTAGCTAATATGTATCAAGTTTCCAAGTCTCAAGTTTCTTGTTCCAATAGTATCAAGAATCAAGTGTCACATCGTTCATCTTCAAAGAGCCAAGTTTCACATCGTTCATCGTTCAAAGAGCCAAGATTCACATCGTTCCATAGTATAAAGTGTCATATAGAATCATAGTTTAAAATAGTCTCATAGTATCATAAAGCTTCACATAGTTTGACATAGTTAAGTCTCAAATAGTATAAGGGCCAGTCTTGCCAACAGTTGAAAGTTTAGGGATGCAGGGCGTTACAGTCTCCCCTCCTTTAGGAGATTTCGTCCCCGAAATCTAAGAGGAAGACTGCTCAAAGAATTGCAGATACTTGGCCTTCATCTCACTCTCGAGTTCCCAAGTGAATTCGGTGCCACGCTTTCCTTCCCATACTATGGAAATTTTGCTGCACCTTAGCCGCTTGGTTCCTCGGTCCATGATTTCGACTAGTTTCTCCATAAAATGAAAAGTTTCGTTTACCTGCAAGTCCTCGATGGGAACCTGAAGTTCCTCGTTGGCTAGACACTTCCTGAGATTAGATACATGGAGCACTGGGTGTACATTGTCAAGTTCCTGTGGCAAGTCGAGTCGGTACTCCACCTTGCCAATCCTTTCGAGTATCGTGAAAGGACCCACACAGCGAGGAGTGAGCTTTCCCTTCTTCCCAAAATGAACCACTCCCTTCCAGGGAGATACCTTGAGCAGTACTCGATCCCCAACATCAAATTCCAGAGGCTTACGCCTTTTATCAGCATAACTCTTTTGTCTGCTCCTAGCCTTGATCAAGTTATCACGGATCTGAAGAATCTTATCCGTCGTCTCTTGAATGATTTCAGGGCCAGTAAGTTGCTTGTCACCAATCTCATGCCAACTGAGAGGAGATCGTCACTTGCGACCATATAAAGCTTCGAAAGGATCCATCTGAATACTGGAATGATAGCTGTTGTTGTACGAGAACTCAATCAATGGCAAATGTACATCCCAATTACCACCAAACTCGATGACACAAGAACGGAGCATATCCTCTAGGGTTTGAATAGTATGTTCAGTCTGTCCATCCGTTTGGGGATGAAAAGCTGTACTAAGATTCAAGTGAGAACCCATAGCGGACTAAAAAGTTTGCCAAAGATGCGACGTAAAACGACCATCGCGGTCTGAGATTATGTCAAGAGGTATGCCATGGCGGCATATGATTTCATCAGTAGAGATTTGAGCAAGTTTCTCCACCTTAAAATCTTCACGATTCGGAAGAAAGTGGGCTGATTTGGTCAGACGGTCGATGATTACCCATATACTGTCATGACCAGTGGTTGTACGGGGTAGTTTAGTGATAAAGTCCATGGCAATGCTATCCCATTTCCAAATAAGGATCTCGGGTTGTTCCAGAAGGCCAGAAGGACGCTGATGCTCAGCCTTGACCTTTGAGCAAGTGAGACATTTGGAAACGTAAGCAGCTACGTCCTTTTTCATGCCAGGCCACCAATAGGACGCACGCAAGTCATGGTACATCTTATCGGCACCGGGATGAATAGAGTACTGGGATTTGTTAGCCTAATTCAAGATGAGCTCACGAAGATTGTCGCGATCTGGCACCCAGATGCGATCGAGATAATACTGAAGTCCATCAGACTTCGTCACAAGTTGGTCTACAGGAGCACCTCGTACTTCGTCAATTAAGCTTCCTTCGTTCGCAGATGAGTATTGAGCATCGCAGATACAAGCATGAAGATCACTGGTAACATGAAAACAACGGAAGCTGCTAACATGAGTCTTACGACTAAGAGCATCGGCCACTACATTCGCTTTGCCAGGATGGTAGCGAATTTCGCAGTCGTAGTCGTTAAGCAATTCCACCCATCGTCGCTGACACATATTTATTTCTTTTTTTATTAAAGATATGCTGTAGGCTCTTATGGTCGGTGAAAACCACACAGGTAGTGTCACCAGATATTCAAAGCAAAAACAACAGCTCCAAGCTCTAAATCGTGGGTCGTATAGTTTTTCTCATGTATTTTAAGTTGTTGGGAGGCATAAGCGATGACCTTGTCCCGTTGCATAAGCACACAGCCAAGACCACGGTTCGAGGCATCGCAATATACCATAAAATCATCATTCCCATCAGGGAGGGCAAGTACAGGAGCATTACAAAGAAGAGTCTTAAGAGCTTGAAAGGATTCCTCTTGCTCGGGACCCCAAGCAAAATGTCTCTCTTTCTGAGTCAAAGAAGTAAGAGGAACGACGATCTTTGAAAAGTCCGATATAAATCAACGGTAATAACCCACCAATCCCAAGAAGGAACGAATCTCAGATGCAGATTTAGGTGTACTCCAATTCTTTACAGCCTCGATTTTTGAAGGGTCAACATGGATTCCCTGTTTACTAACAACGTGCCCGAGAAATTGTACCTCATTGATCCAAAACTCACACTTAGAAAACTTAGCGTACAAACGTTCACCACGTAAAAGTTCTAGTATCAAGCGTAAATGCCGTTCATGATCAATTTTAGTTTTAGAGTAAATAAGAATATCATCAATAAAGACTATCACAAAACGATCCAGATAGGGTTTATAAACACGATTCATAAGATCCATGAACACGGCGGGCGCGTTGGTTAAGCCAAAAAGCATAACCACGAACTCGTAGTTCCCATAACGTGTACGAAAGGCTGTTTTAGGAACATCTTCTTCAAGAACACGAAGTTGATGGTAACCCGGATCGAAGGTCGATTTTAGAGAAACAGGACGCACCTTACATTTGGTCAAACATATCATCAATACGAGGAAGAGGATAACGATTCTTCACGGTTAGTTTATTAAGCTCTCGGTAGTTGATAAACATACGAAACAAACCCTCTTTCTTCTTAACGAATAGTACGGGAGCACCCCAAGGAGAGGTACTCGGATGAATAAAGCCTTTGTCGAGTAGTTCCTACAACTGGCTAGATAACTCTTGCATCTCAGAGGGTGCAAGTCGGTAGGGAGCCTTGGCGACAGGAGTCGAACCAGGTATGAGGTCAATACGAAATTCGACGGATCTAGGAGAAGGAAGACCGGGAAGTTCTTCAGGAAAGACATCGGGGAAATCGCACACCACTGGAACATCGCTTACTTTCTTTCCCTTGCCCTTTTGTTCCACCACGTGGGCCAAGAAGGAAAAGTACCGTTTACGTAAGCACTTATTCGCTTGAGTGCATGACATCACCCTCAGTCCTTTAGAAGGTCGGTCTCCATAGACGTGCAAAGTTTCACCGGACGAAAGAGGTAAATGGACATACTTCTCATGACAAGCGATCTCGGCATGATTCTTACGCAACCAATCCATGTCGATTATGACATCAAAACTACCCAATTACATGGGTATAAGATCAATAGTGAAAACCTGGTCATTAAGAGTCAAAGAACAACCACTAAGTATAGAGTCAACTAGAATAGATTTACCATCGGCAATCTCAACAGAGAACGACTTAGGTAGTTTTGAGCGTGCACAGTTTAACAAAGATTCGAATTCCACGGACACAAAGCTTCTGTCGGCACCCGTATCAAATAGTATCAAAGCGTAAAGGTTATTGACGAGAAACGTACCATTCACAACATCATTGTCATTACGGGCCTTGTTCGCATTGATGTTGAACGCTCGCCCTCGAGCGGCAGGCTATTGCTCCTGATTCAGCTGGGGAAACTGGTTATGGAGATTAGTGGTGTCTCCACACTTGTAGCACGCACGAACATTGTTGGTTGCCTTGGGATCTTGTGGAGGAGCTGGGATAGCTGGTAGGGCTGCCTGGGCTGGTGCTTGTTAGGCTGGTTTGATTTGACGGCAGTAGGGAGCAGTGTGGCCATAGCGATTGCAATTGGTACAGTGGCGACAAGCTAGGTTGGTAGGATGATGACGGTGACAAGTGTCGCACTTGGGATGAACCCCCGTGTAACCCTTCTTGTTCTCCGGAGCAGGAGGGTTTGCGGTAGTAGCAGCAGGCACAATTGCATTGCCTGAAGGGTTTGCATTCGCATCAGGAACAATGGCGTTGCAACCAGAACCCTGAGACTTTCGTTTCTTGTTTCTGTTGCCAGTGGCTACTGGGTAACTTGGTTTGCTGATTTCAAGGGAGCAAAGTTTCCAAACTGTTTGTCACGAATCCGGTTGTTGTTTAAACTAGCAGCAAGTCATTAAACTTCTTCGATGTTGTCTAGCTGAGCAGCTTGAATGGAGTCACGCATAGCAGGAGGTAACCCATTAATGTACTTGGTTATCATGCACTTCGGGGTAGAAACCAAGTGTGTTACGATCAGGCTGAGTTGCTTGAAACGGGTAGTGTAAGCCAGATTGTCATCTCCAACCTGCTTGAGGTGCCAGAACTCTTCCTCAAGCTTTATCTGTTCATGGGGAGGGCAGAATTCGAGCATCATCAGTTCTCGCACCTCAGGCCATGATAGAGCTCTGCCTTGAAACATGCCGGTTGCACTCCTAGTCTTCAAGTGTTCTGGGCACTCGCTGTTAATGTCACACCCCGATATTTCCATGTATTACCAGTGGGCCCGGTGGGGAGTATCGTGACGTAGTTGATATCATCATAGTCAAATAACCACAGTTTAATGCATAGCGGAAGTCTTGGATGAAAATATTAATACAAACCGAAACGCAAAGTATAAATGAATATTATACAAATGGTTGTATGTGGATCCACATGCGGATCTAAAACATAAAGTAAAATATTGTTCGACAGACTTTTAACACTAGGAATTTGCAAGATTCTTTAATTAGTGCCCAGGAGCTTCCAGCCAATTTCGCGTATTACCTGCCACTTAGTCTTTTTGAAAAATACGTCAGTTTACACTGGTAAATACAATTAACTGACTCTTTTGAAAACATTTATGAAAATTGATTTAAATGCACAAGGCACAAATATTCTTTTATAACTTGGGACAATTATATAAAATAATCTTGTATACAGATTCACATGTTTGTCGTACGTTCAGGGCCCGGGATAGAAGCCAAGACAAGATTAATAGACACACCACTAGTATAAGCCCACAAGAAGTTTTCCTCACGAGTGGGATACCATTTTACATACGCAACTGTCAGGTGTATGCCTACACCACGTGCTTAAGTCGTGGCCATTTCAAATGAATGAGCCGAAGCTATCCAGGACACGGTCATTAACCCCCAAATGCTTAAATCAAACAAAACAGATTAAAACGGGTTATCTCAATGATTTAACCACTAATCGATTAAATATTCAATACCCGATCAAGCGGTAATAATTTACTGTATCCCAAGCCCGTATAAGGGAAAATAAATTAAAAGTATTTACCTGAGCTTAGAAATGTAATTTAATCTCAGCCGTATATTCTATTCAACAAGTGTAGGTATCTTTTACTGGGCTCCTAATCTGGAATGAAGGTTTTAATAACCTATTAGATTTCCTAACGGGTCTTATTTAAGTTGTAACTTAGACCGGTTAGTTTTAAAGAAAAGTTTAAGGTACGAAACGCAAGATTAAGCGGTGACCGGATCGGAATGTAATTTAGACCCAACAAGTATGAAGACTTGTATAAAATGGGTAAACTAAATACATTCTGGATTTTGAAGTAAAAATGATAAGGTTTGACCCGTTTCGGTTAATTTATGCAAACTAGTTACATAAACCGTATCGAACTCGTATATGCTTAACGGGTTACTGGATGAGTCATGTACAAGTTTCACAAGTTAATATGCTTTAAATATGATATGATATCAGTAGGATATCAACAATTATGCTCCAAAAGATTTTAAAACCAAATTAAGTCCCGTAGGGGTATTTTGGTCATTTTAAAGTTTATAAAAGAGATTTAATGGTAAACTGAGGTTCTAGTCTAAAACATTCAGTAAAAGTATTTATTTTATCAAGTTACATCAGTAAGATATCATACATATGTGAGGTTTACCATTTATGACCAAACTATGCACCGCAGGGGCATTTTGGTCATTTCACATATGCTTTTAAGGTTAAATTTGGAAGTCCGAGTTCAAGACTTATACTTACTGTTAAATTATTAAAATTTATTTTTTAAAATCAGTAGGTAACAAGTCTTAGGTGTTAAATATGGTTTTAAACCATACTATGCACCTAATTATCGTAAAAGTCGGTACTTGACGATATTTGAGATGTTTATAAAATTCTGAAGTTTTGATCAGTCTTTAATGTTTAAAATATTTTATTTAACATATGACATCAGTAGGAAAAGGTTTGGTATGCAAATCATATGTTAAACTCATTTTTATTAATAAAAAGGGTATTATCGTTATTTACCGATTTATACAAGAACTCTATGTTATGGTCAGTATTAAATCTGAACAAAAATTCCAAAAATCCCAAAAAATAATATCAAAATAGTAGGTAATGAGTTTGGTGTCAAAATTTGGTTTAAACATGATTTATGCTAAAAATGAAATTTAATTAACAAAAATTTCATTTTACGATATCTTGCATAATTTTTGTTTGAGACCAGAAACGGATGTCAAATTTATTGGACATACTTATATATCAGTAATATAGCTTTTTGTCCTCTCACATTTTCAAAAATCTCGTTTTTATAACATAAGGGCATAATAGTCAATTTTAAGCATATTAACGGAATCATGCAAATAACTCAGATTTTTATGGGACCATGTAGTATAACCTCAGAGGGTTATACTAACATATAATATGGTCACAAAGGAACCCTAAGGCATAACTAAACTAAGCTAATTCGGGTCAGAACTGAAAGTCAAAGCAAAAGTCTACTTTTGCGACTTTCAGTTGCGAACCGAGCCTAATACTCAGAATTGTCAGGTTGAACATGCCTAAACATGTTCTTATATTATTTGCCAAGTTATTTAAGTGATAAAATGTATTTTATAGCTTCTACATTATCAGTTATGAATTATTTTATAAAAACTGACTCATTTGACTTTTCTGTTCAATACTTTGACCCGATAATTGACTAAGTAAACGTGATAATTAGGAGGTGCCCTTTTAAGGGTTTATCACCTACTTAATTACCAACACATAGCCACTTTCAGTTCGAATAATGGCTGGACCGTTAGTGATTAATCACAAAGTCAAAGTATAATTACGATATCTTTGACTTTCGGTCATTAAACTAATAAAAGCTTAACTACAGGAGCTAAGAACGCTTACAATGGTCCTTAGTAGGAAGATTAAAGTTAAGAGAGCTTCCTTGATGATTAGGATGCTCCAGAGAATGCTCCAAAGCTTGAGCAATTGAGAATTGAGAAAATATGAAGTGTGCAAGGAATGAGGCTGCCCAAATGCACCTATTTATAGTAAATGTGAGCATCTCCAGATCATCCCAGGTGTTATATTATAACAACCCTCCTGAATTTTTCTGACACCCTAATATATTTTAAAATATCCCAATATGTCTTAAAATGTACCCCGTATGTGAAAACCGAGCCCAATATACAATATATAATTAAAAATAAAATAAAAACAAAGTTTTACCATGCGGGCCGCGTAAGACAACCCTTGAGCTACGCGGGCCGCGATAGCTCCAATCTCAGGCGAGTTCCCAGGCCGCCACGTGTCGTCATCGAGTCGGAGCTATGGTGCTGACCCGGACAAGCTAGGCCCTACCACCCTTACTATGCGGGCCGCGTAAGACAACCCTTTGGTCTACGCGGGCCGCGAGGAACCTAAAATCAGCTCCTATATAATGGGAGCTTGGCCTTCAGTTTCCGTCGCTCATTTCTTCGATCTCTCTCTTAATTTTGTTGGTGCATACGTCTGTCGACTTCGTCTTGTATCGAGTCTTGTATTTGTATAGATAGATCAAGGCACGAAAAACGAGAAATGTGTGTTTATAGGTATTTCGCTTGAAATGACACAGGGTCATTTCATTCGAAATCAAGTAAGTAATTCCGCTTAAAATCACATGCTGATTTCGTTTGGTTAATTCCGTACGAAATCAGATTCCGTTTGGGCTGTTTCAAGCGAAATCACTTAGCCTATAAATACATGTTGTGCCTATTCATTTGTAACGATTCTGATTCCGGTAGTGAAGTTCTGCCGAAGTGTCTACAGCATTGTAATCGATCTGATATCAATCAAAAGACAATTTAATGTGATTTCTCGTACAATTCAGCTGAAATAACACCGATACACTTGTTTCTGCCTTTTGTATTAGTGAAAAACTCTTCTGATCGACTCGTTTGGGTCTCAAAACGATCCTACAAGTGGTATCAGAGCTCAGGAGGAAGAGTTTTTACCATTACAGCTGCAAAAATCTGATTTCTACACCTTCTTTTCAAAATTAAACAACTTTTCACGGTTAAAATGACTTGATTTTCTCACATTATATGCAAAACAGTGTTTTAACAAACCCTAGAAAGAATCAGACTCTAATTCGAAGTAAAACATGATCAATTTTTGAAAAAAACTGTCCAAAAGTTTAATTTCGCTCGAAAGATTGATATTATTTCGCTTGAACATTACAATATTTCACACGAAATCAGATTGTAATTCCGCTTCAAAGGTGATTCCGCTTGAGTGTGAACATCAGAGTGTAATTCCGCACGAAATAGCAGTTGATTTCACACGAAATTAGTTATTTCGTTTGAAAGTGATTTCGCTCCAAAGGTTATTTCGTATGAAAGTTGATTCCGCGTGAAAAACATACTGATTTCGCTTGAAAAGTTGATTTCGCTTGAAAAAGGATTGATTTCGTTTGAAACTTGATTCCGTGTGAAAGGTTGATTCCGTGTGAGAAGTGTATTTCGTTTGAAACTGACAGTTTGTGAACTTTTGAAAATTTAATCATGGAGAACGAGTTTTATAATGCCATTGCTAGTCCGATGACAATTACTCAGAGTACGATGCTTGAAAATGAGACGGGAACAACACAAAAACCGCCTAAGCTTATGGACATTGATGATTTTAGTGGATGGGCTGAACGTTTTGGTAACTGGGTTAAAGCTTATCACTTAGATGCATGGGAACATACTGAAGTTCAATATGCTAGACCAGTCGGGAACAATAATGTGAAAATACCAATTAGAGAATTGAGTGCTGAGGAGAAAAAGAAATACAAAGATGAGAAATTGATGGTTAGTTTGTTACAGCAAGCGATTAAAGAAGATATTTTGATCTTACTTCAACATAATGGAAGTGCATATTCAATTTGGACAGAGTTAGAAGCTAAGTTTCTTGGTAGTGATGATATGCTCAAGAACAAAAAGTCACTTTTAAAAAAAGAGTTTGATCTATTTCGTGGTTTGAGAATGGAGAACACCAAGAAGATTATCGAAAGATATTGCAACTTGGTGAAAAACATGAACATATTGGGTATCAGCAAAGATAAAGATGAGTTGATTGAGAAGTTGGCTGATGCGTTGCCACATGATGTTTGGGGAACGTATTTGATGATGTTGAAAAATAAACCAGATTTTAACAAAATCACTCTAAGCGAGTTTATTAAACATCTTGAAGCTTAAGAGATGGAACAAAGGAAAATTGCTAGAATGAAGAACTATGATGGAGAACAAGACATTGGGTTGTATTACAAAGGTGGAGTTAGTGCGAAGACCAACATTTCACCAAAGATTGAAACGGCTTTCAATGCAAAAAGTTCTTCTGGAAGTTCATCTCAGGGATCAAGCAGCAAAACAGGATTTACTTCGTTCCCATCATTTGATCCACATTTTACAGCAACAAAGAGTGGCAAAGTACTTCAATGCAATATTGCATTAAATCTTGAAAATGATCAAAATTATTCAGAGGAAGTAGCTAAAAGCCATATGTCTTTGTTAGTAACTGTGCTTGAATCTTATGGTAGTTTAGTTGCAGGGAGAATCGGGAATCCAATGCTTACAAAAGAGGATTACGATCAAGTTGATGCTGAGGAGATGGAGTTGATGGATATAAAGTGGTGCTTGGCGAGCGTGCTGAGACGAGCTGAAAAGTTTAAACAAATTACGGGAAGAGATGATTTCCGTGATGCAAATGTTTCAACTTTAGGATTTGATAAATCTAAAGTTACTTGTTTTCGTTGCAGGGAAAAGGGGCATTTCAAAAGAGAGTGCACAAATCGCGAAGCAAGCGGAGCTCAAAATCCTTTCGGAAACAATGACTACTATCGAAAGGCGATTTATCATCAAGTTGCTCAACAGTCGTATCAACAAGAACAGCCACAAACTGCTCATGCTAGGAAAGTGATTGAAGATTCAAAGAAAGCGTGTCTGGTCAATCAAAATGATGGAAGTTCATCAAAAGATTTTAGTTGGGATAAATATATTCCAGCTGATAATAAAGCATGTCTGATAAATCAAGATGATGAAAGATTACCAGAAGGATTTAGCTGGGAAAACTTTAGCTGGGATAATTATTGTCCAGACAAAGAAATCTTAAAAGCTAAAAGTTTTGTTGCTCAGGTTATTAATGATTATACTGATGACTATTGGGCAGAAAAAATCAGAAAACATTTAAATGCTGAAGCTGAGAAAAAGAAGAGATATGAAGAAGAAAGGCAAATGAAACGAGCTGAAGCTGAGAAAAAGAAAAAAATTGAAGAAGAAGTTCGAGTGAGAGTAGGCAAAGAAATTCCAGAATTTGAAATTAAAACAGATGCTGATGCAGTCAAGATTTCTGAGAAGTGTATGAATTGTGAGTCTTTGATAAAGCAAAATAATGAATTGCTACACAACATAAAAAGGCTGAAAGAATCATATGATGTCTTGAACAAAGCCATGAATCAATACAACGAGACAAGCAGTGAACAAGCCATAGCAATGAATACACTCAAAGGAGCATACATGAGACAGTTTGACAATGTCAATTATTACACTGAAAAGTGTGCTGATCTTGAGTTGAAACTGGAAACTCAGAGAATAGAAACCGAGAGGGTTAATAGATTGTTAAAAAGTTACTCATGTTCTACTTTTGTGGTTGGCAGGATTTATCCCATAGTGGAAGAATTAAAGACGTTTGAAGAAGAGAAGACTTCGGAAGAGAAAAAGTCTGAAACAAAAGAAGATGATGAAGTGAAGATTTCTGGTAAGAAATCAAGTGTTGTCTATAACAAATGTCCACCCCCGGTCGAAAATGGATATTCTCCTCGAAATCCAAATTCAGAAAGAGTAAAAAAGGCAACAAATTTACAGTGGGAGTCTGGGTCTTCAGATAATTTGCCAGAAAATATTGATATCACGTTGACATCGTCCGACACTGATCATGAGTCCGAGTTAATAAAGAAAGTGGTCGATCAAGTGTTAGATAAGGATGAAACGGAGGAGTCCAAATCAGATTCAAAGTCTGAGTCCAACCAGTCAAAGTCAACAGTCAAAAAGGACAAACGGGTTTATAATAAAGAATTTTTGTTATCAAAATCTAATTTGAATGAAGAACCGATCAAAGTAGCATATACTTTGAAAGATTCTGACAAATTATATTCTGATGAGGCATTTCCAATAAGAGGTGTTAAAACTGAAATGATAAAAAAAGTTTTTAAACTAACATAAATTAATATTTCTGAAATAAAAGATATAAATCTTTCTGAAAAACCAAGTCCTTACACCTCAAGAGTTCAACAAAGGTTAAACAAGAAAAAGGGTTACAGTTCTGGTTCTAGTTATCAAAAGAAATCAAACCATAACGGTAATTTCAAAAAGAAAGGTTTGGGTTTTATTCCACCAAAAAATTATAAAAATGAGAAAATTTATAAATCAAAAACTTTTTTTGTTACAGGAAAAACATCTGAAGAAGAAAAAGAGAAAGTGTTCAGAAAGCAATCCAACAAAGAATTCCTTGCCAAGAAGCAAGAAGAAATGAAGAAAAGTGTTGCTCAGAAGAAGATAGAGACGAGAACCTGTTTTCAATGTAAAACAGTTGGTCACATTGTCAGGAATTGTCCAAAGGCAATACAAACAAAACAGGGAGTCTTTAGTAAACTGAAAGAAAAGATTGTTGAGAAAACCAAACCACCAACGAAAAAATTTAAAATTTTTGAAAATTCAATTTTGAGGTTGGTGAATGTTCGAAAAATGTTTACAAAAGAAAGGAAAAACTTAATAACCAAAAATGGGTTGTTAAGAATTCTAGTGATAGTTCTGGTGATGAATCTGATTCCACAAAATCAGAGGAGCCAAAAGTTGTTGTGAAAGAAGAGAAGTCAGTACCGCCTTTGGATGATGCAAATTTTCCACCATTGCGGGCTAAAAATTTTAAATCTAAAACTGGTAAAGTTGAAATTTCAAATCAATTTTTTCCTGAAAAGAATGAATTTGATGTTGAAAAGGTTTTTAACCCCACAGTGCAAAACATTTTTGGTAAAATGATTGATGGGAAGGTTAAGGGGGTTAAAGAATTCTATGAGAAAAAGATGGCTGGTAAGCAACCGAGTGTTGGTAACTCGGAATTTCCCAAGGACCGTCAGGCTTGGGAAAATTTCTCTAACTGAAAAACCTGACTTGCCGGAGCTTCCAAGTTGGTAATCGTGGAGCAGGAATCGGCATTTTTCTTGAAATATTGTTTTGGAAAATTGAAAATTTGTCACAAGTATGACTTGTCGGAACTCCCAGGTTGGTAAGTGTGGAGTAGGAATCGGCATTTTGAGATTTCAACTTACAAGTGGTAATTGTTGGTAAGCAAACCGACATGTGGTTGAAAGAAATGTTTTATCTCCAAGTGGTGAATCAGGGACATTAAGTTGCACTTGATTTCCTACAAGTGGTATTTTTGAAAAACAAAGTGATGAATGAATCCCCTAACCTACAAATAGTTTATGAAATCAACAAAACTTATTTTCCAAAAAAGCCATTTGATTAAAACAAACTTAAGTGTTTTGAAATCATAATGGGAAAATAGTTTGTTGTGTGGGGGAGTTCTAATTTTTTATGCTAAATGGATGGCGAATTGAAGTAATTCGATATCAGTTGTCACGTTACTTGTACAGTTTGTTTTCAAATTTTTTTTAAATGATTTTGAATTTTAGGGGGAGTAAGAAATTTCAGAAAATCCAAAAACATTAGAAAATTTGAAAAAGCCAAAAACATGATAAATTCAAAAATGAGTTGTGGAGTATAAAAGAGGAAATGATAGTACATCAGTAGACGATCACAACATGCTAAAGAATTGGAAAGTTCAAAAAGTAATAAACGGTCTCACTGATGATGTGCCAGTAGGTTTTTGCACATTTAGTAGATTGTGTCGAGATATAAACCTAAATTTCAAACTTACTTATCTCATGGGGAACATCTCTCGGATATATGGGTAACCCCCGAAATCTTGTTTGAAAGGTCCCTCTTTCTAAGATACTAGGTCTTTATGCTTAGTGATATCTGGGGTATTATCCAGGGACTTCTGATTTTGTGGAAGCAATGGCCAAGTCTCCGTATAATACTTTCTGCTTGCTTGAAATATAGCACCCCCCTCAGCATAAAAAATGATGAAACATTGCAAAATGCTAATCATGTGCTGTTGAAGAAAAGATTCTCTAAAGGGAACACACCTAAAAGTCGAAGCCGTCATCTCTCTGATTTTGCGGAAGCAATAGCCTGAGCTCTCATGGCCCTCGCATTTAACCCCTTACAGATATCATCCAGGTATACTCACCTGTAAGACTGAATATTGGGATCTTGATACGGGAGTATATTCTGAGGTGGGACACGCGAATAAATTTAAGTCTCTAAAACATTAATCTCGTATCTCGAAACAGTTGAATTTGTGTGAAAATTTAAGTGGATCAGTATACTGACAATCTACGTGAATCGTTTAGAACTTAAAATGTTTAAAGCTTAACGGTGTTGGTGATTTGTTTCATAAACTGATATGATCCTCTTACACAAACTCACAAAAATATAGTCTGTATATATTTCTTTACTGCATTTTGTTAAAATCAAAATTTCAAAAAGATTTTTAGTGTGTTCTAGCATAAATTTTGAAAAATTCAAAAATATTTTCGACAACTGATATTGAAGAGCTGATTTTCAAAATTCTAAGTGCTAAACATGATGAACAAAAGGTTTGGGAGAGTTTGTTTGAGATGTTTTAAGATGAAAAATTTTTTGAAAAGAAAAATGATATTTCTACAAGTGGTTCATCAGATATCAACTTGTAAAATCATTTATTGATTGATTGGTACTTGCTTGAGATTTCTAAATTTGAAAAATTTTAAATTTGAGAAAATTATTGTGAGGTAGAGATTGTGCAGGTTAGCCAGGTTTTGATCCTGAGCAGGATGTGAACCAGGTCACGATCTTAGAACCTGTGAAAAGATGTATTCCAGACTGCAATCCCGGATTATCGAAAGGGGGAGTCTGATGACATCAAGAGGGAGTCTGAAGATGGAAGCTGCTGATGCTGATGATCTTAAGGAATCAAGAGACCTGATCAAGAGGAGTATAGAGCCAGGTTGAGATTCTAGGAGAAAGAGAAAGAGATTGATTAAGGATGCTTACAATAGAGAATTTTTGGAGAGTTCGAGAAGACTGATAAAGGCTGAAGGTTTGACAACCGAAGACTCGACACCGAAGACTTCGTCAACATCCTAGGGGGAGTCTGTTGGTGCATACGTCTGTTGACTTCGTCTTGTATCAAGTCTTGTATTTATATAGATAGATCAAGGCACGAAAAACGAGAAATGTGTGTTTATAGGTATTTCGCTTGAAATGACACAGGGTCATTTCATGCGAAATCAAGTAAGTAATTCCTCTTGAAATCAGATGCTGATTTCGTTTGGTTAATTCCGTACGAAATCAGATTCCGTTTGGGCTGTTTCAAGCGAAATCACTTAGCCTATAAATACATGCTGTGCCTATTCATTTGTAACGATTCTGATTCCGGTAGTGAAGTTCTGCCGAAGTGTCTACAGTATTGTAATCGATTTGATATCAATCAAAAGACAGTTTAATGTGATTTCTCGTACAATTCAGCTGAAATAACACCGATACACTTGTTTCCGCCTTTTGTATTGGTGAAAAACTCTTCTGATCGACTCGTTTGGGTCTCAAAACGATCCTACAAATTTCACTATAGTAGGCATAATTTTCGGGCATAATACCCCCCTAATTAACGAAGTTCTGCTCCGTTGTAAGTATTATAACCCTGGTTACGTATTAGATACGCTGCCCAATTGATCCAGGGTTCCGTAACGGCTGTCGATGTTCTACCCGACGTAGTCGTTGGAATGTTGTCTCGGGGAGGGTATTACTAATGTAAATATTGGGTTATTATACTAACACATGTACATTTGTGTAATTAATAGATAACTACCAGGAAACCCTTAAAAGAAGTCTAAGACAGTAATGTGAGTAATCTCCTTTTTGTAAATTGTTTTTACAAAACCTTAAATGTTTTACAATGTGATTAAGCAGTGATTGAGTCTTTGTAGTTCTTCAATTACTGCCGGTATGTTGGGGTTTTGTATACAAAATGTGGAACACGTTAGCATTGGACAAAGAGTTAGCCAATGTGTAATATGACCCACCAGTCAGGATTGACAGTACTGAATGAGTAATTGTGTAGAAATAAACAATGTGATAGATCTCAATATTGTTAAAGGATAAAACTCTTCTTGATTAAACTTGGATTCACTCACCAGTATTTCCCACTGACAAAATGTTTTTAAACGTGTTTCAGGTAACAAAATGTGAAAGACAACTAGAAGCCAACTGGACAGCACTGAAGGCTTGGAAAAAGTGGCTATAAAAGTTACCTAAACAAAAGATGATGTTTTATTCATTAAAGAATGGATTTTCCCTATGAAAATGTTTGTAATGAAAACTTGGGTTTTATCCCAATATGTTTAATATTATAAAAGCGTGGTATTTACTCTGATAAATATTTCCTAACTACGGTCCTGATGAAATTTCCGCTGCCAAAAATGATAAATACCGATACCACCAAAACTGGTCTCGCGGCCGCCCGTTCTCGGGACAGATAAGGGGCGGGGGTTGCGACAGAAGGTGGTATCAGAGCTAAGCCCTGATTCAGCCACAAAAGTGTTCTGCTGACACCAAGATATTATTCAAATTGTTAGGAAATTAATTATATAAATACGTGTATATCTGTATTTTATTGTTGTGTGTTATTTGACTATTTGTTAGTTTACAGTATGAGTGATTAAGGACCCTCAGAAAAGTATCATCAGTTGTCCGATTCACCTAGGAGTAAAGGTACCTCTTCACAGCCTGCCCTCTCTGGGTATGCAGCTGATAATGAAGAAGAGATGTTTGTATTTAAGGCTCAGTCTGAAGAGTCGTTCCCTTAGAAAAAGAGAGGATGGTTCAGTAAGGGAGCACACGAGCGTAGGAAAAGAATGCGAAAGTTGCAACAACGGAAAGTCCTAGCAGCAGCTAAGCGAGAGACAGATGCCCACACACTGGAAATGCTTAATAGGAGCTTAGCCAATTTTCATATCCTAGCAACCACAGCTGCCGACCCAAACCTGGAACAACTAGTAGCCCCACAACCCTTACCTTTGTTCCCCACTCAGCCGATGGAGATAGAAAACAACCCCGAAAACCAAGTCCAAATGCATGATTTCAACCCTAAGGAGATACCTAGGATACCAGCCCCTAATCCCTTAGACCCAGATTACAATCCGTGGCTCGATGATCATAGGCTTTATGTGCAACGCTACCACTTAACCGACGAACCCACACCGAACTTAGCAGCCTATCCAGGTCTGGACCCTCTAGATCCCTACTACGATAACGGTGAATACATTAGGGAGATCTTAGAGAATCCGTACCCTCGGGAGGAACCCATGCCCCAGTACCCAGACCCAGTACCAGCACCTGCACCCCCAATGAGTGCAGAAAATGTGCAAGAGCTCCGAACTTTCAGAGAAGAGATTTTAGAGAGTAGCGAGAGGATGAGGCAGGTAGGAGAGCGACTCGTCTGGAAGTACGACGAGCGCAATATGGATTACTGGATGAATCCATATCAGTAAAGGTGATGGTGGAGAGAGTAATAATATATATATATATATATATGTAATAATAATAATGTATGTTGTAGTATAGACCACTTCGTGGTTAGCGATGCATAGTAGTATTTGATCGGAGTGTCGCGCTCCGGTCAAAGATAATATTTATAATCCCTAATTACCCTTAACGATAGCTAGTGGTAGCAAGGAGTCGAACCACGAAGAGTATGTGGTTTGCGAATGGACTTTGAATGAATTGTAGTAGTTGTCACTTTTATGAAGCTTGCTACTTTGTTTTTATGATTTTTGTTTATTAAAGAGATGTTGAATAAAAATACTAAGGTGATTGGATTGATTACTAACTAAAGATTAACAATTGAAAGAATTGTAATTGATTGTGTAAACAAGATAAAGAAAACAATAATGAGAGAACGGGTTCACACCCGGTTTCGGTAATAGCAAACCTAGGTTCCTACAAGTTTTAGAATTGACCTAATTGGATATATGATTAACGGATTTAGTGTACCTTGACTTAGGTGCCAATAACTATCATCATTCCTAAGAACGGACAAGAATGCACTTTGTAATCAACACAAGTGAATCCTAACCAAGATAACGCATAAGTGTACATATTCATTTCACAAAGTCTTAACTTTATCATCGTTCTACAATTTGCAAATCCAATTCAAATACACGACAATTATCAAAGGTGTTCAAAATCAAAACACAATTTGTCACACAAGTCAAAATAAACACAAATTGAAACGCTGGATAATACAGCTACCGACACCGGGATGAAACCAAGGTGATTAGCCGCTCATGGTTGAAGGAACTTGATCACCGGATGACGAAAGCTTGAATCCCGACATCTTGAAGCTTGATGATGGGAGTAAATGGTGATTAGGGTTTGTGGTGAGTGATGGTGATGAGAAAGAATGGATGGTTTGAATGGTTAGGGTTTTGAATGGAGATGATGGTGAAATTGGTGATAATGATTCTTGATTCGGATGATGGATGGTGTCAGAGATGGATTGGAAGTGATGATGGTGATGATATTAGGCTCCAAGAATAAGTTTCAAACTCAAAAACAAGTGTAACACCCGTTTCTTGGTCAAAATTGATGTTATAACTCATCCCCAACAACCCAAAACTCAATTTTCGCGAATCAGAGCAGTGAGGGGTGTCCCCGACGGCCCCTAGAAGTGCCAAAATCACCCGACGGCTTAAACGGCTGTTTACGGACTAAATCTGCCGACGGACACTTCTGAGGGGCATCGCCAACGGCCCCCTGGGAGTCGCTGACGGTGCCTATAAACCTCACTTTTTGTTTTCTTCATAACTTATTCGTTTTAGCTCCGTTTTACTCACCGTTTTCGCCCACGTACTCATAATTCAGCCCTCTATCATGCCATCTTCCAATATATTCATTTTAAATCCATTAACATCCCCCAAAACACATCCAAACTTCGTGATTAACCCGGTTTTGTTCATTTCACATCCCCAGTTGATCCCGTTTGCTCCCGATGGCCTGTAAAGCTCCCGAAAAGCACCTTAAACTCAATTAAACCTGCAAAAAACAAATCTAATTAAAAGTAAGCTATTCGAAATAAAAAGACAAGTAAAAACTCAAACTTAGACACAATTGAACACCGTTATTCGACCACGTATCAGTATTGTAATTTTAATTTCCAGTTTTAGTGTGTATTAGACGCATACTATATAAGAAAGAGTAAGTCGCAATGATCAACGTTTTTAACCAATATGTGTGTTGTGTTGTTGTTGCCTAAACTATTAAATATATTGTGATATTAATAATTGACAAATGTTTAAAATTCAGATGGACAACGAAGTAAATCAGGAAAACCAGAATAATGATAACCAGAGTAACAATAACCCGGATAACGAAAACCCGAACAACAAAAATAATGGAAACCAAGTGGATAACAGTGCCATGCAACATATAGTGGCACAAGGGATAATAGATGCGATGCCATATATTATCAAAACGGTTAGGGAAGCAGAGAATAAAAATAAACATGATAGTAAACGACCCTTTGAACCTGAACACAGCGTGAAAAATGGACCCGTACTTCAAGTGCCCATTCCCAAAATAAGAAGACCCATGTCTTATGGTTGTTCTGATAAAGAATTCTGGTCTTGTAAACCAATGGAATTCTCGGGCAATGAAGAGGCCATTGCATCTCTACGCTGGATAGAAAAGACTGAGGCGGTCTTAAGAATAAGCAAATGTGCGGAAGAGGATAAGATAATGTTTGCTTCCAATCTGTTTAAGAATTCAACACTAGAATGGTGGAACACTATCCTCCAGTCTAGGGGAAGTAATAGAACTTACAATATGGAATGGGAAGAATATAAAAACATGGTATGTAACACCTCGTAAAATCACGACCAATATAATAAAGACACGTGTCATGGACTTTAAACGTGTAGGGAATTATTTCTGAGGGACTGTAATTGTCAATCAATGTAAATATGTTAATAAAGAGATCCAAAGTGTCAACATGCCATTCTTGTGCCTCTGATTGACCTCACACGACGTTCGTATTCTTTAAAGAATAATTTATCGAACTTGAAAAGTCGTTTGTGCTCGAAATAAGGATCTTGTGAAACATAGGGGTTAAAAGTGTCAACATGTTGAAAGTAACCTCTGAATGACCTTTTAACAATCCCCAAAACAATGTGATAATTTATTTTGATCCCAAGAATAACGGATATTAAATTCGGGGAGTTTCGACGCACATAAATAAGCAAGATGTTAATTACAAGAAATAAGGGTTAAATGCGTTAATATTGCGTTTCAAGACCGTTCGGGTGACCTCGTAACTAACCGAATGCCTATTGTTAAATGTTTGAAGATTCAAGACCTTTAAAAATCAAGTTTGGGGGTTAAAAGTGCAATAAAAAATAGTTAAAACAAGTTTAGAGGGGCCAGAGACTGAAGTTGCAATTAGCTGAAACTTGGTGACCGGATGTGGCCTTGGCGCAGGCCGCGTAAGCATCAAGGCAGTTCTTACGCGGGTCGCGTAGAACTTCCAGATGCAGAAAACACTGCACAACTGCAGGTTCTTCAGGTTACACCGCCTTTGCATGCCATTTTTCGAATCCAGGAGCTCAGCCAAATGTTTTTCATGCATAGGGACACCTGGAATTCATCAGAGATCAGTTGTAGAGTTATGTGGAAGGATCTTGTGATTTTAATGTCCTATATAAGCTCTTGATTGTTTGCTAGTTCATTTGCACAATTCAAAATATATTAACAACTCGCTCTCTGGAACTTCCTGGAGCTCAAGCAAGTTTTCTTAAGTTCCTATTTCGTGCTAAGGGCCTTTATTTAGGGGACCAGTAAAAGCTACCTGTACTTGCTTGATTGTATACGACTGGGATAAATTTGTATAATTTGCTCAGGTAAATA
The DNA here is from genome assembly GCA_030545235.1 of Helianthus tuberosus. NCBI lineage: Eukaryota > Viridiplantae > Streptophyta > Magnoliopsida > Asterales > Asteraceae > Helianthus > Helianthus tuberosus. The sequence continues at coordinate 9,188,722 of CM060443.1, forward strand.
CTTTTAACTTATTTTCCCTTATACGGGCTTGGGGTACGGTATATAAAATACCGCTTGGTCGGGTATTGAATTTTTAATCGTATGAAGGTTAAATCATTGAGATAACCCGTTTAAACTGTTTTGTTTGTTTTAAGCCTTTGGGGGGTTAATGACCATGTCCTGGATATCCTCGGCTCATTCATTTAAATGGCCACGACTTAAGCACGAGGTGTAGGCATACACCTGCTGGTGCGTATGTAAAATGATATACCTACTTGTTCGAGAATAACTCGCCGTAGGTTATATTATGTGGTGTGTCTATTAATCTTTAACCCGGTATTCAACCCGGGCTACTGAACGTATAACAAACTTATAATTCTTTTACAAGATTATTTTTAAATAATTATCCCAAGTTATAAAAGATTATTTGTGCCTTGTGAATTTAAATAAATTTTCTTAAACATTTTCAAAATGAGTCGGTTAATTGTATTTACCAGTGAAAACTGACGTATTTTCCAAAAAGGTTAAGTGCAGGTACTAAGCGAAATGGGCTGGCTACTCCTAGCATCAATAAAGAGTCTTGCAAGCTTAGATGTTTAAAAATCTGTTGAACAATGTTTCTTTTATCCTTGATCCGCCTGTGGATCTCTTTACAACCGTTTTGTAATAATTGATATTACTTTCAATCGGTTTGTAATGTTGTTATCTTTAGACTTACGTTGTGCATTAAACTGTGATAAATTGACTATGATGATATCAACTACGTCACGATACTCCCCACCGGGCCCACCGGTAATATGTGGAAATATCGGGGTGTGACAGGTTGGTATCAGATCCAACATTGAGCGAATTAAACACTAGCCTTTTGTGTTTAATCTCAATCACACAGTTTGCACATTCCTCGACTTCCGAGTCTAGGCAATGAACTTAGGACTAATCCTAATTTATTTTATTTTGTCCTTTATTGTTTTCCTTTGTTGTTTCTTTTGTTTGTTTTGTCAGGATCAACAAAAATGCCGCCAAGATTCCGAAGAGGAGGAAGAGGCAAGGGGCCATTCACCGCCCCCAACGATCAAGAGGCCGGGCCTTCACACCGGCGAACTCCGTCAGCTACTATGATCACAAGTCCTCAAGAAGATTGGAGGACGTATTTGGAGCCCGCGAGGCGATCCGTGTCGCTTAGTTCATCACCCTCTTTCCATCATTCCTTTGGGCCATAATCGGATAATGAGCCCAATGATTCACACCACTCCTACCTACCACTGCAGCGGTTGGGGTCGCACCGCGCATTTCAAAACCCGACCCCGTATTTCCAGAGCCAGTTTAACCCGCCAAATCAGATTGAAAAACCAATGGGTCATAATCCATTGGGCCCCGAAGACCATTTTACTAAAGCTCAGGACATGGATATGGATGATGACCCAGATCCTGCCGAACCACCATCTGGGACACCCACTCATCCCATCGAGATTTCGGATGGGTCGTCTTTTCATGGATCACCTTATCGTGGTCCAGACAGCTATGAAGCAAGGTTTGCTTCCTACCCTTGGGAGTTTACTCCCTCCTTCCACCCATCACAGCAGCAGCAGGATCCCTCCGAGGATTCACGATTCCAGGCGGAGGACTGCAGGAAAAAGCCTAACAACAGGATATGCTACAACTGTGGAGAACAAGGTCATATCAAGCCAAACTGTCCAAAACTAGCTCCAGCCACGAATACCAAGAATACTAAAAATGCTAGAGCATTTGTTCTCACTGCAGAAGAAGAAAAGATTATCCTGGATGTGATCACCGGTACGTTTTTAGTTAATGATGTTTTTGCTAAAGTATTATTTGACTCTGGTGCGAACCAAAGTTTTATTAATACTTCTTTTTGCAAACTTCTCAATAAATCATTAACTAAACTCCCACAAGAATGTTTAGTAGAAACAGCAAATGGGGAAACCATTAAGATTTCTGAAATCTTGCAGGGAGCAAGAATAGAAATTCTAAATCAGAAATTTATTGCAAACCTTTACCCCATGAATCTGGCAGGATTTGATGTTGTGTTAGGAATGGATTGGTTAATAACTAATAAAGCCAGTATTTTATGTGATTAAAAGTCAATTCAAGTAAATTCACCAAGGGGTGAAAAGATCACAATTAAGGGAAATAAGTTCTCTAAATCCACAAAGTTCATCTCTGTGATGAAAACTGCAAGTTATATAAGAAAAGGGTCGTTAGTGTATTTGATTTCCATAATCACTAACACTAAAGGAAAAGAATTAAAGGATATTCCAGTAGTATCCCAGTTTTCAGATGTATTTCCAGAAGAGCTACCAGTGCAACATCCAAACAGAGAAGTGGAATTCAGAATCCATTTGATACCAGGAACCGCACCAATCGCCAAAGCACCTTACCGTTTGGCATCCGCAGAAATGCAAGAGCTGAAGAAACAATTAGATGAATTAATGGAAAAAGGATTCATTCAGCCAAGCTCATCGCCATGGGGAGCACCGATTTTATTCATTAAGAAGAAGGACGGATCAATGCGTATGTGCATTGACTACCGTGAATTGAACAAGGTCACGATTAAGAATCGGTATCCATTACCAAGAATAGATGATTTGTTTGATCAATTTCAAGGATCACGATTTTTCTCTAAAATTGATTTAAGGTCAGGATATCATCAATTAAAGGTACAGGAAGAGGACATTCCAAAGACCGCTTTCAGAACAAGGTATGACCATTATAAATTTACTGTGATGGCATTTGGTTTAACCAATGCCCCAGCTGCATTTATGGACATGATGAACCGAATATGTAAGCCATATTTGGATGAATTCATAATTATCTTTATAGATGATATTCTTATTTATTCCAAAAGCAAAGAGGAACATGCAGCGCATCTGCAAGCACTTCTAAGTTTATTAAGAAAAAAAAAGCTTTATGCTACGTTTTCGAAGTGTGAGTTTTGGTTAGAACAGGTACAATTTCTTGGACATCTAGTTAATCATGAAGGAATTCATGTAGATCCCACCGAGATCGAGGCAATTACCAAGTGGAAAACCCCTAAGTCACCAACCGAGGTTAGAAGTTTCTTAGGATTGGCTAGTTATTATAGAAGATTCATTCGAGATTTTTCTAGAATAGCCATTCCCTTAACTAAGTTAACCTGTAAATCTGTTAAGTTTGAATGGGGACCAAAACAAGAAGAAGCCTTTAGAATTCTTAAGCAAAGACTAACCAACGCACCCATACTAGCGTTACCAGAAGGAACTGAAGATTTTGTAATCTATTGTGACGTTTCTAAATTAGGTTATGGATATGTGTTAATGCAACGTCAAAAGGTTATAGCTTACGCCTCTAGACAACTTAAGAATCATGAAGAGAATTATTCAACCCATGATCTAGAGTTAGGAGCTATAATTTTTGCCCTTAAAATTTGCAGACATTACCTATACGGTAGTAAGTTTACCATTTTAACCGACCATAAGAGTTTAAGGTATGTTTTTGGGCAAAAGGAATTGAATATGAGACAAAGACGCTGGATGGAGATACTTAGTGATTATGATTGTAATATGCAGTATCATGCAGGAAAGGCAAATGTAGTAGCTGATGCTTTAAGTCGAAAGTATCATGAAAAGCCAAAAAGAGTACGTTCTCTTAAGTTAAATCTGCAAATAGATTTAAATGAACAGATTAGAAAAGCACAAGAATCAGTAATCAAGGATGATACTGAAAAGTTAAAAGGAATGATTAAGGAATTAGAACAAGGAACAGATGGAATTTGGAGATTCCATAAGAAAAGAATGTGGATACCTAAATTAGGAAACCTACGTCACCGTATATTAGCAGAAGCCCATAAGTCTAAGTATACGATGCATCCTGGAAGTGATAAGATGTATCAGGATTTAAAGAAGAATTTCTGGGGGATAGGAATGAAAAAGGATATAGCAGCATATGTTGCAAAGTGTTTAACATGTTCACAAGTCAAAGCTGAACATCAGAAACCCTCAGGTTTATTGCAACAATTAGAAATGCCTGTTTGGAAATGGGAATTAATAACAATGGATTTTGTTACCAAATTACCCAAAACAAGAAAAAGTAATGATACAATCTGGGTGATTGTAGATAGGCTAACTAAGTCAGCTCATTTCTTACCAATGAAAGAAACTTTCAGTATGGAACAATTAGCTAAATTATATGTAAATGAAATAGTTTCATTACATGGAATTCCTCTATCAATTGTTTCTGACAGAGATAGTCATTTTACCTCTCATTTTTGGACAAGTTTCCAAAAAGCAATGGGAACCAAGTTGAATCTAAGCACCGCTTATCATCCTCAAACGGACGGACAAAGCGAAAGGACAATTCAAACAATGGAGGACATGCTTAGAGCTTGTGTAATTGATTTTGGAGGTAATTGGGACGATCATTTACCATTGATAGAATTTTCTTATAATAACAGTTATCACACAAGTATCAATGCTGCACCATTCGAAGCACTTTATGGACGAAAGTGTCGAACACCAGTCTGTTGGGTAGAAATTGGAGAAAATCAACTATCTAGACCTGAGATAGTACAAGAAACAACAGACAAGATCATTCAAGTCAAGGAACGACTGAAAACAGCACGTGATCGACAAAAGAGTTATGCTGATAACAGACGAAAACCATTGGAATTTCAGGTAGGAGATAAAGTGTTATTGAAAGTCTCTCCTTGGAAAGGAGTGGTAAGATTCATAAAAAGGGGAAAGCTAAGTCCCAGGTATGTTGGACCTTTTAAGATTGTTAGAAGAATAGGACCTGTAGCCTATCAGCTACAACTGCCAGAGGAAATGTCAGGAATGCATGATGTATTTCATGTATCTAATCTCAAGAAGTGTTTAGCTGATGAATCGCTAGTAGTGCCTCTTAAGGATATAGAGGTAAATGAACAGTTAAAGTTTGTAGAAAGACCTCTACAGATTGAAGACAGGAAAGTTAAGAACCTCAAGCACAAGAGATTAGTTCTGGTCAAAGTGAAATGGGACTCCAAAAGAGGACTAGAATACACATGGGAGCTTGAATTAGAAATGCAAAGGAAATATCTGCACCTATTCCAGTAGATATCGAGGACGAGCTCTAAAACAAGGTGGGGAGGATATAACAACCCTCCTGAATTTTTCTGACACCCTAATATATTTTAAACTTAAAATGTACCCCGTATGTGAAAACCGAGCCCAATATACAATATATAATTAAAAATAAAATAAAAACAAAGTTTTATCATCGCTCGCGGGGCTCGTAAGCCACCCCCTTGAGCTACGCGGGCCGCAACAGCTCCAATCTCAGGCGAGTTCCTAGGCCGCCACGTGTCGGAGCTATGGTGTTGACCCAGACAAGCTAGGCCCTACCACCCCTACTACGCGGGCTGCGTAAGACGACCCTTTGGTCTACGCGGGCCGCGAGGAACCTAAAATTAGCTCCTATATAATGGGAGCTCGGCCTTTAGTTTCCGTCGCTCATTTCTTCGATCTCTCACTCAATTTCACTATAGTAGGCATAATTTCCGGGCAAAATACCCCCCTAATTAACGAAGTTCTGCTCCGTTGTAAGTATTATAACCCCGGTTACGTATTAGATACGCTGCCCAATTGATCCAGGGTTCCGTAACGGCTGTCGAGGTTCTGCCCGACGTATTACTAATGTAAATATTGGGTTATTATACTAACACATGTACATTTGTGTAATTAATAGATAACTACCAGGAAACCCTTAAAAGAATTCTAAGACAACAATGTGAGTAATCTTCTTTTTGTAAATTGTTTTTACAAAACCTTAAATGTTTTACAATGTGATTAAGCAGTGATTGAGTCTTTGTAGTTCTTCAATTACTGCCGGTATGTTGGGGTTTTGTATATAAAATGTGGAACACGTTACCATTGGACAAAGAGTTAGCCAATGTGTAATATGACCCACCAGTCAGGATTGACAGTACTGAATGAGTAATTGTGTAGAAATAAACAATGTGGTAGCTCTTAATACTGTTAAAGGATAAAACTCTTCTTGATTAAACTGGGATTCACTCACCAGTATTTCCCATTGACAAAATATTTTTAAACGCGTTTCAGGTAACAAAATGTGAAAGCCAACTAGAAGCCAGCTGGACAGCACTTAAGGCTTAGAAAAAGTGGCTATAAAAGTTACCTAAATAAAAGAAGATGTTTTATTCAATAAAGAAGGGATTTTCCCTATGAAAATGTTTGTAGTGAAAACTTGGGTTTTATCCCAATATGTTTAATATTATAAAAGCGTAGTATTTACTTTGATAAATATTTCCTAACTACGACCCTGATGAAATTTCCGCTGCCAAAAATGATAAACACCGATACGACCAAAACTGGTCTCACGGTCGCCCGGTCCCGGGACAGATAGGGGCGGGGGTTGCGACATATATGTTGTTTCCAGATGAGAACAAGTGTCCTTAGTGGTTTTAGAAACCATCAAAGAGTTCATTGTTTCGAATTATGTGAGTATAAGGCTGAATTGGGGGAAGAAGCATGCAAAACCTGCACCTGTGCATGCTTTCTATCAAAACCAGGCCCTCGCGTCGCGCGACGGCACACCCTGTTCAAGGTCGCGCAGTGCGAGCCCATAGGTATCCAGCCAACAAAGTTTGAAACTTGACAAGTTTGGCCCCTGCACCTTCTAATTCCTTGAAACTTTCATTTTAAGCACATTTAACCCTAAAAGTGAGTATATGAATGATCTATAGGGTATAATCAAACATCATTAGGTCCGGTTTCGTTAAATGATAACCAAAAACACTAGTTTTACCATGTTGACACTTCTAACCCTTTATTTACAAAAGTTAACGTATTTAATACCAAACGATATCGAAACCTCGTGAATTTTTCGTCACTTATTCTTGAGAGTATAATCAATCGTTACAAAGCCCCGGGTTCGTTAAAAGGTCACTCAGAGGTAGTAATTTAACATGTTGACACGTTTAACCCCCGTGTCTTGTAAACTTTAACTTTCTATCACAAACGACTTCCTACGTTCCATAATTTATTCGTTTAAGAGTACAAACATCGTGTAAGGTTATTGAAAGGCATAGTTTTCATATGTTGACACTTTGGACCCTTCCACACATATCTTTTCCTTGTTTGTCAACTTTAGTCCTTCGAAATCAATTCATTCCACGTTTAAAGTTTATGACACGTGTCATTACTACATTGGACATGATTTTTGCGAGGTGTTTCATCATCACCCCCTTAAAAGAAATCTCGACCTCGAGATTTATTGAAAAAAATGATGGTATTTATGTTTCATCATGGATTCAACTTCCCACGTATATTCTGGGCCTCTATGGGCATCCCATTTTACCTTCACAATTGGCACATTCTTCCTTCGAAGCTTCTTAACATGTCGATCCTCGATCGACAAAGGTTTTTCAACGAACTTCATGCTTTCGTCAATCTGCACGTCCTTATGAGACATTGCTAGCGATTCATCGGCTAGACATTTCTTTAAATTGCAGATGTGGAATACGTTATGAATTCCACTAAGCTCTTCAGGTAGATTCAGCTTGTAGGCTACAGTCCCGACACATTCAATGATCTCGAATGGTCCTATATATCTTGGGCTTAGCTTGCCCTTTTTTTCCAAATCGCATCACCCCTTTCCAGGGTGACACCTTGAGTAGTACTTTATCACCAACTTCAAATTTTAGAGGTTTGCGCCTCTTATCTGTGTAGCTCTTCTGCATATCCCTGGCAGCTTTCAGACGATCACGAATCTGAACAATCTTATCCGTCATCTCAAGGACTATATCAGGTCATGATAGTTGGGTTTCTCCAACTTTCGCCAAACAAACTGGCGTTCTGCACTTCCTTCCATATAAGGCCTCAAAAGGCGCGGCTTGGATACTCGAATGATAACTATTATTGTATGAAAATTCAATCAAAGGAAGATGGTTATCCCAACTTCCACCCAAGTTAATAACACAAGCCCTGAGCATATCCTCAAGCGTTTGAATCGTACGCTCGCTTTGCCCATCCGTCTGAGGATGATAAGCAGTACTGAAATTTAAACGAGTGCCTGGAGATTACTGAAAGCTTTTCCAAAAATGAGATGTATATCTAGTATCCCTATCAGAGATAATAGATACTGGCACTCCGTGGAGAGATACTATCTCATCCACATATAGTTGAGCTAGCTTATCGGAGCTGTGCGTTTCTTTAATGGGCAAGAAGTGAGCTGACTTGGTCAGCCTGTCGACTATAACCCATATCATATCATTCCCATGCTTCGTCCTTGGTAACTTAGTAATGAAATCCATAGTTACCATTTCCCATTTTCAAGTGGGAAGTTCAGGCTGTTGTAGCAAACCTGACGACTTTTGGTGCTCGGCTTTAACCTGTGCACACTTCAGACATTTAGCCACATATGTGGCTATAGATTTCTTCAAACCTATCCAACAATAATTTGCCTTTAGATCGTGGTACATCTTATCACTGCCTGGATGAACTGAATATTTTGAACTATGAGCTTCCTGAAGGATCACATCTCTAAGCCCTCCATGGATTGGAACCCAGATTCGACCATTTAATCTAAGGATTCAATCCTTGCCATAAGACAATTGATCAGTAGTTACGCCTAACTTCTCATTCGGAAAGTTAGTTTCTAATACAGCTTCCTTCTGAGCAGCTAACAGCCTTTCATTCAAGTTGTTCCTTAATTCGATGTTTTTAGCGTTGATCCTTATTGGTTTAATCCTTTCTTTCCTGCATAAGGCATCAGCGACCACATTTGCCTTGCCAGGATGGTAGCGTATCTCACAATCATAGTCGTTTAATGTTTCCATCCAGCGTCGCCGCCTCATATTGAGATATTTTTGGTTAAACAAATGTTGAAGGCTTTTGTGATCTGAATAAATTACACACTTGGTTCCATACAGGTAATGCCTCCAAAGTTTGAGTGCAAACACAACGGCACCCAATTCCAAATAATGGGTGGTGTAGTTCTTTTCATGCACTTTCAATTGACGTGAAGCATAGGCAATAACATTGCCTCTCTGCATAAGCACACAACCCATACCTGTGTGCGATGTGTCGCAATAAACAACAAACTCTTCTATCCCTTATGGCAATGTCAACACAGGGGCATTGCTTAATTTCTGCTTGAGAATCTCAAAAGATTCTTGATGTTTGGGACCCCAGTCATACTTTACATTCTTTCGAGTTAACGAGGTTAAAGGTGCAGCAATCCTTGAAAAGTTTTCAATGAAACGTCTGTAGTATCCTGGTAGACCGAAGAAGCTACGAATCTCTGTAGGTGTTTTTGGTGCTTGCCAATTCATAATCGCTTCTAAGTAAGGAGGAACATGCAAGACATTTGCACACACTTCTAAGTATATTAAGGAAAGAAAATGTAACACCTCGTAATTTCATGTTCAATAATGTATTGACACGTGTCATAAGCTTTAAACGTGTAAAAGATCACTTATGAAGGACTAAAGTTGACAAACATGGAAAGTATGTGAATATAAGGGTTCAAAGTGTCAACAATGGATAAATATGCCCTACAATAACCTAACACGATGTTTATACCCTTAAACGAATAAATCATGGATCATACGAAGCAAATCGTGGAAGAAAGTGAGAGATTTCAAACTACAGGGGTTAAATGTGTCAACATGTTGAAAGTGTACATCCGAGTGACCTTTTAGCAAACCCGAAGATTTGTAACGATAAATTATACTCACTAAAATATGTGGTAAAATTTTTACCAAGTTTCGTTATCGTATGAGAAAGTTATGATCAAATTCGTATACGAGGGGTTAAAAGCGTAAACATTGGAATTTATGACTTTTCGGGTGATCACAAAGTTAACCAAGGACTTGCCAATGTTTAAACATGTCATGGAGCCCTTAAAAGCAAGCTTAGAAGGCCAAAAGTGCAAGAAAAACACTTAAAACCACGTTAGAAAGGACCAGGGGCTGAATTGCAAAACATGAAACTTGTTTGGCCTGTTGCGCCGGTTTTAGGCGCCCCGCGAGGGACCCTTCGCGACCCGCGTACAACCTGCCAGCGCAGAATCTGCGCACAGCTGCCTGTTGCAGCTCTGAAACCGACTTTAAACATTTGTTTTCTTATACCAGGGGCTCTCCAATGGTAATACATGCATAGAGGGCACTTGTCTTGATCTCATAACATCAGTAGACTACCTTGGCATCATCCTAAGAGATCAAAATCACTATATAAAGAGCTCCCAAGTTGAAATACTTTGTTCATTCACTTGCAAAAGTTCACAAGACTCATTCTGGAGCTCCTCTGATCAGCAACAAGATTCCTTAGGCTCCCTAATCATACTTAGGACCTTTGTAAGTGTCCTTAACCCTTCCTAATTCAGTTTAGCTTAGTTAATTAGCTAAAAGTCAAACCGTCGTAATTAAAGTTTGACTTCGTGATTAATTAAAATTTGTTCAGTCAAATCTCGAATTAAAAGTACCTATAAGTAGGTATTTATGTGGGTAATAAACCCTTAAAAGGGTACTCTCTGATTCCCACTCTAACTAGGTCAATTGTCGGGTCAAACTTGTTATTAAAAAGTCAACATAATGCTTATTTTCAAATTTATGCATAATTAGCAATGTAGGAGACATGCAACCTGTTTGATCACTAATATAACTTGGTAATTAATGTAAGAACATGTTTAAACATGTTCAACCCGACAATTTTCAGTTTAGACTTGGATCGGAACCGAAAATCGCATAATTTGACTTTGGCTTTGACTTTCAGTTCTGACCCATTTAAGCATGTTTTAGAATTGCCTTAGAGCTTTATTTGGACCAGGTTTCATATAAGTATAACTCTTTGAGATTATACAACTTGGTTCATTAGTTATCCGATTCATATGCATGTTTCCGTTAAGTGCTTAAATGTTGACTATTATGCCCTTTTGCCTATAAAACGTGATTTTTGAAAATGTAAAAGAGTAGAAACCTTAGTTACTAATTTATAAACTTGCACCTAAAATTTGACATCAGTTTGAGGTCTAAATTAAGAGTTATGCTCATTAGCGTAATTAGAAAGCTTTTTAGTAACTAAATGGCGTAATTAGCATATAGCATATCTAAACCCACTTTTTGATATCAAAATTTTTACTCACTGATGTAATATAATATTTTGGGATTTTTAAAGATTTTTAATTAATTTTAGGCTGAGCATAACTTAAGGTCGTAGCTTTAATTCGGTTAATGCCGGGTTTGCCCTTTTAAGCTATAAAATGAGTTTTACAAATCCTTTTGACCCCAAACCTTTTGCTACTGATTTTATTTAATAAATAAAGTATTTTGAGTCTTCTGGAATTATAAAAATATCAGCTTTCCTTTGAAAACCCGGAAATGGCTCCAAATCCCCTTTTTAAGCGTTTTTAACACATAGTATATATTAAAATTATTTTAAACATATAAGGTTTGATGCCTACTGATATTTTTAGTAAATTTTCATATTTTAACAGTAAGCAAAAGTTTTAAACTCAGATTTCCAGTTTTGACCTTTTAAGCCTATGTGAAATTACCAAAATACCCCTAAGATGCATAGTTTGGTTTTAAATGATAAATTTCACATATATCTAGTACCCTATTGTTATAACTTATTAAATTAAGTATATTTACTGAATAAATCAGACCTGTAACTCAGATTACTAATTAAACTCTTTTATAACCTTTTAAATGACCAAAATGCCCTTACAAGGCATAGTTTGAGTTTAAATCTATTTCGGGCATAATAGAAGACATCTTACTGATGTCAGAACATCTTTAAGGCATATTAACTCAGGAAAATTGCATAGGACTCATTTGGTTACTCGTTACGCACTTTTCGCGTTCGGATCGGCTTATGTAACTAGTTTGCATATATTAGCCGAAACGGGTCAAACCTTATCATTTTTGTCTCAAAATCCAGAATGTGTTTAGTTTACCTATATTATACAAGTCTTCAAAATTGTCGGGTCTAAATCACATTCCATTCCGGTCTTCGCTTAATCATGCGTTTGAACCGTATCTTCCTTAAAACTAACCGGTCTAAGCTTAAGCTTAATTAAAGACCCGTTAGAAATCTAATAGGTTATTATAAACATTCGTTCCAGATTAGGAGCCCAGTAAAAGCCATCTGTACTTGCTGTATTTGACTTATACATTGCTCAGGTAAATACTCTTAGCTTATTTTCCCTATACGGGCTTGGGATACGGTATTATAATAATACCGCTTGGTCGGGTATGTAATTATTTAAATCGGATTGTGATTAATGTATTTACATAATTCGTTTAATATGTATTATTTGGTGTATGGCCTTTGGGGGTTAAATAACCATGTCCCAGATATCCTTGGCATCATTCAAAGAAATGGCCACGACCTAAGCACGGGGTGTAGGCGTACACCTGACAGTTGCATATGTAAAAACTGGTAGTCCACTTAAAGGAATCAACCTTGTGGGTATTATACCTGTGGCGTGTCAGTTAATCTAGACCGGCCCTACAAACCGGCCCTGATGGACGACAAATAAGTAAAACTGTATACAAGATTATTTTTAATAATCGTCCCAAGTTATAAAAGATATTTTTGCCGAAGTGCATTCAAATCAATTTTCAAACTTTTTCAAAATGAGTCAGTTGAGTTGTATTTACCAGTGTAAACTGACGTATTTTCCAAAAAGGTTAAGTGCAGGTGCTACACGTAATAGGCTGGATACTCCAGACACCAATAATCAAGTCTCGCAAAGCTTTAGGTGTCGAAGTCTGTTGAACAGTTTTCCTCTTTATTTTGATCCGCCTGTGGATTGTTTCAGCTACATTGTGATACTTTATATTACAATTTTATTCGGTTGAAATAAATCTATCTTTTGCTTCCGCTGTGCATTTAAATATTGTGTTGTTTGACTATGATGATATCAACTACGTCACGATACTCCCCACCGGGCCCACCGGTAATACGTGGAAATATCGGGGTGTGACAGAAAAGCTTTATGCAAAGTTTACAAAGTGTGAATTTTGGTTAGAACAGGTACAATTTCTTGGACACTTAGTCAATCATGAAGGAATTCATGTAGATCCCTCAAAGATTGAGGCAATTACTGAATGGAAAACCCCTGAGTCACCAACTGAGGTTAGAAGTTTCTTAGGATTGGCCAGTTATTATAGAATATTTATTCAAGATTTTTCTAGAATAACCATTCCCTTAACTAAGTTGACTTGTAAATCTGTTAAGTTTGAATGGGGATCAAAACAAGAAGAAGCTTTTAGAATTCTTAAGCAAAGATTAACCAACGCACCCATACTAGCGTTACCAGAAGGAACTGAAGACTTTGTAGTATATTGTGACGCTTCTAAATTAGGTTATGGATGTGTGTTAATGCAACACCAAAAGGTTATAGCATACGCCTCTAGACAACTTAAGAATAACGAAGAGAATTATTCAACACATGATTTAGAATTAGGAGCTATAATTTTTGCCCTGAAAATTTGGAGACATTACCTTTACGGTAGTTAGTTTACCATTTTCACAGATCATAAGAGTTTAAGGTATGTTTTCGGGCAAAAAGAGTTGAATATGAGACAAAGACGCTGGATGGAATTTCTTAGCGACTATGATTGTAATATCCAGTATCATGCAGGAAAGTCAAATGTAGTAGCTGATGCTTTAAGTCGAAAGTACCACGAAAAGTCAAAAAGAGTACGCTCACTTAAACTAAATCTACAAGTAGATTTAAATGAACAGATTAGAAAAGCACAAGAATTAGTAATCAAGGACGATACTGAAAAATTAAATGGAATGATTAAGGAATAGAACAAGGAACAGATGGAATTTGGAGTTTCCATAAGAAGAGAATGTGGATACCAAAAATAGGAAACCTACGCCACCGTATATTAGAAGAAGCCCATAAGTCTAAGTATACGATGCATCCTGGAAATGATAAGATGTATCAGGATTTAAGAAAGAATTTTTGGTGGATAGGAATGAAGAAAGATTTAGCAGCTTATGTTTCCAAATGTCTAACCTGTTCACAGGTCAAAGCTGAACATCAGAAACCCTCAGGTTTATTGCAGCAGTTAGAAATGCCAGTATGCAAATGGGAATTAGTAACAATGGATTTTGTTACTAAATTACCCAAAACAAGAAAAGGTAATGATACAATCTGGGTGATTGTAGACAGACTAACTAAGTCAGCTCATTTCCTACCAATGAAGGAAACTTTCAGTATGGAACAGTTAGCTAAACTGTATGTAAATGAAATAGTTTCATTACATGGAAGTCCTTTATCAATTGTTTCTGACAGAGATAGCCGTTTTACCTCTCATTTTTGGACAAGTTTCCAAAAAGCAATGGGAACCAAGTTGAATCTAAGCATCGCTTATCATCCTCAAACGGATGGACAAAGCGAAAGTACAATTCAGACGATGGAGGATATGCTTAGAGCTTGTGTAATTGATTTCGGAGGTAATTGGGACGATCACTTACCTTTAATAGAATTCTCTTACAATAACAGTTATCATACTAGTATCAATGCTGCACCATTCGAAGCACTTTATGGATGAAAGTGTCGAACCCCAGTCTGCTGGGCAGAAATTGGAGAAAAGCAACTATCCGGGCCTGAGATAGTGCAAGAAACAATTGACAAAATCATTCAAGTCAAGGAACGACTGAAAGCAGCACGCGATCGACAAAAGAGTTATGCTGATAACAGACGAAAACCCTTGGAATTTCAGGTAGGAGACAAGGTGTTGTTAAAAGTCTCACCTTGGAAAGGAGTTGTCAGACTCATCAAAAGAGGAAAGCTAAGCCCCAGGTATATTGGACCTTTTGAGATTATTAAAAGAATAGGACCTGTAGCTTATCAACTACAACTGCCAGAGGAAATGGCAGGAATACATGATGTATTTCATGTATGTAATCTCAAGAAATGCAAGTCGATGAATCTCTAGTAGTGCCTCTTAAGGATATAGCGGTAAATGAAAAGCTTAAGTTTATAGAAAAGCCTCTACAGATTGAAGACAGGAAAGTCAAGAATCTCAAACACAAGAGACTAGTTCTAGTCAAAGTGAAATGGGACTCCAAGAGAGGACCAGAATATACATGGGAGCTTGAATCAGAGATGCAAAAGAAATATCCACACTTATTCCAGTAGATCTCGAGGACGAGCTCTAAAACAAGGTGGGGAGGATATAACAACCCTCCAAAATATTTCTGACACCCCTAATATATTTAAAGTATCCCTGTATGTTTTAACACATACCCCGTAAGTGAAAACCGAGCCCGAAATACCATATATAATTAAAAATGTAATAAAAACAAGATTTTTACCTCGCTCGCGGGTCACGAACATGTTGACTGAGAGTTACGCGGGGAGCAACAGCCTTGTCACGCAACGACACCCTGAGATGCCACGTGGCAGGCTCGTGTCAGGTCTATAGTTGGCGAATCAGCGATCCTAGGCCCTACCCCCTATGTCGCGGGCCACGTAAGAAGACCTTTGAGTCTTCGCGGGCCGCGAGGAACTGCGAATCAGGCCCTATAAATAGAGACCTTCGGCCTTCAGTCCCAACTCGCACCAAAACTTTCTCTCTCTTAAATTTCTGAACAATAAACATAATTTTCGGGTAATAATACCCCCTAATTTTCGAAGTTCTGCCCCGTTGTAAGTATCATAACCTCGGTTACGTATTAGATATGCTGCCCGATTGATCCCGGGTTCCATAACAGCTGTCGTGGTTCTGCCCGACGTAGTCATTGGAATGTCGTCTCGGGAAGGGTATTACTAATATAAATATTGGGTTATTGTACTAATGCGTGTGCATTTGTGTAAATTAATCGATAATTATCAGGAAATCCTAAAGAAAACCTAAGACTGCAATGTGAGTAATCTCCTTTTTTGTAAATTTATATGCAAACTGTTTTTACAAAACCTCATATGATTAACATTATATTAAACAGAGATTGAGTATTTGTATTCTAAAATTATCGTCGGTATGTTGGGGTTTTGTATACAAAATTTGTTGCTACATTGTGAGTAGTAACATGACCACAAGTCGGGTTGACAGTGCCGTGGGTGCTAATTAAAGTAGATGGAAACAAATGTAATTGCGAGATCGCCCTCAATACTGTAGACTGATAAAACCTGTTTTGATTAAACTAAGATTCACTCACCAGTATTTCCCACTGACAAAATGTTTTTAAACGTGTTTCAGGTAATAAAATGTGAAAGTCAAATAGAAGCCAGCTGGACAGCAATGAAGGCTTGGAAAAGTGGCTATAAAAGTTACCTAAATAAAGAGATGTTTTATTTAAATAAAATAGGGTTTATCCCTATGAAAATGTGTGTACTAGAAACTTGGGATTTTCCCATATGTTTAATATTATAAAAGCGTGGTATTTTACTCTGATAAAATATTTCCTAACTATGATCCTGATGAAAATTCCACTGCCAAACTGATAAATACCGATACCACCAAATCTGGCCGCGGCCGCTCGTTCCGAGGGTGTTAGGGAACGGGGGTTGCTACATTATGCTCTTTTGACTTGCAGATCCCCCAAACTTTAGGCTGCGACTGTGATTCGAGTCTGCATTTCCCAAAATGGTGCTTCTTGCAGATTTTACACTTGGGCTTCTCACCTGTCTGCTGGGAGTCCTTCTTAAACCCAGAACTCTTTTTATGCTCAGAGTTACCCTTTCTTTTCTTGTCGGAGCGACGTGAGCTCTCATCTTCCCTTTTCCTTTTTCCCTCATCAGAAGTCTTAACAGACTTATTCCTAACCGCATTGAGTGTGAGGGATAAGGACAAATCTACCACAGACCTATAAGTGGTAGGCCTAGATACTTTAACGTTGCCTTTGATTTCTGGGGCCATGCCTCCAGTGAAGCGCGCTATGCGCTTTGGTTCTGGTGTGACCAAATAGGGAACCAATCGAGACATGGTGTTAAAACTCGTAACATATGCCTGACAATCCAAATTCTTCATGACCAGAGTCAAGAAGTCAGTTTTGATTTTCTCTACCTCATGCTGAGGACAGAAGTTTTCCTTGATTAGTGCTACAAATTGCTCCCAAGACAAGTTATACAGTGGGACCTTCCCTGTGTCTTGGATTAACGATCTCCACCAAGCTAATGCTTCCCCTTTAAACAACTGTGAAACAAACTTCACAACATCCTGTTCCGCACATCCACTGATATCTACTACAGTATCCATCTCATCAAGCCATGTCATACAGTCAATGGCACTTTTTTCACCTGTAAAGTCCCTTGGCTTGCAAGAGATGAAGTATTTGTAAGAACAGGTCTTTGAACGCAGTTCCTGGTTAAGCACAATTTGCTTGGATGGGAGACTCTTCTGATTCGACGAATGACGATAATCGTCCTTATTTGACTCATGTGTTTTTGAAGGGGGCTTACTATGAGCCACATATTGAGTCTTTGTGCGAGTATTACTTGGTTCTTTTAACTGTCTGTCAATGGATCTAGTGACAGCATTATCTATCATTGCTTGTAGTTCTACACTAGTTACATTTACTCTGGTGTTATCATTTCTTTCCCTTGGATGACTATTAATTTCCTAAGATTCAGGCATGCTGAAGCTTGTTTGCTATAAAACAATTGAAAATAATGTGTTTAGAAGTTTTATTATGGAATCATCGTTTTCGATGATTCATTAACCATGGTAAATATACACCATGTTGGTTAATTTGTTAAGCAAATTTATTTAAATTTTTCATTATGGTTAATCCCAGTTATAAACTATTATGCATATTAAGGTGGCACAAAAATGGCCTAGTCACAAGGACAGTTTAATTTATAAGCCACGGTCTTATAGGATCGAGTCATTAAGGCTCGAACATAGTTCATCACCTTTTCTTGATAGGGAGTCATAAGCTGCAACTGTCATTAGTCTTATTGAACAATAAATATGGCCCGTAAGCACTTCATCACTAATGGATGTTTATAATATGATCATCTCATTGATGATATAAGCCATGATTTTCTAGATCATTGGGCCAAATAAGAAATTGGAAGAATCCAATATAAAGATGACTGGTGTGACTTTATCGAATCACATTTTCCAGGAGTGCTAACATGTTTTCAGATGTTAACAAAGATTTGAATCTTAAAAAGGTTTTACCATCATGGCCATTTGTAACACCTCAAAACCCGAATGTTTATATTCGGTAAATGTTCTTATATGGTATATCATGAAATAAACAACTAGGCTATTTAACCTAGTTAGGAATGTGGTAAAAATCAATTAAAGGATGATAGTTGTGCCAATATTATTTAGTGGCAAACTTGAGGGACTAAAGTGGGGCAAAGTAAAAGTTGAATTTAATATATGAAAGACACACACAAACACACAAATCGTGTGTGTTCTAGAACGAGCAGGAGCTCCATAAGCTCAAGAAACCCTAAGCATGAAGAATCATCAAATTGAAGGGTGAATCGAGGTCTAAATTCATGAATAAACACGGATTAATGATCACCTACACGAGGGGATCATAAGGTATGTCTTAAAAGTTAGATTGGTGATCTTTCACGAAGTGGGTTATGATGTAAGTTGCGAATTCGTATGAAATTGAGAACGGGTATGTGTTAGAATCATCATATAGAACATGGATTATGCATGGTTTAGGTATTTTTAAGGGTGAAACCCATTTGTTACGGTGAAGATGATGACATGGGTAAATCATCCATGTCCAAATTCTTGCTTATTATTGATGTATTTTGATATATATGATGGATTCTTGTTAGAGGGATTGAAAGAAATGTGATACTAGTAGGTCGATGTTTATGTATGGATGATTCGTGTTGATTAGAATGAAGAATTTGATGAATTATGTGTGAGATTGATAGAATATGCATGAATTAGTTGTATACTATGCTTAGGAGGTAGTATACACACCAAATGTATGATGAACTTATGAGGAATTTGAGATTAGATCACTTGTAAGTGATTAACAAAGTAGTTATGAAGTGGGTTTTGATGATATGATAGAAGTAATGATATGCTTATGTTAATGATGTTTGATAATCTTATATGT
Source organism: Helianthus tuberosus (assembly GCA_030545235.1). Lineage (NCBI taxonomy): Eukaryota > Viridiplantae > Streptophyta > Magnoliopsida > Asterales > Asteraceae > Helianthus > Helianthus tuberosus. The sequence goes on from CM060443.1 coordinate 9,207,756, forward strand.
GTATGTATGTTTAAAGAAATTGGATAAGAAATGATGAATTAGCATGTTATAAGGTTAAATGATAAACTTAATATAAGATTCGTGTGATGAAAAGGTTGTGATGAATGATAAATAAGCTAACTATCTTGAGAATGATATATGATAGTTGATGCTTGATAAGCGACATGGAAGCTTGGGAAATAAGCGGGTCAATCGGGACTAATGCGCACGGGAAGCATATTCGGATGTTAGGTAAGTAAAGCTTACCCCTTTTTATTCGTATTAGAATATCTACTTGTTGAATAGATTATGAACATGGTAAGTGTATATGTGAAGTATGATGTTCCGACAAGTTTTGATATGTGTCGGAACATGTGGTCATGGTAAGAAACTAAGTTTCATGGTTAAAAAGGGTAAAAAGGGTAGTATGGTAATTTTAGTTATGAGTTAATGAGGGGATAAGTTACATGGAGGGAATAATGACTAATTAAAGATTTCATAAGGATGAAATGGGCATTTAGACTAAATGAGCCAAATGGTTTGGTGATATCGACTATGAATTGTTTGGCAAGTATTACGAATTTACAGAATGAATAGCGAAAGGATTTCGTTGAGATCATTTAACATGGTGGATGAAGTATTAAACGGATCTTAGCTTTGATCCAAGCAAGGTATGTGTGTTAGAATTGTAGTTAAGTGGTAGGATTGGTTAAATATGCGATGAAGTCCTTGGTTATAAAGGATGGAGCAATGTTAACAAAAACGCCCTTGATAGGTATATCGGGCAAACGACCTTAAATGTCAATTGGAAACAAGCTAATCGATTAGAGTAATGTTTTGGTCATGTGTGAAAGCGAAGAGTATGGTTTTGTATGTCATAGACCATTTAATGCGTAAATACCCATAACGGGTCAAAATAGGCTTTTAGCGGAAATGGGTTAAGAGGATGCAAGACATCCAAGAATTTAATCTTTTATAATAAACAACGTTGAAATTATAAGGCTCATGAGAAATTGAGGTCAAATAAACAGATTATTTTGATAAATGCATGAACGGGTCGAAACATAGTAAAAAGGTGATAAGTCGATAGCTTAAAAGTCTAGAATTTTGTTAATCCTAATGTTGGATTTCAAGTTCACATGATAGAACATCAAATTACGATCATGTGGGAAGAAACGGGAGGTTAAACGGGTAAACGGTTTGAAAGTTATGCAAGTTTTAGCGTAAACGGACAAAACAAAGGCTCGGGTGCCGTAAAATACGGCCCAGGCCGTAATTTACGGCCTCCCCTGCATCAGCATCATGTTTGAGGCCCGTAATCAGTAGGCAGGCCGTATTTTGGGTCGTATTTTACTGGATAGGCCGTAATTTACGGCCCCTGGGGGGTTTGGACGGTTTTCTTTTGTAAGATTTTGACCGAATGTGTTATACATGCGAATAGATGGAACTTGTTTATAAGCAAGTCTATTATCGGATGATCATATGCATGACTAGGGAGGTGTGTTAATTAAGTTTAAGTGAATAGGATGGTATATAGATATGAATAAATGGAGTCATAGTGAGTTTGAGTCGTATGAACTAGTATGCGTGATGTGTATAGAAGATATATATATATATATATGTACATAATTATGCGAAAGGCATGTATGGAAGTAGTTATGTATTAACGTATACAAGTATGTAGTTATGCTTGAAAGTATGTATATATGTGGGTACGTATGTATGCATGTAAGCAAGTAAGTATGCATGGTTGTATGCAAGTTTTCAATACGATCGAGTATCGACATCATTAATAGTGTACCTTGTGAACGAAGTGTAACGCAGGAATAGCAAAGAAGTCTCACCGCGGATTGTTTGATCGGATTGAAAGCCGGAATGTAAAGAGTTAACGGAACGAAAAGTAAACGTGAGTGAATCTTGTATGTTTATGATGCGTACTAATGTTATGAATTTTATGTGGTGAGCGCAGGTAGTACGAAACACGAGGATCATCAAGGGATAGAGATCTAGGACCGAGTCACTTGAAGGATTGTACGGGATTGTCTGAAAATGTAATTTGATACACATAAGTTATGTTTTATTCTGTAAATGAGTTAGATTGATGTATTCAATATAAAAGAGTTGTTTTAAAAAATGAACTTTCAAGTAAGGCATAAAGTTTATAATAAAAGAAATTTTATGGCACGAATTTTCCGCTGCGACTTTTTGTCAAATACGAACTAGGGCCTTACAAGTTGGTATCAGAGCCCTGGTTTGAGAGAATCAAGTACGAGAGTATAGGTACTTGAAGTCAAACCTGTGTGCTCTTGTGATAAGGAACCCGTACAATCCAGGACTCGATCAAGATCTAAAGGTAGAAATGGAATGAAAACGTGTATGTATGCATTCATATGAAGAAACTAACGGTTATATTATGTGTAAGGTAAGCATAACCACTTGGAAAGGATGATCCGTGAATGCGGTCTAGAACCGGCATCAAGGCAAGTGCTAAGACAAATGGACCCCAGGTGCGTAAATTTAACGTGTGGGCGTATGAAGTGGTATAATTAAGCGAGTGAAAGAAAATTTTAAAGGAAATATAATAGTGATATGGCTATGAAGTTTTGAAAATGATACACGTGCCGAAACTTAATTCTTCGGACATAAGGTGGCGATTACACGAAGACACGAAACTAGTATGTGGATTGTGTACCTGGCCAGTACACAAGGAACATATGACGTTCGTGAGACTGTGATAATTGCTACAGATATGTCCGTTAGAATTAGGTAGTAGGTGGACGTGAGGGTGAAGAGAAACATAAGACTTTCAGGAATGAAAGTACGAATGATATGTTAGAATCCGCAAGATGGATTCGAAGCATGAAAAGAATAAAAGTATGAATGATATGTTAGAATCCGCGAGACGGATTCGAAGCATGAAAGTAATGAAGTATGAATGACCTGTTTGAATCCGCGAGACGGATTCAAGGAATGAAAGGCATGAATGGAATGTTTGAATCCGTAAAACGGATTCGAGGAAATGAAATGTAGAAATGATATGTCTGAATCCGCGAGACGGATTCAACACATGTAAGGAATGAAAGATGTGAATGATATGTTTGAAATCCGTTAGATGGATTCAAATCATAGAAGGAAGAAAATGTATGAATGGTACGTTTGGAACCGCTGGACGGATTTAAAAATATAAAAAGGATGAAATTAGCCCATATCAGAATATGCCAATAGTTTGACCCTGGTCGCGTCAAATGAGTCATATGAGTAAATATAAAGTAACTGAATGAAAGAATGATCGTAATTGGCATGCAAACCTAAATTTTTAAAACGAAAGGAAGAAGTTTCGAACAAGCTATGTGTTAAATGTGTTAGAAATCGACTCTTAGGAGTCATAATAAATGACGGGCTACGACCCGGACAATAAATTAAGTATGAGCAAAAAGGATAAGTTTTACTAACAATACCGAAATGATGTAATGAATGTTTTTGCAAGTAAGCATGAATGGAAAGAAGTACGAACGTGTGCCTCAATACTTATACGATAATTAAGAAATGTCAGTTAAGCCTTGAAAAGTCAAATGAAGGTTGACGAAATAAGTAACTAGAATGAAAGAAATTCGTGCGAGAAATGAAATGTTCTAACTGTTAAAATTGTTGATGATAATGTTAGAACCCTTGATGTGATGAAACCAATCGAATTGGTGGAAGGATGTATATGATTGGAAGCGCATTACTTGGATGAATGAAATCTAGCCTGGTACAGCTAGCACTCGTGAAGAATGTGGACAGATCTTATTTACGGATCGCTGAAGTATGGAAGGAAATCGAGGTAAGTAAAATGCTTTAATTTATGTCAGATAAGTATGAATTCGTAAATTGAAAACGCCCTAAAAATGCATGGTGGAATGAGTACGGTATAGTACGGAATATTTGATTCCTAATAGTTGACATAAGAAGAAAACTATGTCATTAAGGAATGAATCTCAAAGGTTTTAAGTGAAAATTTCGAGAATTGGTTAAACTCTCGTATAATGAATTTGCATGACACGTGGGCTTATGCAAATTAAATAATGTATGAAATGAGAGGAATAGTAATGTAGAATGAATAAGGTGAATTGAAGGTAACGTAAGAGTATGTATGGTACAAATAACTATAGAAAATGAATAATGATGTTAACTTTGGAGTCAAGCACGGATGCATGACTATGAAATAGTAACTTCGATGTGATAACGAAACAAAATCAAATGATATGTAATATATGAATAGAATATGATCTTAAAGGATGAGATGAAGGTATTAGAATTGTTATAAACGAATCATATGAAAGTAAGTATTATTATAAGTTTGAATGAATATGTACATTGAACTGTTACTAAACGGTCAAGGAAATGAGAAAGTTACGTGGAAATATGGCATGGAAAGTATAGACTTGTTAGGAAGAAGTCAATCGTATAAATAATTACGAAATGAGATAGGATGATTACTTATAATTATGATGTGATCATAAAGTCAAACATAGATATGTGTATGTGTAAATGGAAGTGAGAAAGGTTTCGGGGACGAAACCTTATTTAAGGGGGATAGATATGTAACACCTCAAAACCCGAATGTTTATATTCGGTAAATGTTCTTATATGGTATATCATGAAATAAACAACTAGGCTATTTAACCTAGTTAGGAATGTGGTAAAAATCAATTAAAGGATGATAGTTGTGCCAATATTATTTAGTGGCAAACTTGAGGGACTAAAGTGGGGCAAAGTAAAAGTTGAATTTAATATATGAAAGACACACACAAACACACAAATCATGTGTGTGTGTTCTAGAACGAGCAGGAGCTCCATAAGCTCAAGAAACCCTAAGCATGAAGAATCATCAAATTGAAGGGTGAATCGAGGTCTAAATTCATGAATAAACACGGATTAATGATCACCTACACGAGGGGATCATAAGGTATGTCTTAAAAGTTAGATTGGTGATCTTTCACGAAGTGGGTTATGATGTAAGTTGCGAATTCATATGAAATTGAGAACGGGTATGTGTTAGAATCATCAAATAGAACATGGATTATGCATGGTTTAGGTATGCTTAAGGGTGAAACCCATTTGTTATGGTTAAGATGATGACATGGGTAAATCATCCATGTCCAAATTCTTGCTTATTATTGATGTATTTTGATATATATGATGGATTCTTGTTAGAGGGATTGAAAGAAATGTGATACTAGTAGGTCGATGTTTATGTATGGATGATTCATGTTGATTAGAATGAAGAATTTGATGAATTATGTGTGAGATTGATAGAATATGCATGAATTAGTTGTATACTATGCTTAGGAGGTAGTATACACACCAAATGTATGATGAACTTATGAGGAATTTGAGATTAGATCACTTGTAAGTGATTAACAAAGTAGTTATGAAGTGGGTTTTGATGATATGATAGAAGTAATGATATGCTTATGTTAATGATGTTTGATAATCTTATATGTGTATGTATGTTTAAAGAAATTGGATAAGAAATGATGAATTAGCATGTTATAAGGTTAAATGATAAACTTAATATAAGATCCGTGTGATGAAAAGGTTGTGATGAATGATAAATAAGCTAACTATCTTGAGAATGATATATGATAGTTGATGCTTGATAAGCGACATGGAAGCTTGGGAAATAAGCAGGTCAATCGGGACTAATGCGCACGGGAAGCATATTCGGATGTTAGTTAAGTAAAGCTTACCCCTTTTTATTCGTATTAGAATATCTACTTGTTGAATAGATTATGAACATGGTAAGTGTATATGTGAAGTATGATGTTCCGACAAGTTTTGATACGGGTCGGAACATGTGGTCATGGTAAGAAACTAAGTTTCATGGTTAAAAAGGGTAAAAAGGGTAGTATGGTAATTTTAGTTATGAGTTAATGAAGGGATAAGTTACATGGAGGGAATAATGACTAATTAAAGATTTCATAAGGATGAAATGGGCATTTAGATGAGCCAAATGGTTTGGTGATATCGACTATGAATTGTTTGGCAAGTATTACGAATTTACAGAATGAATTGCGAAAGGATTTCGTTGAGATCATTTAACATGGTGGATGAAGTATTAAACGGATCTTAGCTTTGATCCAAGCAAGGTATGTGTGTTAGAATTGAGTTAAGTGGTAGGATTGGTTAAATATGCGATGAAGTCCTTGGTTGTAAAGGATGGAGCAATGTTGACAAAAACGCCCTTGATAGGTATATCGGGAAAACGACCTTAAATGTCAATTGGAAACAAGCTAATCGATTAGAGTAATGTTTTGGTCATGTGTGAAAGCGAAGAGTATGGTTTTGTATGTCATAGACCATTTAATGCGTAAATACCCATAACGGGTCAAAATAGGCTTTTAGTGGAAATGGGTTAAGAGGATGCAAGTCATCCAAGAATTTAATCTTTTATGATAAACAACGTTGAAATTATAAGGCTCATGAGAAATTGAGGTCAAATAAACAGATTATTTTGATAAATGCATGAACGGGTCAAAACTTAGTAAAAAGGTGATAAGTCGATAGCTTAAAAGTCTAGAATTTTGTTAATCCGAATGTTGGATTTCAAGTTCACATGATAGAACATCAAATTACGATCATGTGGGAAGAAACGGGAGGTTAAACGGGTAAACGGTTTGAAAGTTACGCAAGTTTTAGCGTAAACGGACAAAACAAAGGCTCAGGTGCCGTAAAATACGGCCCAGGCCGTAATTTACGGCCTCCCCTGCATCAGCATCATGTTTGAGGCCCGTAATCAGTAGGCAGGCCGTATTTTGGGTCGTATTTTACTGGATAGGCCGTAATTTAGGGCCCCTGGGGGTTTGGACGGTTTTCTTTTGTAAGATTTTGACCGAATGTGTTATACATGCAAATGGATGGAACTTGTTTATATGCAAGTCTATTATCGGATGATCATATGCATGACTAGGGAGGTGTGTTAATTAAGTTTAAGTGAATAGGATGGTATATAGATATGAATAATTGGAGTCATAGTGAGTTTGAGTCGTATGAACTAGTATGCTTGATGTGTATAGAAGATATACATGTATGTACATAATTATGTGAAAGGCATGTATGGAAGTAGTTATGTATTAACATATACAAGTATGTAGTTATGCTTGAAAGTATGTATGTATGTGGGTACGTATGTATGCATGTAAGCAAGTAAGTATGCATGGTTGTACGCAAGTTTTCAATACGATCGAGTATCGACATCATTAATAGTGTACCTTGTGAACGAAGTGTAACGCAGGAATAGCAAAGAAGTCTCCTCGCGGATTGTATGATCGGATTGAAAGCCGGAATGTAAAGAGTTAACGGAACGAAAAGTAAACGTGAGTGAATCTTGTATGTTTATGATGCGTACTAATGTTATGAATTTTATGTGGTGAGCGCAGGTAGTACGAAACACGAGGATCATCAAGGGATAGAGATCTAGGACCGAGTCACTTGAAGGATTGTACGGGATTGTCTGAAAATGTAATTTGATACACATAAGTTATGTTTTATTCTGTAAATGAGTTAGATTGATGTATTCAATATAAAAGAGTTGTTTTAAAAAATGAACTTTCAAGTAAGGCATAAAGTTTATAATAAAAGAAATTTTATGGCACGAATTTTCCGCTGCGACTTTTTGTCAAATACGAACTAGGGCCTTACACCATGTCTAAAATGACATATGGGCTAGGTTATACCTTTAAGATTTTCTTTTAATATCTAATGGCAGATCAATTATAAATCGAAATGATATTTTGATTTGCGATATAATGTATATGTATATGTACAATGACAAATGAAAATTTTAAATGAAACATTCAATAAATTGTCTTAAGAAGTACAATAGTTTCCCTAAACGGGACTTTTTAAATAAATAACTTGTCCTCACAGGGACTAAAATAAAGAAAGACAAGTCCACGCAGGGACTAAGTACATAATGAAATGTCCACGCAGGGACTTAGTTGAAAATGAAATTAATAAATAAGGATTTCTAATAATCCCTCTTCTTCTTCCCCTTAATGAGGTTTGCCAATCCCTTTAGAAGACTGTGACGACTTCTATGCTCTTCGTCTACCTTTTGTTCCACCTCATGCAACCTCTGAAGAATTTCCTGTTGCTGCGGTTGCTGGAGTGGAGGTTGTGGTGGCTGCTGCTACTACTGTGGTTGTGGAGGTGGTGGGTATTGATACCCATATGCAGGGTACCCAGTTGGGTACGCAGGAGGAAAGGGAGAGGGATAGAGAGCATTGAAGTTTGATGCCTCAATGTACGGATCGACAGAAGGGGCATGGTAGTTATAATCCGAGTAAGCTTGCTGCTCAAACGGGTTGTACCCAGCTACTCCTGGATAAGATGGAATTGGGTTTTCATAACCCATGGGTGGTGGTGGTGCGACTGGTGCAGAGTCGACTTCAGAAACAACATTTGAAGGCCCACCCATTTGTGGGTCTTTGTGAAGCGGAGAGTAGTTGCTGGACTTTTGAGGGGTGCTGAAATGAAAGTCCCCTCGCACGGACATCCGTGCATTTCTTCTTCGCCTCGATGGTCCTGGAGGCGGTGGTTGCTCTGGCGCTGGCGGTGGCGGTGGCGTGACCGCCTGAAAATATGGGTCCTCAAAAGGGGCCCGCTGCTGTGGAGGTGGGTTGTGAGGAGGTGTGAACTCCCATTTGTACGTGCTCCACCTTTCGGCCCATATGTCGGGGCCTCTGTATGGCGAACCATGAAAAGATGATCCGCTAGAAATCTCGATGGGATGCGTCGGCGTCCCAGAAGGCGGCATTTCGGGATCTGGATCATCGTCCATCTCCATGTCCTGGTACTCAGGGAAGTGGTCAGCAGGTCCCAGAGGGTTTTGACCCTTTTGTTCTTCAATTTGGTTCATTGGGTTGAACCTGCTCTGGAAGTAGGGTGTGGGGTTCTAAAATGAATAATGTGAACCCGAACGCTGCAAAGGGATGTATGAATGATGGGAGCTCGTCATCCTGATGCAGCCCGAAAGAGTCATGGTAAGAAGGTGAGGAGCTAAGCGAGACGGAGCGTCTCGCGGGCTCAAGGTAGGTCCTCCAGTTTTCATGTGGACTCGAGTCGAGTGATGCGGAGGGTGTGCACCGGTGTGACGGCCCAGCTTCGTGATCATTCCTTGTTATTATTGGTGCCTTTCCTCGTCCTCCACGTCCTCTCACTCTTAGTGGCATGATTAAAGTAATCCTGTCAAAAACAAAGACAACAAAAATATAAACCAAATAAGATTAAGATTAACCCGAGGTCGTTTTCCTAGACTCGGAAGTCAAGGAATATGAAACTGTGTTATTGAGATTAAACACAAAAGGCTAGTGTTTAATTCTCTCAATGTTGGCTCTGATACCAACCTGTCACACCCCGATATTTCCACGTATTACCGGTGGGGAGTATCATGACGTAGTTGATATCATCATAGTCAAATAACCACAGTTTAATGCACATCGGATGTCTTGGATGAAAATATTAATACAAACCGAAACGCAAAGTATAAATGAATATTATACAAACGGTTGTATGTGGATCCACAGGCGGATCTAAAACATAAAGTAAAATATTGTTCGACAGACTTTAAACACTAGGAATGTGCAAGATTCTTTAATTAGTGCCCAGGAGCTTCCAGCCAATTTCGCGTAGTACCTGCCACTTAGTCTTTTTGAAAAAATACGTCAGTTTACACTGGTAAATATAATTAACTGACTCTTTTGAAAACATTTATGAAAATTGATTTAAATGCACAAGGCACAAATATTCTTTTATAACTTGGGACAATTATATAAAATAATCTTGTATACAGATTCACATGTTTGTCGTACGTTCAGGGCCCGGGATAGAAGCCGAGACAAAATTAATAGACACACCACTAGAATATGCCCACAAGAAGTTTTCCTCATGAGTGGGATACCATTTTACATACGCAACTGTCAGGTGTATGCCTACACCCCGTGCTTAAGTCGTGGCCATTTCAAATGAATGAGCCGAGGATATCCAGGACACGGTCATTAACCCCCAAATGCTTAAATCAAACAAAACAAATTAAAACAGGTTATCTCAATGATTGAACCACTAATCGATTAAATATTCAATACCCAACAAAGCGGTAATAATTTACCGTATCCCAAGCCCGTATAAGGGAAAATAAGTTAAAAGTATTTACCTGAGCTTAGAAATGTAATTTAATCTCAGTCGTATATTTTATTCAACAAGTGTAGGTAGCTTTTACTGGGCTCCTAATCTGGAACGAAGGTTTTAGTTACCTATTAGATTTCCTAACGGGTCTTATTTAAGTTGTAACTTAGACCGGTTAGTTTTAAAGAAAAGTTTACGGTACGAAACGCAAGATTAAGCGGTGAATGGATTGGAATGTAATTTAGACCCAACAAGTATGAAGACTTGTATAAAATGGGTAAACTAAATACATTCTGGATTTTGAAGTAAAAATGATAAGGTTTGACCCGTTTCGGTTAATTTATGCAAACTAGTTACATAAACCGTACCAAACGCGTATATGCTTAACGGGTAACCAGATGAGTCATGTACAAGTTTCACAAGTTAATATGCTTTAAATATGATATGATATCAGTAGGATATCAACAATTATGCTCCAAAAGATTTTAAAAACAAATTAAGTCCCGTAGGGGTATTTTGGTCATTTTAAAGTTTATAAAAGAGATTTAATGGTAAACTGAGGTTCTAGTCTAAAACATTCAGTAAAATTATTTATTTTATCAAGTTACATCAGTAGGATATCATACATATGTGAGGTTTACCATTTATGGCCAAACTATGCACCGCAGGGGCATTTTGGTCATTTCACATATGCTTTTAAGGTCAAATTTGGAAGTCTGAGTTCAAGACTTATACTTACTGTTAAATTATTAAAATTTATTTTTTAAAATCAGTAGGTAACAAGTCTTAGGTGTTAAATATGGTTTTAAACCATACTATGCACTGAATTATCGTAAAAGTCGGTACTTGACGATATTTGAGATGTTTATAAAATTATGAAGTTTTGATCAATCTTTAATGTTTAAAATATTTTATTTAACATCTGACATCACTAGGAAAAGGTTTGGTATGCAAATCATATGTTAAACTCATTTTTATTAACAAAAAAGGGTATTATCGTCATTTTACGATATCTTGCATAACTTTTGTTTGAGACCAGAAACGGATGTCAAATTTATTGGACATACTTATATATCGGTAATAAAGCTTTTTGTCCTCTCACATTTTCAAAAATCTCGTTTTTATAACATAAGGGCATAATAGTCAATTTTAAGCTTATTAACGGAATCATGCAAATAACTCAAATTTCTATGGGACCATGTAGGATAACCTCAGAGGGTTATACTAACATATAATATGGTCACAAAGGAACCCTAAGGCATAACTAAACTAATCTAATTCGGGTCAGAACTGAAAGTCAAAGCAAAAGTCTACTTTTGCGACTTTCGGTTGCGAACCGAGCCTAATACTCAGAATTATCGGGTTGAACATGCCTAAACATGTTCTTATATTATTTACCAAGTTATTTAAGTGATAAAACGTATTTTATAGCTTCTACATTATCAGTTATGAATTATTTTATAAAAAGTGACTCGTTTGACTTTTCTGTTCAATACTTTGACCCGACAATTGACTAAGTAAATGTGATAATTAGGAGGTGCCCTTTTGAGGGTTTATCACCTACTTAATTACCAACACATAGCCACTTTCAATTCGAATAATGGCTGGACCGTTAGTGATTAATCACAAAGTCAAAGTATAATTACGATATCTTTGACTTTCGGTCATTAAACTAATAAAAGCTTAACTACAGGAGCTAAGAACGCTTACAAAGGTCCTTAGTATGAAGATTAAACTTAAGAGAGCTCCCTTGATGATTAGGATGCTCCAGAGAATGCTCCAAAGCTTGAGCAATTGAGAATTGAGAAAATATGAAGTGTATAAGGAATGAGGCTGCCCAAATGCACCTATTTATAGTAAATGTGAGCATATCCAGATCATCCCAGATGTTATATGTTGTTTCCAGACGAGAACAAGTGTCCCTAGTGGTTTTAGAAACCATCAAAGAGTCCATTGTTTTGAAGTATGTGAGTATAAGGCTGAATTGGGGGAAGAAGCATGCAGAACCTGCACCTGTGCATGCTTTCTGTCAAAACCAGGCCGTCGCCTCGCGCGGCGCCACACCCTGCTCAAGGTCGCGCAGCGCGAGCCCATAGTGTCACAACCCCCGACCCTACCCTAGGAGCAGGAGCAGGAGCCGTGAACCAGTCAGATGGTATAGCTGTTTATTAATTTGGCAGCGGAAATTTTCATCAGGACCGTAGTTAGGAAATATTTTTATCAGAGTTAAACACCAAAATGTTTAAAATAAATAAATGGGATAAAACCTAAGTTTTCTTTACAATACATTTATAGGGATAAACCCTAATTATTGAAAACAAAATCTTCTTTTTATTTAGGTAACTTTTATAGCCACTTTTCTAAGCCTTCAGTGTTCTCCAGCTGGCTTCTATTTAGCTTTCACATTTTGTTACCTGAAACGCGTTTAAAACATTTTTGTCAGTGGAAAATACCGGTGAGTGAATCCCAGATTAATCAAAACAGGTTTTATCATTTCACAGTATTGAGAGCGATTACAATTTTTTACATCTACACAATTTACTCATTCAGTATTGTCAATCATGACTGGTGGGTCATATTACCCATTGGCTAACTCTTTGTCCAATGGTAACGTGTTCCACAATTTTGTATACAAAACCCCAACATACTGGCAGTAATTGAAGAATTACAAAGACTCAATCACTGTTAATGACATTGTAAAATATTTAAGGTTTTGTAAAAACAGTTTATAAAAAGGTTTACAAAAAGGAGATTACTCACATTGCTACTTTAAGGATTTCCTTTGTGTTTTCCTGGTTATAATCTATTTAAATAAACAATGCACACGCGTTAGTATAATAACCCAATTTTACATTAGTTATACCCTTCCCGAGACAGAAACTCCAACGACTACGTCGGGCAGAACCTCGATAGCCGTTACGGAGCACTAAATCAATCGGGCAGCGTATCTAATACGTAACCGGGGTTAAAATACTTACAACGAGGCAGAGCTTCGCTAGTTAGGGGGTATAATGCCCGAGCATAATTCTATTAATTCAGAAACTCCAACGACTACGTCGGGCAGAACCTCGACAGCCGTTACGGAGCACTAAATCAATCGGGCAGCGTATCTAATCCGTAACCGGGGTTAAAATACTTACAACGAGGCAGAGCTTCGCTAGTTAGGGGGTATAATGCCCGAGCAGAATTCTATTAATTCAGAATTGAGAGAAAGAATTGAGTTATGAGCGAATTGTGAACTGAAGCCGTGATCCCCTATTTATAGTGCCTGATCGACACTTTGTCGCGCCCCGCGAGAGCCGAAGACAATGTCTTCACGGCCCGCGAGCGAGGTAGAGTAGGGCCTAGCTTGGCTGAGTGGACAACTAGCCTTGACACGCGTTGCGCCACGTGGCATCAATAGGTGTGCCATGGTGGATAGCTGTCGCGGCCCGCGACGAACTCAAAGGTGGTTGTCGCGCCCCGCGAGCGACTGGCAAATCTTGTTTTTCTTTGATTTCTACTAGCACGAAGGTATTTCGGGTCCTTTTCTTATATACGGGACGTATATTGGGAGCGTTTAGGGTTGTTTTTGAGGTTTGTTATATCTTGGGTATAACTCCTGAACTATTTAACAAAATATATAATGCACTCGCATTAAGTATAGTAACCCAATTCAACTTTATCCCTACGTCACGAGACCAAACCCCAACAAACTTAGTCAGGCAGAGCCTTGACATTTGTTACGGGGCCCTAGATCAATCGGACAGGGTATCAGTGATCAGGGGTTAAAATACTTAAAACGGGGCATGGCTTTATTATTATGGGGTGAAAAATAAAAATAAAAAGTAGAAATCTAGAGAGAGAGAAAAGGTTGTCGACAGAAAAGCCAGAGCAAGAAATGCATGTATTTATAGTATTCTTGTTTTCAAGAACCTTGGAGCTCAAGGCTCTTTACTGGCCACGTATCAACAAATGCACATGCCATGTTCACTTATTCAATTTCAATTAAATCTAGTGTAGGACACGTATGAATTGTTGATTTTACTATATGTGAAACATATATGAATTTAAGTTTTTATACATTATAATTAATTTAATTGCGTTATTTATTTGGCGCTTATAACTTCTAAAATATGACGTTTTATAAAATGATGAATATGCCATTAGAAAGAGAATATTTGTATCTATATTTTGAACCAAGTTTCATTAAAAATGAAGTAAGTTCAAATATAATGTATTTTTATAATTTAATTATTAAATAGATCCTAGGCCAGTCTAGGTACTTCATATTTTTATTGGTCAATTTACCCATGATCTACCCGTTTAATAATACAAGTTTTTATATACTTTATTGTAAATTTTATAAATAAAATTTTTAGGAATGTTACATCCTCCCCACCTTGTTTTAAATCTCGTCCTCGAGATTCACTGAAATACAGATGAATACTTTTAGTTCGTTACTGATCCTAGTTCCTAAATATATTCTGATCCTTGCCTTGAATTCCACTTTATTTTGACCAGAACTATTCTCTATGTTTTGAGATTCTTATCTTCTCAGGAGTTCTTAATGAAAGTAGAATTACTATTAGTGTAAGTTTTTGGATGTTTTGTGTTTTAGCACAACTTTTAGTTACAGGTTTCTTAATGCGTCAATAATCTAAGGTAACGCAAGGGAATTCTTATAATTTCGATGACGTCCCAACCTAAAGGGTTCCCGTCGTTTATCTTGTCGCGCGAGTTACGAGATGGATGATCAAACGAAATAGTGTTTGATACTGAAATTATAGACGTATACGAGAGATTCCTGATAAATAAATTTAAAATTATCATTGACACACATGTTCGTGATTTATCCCTAATTGTCAATTATTATGGTCTTTGGATTTCCTTATAGATATACATATCTATATAATCATATATTTCACATACTGTAATATACACACCATTTATAAGGTCAATGTATTTAACAGATTTATCAGGTCATGGTACTATTTAGGGAATTCCATTAGCATAACATATACCCCATCTTACCCGGTCTCACAGGAGAGGTACCCCCATCTTACCCGGACAAGCTGGAGAGTCTACTACACCATACCTAGTCTTGCCGGAGAGGTAATTATCATTGTATTTCCCATAAATAGAATTTTTCTCAAATCATGATTTTAAAAGTGTATCATTTATTATGGCTTATATCAAGAAACAGGGAAATTAGTATTCTCATGATGGATCATATTCTAGAACCGAGTAGTACTAATAAACAAGAAATAAGTGGCCAAGTGTTATTGCTTATTTATCATACTTGCACTGTTCTAGTCATCATCTTCACGGCATACCAATAACCATCACACTTTATCTACGCAAGTAATTAGGTTATCTCGAAGCTTTATACTAAGGCATTTTTCTTAGGTTAAAGTCTAAATACCATTCTGGGTGTTACTAGTAAAAACTAATGTTCGAACTCTTTTGTTTAAGCAATGATTATTATTATGATTGTGATTTTCTTTTGTTTGAGAAAAAATGGAGTTTTGACAACAATATTATTGTCTCTATTAACTCTATGGCTAGGTCTAAAGAGTATGCTTATAGCTAACTTTATTCATGCTTATGCAACATTAGATTCTGTTGCAAGAAATATTTTATTGAGACAGATGGTATTTTTAAAACATAACACATTTTAGGATTTATTTTTATAATGATTTCATGTTTTTACATGAATCGCCAAGGATATTTATCTTGAAGAAGATATTTGAATATTATATGATGTATATCATGAAGAGATTCTATTATGTATCTATAATACTATATAAAGCATTTCATATGTACAAAGTAGTAATTTCCAACAAAATTTTAAGATGGCAGCTCAAAAGGCAAGAAGAAATCCCCAATTTTAACACTTTTTCTTCCCATCTGCCCCCCTCTCCCTCTGGTCGTCATTCACACCACAGCACCTAAATGCCATTGAAGTCGGAGGAAGCCAAAGGTCGGACAGAACATTAATACAATTGATTATTGTCTCCTTACGCACACCATTTATTTTCCTCTTTTGTCTCTTTGGCACAACATTCATCAGAGCATTCTTCTCAAATTTCTTAAATCAAGGAAGCAAAACGAAGAAGAAAATCAAGGGTGAAAATGGTTTGGCTTCTAGGTCTTCTGAAGAGTTGATACCAGAGGTTGATCATGATGATGGACTCTAACCGAAGCAGACGACGTTACCAGTAGCACCTAGGGTTCTAGCAGAACTCCGGCAAGTCGGATCGATCGGCAAACACCGAGGTTCTCTGTAACACCAAGGTTCTTTGTAACCCTAATCTAAAAAAAACTTCGTTTTTCGTTTAATTTGTATACGAACCCTCAACTATTTTCCGCTTTCCTCCCAAATTCTTTCTGGGGTTTGAGTGAAATTGTCAAAATTTCATGCTTTTGTTGACATTTATTAAGACTTTCTTGATAGTTTTTGTGTACAATGTTTCAGATTTCTTGATAAATTGGCATCGACTTTTTGATTAATGAAGACTGATTGAACATTAATCAAGCTTCAAATCTTGATCGCAGCTGGAAATAAAGAGTTTTGTAGTAAAAAAATAAGCTGAGGAAAGTGCAAGTTGCTCAAGTTTTGGAATCTCAACTGAGGTAAATTCCATTTTGGTTAAATTTCTTCATTAAGTTTTGTACAATTTTTCTTTATATACTTAGTTTTAAAGCTAATTTTACAAACAAATTATGAATTAATTTTTTTCCTTAACCTTTCATTAATGATAATTCATATGCAATTTTCTTATATATCTGAGTGTATAATCTTTTGTAGGTTGAAGGGCTTGGCAAAGCAGTGGTACACTCACAACTAATTTTCTGAACTAGATAAGATAATTTGTTCACCTATTCCTGCTTGCTTATAAAATAAAACTTAAGTAATATGATAAGTATCAAACTTGAATTAAGAGAAATAGATGAGAAGACCAGAAAGAACTTTAGAGAGATAATTAGATTTTCATATTCTTCATTCATGATTCCTCCAATAAACAAAAGCCTCCTTTTAAGGAGCACAAGAATACGTAACCACTCAACCAACAAACTCCTAAAACTATGACTAACTTGAGATCACGAGCATCCCCACTATTTCCCATTATTTGACCACATGTTAAATTAGACATTTAAACTAAAATAAGAAAACAATTAAAATAACTTTGCATTGCATGAACTCTTCCCATGGTTGCACGATCTCAACTTGGCACCTACTTGGACCCGGGCACGTAACATAATATAAGTATAGTTATTGTTGTTGGTAGCGTTTTAAAATATAGAAGAACAGGCTAGAGAAATGAGAAAATAAACACACATGCCCGGAAATAAGGAAAATCAATCAACTTTAAGAGCAAGAAAACCCCTTTGGATAAGTTTTATGGTGTGCTAGAGAAATGAGAAAATAAATAAACATGCCCAAATATTGATATTAAATTTGCGATTTAATTGTTAGATTATGTTGTAATTTCTTTTCATTGACTTGATTCGATGAATAGTGGCAATTTTGTGTTTTTTGTTTCGTGTACGACATTAATAGTTTACATTGATGTGTGTGTTTGGCAAACTAGGACTTAAATTGGGTACTGTAGATCTGAATACATATGAGTGATCGGGGAACCTTAGTCAAATTTTTTAGGTGTTAATATGTTATTTTGGTACATTGTCAGTATGGAAAAATGGGTTATCTAAACAACTCGTATCCACCATAAGTGATCTATTTGACCTTTTAGGGAGATATCATATCTTACCCAATTTGGCCTTTTTTAGTAAGTAAATTGGTCAAAATTGATAGATGGGATGTATAAAAAATATATTTTGTTTGTTTCTGAAGGCATAACCAGCTAATGAGAATGAAAGTGAACCCATGTTGCAATGTGGTATGCATGATATGAATGGTGTTGATACAGATCATGCTTCAAGAGCTGCTATATGGTCAAAGTTCTCAAACCACCATGGCACCTTAGGTTTATTATTCGATGTTTTCACTATTAAAAACATATTTTCCCATTTTTTATAATAGTTTATATTTTTTCCTTGAGTCCCCCCCCCCCCCCCCCCCAAATTTTCTGATGCAGAAAGTTATCACATTCCTTCGGCAACAGTACCCCCCGGGGCCTAGAGGTCTCAATGAAGTTGCATGGTTTAAGTGGGATAGTATGTTTTGTAATTTTATATTTCTCATTTTGGTAATGAAACCTTTTGATCTTACTGAATTTAGTGCATCGACCTGTGCCGCTGAAAATCCTAGAGTCGTTGCACCGTTGTTGTGCACCGCACCTATCAAGGTTTGACTTCACAAGTCAACATTCTTTTCTTTATATTTCTGTTAGTTTGGGGAATTTGGTCAAAGGTTATTGGTCAACACACAAGGAGCTTGGGCGTGAAAAAAACAACGCCAAACCAAATTTTGTTGAAAAAAACGCCCAGGGGGTGGGAGTTGGGCGTTGTGGGGCGTTTTTTAGGGAAAAAACGCCCAAAACACACCCCCACACTACGCATGGTCTAAATGGTCAATATGGTGGAGCTTTAAGATAGTGGGATGCTCTATTGAAGCTAATTATTAGTTTGAAGTTTATAATTTGAACGGTTGTAATGTTGTTTAATAGGAAAAAAGTTGTTGGCCTACATTATTTTGTTAGTTATCGCTTATTTTGTCTAAAATTGTTTTATTATAGTGTTGTAGCTTACAATATTCATAAATAGTGGATGATAATGGTGTCTTGGGTTTTCATAGCCATAGTTACATGTTCTCCATGACACCAGTCACATAAATATAAATCCATATATGAGCTTCAAAGTTTTGCAACCTAACTTATTAAAATTAATCATGCCATTGTATTTTTTTTTTCTTTTTTACATTTAGCCAGTGCTGCTTGGTTCATTCTTCGCAGAGGAGGAGAAACCACACTCTGTGAGAACCGAATTTAACAAGCTCTTTGGGAGAAGAAGCCCGTTCATCATATTTTAGAGGGCGGAACATGTAATGTTCATCTCATCTTTTATAATATCTGTTTTTACAATGAATCTAATAGGTTTGTTTCTAAATTGATTTTTGTTTGTCGTTTTCAAGCTGCTGATGTGCTCTTGTGGAGGAACAAAAACATATCAGCAAGTGTCTTATTTGGTGCTACTGCAGTTTGGGAGCTTTTTGAATGGCTTGACTACAATTTTATACCTTTGGTATGCTTTGGTCTTGTTATATATATCATTGGCCAGTTTATTATGTCACGCCTTTTGAACTGAACAACCTTCTTTCATTAACTGTCATCTGTGCATATTGCAGTTTGCAAATTTTGGAACACTAGAGCAACATGGATTTGCCAGGAACAGGCTATGGTCGCTAGACGATGACCCTTCTCCTTTAACCCCACATGGTGATACTAGCCTCACATGGAAAAAAGTCGCGCTGCAGTAGATGCGGCTTTCACCGGTAAATCAGAATCAAATGTCGCTAAATCGAAGCTGGCGTCGTTATATGGCGGCCATGGTGATCAATTGGCGATAATCGCAGCTTTTGAATGCTGGAAAAACGCCAAAGAAATGGGTCAAGAAGCAAGGTTTTGTCATAAATATTTTGTGGCTGGTGGTGGTATGAGGATGTTATCTGCAATGCGTGAGCAACTTCGCCGTGAACTGTGTACGAATGGATTTATTCCAAAAGATTCATCTAGGTTGAGTGAAAACTCTCAAGATAAGGGAATAATTAACGTTGTTATTGTTGTGGGTTTATATCCTTGGGTCGGAAGATTATTTCTTGATGGAAAGTCAAAAAGGTATGTTATAAGTGATGTTAATGAGCAGAAGGTTACGTTGGGTCGTCAGTCGGTTAATTCTAGGATAACCCTTAAGAAAAAGAAGGTTGATCCGTTGGTGATTTACGATGAGGTAACACTTGGTGATATGGGTTTCACTATCAAGAAATGCAGTATTATTGGCCCGCTCTCCGTGTTATTGCTAGATTGTTGGATGCGATATTGTTTAAGGTGAATATTTTAATATCCTTTTATTATATATTTCATTTTTATTTTTATTATCAGATTTTTTGAAGTTATATCATGCAGATCACGCATCTGGGAAAAGATCTACCTCCAGTACTTGCAGCCTCTGTCGCTGCAATAGCCAAGGTGTTATCTTGTGATGGCCTTGCCTGTATTAGTGAAATGATTGGGGGAAATGGTAAAATTTCGGGTTCAGTTAAGTCGCTTTTAAATAAGGTTATAAAACGCAAGAAGAAGAAATTGAAATCGCGGAAACTCAAAACTCGTTGTCCGTCAGAAAATCAACATCCAAATTATGATGCTCCAAGCTGAAGTTCTCGCAAACGTCGTCGTGAAGATATGGCTTGAAAATTAGAGATGGTTTTGATGGTTATTATATTGAGTTGTTTAGATTTTTTGGCTGTCTTTTTATAACATATTGAGTTGTTTAGATTTTTTGGCTGTCTTTTTATAACATGTAGCTACTTGAATTGGATTACAGCCTTTGGATTGGCCTGTTACAGCCCAAAAGTTTTAAGGTTGTGAATCGACAATACATGTATTTTTTTTTACAGCCCAAAAGTTTTGGATTGTCCTGTTACAGCCCAAAAGTTGCATGACTAGATAACAAATAGTTACTTAGGTTCACATGGTGATACTAGCCTCATTGTATTTACGTTCAAATCGTTGAAAAGAAATAAAGATATTCTTAATTCTTTTAAAAGAGTATCATTAACAAGATATTAGAGTCCTAAATTTGATAAAGTTTACAACTACATGGTTCCATTTATTAGAGTCCTAAATTTGATAGTTTTTCAAGTTCTTAAAGCATGCTTTATATTATTTATATAATAAAACGTATAATGCGAGTATAGGACATGTATATGTTCCATCTTCGCATGTGGACATGTAGCAAACATGCGTGAATATTTAGTACCTTATAAGTTATAACAACTTGTAGAAGTGACAAGATGCGGGATAGACGTTTCTGATGCTGCATCTTCTTTTCCCATATAAGTATTGCACAATCTATCACGAGAGGTTGATAGACTCACACACCCGCCGCAACGCGCGGGCATCTCACTATATGCATATATGTGTATATTTATTATTTAGAAACATAAAATTTCAAATCTCTGGTTAATACCAAAACTTACATAATATGTATATATACATATACATATACATAATATTAATTTATATATATATATACCTGATGGTACCAATTATCAAGCTTATTCCTCTAGCTTTATTTATCTTTTTTATAAAAGTAATATTGAAATAAACTTTTGTTAAATTTATTGAATATAATATTTTGGAATTAAAGGATTGATAAATAAAAAATTAATCAAAATATAAACTTTCTGGATTTAGGGGAACAATTTCATTTTTAACTAATGGGTTGAACTATATTGATTAAAAATATTAAAACTTAACTCTCAATTTATGGTATATTATATTGTTTATTCAAAGAAGTATTATAGTAAGTAATACAAAGTTTGACGTTTCTAAAATTGATTCTAAATATATTAGGTAATTAAGTAATATACGTGTGTTAGAATATGTATGTATATCTCAAACAATAGTAATGGTAATTTGTTTAAAGATATTACAATATTAAAATTGTAATTTGATTTTTTTATAAAGCTATATAAAGGACAAGCGTATTAAACACACATTTGAGTCAATTATTTTTATGTGTGGCATCCATTTTAATTTTACTTTGAAAATGAAACAATAACTAGAACGTTCTGGGAAATTTTAACGTGCCAGGTAAAATAATTATATAAGTAAATAAATAGCACATTAAATTATTAATTTAAATCGAGTAAGAAAAGGGGTTTTCATTTTGTAATATCTTTTACTTGTAAAAATCAATTACTTATTCTCTTATGTATATAGCGATTGTACGAATCATCAGACCCATCTTTTCTGTTCTTTTATAATATATCATAAAATAAAAATTATTACTTCTTTTAAATAATTTTTTTTTTCTAGGGTGTTATAACTATACTACCGTAAAAGAAAATTTTGTATTCAAAGTTACTAAATAAAGAAAGAACTTGAAGGAGTACAGGGAAGGTTTCAATTTGATTCTACTCAAATATATTGAAAACCTTTTTAATTGGTTCTTTTTATAAAAAAATGTTATAACATTACCTATATTCGTTTATATAGTTTTTGATTGATATAAAATAATTAATAGTATCTTCGAACATTATAGTACTATAAATATATTTAATATACTAGTAATAATTAACCTTTATTTACTAGTATATTTTAATTTAAATTTAAATTTAAACTTAAAATTAATATAAGGATAATTTAAACTACTAATATATTAATTTAAATTATCAGTCAGCTATATATACTAAAATATGTTTTTAAATGGTTAATTTTAACTTTATATAAATTTATGTATACTGACATAAATTTTGTATATTTATGTCACAAAGTGAAAGATTAACGAACCCTTGTCCTAAAAAACATTTTTCTGTTATCCATAGGTAAAATTCACCCTAGTACTTTAATATAGTAAAGTTCTTATAAATATAGGAAATATAAATAAAATCACACTACTTTCTCTAGTATATAGGAATATTATACTAATTAGGCTCTCGTAGAAATATTTAACTTACATTAGAAATAACACAATTGATTTTATTATCTTAAAATTTGTCTTCTTATAATCATTCAATATAAACCCCAAAAGTTTAGTCAGTTCCAATAAAATATATAGCCTTTATGTAATGGAAGTTTAAGTTTTAAAGTGTATTTATTTACGGTACATACTTGTGTATATATAAACTATATTTGTGTATACATAGTATAGTACGATATATAACAAGTATATAAAGTCATTAAAGACAATAGGGTGACTTTATGGTTAAAATGACCATACATAATTGTATCAACAAAATATAGTAAAGTATTAATAACCACGTAGACTTGTATAATATTGTGATCTATAGGGATTTTTTTTTTCCACGCCCCGCAAGGGCCGTTTCTGATTGAAGATAGTTTCATATATATGTATATATATATAGGGGGAGGTTCATTTGAGAAGAATCTTCTTGTAAGAAGAAAAACAAATTAATCTAAGCCCTCTATTTTTTTGATCAATGGTTGTGAATCAAGATATAATTTTTATCTACTTTTAATTAATAAGGGTATGATAGACATTTTGATGTACAATATTAATAAATATTATAAAGGGTTACACAAGTCTTATTAATGCCACCATAATTTCCTCATTCACCACCATTAATACACCAATTTTATTAGAAGTGAGAAAATTATTTAAAAGTGTGTGTCCTACACATATAATATTATGAGTTGTAAAATTATTTATAAGTGTTGGGGTCCTACACATTTTGTACCTTACACCAAAACATTGTCTTTATGGTGTAGGAAACATTGTTTTTATGGTGTAGGAAACGTTGTATATGTAGGATCATATGCATGATTGTTTTTATTGTGTAAGGTGAAAAAATATTTTATAGGATAACTCATTAAATAATTAGGGTTCATTAATTTGAATAACATAAATAAACGATAGACTTATTAAATGATTTGTTCGAATTACCTTTGTACCATTTATTCTTTTTATTCTTAATTTGTAATTTCTTCTCATTTGAACTCTCCACTATATAAATATATATATATATATATATATATATATATATATATATATATATATATATATGAAATGGCAGCTATGGACACATATATATACCTATAGCCGGTTATACCTTATAAATTTTAGTGTTTGTATACAACCTTATTCACAAGTAAAACCTTACATATATACTATTTATAAACGTATGTAACTTTACAGGATACACTTCAATATAAGGCCATTTTTAATACTTTAATATACACATAGATTGATGTTTTACATCGAAAACATATATCGTTATTATTAAATGTTATATCAGTCATTTTAATATATCTACATAGCTTAACAATTATTATTATTATTATTATTATTATTACTATTATAATAATATTTTTTTAATCCATGTTAGTTTGACAAAGTCAACCAATCTAACAACCCCTAAATCTATCATTACTTATTTATATATATTTTCACATATCCTGTAGTTGATGTTTCTTTAGTTTCTATATAGATTCATGTTTAAAAGTGATTATTATTGTCATCATAATTGAACGAAAGATTGACCATAAAGACTAATAACAAGCTTTGAATGAATTTATCAAAGCAACATTATTGTTTTATCTCGACACACAAAAAATATATTACATATATTAAATGTTGGATCAAATTTATATATATATATATATATATAAATATATTCCTCGTGATTGGCACTTTTAATTAATATAATAATAAACAAAAATTTTAACTTATAAATATATTAGGTAAATGGGGTACTTACCTATTTAGGGAATAAGCGATCATTGCAACTTAATGCAATTAATAGTATGACATCCCTATAAGAGACATAATACATCTACCTAGATAGCCTATGGATACATTTAATTATATTGGTCCCTCATATTGTGAACTCAAAATTTGTTAAATAACATATAAATCATAATATACATATGAAAATTTATCTACACAGAATATCACATAAATTAAAACATTAATTTCCTAACATAATGTTTAAGGTTTAGGCATTAAAAGAACACCTAAATGGCTTAAACCAGTGGCTCTGATACCACCTTCTGTCACAACCCCCGACCCTACCCTGGGAGCGGGAGCCGTGAACCAGTCAGATGGTATCGGTGTTTATTAATTTGGCAGCGGAAATTTTCATCAGGACCGTAGTTAGGAAATATTTTTATCAGAGTTAAACACCAAAATGTTTAAAATAAATAAATGGGATAAAACCCAATTTTTCTTTACAATACATTTATAGGGATAAACCCTAATTATTGAAAACAAAATCTTCTTTTTATTTAGGTAACTTTTATAGCCACTTTTCTAAGCCTTCAGTGCTCTCCAGCTGGCTTCTATTTGGCTTTCACATTTTGTTACCTGAAACGCGTTTAAAACATTTTTGTCAGTGGGAAATACTGGTGAGTGAATCCCAGTTTAATCAAAACAGGTTTTATCATTTCACAGTATTGAGAGCGATTACAATGTTTTATATCTACACAATTTACTCATTCAGTATTGTCAAACATGACTGGTGGGTCATATTACCAATTGGCTAACTCTTTGTCCAATGGTAACGTGTTCCACAATTTTGTATACAAAACCCCAACATACTGGCAGTAATTGAAGAATTACAAAGACTCAATCACTGCTAATCACATTGTAAAATATTTAAGGTTTTGTAAAAACAGTTTATAAAAAGGTTTACAAAAAGGAGATTACTCACATTGCTACTTTAAGGATTTCCTTTGTGTTTTCCTGGTTATTATCTATTTA
Source organism: Helianthus tuberosus (assembly GCA_030545235.1). Taxonomy (NCBI): domain Eukaryota; kingdom Viridiplantae; phylum Streptophyta; class Magnoliopsida; order Asterales; family Asteraceae; genus Helianthus; species Helianthus tuberosus. Next base: position 9,233,286 of record CM060443.1, read on the forward strand.
AATAAACAATGTACACGCGTTAGTATAATAACCCAATTTTACATTAGTTATACCCTTCCCGAGACAGAAACTCCAATGACTACGTCGGGCAGAACCTCGACAGCCGTTACGGAGCACTAGATAAATCAGGCAGCGTATCTAATACATAACCGGGGTTAAAATACTTACAACGAGGCAGAGCTTCGCTAGTTAGGGGGTATAATGCCCGAGCAGAATTCTATTAATTCAGAATTGAGAGAAAGAATCGAGTTATGAGCGAATTGTGAACTGAAGTCGTGATCCCCTATTTATAGTGCCTGATCGGCACTTTGTCGCGCCCCGCGAGAGCCGAAGACAATGTCTTCGCGGCCCGCGAGCGAGGTAGAGTAGGGCCTAGCTTGGCTGAGTGGACAACTAGCCTCGACACGCGTTGCGCCATGTGGCATCAACAGGTGTGCCCTGGTGGCTAGATGTCGCGGCCCGCGACGAACTCAAGGGTGGTTGTCGCGCCCCGCGAGTGACTGGCAAATCTTGTTTTTCTTTGATTTCTACTTGCACGAAGGTATTTCGGGTCCGTTTCTTATATACGGGGCGTATATTGGGAGCGTTTAGGGTTGTTTTCGAGGTTTGTTATATCTTGGGTATAACTCCTGAACTATTTTAGAAAATATATAATGCACTCGCATTAAGTATAGTAACCCAATTCAACTTTATCCCTACGTCACGAGACAGAACCCCAACAAACTTAGTCAGGCAGAGCCTTGACATTTGTTACGGGGCCCTAGATCAATCGGACAGGGTATCAGTGATCAGGGGTTAAAATACTTAAAACGGGGCAGGGCTTTATTATTATTATGGGGTGAAAAATAAAAATAAAAATAAAAAGTAGAAATCTAGAGAGAGAGAAAAGGTTGTCGACAGAAAAGCCAGAGCAAGAAATGCATGTATTTATAGTATTCTTGTTTTCAAGAATCTTGGAGCTCAAGACTCTTTACTGGCCACGTATCAACAAATACACATGCCATGTTCACTTATTCAATTTCAATTAAATCTAGTGTAGGACACGTATGAATTGTTGATTTTACTATATGTGAAACATATATGAATTTAAGTTTTTATATATTATAATTAATTTAACTGCGTTATATATTTGGCGCTTGTAACTTCTAAAATATGACGTTTTATAAAATGATAAATATGCCATTAGAAAGAAAATATTTGTATCTATGTTTTGAACCAAGTTTCATTAAAAACGAAGTAAGTTCAAAGATAATGTATTTTTATAATTCAATTATTAAATGGATCCTAAGCCAGTCTAGGTACTTCATATTTTTATTGGTCAAATTTACCCATGATCTACCCGTTTAATAATATAAGTTTTTATATACTTTATTTTAAATTTTATAAATAAAAATTTTAGGAATGTTACACATAGGTATCCAGCCAACAAAGTTTGAAATTTGACAAGTTTGGCTCCTGCACCTTCTAATTCCTTGAAACTTTCATTTTAAGCACATTTAACCCTGAAAGTGAGTATATGAATGATCTATAGGGTATAATCAAACATCCTTAGGTCCGGTTTCGTTAAATGATAACCGAAAACACTAGTTTTACCATGTTGACGCTTTTAACCCTTTATTTACGAAAGTTAATGTATTTAATACCAAACGATATCGAAACCTCGTGAATTTTTCGTCACTTATTCTTGAGAGTATAATCAATCATTACAAAGCCCCGGGTTCGTTAAAAGGTCACTCAGAGGTAGTAATTTAACATGTTGACACGTTTAACCCCCGTGTCTTGTAAACTTTCACTTTCTATCACAAACGGCTTCATACGTTCCATAATTTATTCGTTTAAGAGTACAAACATCGTGTAAGGTTATTGAAAGGCATAATTTTCATATGTTGACACTTTGGACCCTTCCACACATATCTTTTCCTTGTTTTTCAACTTTAGTCCTTCGAAATCAATTCATTCCAAGTTTAAAGTTTATGACACATGTGATTACTACATTGGACATGATTTTTGCAAGGTGTTACAGTTAATGAAGGTAACTTCGATGCTGTTTAACCACTCCAGAATGGCAGTCACCCCATCACCGCCCGTGAAAGGCTTAGGGTTGCAAGAGAAAAAGTGTTTGTAGTTGAAGCTCATAGGCTTTGGCTTCTCTGCTTTAGAGTCTGCTGAGGAGGGTGGAGTGTTTGATCCCTGGATCTCAGACACGATCTTAGGCACGATGTGAGCAATCTGATCGGCCATGAAGGACATCATCTTCTTCTGAGAGTTTTCATGGATCTCTTGAGAGAGTTGGATAGATGACGGGAAGACATCTAAAGATCCAAGAAAAGGACCGTATAAGTCTAGATCACAAAGTCTCATCGTATATAGATTCACACATGATTGCATAAAGACTCAAGTTACATCAAATCGTTCAACAAGTTTCACATAGTCTCAATCGTTCTCATCACAAGTCTCCAAACCCACGACTTTCACATTGCACGTAGTATGAAAGTTTGGCAACATGTCAGAAACACTGATATATAGGAAGTACCAGCGGCGTATCCACCATGTTTCGGGCATGCCACGTCTGTCTCGTCTTCGGTGTCATGCTACGTGTCGTGTTTTGCCATTCATAACAATACATTTACCATTATCACATACACGTAGATCAATCAAATAGTTTCTCGTAGATCATCATACATTCCATAGTTATCAAAACAACGAACTCCACATTTCATCGTTCCCACATGCTTTAACCAGTCACAAACACATAGATTAATCAAGTAGTTTCAACATTTCCACCACGAGTCTGCAAAGCCATGAGTTTCATTTAGCGCATGTTATGAAAGTTTGGTAGCATGACAGAAACACTTATATATAGGAAGTACCAGCGGCGTATCCACCATGTTTCGATCATGCCACATCCGTCTCGTCGTCGGCGCTAGGCTACGTATCATATTTTGCTACTCACAACAACATGTTTCATGATTCTCATTAGATAACATATGGATTAAGTAGTTTCTCATAGCTCATCGTTCAACATGTTTAACATAGTTCAATCAAGATTTCCCACGTAGTATCACACAATGAGTAAAGCTTCATAAATTTAGTTCGATCACGAGAGACGTATTATTGTTTTAGATTGCGGACACACGTGCAATTCATGAAAAAGTCCCAAAATGAACAAAGAATCAAGTTTAATACCACATGTAAAAATCGAGGTAACATAAAAGATAGGCTGATAAAACATAAGAGTGTTCCGGGTAGAGTAACGTCAGCTAACCAAAGTGAATCGAACCCCTCTCGAATTGAGGCAACGTGCCTTGACTTACTTAGACAAATACGTCATCGATGTTAGGCCTACGATATCTGTCCTTTTGGTCATTCCACGTCCTTAATTGATTGGAATTCCGAGACTCTGGCGAGACAGAAAAAGCAAGGAGTGGGACTAGTTGTCAAGGTGTGAGTTTCACCTCTATCTTGACAACTTCGTACCCTAACAGTGGCGGTACTCATCAGGAGATAAGACCTGCTAGAATATGGTATGGAAATTTCCCTTCAAGGTTTGGATGTCACTCCTAGCTTGAAGATAAATCTCGTGCAAAATACAAACACTGACTAGCAGCGTTTTCAAAGTATCCAAGTGTATGTTGTGTCAGCCTTAGGGAAGGCTTGTAAGTTTAACAGGAAATGTGTTGCTAGGAAGCAATTACGGTAGAATGCGTACATCTTAAACAACAGATAAGAGCCAAGATTCCTAGAACTATAGACTAGGCAAAAGCATTCCTACTTCTACCTAATTCCCTATAGTTATGGCTCTGATACCAATCTGTCACGCCCCAACCGATGGCGGAAACATCGGGGCGCGACACTAAGCGTTCAGATTGCTCATGAGATTCCATAACACTATTAGTTCCAATAAATATTAATCAAATTTCATATATATGTCTAAAACTTCAAACATGATCCACAATATCAACAAGTATCAAAAGAACATCAAGTTTCAAATATTGTTAAAAACGGTCTGATTAACTACGATGAGTTTCTAGGCATCATCCTAGCTTGTTTCCTTGTGCATCCAACTTATCAACCTGCAACATGTATTAAAATAAAATCAGCAAAAATGCTAGCGAGTATACAAGTTTGAGTACATAGCATTGCATAATAGTTTCAAGTTTCAAAACTCATATCCAACATGAATCATAGAGTATATAGTTTCAGCCGTGCTAGTTTACGCAGTCCAAGTGATAGCCCAAGTTTCCCAATGCGTTAACCGCTTTCTCGAGACACAATGGAAAGCAAAAATAGAGTCCTCCTAACACTACCCCTCGAGCACAAATGGGGGAGGTGCATTACTCCTATAGCGCGCTACTATTGTTAAGGCAGAACTATACACAAGGATTAAACAATCACATTGTCACAACCCCCGACCCCTACCCCGGGAACGGGCGGCAGCGAGCCAGTTTCGGTGGTATCGGTGTTTATCAATTTAGCAGTGGAAAGTTTCATCAGGACCGTAGTTAGGAAATATTTTTATCAGAGTTAAACACCAAAATGTTTGAAATGGATAAATGGGATAAAACCCAGGTTTATTTGATAATACAAAATTTCTGACTTTCGTTTATAATATATTTATAGGGATGAACCCTAATTATTGAAAACAATTCTCCTTTTTAATTAGGTAACTTTTATAGCCACTTTTCTAAGCCTTCAGTGCTCTCCAGCTGGCTTTTATGGGCTTCACACTTAGGTACCTGAAACACGTGTTTAAAACATTTTATCAGCAAGAAATACTGGTGACTAAATCCCAGTTTAATCAAAACAGGTTTTATCATCTTACAGTATTGAGAGCGATCACAATGTTTATATCTGTAACACCCCGAAATTTAAAAAGGCTTTATATTAGCATTATATAAAGTATAAAATAAACGAGAATGAGCTAACTAGGAATAAATAACCTAGTTAGTTGATTGTCCCGTTTTAAAACATGAATGGAATTAAAATGCCAAAGATATAAACTAAATAAAAGTGGAGGGGCTTATGTTGTTAAAATCTAAACTTATATTATTAAGTTTAATAAAAATAAAAACCAAATACACCATTTAGGTGCCTGGTTCGTTCAAAAAAGGAGAAGGGCGACCCCCACTCTCAAAACCCTAACACTTCACTAATCTCACAAATTGAAGGCTCAAACCAAGTTAAAATCGAAAATCGAGCATAGATTATCGATCCCCATTGCAAGGGGGTTGTAAGGTATGTAAAATTTGATGTTAATTCTCTGTTTGAAATTCTCATGAATTTGGGAAATCCGAAATTTGATGTTGCATGTTTGCTATCTGGATAGAATAGGGATGATATAGTGTCTAGGAGTAAAACCTAGACAATAACATGTGAAATCATGCCTAAATTCTGGAAATTTCATGAGTACATTGAAGGTCATTCATGGGTTTTGTGAGAAAATGATGAACACTAGGGTGTAGGATGCTAATCTAGTATAAATTGATGCATAGAAACTGATTTCTGAAAGTATGATGTGTAATTCTATATGTAATAGCTCAATTGATGTTAATCAAGGCTAAGTAGCAAGCCATGAAGTAGAAAATAAAAGATGTAAAATTCTGCCCGTTAAGTGTTTGTAAAAATGCCCCAAAGAAGGCTCGAAATTGAAATTTAAAGTTAAAACGCATGATTGTGATGATTTGACAAATTATGCGATATATGATTGAAAAGGAGTTCTAAACGAATCGTGATTGAACTCTATAGGAAAAGATATCGGAGCGTCGAGTGGACAAGCCGGTGGCGATTTGCGTTTGAATGGCGTGCACTAAAGGTATGTAACTTGATTCATTGCATTGGGTAAATTTTGATAATTAGCACATGTGTGGTAGAGTTGTAGAATAAAGGTGGTGTTAATTTAAAGCGATAATGTTCGTTACTTAAATCAATAGGTTAAGATTCGGTTAAAAGCCGTTTGGTAGTCATCATAGTGGAGGATTCCGTAGATGAGCCAAACGGGTCGAATAATCAATTAATACGTGGCTAATGCTTCGTAATATGGTTATTCGGTCTTTGTTATTGTTAATAAATGACATATTAGAATACGAGAATTTAGCGTGTTGGTTTGTTAGAATGATGAAGTCCATAAGGGTAAACTAAACGGGTCATTAAGAGAAGGTATGAATCGAATAACGGTAGTACCTTACTTGCAGATTTTGAGCCCGAGTGACGGGTAGCGAATTACTAAACACGCAAACCGGTGAGAGGGGCGTGGGTGTTGAAAATGAGAAATCCGAGGATTTGGGTTTGGGTGAAACGAATAAATGGGACAAACAGCAAAGTTACAGAGTCCACCGTAAGTTACGGTCTCCACCGTAACTTACGGTAGAGAACAAAAACGTTACGGCAGTTCTATACTGCCTTACGGGAGACCAAAGTGATCCAGCGTCTACCGTAACTTACGGTGGCTACCATAAGTTATGGTAGAGCCCTGACCTTTATGTTAAATTTTGCATATCGTTGTTAATCGAATCCGTTTTTGAGCGTAGTTTCGATTATGTAATATTTCTAAGAACTCTAATACTAATTTTTGTTAAAAATTTCCAATTTTTAGGTATTGCAAGTATGTGGATCACGATCAAGACAATGCTCGCGAACCGAACACAATCTTTTGAAGCTTACACACTAGACTAATTTCGTTTTAGACAATGTTTATAATGTAAACAATTTATTAATCATGTTTTGAATGACGTAACTAGTTAAGTAATTGTCTAGAATGTAATTACTCTTAAACATGAATTTTGTACATCTTTTGAAATAAGGTACCGCCTAAAGTCAATACATGCGTATTTACATTAAATTCCTATAAAATTTAGAATGGTGTTACAAGTTGGTAATCAGAGCTTAAGGTACCGCCCAAAGATTGGTGGAACAATAAAAAGAAGGAAATAGGAGCCGAAGCGGCGAGGGCCATGACATGGGAGGAGTTTAAGACGCCATTTCTTAAACATCATAGTCCCAAGGCGGTCATTAATAAAATCAAGGAAGAGTTCATGCAACTTAGGCACAAGGGCGAGACCATAGACAAGATTACGGCGACGTTTATGGATAAGATGAAGTTTTGCAATGAATTGGTGACGAATGAGGAACAAAAGATATACTACTACTATAACATGTTGAGCGCCGAGTATAGGGAGTTCATGACTCCTTCAAAATATGAGACCCTTACCGAGATCATAAACGTTGCTCGGGAACGGGAAATCGAGCTGAAGAAACAAGTTGAAAGGGGTGAGCGAAGGGCACATGATGTAAATCCAAGCCCTACAAAGAAAGCTCGAACTGGAGAATCGGGAAAGAAGGTTGATGCTAAAGGTGGGTTGCCAAGTTGTAAAGTGTGTGGAAAAGGGCACAAGGGAGAGTGTCGGTTCAAAGACAAACCGTGCCCCATATGTAGTAAAACGGGGCACACAGCGTCTCTATGCCCGGGTAAAGTCTCGGTTTGCTACAAATGTTATCAGCCCGGCCACAAAAAGTCCGAATGCCCAGACTTAGTTGGAAGGAGAGACGTCAAAGAATCTCCAGCAGAAGCCCCTAAGGCGAAGGCTAGGTCCTTCCAACTTACCGCGGCCAAAGCAAAGATAGAACCCGATGTGGTCTCAGGTATATTCACAATTAACTCAATTCCTGCACGTGTATTGTTTGATACGGGTGCAAATAAATCCTTCATTTCGCATGGATTTATTCGACATCCTTCATTTGTATTGACGAAATTATCTGTGCCCTTAGAAGTTGAAATAGGGGACAATAAAAGTTTTATAGTTTGTGATATTTGTCGAGGCTGCAAATTAAGCATCGATGATGAAGAATATCTGATAGACCTAATCCCGATGTCAATGGGGGAATTTCAAGTAGTCGTTGGGATGGATTGGCTATCTCAGCACCACGCAAAGGTCGTGTGTTTTCGTAAGGAGATAAAGCTAACATCTCCGAGCGGGAAACACGTTACTATCTATGACGAAAAAGGAGGTGACCCCATAATATGCTCCATGTTGAAAGCTCACAAGCTTATGAAGCAAGGATGCAAGACATTTATGATATACGCAAATGAGCCCGAGAAAGAATCACTGAAGATTGAAGATGTACCGATAGTACGGGACTATGAAGATGTGTTTTCGGAGGATTTACCGGGGATACCGCCCGAACGGGAAATAGAGTTCGGAATCGAATTGATTCCGGGTGCAAAACCTGTAGCTAGAGCACCGTACCGACTCGCGCCTTCGGAATTACAAGAGTTGATGTCCCAGATTCAAGACCTGCTTGACAAAGGATTCATAAGGCCGAGTGTGTCTCCTTGGGGCGCACCGGTACTATTCGTGAAAAAGAAAGACGGAAGCATGCGCATGTGTATCTATTACCGGGAGTTAAACAAACTCACGGTAAAGAACCGATACCCGCTTTCGAGGATATATGATCTATTCGACCAATTACAAGGTGCGAACTGGTTTTCAAAGATTGACCTTAGATCGGGGTATCACCAACTAAAGGTCAAGGAGGAAGATGTGCCGAAGACGGCTTTCCGCATGCGATACGGACATTACGAGTTCCTCGTGATGTCATTTGGGCTAACAAATGCACCCGCGGCTTTCATGGACCTCATGAACCGGGTTTGCAAGCCAATGCTGGATAAATCGGTCATCGTGTTCATCGATTATATTTTGGTGTATTCGAAAAGTGAAGTTGAGCATGCACACCACTTACAAGAGGTGTTAGAGACACTTAGACGAGAAAGGTTGTATGCAAAGTTCTCTAAATGCGCCTTTTGGTTACGAGAAGTGCAATTCCTTGGCCACATCATAAGTTCCGATGGAATATTGGTAGATCCGTCAAAGATCGAGGTCGTGTCAAAATGGAGTCCTCCGAAGAATCCTTCGGAGATTAGAAGCTTCTTAGGGCTTGCGGGATACTATAGAGGTTCATTCAAGATTTCTCCAAGATTGCGTCGCCACTAACTAAGTTAACCCGAAAGGAGGAAAAGTTCATTTGGGGTGTTGAACAAGAAAGGGCGTTTCAGACACTAAAAGAGAAGTTAACTCAAGCTCCGGTATTAACATTGCTGGACGGAGTCGAGGACATGGTGGTTTATTCGGATGCCTCATTATCGGGGCTAGGATGTGTTCTAATGCAACGGGGCAAAGTTATAGCTTATGCCTCGAGGCAATTGAAGGTACATGAAAAGAAATATCCCATGCATGATCTCGAATTAGCTGCGGTGGTGTTTGCGTTAAAAATATGGAGGCACTATTTGTACGGGGTAAAGTGCACCATATTCACCGACCACAAGAGTTTGAAATACTTCTTCGATCAGAAGGAGTTAAACATGCGACAAAAGCGGTGGTTAGAAACGGTAAAGGATTATGACTGCGAAATACATTACCACCCCGGAAGGGCAAACGTCGTGGCGGATGCATTGAGTAGGAAATCGGACTATGTCCCAATACGAGTAAGATCGATGCAGCTCATTGTAACCTCGGGTCTACTCGAATGAATCCGAGAGGCACAAGTCGAGGCAGTGAAAGAAGAAAATCTAAAAAGGGAAAGGATAGTTGGTCAGCTGAATGATTTGGCAGATGGTAGCCACGGTTTGAAAACTCGATTTGGAAGAATATGGATCCCAAATTCCTGTGGGGTTAAAACGCTTCTACTCAATGAAGCTCACAAGTCCCATTATTCTATTCATTCGGGTGCAACCAAGATGTACAACGATCCGAAACTAAATTATTGGTGGCCCGGGATAAAGAGGGATGTAGTAAAATACGTGGAGAATTGCTTGACCTGCTTACCAATCAAGGCATAACACCAGAAACCATATGGTAAACTGCAACCGTTGGATATTCCAGTTTGGAAATGGGAACAAATTACGATGGACTTGTTGACCAAACTGCCCAAAACCAACCGCGGTTTCGATGCTATATGGGTAGTTGTAGATAGGTTGACAAAAAGTGCTCACTTCATTCCGATTCGTGAGACTTATACATCTGAAAAGATGTCAGCAGTGTATACCAATGAAATAGTGGCACGTCACGGGGTACCGATATCCATTGTGTCCGACAGAGATACTCGGTTTACTTCGAACTTTTGGCGCGAATTTCAAGAAGAAATGGGGACTAGACTGTTCATTAGCACTGCTTACCATCCACAAACGGATGGGCAGAGTGAAAGAACGATACAAACGTTAGAGGATATGTTGCGGGCTTGCATTATCGACTTCGGGGGTAGTTGGGATGTCTACCTACCCTTAGTCGAATTCTCATATAACAATAGTTATCACGCGAGCATTGGAATGGCCCCGTTTGAAATGTTATATGGTAGAAAGTGCCAAACCCCGGTGTGTTGGGGAGAAGTGGGCCCACGTGAACTGGCCCCTAATGAAGTTGTCCAGGCCACAAATGAGAAAATTGACATAGTTCGAGCTCACTTAAAAGCGGCCCAAGATAGACAAAAGTCTTATGCCGACAAAAGGCGGAGACCAATTGAATTCCAGGTAGGCGACATGGTGATGCTCAAGGTTTCCCCTTGGAAGGGCGTTATCAGATTCAGAAAAAGAGGGAAACTAAGCCCGAGGTTTATCGGGCCATTTAAAATCATCGAACGAGTTGGCAAAGTAGCTTATCACCTCGAGCTACCGGAAGAGTTGAGTGGGATACATGGCACGCTTCATGTGTCACAACTGCGGTAATGCCTAGCAGGGGAAACAGCGTATATCCACTACGACGATATCGAGGTGGATAGTAGCCTGAACTATGCGGTAAGACCATTAGAGATTTTAGATCGAAAAGTTAAGCACTTGCGAAACAAACAAATCGATCAAGTCAAGATCAAGTGGGAGCATAGGAAAGGTTCGGACACTACATGGGAGTCCGAAGAGGAGATGCGACGTCTCTATCCTGCACTTTTCGGTACGTATTCTGGTTTCGGGGACGAAACCCTTTTTAAGGGGGGTGGACTTGTAACACCCCGAAATTTAAAAAGGCTTTATATTAGCATTATATAAAGTATAAAATAAATGAGAATGAGCTAACTAGGAATAAATAACATAGTTAGTTGATTGTCCCGTTTTAAAACATGAATGGATTTAAAATGCCAAAGATATAAACTAAATAAAAGTGGAGGGGCTTATGTTGTTAAAATCTAAACTTATATTATTAAGTTTAATAAAAATAAAAACCAAATACACCATTTAGGTGCCTGGTTCGATCAAAACAGGAGAAGGGCGACCCCCACTCTCAAAACCCTAACACTTCACTAATCTCACAAATTGAAGGCTCAAACCAAGTTAAAATCGAAAATCGAGCATAGATTATTGATCCCCATTGCAAGGGGGTTGTAAGGTATGTAAAATTTGATGTTAATTCTCTGTTTGAAATTCTCATGAATTTGGGAAATCCGAAATTTGATGTTGCATGTTTGCTATCTGGATAGAATAGGGATGATATAGTGTCTAGGAGTAAAACCTAGACAATAACATGTGAAATCATGCCTAAATTCTGGAAATTTCATGAGTACATTGAAGGTCATTCATGGGTTTTGTGAGAAAATGATGAACACTAGGGTGTAGGATGCTAATCTAGTATAAATTGATGCATAGAAACTAATTTCTGAAAGTATGATGTGTAATTCTATATGTAATAGCTCAATTGATGTTAATCAAGGCTAAGTAGCAAGCCATGAATTAGAAAATAAAAGATGTAAAATTCTGCCCGTTAAGTGTTTGTAAAAATGCCCCAAAGAAGGCTCGAAATTGAAATTTAAAGTTAAAACGCATGATTGTGATGATTTGGCAAATTATGCGATATATGATTGAAAAGGAGTTCTAAACGAATCGTGATTGAACTCTATAGGAAAAGATATCGGAGCGTCGAGTGGACAAGCCGGTGGCGATTTGCGTTTGAAGGGCGTGTACTAAAGGTATGTAACTTGATTCGTTACATTGGGTAAATTTTGATAATTAGCACATGTGTGGTAGAGTTGTAGAATAAAGGTGGTGTTGATTTAAAGCGATAATGTTCGTTACTTAAATCAATAGGTTAAGATTCGGTTAAAAGCCGTTTGGTAGTCATCATAGTGGAGGATTCCGTAGATGAGCCAAAAGGGTCGAATAATCAATTAATACGTGGCTAATGCTTCGTAATATGGTTATTCAGTCTTTGTTATTGTTAATAAATGACATATTAGAATACGAGAATTTAGCGTGTTGGTTTGTTAGAATGATGAAGTCCATAAGGGTAAACTAAACGGGTCACTAAGAGAAGGTATGAATCGAATAACGGTAGTACCTTACTTGCAGATTTTGAGCCCGAGTGACGGGTAGCGAATTAGTAAACACGCAAACCGGTGAGAGGAGCGTGGGTGTTGAAAATGAGAAATCCGAGGATTTGGGTTTGGGTGAAACGAATAAATGGGACAAACAGCAAAGTTACAGAGTCCACCGTAAGTTAAGGTCTCCACCGTAACTTACGGTAGAGAACAAAAATGTTACGGCAATTCTATACTACCTTACGGCAGACCAAAGTGATCTAGCGTCTACCGTAACTTACGGTGGCTACCGTAAGTTACGGTAGAGCCCTGACCTTTATGTTAAATTTTGCATATCCTTGTTAGTCGAATCCGTTTTTGAGCGTAGTTTCGATTATGTAATATTTCTAAGAACTCTAATACTAATTTTTGTTAAAAATTTCCAGTTTTTAGGTATTGCAAGTATGTGGGTGACGATCAAGACAATGCTCGCGAACCGAACACAATCTTTTGAAGCTTCCGCACTAGACTAATTTCGTTTTAGACAATGTTTATAATGTAAACAATTTATTAATCATGTTTTGAATGACGTAACTAGTTAAGTAATTGTCGAGAATGTAATTACTCTTAAACATGAATTTTGTACATCTTTTGAAGTAAGGTACCGCCTAAAGTCAATACATGCGTATTTACATTAAATTCCTATAAAATTTAGAAGGGTGTTACAATATCTACACAATTTACTCATTCAGTATTGTCAATCATGACTGGTGGGTCATATTACCCATTGGCTAACTCTTTGTCCAATGGTAATGTGTTCCACAATTTTGTATACAAAACCCCAACATACTGGCAGTAATTGAAGAATTACAAAGACTCAATCACTGCTAATCACATTGTAAAATATTTAAGGCTTTGTAAAAACAGTTTATAAAAAGGTTTACGAAAAGGAGATTACTCAATTTGCTATTTTAGGTATTTCCCTTGTGACTTCCTAGTTATATTCTAATAATTAAACAATGTACACGCGTTAGTATAATAACCCAATTTACATTAGTTATACCCTCCCCGAGACAGAAACTCCAATGACTACGTCGGGCAGAACCTCGACAGCAGTTACGGACAGCCGTTACGAAGTCCTAGATCAATCGGGCAGCGTATCTAATACGTAACCGGGGTTATAATACTTACAACGAGACAGAGCTTCGCTTATTATGGGGTATTATACCCGAGCATTACTTTAGCTATCAGACAAATTGAGAGAGAATTCGAAAGAAATGAACGAGGAACGACTGAAGCTCGAGGCCCCTATTTATACTCCTGATCGACCACTTTCTCGCCGCCCGCGAAGAAGAACAAGGAGGTCTTCGTGCCCCACGAGGGATGTTAGGCGGTTTGAGTTTTGCTGAGTCATCGACACGTGGCGGCACCGGGTGTCTTCTTGATATTGAGCTGTCGTGGCCCGCGACTAAGATAGACAAGGGCTTCGCGGCCCTTGAGCGACCCCTGTAACTTTTTTTATTTATTATTTAATGAGATAAAGGTATTTCGAGGCCTGTTTTCGTATACGGGGTGTATTTTAGGATGTGTAGGGGTGCCAGGGGTGTTTTAGGTGGTTTGGTATACTATTTAATAAAATATGTAATGCACTTGCATTAAGTATAGTAACCCAATTCAACTTTATCCCTACGTCACGAGACAGAACCCCAATGAACTTAGTCGGGCAGAGCCCTGACATGCGTTACGGGGCCCTAGATCAATCGGACAGGGTATCGACTTAGTGATCAAGGGTTAAAACACTTAAAACGGGGCATAACTTTATTATTATTATTTAAAGAAAAATATAAAGAGAATGGAGAGAGGAGGGCGACATAGAAGACAGGAAAGAAAATGTGGAATTGGAAACTCATTGTCTGCTCCTATTTATACGGAACTCTCAACTTCTTGGGAGGATATGGAGCCTACACGTATGCATGCAATATTAATGCATGCATACACGTACAACATTCCTTAATTGTTAGAATTGATTATTTTAATATTTTATTTAATACGTAACTTTTAAGTTTTCGATTATTTTTATTATTTTATTAATTTAAATATTATAATTAATTCAACTGTTTCGCTTATTTGGCGCGTATAATTTCTAAAATATGACGTTTTATAAAACAATGAATATGTCATTAGAACCAGAATATTCTTATCTATATTTTGAACCAAGTTTTATTAAAAACGGAGTAGGTTCAAATATAATGTATTTTTATAACTTTAATTATTTAGACGGTTTCTAGCCCCGTCTAGGTACTTCATATTTCTAACAGTCAACTTACCCATGATCTATTCGTGTAATAACTTTATTTTAAATTTAAAAATTTTGGGAATGTTACACACATAGCACAAAATGATACCCCTCTAGCACAATGGGGGCAGAGACGTTCACCTAGCAATACCCCTCGAGCACAATGGGGGCGAAGGCTACTAGTTCCAATAGTTCACAAGTTTCAAGAATCACAAGTTTCAAGTATCAATAGTTTCATGTTTCACATGGATAGAGTACGTTCAAATAAGTTTCAAGTGTCAAGTGTCTTGATATAAAATACATGTTGCATCCTAAAAGTGTTTAAACTAAAAAGGGATCGAGTATACTCACAGTGGGTGCTAAGTATCGACACCAACTAAGATTGGATCAAAGGGAGCTCTGAAGTTAGCCTGATTGTAGTATAACCAATAAGCATCGAACAGAGTGTAGAAGGGTGCAAAGTGTCGGACGGGTTACCAGATTGGATGGCCATCCGGACGGATGGTCATCCGGTCGGATGAGTTTGGTGAATTAAATAAACCCCCATACGATCGGATGGTCATCCGGACGGATGGCAGTAGGTGAGCTTTGTAAAAAGTTTCAAACTTTTGAAGTTTTCATTGTAGCATTAAAACAAGTCATCCGGGCGGGTGGTTATCCGGACAGATGACTATTCGATTAAAAGTGATAGTTTGAAGTTTAACCAATTTGCTTTGAACAAGGACAGGTCATCCGGACGGATGATCATTCGATCGGATGATCATACGAGTGGACGATCTGTTGCTTGAAAACTTGGAATTTTCTAAGTTTTGAGAGTCAACTGAGATGGCATGGTGACGTGTTTAAACAACAGAAGTCACACCCAAGTTCAACCCATCCGATCGGATGGGAATCACCACATCCGATCAGTGGCTGTTCTTGGTGATCCCTCATGTTTAATCCGTATTCAGGTCATCTCCCTAGTGGAAACCCGTTGTCAAGCCGGCTTAAGACTAAGGAACAAGTGGAGAGTCATTATGAGCTTAAGTTAGATAGGTTTTGAGTAAAAGTGTAAAAGAGTTGAAAGAAAAGTTAAAATCAGTTGAATAATGTTAATATGTTGAAATCGGTGGAAAAACTTGTTAAGATTCGTAGTTAATCGCATGGAATCCCTTAGATCTGGGTTAGATCTTGATGGAATGACATCACATAGCTGATTGTACCACCAACCATGATGACATCATCCTCAAGAGCCAGAATCTTAGCGATTTTATGGTGAAAAGTAGAGATTTGTTAGAGAAAAAGATGTAAAAGTGTGTAAAGGTGATAGTTGTATAAGATTCACGGAGAAAACTTACGAGAATCGCTTGATAATCGAAGAAAAGTTCCTTAAAACAAGAGAGAGTGTGTCTGGATCGGATGAGGTTGTCACATCAAGTGATGTGACAGGTGCTATTTATAGGCAGAGAGGTTAAGGTAGTGCAAAAGGGCTGGGTCGGATGGCTGATCGAATGGCCTTCCAATCGGATGGTCATCCGATCGGATGTCCATTCAGACAGCCGATACCTGTTTGCTAGATTTTCGATTCTAATTCGATTCGCGAGCCAGATTAAGCGTTGCATTGCGTATTATTGTGTAAAATCATTACAAAACAAGATTAAATAACTAACACCAAAGTTTCCATGTTTCAAGTCTATACGAGCTAGCTACTATGTATCCAGTTTCCAAGTCTCAAGTTTCTCGTTCCAATAGTATCAAGAATCAAGTGTCACATCGTTCATCGTTCAAAGAGCCAAGTTTCACATCGTTCATCGTTCAAAGAGCCAAGATTCACATCGTTCCACAGTATAAAGTGTCATATAGAATCATAGTTTAAAATAGTCTCATAGTATCATAAAGCTTCACATAGTTTGACATAGTTAAGTCTCATATAGTATAAGGGCCAGTCTTGCCAACAGTTGAAAGTTTAGGGACGCAGGGCGTTACAGCCGGTTGCCGACCAAGGTTTCTCCGTCACCGGAGATGGAGAGGAGACAGGGAGCAGGTGAGTCTGTACCATGAACAAGGGAGGAAAGTTGTGGGATGAGGGGTGAGGAGGTAGAAGGAGAGGTTGTGGTGGTGTTTGGGTGTGGCCAGAGACGAACAGCCGGAACTGGCCGGCATTGTCACCGGAATCCGGTGACCGGAAATGCAGAGAGAAGGCAGGGGGTTGGGGCTAGGGTTTTTAAGGAAATAAGATGATGTTCTCTGGTGGTTATTGCGAGGAAAAGGTTTGCACGAGAATTTATAAAATGAAGTTACAAAATGGTCCCTAAAGTTTAATGTATGGTGTAATTGAAGGTATCTTTTTTTTATTCTAAATAGATAGTTTGGTATATAACACATATGAAATTACGACTAAGTATTGTGAATATGCAATTAAGTGTTTGTATGTTTTAAAGTGAATAAAAACACGTGTATTCGATATTTAGTTCGTAAAACAAGTGTGTGTTTTCGTGTACGAGGAATAAGCACTAATGTGCGAATAAGGTAGAAGTAGAACATGGACTTATAATAGATGTGTAATTTAAATAATTAATTAAGTTTTTAATAATTAAAGCGTCGGATTATAATGTTTCGCTACGGAATTCGGTTATAAATGAATACGAGTTTCCAGAGGTGAAATACGAGGCGAGCTTTCTAAATACAGAAAGTTATAAAAAGCGAGGTGTTACACATAAGTCTCGGTATTCAGTTCATCCAGGAGCTACAAAAATGTACCGAGACTTGAGGATGAATTATTGGTGGCCGGTGATGAAAAGAGACGTTGTCAAGTGTGTTGCAAAGTGTTGACATGTTCTCAAGTGAAGGTCGAGCACCAAAAGCCGTATGGAAAGTTGCAACCGTTGGAAATACCGGTGTGAAAATGAGAGCAGATAACGATTGATCTGGTGATTAAGCTTCCTAAGACAAGGAAGGGGCATGATGCTCTTTGGGTGATTGTAGACCGCCTTACCAAGAGTGCACATTTCTTACCCATTCGGGAAAACTATAATTCGGAAAGAATGGCGGAGGTTTATATGAATGAAATTATATCTCGGCATGGGGTTCCAGTGTCCACAGTGTCTGACCGGGACACCCAGTTTACTTCTCGGTATTGGAGAAAATTTCATGAAGAATTGGGAACCCAGTTGCATATAAGTACCGCCTACCATCCCCAAACCGATGGCCAATCGGAACGAACCATCCAAACAGTAATTGACATGTTGAGGGTGTGTATTTTGGATTTTGGAGGAAATTGGGATGATCATCTACCTTTGGTAGAGTTCTCGTATAATAATAGTTATCATAACAGTATAAAGATGGCTCCTTATGAAATGTTATATGGAAGAAAATGTAGAACCCAGTTTGTTGGGGAGAAGTGGGACAGCGCGAACTCGCGCCAAAGGATGTAGTAGCCGTAACGAATGAAAAGATTGATATTGTTAGATCGAGGATAAAGGTAGCGCAAAATAGACAAAAATCTTATGCGGAGCGGCGAAGGCGTCCAATCGAATTTCAAGTGGGAGAATATGTGCTGTTGAAAGTCTCCCCATGGAAAGGAATAATTCGGTTCCGTAAGCATGGAAAGCTAGGCCCTCGATACATCGGACCCTTCAAAATACTAGCTCGAATCGGGGCGGTGGCATACCAGTTGGAATTACCACCCGCGTTGGATGGAATTCACAACACCTTTCATGTGTCCCAGTTACGGAAATGTCTTGTAGATGAAACGACATACGTTCTTTTGGATGATATTGAAGTAGATGAGAAGTTAAATTATGTTGAAAAGCCCGTAGCAATAAAAGATTACAAGGTAAAGCAACTCCGCAACAAATCTATTCGACAAGTGTTGGTCCAATGGCAACACCGAAATAGGGATCGTATCTTACGTGGGAAACGGAGGAGGATATGCGGGTGCACTACCCGGAGTTATTTGGTATGTATTCAGGTTTCGGGGACGAAACCTTCTTTAAGGGGGTAGACTTGTAACATGTCGCAAGCCCCGCCCCCTATCTGTCCCGGGAACGAGCGGCCGCGAGACCAGTTTTGGTGGTATCAATTGTTTATCATTTTGGCAGTGGAATTTTCATCAGGACCGTAGTTAGGAAATATTTATCAGAGTAAATACCACACTTTTATAATATTAAACATATTGGGATAAAACCCAAGTTTTCATTACAAACATTTTCATAGGGAAAATCCCCATTTTATTGAATAAAACATCTTCTTTTATTTAGGTAACTTTTATAGCCACTTTTTCCAAGCCTTCAGTGCTGTCCAGCTGCCTTCTAGTTGGCTTCACATTTTGTTACCTGAAACGCATTTAAAAATATTTTGTCAGTGGGAAATACTGGTGAGTGAATCCCAATTTAATCAAGAAGAGTTTTATCCTTAAACAGTATTGAGAGCAATTACAATGTTTATGTCTACACAATTACTCATTCAGAATTGTCAATCCTGACTTGTGGGTCATATTACACACTGGCTAACTCTTTGTCCAATGGTAACGTATTCCACATTTTGTATACAAAACCCCAACATACCGGTAGTAATTGAAGAACTACAAAGACTCAATCACTGCTTAATTGCATTGTAAAACATTTAAGGTTTTGTAAAAGCAGTTTACAAAAAGGAGATTACTCACATTGATGTCTTAGGTTTTCTGTAAGGGTTTCCTGGTGATTATCTATAATTTACACAAATGTACATATGTTAGTATAATAACCCAGTATTTACATTAGTAATACCCTCCCCGAGACGGCATTCCAACGACTACGTCGGGCAGAACCTCGACAGCCGTTACGGAACCCTGGATTAATCGGGCAGCGTATCTAATACGTAACCGGGGTTATAATACTTACATTGGGGCAGAACTTCGTTAATTAGGGGGGTATTATACCCGAAAATTATGCCTACTATTCAGAATTTCGAGAGAGGAAAGATTTGTGAGCGACAGAAAACGAAAGCCGAAGCCCTCTACTTATAGGGCCTGATTTTGGTCTTGTCGCGCCCCGCGTAAACTCAGGCCATGGTCTACGCGGCCCGTGTAGTAGGCAGGTAGGCCATAGCCTGGCCCGGTCACCACACTAGCTCCGCCACGATGATGACATGTGGCAGCACGGGGTGTCGCCTGATCTTGTAGCTGTCGCGGAACACGTAAGCAGTAGCCAAAGGCTACGCGGCCCGCGAGCGCCCATAAAAACTTGATTTTAATTATTGTTTATAAAAATAAAGGTATTCTGGCTCGGTTTTCACATACGGGGTATATTTTAGGACATATTGGAATATTTTTAAAATATATTAGGGTGTCAGAATGTTGGATCGTTGTATGACCCGAATGAGTCGATCAGAAGAGTTGTTTATCCGAATCAAAGGCGGAATCAATGACACGGACGCTCGATGTAATTATAATGTCTCTTGTATTGAATATGAGAGTATTACAGCACCTAGAGACAATCCGGCAGCACTTCGTTACCGAATACAAGTTCTAATCCCGCTTCAAATGAAATGGACAAGTGCCCTATATATAGTAGTTGAGATTCCGCTTGAAATGGACATGGATGTTTCAAGCGAAATCTGTTAAGTTGATTTCGCTTGAACTTGTCCTTGACACTTTCAAGCGGAATTACCTTAATATCCACTAAACTCAGTTTCTAGCACCTCGAGCACTGGTTATTCTATCCTATTACATTATATGATTCGATACAAGACGAAGTCAATAGACATAGTGCACTAACAGACTCCCCCTTGGATGTTGATGAAGTCTTCAGTGTCGAGTCTTTATCATGACACATCTTCAGTCTTGATCAGTCTTCATGCTCTGTCTCTGGCTCTAACACTGTATGCATCCTATCTATCTTTCTTCAAGTCTTTAGGCTCCCCCTTTCGTCAAGCTTCCGTGCTTTAGGGATCAACACCTTGCTTTTCGGTTACAAGCTACCCCTTGCTTTGAGCTCGTCTTCAGACTCCCCCTTAGACTCAGCTTCTGGGATCGTAGTCTGGTACAGTATCTGCAACACTCATACATTTATAAGTAACAGCATTTCAAATTTTAGCTATCCAGGAATTGTAACCTGTCTCACTCACTCAAACTTTCTAAAATCACTCCCCTATCAACAAACTTCTAGAATTTGTCAGTTTCAACGAAACGGATCGAAAACTGGCTCTTTTATCAATATAAGCATCCAAATCCCTCACAGTTCATCTACCAAGTCCAAACTAATGACCTTGGAGATATCACAAACTATTTTTTATTTTTGATTTTAAAAACTTCAAGTTTCAAATTAATGAACTTGTTTTATTTCAGAAACACAATCAGCATACTCAGATTTTGAAATTCAGAACTCAGACATCAGTTGTCGAAAATAAATCAGAATCAAAAATCTTTTTGTATTTTCTGAAATATAAAGCAATAGAGAAATATGTACAAACATATTTACAAGCAATATTTTTGTTTGAGTTTGCGTTAGAGGATCATATCAGTTTTTGACAAGTCACAAGTACCGTTGAGCTTAGTTACACATTAAGAATTAAACTATTCACTTAGATTGTCGATATACTGGTCCACTTAAATTTTCACACAAATTTCAACTGATTCAGGATACGAATTAGGTGTATTAAGAACTTAAACTCATTCATGTGTCCCACCTCTTGAATATACTCCCGTATCCAGATCCCAATATTCAGTCTTACAGGTGAGTATACCTAGATGATATCTGTAAGGGGTTAAATTACGAAGGACCATGAGAGCTCAGGTTAGAACTTCCGTTCAGCAGAGAGATGACGGCTTCGACTTTTGGTGTGTCCCCTTTAGAGGATCTTTTCTTCAACAGCACATGATTAACATTTTTTCAATGTTTCATCATTTTTTATGCTGAGGGCGATGTTATATTTCAAGCAAGCAGAAAGTGTTATACAGGGACTAGGCCATTGCTTCCGCAAAATCAGAAGTCCCGGGATAATACCCCAGATATCACTGAGTATAAAGACCTAGTATTTCAGAAAAAGGGGTCCTTCAAATGAGATTTCAGGGGTTACCTATATATCCAAGTAGT
Source organism: Helianthus tuberosus (assembly GCA_030545235.1). Classification (NCBI taxonomy): domain Eukaryota; kingdom Viridiplantae; phylum Streptophyta; class Magnoliopsida; order Asterales; family Asteraceae; genus Helianthus; species Helianthus tuberosus. The sequence continues at coordinate 9,254,907 of CM060443.1, forward strand.
GTTCCCCACGAAATAAGCAAGTTTAAATTTAAGTTTATATCCCGAAAAAGTTTACTAAATGTATAAAAATCTACCGACACATCCACGGTGAGATCATTTAACACATTTTGACTTTCCAATTCTTTAGGGTACTGTGATTGTCTACTGATGTACTATCATTTCCTCTTTTTACACAAAAACTCAATTTTTCATTTTATCATGTTTTTGTCTTTTTGCCAATAGGTTTTATCATGTTTTTGTCATTTTCAAATTTTCAAATGTTTTTGTATTTTCTAACAACAATAATTCTCCCCCTAAAATGCAAAATCATTTAAAGAAAATTTGACAACCAACACTGATAGCTTTATCTCGCCGTCTATTTTCTGCTTCTCATGCACTGATTTGCAGAAAATAACATACCCCCATGATTTAAAACACATTGATATTTTACAGTTTGAAAACCGTTTTTCAATCTTGTGAAATTAATCATGTTTGTTCCGCCGTGAGGGTTTCGGCATATTCTAGAAACATATATTTTTGCATTTTTTCAAATTTTTGACAAAACAAAACCATATTTTTGGTTTTTCAAAATTTTTCAATTTTTAGAGTTTTTGAAATATTGTTTATTTATTTACAGAAAACAAACAAACTCCCTGTTTCAACCAACACAGGGTCCAGCAGCCTCTTCCTCCTTTCGTTGTGCCACGCTGCTCCAACTTCCATTCTCACAATCTTTGATTTTGTTGAGCACCTGCACATTCAAACTACTTGATTACTTGAACAATTTAGCCCAGGTCTGTTGAACCTTAGGCATTTCAACACAATATGTATCATTCAATTTCGGAAAATCTTTTTCATTAAAGACTTTCTCAACTTTGACTTCAACTTTTTCATCTTTTACCAAATTCATTTGTTTCTTAGCATTCCATTTTTTACCTTTCGGAGTACCTCTTTTGTAAAAATGTGAATCTTTTTGAACATTTTGTTTTTGAACAACAATTTTTGGTTTCCAAAACTCTTGTGGTTTTGTCATATCAACAATTGTTTTCCAACTTTGAGTTGTTCTGACTCTGGGTGTGTGAGAATTCCAGGTCTGTCTCGAATCGAACCTATTTAGGTTTGATTTCCAAGTTTGGTTCGAAACAAACTTGTTTGTGTTGTACCTCCAAGTTTGTTTTGAATCAAATCTGGTTGACCTATGTTTCATATCCTCAGATTTCTGTTTCTCAACATTTTCAAACGTCTTTTTGTCAATATCCACAGGTTTCAGATTCGGACACTTTCGTGCAAGATGTCCTATTTGATCACATTTGAAACATGTTCTCTTGGACACATCTTTGACCTGTGGTTGTTGCTTCTTCTTTTGAGCACAAAACTCTTCATTAGACTGTTGTCTAAATTTGAGTTTTTCCTCTTCTTCAAAACTTTTTCCTTGAACAAAACTCATTTTTTCCTGATAATTCGGCGTTTAATTTCTTTTCCAATTCTGTTTCCTTTTATAACCCAACCCAGCCTTCATATTTTTCTTCTTGAAAACAAGTTTGTTATAAAAAGTTTTGTGACCTTTTCCAGCAAACTTTCGAATCTCAGATTTCTCAATCTCAACCATCTTGAAAACTTTATGAACCTTTTCTGAAATCACATTCTGAATCGGGAATACAACATCTGGGAATAATTTGTCCGATCCAATCATGGTATAGACCAATCCTTTTGAATCATCATCCAAATTTTTCTTGGATTTTGTGTTTTTCAGATATCCATCATGAAAATTACCTTCATTTTCATCCTGTGATTCAGATTTACCTGTTTCAACCGACTCTTCTTTCAACACACTTTCAACGACGTTACCTACCACCTCTGAATCACTAAAATCATCAGATTTGGAATAGGTTACGTCTATGTTATCTGGCAATTGATCTACCATGTTGAAAGCTTTTTCGACCTTTTCATCATCATAAAACACAAACTTTTCCGGTAGTGGAACTTGATGAAACTCTGAGCCAATACCCTTCGTGTTTTGTTCAGAATCTTTTCCATCCGGTTTTATGTTGAAAATACGTTCAAGCACATATGACGACGCGTGATAACTTTTTAACTTGTTGTTATCCTGTTCTAAATCAGCCATCTTACGCTTAAGTTTAGCAACATCTTCAATATAAGAATTCACAACTTGTTGTTTTATCTCATACATTCGTTTTAGTTCCTTTGATGTTTCAGAACAATATTTCAATCTTGATTGAACAAGTTTCATTTCACTTTTTACTTTTTCATATGATTCCTTTGTAATGTGATAAGCCAATTTTATTGAATCATATTCCTTTTTCATTTCTTGACAATCATTTTCTTTTTGAGAACATTCTACTGTCATTTTTGAAATCTTTTCTTTCAAAACTTCATTTTCTTTTTCTAACTTTTTACATTTTTCAAAAAGTTTTTCATCATTATCTTTCAAAACTTTTTCATTTTCAAACATTTCTTTGTATTTACTCTTAAAAACAGTTTCAATTTTTGTGAATTCAAGATCTCTTGTTCTGAACTTTTCATCTTTTTCAATACAAGCACTGCACGTTTCCATGCATTTCTTGCACTGTTCAACAGTTTCAGTCAAGATGTTAGAATCAGAATTTACCTCAGTAATTGGCACCTTGGTGTTTTCTGCTGCATCTGTCTGATCAGCATCTTTCTGCTGCTTCTCTTCAACAACATCACCACCAACATCTGTTGAACTTTCAACCTTCACTTCTTCTTCTGCTTTCTTCACATCTTCTCCAACCTGCTGTTCTTTAGTAACAGCTTCTTTCACAACTTCTTCATTCACCACAACCTTTTCAACAACTTTTTCTTCTACCTTCACATTCTCTACTTTCACAGCTTCATCTTTCACTACAACCTTTTCAACAACTTTTTCTTCTACCTTCACATTCTCTACTTTCACAGCTTCATCTTTCACTTCTTCTTCAACCTTGACCTCCTCAGCAGCTTTCTTCAAATCATCAACTAAATTCTCAATGTTCTTCTTCATTCTTTCTTCATTCCTCTTCCTCAGTTTTGTTGTCATAGCATCCCTGATGATTTTATCCTGCCTTTTTACATATGTCTTGTCTTTTGCAACATTAGAATAATATTCGCCAGATCGAGGAATCACAAGAAGAACATCATCGTGAACTATGTCACTTCTGGGAACAACCGGTTCACCTTGTTTGTTGACAAAACATTCTTGCTTCTTATCCCATCTTTTGTTTCTCACAACATTTTCATACTTTTCCTGCATTTTCTCCATTCTGCACCCCACAATGAATCTTTCTCTTTCAGTCTTCTCTTTCAAAATCTCTTCTCGAGTTTTCTCTTTTATCTCAACTGTGCCATTTTCTTCTTTGTTTTCCACTTGTATTTCAGCAACAAAGACATAATGATTGCTCTTTGATGGTTTTCTGCCATGAGCTGTAACTATATTTTCCAAACGATCTTCTTCTGGACAAATCTGGCTCCAATCAAATCCTTCATCATGATGGATTACAGCACAAGCTCTTGACTTATCTCGAGGTTTATCTTCGATCATTTTTGGCTCTTCTTTGCTTCGATGGTAGATTGCCTTTCGGTAATAATCGTCATTAAACGGATGTTCATTTCCACCAGCTGCAGAATTATTGCATTCTCTCTTGAAATGACCTTTTTGCTTACATTTGAAGCAGGTCACTTTGGATTTGTCAAATCCAAGCTTCGTTGATGGACCTCCCAATGATTGCTTCCCAGTAATCTCCATGTATCTTTGAGCTCTGCGAATGCAACTTGCCAGACACCAACGGATGTCAATGAGTTCCATCTCTTCCGGATCAATCTGGTCGTAGTCTTCTTTGGTTAATTCGGAGTTTCCAATTTTGCCAGCTACCAGACCTTCATACGATTCCAGAACAGATGCAAGAAAACTCATTTGCTGCTTAGTTGCATTGATGCTCATTGCAGGAGAATTCTTCAGTTTGAGAGCAATGTTGCACAGAATCTCCTCAGTTTCATCAGAACTTGATTTTGAAGATGAATGATATCCAGAATGGTAGCTTGATGAGGTTGTTTGTGGTTCCTTCATCTTCTCACTACTGAATGCTGTCTTTGGTGAACTTCCAACTTTCTCCGAAGGTACATTGCCTTTGTAGTATAGACCAACATTCTGATGATGTGATGAACTGCTCATCTTGCTTTGCTTTTGCAATTCCAGATCATGACTCTCAATTTTTTCTAACAAGACATCAAGAGAAATTGTATCATACAAAGCATCATTTTCAAGATAAAAACAAACGTTTGCCACTGATCAGCTCGTGGTAACGCTTCAATTACTTTGTCAATTATTTCTTCTCTTGTTTTCACTATTTTAAACCTTTCAAGTTCAATTTTTAAGTGACAAAAGCGTTCTATCATTTGCCTAACACTTTCACCTTTCAAACTATCAAACAAATCAAATTCCTTTTTTAATAATGCGATTTTGTTTTTCTGAATTTGTTTACCCCCCTTAGCTTTCGCCTTCAAAGCTTTCCACACAGACTTCAATGACCCATCATGTATTAATAATGAAAAAATATCATCTCGAACTGATTGCTGGATCAAAGCAATCATCTTCTGTTCGTATGAAAATTTCTTTTTGTCTTCCTCTGAAAAATCTTTGATCAGAATTTCTTCTCCTTTGTCATTTACTGGGCTATCATATCCAAACTTCAAACAAAACCAACTCTCATGTGCATATGCCTTCGTCCAATTGACAAACCTCTCCTTCCACCAAACATAATCCTCAATGTTATCCAACTTCGGAGGTTTTGAATAGGTTCCATAAAAGTTGTCATGTTTGATGTTGTCTTTGATGGTTTTTGTTAGGGGTTTTCTATCTACACACCCTCCTGTCTATCTACACACTTTTTGAATTCAATACGCATCGTATAGGCCTATACGATGCGTATTGAATTAAAGTAAAAAACATGGCAGACTGACAGGTGCAGGTTGTGTCTGGCGGCGGGTTTGATACGCATCGTATAGGCCTATACGATGTGTATCAACCCCCTGTTTTTTTGAATTTATTTTTTGTTGTGTTGTGTCGAATTCGAACCCGAGAAACGAAAGGGATTTCGAGCAGTTGGTCGATGATATGATTGATAAAGATCTTGACACGATTATTTCCATTTTCAAGTATTATTAAAACCATTCAAGCCAACCAGTCTACAGTGTGGTTCCCAATTTGCGGAACTTAATCCCAGATTGTCTAAAGAAACACCTTTTCAAGTTTGCACAGTGGGAGAAAAGATCAGCACCTCTGTCAGTATTGCCCACCCGAGATCTTATGCCCACCCGAGACCGACCTCTGGATCACACATGATAAAAGCGCTTCTTTAGACAATCTGGGATTATGTTCTGTTTCTTCAAGATTTACGTCTGATGTCCAAGTTTGATCACATGATAAAAGGGGAAATCTAATGGAACACCTGATTGAGAGATACTTCTTCGAGCTAACCGCTGATATCTCATCCTTCTATTGCGCTTCTTTAGACAATCTGGGATTATGTTCTGTTTCTTCAAGATTTACGTCTGATGTCCAAGCTTGATCACATGATAAAAAGGGAAAATCTAATGGAACACCTGATTGAGAGAAACTTCTTCGAGCTAACCGCCGATATCTCATCCTTCTATTACGCTTCTTTAGACAATCTGGGATTATGTTCTGTTTCTTCAAGATTTACGTCTGATGTCCAAGTTTGATCACATGATAAAAAAGGGGAAATCTAATGGAACACCTGATTGAGAGAAACTTCTTCGAGCTAACCGCCGATATCTCATCCTTCTATTGTTTAGTACTTCTGAGATAATTCAAGTTATTTCAGTTATTTCTGTTGATTCAATACTTCAACGTATTTTAGTTGGTTTCGAATATACCCAAAGAGATCTGACTCAACCGAAATCCACTTCCGAGACGATTCATGTGAGTCCTATGAAGCAAGTGTCAGTCTATTCAATTGAGAGGGAAGATTGCATGACTTGAACGAGTCAAAGTTAACATTCAGATTCAGATTCTGTTCTGTTTCTTCAAGATTTACGTGTGATGTCCAAGTTTGATCACATTTGACTTCATCGGCGGCTGTCCAATGACTTTCTTGAGTCACATATCCGACAATAGGGCCCACGGATCTTATGCCCACCCGAGACCGACCTCTGAATCATCATAGCAGATGTGTCGGGTTCTTCTGCTAGTGGTCGGGGCTTCCAATACTCACACAGGGTGATAAACAACGCTGATATCATCATAGAAGTGTTGGGATTCAAGGGTTTATGAGTCAATGTTAACATTCAGATTCAGATTCAGAAAGCAGATGATTTTGTACTTCGTTTATTCTCTTTAATCTATTAGAACGATCCTTGATTAGAATGTTTGAAGGAAATGTTGGTTCAATACCACCGGTTTCTAACTTTATGCTTGCATCCACCACAGTGAATATTAACTTTGTTGGAATCTACGAAGAAACTGTTCGATTTCACGGTGAGTGGAGAAATTAGCGATGGAGAAACTGTTTGTATTAGTGGATTTCGGTTGGGTCAGAAACTTAACAAGAGAAGCAACTAAAAAAACGGTGAACGGTATTTAACGTACACACCGCATTCGAAGATCCCTGATTGAGAGAAACTTCTTCGAGCTAACCGCCGATATCTCATCCTTCTATTGTTCAGGAAATAGTGTGTGATTTGACCAGGAAATGATTGGAGGTGATTGCTACTTTTAATAAGCTGTCATAGTTGTCAAAATCGATTTCAACAAATCTTTTCCTTTTCCTTCAATTTCTAGAACATTCTCCGTAACATGAAGACGTGTGGGGTTCTTCTACGGAAACGGTGGCTATGCGAAATACAAATAGCAACCGCAACCGGTTTCTAACTTTATGCTTGCATCCACCACAGTGAATATTATCTATCTATGTGTGTCACATCCATCCTGTTATAGCAATCGATATGATTAATTTTAGGGAAATCTATTTCGACACTTCCATTGATCAAATAATAAAAACCCTAAGAATGCATACATAAATAGTTCTAGTGGACGAAGCAAAGAGACCGCCTTCTTAACAAAAGTATGTTGTTCCAAGATCAAGTGAGTCCTATGAAGCAAGTGTCGGTCTATTCAATTGAGAGGAATCATTGCATTACATCTCTGTTGAAAACAAGTGGTTGTAATGATGGAATCCTTGATTTGAAGAAACACTTTTTGAGAAATTTATAGTTCAATACGCATCGTATAGGCCTATACGATGCGTATTAATCGATGATTTTACTGAAATACCCCTGGTTTTCTGATAAATTCAGGGGTATTTTTGAGAAAATTCAAAGATTAATATGAATCGTATAGGCCTATACGATTCGTATTAAGCTGATATACGATACAACATAGGCCTATACGATCGTATATGGTGTTATTTCAAATTTAGTGTTATCGTGTTTCCCTCGGTTCGACGCGTATACGTCTCGTTTTTTGCCGAACTTTCGCATATATTGTCGTTTTATTATGTATACCTTCAACAATAGTCGTTTCGGTGCCGTTCGGTTGCGTTCGAATATCTTATTCTATGATTACGTACAATTTTGTTTGAAATCCACTTGAACTCCATAGTGCCGCATTATATGTATACGTGTGTGGAAATATCGTTAGTTGCGTACTTTGACATATTTTTGCATATTTTGAAGTATTCTAACATATTTTTGCGTATATAATAGTATATTTGACGTATTTTAGCGTTGTTTATCACCCTGTGTGAGCATTGGAAACCCGACAAACAGTCTTGACAACTGTGACAGCTTATCTATCTGTGTGTGTCACATCCATCTTGTTATAGCAATCGATATCATTAACTACCAAAAGAATGCATACACAAATAAGTTCCAGTGAGTCCTAGAACACTCGTAATCCTCAACCGGCTTTGAAACCGGACGGAATCTACGAAGAAACTGTTCGATTTCATGGTGAGTTTGTGGAGAACTGTGGAGAACTTGTTAGCGTTACCCATCAAACAAAAGTTTAAACTTATCGTGTGTTGGAGTTTGGAAAGATGACCGAACAGAGATCTGAATAACTAACTGTGGAGAACTTGTTTGCGTTATCCATATACTTGCTACGTCAGATGTTAGCTCGGAAGTTCTATAACACAAAGTAAACCGACCTCTGGATCACACATGATAAAAGCGCTTCTTTAGACAATACGGGATTATGTTATGTTTCTTCAAGATTACGTCTGATGTTCGTTTATTCTCTATAATCTATTAGAACGATCCTTGTTTTGTCTACGGAAACGGTGGCTATGGGAAACAAAAGTATAGACCTATACGGGTCGTATTGGTTCAAAAGTCAAAAGTCAAATCTGCATGTGTCAGTTCTTGTCTGGCGGCTGACTTTTTCAATACGCATCGTATAGGCCTATACTGGTCGTATGCCCATAGGGCCCACGGATCTTATGCCCCTGGCATTGATTTTGTTGTAATTTGTGGATCAACAGAAATAACTGAAACAAGCAGGTTTGTTCGGGAGTAAATCACCACCCAAAGATCAACAACTTGTGATTGTCGGGTACTGCTAGTTATTCGGAATGTTTCGAATCATCACAGAAGACGTGTCGGGTCCTGCTAGTTATTCGGAATGTTTCGAATCATCACAGAAGAAGTGTCGGGTTCTGCTAGTTATTCGGTTTGGAAAGTGGACGAAGCAAAGAGAAACTGATTCTGTTGTTCAGTACTTTCGTGTGCTAAATACAAAGCCGATTTCAACTTCCATTGATGAAATAATAAAAACCCTAAGAATGCATACACAAATAGTTCGAGTGGACGAAGCAAAGAGACCACCTTCAAATAATGTTTCCTAGATGTTTGAAGACCAACAAATGTCCAAAGTGCTGCTTTATCGTTCGCATGACGGAAAGCTGCTACCGCGTGATAAGAAGCTACTTTGCAAAAATTAAAAAATTAAATCGACACCCTCAATACGCATCGTATAGGCCTATACGATGCGTATTACTTTTTGGCGGGGGACAATGGCAGCCTTTGGCAGGCATAGAAGTTTGAACCCACCTCAATACGCATCGTATAGGCCTATACGATGCGTATTGAGGGTGTCGATTTAAGCCCCAAGGTGTGCCAATAATACGACCCTTTTGTTATCGCTTTGGGTGTAACCTCTGAAGCATCCATTGTATCCGAGGTAAACGCGTTGTAAAACGTATTGAAAAATTCTTCAGCCATGATGTGATCCTGGAGACAATCAAACAAACACAATCAGAATCAATAATAACAAATATCCCAAAACAGACTGACACTCGGTTGATGCGAAATGATCTTGACTTGGAATTTCCACTTTCAAGCGAAATAAGGATCTCAAGCTAAATCACACGTTGAAGCGAAATCACATGTTCAAGCTGAATAGCAACTTTCAAGCAAAAAGCCTAGATGACCATTCAAGCGAAATAGCACTTCAAGCGGAATCTTGACTATCAAGCGAAATAATTGATTCCTTTCAAGCGAAATCACTGATTCAAGCAAGATCAGATGCTAATTTCAAGCGAAATGACGAAATGAAGCGAAATCAGCTAGAATCTTCAAGCGAAATCATATTGTTCGTTCAAGCAAAATCAGGTTTTAGGTCCATTTTTGTCATTTTTACTTCGAATTTTGATCTGAAACTCTCAAGGGTTTGTTAAAACACTGTTTCGCATGTACTGTGAAAAATTCAATCCATTTTGTCCATAAAATCTTGTCCAATATGAAAAAGAGGGTGTAGAAGTCAGAAAAATGAAGATATCAAGCTAAACTCTTCCTCCTGTGCTCTGATACCACTTGTAGGATCGTTGTGTGACCCGAATGAGTCGATCAGAAGAGTTGTTTATCCGAATCAAAGGCGGAATCAATGACACGGATGCTCGATGTAATTATAATGTCTCTTGTATTGAATATGAGAGTATTACAGCACCTAGAGACAATCCGGCAGCACTTCGTTACCGAATAGAAGTTCTAATCCCGCTTCAAATGAAACGGACAAGTGCCCTATATATAGTAGTTGAGATTCTGCTTGAAATGGACATGGATGTTTCAAGCGAAATCTGTTAAGTTGATTTCGCTTGAACTTGTCCTTGACACTTTCAAGCGGAATTACCTTAATATCCACTAAACTCAGTTTCTAGCACCTCGAGCACTGGTTATTCTATCCTATTACATTATATGACTCGATACAAGACGAAGTCAATAGACATAGTGCACTAACACAGAAAAATTCAAGAGGGTTGTTATATCCTCCCCACCTTGTTTTAGAGCTCGTCCTCGAGATCTACTGGAACAGGTGTGGATATTTCCTTTGCATTTCTGATTCAAGCTCCCATGTGTATTCTGGTCCCCTTTTGGAGTCCCATTTCACTTTGACCAGAACTAATCTCTTGTGCTTGAGGTTCTTAACTTTCTTGTCTTCGATCTGTAGAGGCTTTTCTACAAACTTTAACTGTTCATTTACCTCTATGTCCTTAAGAGGTACTACCAGTGATTCATCAGCTAAACACTTCTTGAGATTAGATACATGAAATACATCATGTATTCCTGCCATTTCCTCTGGCAGTTGTAGCTGATAGGCTACGGGTCCTATTCTTTTAATAATCTCAAAAGGTCCAAGATACCTGGGACTTAGCTTTCCCCTTTTGATGAATCTTACCACTCCTTTCCAGGGAGAGACTTTCAATAACACCTTATCTCCTACTTGAAATTCCAATGGTTTTCGTCTGTTATCAACATAACTCTTTTGTCGATCACGTGCTGCTTTCAGTCGTTCCTTGACTTGAATGATTTTGTCTGTTGTTTGAGAAGGATGAAACTTCAAAATGTGAAGTTGTGTGCTCAAAGTGTAAAAAATCTGAAGGAGAAAATGTCAAACTTTTGGAAGTTGTGGAAAGTTTGACATTGAAAAATCAAAATTTTAAAGAAAATGAAAAACAATTTCAAAATAAAATAGAAATTTTAGAAAATGAAAAATTAAAAATTGAAAAAGATTTTCAAAATCAAATAAAAATTTTAGAAAATGAAAAATCAATTTTTGGACAAAATAATCTTGAAAAGCAAATTTCAATAAATTCTCATCTTGAGAATATCATTCGACTTGAAAAAGAAGTTGAATGTGCGAAAAATAAAATTGAAGAGTTAGAAACTAAATTGAAAGGTTTTGAGACTATGTCATCAATACCAGATCTTGTATGTCCAAAACCGATCAATTTAGTTCCAATAAGTGACAATGTCACAAATTATGACAAAGTCATAATTGAAGATTGTGATGATAAAACTGATGATGAAAATGAGAAAAATGAGAAAAGAAAATTATTTTTGGAATTAAAAGAAAAATTTAAAGATACTGTTTTACATTCTACTGAAATAGGTGAATGTTCAAAGCAAAAACCTGTTAAGAAGAATGTAGAACAAAAACCAAATGTTAAAAATTCAAAAAGAAAATAAAAGATCATCAGTTCAGTCATCCAATCATTATGAAAAACCACAAAAATTTAAAAATCAAAACTCACAAAAAGTTGGTAATAAGTGGTGCAGGTTTGACCACAGTGTTCAAAAGTCAAATCAAGCTTATGGGAGAAGGGAATGAAGATTCTTCAGAGATAAATCTTCGTGATGATAGAAAAAGGAGAAGTCATGACTACCACAAGGTCAAACAATGTTTTGATCTGAGTGTGTGGTATGAAAATGGTGAAAGGTATGATAACAGAGTGTGTTACACATGTGGTTATCAAGGACACATTGCTGTTAACTGCCAAATTCAGAGTTTTGAGACAAGAAGATGCTATGATTGTCAAATCAAAGGTCATATTGCAAGAGATTGCCCAATGAGATCAAAGAGAGAATCGAGGGCTGAATCTCAGAAAATGGTGAAGAACTCAGTCAAAATTGAAGAAAAGCCCAAAAGACAGAAAGTGAAAAAACAAAAAGTGAAGTTATCAAAAGGGCAGAAAGACAGACTGAGAAAGAAAAGGAAGAAAACAAGAGAGTATCTCGAAAGGATTTTGTCCTCGGGTACAACTGATAATCCGAGAAAAAGTTCTGATGAATCGATTTACTCAACTATCAAGGATCAGTCAAGCAAAACGAACTCATCAGATACAAATCTGAGGACAAAAGGGATGATAAAGAAAGAAAAATTAACTAATCAAACCAATGAAAATTCAAAGAAAGTTAATTTTTCAGATAAAGACTTTATCAAAGTTTTCAAATATAACAAAGATTGTGCAAGATTATGCACGTCACAGGTTGATAAATTTTGAAAGGTTAAACATTGTAGGGATTGGGTTCCAATAGGGAATGGCGATGATTTTGTTTCTGTGAAAACAAAAGAGCCATTTTCTAGCAATGATTTTGTTTCTACGGAATCAAAAGAGCTATCTCCTGGCAATGATTCTGACTCATCAAAGTCAGAGGAGCCACGATCAGGCAATGAATCTGACTCGATAAAGTCAGAGGAGCCAAAAATTGAGGTAAAAACTGTCAAACCCAAGAATGGTCAGGCTTGGGTAAATCTCTTCAAATAAAAACCTGACTTGCCGGAACTCCCAGGTTGGTAATTGGGGAGTAGGAATCGGCATCTTTCTTGAGAAATTCACAGGTTGGTAACTGTGATATTTCGACTTACTTGTGGTTAATCAGGGACATTAAGTTGTACTTGATTTCCTACACGTGATTGTGTTGAGAAAATAGGGAAATGTTAAATTCCTACATGTGTTGGAAGAAAACAAGGTGATGAATCCCCATGTTTGTAAAAATGACACACAAAACTAATTTTCCGGAAAACCCATTTTGATTAAAATAAACTTAAGTGCTTTGAAATCATTATGGGAAAATAGTTTGCTGTCAGGAGGAGTTCTGATTGTTAAGCCGAGTGGATGGCGAATTGAAGATATTCACATCATGTTGTCACATTTGTACAGTTTTCAAATTTTCCCAGAAAATCAAAATTGAAACATATTTGATTTTAGGGGGAGTAAAATTTAAAAAAAAAATTTGAAAATTTGAAAATGTCAAAAACATTAAAAAAAAGGTAAAAAAAAAATTGAGTTTTGTTGTTATAAGAGGAAATGATAGTAAATCAGTAGACTATCACAGCATGCTAAAGATATGAAATGTCAAATGTGATAAACGGTCTCACTAAAGATGTGACGATAGGCTCAGCTAGACTAGTAGATTTGCGATAACGATACAAACTTAAATGAAAAAGCCTAGTTCTAGTGGGAAACATGGTTGAAAGCATAGTACTTAGTTTTGTCCTTCTTGATTGTGTACCTACTCAGTAACCGCTGAATGCTAAAAGAGCATAAAAACTCGTTAAGTCTGTGAATTTTCACAACTTGCTGAAAAAGTCACTGTGATTGTGCATTTCATTTTGCAAAGATTTAAACTTGTTTTATTTCTTTATTTTGTTTAAGCATTGGACATCCTCTGCGTATACGTGAGTATCGACCTGGATGTTATTGCCTAAACATTCTGCTTTATTTTCTTTGGTGTTTCGTTTAAGCTTTGGATCACCTCTGCGTATACGGAAGTATCGACCTGGTGGTTAAAGCCTAAACATCTTCAACTTGTTTAATTTCTTATTTTGTTTAAACATTGGACTTTCTCTGCGTATCGAAAGATCAACCTGATTGTTAATGTTTAAACATTCTGAGTTATTTTCGCACATATCACAGTTGATGAAAGTTTAAAGGCATTACATGAGTTAGTGTATTGCATGATGAGGGGATATGCTGAGATCGTGGGATCCATAAGAATTTAGTGAAAAATTAATATACCTTAACGTATCGGTAAGCATTTCGAAAGTTTTTAGATTGAGTTTAAGAGGATAACTATATCGTCAATCTATGTGAATCGTTTAGAACTTAAAATGTTTAAAGCTTAATGGTGCTAGTGATTTGTCTCATGAACTGATATGATCCTCTTACACAAACTCACAAAAATATTGTCTGTATATATTTTTTTACTGCATTTCTCTAAAAACAAAAACCCAAAAAGATTGTGTTTTAGTATAGATATTTGAAAATTCAAAAAGATTTTCGATAACTGATGTTGAAGAGCTGACATTCAAAATTCTGAGTGCTAAACATGATGAATAACTATGGGTTGAAAGAGTTTGTTTTTGAAATGAAAAAGTGTTATAAATAAATCTCTCCAAAAGAAAGTTTGATCTTGATAAAAATGGTTAATAATTGAACGATATTTTCAAGTGGTTTCTTAAATTTGTCAAATTTGTAAATTTGTGAAATTTATGTTGAGGTAAAGGATGTGCAGGTTAACCAGGTTTCAAATCCTGAGCAGATGCAGAATAGAGCCAGGAATTGATTCTGAACTTGTGAACCAGACTACGATCCCGACAGCTGAGTCTAAGGGGGAGTCTGAAGACAAGCTCAACGCAAGGGGGAGCGTGTATTCAAGGAGCCGGGTAACTATCCTGGAGGAGCTTGTATACAGAAAACCAGGTGTCGATCCCAAAAGCACGAAAGCTTAACGAAAGGAGGAGCCTGAAGAAAAGGAGTCTGATCGAAAGGAAGAGCAATGGAAGCCTGAAGACAGATCCACGAGGATTATGTTCGAGAAAGATAAAGATAAGTCGCTACGAGTTTGACTACGGATTGACTGCGGCAATATCCAAGGGGGAGTCTGTTGGTACATTTATGTCTATCGCCTCCGTCAATCTAAAACCGTAGCTGAAACTGAAGAAATCTAGGCTCATAGTGTTATATTTTAATAGAAAAGGCAAGGTGGCATTTCTGTAAATAAGGAAACCTTCCTTATATCCTTGGCCTATAAATAGGGAGCTATAGTGTTAGATTTAAGACTTTTGGCCATTAGAAGACTTCGAGCTTGGTGCTTAGAGAGAGAAACTAGTGAGATAAAGTCTTCATACGTGATTCTCGGTGCTTGTAATCGTCATACTGATCAATAAGAATCACGTTAAATTGTACGATCTTGTGTTCGGTCACGCACGTGTACAGATTCCGCACGTCACACGTGTCGTTACGCAATCGTTCGGAGTGAAAACCGGTCCTAACACGGGTCCAGATAGTTGCTTTTCTCCAATTTCTGCCCAACAGACTGGCGTTCGGCACTTTCGTCCATAAAGTGCCTCGAATGGTGCAACATTAATACTGGTGTGATAATTGTTATTATAAGAAAATTCTATCAATGGTAAGTGATCGTCCCAATTACCTCTGAAATCAATTACACAAGCTCTAAGCATGTCTTCCATTGTCTGAATTGTCCTTTCACTTTGTCCGTCTGTTTGTGGATGATAAGCGGTGCTTAGATTCAACTTGGTTCCCATTGCTTTTTGGAAACTTGTCCAAAAATGAGAGGTAAAGTGACTATCTCTGTTAGAAACAATTGATAGAAGAATTCCATGTAATGAAACTATTTCATTTACATATAATTTAGCTAACTGTCCCATACTGAAAGTTTCTTTCATTGATAGGAAATGAGCTGACTTGGTAAGCCTGTCTACAATCACCCAGATTGTATCATTACCTTTTCTTGTTTTGGGTAATTTAGTAACAAAATCCATTGTTATCAATTCTCATTTCCATACAGGCATTTCTAACTGTTGCAATAAACCTGAGGGTTTCTGATGTTCAGCTTTGACTTGTGAACAGGTTAAACACTTGGCAACATATGCTGCTATATCCTTTTTCATTCCTATCCACCAGAAATTCTTCCTTAAGTCCTGATACATCTTATCACTTCCAAGATGCATCGTATACTTAGACGTATGGGATTCTTCTAATATACGGTGACGTAGGTTTCCTAATTTAGGTATCCACATCCTTTTCTTATGGAATCTCCAAATTTCATCTGTTCCTTATTCTAATTCCTTAATCATTCCTTTTAATTTTTTAGTATCATCCTTGATTACTGATTCTTGTGCTTTTCTAATCTGTTCATTTAAATCGACTTGCAGATTTAACTTAAGAGAACGTACTCTTTTTGGCTATTCATGATACTTCCGACTTAAAGCATCAGCTACTACGTTTGCCTTTCCTGAATGATACTGGATATCACAATCAAAATCACTAAGTATCTCCATCCAACGTCTTTGTCTCATATTCAACTCCTTTTGCCCAAAAACATACCTTAAACTTTTATGGTCGGTGAATATGGTAAACTTACTACCGTATAGGTAATGTCTCCAAATTTTGAGGGCAAAAATTATAGCTCCTAATTCTAGATCATGGGTTGAATAATTCTCTTCATGATTCTTAAGTTGTCTAGAAGCGTAAGTTCCTTTTGACGTTGCATTAATACACATCCATAACCTAATTTAGAAGCGTCACAATAGATTACAAAATCTTCAGTTCCTTCTGGTAACGCTAGTATGGGTGCGTTGGTTAGTCTTTGTTTAAGAATTCTAAAGGCTTCTTCTTGTTTTGGTCCCCATTCAAACTTAACGGATTTACAGGTTAACTTAGTTAAGGGAATGGCTATTCTAGAAAAATATCGAATAAATCTTCTATAATAACCAGCCAATCCTAAGAAACTTCTAACCTCGGTTGGTGACTCAGGGGTTTTCCATTTGGTAATTGCCTCAATCTTGGTGGGATCTACATGAATTCCTTCATGATTGACTAGATGTCCGAGAAATTGTACCTGTTCTAACCAAAACTCACACTTCGAAAACTTAGCATAAAGCTTTTCTTTTCTCAATAAACTTAGAAGTGCGTGCAGATGCGCTGAATGTTCCTCTTTGCTTTTAGAGTAAATGAGAATATCATCTAAAAAGACAATTATGAATTTATCCAAATATGGCTTACATATTCGGTTCATCATGTCCATAAATGCAGCCGGGGAATTGGTTAAACCAAATGGCATGACAGTAAATTCATAATGACCATACCTTGTTCTGAAAGCGGTCTTAGGAATGTCCTCTTCCTGTACCTTTAATTGATGATATCCTGACCTTAAATTGATTTTTGAGAAAAATCGTGCTCCTTGCAATTGATCGAACAAATCATCGATTCTTGGTAATGGATACCGATTCTTAATCGTGACTTTATTTAATTCACGGTAATCAATACACATACGCATTGATCCGTCCTTCTTTTTAACGAATAAAATCGGTGCTCCCCATGGCGATGAACTTGGCTGTATGAATCCCTTTTCCAATAATTCATCTAATTGTTTCTTCAGTTCCTGCATTTCTGCGGGTGTCAAACGGTAAGGTGCTTTGGCAATTGGTGCAGTTCCTGGTATTAAATGGATTCTGAATTCAACTTCCCTGTCTGGAGGTTGCCCTGGTAACTCTTCTGGAAATACATCTGAAAACTGGGATACTACTGGAATATCCTTTAATTCTTTTCCTTTAGTGTTAGTGATTATGGAAATCAAATACACAAATGATCCTTTTCTTATATAACTTGCAGTTTTCATCACAGATATAAATTTTGTGGATCTAAAGGTTTTATTTCCGTTAATTGTGATCTTTTCACCCCTTGGTGAATTTACTTGAATTGACTTTTGATCACATAAAATACTGGCTTTATTGGCTATTAACCAATCCATTCCTAACACAACATCAAATCCTTCCAAATTCATTGGGTAAAGGTTTGCAATAAATTTCTGATTTAAAATTTCTATTCTTGCTCCCTGCAAGATCTCAGAAATTTTAATAGTTTCCCCATTTGTTGTCTCTACTAGACATTCTTGTGGGAGTTTAGTTAATGGTTGATTGAGAAGTTTGCAAAATGAAGTATTAATAAAACTTTGGTTCGCACCAGATTCAACTAATACTTTAGCAAAAACTCATTAACTAAAAGCGTACCGGCGATCACATCAGGGATCATCTTTGTTTCTTCTGCAGTCAGAACAAATGCTCTAGCATTTTTAGTATTCTTGATGTTCGTAGCAGGAGCTAGCTTTGGACAGTTAGGCTTGACAGTTGAAGCATATCCTGTTGTTAGGCTTCTTCCTGCAATCTTCCTCCTTGTGTCCCGACATTTTGCAGAAATTACAGTATACAGAGCATATTCCTGAATGCTTCCTTTTGCAATACTTACAGTAGGGTGCAGAGGTAGAACCTACATTTTTCCCACGGTTAGAATTTCCATAACGGAATTCCTGGGTAAGCTTCTGGGTTAGGTTTCTCCTCTGATCCTCTTCTCGTGTATGGACTAATTCATCTGTCAAGGTGTTTGCTAGCTCTACAGCTTCTTCTATGGTTTGAGGTCTAGCTGCCTTGACTACATGCCTTATTTCTCCAATTAATCCCCAGATGTAACGGGAGATTAATACTGGTTCAGGAGATGCAAGGGTTGGTACTATTCTAGCATATTCAAAGAATAATGTAGTATAACCCTTACTATCTACCCCAATCATCCTAAGATTTAGGAATTTGTTTGCTGTCTGTTCTTTTTCATTGGGAGGGCAGAATTTCCTTTCTACCATGTTTTTAAATTCCTCCCATTCCATATTGTAAGTTCTATCACTTCCCCTAGACTCGAGGATAGTGTTCCACCATTCTAGTGCAGAATTTTTAAACAGATTAGAAGCAAACATTATCTTATCCTCTTCCGCACATTTACTTATTCTTAAGACTGCCTCAGTCTTTTCTATCCAGCGTAGAGATGCAACGGCCCCTTCATTGCCCGAGAATTCCATTGGTTTACAAGACCAGAATTCTTTATAAGAACAACCGTAAGACACAGTTCTTCTTCTTTTAGGAATGGGCATTTGAAGTACGGGTCCATTGTTTACGCTGTGTTCAGGTTCAGAAGGTTGTTTGCTATCATGTTTACTTTTATTTTCGGCTTCCCTAACTGTTTTGATAATATATGGCATCGCATCTATTATCCCTTGTGCCACTATATGTTGCATGGCACTGTTATCCACTTGGTTTCCATTATTGTTGTTCGGGTTCTCATTATCCAAGTTATTGTTACTCTGGTTATCGTTATTCTGGTTTTCCTGATTTACTTCGTCGTCCATCTGAATTTTAAACATTTACCAATTATTAATATCACAAAATAATAATTTAGGCAACAATCACACAACACACATATTGGTCAAAAACGTCGAGCATTGCGACTTTACTTTTTCTTATATAGTATGCGTCAGATACACACTAAGACTGGAATTAAAATTACAACACTACTATGCATCGTTAACCACGAAGTGGTCTATACTACAACATATATTATTATTATTACACATATATTATATATTATTTTATTATTATTATTATTACCAACTCCACCATCACCTTCACTGATCTGGATTCATCTAGTAATCCATATTGTGCTCGTCGTACTTCCAGACGAGTCGCTCTCCTACCTGCCTCATCCTCTCACTACTTTCTAAAATCTCTTCTCCGAAAGTTCGGAGCTCGTGCATATTTTCTTCACTCATTGGGGGTGCTGGTACTGGGTCTGGGTACTGGGGCATGGGATTCTCCTGAGGGTACGGATTTTCTAAGATCTCCCCAATGTATTCATCGTTATCGTAGTAGGGATCTAGAGGGTCCAGACCTGGATAGGCTGCTAGATTTGGCATGGGTTCGTCGTTTAGGTGGTAGCGTGGCACATAATCCCTATGATCATCGAACCATGGATCATAATCCGGGACTAAGGGATTAGGGGCTGGTATCCTAGGTATCTCCTCAGGGTTGAAGTCATGCATTTGGACTTGGTTTTCGGGGTTGTTTTCTATCTCCATCGGCTGAGTGGGAAATAAAGGTAAGGGTTGTGGGGCTACTAGTTGCTCCAAGTTTGGGTCGGCAGCTGTGGTTGCTAGGATATGAAAATTGGTTAAGCTCCTATTAAGCATATCCTGTGTATGGGCATCTGACTCTCACTTAGCGGCTGCTAGGACTCTCTGCTATTGCAACTTTCGCATTCTTTTCCTACGCTCGAATCCTCCCTTACTGAACCATCCTCTCTTTTTCTGAGGGAATGGCTCTTCAGACTGAGCCTTAAAGACAAACATCCCTTTTTCCTGGTCAGCGACATACCCAGAGAGGGCAGGCTGTGAAGAGGTACCTTCACTCCTAGGTGAATCGGACAACTGACGATACGCGTCTGAGGGTCCTTGATCACTCATACTGAAAACTAACAAATAGTCAAATAACACACAACAGTAAAATACAGATATGCACGTATTTCAATAATTAATTTCCTAACAATTTAAATAATATATTGGTGTCAGCAGAACACTTCTGCGGCTGAATCAGTGGCTTAGCTCTGATACCACCTTTTGTCGCAACCCCCGCCCCCTATCTGTCCCGGGAACGAGCGGCCGCGAGACCAGTTTTGGTGGTATCAATTGTTTATCATTTTGGCAGCGGAATTTTCATCAGGACCATAGTTAGGAAATATTTATCAGAGTAAATACCACACTTTTATAATATTAAACATATTGGGATAAAACCCAAGTTTTCATTACAAACATTTTCATTGGGAAAATCCCCATTTTATTGAATAAAACATCTTCTTTTATTTAGGTAACTTTTATAGCCACTATTTCCAAGCCTTCAGTGCTGTCCAGCTGGCTTCTAGTTGGCTTTCACATTTTGTTACCTAAAACGCGTTTAAAAATATTTTGTCAGTGGGAAATACTGGTGAGTGAATCCCAGTTTAATCAAGAAGAGTTTTATCCTTAAACAATATTGAGAGCGATTACAATGTTTATGTCTACACAATTACTCATTCAGTACTGTCAATCCTGACTTGTGGGTCATATTACACATTGGCTAACTCTTTGTCCAATGGTAACGTATTCCACATTTTGTATACAAAACCCCAACATACCGGCAGTAATTGAAGAACTACAAAGACTCAATCACTGCTTAATTGCATTGTAAAACAATTAAGGTTTTGTAAAAGCAGTTTACAAAAAGGAGATTACTCGCATTGCTGTCTTAGTTTTTCTGTAAGGGTTTCCTGGTGATTATCTATAATTTACACAAATGTACATATATTAGTATAATAACCCATTATTTACATTAGTAATACCCTCCCCGAGACGGCATTCCAAAGACTACGTCGGGCAGATCCTCGACAGCCGTTACGGAACCCTGGATTAAACGGGCAGCATATCTAATACGTAACCGGGGTTATAATACTTACATCGGGGCAGAACTTCGTTAGTTAGGGGGTTATTATACCCGAAAATTATGCCTACTATTCAGAATTTCGAGAGAGGAAAGATTTGTGAGCGACGGAAAACGAAAGCCCAAGCCCTCTACTAATAGGGCCTGATTTTGGTCTTGTCGCGCCCCACGTAAACTCAGGCCAAGGTCTACGCGGCCCGCGAAGTAGGCTGGTAGGCCCTAGCCTGGCCAGTCACCACACTAGCTCCGCCACGATGATGACACGTGGCAGCACCGGGTGTCGCCTGATCTTGTAGCTGTCGCGGAACGCGTAAGCAGTAGCCAAAGGCTACGCGGCCCGCGAGCGCCCATAAAAACTTGATTTTAATTAATTTTTATAAAAATAAAGGTATTCTGGCTCGGTTTTCACATACGGGGTATATTTTAGGACATATTGGAATATTTTTAAAATATATTAGGGTGTCAGAAAAATTCAGGAGGGTTGTTATATAACACCCCAAAAATATAAATATGTGCATAAATATGAAAATGTTAAGTTAGGAATGCATGATAAAAAATTTAAATTAACCATAAAGTAAAATGCTCAATATTTGAGGGGCCAATCTTGGGCAATTTGAAAGATAACTTAATTAAACTTAAAACACAAAACACACACACGTCAGACTTATGTGTGTGTGTGTGTGTGTTGGCGCGACTAGAAGAGAGCTGGGAAGAACAAACTCCTTAACAACACAAATTGGGCAAATTGAAAGGGGAATTTAGGGCTAAATGAATGCATGAGCCAAGAATTATGATTACCTAAGTGTTTCTAACATCAAGTAAGTCGAATTTTATGTTTTAGTGATGTTTGATTAAGTGGGTTATATGTAATCCGTGAATGTAATGTAAAATTTAACATGAATGCTAGTTGATATGAATGTGTAGATGTTGTAATATGTTTAATTTTGTCTATGTTGATGATTTGGGGTAAAACCCGCTTGTATGTTATAGAATGATCAAGATTAGTGAAGTTTTATATGTAAATTAGTATAATGTTGATGGTTGAGGAAGTGTGTTGATGGTATTTCGTTGGTTAATTGATATAGAACTAAATGTACATGGTTAGGAGGGTAAATTGTAAAGTTGAGGATGGTTATGCTAATCAATGGATGAAATATGGAAAATGTGCTTAAGATACTTGTACATTATGCTTTATAGATAGTACGCACGCAATGTGTTTGATGAAATGCCTTAATTGGTTTAATTGTGATTTTACATGAATGCTTGCTAAAATTATGTAATATGATGATGATGATGATGAAAATGTATGTGATTAATTAACGTCATAATGTACAACAAAGAATGCATAAGTAATGAAGTTTGTATGAAAGCTAAGTATATGAAGTTGCGATGTGTAGGAGCGAAAAAAGAAGAAGGAACAAGTCAATCCAAGGCGTTAGGAACGCAAGATCACGATAAGTTATTATGAACTTCGTTTATCCTTTATATAGATCATGAATGCAAATCTTGGTATTTAAGTCTTAGTGTAAAGTCGTATTGTAGATTATGGTAAATTTTGATATGTTGAGTATTGAAAGATGAATAGGAAATGAAATGGTAATGAATGAGAAATGACCCGCTTCAAATGGGTCGAAATGGTTTGAAAGCAAAATGATGAAATGGCTTAAGTGAGGACTCGTTATAACGGCTCAAAATGATGAAAGTGTGTCAATAATATATGGTATGTATTGACCCATTTCGGATGGGTCAAAAGGGGCATATGTTGAATGTTTCCGAAGTGATAAAGATGAATGCTCATAACAAAGATGATGCTAGATGGAAAGAATGACAACAAGGATGTTAACAAATGGTGAATTTTGTTAACGGGTCGAATAATGATAAGTAAATGAAAGCCTTGAATTTTGTTTAGTATATTGAACTAACGGATGCTTTGATGTTGTGTATGATAGGTAAATCTCTTATTTGATGACAGCGAGTTTGGGTCGAACACACTACACCTCATGCCCACAAAGAGCTTCCGAATATGTTTTTGTGTCAAATGGGTCAAAACTCTTTTGGGTTGTGAAGTGTTATTTTGTACCTAGTGTCCTTTGTAAGTAAGTTAGTTTTGGTGGTTATGGTTTACTAGTTTTGGACAAATGTAGTTTGAAATGTTTTGGTGGTTGTAAATGTTATGGTTACCGTAACGGTATTTTTGGAAATATTATGTTAAAATATGAAGGATCAAATTTTTGGCATTTATAATTGTGGTTTTGACCTTACGTTTAAATGGGCGTTACATTTGGGTATGGTCAAGTATTTTGATTTCAAACGTAATGAGTCATCATCATCATACTCAGTAAATCCTACCAATAGCAAAGCTAAGGTAGGGTCAAATAATAACTCATGCGTGTCGTAATAAAACGATTGTGCAATGATAGAACCACAATTGATAATTAAATTAGCTTATCAACTATTTTAATGATATACCACAATATTTCCTTTCTTCAATTTTGATTTTAATAACTTTTATTAGTGTATATTAAATCAAATTACTTTATTGCATATTAGACGGGTTAAAGAAAGTCTACGCCTTTGATCAACGTTAAGTTTTAACCTTTATATATGATATTGTGTATCGAGTCCAATGTATGCACGTAAGGTTGTAAACAGTGTTGTAAAAATGGCGACTAGTCGGCGATTAATCGTTAGTGGACCAGTAACTAAGTAATTTTTCGTTAATCAATCCATTAATCATTATTCGGGCCTAGTCGGACCTAGTCGTTCCTAGTCGAACCTAGTCGGCCAGCCAAAACTTGGCGATTCCGGCAAAAAACATGTATATTCCGTCCAAAACCTCTAAATCCTGGCAAGTTTCCAACCAAACCATGTGAATTCCAACAATTAATCTTGTATGCTTAAAAAAATGAGTTAAATAAGAGTTAAAATCTAGATACTTAAAATCTTTACCTATAAAAATGTGTATATGTATACATAAAACTGAAAAGTACATATAAAAAACCTGATCTGTTTAATCCCGAGTAGTCGCTAGTCCCCACCTCACCGGCCGACTAGCAACTAGCGAGTTCTCCAACCTTGGTTGTAAACGAACCGTACGTTTAGCGGACAGTTAAACGTACGGTTCGTGAACCGTTCGGCGGGAAGTTCGTTTACGTTCGTGCGTTTAATTAATGAACGATCATGAACAAAAAATTTCGTTCGGTTAGTTAAATAAATGAACACAAACAAATGTCTCGTTCATTTAATTACGCTTGTGAACGTTCGTTAATGTGTTTGTGAACATTCGTTTATGTTCGTTTGTTTATGTTGTTCATTAATGAGTTTTTAGCAGTTATTTATTTTATCTAAACTTTTTATATTCTTTAATTCTTATTTATCTCATTACCTAAACAAATATAATAGGAAACCTTTTCTCCACCTTGTTTATGCATCGCTCCACTTTTCTTCTCGTTATTCACATCGAAAAATACTATCGACCTTCGTTCAATGATTAAGGCTTCAAGGTCTAATGTCGCCCCCTCTCACAATCCACCTCTAGCCAAACGGTTGTTGAGACTAGAAAGTTGAATGTGTTCGATTTGGAGTTTAAGAGGTGATTACATATGGTTTAAGGAGTTGGAGCTTAAGGTCATGAAAATAATTTATGAAAGTAATCATCATGTACACATAGCACATGTTCTTGACACTACTGAAACTCAAAAGAGTTTGTATGCTTTCATGGATTAAAGTCCATTAGAATCGTAACATGTGTATGGTCATAGGTGATGTAACACATTTTTTACAACTATTAAGTTGTCATCAAGTCTAGCTACTTAGATTTACATAGATAATATAGATACATAAGAATATTTTATAAACATTACAAGTCCTATAGATCAAGCATGAGGTAGGAGATTAAAGTCTCCATTAAGGCACCTCTTAGTGTCTTATAATTCATACATGAGGTAATCAGACTCTATTGTTCACCACTTCACTTGTTGTTATGAACAACAAGGAGGGTAATGAATTTACAAGTAAATAGAGAAATAAGAACACTAATCTATGGAAAACATCAAGAAGTGAGTGGATTTCTATGAAAGATAGCCTAAGCTAGTCTAACAATCACACATACATCAAGCTTCAAGTTTGAACACTACTTGTGGGTAAAACCCTAACCAAAACAGAATATTTGTGAGGTTTTAACCTCTGATTTAACATCTCTCAACCTTATTTTTAAGCCCAACTAACCATTCAATAGATTATGAGTATTAGGACATAGGTTTGAGATGAGATAACTCAAGTTTAATCAAGTTTAACAAAGATTGAATCAAAAACAGAAAGATCAGTCAACTTTGAAGCCTTTTTGGTGACATTCCAGACATTGGTTCTCCATGGAAAACCTGTGGAAATGTTCCTAAGGTCAATCCAAGTAAGTAGGAAAAAGAATCAAGGCAAAAGGTTAAGAAATGAGTGAGTTATGCTCACTTTTGTAAGCTGTGATGAATTTGCTCGAACTCCTGAATTCAGCAACGATTTTGAGAGTTTGAGAGTGAATGGAGAGTGTTTAGAAAGTGGAAAATGCTTGGAGGAGGCTTGGGTTTTATAAGGGATGATGGTGGTTAGTGTTTGAATGGGATTAAATGAAATTAGTTGGGAAGGTGGAGCCAAAATCAGCCAATGGTTGGCTGCAAAAGAAATGGTTGCGGATTAATGATCTGGCCGTAACTTGGCCTTATTCAGCTGATTATATTCTATTTTTTTATGTTGACCATTACTTCCCTAATGTGTTATAAAGCATTGTTTAATAAGCATAATTAGTGTGATAAAGAAAGTGGTCCAATGGCTGATTAGAAAATCTTGGCTGTGGAGCAGCCTTTGGCGCACAAGCCTTCACGTTTAATAAATTTTTTTTGTCAAAAGGTTCCAAATGCTTTATTAATATGTGGTTTCAAACAAATCTTTGTAGAGTAAAACTGGTATGAGGCCCCCTTTTAAACTTGGAGATCACAAGTTCGATTCCCACATTGCTTTTTTAATGGATTGATTTTGCCACCCCTACATGTTGGAATAAGCTATAAAAAATCTCTATGTTAGATATTAATTAAATTAAAGGTTCGGTGAAACTCAAACTTGAAATCACAGTTTGGGCATCATTTTCGAGTTTCAGCCTAAAGCCGTTGGTGGCAATAGTGTTCGGCGACTGCTCACTCCTTCTCCGGCGACTGCTCAGGCCCTGTATGACAGCCTGTAATTGATCCAGCGGACGCACGTCCTGCCGATCATAACGAGATTGTTAGCAGAACTGTGAGCCCGTTCGGTACGGTGGGTTTTTTCGCTTTCTTTTTCCCCGGTGTTCATTAACTTCCCGCTTTTTCCCCGGTGTTCTTCGAGTTCCCGTTTTCCTTCCCCGACGTTTCATCTGCTCCGTCTCCGGCGTGTTGCTCAGTCATTGTATAACAGCCGGTGATTGATCTATAGGATTCCCGTCCTGCTGATCATAACGAGTCTGTTAGCAGAGTCTTGGGCCCGTTTGGAAATTGAGTATGGCGTGGGAAGGTGAGGTGGATGGTGATACCCCTTGGTCGGAAGTCCAATATCAAAAGAACAGGAAAAGTAGAGGCAATGGTGTGGAGATTACCTTTCTGGTGCAGAATTTGCCAGACCGAACTTCAAAAATGCTGCTATGGCGTGCGTTCCAACCCCATGGCTTTGTCTCAGACGCATATGTGGCTCGTAAGAAAGATAAGAGAGGGAATAGTTTCGGCTTCATCCGTTATGTGGGAGTAGAAAACGTGGATGCTACTTTGGCGGCTATGAATAAAGTGAAAATACTCGAAGCAAAAGTATCGGTTGCCCTGGCAAAATATGATAAAAATCATAAAAAGTTTATCTATACGTCCAAGATTGTTGGTGAGAAAACATGGAAGCCTAAAGATCCGATTCATGCGAATCAGCAGAACCAGCAAATTCACAAGGGTGCTTCTTCCGGGGGAGCTACGGTAAGGGAAGGGCTTTCGTATGCTGACCTATTTCAAAAGGAAAACCACGTTAATAATCTGGGCTCTAAGACGATTACAATTAATAACAAAGGCTCTAAGTATCCGCTGCATTGCATGGGACGCTCAATACATGGAATAGCCAAAGACATTAGCACTCTCAATAGTCTGAACCAAATTTTAAGCAATGGTGGATTAGAAAATTATGGTCTGTCATATGTTGGAGGACTTAGTGTACTTCTCACACTCGGAGACCCCGGAATAGTTAGAGACATTATGAGCAACCATGAAGATTGTTTGTCGAATATCTTCAGCCGTTTCCATGTGTGGAATGGTGAGGATCTCTCTATGGATCGGGTCGCGGCTCTCCGGATTACCGGTGTTCCGGTCCATCTTAGAGACAATGTGTTATTCAACCAGATAGGGAGCCTTTTTGGAAAGGTCATACAGGAATCATCTTTTTCTTGGGAAGAATCTGACAACGAAGATAGTTCTGTAATGGTCTTGGTTCCCCTCGGTAGAAGAATTGAGGAGACTGTGGTCCTAAACTGGAGAGAAAGGAGATTCGTTATCTGGGTCACCGAAGACGTGGGGGCTTGGAAACCAGAATTGGACGGAGAAAAATCAATGAATGACTATGGGTGGAAAGCCGATGACGGCGAGGAGGTGAATATGGTGGACGACGTGGAAGAAGGGGAAATCAGGCAAGATGAGTCGCCGGACGGTGGCCGGAGACCACACGGAACTGAAGAGTCAATGGAAGGTCAAAAGTCATCCAATGGTGATCAGGCTAATGATGTTAATTCTTTGCATGGGGACAAGGAGCAGCCAACACATAGTCCCAGGTGTGTTTTCCAAGAGGGCAACGTACATGGGGAAGGTGTGGAGTATGTTGGGAGTCCTAGGAATAATGATGCTCTTTTTAATGATTTGGCGGCTGACCCTGGGTCCCAGAATAATAATAAATCGAATTGGACTAAGGAGCAAAGTGGGCCTAGTAACACCCCTGGGCTCAAGAATAAAATACAACTTGGGAAAAGGGACCGTAATGTAAGGAGCCCACCTTCTGTGGGCTCAATCCAAGGCAACGTCACCAGGCCCAGACATCGGAATGATGATGCCCCAGAAGATTCCATTGACCTTAACCGGCCTGGAGAAAACAGTGACACACCTATCCTGGTGTCCTGTAATTCGGGTAATGAGCAATCACTTCCTACCAGGCTGTCACCGCAAATCCACCATTCCCCCGCCACTCCGCCTATGACTAACGATCGAAGCGACGAAGAGATTGGGGCCACAATCAACATTGGTCAGCAAGTGGGTATGCAATTGAATGGGTTCGAGGAAGAGCTGAGGGAAATCATAAATGGTGAAGGTGTACAAATCGGTTTACAATGAATATTCTATCTATAAATCTCAGGGGTGTCCGAGATGCCCGGAAAGTAGACTGGATTCGGGGTATAAAGACTAGTCAAGGTGTGCACTTTCTGTGTGTACAGGAAACAAAGATCAGTAATTCGGATGGGTTCCTCTTCAATCAGATGTGGGGCAAATCAGCGTTTCAGTTGGCCTCAGTTGATTCGCATGGGAGGTCGGGTGGATTGGTTTCGTTGTGGAATCCTACCGTCTTCTCAGAAGTAGAAATTATAAAACACATATATTTTCTCTGTGTGTGTGGTATTCTCATTCCCTCAGGTATTAGATTTAATTTGGTCAATGTGTACGCTCCAAATGATGCGTCGTGGAGGAAAGCATTGTGGTCGGAACTGGTGCTTCTTAGAAATTCACGTCAGGGGTTGTGGGTTTTTTTGGGGGATTTTAATGATGTCCGAAAATCAGAGGAACGTTTAAACTCGGAATTTGTGACAGCAAATGCGGAAGCTTTTAACGACTTTATTCTTTCGGCCGCACTTCACGAATATGACATGGGAGGAGCAAAATACACGTATATTTCAGATAGAGGTGACAAACTGAGCAAACTAGACCGATTTCTAGTGTGCATTGGGTTTCTAGAAAAATGGCCGGGAGCAGCACTTACGGCAATGGAAAGGCTTTATTCAGATCATAGACCGCTACTACTAACAACTACTCCAACGGATTTCGGACATGTTCCTTTTAGATTCTATAACTCTTGGCTGGAAATGAACGGATTCATGGCGTTTGTGAATGGGAAATGTGGCCAGTTTAATGGGCCTGCAGATCTTGGCCTTGCTACAAAGCTTCGGTGGTTAAAAAACAGGATCAAAGAATGGGTAGCAGCGGAAAAAAAGAAAACTGAAGGGTTGTATAGTTGTTGGAAAGGAAAGGTGGCGGAGCTAGAACTTTTGGCGGAAGAAAGATCGCTTCAGCAAACTGGATTAGATCAAAGACTGGAACTCAAACAATTAATGTTAGACGTGGATAAACAAAAGCTAGCGGATACAAGGCAAAAATCTCGGGCTAGGTGGGCAGTTGAAGGTGACGAAAATTCGAGTTTCTTCCACTGTATTGTGAATGCTAACATAAGCTCAAATCGTATAAATGGAATGCTTGATGGAGATGAATGGATCACAAACCCGGTAATCATTAAACAAAAATTCCATGATTTTTTTGCTCATATTTTAACAGAACCAAAGGAGGTTCGGCCGTCGATAAACTGCCCGAATTTGGCAGTGAATTTGGCAGTTCTATCCCCAGAAGCTGGTGACAATCTAATTTGTCCTTTTACTCTTACGGAGATAAAGGATGCTATATGGGAGTGTGATGGCGACAGGGCCCCGGGGCCTGACGGCTTCAATTTTAAATTCTTGAAGAGATGTTGGAGTGGGTTACAAAACAACTTTGTAAAATTATTCGAAGAATTCTACGTAAATCCACACATTAATAGAAGTTGTTCGTCTTCTTTTATTGCGTTAATTCCTAAGGTTAAAGATCCATTGAAGCCAGCCGATTATCGACCCATTAGCCTTATCGGGTGTATTAATAAGGTAATATCCAAAGTTCTAGTCAATAGGCTGAAACGAGTCATCGGGCAGCTTATTTCTGAGGAGCAGACAGCCTTCTTAAGTGGTAGAAATATTACTGACGGCCCTCTGATGTTAAACGAAATTTGTGCTTGGTTGAAGCAATCGAGGAAGACTGGCATGATTTTTAAGGTAGATATTCATAAACCTTATGACTCCCTTTGTTGGTCGTTTCTAAATGCGGTCATGGAACAAATGGGTTTCCCTAAAAAATGGCGAGATTGGATAATGGCAACACTCCATTCAGCCCGGGCGTCTGTACTCGTCAACGGTTCACCTACTATGGAGTTTGATTGCTCACGGGGCCTACGACAAGGAGATCCCCTGTCGTCGTTTCTCTTCTTAATCGCTATGGAAGCACTATCTGGAATCATGAAGAGGGCTTTGGAGGTTGGTTTGTTTCATGGTATTAGATGTAACAACACCGTCTCGGCACTATCTCACTTCCTTTACGCGGATGATGTGGTGTTCCTGGGTGAGTGGTCAGTGCCCAATGCATCAAATCTCTGTCGTATTCTAAGAGGTTTCTATTTAACTTCTGGCCTTCAAGTAAATTTCTCTAAAAGTCGGTTATATGGGGTCGGTGTATCTGAAGTGGAATTGGCAGCCATGGCAAATGTTCTCGGATGTAGAGAAGGTTCCTTCCCATTCAAATACCTCGAGTTATACGTGGGAGCTAACATGAACTTAGTAAGGAATTGGAGACCAATCATTGATTTATTTAAGAGTCGGTTATCGATATGGAAAGCAAAGAAGCTATCGTATGGCGGGAGAATCACGCTACTAAAATCGGTGTTAAGTTCGTTGCCTACTTTCTTTTTCTCCCTATACAAAGCTCCTGTCCAAGTGCTGAATCAATTAGAACGGCTCCGACGTATATTTTTTTGGGGTGGGTCAGAAGAAGACTCCAAAATGAGTTGGATGGCTTGGGATAATGTGGTAGCACCAACTAAGTATGGCGGCTTGGGTTTCGGGACTTTACGGGATGCAAATCTCGCGATGCTTGCGAAGTGGTGGTGGCGATTCAAGACAGAGCCGAACAGTTTGTGGAGGAAAGTAGTATGGGCCATTCATAATAATTCGCGGTCATGGAATGTTATACCAGTGAAATTAGCAAGTGCAGGTCCGTGGAAACAAATCTATAATATTGCTCCATTATTGATTAATAATGGAGTCGATATCGGTAGAAACTTAACAGGAGAGATTTTTGATGGATCGGCTGTGGCATTTTGGGTGGATACTTGGGTTGGGACTGAACCTCTACTCAATGTCTTTCCATCACTGTTTCAATTGGAAAAAGAAAAGTGGTGTACCGTAGCGGATATGATGCAAGTCGGGGATCTCGGGATTATGTGGAACTGGGTCTGGAGGCGAAAGTTGATTGAGGATGTAGAACTACAGGAACTCCAGCATCTCTCTTCAATGTTAGTGGGCGTCTCGGCTAGAGTTGGTCAAGATAGATGGCATTGGAAGCTGGATCCATCAAATTTGTTCTCGGTTGCTAGCGTTAAAAAGGTCCTCCAGTGTCACAACAGGTCTGATCAGGCTTATGTCGTGGAATGGAACAATTGGGTGCCGAAAAAAGTCGGTATAGTTGCTTGGAGAGCGGAAAAGGAGAGACTTCCAACTAGGGACGCTTTAGCTAAACGGGGCATTTCGATCCAGTCATCAGAGTGTATTCTCTGCAGGGAATATTCGGAAACGAGCGACCATCTCCTTGTTTCATGCGGCTATGCCCAAGTTGTTTGGCAAGTTGTGTTCCAATGGTGTAAATGTCAACCAATCATAGCCTTTAGTCTAAAAGATATTCTTGAATCTTACAAACAGTTTGGTGGCTCAAGTAAAAAAAGGAAGGCTTTTCATGCAATCTGCCATGTAACTATTTGGAGTATATGGAATATGAGGAATGAGCTTATGTTTTCTGGGAAAGCAAAAACAATCAGTAGCATCGTCGAAGAGATCAAGATGAAGAGCTTTCTGTGGATTAAGAACCGTTCCAAAGCCCCGGAGATGTCCTGGGAACAATGGCGAGTCTTTGATGTGTTCTAAAGTAGTTTTTTGCTGGTGATTGGTGTTCGGATGTTTAGATAGTAGAAGTGGTGTAATTGGCGAATGTAATTTTGGTGCTAGCCGCTGGCTAGAAATTAATAAAATTCTTATGTTGGCCGTTCAAAAAAAAATATGTGGTTTCAATCATTAATATTTAAATGGTGGGATATGAGCCATGAAACAACAAACGTTAGATTTTGGCATAATATTATATCATATGTAATATTTATGTTAGATTAAGTAATTTACTAATCACAATTTATATATTAAATGTTTATTAAGTAATTTACTAGTCATAACTTATATATTAAATGTTGATTAAGTAACTTACTAATCATAAGAATATAGTTTATATATATTAAATGTTTAATTTATATATATATAAAGCATGAAATTAGTAATAAATTTGTAAAAAGGTATAGGTTGCGTATTGTGAACATAATATCAAGCGTTTGTATGAAGTAACATCTAAAGTCATGTATTTCTTTACGAGAAACTCGAATATGTATCGAATGGATGTATGTATCAAATGTAACGGATTTAAATGTACAAACATGAAATAAATAAACAAGGTATAATTTGTATGAAATACTCAATTTTATTACCATCGAAGGTACGAATTATGAAAACGGAAGCGAAATGCGAATACGATACGGATGTAAGTTTTCAAAAATAGGTATATGAATAATCTTTCTAAATTGAGGTATGTTTCAAAAAGCGAGGCGTTCCAAATTTTTTGTTAATCAATCCACTAATCGTTATTCGGTCCTAGTCGGACCTAGTCGTTCCTAGTCGAACCTAGTTGGCCGGCCAAAACTCGGCGATTCCGGCAAAAAAACATGTATATTCCGTCCAAAACCTCTAAATTCCGGCAAGTTTTCAACCAAACCATGTGAATTCCAACAATTAATCTTGTATACTTAAAAAAATAAGTTGAATAAGAGTTAAAATCTAGATACTTAAAATCTTTACCTATAAAAATGTGTATATGTATACATAAAACTGAAAAGTACATATAAAAAACCTGATCCGTTTAATCCCGAGTAGGCGCTAGTCCTCACCTCACCGGCCGACTAACAACTAGCGAGTTCTCCAACCTTGGTTGTAAACGAACCGAACGTTTAGCGGACAGTTCGTGAACCGTTCGGCGGAAAGTTCGTTTATGTTCATTCGTTTAATTAATGAACGATCATGAAAAAAAAATTGTTCGGTTAATTAAATGAACGAACACAAACAAATGTCTCGTTCATTTAATTACGTTTGTGAACGTTCGTTTATGTTCGTTTGTTTATGTTGTTCATTAATGAATTTTTAGCAGTTATTTATTTTATCTAAACTTTTTATATTCTTTAATTCTTATTTATCCTATTACCTAAACAAATATAATAGGAAACCTTTTCTTCACCTTGTTTATGCATCGCTCCACTTTTCTTCTCATTATTCACATCGAAAAATACTATCGACCTTCGTTCAATGATTAAGGCTTCAAGGTCTAATGTCGCCACCTCTAGCCAACGTCGTCTTCGCCGTTTTTATCTGTGTTTGTGAACACGTTTCTTTCCTTAATAAACGAACACGAACATAACATGGATTGTTCCATCGTCGTTAATCATGGGTTGATCATGTCTTACACTACTAGAAAAGTGGTCATCTTGCTACGTAAATTTCCTACGGAAAAAATTGCGTCACAAACTCTCACACATTTGCAACGCATTTCTGACTAAACAAAAAACTGTAATTTTTTATACGAATTTGCAACACAATAGCTACACAGTTAAAAAGATCCTAATCTTGTCATGGTTTTGTCACAAATTTGTTGGAAATATCTTTTTTAACAAACAAAAATAAATGCAATAAATCGAATATTGTATACCTTTTAATATATTTGTTTGTTTCCCTCAAAATGTCAAACCTAAAATTACATTCCCCAAAATCGAAACCCTAGTTATCAAAGGACACTTGAGAGACGATACATGTCTTTTTTTTTTGAAAGGAAAACTTCATTAAACAAGCACCCACACCCGAAAACCGGGGGGGGGGGGGACAAACTACAAAAAGAAAATTACATATTAACAAATTTACACCAATCCGACCAAGAAATGGACCTATTTTTCGACCTATGTTTGAACCACAAAAAACCTGTCGATCTTACTTCACTGAACACGTCTTCCACCTTGACTTCAATACCCGAAAAGACCGCCCTATTCCGGGCAAGCCATAAGCACCAACAGGAAACGGAGATAATGCCTTGAATGATGTTTTTGTCTTTAGCGTTAATAGAGTTCCCATTATGAATTTCCAGCAAATCTTTAAACGAAAATGCAAAAATAGGGGGGATTCTGCACCAATGACTAACCTTCTGCCACAAAATCACAGCCGAAAAGCAGGACGTGAAGAGATGATCCACAGTTTCCAATTCCGACTTGCAGACCGGACATATGTCCTCGCCAGCCCCTATATTCCTTCGCCGAAGAGCATCAGCGGTTGGAATTTTGTATAAGGCCGCTTTCCACAAAAAAACGTTACACTTGATCGGGACCCATTTATTTCATTCTAACACGTATCTGTTACTATCGAAGTTGACTCCTTCCAGAATCCTCTTAACTGAGCTGACCGAGAAGGACCCAGCCTGGTCCGGAAGCCACTTCCAAACATCACAGCAGCCGTTCAATTGAACCGAAGCAACAGCAGCTTCAAGGTCATTCAGTTCTCTTATTTCATCGGCCAAAGACGGGTCATGTTTCCAAAGCCAGACGCCGGAAATCCTGTCCCGAACTGAGCACTCTTTCACGACTTCGAGAGCAAATAAGTTAGGGAATTTCTCGTTCAGCGGGATCTCCATTAGCCACGGATCCAACCAAAATAAGATTCTGTCTCCCCTTCCCACCGAGCCCTTAATGCAATCCCGAAAGCTCGAGCTGCCAACTAAAGGATTAGTAACCGACGAAGCAATACTGTTCCAAATTCCTCATAATGACTTTTTAAACGGGATGAACGACCGAGACGAAGCACCGGAATGAATCGCCTCTACCACTTTAACCCAGAGATTGTCATACTCCGTTTTAACCCTCCAACCCCATTTGCATAAAAGCGCTCTATTAGTGTTC
The DNA here is from genome assembly GCA_030545235.1 of Helianthus tuberosus. Taxonomy (NCBI): domain Eukaryota; kingdom Viridiplantae; phylum Streptophyta; class Magnoliopsida; order Asterales; family Asteraceae; genus Helianthus; species Helianthus tuberosus. The sequence continues at coordinate 9,290,149 of CM060443.1, forward strand.
CGGAGTTTGCTAATACCCAAACCCCCAAATTTTTTAGGACGGGTAACGACGTCCCAAGCCACCCAGTGGGTCTTCCTAACATCACTCGACCCTCCCCAAAGAAATCTTTTGATAAAACATTCCAAGTCTCTAACCACCTTCAGAGGAGCCCTATATAAGGAAAAGTAGAAATTCGGCAAGCTCTCGAGGACCGATCGAATGAGGGTAATTCTACCCCCAAACGATAATAAAGAGGATTTCCAAAGAGCAAGCCTAGCTTCAAATATGGCATAGACAGGCATCCAATTATTTACACGGTTCATGTTGGCCCCCACCTTCAGACCGAGATACTTGAACGGGAGAGAATCCGGTTTGCACCCCACAATGACCGCCATATCATTAACATCCATTGAATCAACCCCAATACCGAACAAACTGGATTTCCCTAAGTTGATTCTCAAACCTGAGCAGACGTGAAAGCATCTTAAGATTCTAATAATGTTGATCGCATTACTATCATTCCAATCCCCGATGATTAAAGCATCGTCCGCAAAGAAAAGGTGGGATAACACCGGGCCATCATTAGGCAACTGAATACCTAACAAAACTCCCACTTCCTTTGCCTTCTCAATTAAGCAAGACAGCGCTTCCATGACAACTACAAAGAGAAAGGGAGAGATGGGATCCCCCTGCCTCATGCCTTTATCACACTTGAACTCAAAAGTAGGCGCACCATTGACTAAGACAGCCGCACGGGCCGAAGACAGAATTCCCCAAAGCCAATTACACCATCTATCCCCGAAACCCATCTGACGAAAGATGTCCACCACAAATCTCCAATTGATATTATCATAGGCTTTCTCAAAGTCGATTTTAAGAAGAAAAGCTTTCTTCTTCTGTTTTTTCAACCAAGCCCAAACTTCGTTGATAATGAGTGGCCCATCTAAAATAAATCTACCCCTCAAAAAAGCAAACTGGCTATCCGAAATGACTGAACCGAGCACTTTCTTCAATCTGTTAGCTAGAACTTTAGAAATAACTTTGTTCACCACCCCGACAAGACTAATGGGCCGGTAGTCGTCGAGGCCCACTGGATCCTTCCTTTTCGGGACAAGAGCTATGAAAGAAGAACCACAACCCGGGTTAATGGAACCAGTTTCGAAAAAAGCCGCCATCAGGGAGACAAAATCAGCCTCGAATAAGTTCCAATACCGTTTGAAAAACCTAAAATTAAACCCGTCCGGCCCAGGGGCCCGGTCATCCCCACACTCAAAAACCGCACTTTTGATCTCTTCAACAGAAAAAGCCGACTCCAACCATTCCGCGTCCGAAGTGGAAATTCTTTTCAAAGACAAACCCGAAAGGCTAGGCCAATCCCCCCTATCTTCCACAAATTTAGATCTAAAAAACTTGAATACCTCCTTTTTTACCAGAGAAGGTTTGGAAACCCATTCTCCGCCGACATACAGACCATGGATAGTATTACACACTTTCCTGCAATTAATCATAGTATGGAATAATTTAGAGTTTTCATCCCCTTCTTTAGCCCATCTAACTCGGGATCTCTGGCGAAGATCCATACATTTAGCGTGTTCTATCTCAGCGATAACCTTCTTATTCTCGGCCAAGATCCATTCCCCTTCCTCGGATAATTCTCTAGTGTCAAGAATAGCTTCCAGACAAGACAATTCCTCTACAGCCTTGCTTCGGGCCTCGCAATCCTCCTTAATCGACTTGTCTCTCCACTCTTTTAACTTGAGACGGAGAAACCCCAATTTTTTAATCAAAAATACATTAGGAGGGCTGCCATGAGATGAGAAATTACCACACACATCCTCAACCACATCAGAAAACCCATCTTTCTCGAACCATGAATTGAAAACTCGGAAAGGCCGAGCACCATAGTTCACGGAGTTCGAGATAAGGATAATGGGGCAATGGTCAGACCACAATCTCGGGAGAGCTTGAACTCTCGCTTCAGGCCAGCCATTAAGGAATTCAGAATTAACCAAAAATCTGTCAAGTTTGCTTAGCTTCTTCCCATTATCGGATCGCCAAGTGAATTGAGCACCTCTCATGTCATACTCGATCAAACCGTTGTCATAAATAAAAGAATTGAAATTGTTAGCACAAGCATGTTTAAACGAGCAGTTTCTCCTTTCTTCCCGGAATCTAACCGAGTTGAAATCCCCGCCGAGAATCCACACCCCTTCAGAATTATTAATAAGAACGGATAACGAATCCCAAACCTCTTTCTTGGCACCTGTCCCTTGAGGGGCATAAATATTCAGGAAGTTGACAGGCGAATTACATCCAACCATCCTGCCTTTAACAATTAAGAAATTCCTATCTTTAATAGATTCCTCTATCAGCAAATACATGTCAATACTCCAAATTGGAAGTCTTCCTGCTTCAAATCAGATCTAAATCAGCAAACATCGAGATCGGAACTCTATCCACCGACGAATCGTCGGCAACAATGGCGGAATTGCTGCCAATCAGAGCTCCATTCGCCGACAATTCGTCGGCAACAATGGCGGAATTACTGCTGTTAGCCTCCGTTTTTCAACAACCGTACGTCTCCGAACTCCTTTCCTTCACTCTCGAATCGTCGGCAACAATGGCGGAATGGATGTTAAAAACTACTGTTCATTCATTTATCGTTGGTAAACCATTTCTATCTAATTACAAGAAGTTTGTTTCTTTGTAAATTTGATGTAAGTTGCTGCTACTGATGAGGATTTGCAGATATGTAGTCAATTAGATTCATAGGTTTCTTTGTGTATATTTGATGGCAAAGGACTTTTTTATTACAAGGACTCTGTTTGTATGTGAATTTGAAGTAAATTGCTGCTAGGGCTAGAGATTAACAAATTACAAATATATATATCAATGAGATTCATAGGTTTACATATGTTGATTGATAAATCTCTGACTGCTGCCCTCTGGAGCTACATGCTTCCGAAATTTTTAGTATGAACAACCTCAACAAAGTAGGTATATCCCCTAGTTCATCCTTCATATTCAATAAACTATGTATGTTATACTACTTATGCTTTAAATGTATAACAATTTGGCTTTTGAATAGGTGAATTTCTTGCATATCATTGGTTTAAGTTTGGTAGATCTACTGTCATGTCGTAGGGTTTTGATATGATGATTAATGTTTTCAGAAGTTTTACATGATTAGTAAGTAATTTGATAATGAGGTTAAGTGTTTCCCTTTAGGTAGATATGCTAAAGGATTAAACGAGTGCTGTAGGTTATGACTGTCTTAGGACTTTTATTTGATTCGTGTAGTTGACTCACAGTCCTCACATATTGTTTTTCTTTCATATTATTATATTTATGTAGTTTCTAAGGGTAGATCATGGAGTAACTAGTAACATTACTGTTGATGATTGCTCCCTTTTCTAGTGAGCACAATTTCATGACACAAAGACATTTATTACTAAGTGCACAAACTTCCCTTCACAAGGGTCTCAACTTTATTATATGTTGTTTCTGAAGGGATATATAAAGTATAAACAAACATGTTCCCATTTCCCCCAATTTGAATTGAACCTAAAGCCATCGAAAGGTCCTTTGTTTAATCATATACTACTAGGGCTGCAAACGAACTGAACTTTCAGCGAACAGTTCATGAACCGTTCGGCGGGAAGTTCGTTTGTGTTCGTTCGTTTAATAAATGAACGAACACGAACAAAAAATTTCGTTCGTTTAGTTAAATGAACGAACATGAACAAAGGCCGTGTTCGTTCATTTGTGTTCGTGAACGTTCGGTAACGTGTTCGTTTACGTTCGTTTGTGTTCGTTTGTATGTTCGTGTTCGTTTATGTATAGGAATATATATATATATATATATATATATATAATATATTTTATTACCCAACTTATATTATATTATATTGTATGGGCCAACTTATATTATATTATATTGTTTGGCCCATCTTATATTTTATTGGTCCACCAAATATACAATTAAGTTTGAAAGTAAAAAACCCTAAGCATCTTCACTTATCAGCATTCAACGCCGTTCCTGATCCCATTTTCTCCGCCATCGACCAAGCGCCACTCTCTCTTCCGCTCCCTCCATCGTTCCTCTGTCAATCAGCATCGTTCAACACCGTTCCCACTCATGTAAGGTTCTTTGTCACATTTTTGGGTTCAATTCGGTGGTATTTTTCTCCAATTGCATTTTTGGAGTCAAAGACTTCGAGGTTAGATTTGGACAAATCGAAAAGATTTGGACAATCGCACTTAGTATAATGAGTAGAAATAAGTTGCTGCTTTGCTGCTATTAATATAATATGATATACAATTCACAGCTGCATTAATTTTATAATGAGTAGAAATAAGTTGATGCTTTGGACAAATCGAAAAGATTGGATATGTAACCGGTGCGTTTTTTTTTTTATCTTGTTTTGTTTTTCTTCGAGGTTAGATTTGCCCCTCTTGCTAGTTGTTGGCCACTAGCCAGTGTGTTTTGGCCTCTGTTTGTTTTCATGAGATATGCCAAATGATTTTTAATAAATAACTAATGCTTAATATTTAAAGCTATATCCTAAATTTTGATTATTTATCATAAACTTTTATATCCTAAATTTTAACCCAGTGGCACATTCAAGTGGTTTGAACTATGAATCTTTTATTCTTTTCATTTTATAACTTTTTACAAAATTTTAATCATCTATATATATCACTAATGTCTCGTTAACTGTTTTAAAGCATGAAATATGATTATATTGCTTATTGGTGCAGATGTCTAATGTCTCCTCTAGCAGTCCATTCTTCTCTGATGAAGATCAATATTTAGAACTCCATTCACCATTCGGATCTTCAGAATTCCAGTCAAGCGCCGATACCCCAACAATGGAAAATAATCCAGATGTTGTTATTGTTGATGAAGAAGGCAATGAAGCTGTGCATGCTACAACGGCTGGTGTAGAACAAGCAAATGCCGCTAACAATGAACCAGAACCATTCACTAAAAAGAGAAGAAAGCACACTTCTAGTGTTTGGGAACACTTTCGTGAGATAACATTGAAAAATGGAACTTCAATACACGAGTGCATCCATTGTGGGGAGAAAGTCAAGAAATATCAAGATGGAACAACCACACCAATGAAGAGGCACATTGATCAATATTGCCCTAAATTAAAAGCTGTGGATAAAGGTCAGTTGAAGTTGAAGGTTCCGCATGGAAAATCTGTTTCTTCGCCAACGGTTCAAAATTGGAAGTTTGATAATGCTAGAATGAGAGAAGTTATTGCTCATATGATTATGATTCATGAGTTACCATTCAACTTTGTTGAGTGTGAAATCTTTAATGTTGTGATGAAGGAGGCAAACCCGGCATTTATCAAGATCTCTCGTACAACAGCTAAGCAAGATTGTTTTTCTAGTTATGAAATTGGTAGGAAAAGAATTCAAAAGCTACTAAATACAGTTAATCGTGTTAGCATTACAACTGATATGTGGACATCAGTTCAAAATATTCATTACATGGTCGTGACATGTCACTTTGTAGACTCAGAGTTCCAGCTACATAACGGTTGTAGGAAGATGAAGATGTTTTCTTCTTAAGAAATATACTTATTTTATTTAACGGTTGTAGGAAGATGAAGATGTCATACGTGTTGAGCTTACTTGATGATGGTTGGACGAATTCAAGTTTATTTTGGTTATAGACGATTTCAAGGTTATTTTGGTGGATTAAATGGAGACTTGAAGTTTAAGATGAAGTTTTTGAGACACTACTTTGTGTTAGTTATGTTTATAAAAATTATATGTTAAGCTACTCAAGTTTGGATAATTAGCTTGGTATATTTTGGGTGGATCTACTTAGTGTTTTTTTGTTATGATCATCTTCGAAAGTAAATATATGTTCGTTTGTCTTTGTTTATGTTCATTAACGTTTGTTTGTGTTTGTTTGCGTCCGTGTGCGTTCGTGTGCGTTCGTTTGTGTTCGGTACCTAAATTAACAAACGAACACAAACGAACACGAACAAGTTCATTTCCTTAACAAACGAACACGAACAAAAAATCTCGTTCGGTAAGTGTTCGTGAACTGTTCGTGAACACATGAAATCCTTAACAAACGAACACGAACAAGGCCGTGTTCGTGTTCGTTCGGTTCGTTTGCAGCCCTATATACTACTCATGATAATTCGAGACTATGTTATTACTTTTGAAAAGTGCGCCTGAACTGCACCTTGGCGCAAAGTCCTTCGCTTTTGTGTAGATAAGGTGCGGGCTGCACAAGGTCCTTCACTTATTTACCTGTATTATACATCTATCCAAGCAACCGCTTTGATGGAGGCATGGAGCCTATTGTTTTTGCAGGGCGTGATCAAAGAGCATGTAAATAGTTACATGTTGTACACCTTTATTTGACCCTTCAATCTTTAAAGTTCATGCTGATATAAAACTATGCTAATGTAGAAGATTTAAGTAAATTGCCATATAATTAACTAACTTTAGCTCATTGCAGAAGTACATGTTGTACAACATAGCTCATGACATTAAATTTGCAAGAAAATCATATTCTCTTCACAAGAGAGTAGAGCAGTTGTGTACCAGAGCAATCAAATGGGCAGAATTGAAGAGGAAAACGAAGGTACTTTACCCATGATGTTAACTTTCATATCAACTTCTGATTTTGATGACATAACAAACAAATACACAATCAAACATACCCACTAAGATTCACTCATAACAAGCTATTGGTAGGGTCTATCGAGGGTGAGACCCCTGCTCAGCTCCTAAAACATTTTCTTGGCATGCAAAGTATAGTATCTAGATAACATAAAGTATGTCTTGAAGAAAAAAAAATGGAATGATTTAATGTGACTATCGGTGTGGTTTTTCATTTCTTATCTTATTCCAGGCCTTTTTTATTATATATATCATATATTTATATGCCATTTTGCTTAAATATCTATATTTTTATAACACTGACCTCTTTTCTAGCCTTTTTACCATTGTTGCTAATGTTGCAGAAGGAAATGTGGAAATTGCAGACTTTGCTTTGGCAAATGTGTTTGATAATGGTGGAAATGTGGCACTAACAATTTGTGTTGTGACACTCTGGTATCGACCACCTGAACTTCTACTTGGATGGCTCATTATGTAGAGGCGGTGGACTTGTGGAGCCCTTAATGCATTCTTGGTGGCAAACCTATCATGCCAGGTTGAACTGAGATATTCTCCTATCACTTTATTCTTATTTTTTGCATTATAAAAACTATCTTGTTTTAAGTATTAAATAGATACCTAAGCAGTTAAAGCGGTAAAATAGCGGATAGCGGTCAAGGTCCGCTATACGATATATAGGTTATAGCGGTAATTTTTATACCATGCATAATTTATGTACTTTTATATATATATAAATATGTCTTTGAAAAATATTAATAGTAATATCAAAATTCATAGTTTTATCATTCCAATTGAAAGATTTAGCTTCGATTCGGATTATGAACAAGCTTCATGATGAAGAAGTGCTTCCAGCGACCTCAAACCAGTGTGCGCTCCAGAACATTGGTCGTCGTACATCATTAATTTAGGTTTAATTGGTCGTATCTAGGTTTGACAAAACATTTGGGCCTTTTATTGTTATGGGTTTAATTAATAAAGGTGGGCTTTACATTAAATTTGGGCTGAGCGCTAAAATCGGTCCAGTAGGTGCTATACAGGTCTTCCAATAGCGGCCAAATAGCGGGCTATAGCGCCGCTAATAGCGGTTCCGCTATAACCAACCGCTATTTGGACCGCTACAAGCCAAGGTGTCCGCTAACCGCTATAGCACCGCTATAGCGCCGCTATTAACTGCATAGATAGATACAAGTTTCACACTAAAAGTTAAAAGTAACAAATTTGATTGAGAACCTAGAGTTAATGATCACACTTCTTTGTTATTGCTATTGTTATTATTATTATTATTATTTTTTGAACTTGTCATTTGACCTGGGATCTCTATCTTGTAGGTTGAGCAATTGCGTAAAATATTCAAGGTTTGAGGTTCGCCATCTGAAGATTATCAAACAAAGTTAAAATTACAAGACTTGACGGAGTTTAAACCTACATAGCCTTGTTGTCAACAACGCATTGAAAAAACTTTTACGGATGTTCCTTCTGTTCTGCTTTTTCTGCAAAACAGATAACGGGTCATTTGTAGCGAAATTGCCTCAACTTTGTGTATTAAACATGTTAAGCAATTTGACCCAAAACCTGAAATTGTTGTTTATAGGATAGGTCAGCTAACAGTGTATTTTTTTTTATGTTTTTCCTGCAAGTTTTTAGCAAAAAAGCTGGATTTTTCAGTTTTTTTTAATACTCCGTCACAAATGCGTAGCAATATTTTTTTTATTTTTAAATATTCTGTCACAAATGCGTAGCAAATTTTTTGTTAAATATAGGAAATGTCGTAGGAAATGGGTTACAAATTTCTGACACAATATTTTCCTCAGAAATTCGTTGAAAATTGCGTTGCAGATGTGTAGTTAACAGTTTCCGACGAGGCTTTTTCCAACATCAAGATTTTGTTACAAATCCGTAGCAAACCTGACTTTACAACACATTTGTGACGGAAAAGGGTGTTAAAAAAGCCACTTTTCTAGTAGTGTTATTGTCGTTCAAGCGGGAAAATGGATTTTTCCATCGTCGTTAATCATGACCATGCTTTACAGCCTCATACTGGGATCTTAGAAAAATGGCTCTTCCAAGCCTAAGGACATTTTCTTTAAGTTGGGCGGGCTATATAAAATATTACATATGAAGTATTAAATACGAAATAATAAAACCTAAAGATTAAATACTAGATACTAGATGTAATATATATTGTTTTGAAATGTTAAACAAATAATTGTTATATCAAATGCTAAAATCAAATTAAAATATTAATTGAATCTCGATTTCAATACAACTTTCAAATTGACATCTCACCTATCAATACCAATAGTGTTTACTAGAAGAAGAAAAAAAACATGTTGAGAGAATACAAGAAAATCATAATCATAAACGTTTATAGTCGATATATCACCCTCACCTTGCTGTTTAACAAGGTTAAATTTTGACAACACTAATTTCCCTATGTTCTGAACAGCAAATTTGGATCATTGACTGACCACTGGAGTATTATTTCACTAGCGGAACCACCCGATCATATATATCTCCACTAGGATAATGCCTATACACAAATTCAGGAGGAAACCCAAAAAATATGGGAAAACCCTCTTGTGAGAATCGAATCCAGGACATATTAGTCCCAAAACCTTATCTCACCGTTAAGATGCTACTAGGCTATAAAGACATGTGCAATTTCCTTATGTTATAGATTGGAAATTCACTTTTTCACATGGCTTTTTTTTAACGGCTAAATGTTGCACTTTAGAGAATTTGAATCCCTAACCTCCTTCTATTCCAACACTTAAAGGTTTTACTTTTTTTTTTTTGGTCTTATAACTTCTTCATGTAGACTATACGAACTACATTGGTATTGTGACCAGACTACTAATAACCTTCGGGCCAGGTAGCCCTAAACCAGAACCATAGAGCATATTAAAACTAAAAGTCATTTGTATTAAACTAAAATTATTGTTTTGGAAAACGGAAACAAAAGATACAGAGTAAACTGCTAAAATGGTCCTTGAATTTTGGTTACTTTTGTCACTTTAATCTAAAACTCAAACCTTTTGGCAGTTTACTCAAAGATATATTATATTTGTTCAAGTTTTTTCAACTTATTTAACAAAAAAAAAAAAAAAAAAAAAAAAAACACGTGATCGTGATTTCAATAAGTGTCAAATCATATATGTTGGCTAATCTGTTAATATTGTTGAAAGGGACATCGATATCACGTGTATAGTAAATCTACCACTCAATAAACCAACTACTTGATGGAAAAGTTCAAAGCAATGGATCTTCCGTGAATATCAGGGCTATAGGGTATGGGGACCGTCCTCCACCTCGTCAAGAACCGGCGACGCCGGCACACCGTCCCCCCCCCCCCCCCCCCCGCGTCCCGTCCTCACCGGCAGCATCTGGACGTTGGCGACGTTCCTAAGTTGGTGGGCCCCCTTCACTTTTTGACCGTTAATAATAAAAAAAATATTAAATTCCAATTATAATATGGAGATAGGATTTAACGCATGAAAAACGGATCAAAACGAAGAGGATAAGGTGTTCCGGGTTCGCCGGAATCTCTCCTGATTCGTCGGAGAGGACAACCAGAGCGGCCTTTCAAATCTGAATGATTCTCAATGTTTTGCTTATTTACAACAATGATCCCTGTGGTTTCATGTTATTATAAAAATAACTTGAACTTAAAAAAATTCCTTTTATTTAGTTTCATGCTTAAACCTCTATTGAGATAAAAATAATAATAATTTATTGTAAAATAATGTTTTTTTTTAAGTTTATGTTTTTTTTTTAAGTTTATGTAATGTGGTTTTAATATTAATGAAAATATTTTGTTAGTTTATTTGTTAAATGTTAAAAAAAAGTAGAAGATTAAAAAAATAAAAAACATAAAAGTGGTGGGGTAAGATCATCTAGGACCATCCTCCATACCCTCTAGTTTTGTGGGATGGACCATCCTTAGAAGGACTATGACGTGACGCCTACATGACGGATCATACTCCTTTGGAGGACCATCACCATACCCTCTAGCCTAATATGCGAGTGGGCTAGTGAGTGAAGATGACCAATCCATTGGGTGAACTCAAAAGTCATGCATTCATTGTATACTATTAATAATTGTATACTATTAATAATTGAACTAAATGAACAGTACTTATTTGTATACTTACTAATTTTATATTTTAAATGCTTTAATAATTGAACTAAATGAACAGTACTTATTTGTATACTTGCTAATTTTTTATTTTAAAGACTTTTTTATATGTGTTGTTTAGTGGTTTTTTTATATGTATTATTTGGTTTTCTATATATCTTATATAACTTGCGTTTGTTTTTTATCCATGTAAATCACGTGTTGGTATTCTTTGGTCATATCAAGATTTTTTCTTTATGGGTTGTTGTAACGAGTGTAGGTGGCGTAAAAAAACAAACAAATATCGATCAAATTCCCGATGTGTTGGTATATTTTTGGTCGTATCATGATTTTTTAAATTTTTTTCTCTATTGGTTGCTATAACAAGTGTCAGTACCGAAGTTAAACGAACTAATACCCACACACGACGCAACACGAGGATTTCCGGCGCAACGCGAGGATTTCCGGCGCAACGCGCAGATTTAATAGCTTGTATACTATTAATAAAGAAACTAAATGAAAAGTAATTATTTGTTTTTAAAAGCTTTCTATATGTGTTGTTTAGTGGATTTTTATATGTATTATTTGGTTTTTTATATATCTTATATAACTTGCGTTTGTTTTTTATCCATGTAAATCACGTGTCGGTATTCTTTGGTCATATCAAGATTTTTTCTCTATGGGTTGTAATAACGAGTGTAGGTGGCGTAAAAAAACAAACCAATACCGATCAAATTCCTGCTATGTTGGTATATTTATTTTTGGTCGTATCATGATTTTTTAAATTTTTTCTCTATTGGGTGCTATAACAAGTGTCAGTACCGAAGTTAAACGAACTAATACCCACACACGACGCAACGCGAGGATTTCCGGCGCAACGCGCAGATTTAATAGCTTGTATACTATTAATAAAGAAACAAAATGAAAAGTAATTATTTGTTTTTAAAGGCTTTTTTATATGTGTTGTTTAGTGGTTTTTTATATGTATTATTTGGTTTTTTATATATCTTATATAACTTGCGTTTGTTTTTTATCCATGTAAATTACGTGTCGGTATTCTTTGGTCATATCAAGATTTTTTCTCTATGGGTTGTAATAACAAGTGTAGGTGGCGTATAAAAACAAACCAATACCGATCAAATTCCTGCTATGTTGGTATATTTTTTGTCATATCATGATTTTTTTTAGTTTTTTCTCTATTGGTTGCTATAACAAGTGTTAGTACCGAAGTTAAACGAATTAATACCCACCCACGACGTAACGCGAGGATTTCCGCTGCAACGCGCGGATTTAATAGCACTAGTTCAATTCAATCATATATTATTGAATAGGAGTAGGTGCGTGGACTTGATCAACTTCAACAATTCACGAGGTTGAGCCTAGATTTGACCTGTGGGGTTTATATGAATTTAAGGTTATTCACGTGAAAATTTTGCTATTTTTTTAACGGCTAACGAATCCTTTAAATGAATTATTGATGAAATTCATCATATCAGGATACACCCGCTTACGAATCAGGGAAACCCCTCAACTAGAGCCGAAGCCCGTGAACACTCGCCCCGAGGCATGACATTGCGGTGAGATAAAACCTGCTCAGTTCAATGATCGAGCTAGCGATCATCGCCTACTCCCCAAGTCTCTTATCATCACCTGGTGCGACTGAAACTAAATGGTAAGAGTAGGAATCGAAACTGGGTCACTTATTTATCGCTTTTGTTGCCACCTCTTGAAGATTAAGTTTTTTTTTCTTCTACCTTCTTCACCAATAAATATACAAATGTTATTGTTTTCTTCTTCTCTCTATTTCTTTCTTTACTAATGCATTATTTAACATTATTGTTTTCTTATTCTCTCTATTTGTTATAGCACTGGATCGATGACGAACATCAAACATTGCACTTGATTCAAGACACGAAATATCAAAAGATAGAAAGATGTAGAAGATGAACCCTTTATTATTGAATCAGTCATCACAGATTACACAAACCAAAGGAGTATACATCATCTACAAGCTGGTTTAGATCACAAAGATCTAAACCTAGCTTTCTCTCACTAACACATAGTATCCCTCTCTCTCTAGAATGACCACACTGATGAAGGGTGGCTGGCATTTGTGAGAGATGCACCAAGCTCTCAAGGGTTGCCCTAATCTACCCTATACAACACATATATATAGACTAGGTACTAAACCCGGACAAAACATATTGTCCGGGATACAAAACAAATAATTTGGACAACAATAATAATCAACATATTCCGAGTTTAACATCATAAACTCGGAACTGATAAAGCTTCCGAATTCTTGACTTGGCTTGGACTTTGTTAACCGTAGACCAGAACTGATAAAGCACAGTTACCCGACAGGAACTGCACTTACAGACTCCCCCTTAACTGTTGCTATCAGTTCTGTCTGACACTGATATCCTTAGTCACCGGATACTGCAATTACAGACTCCCCCTTGACTGATGATATCATGCATGCTTTCAACTTTGGCTGAGACTTGATCTTTCCGGCAGAGCACAGCGATCTTGAACCCTTCTAATAAAAGACTTGCTGAGGATCACTTAAGGCCGCTTTGAGAAACCCGAAGAACCAACATTAAACACTGTAGATCCTCCCCCTCAAACTACTCCCGAATTAAGTTAACGCGAACCGACCTACAACCACATGTAAGAATATCGCTCGATACATTAATCTTCAAACCTATCCGGAAGCAGAAAGAAACATTGGATTTCCAATGTCCAACCTTGAACACTTCAAACTTCACTAAGACATGAAGTTCAGTTCGATAACTTAATAACAAACTGAACTCCGTAAACGTACATCCACCATCTTGATCAAAAGTCTTCAACCCTTCATGTATAATCTCATCTCGTCACGTATCCTCATGAATCAATCTCCTATCTTCACAAATCCGCTAAATCCCCCATGGCTTTCATCTCAGACCTTCCCCTCAAATCAAGAAGCCCCACATTATTTCGAGACCAGAACTAATCTTCTCTACTCTAAACATCAACTTAATAAGGCTCAATCTTCAACTAGTCGTCAACCGAGAATTCAGCTTCATCACGTCAACACTTGATTAATAACATAAACACACGTGACAAAACTCCATCACACACGAGCTATTTCACGCACAAGCTTTATATTTACGAAGAAAATAGGAAATTTTTACTCCCTCTTTTTCTTTGTAAACAATACAAAAACCAAGCAAGTCTTATTCTCTTCACCTCCTCACTTGATTCGGACAACATAAGTACCATAAAACTTTTCGATAATCCGAAACCGACTTCAAGTTTCCAAACTACACATAATTCTGACTCTTAGTTAGTTATCCGGTACCCCAGGTAACCCGAATAACTAGAAAAACTCGGAACACGCACAACTCGAAACTTCCGAACAACACAAACTTCTAAATTTAGCTCAAAAATCCGGTACCCCAGGTAACCCGGAATTCTTAGCAAATTTGGAACCCGTAAAACCCAGAAGCTCTTGAAACCTTGGATCAGATCATCAGAACAGTATGTAAAATACAAAGGAATTCGAAACAAGCAAAGAAATAAAGGAAGCTCTGAAGAAACCCGGGGGCTGCTATCCGAAAGACTAATCTCGGAACAATCGAACTACTTGTTTCAAACCTCCGGAGACACATAGAAACCCGGAGCTTGAAACGGAAACTCAGACCAAATGAAGTGATAAACTCGGAGTAATTGAAAGGCTTAAAACTCGGACCGAACACTCAAAAATTAAACTCGGACCAAAGATCAATTGACTAAACTCGGACAAGGTACTGAAGATATAAACCTCGGACTAAATAAAGTATAGGTAAACCTTGGACTTAAACCTTGGACTTAAACCTTGGAATTTAAACCTTGGACTTAAACCTTGGACTTAAACCTTGGAACTTAAACCTTGAACTCAAACCTTGGAACCTTGGACTTAAACCTTGGAACTTAAACCTTGGACTTAATCATTGGAACTTAAACCTTGGACTCAAACCTTGGACTTAAACCTTGGAACTTAAACCTTGGACTCAAACCTCGGAACTTAAACCTTGGACTCAAACCTTGGAACTTAAACCTTGGACTCAAACCTTGGACTTAAACCTTGGAACTTAAACCTTGGACTCAAAACTCGGACTCTTGGAATCTTTTATAAAACTCGGACAACAAATGACTTAAAATGAAACTCGGACCTAGAACTTTTAAGTAAAACTCAGACAACTTTTACTAAAAGTGGAAAACTCGGACCAAGAAATGAGGTGTAAAACTCGGACCCAGCTTGAGAACCAGCTTCCGGATTATTTCCCCAGTGTGACTTCACACTGGTTCACCAAAACCCCGGAAACACAAACACAGAATTAAAACACGGACAAAATTTTTTGGATCAAAACCCTAGAACTGCAACAAGAAAAACCATCATAGCCGACGAACAGCTTCATTTTCTTCATGTTTTATGCAGAATCTTCATGTCTTCAAGATGTTTGGCGGAAACAAACATCAAATCAAGAGCAATGGTGATTCGGAAGGCGGTTAGACCATTCCGAATCGGTAACCATGCTCTGATACCACTGTTATAGCACTGGATCGATGACGAACATCAAACATTGCACTTGATTCAAGACATGAAGAACAATCATAAACACCAAAGATAGAAAGATGTAGAAGATGAACCCTTTATTATTGAATCAGTCATCACAGATTACACAAACCAAAGGAGTATACATCATCTACAAGCTGGTTTAGATCACAAAGATCTAAACCTAGCTTTCTCTCACTAACACATAGTATCCCTCTCTCTCTAGAATGACCACACTGATGAAGGGTGGCTGGCATTTGTGAGAGATGCACCAAGCTCTCAAGGGTTGCCCTAATCTACCCTATACAACACATATATATAGACTAGGGACTAAACCCGGACAAAACATATTGTCCAGGAAACAAAACAAATAATTCGGACAACAATAATAATCAACATATTCCGAGTTTAACATCAAAAACTCGGAACTGATAAAGCTTCCGAATTCTTGACTTGGCTTGGACTTTGTTGACCGTAGACCAGAACTGATAAAGCACAGTTACCCGACAGGAACTGCACTTACACTATTTCTTTCTTTACTAGTGCATTACTTATTATAAATGTGAAACATGTGATTTGACGAGTTATATCAGGGAAGTATTAGACTCATCACTATAACGTTACATATTTTGACTAGTCGTCAGTTTACGTGTGGTTAGACCCTCCTAACACTTTTGGCCACTTTAAAAAACCTTTGGGCATCTATATTCAGGTCGTGTTAAACTTTCTACAGTTTACATCCTTCTGGTAGTTGACCATCGAGTTGACCCTTTAAAATGAGGTGTAATGATGTTATTGCCCCTTATTATTATTATTATTATTATTATTATTATTATTATTATTATTATTATTATTATTATTATTATTATTATTATTATTAAACAACCCACCCCATTCGTTCATCTTCATAAGTCCTCACTCGCATCTGACACCATCACCACCCTTGTGTTTCATCGTCTCTGTTCAGAACCACTGCATTCCTTTTAAGATCCCTAGCTACCACCGCAATATAAGATAACCGCATTACGTCAATACTGATATTTACTACCTCAAATGTTATAAGTTATCAAGAACCTTCACAGTGCTATGATCGATTCCTCTAATGGTTCTACTCCACTGTCAAAATTCAACATCCTCTCACTTACCTTTTGGTAACCACCTTCCTATGATTATCACACAAATTTTATCATTTAATTTAACTTCTACACAAACATACCACACACAACAATATTTCATCAATACAGATATGCTATTAGCTTAAACAACAGATGTTTCTAAAATACAACATGTTATTATAGTATAAAACCCGCATTTTAGTAGTTGTTTGTTGCAAATATTGCTTGGAATGGATTAAATGTTTGTTTCTGAGTGTTTACAGGCTCCTAAGTGAAATGGAGGATTTCCAGGCCAGAATTGAAGATTACTGAAGTCGCGTAGAAGGCAGACCCAATTCTGTTGTTTACGAGCCGTGAACTGGTATGCGAGCTACGGGTCATGAGCCCTAAGTTAGTGCACCGACCTGTTGCTTGGAAACCCTAGAACGCTAAGGTGTGACTTGACCTGTTTACGGGCCGTGACCTGGATTCTTGTTGACGAGTCGTAATCTACCCAAATTAAACATGGGTCGTATAAATAGAATAAGATGTCGAAGAAACCCTAAGAGCGGATGAAACCAAAAGAAAAAAGCGAAAAAAGGGCTGTGGAAGTTCAAGGATTCAAGATCGGAGATTCAGGAGAAGATTCAAGGAAGAAGAACGTACCAAAGGACAAGAGATTGTTCCTTACTGAGTTAGCACCATTTGTATTAACATTTCCTGTTGTTTTTATCATGTATTCAATGAACTCTTTTGCTTTGTTTGTTACTATGAGTAGCTAACCGCGCCATAGCCGGTTAGTATAGGATGATTCATGTAACTTTGTATTGACTTGGTTGATTTTGTTATGAAAGTGTTTTTAGTAAGATTTGCTTATGAACTTGTGATAGTGTAATCTGTATGTTGAGTATTGATGTTCAAATGAGTTTCTATGGATTATTTTGGTCTTTCTTTGAGGTTATGAATGTTAGATCTACTTTGTTTATCTTTAGGCTATATATCAATCGTTAGTTTAGGGTTGGATGCTTAGTAGGCAAAGGACAAACTTGTTGCGATGTTGGTAATTTATATGGGTCATCTACCTGAAGAACCTGATTATAAGGGTTTGGAAACTAGATAAAGGTTTGCTGTAAATTCAGTAGTCTAGATAGTAATTCACTCAGTTCGTTAATCTCGGTTGCTAGAACAATATAAGAGACTCTTAGATCACAAGGGATGAGTACGTGTCTTAGTAACTTAGAACCAGCTAGTTGGGTGTGTCTATAGCTTGGTGGTTTGAAGACATGGGACTAACTCGAGGGGGTTCTAGCTTTTTAAGACTACACCCTCGTTACTAATGGTTGATTCTGAACCTAATTGGCTATCTTTTTATCAATGTTTTCTAAACTTAATTAAATAGGTTGTTTAGTGCTTTCTGATTCTTAAAAGTTACTTAGGTTAGATATTACGAAAGATATAGGTTAATAGATCTTAGTGTCCACGAATTGATACTTTGATACTTACCTTGGCTATACTATATGCTGATAGGTACGCTTGCCTAGAACGTGTGTAGCTAGTATTAGTGGGTTTATCCTTAAAACTCGGTTGTGTTTTGTGTCAATTTATTTGTTACTATCTAAGCACGTCAACAACCTACACCGACCATGACAGTTCAAAACCCTTTATAACCAAACACTTATCCATCATTCACATCCACCATATAACTCACCACCGTCTCGTCGAACTCAAACCTTCGAGCATAATCCTCCACCACTAACAATGTCGTCGCAACCTTCTTCTGCAGCGCCGCACACTTACTCTCCACCGACAACATCTCCTCTGCCTCACCGCCATCCAAAACGACCGGATCTACTTTCAACCGTGGCGGAACCAAAACCATTACTTTCGGAACAACAACCTGTACTGTCTTCTTGTCACCTTTAATCAGCCATGGATCCTCCAGAAACGCTTTCAATCTCGCGAATAAAAGTGGTTCTGATTATGCGATCTGGAAGATTATGATTAGAAAACATTGATGAACAGTGAGCTTGAAGTTTTGTGAAAAAGTAGATGAAGGAGAATGAAAGGATTGATGAAAGAGGCGGATCAGGTGGAAAAAGATTTGAATTGAGATGATTGTTATTGGTAAGATTATGATTAGAAAAAAGTTAATGAATCTGTAAGCTGGCATCATATGAATAATACCCCTCCAATTGTCGGTCAATAGATAGAAGGTTGTAAAGTGTAGAACTTGGATACGACATGGAAGTAGATGTCCAAATGTATCTTAAAGTGGTAAAAGTGTCAAAATGGTTTAACCACAGGGTTGTAAACCGATGTTTACTGTATTTTGACGATAAATTTCATTAATATATCCAACAATTAACCTCTCGAAATGGGAAAATGTATTGTTTAATTTGAAAAAGAAAGCATGTGAAAGTGTTACACAACATAAATATAACAACTAGTCTATTTGTGTAATTAACGTCATAACATATAGTGATATAACCTTTACTTAATGTGAAACACATGATTTGATGGGTCATATGAGGAAAGTATTAGGCTCATCATTATATTATCACATAATTTCACGATACGTTCCATTAATATATCCAACAAGTAACCTTTAGAAACGGGAAAACTCGACAGAAATGCATTAATGAAAGCATGAGAAAGTGTTGCACAATAAATTGTGTATATTAAGTTGAAGGACCACTTTGAATCTATAGACAGATTGGACCACGTAAATGGTCACAATGGATAATTTTCCATGTGAAAGGGTTTTGGTATGGGCCAATATGATCTCTTGGTTCGAACCAAATCTCATTAAAAAAATTGAGAATTTCAATTATCCGTATTTTCATTTTTTCTTTTGTGTTGATTGGAATGGAATAATACATCACCAACCAAAAAAAATATGTATTTATTTTATTTTAACTAAAGGCAATTTTAAGTATATTTTTTCACTAAAGGAAATCATTCCTCAATTAAATGTTGTTTTTAACGTATATTTTTCACTATTTTTTATTTTCTCTTGATACTTAAAATTCACAAGTGTAATGCAAAACATGTGTAATGAACACTGAAGCCACGTAGGTCGTATCTACGTGGGTTGATATGTGGCTGAGGTCACATTTTTCCCTTATTTTTTCAATGTTAGACAATTATTAGTAGTAAATGCTTATGTTAAACTATTCCTTGAGTTAAACTTTCACCTCTTAAAATACCCCACAACATTCATATTCATTGTTTAATTATTTTGAGTATTCTAATAAAATTTAATAATTTGTATCCGTTTAAGGATTAGGATCAAATATAAAAGATAAAATAAATAAGAAAAATAAGAATAAGAATAATTCTAGTCCATTGATCTAAGATATAGAGGGTTAAGATTAGTTTTAAGAAAAAGAAGATAATGAAAGAACATAAAGAGAATTCTACATTTTATGGATTTTCTCTCTTCACATGCAAGACATATGCCAATTTCTCCCATCAATTTAAAACCTCCATGACTTTATGAATACACATCAAAGTTATTATGAATATGAATATACTATTCACCCTAGTTACTTTATTGCCTAACACTAAAGATACATACCACATAATGTAGCCATTCACTTTGTATTCAAAGATGCTATAATTCACAATAATATTATAAGTAGCCATGTAAATCCGTATATAAAGCAAATGTGTGCACTTAAACTCATCATAGGATGGCTTTTGTTGCCTATATATACTATAGTCTCATTTTATCAAGTCCTCATCACAACTTAACTTAAGAAGCAATATATATATTTAACCATGGCAACTGCTTCTCACATGTCTCTTCTCCTCCTCCTCGCCCTTGTCGCACTCACACCTTCCCCCTCTGAATCCCAAATCTTAAACTTACACCAACTTCTCCAACTCCTTGGATTTCCGCCCGGCCTTATACCTGATCCCGTCGAATCTTTCTCTATATCCCTCGCAGGCCTTTTGCCACCCACCTTCAGCTTCACCGTCCACTTTGAGGAACCATGTTACGTACAGTACGTAATCCCCAATTACTTCGCCCCGGTGTTTACGGGACAGATCACCTTCGGTAAAATTTCCGGGATGATAGGCCATAAGGATCAATTCCCGTCGGGCGAATGGATAGATATGTACGACGTCACAGTGGTTGGCGATGATCTCCTGTTCGAATATGCGACTACAAATTTAACGTACAATAGAGCAAATTTTGAGGAGGTTAAGACTTGCACATATGGTCCTCTTCTTGCTCATCACTCTAACCAACTCATCTCTCAGGTATTACGTCGTACTATTTATAGGTTAGAAACTCGTGTATTATTATAGTAAAGATCTGAATACTTTGTAGGATCCAAATGGTAGCCTAACTGTACATGTAAATCCGTTGTTTCAATTATTTTTTGAAATGTAGTCAAACTGTGATCCAATTTTATCTTCTCTGCAGCAGCTTCCAATCAGTGCAGAATAAGTTTGAGACTTTTGAAGTTGGGAAGTCTGTCTGGGGACAACAGCTAGCCTTTTCAAGTGTGTTGTATGAATAAAGTTCAGGTTATGAACCTGTTTCGTTTTAAGACTTCGGTTGTGTGTTGTATGAATGAATCATTAATAGGTTTTTCAAGTGTGTTGTATGAATAAAGTTCAGCTTATGAACCTGTTTCGTTTTAAGATTTCGGTTGTGTGAATGAATCATTATTACTTTCCTGGTTTGTTGTGCTGTGAGAAATAAACCAAATATTGTGTAATGTATTTAGATTTTTTTTTTGAATAGCCAACGGAACCTTTCATTAATCACAACCCAAACAAAAACAACACGAAAGTTCCCAGCCAGGAGCTGGACATCATACACTTACATAAAAAGAAAAAGAGTGCATTAGTGCTGGTATGATAGAGAGAGAAAGTGATGAGAAGATGTGGAGGTGCATATGAAAAAAATGTGGACATAAACAAAACATTCTCTTTGGTTTCAATTTAATATTGGGTTATTTATTTATGTGTACCTTTTAAACTATGCAGTTAATGCGGTAAAATATTGGATATCGGTAAATGACCGATATTTGAAATATAGGTTATTTTGGTGAGATATTAGTGGGATATCGGTAATTTTAATATAATGCAGAATTTATATATATAGCAATTTAACACCAATAATTCAGTGATATATCAGTGATATATCGGTTATATCGGTGATATATCGGTCAATATCACCGATAATATCGGTACCGATATTTTGACCGATATTTGAAACCGATATTTTACTAAGGGACCGATATGACCGATATAACCGATATATCACCGATATCTCACCCATATTAACTGCATAGCTTTTAAATAATAAATTAATGAATGAAATATTTAATCAAATACGAAGAGAAGTTTGTACTATGTTTTTGTAATTTAAAATAGTAGAATAATATAAATGATAAAATAAAAAAATAATTGAGTAATGCTTAAATGGGTATTAGACTAGAGGGTATGGAGAGCCACATCCTCAAGAGGATGGGCCGCCACGTCACCGCCACGTAGGAAGGGCTTGAGGGTGATGGACCTAGGGGTGGGGGATGAACCTCTTTATATATATATATATATGTATGTATGTATAGGTATATGTGAGAGAAGAAGAGAGGAGAGAGGCCCGTCGACTTCGTCTTTGGGGAGCCGGATACGCCGGGACGCCCATCACCTACACACCTGGCTAACTTTCAAACAGCTGATGACCACACCCTTGCACGCCCGAAGGGTGTAAGACTGAGTGTAGTGGGGCAACCTTTTGAGTGGGCGTCTTGCGACACGTGGCGCCACGTCACATAAGAGGATTTTGGCCAAAAAAGGGGGAGTGGGGCAACCTTGCTGGGTGGGGCGTCTTGCGACACGTGGATTGATTTATTTTGTCTTTTTTTATGTAAAAGATATAAAAAAAAGTCCTATTTTTTATAAAAGTATTGATCAAAGTAAATAAAAACTAATACTTCAATAAAAAAAATTACTTCAACCAAAATAAAAAAATACATCAACTAAAAAAAAATTACTTCAACCAAAATAAAAAAATACATCAACTAAAAAAAAAATTACTTCAACCAAAATAAAAAAATTACTTCAACAAAGGTTATATTTTTCTCGAATTTCTTGCTTCATTTGTTCGGCTAAAGCGAGCTCGGCTCCAGTAAGGTTTGTCGTGTCGGTTGTTAATATTTGCAAATCAAGTGCTTTTTGACGACTTTCTTTCAGCTTTAGCTTTCGGTCCCCGTGTTCTTTTTTTAAGTTGATCCGTTGTTGGCTCGTTTGCAACAAGCCGTCTAACTTATTGGTCACTTTTTTGAACGTTTCGGTGTAGTCGATTCGTACACCGCTAGAAGACGTTTGGGCGGCTTTTTTGGCCCTATCTCGGCCAACCGGCCGTTGTGGTGGTTGAAACGCTTCGGCCTCTTCATGTGGCTCTTCGTTGTCTTCCTCAATGTCGTTGAGATTTATTTGACACCGAGCGTCCGACCCGGTACTTTGATGGTCGTTTGAGGATGGGGTTTTTGACCGCTTAGCCGACGGTTGGCCACGAGTTTTAAATGGATCGAAGGCGATGACTGTGTGAAATTTCGAACTTCTTCTTAAAAATTGCCAAATAGCAAGATAAGGAAACGCCTTCTTGTGTTCGACTCGGAATTCATTTTGGGCGTTTGCTTGGAGCATCGCATCGTCGGAACCACTTTGGTGCACACGCGAGTTACTTAGGCGAGTGTATATTTGGTTGAAACTTTGAATCAAATGACGCATTTTACGCCACTTCGCGCCGATACCATCGGCATCACGGTATCCATCTTCTTGATCTTCCAACTTGAGGAAAACGTTGTAAATACGAGACCAATATGTTTTTTCCTTTTGATAGTTACTACATCTCGGGTCTTCGGTTATTTCTAGCCAAGCCTTGGACAAGCTCATTTCCTCGTTGGAAGTCCATGGTATCGGTTTGGTTTTCAAGCGTTCTTCACCCGGTGTTTTCCGCTTGTATGAACGTTTCTTTTTTTGACCGACATCGAACTGGGTCTCCGGAACTTCTTCGTCATCTAAATCAACCACTAGATGGAATACAAAAAAGTTAAAAGAAAAACATATTCTTTATAAAAAAATATCTAAAAAAAATTATACCATTTTGTTGGTTCGATCCTCCAACGTTTTGAAAACCACCGGGTTGTTGTGTGTTCCAAGTGGTGAACCCCATATGTTGCGGTATCGTCGTATTGTTGTAGTATACTTGCGGTGTAGGGCTAGCAACGTGCATATTATTGAAATAGGCGTAAAAAGCGGGGTTATTTAAAACGTTTGGGTCCGCCAGATCGGGTTGTGGATTGGAAGATTGTGTATTTTGGTTGAAAGGAGGGATGTTGTGGGGATACATTTTGATGAGTTGATAGAAGATTGGTATAAATTTTGATGAGTTGAGAGAAGATTGTGGTAAAAATGTGTTTGATATGGGGTATTATTTATAAAGGTTGGATTAAAAAAAAAAAAGTTTGGCCAACATATCCGTTGGCAACGGATATATTTGAAAAAGTTGGGCGACGAGAAGAGGACGGGCAGGAGGGGGACGCCACCCAAGTCGCCTCCCGGGGCGGTGTTCCTGGCGACCTGGGGCGACTTGGGGGTGGGAGTCGCCCCACTCCCTTCAGTCTAAGGAACCCATCACCTACACACCTGGCTAACTGCATCAATTACTAATTTGTTCAAAGTTAAGAAATTTCTTTTTCAGGAGTCCATTGTACAATAAATTATGTTATTGTCCCATTTTCGTGCAATATATATATATATAGGAAAAGATCCGTTAGAAACCACCCTTTATTGCGAGAACCGCGAGAACCAATGTGAACACAACCAAAAATACCTAAAAATAGCTAAAAAACACACAATTTTTTTTAATATTTTTTATAAAAAAAATCGGTACTTTTAGTAGCAAAAAAAAATTGGCTACTAAAAGTAGCGATTTTAACTTAAAAAATATTTAAAAAAATGTGTGTTTTTTTTATTTTTTTTATTTTTTTTAGGTTTTTTGGGGGTTTAGTTTTTATGGAATCCCCCGAAGAACCCTTCAGAAATTAGAAGCTTTTTGGGGCTTGCGGGATACTATAGGAGATTCATTCAAGATTTCTCCAAGATTGCGTCACCGCTAACAAAGCTAACCCGGAAGGAAGAAAAGTTCATTTGGGGTGTCGACCAAGAAAGAGCGTTTCAAACGCTAAAAGAGAAGTTAACTCAAGCTCCGGTACTGACATTGCCGGATGGGGTCGAAGACTTGGTGGTTTATTCGGATGCTTCACTATCGGGACTCGGATGCGTTTTGATGCAACTGGGCAAAGTTATAGCTTATGCCTCAAGGCAATTGAAGATACACGAGAAGAAATATCCCACGCATGATCTCGAGTTGGCTGCGGTGGTATTTGCATTAAAAATATGGAGGCACTACTTATATGGGGTAAAGTGCACCATATTCACCGATCACAAGAGCTTGAAATACTTCTTCGATCAGAAGGAGTTAAATATGCGACAAAGGCGATGGCTAGAAACGGTGAAAGATTTTGACTGTGAAATACACTATCACCCCGGAAGGGCAAACGTGGTGGCGGACGCCCTAAGCAGAAAGACAGATTATGCTCCGATACGAGTACGATCATTGCAACTCATTGTGACTTCGGGCTTACTTGAACGAATCCGAGAGGCACAAGATGAAGCAGTAAAGATGGAAAACTGGAGAAAGGAAAGGATTGTTGGCCAAGTTAAGGATCTTGAAGTAGGAAACCACGGTTTGAAAACGCGTTTCAATAGAATTTGGGTTCCTAACACATGTGGAGTTAAAAAGCTTCTACTAGATGAAGCTCACAACTCTCGTTATTCCATCCATCCGGGAGCGACCAAGATGTATAATGATTTAAAACAAAACTATTGGTGCCCGGGATGAAAAGGGATATTGTGAAATATGTGGAGAAGTGTTTGACGTACTTGCAAGTCAAAGCGGAGCACCAGAAGTCATATGGTAAATTGCAACCATTGGACATCCCAGTTTGGAAATGGGAACAAATCACCATGGATTTGTTGACCAAATTGCCCAAAACCAACCGTGGGTTTGATGCTATATGGGTAGTCGTGGATAGATTGACGAAAAGCGCTCACTTCATTCTGATTCGTGAGACTTATACATCCGAGAAGATGTCGGAGGTGTACACCAATGAAATCATAGCACGACATGGGGTACCGATATCCATTGTGTCAGACATAGATACTCGGTTTACTTCGAAATTTTGGCGTGAATTTCAAGAACAAATGGGAACCAAACTGTTCATTAGCACTGCTTACCATCCACAAACGGATGGGCAGAGTGAAAGGACAATACAAACGTTGGGAGATATGATGCGGGCTTGCATTATCGACTTCGGGGGTAGTTGGGATGTCTATCTACCCTTGGTAGAATTTTCATATAACAATAGCTATCACGCGAGCATTAAGATGGCCCCGTATGAAATGTTATATGGTAGAAAGTGTCGAACTCCGGTATGTTGGGGAGAAGTGGGTCCACGAGGACTAGCACCTACTGATATAATCCGAACTACGAATGGGAAAATCGACATGGTCCGAGCTCACCTAAAAGCGGCTCAGGATCGACAAAAGTCGTATGCGGATAAACGAAACAGGCCGATCGAATTTCAAGTGGGCGATAAAGTTATGCTGAAAGTATCGCCGTGGAAAGGAGTAATACAGTTCAGAAAAAGAGGAAAGTTGAGCCCAAGATTTATTGGGCCATTCAGAATCACCGAGCGGGTTGGTAAAGTAGCATATCGCCTCGAATTACCCGAGGAGTTGAGTGGGGTTCATAGCACATTCCACGTGTCACATCTCCGAAAATGTTTAGCGGACGAAACTGCTTGTATCAACTACGATGATATCGAGGTGGATAACAGCCTCAACTATGCAGTAAAACCAATTGCGATTTTAGATCGTAAAGAGAAGAGTTTGAGGAACAAAGTAATTAAGCAAGTCAAGGTCAAATGGGAGCATAGGAAAGGTTCGGACACTACGTGGGAGTCCGAAGAGGAGATACGACGTCTCCACCCTACATTATTTGGTACGTACTTTGGTTTCGAGGACGAAACCCTTTTAAGGGGGTGGACTTGTAACACCCCGAAAATATGAAACTTTATAATTTTAATTATAAAGTTTAAATAAACAAGAATATTATTTAACTAGGAAATTAAAACCTAGTTAACTACAAGTCTAGAAATAACTTGAAATAGGGTTAACATAACCAAACTAAATATCGAACAAAAGTGGAGGGGCCTAAGTTGTAAAGATTGAAACTACATTATTATTTTTAATAAAAACAAAACCAAACACCCCATTTTGGGATGCCTGGTCGTACAGAAGAAGCCAGGGGCGATTTCCCCACTCTCAAAACCCTAAACATCACTAAACTCTCAAATTGAAGGCTCAATCCAAGCTGAAATCGAAATTAAAGCATAGATTATTGATCCACATCGCAAGAGGATTACAAGGTATGTAAAATTTGATGAAAACTCTCAACTCGAAATTCTCATGAAATTGGGATTATCTGAAATTTATGGTTGCATGTTAGTTTTATGATGAATTAGGAATAATACAGTGTCTAGGGACAAACCCTAGACCAATACAAGTTGAAATCATGTGAAATTTTAGTAAAATCCATGAACACCATTGTAGGTGATTAGTGGGTTATGTAGATTTTAATAAACACTAGGAAATTTGTGTTGTTCTAGTGTAATTTGACAATTGTGAAGTGATTTCAGAATCATAGAAGCTAATAATCTTGTAAAATGGTTGATTGATGTGAAATTAGGGCTAAGTGATAAGCTAGAGACTTGATATTTAATCATGTAAAAATATGCCTTTAAGGTGTTTGTGAAAATGCCTCAAAGAAGGCTTAAAACTGAAATCCAAAGTTGAAAAGCATAATTATGATGTTTCAGCGTATTATGCGAAGTATGATTTAAAGAGAGTTCTAAACATGTCATAAATGAACTCTATAGGAAAGGACGCAGGAGCGTCAAGCGGGTGGCGAATCACGTTTGAAGGGCGTACTTTGAAGGTATGTAACTTGACCCGTTACATTATGTGAATTGCTATTTAATTATGTACGGTTACATTGTAGAATAAAGTTGTGTTGATTGTAGCGACCATGTTCGTTACTTAAATCCGTAGGTTAAAGATTTGTTCGTAGTCGTTTGGTAGTCATCAAAATGGAGGATTCCGTAGATGAGCCAAACGGGTCGAATAATTGTGTACATAGTAGTGTTAATATTTTAAATAGAAAGCGATAGCGGAAATGGTCACAAGAGCATGAAGCCATAGGTTTGGTATTGAAATGCCGGTGATAATAAGCCCCGGAAGTTGGGGTAATAAGCGCCTTAGGTTTACTAGTTTAATAGTAGCAAATTAAGTAAAGTTGAATGGGTTGAATTAAATGTACAATGACATATAGTTTTTCGGTCCGTAAATTAAATTTTCGGTATGATAATTGTAATAGGCACGTCGGTAATGAATTTACAGACGTATAGGAAAAAGAATCACCTAAAACGGACCTACGAGTCAAAAGATATGCTCATTTGAAGTTAAAATCTGAGTTTTCCGGAGCTGGTAGAAAATGCAGCTCACCAAAAACAACCTGCTGGAAAACCGTCTCCCCCGCGCCACGCGGAGGGACGACTTGAAACCTTCGCGACACGCGAGAAGTCCTCATGGATAAGCTGAGATTCTGTGACGAGTTAGTCACCACTGAAGAGCAAAAGATATACTACTATTACAACATGCTGAGTGCCGAGTACCATGAGTTCATGACTCCGTCAAAGTACGAAACCCTCACGGAGATTATCAACACCGCCCGGGAGCGGGAAATCGAGTTAAAGAAACAAGTAGAAAGGGGCGAACGAATGGCACAGGATGTGAATCCAAGCCCTACAAAGAAAGCTAGAACTGTTGAATCGGGAAAGAAGGTGGAGGCTAAAGGCGGGTCGCCAAGTTGTAAAGTATGTGGAAAGGGGCACAAGGGTGAGTGCCGCTTCAAAGACAAGCCGTGTCCGGTATGTGGGAAGACGGGGCACACTGCATCGCTATGTCCCGGAAAAGTTTCCGTTTGTTACAAGTGTTATCAACCCGGTCACAAGAAGTCTGAATGGCCCGAGTTGGTGGGAAAGAGAGACACAAAAGAGTCTCCAGCAGAAGCTCTCAAAGCGAAGGCTAGGTCCTTCCAACTTACCGCGGCTGAAGCGAAAACAGAACCCGATGTGGTCTCAGGTATATTAACAATTAACTCAATTCCAGCACGTGTATTGTTTGATTCGGGTGCGAATAAATCCTTCATTTCGCATGGATTTATTCGACATCCTTCATTTGTATTGACGAAATTATCTGTGCCCTTAGAAGTTGAAATAGGGGACAACAAAAGTTTTATAGTTTGTGATGTTTGTCGAGGCTGCAAGTTAAGCATCGACGATGAAGAATACTTGATAGACCTAATCCCAATGTCAATAGGGGAATTTCAAGTAGTCGTTGGAATGGATTGGCTATCTCAGCACCATGCAAAGGTCGTGTGTTTTCGTAAAGAGATAAAGTTAACATCTCCGAGCGGGAAACACGTCACTATCTTTGGCGAAAAAGGAGGTAACCCCATAGTATGCTCAATGTTGAAAGCTCACAAGCTTATGAAGCGAGGATGCAAGGCATTCATGATATACGCAAATGGGCCCGAGAAAGAATCACGGAAGATTGAAGATGTACCGGTAGTACGAGACTATGAAGATGTGTTTTCGGAGGATTTACCGGGGGTACCGCCTGAACGGGAAGTAGAGTTCGGGATCGAATTGATTCCGGGCGCAAAACCCGTAGCTAAAGCACCATACCCACTCGCACCGTCGGAATTATAAGAGTTGATGTCCCAAATTCAAGACCTCCTTGACAAAGGATTTATAAGGCCGAGTGTGTCTCCTTGGGGCGCACCGGTACTGTTCGTGAAAAAGAAAGACGGAAGCATGCGGATGTGTATCGATTACCGGGAGTTAAACAAACTCACGGTAAAGAACCGATACCCGCTTCCGAGGATAGATGATTTATTCGACCAATTACAAGGTGCGAACTGGTTTTCAAAAATTAACCTTAGATCGGGGTATCACCAACTAAAGGTCAAGGAGGAAGATGTGCCGAAGACGGATTTCCGCACGAGATACGGACATTACAAATTCCTCGTGATGTCATTTGGGCTAACAAATGCACCTGCGGCTTTTATGGACCTCATGAACCGGGTTTGCAAGCCAATGTTGGATAAGTCGGTCATTGTGTTTATCGATGATATTTTGGTGTATTCGAAAAGCGAAGCTGAACATGCACACCACTTACAAGAGGTGTTAGAGACACTTAGACGAGAAAGGTTGTATGCGAAATTCTCTAAGTGTGCCTTTTGGTTACGAGAGGTACAATTTCTTGGCCACATCATAAGTGCCGACGGAGTATTGGTGGATCCGTCAAAGATCGAGGCTGTGTCAAAATGGAATCCCCCGAAGAACCCTTCAGAAATTAGAAGCTTTTTGGGGCTTGCGGGATACTATAGGAGATTCATTCAAGATTTCTCCAAGATTGCGTCACCGCTAACAAAGCTAACCCGGAAGGAAGAAAAGTTCATTTGGGGTGTCGACCAAGAAAGAGCGTTTCAAACGCTAAAAGAGAAGTTAACTCAAGCTCCGGTACTGACATTGCCAGATGGGGTCGAAGACTTGGTGGTTTATTCGGATGCTTCACTATCGGGACTCGGATGCGTTTTGATGCAACGGGGCAAAGTTATAGCTTATGCCTCAAGGCAATTGAAGATACACGAGAAGAAATATCCCACGCACGATCTCGAGTTGGCTGCGGTGGTATTTGCATTAAAAATATGGAGGCACTACTTATATGGGGTAAAGTGCACCATATTCACCGATCACAAGAGCTTGAAATACTTCTTCGATCAGAAGGAGTTAAATATGCGACAAAGGCGATGACTAGAAACGGTGAAATATTTTGACTGTGAAATACACTATCACCCCGGAAGGGCAAACGTGGTGGCGGACGCCCTAAGCAGAAAGACAGATTATGCTCCGATACGAGTACGATCATTGCAACTCATTGTGACTTCGGGCTTACTTGAACGAATCCGAGAGGCACAAGATGAAGCAGTAAAGATGGAAAACTGGAGAAAGGAAAGGATTGTTGGCCAAGTTAAGGATCTTGAAGTAGGAAACCACGGTTTGAAAACGCGTTTCAATAGAATTTGGGTTCCTAACACATGTGGAGTTAAAAAGCTTCTACTAGATGAAGCTCACAACTCTCGTTATTCCATCCATCCGGGAGCGACCAAGATGTATAATGATTTAAAACAAAACTATTGGTGCCCGGGATGAAAAGGGATATTGTGAAATACGTGGAGAAGTGTTTGACGTACTTGCAAGTCAAAGCGGAGCACCAGAAGTCATATGGTAAATTGCAACCATTGGACATCCCAGTTTGGAAATGGGAACAAATCACCATGGATTTGTTGACCAAATTGCC
Source organism: Helianthus tuberosus (assembly GCA_030545235.1). Lineage (NCBI taxonomy): Eukaryota > Viridiplantae > Streptophyta > Magnoliopsida > Asterales > Asteraceae > Helianthus > Helianthus tuberosus. The sequence continues at coordinate 9,321,146 of CM060443.1, forward strand.
CAAAACCAACCGTGGGTTTGATGCTATATGGGTAGTCGTGGATAGATTGACGAAAAGCGCTCACTTCATTCTGATTCGTGAGACTTATACATCCGAGAAGATGTCGGAGGTGTACACCAATGAAATCATAGCACGACATGGGGTACCGATATCCATTGTGTCAGACATAGATACTCGGTTTACTTCGAAATTTTGGCGTGAATTTCAAGAACAAATGGGAACCAAACTGTTCATTAGCACTGCTTACCATCCACAAACGGATGGGCAGAGTGAAAGGACAATACAAACGTTGGGAGATATGATGCGGGCTTGCATTATCGACTTCGGGGGTAGTTGGGATGTCTATCTACCCTTGGTAGAATTTTCATATAACAATAGCTATCACGCGAGCATTAAGATGGCCCCGTATGAAATGTTATATGGTAGAAAGTGTCGAACTCCGGTATGTTGGGGAGAAGTGGGTCCACGAGGACTAGCACCTACTGATATAATCCGAACTACGAATGGGAAAATCGACATGGTCCGAGCTCACCTAAAAGCGGCTCAGGATCGACAAAAGTCGTATGCGGATAAACGAAACAGGCCGATCGAATTTCAAGTGGGCGATAAAGTTATGCTGAAAGTATCGCCGTGGAAAGGAGTAATACAGTTTAGAAAAAGAGGAAAGTTGAGCCCAAGATTTATTGGGCCATTCAGAATCACCGAGCGGGTTGGTAAAGTAGCATATCGCCTCGAATTACCCGAGGAGTTGAGTGGGGTTCATAGCACATTCCACGTGTCACATCTCCGAAAATGTTTAGCGGACGAAACTGCTTGTATCAACTACGATGATATCGAGGTGGATAACAGCCTCAACTATGCAGTAAAACCAATTGCGATTTTAGATCGTAAAGAGAAGAGTTTGAGGAACAAAGTAATTAAGCAAGTCAAGGTCAAATGGGAGCATAGGAAAGGTTCGGACACTACGTGGGAGTCCGAAGAGGAGATACGACGTCTCCACCCTACATTATTTGGTACGTACTTTGGTTTCGAGGACGAAACCCTTTTAAGGGGGGTGGACTTGTAACACCCCGAAAATATGAAACTTTATAATTTTAATTATAAAGTTTAAATAAACAAGAATATTATTTAACTAGGAAATTAAAACCTAGTTAACTACAAGTCTAGAAATAACTTGAAATAGGGTTAACATAACCAAACTAAATATCGAACAAAAGTGGAGGGGCCTAAGTTGTAAAGATTGAAACTACATTATTATTTTTAATAAAAACAAAACCAAACACCCCATTTTGGGATGCCTGGTCGTACAGAAGAAGCCAGGGGCGATTTCCCCACTCTCAAAACCCTAAACATCACTAAACTCTCAAATTGAAGGCTCAATCCAAGCTGAAATCGAAATTAAAGCATAGATTATTGATCCACATCGCAAGAGGATTACAAGGTATGTAAAATTTGATGAAAACTCTCAACTCGAAATTCTCATGAAATTGGGATTATCTGAAATTTATGGTTGCATGTTAGTTTTATGATGAATTAGGAATAATACAGTGTCTATGGACAAACCCTAGACCAATACAAGTTGAAATCATGTGAAATTTTAGTAAAATCCATGAACACCATTGTAGGTGATTAGTGGGTTATGTAGATTTTAATAAACACTAGGAAATTTGTGTTGTTCTAGTGTAATTTGACAATTGTGAAGTGATTTCAGAATCATAGAAGCTAATAATCTTGTAAAATGGTTGATTGATGTGAAATTAGGGCTAAGTGATAAGCTAGAGACTTGATATTTAATCATGTAAAAATATGCCTTTAAGGTGTTTGTGAAAATGCCTCAAAGAAGGCTTAAAACTGAAATCCAAAGTTGAAAAGCATAATTATGATGTTTCAGCGTATTATGCGAAGTATGATTTAAAGAGAGTTCTAAACATGTCATAAATGAACTCTATAGGAAAGGACGCAGGAGCGTCAAGCGGGTGGCGAATCACGTTTGAAGGGCCTACTTTGAAGGTATGTAACTTGACCCGTTACATTATGTGAATTGCTATTTAATTATGTACGATTACATTGTAGAATAAAGTTGTGTTGATTGTAGCGACCATGTTCGTTACTTAAATCCGTAGGTTAAAGATTTGTTCGTAGTCGTTTGGTAGTCATCAAAATGGAGGATTCCGTAGATGAGCCAAACGGGTCGAATAATGGTGTACATAGTAGTGTTAATATTTTAAGTAGAAAGCGATAGCGGAAATGGTCACAAGAGCATGAAGCCATAGGTTTGGTATTGAAATGCCGGTGATAATAAGCCCCGGAAGTTGGGGTAATAAGCGCCTTAGGTTTACTAGTTTAATAGTAGCAAATTAAGTAAAGTTGAATGGGTTGAATTAAATGTACAATGACATATAGTTTTTCGGTCCGTAAATTAAATTTTCGGTATGATAATTGTAATAGGCACGTCGGTAATGAATTTACAGACGTATAGGAAAAAGAATCACCTAAAACGGACCTACGAGTCAAAAGATATGCTCATTTGAAGTTAAAATCTGAGTTTTCCGGAGCTGGTAGAAAATGCAGCTCACCAAAAACAACCTGCTGGAAAACCGTCTCCCCCGCGCCACGTGGAGGGACGACTTGAAACCTTCGCGACACGCGAGAAGTCCTCGCGCCACGCGAAGACCTGTCGCGCCACGCGACAGATGGAAATCCGAAATTTTATTTTATTTTCGATGGTTTGATACTAGAACTTGTTTACATGTCTTATAATCATGTCAATACTAACTTTTAAAGTGGTTTTGACCCTAGGTGACAAAGGGGATCTTACGGATGGCGGTCAAGCAACTTTTTGAAGAACCGAACACGACTTTTGAAGCTTCCGCTACATTTAAACCTTTAATAGACTATGTTTATGGGATGTAAACAAATTGTTAAACAACTTTTGAATGTTTTAACTTAGTCGTTAGTTGACTAAGTTTTTGTTACTTATGAACAATACTTATGAAATCTATGTTATAACTAGACATCTTTTATCTAAAATGGTATGAATTTTTATTAATTCAAGTAAAATTAGACGGGTGTTACAGCATTTTGAATATTGGTAATGTAAAAAGTAGTGTATTACGAATAGTATTGTAAATTAAAGTGCAATTGTCTATTCCTGATAACGTATTACCGAATTTGTCGAAGTAATGATACATATGCACATGTGCATGGATAACTGTTACTCGAAAAAAAAAGTTTTTTTTTAATGGAAACGAAATATAGCGATTTTAAAAAAAAAAATATATTAAAAAAAAATTGAGTGCCTTTTTGATTTTTTTTAGATTTTATTTTGTGTTCACATTGGTTCTCGCAATAAGGGTGGTTCTCGCATGAACCTTACCCTATATATATATATATATATATATATAGGACAAGAATCCGTTAGGAACCACCCTTTATTGCGAGAACCGCGAGAACCAGTGTGAACACAAACAGTAATACCTAAAAAAATCTAAAAAACACCCAAAAAAAATTTTTTACTATTTTTTTTTGTAAAAATCGCTATATTTTGTTTACAATAAAAAATTTTCAAATAAATAAATAAATAAAAATTCGAGTCACAGTTGTCCATGCACATGTGCATTTGTATCATTTATTTGACAAATTCCGTAATTCATTACAAATATTAGACAATTGCACTTTCATTTACACTACCACGTGTAATACACTACTTTTTACGTTAACAATATTAGAAATGCACATGTGCATCTATATGTATCAACATGAAATAAGGTGTGTTGGTACACTATTTTCTCTTTCATCTATCAGCATCCATAATACACAAGCATGCACATGTGCATTTTTTGTCATTTCTTTAACAAATTCTGTAATTCAATACACATATTAGACAATTTCACTTTCATTTACACTACCATATGTAATACACTACTTTTTACATTACCAATATTAGAAATGCACATGTGCATTTATATGTATCAACATGAAATAAGGTGTTTTGGTACACTACTTTGAATACACTTTCCCTTTCATTTATCATACAATCCATAATACACTACCATTACCTCCTACCATCCATAATACAATACCTTTACCTCCTACCATCCATAATACAATATCATTACCAATTTTCACTTTATTACATGTATGTAAACACCATTTATACCATCCAATCAACATATTATATCATAAATTGACAACTATAACCAAACCATCAACCACTATATATAACTAACCAAAAAACATGTATATGGGCCTACTTCTACATTCAAAATCACAAACTTTTTGTAACAAAACACGTTATATCATGGTTTTACCTAATGATGCACATTTGCATTTTGAATATTGGTAATGTAAAAAGTAGTGTATTAGGAATAGTATTGTAAATTAAAGTGCAATTGTCTATTCATGATAACGTATTACCGAATTTGTCGAAGTAATTATACATATGCACATGTGCATGGATAACTATTACTCGAAAAAAAAAGTTTTTTTTAATGGTAACGAAATATAGCGATTTTTAAAAAAAAAAATATTAAAAAAAAATTTTGAGTGCTTTTTTGATTTTTTTTTATATTTTATTTTGTGTTCACATTGGTTCTCGCGGTTCTTGCAATAAGGGTGGTTCTCGCATGAACCTTACCCTATATATATATATATATATATATATATATATATATATATATATATATATATAGGGAGGGGCTCATGCGAGAACCACCCTTATTGTGAGAACCACGAGAACCAATGTGAACACAACCTAAAATAGCTAAAAAAACCTAACCCCCACCCCCCCCCCCAAAAAAACCTAAACCCCCCCACCCCCCCCCCCAAAAAAAAACCTAAACCCCCCTCCCCCCTCCCCCACCACCCAAAAACCTAAACCCCCCCCCCCCCCAAGCTAAAATGCTAAAAACTAAACCCCAAAAAAACCTAAAAAAATAAAAAAAAAATCTAAAAAAATCAGAAAAAAATCTAAAATTTTTTTTTTAATATTTTTTATGCTCAAATCGCAACTTTTAGTGGAAATTTTTTTTTTTTTTTTAAATTTAATTTTTTTTTTTTGCTTCGAAAAGTAGCGATTTTTATATAAAAAATATTAAAAAAATTAATTTTTTTTTTGCTTCGAAAAGTAGCGATTTTTATATAAAAAAATATTAAAAAAAAAAATTTGTGTGATTTTTAGCTATTTTTAGGCATTTTTTGTTGTGTTCACATTGGTTCTCGCGGTTCTCGCAATAAGAGGTGGTTCTCGCATGATCTTGTCCCTATATATATATATATATATATATATATATATATTATTACTATGGGTTGTTTCTCCAGAATTGCATTTCTCGCTCGTCGTATTTCCACACGAGCTTCTTTCATATCTGTCTTATCCTCTCTCCTCCTATCAATTCCTCACCATATGTGCGGAGTTCCTGCACATTCTCATCACTCATGGGTGGTCGTGGTGCGGGTACTGGGTCAGGGTACTAAGGTATCGGTTCTCCATATGGATAAGGGTTGTTTAATATTTCCTGAACATACTGATCGACATTCCAATATGGATCTAAAGGATTAAGGTTGGTGTATTGTGCTATGGGGTTTGGTATTGGTTCTTCCTATGGATAAAGTTCTCTATAATTGCTATGGTCATCTTCCCATGGATCATACGCTAGAGGATTAGGTGCTGGGAGTCTAGGTATCTCGTCAGGGTCAAAGGCTGGCATAGGAAATTGGTTTCCTGGGTTAGGTTCTATCTCCATTGGTTGGGTTGGAAATAAAGGCAGTGGTTGTGGTGCATTATCTGGTCGAGGTTTGGATCTGTTGCAGTATTGGCTAGTATATGGAAGTTTGCCACACATCTACTAACTATGTCTTGTGTCTGGGCATTGACTTCCCTATTGGCTGCTGCTAACGCTATTTGTTTCTGCAACTTTCTCATTCGCTTTCCCTTCTCGTGTGCTCCCCTACTAAACCATCCTCTCTTTTTCGAAGGGAATGGTTCCTCGGATTGCGCCTTAAATATGAAAATCTCCTCTTCTGTATCAGCAGAATACCCCGAAGGAGTAGGCTGTGACAAGTTTCCTTCACTTTTGGGAGAACTATCTAGATGACGGTAGGCGTCAGACGTACCTTGCTCACTTATACTGTAAACTAACAAATCGTCAAATAACACAAAACAATAATATACATATATACACATAATCACATAGATTATTTCCTAACATAATTGATAAAATATTGATGTCAGCAGAATAATTCTATGGCTTAAATCAGTGGCTGTAGCTCTGATACCACCTTCTGTCGCAACCCCCCGACCCCTGCCCCGAAAGGCGGGCGACCCCGGCACGCAGAGCTGGTGGTATCGGTGTTTATTAATTTGGCAGCGGAAATTTATATTTGGACCGTAGTTAGGAAATAGTTTATTAGAGTAAAATACCACATTTTATAAATAATAAATACATAGGAAAAACCCAAGTTTCCATTATAAAATGTTTATAGGGATAAACCCTAATTTATTGAAATAAAACTTCTTTCTTGTTTAGATAACTTTTATAGCCACTTTTCCAAGCCTTCAGTGCTCTCCAGCTGGCTTCTATTTGGCTTTCACATTTTGTTACCTTAAACGCGTTTTAAAAAGTTTTATCAGCAAGAAATACTGGCGAGTGCATCCCAGTTTAACCAAAACAAGAGTTTTATATATTTACAGTATTGAGAGCGATTACCATGTTTTTATCTACCAAATTACTACCCACGGTAATGTCAATCATGACTTGTGGTCATGTTACTATTCACAGTATTAGTAACAAGTAATGTATACAAAACCCCAACATACCGACAGTAATTGTAGAATACATAGACTCAATCACTGTTATTATAATTTAAAACAATTGAGGTTTGTATAAAAAGGTTTACAAAATAGATGTACGCACATTGCTATTTTAGATAACCCTACTGCTTTCTCGTAACTTCCTGGTTATAATCTATTAAAATTAAACAATACACACATGTTAGTAAGATAACCCAATTTACATTAGCCCTAACCCCGAGACAGAAATCCAACTACTGAGTCAGGTAGAGCCTCGACATGCGTTACGGAGCTCTAGATCAATCGGGCAGAGTAACTAATACGTAACCGGGAGTTATAATACTTACAACGAGGTAGAGCTTCGCTTTTTAGGGGTATTATTCCCGAGAGTTTTAGCTTATAATAGTTGAGAGAGAAATATAAAATTTTGAACGATTGAAACTGAGGCCAGAGGCCTCCTTATATAGACTGGTAGACGGGCGGCTCGCGAGAAGCCTAGGCTAGGCTTTAGCTTTGGTCAGTCACGAGTGTAGGTTTGACGCGTAATAGGACACGTGGCAGCCTAGGGTCCGGCCTTGTGTCACTGCGTCGCGCCCCGTGACAGATATGAGGGTCCGGGTCGCGGCCCGCGAGGCCCTTATATTTTTGTTTTATTTGATTTTTATTTATATAAAGGTATTTTAAGCTCGTTTTTCGTATACGGGGTGTATTTTAGCACATGTAGGAGTATTTTAAGGGCTTTGGGAGAGTTGTTATATTATGTTTGGCATTTATCTGTTAAAGCTGTAAGGCGTCCCATTCAGTTACTGTTTGTTCAGCTTTATCTGTTAAAGCTATAAGGCGTCCCATCATTAAGTTTGCCGTTTTAGATAAAGATGGCAAAATACAACTAATTAACTTTTGTTAGGCAAAATAATGTTATGACGTTTTGAAACATATATCAGACATCCTTTGTTCTATTCTCTTGCACCCTGTTTTATACAATTCAGTAATTTTGGAGTTTTTTAATAATCTAACTATATATAAAAGGAGAAGTAGAGCTGATGTAATTTTGCATACATGTCAACCAACTAGATATGCCATGTAGGTTTTGCTGATGTCATAAATAACAATTAAATTGTTAATATATTCTATTAATTTTTTTCCTAATCATATAATATATAAAATATATATTAGTGTGTTTTAGAGATATTGGGGGAAATTTGAACTGCATGGGGAAGTGTTTTTTGCATTAATTGTTTCTGAACACCATCATCATACTTCCTCTCAACTCTTCTTCTTCTTGACATATATCACATTCACCCTAATTCTCTCACACACAAACGCCGTCTCTTCTTCTTCTTTAATCTCTTTTTTTCTCTTCAGATATTCAAATTCAAACTACACGGAGATGTCAAAATTGGTTATGTTTGAAGGTGGAGGATCGTCTCTTTCTCTAAGTTTCATCGATGATCTCAATCCGTCAAAAGATATGTGGAATCTAAAGGCTCGAATCATCAGAAAATGGATGCAACTGTTTCGGATGGATCTGATCTTGTTGGATGAGAAGGTATATGCTTATTTAACTTTCTTTTTCATGAGTATTGTTCCGTAATGTATTCTGGGTTGTAAGATTCAGGCTGCAAATCACCTTTGTAAGATTCAGTGGTACGAGTTAGGGTTTGGATACATTATGATATTAGGGTTTTTAACTTTGTAATGTATTTTGATGTTAGGGTTTTTTTCGTACATTTCAGGGTTGTAAGATTCAGGCTGGTATCAAGGGCCCTTTGATACCTTATTTTGACTCCCAACTTCAGGAAGATTCGGTTGTTGTTTTGTCCAGGTTTGGTGTTGGTGAAAACCTGGACCCATACAAAGTTGTGAATCATGCTTATAAGATTAACTTTTATCGTTGTACAACTGTTAGAGCTGCTGTTGGTTGGGAAGGTGTTGAATACTGTTTTAAGCTGATCTCACATTCACTTACTGACAAAGGAGAATGGAAAAACCTTTTGACTGTTGGTATGTATTTTGTTTAGTTGCAGTTGTTATAACGTTTCCTTATTATTTTTGAGCATGTAAATCATATGGAAGTGATCGTCCTTATTTTATTGCAGATGTTGCAGGTACTGTCGTTTCCTGTAGTGATATGGACATATATGGAAAACCTCCTAAAGAAAGAAAAAGGATGAACTTTGAACTCCAAGATGTGGAGTAAGTATTTTTCTGTGATATAAACATATGTGTTATATTTGTGTGATAATGTATATGTTTTTCAAGAAATTCAGTTCGTTTCTTAACTTTGTTCAGCATGAATATTGTTTAGATTTTTGTTCTTTGTATGCCTTATTAGATATATGTTCTATAAGATCATTTGCATTTTTAATTTCATTGGTATTATTTATCTACATGTAGGTTCATTCATCCGAAATTATTTGTGTTATTTGGATTTAAATGATTTGCATTTATTAAAAATGATTTGTATTTATTTGTCTTCTTTGCAATATAGTTCCAACAATCAGAAAATGATTTGTATTTATTGTTTTGGTCAAAAATCACACAAAGATAATGTAACCAAATCCGATTTTGTGAGGTGTGATGCTTGATTAAATGATTAAACGTATAAACAAAGAATGAATGAAATGAATGTTGAACACAAGGATTTATACGAGGAAAAAAGCCCTTGATCAATGAATGATCTCTGGCACAAAAAACATCGGGTGATGGAAACTACCGATGACCAACTATATTAAACAAACAATGTTTACAAATCAGGATGATAACAAGCTTGGGACAAGGTTCACTAGTGTGCAAAAAGTATGTAATCACCGAGAGTTGTTGAGAGATCGAGTGTAGTGTGTGTTGCTAATAATTCGTATGTCTAAACAAGCTTGCTATCCCCATTAAAAATAGTAATTAGCTAAGCTAACTAACAATCCGAAAAAGATGCGAGTCCCCCACGTTCACCATAACGGTCGAAGAGCTTGTGTACGTGCAGAATAATGAAGCATATTCCCCTAGAATCTCGGTTGAACAAGTCCTATTCGAATAGTCCTGCAAAACAAGTTCAAATATAATGGAAACAGTTGTTAGTATTAGGATAATAATGAGGATCCTGGATCCTTAGTCCTGCAACGTCTTCTAAGGATCCTTAATTCAAACTGAACTGAGGATCCGTGATCCTGGCTGCACTTGAGGATCCGTGATCCATATGCTTAGAAATTATATCCCTAATAATTTCCCCCAAACATGACTAGTTGATATCGAATTAGATAGTCATGTTTCAACATTTTTCGGACTAGCCGTTAGTAAAAGATATAGTCGTTATAAGCTGATGTCATCAACAGTCACCACCTGCAACAACAATCATTATATATAGGGTTAGAGATAAGGACCAAATTGCATTTAAATTCGAGACTTTCTCCCTTTAAATCCTCATCCTAAGATCCAAGCAGGTATTCTCTCTTTCCTTCTCTCTAAATTCTCTTCTTCCGATCCTTTATTCTCCGAGCATTCATGGCGAAGATGACCCTCCGATCCTCATCTGCTAAGGATCCTACGAAGGAGAGCCCCCTGAAGAGCCAGGGTGTAACAAAAAATCCTTCACTGGAACTCTGTCGTTTCACCGATCCTGAAATTGATCGGATACGTCATTACTTCCCGGCAGGAGCCGTTTTCAAATCATTCGACTCTTCGACGAAGAGCGATTGTGTCTCCGATGCCTGGTTAACTTTTCCGGCAACCCCTTTTCTGATAGGGTTCAAATATCCTTCTCCTGCTCTAACACAAGCATTCTTCACACTCACGGGCATGTGCTATATACAAGCCATGCCCATGATGTGGAGAGTTCTTTACACTCTTGAAAACATCATTGAGCAGGAGGGCGTTGAAATAGGGGTGTCTGAGTTGAGTCAGTTATACAATATTGTTAGCCATGGTTCTTATCGCTTTTTGTTCAAGCACAAACCCGGTCAGCCTCATCCAATTCTGAAAACCACCAAAAATGATACCAACTGGAGAAACCAGTTCTTCTTTGTAAGGAGGGACTCAATCCCAGATGGGAAAGACCTTCCCAAAAAGTGGATCACTCAGGGTAGGATATGGGATCCTTAGACAAGGACCAAAGTAGGATTCTTTTTCTGTTAAGGATAACTGATCCTTCTTTTTGTTTCTGTTGTGCAGCTATCTCGCTCTCTCATATTCAAGAAACTCCTGCAATGAAAGAAAGGATTGCTGCTTTCTGGAAGCTTGATCCTACTGTCAGAACATTTCAAGCTAAAACACAGGATTCACAAGAAGTCTCCTTCGGTTCCTACACAATGTCAAGTAAGTATCCATATCCATGTGTAAATAATTGTTTAAATAAATAGAAGGTATGAATACTTATCTGTGATTTGTACTTGTAGGTGCTGGCAAGTCCTCTAAATCTGCTTCCAGGTTCAGCGTAAGTGATCTTGACGCATTCGCCTCCTCTAGCCACTACAAAAAATGACTTTTGGGGAATGAAAAATCAGTATCCGATGCGTAAGAATCAATCCCTAATGGTTATCAGGGACTGATTTGCCAGTCCCCAGCCAGTCCTGGATACCTAGTACTAGATACTGGTTTTAACAACTAAGAATCAGTCCCTATTGTATGACACCAAACAAGACTAATAGTCAGTATCCGATGCGTAAAAATTCAGTCCTAAACTTACCTCCCGGTACCACGTCATTTCAGTCCCCGATGTATTTCTTCAATGACTAAAAAATTAGTCTCGGATACTACGATAGTTTAGTCCCAGGTGTTTTACTTTAAGGACTGAAAATCGGTCCTATAAACATGTCTGTATTGTCCCTAATAAGTTTTGTTAAGTTCGTGATTCCATGTCAAATCAGTATCCAATAAGATGTTTTAGAGACTAAAAATTAGTCTCAAGTGCCACATGATTTCGGTCCTTAATATGCTTCTTTTAAGTACTAAAAATTAGTCTCACGTAGTATCTTATTTTAGTACTTTATATGTACTTTTAGGGACTAATAATCAATTTAAGATAACAAATAATTTTAGTCTCCAATATGTTTATTTAGAGTCTGAAAATTAGTCGCTTAAGTTAGTCCCAAATATCTTTTTTAGTGACTATCTTTTAGTCTCTAATACTATGTGTCACTTTCAATATGGTTTTTAACATACTGAAAAATGGTTGCAATTACAATTTTAGTTGAGTCCCTAACATGCATTTACAATTCCTAACAAATATATTCTAGGACTAAAAGGTAGTCGCCGATAGAATTTATAGTTTTATATATTAAACCATTCTCATTAACACAACATTAATATTATTCGTCAAAATGATTCTAGCTTTCTTAAACTCACAATAAACTCAAGCATTAATGTCATAACAATAGCCAATGAAAATAAAAATAACACCAGTTCATGAATTCTGAAATTTAGAAGAGTATTAGAGAAAAAAAGTAATAAAAGTCTTAACTAACTGCCTAGATAGTGTTGTCACTTTCGTTGTGTAGTCCATTCAAACCATCATCTTCACCAGCATCATTTGTAGATATTGTGCTCTCGAAATCTGGATATTTTCGGCTCAAGAACTCTGTCACTCTTTCGTATTTTTCTTTACTCTGTTTCAATTCCTCCTTGAGTTCAGTAACCTCATTTCTCAAATCTTCGTTCTCAGTTGAATCTCGTTGAGATGATTCGACTGCCGATTTCATCCAGTTATCTTTTTTCCTTAACACAGAACCAACACCTACCTCCCATGCTGATTGTATTGTTTTAGCCCTGCCACATACACTTTTGATGGCTTTTCTCTCCACGTCATGTTCCATAGCAGTAGTAACGATGGTTCCTTCGGTATTCAATCTAGCCATGGCCTCCTCTTTTTGTTTACAAATATTATCCTAACATAATCGAAGGTAGAAGAATAACAATTAAAACTTTTTGAGACCCAAATAAATATTTGATTAAAAAAATCTAATTCAAAAGCTTTTAACGGGGAGATGCTTACATATACAATACGTGAATCTTCATTTAGCCATCCTTTTTTCTTGGCATTATAGTGCAACTTGTAGAAAACTTCTAATGGGCTAGGTGGCAACTGAGTCTCGGGATTTCTCTGCCATCATAAAACTTATATGATGAAGAATAAATATATTCTAAAAAAGAGTGAAATCAAAATATGTTCTGCAGATTGTTCTACATGTTGATCAACATGTGGTTCTGCAGGTGAATCTAAAGAGAATTATTCATAAATATGACATATATTGATTAGCTGTAATCAAAATTTATAGTTATAACCTTTAGAGAGTGGTGGAGTGGTAAAGAGTGTTTCAAATATCCTAGAGGTCTTGAGTTCGATACTTGCTTCCACCGGTTCTCTAAAGGCCACCGACCCGGTGCTTGCGCCGCGCTTTACCTGTTCCCCTCGGTTAGTCGGGTATTGGGGGGGACCCGGGGGTTTACCGTGTAAGCGGGTTCCCGCGGTTATCAAAAAAAAAAAAAAAAAAATTTATAGTTATGTACATATATTGATTAGCTACTTAAGCCTTAATTTAATGGATATGAAGTACAATTCTCTAAATAAGGTCAAGAAGGAATTCCCATCATAAACATAGATATAATTTTCATTGAATTATTATATCTTTTTACCACACATTTACACTTGTAGTTGATGTTTAAACAAACATTAGAAAACTTAAATAATCAAGGGTTTATGATATTTACCGGTAGTTGTAATTTCTTTAGACTTACGTCTACGGTTCTTCCTCGGCACTCTAGCAGATGCACATCCCTCGGCCACCAACGGATTTGTAGGTTCTCGGGAATCTTCTTCAGGCCTAGCTCTTGTAAGGACCATCATCATTAACATAAACATCCACATTGTACTACAAGGAAACTGATAGTCAATTAACATAAAAAAAAGATATGTACATTACACAACCAATGTTTTGAACCAAAAATTAACAAATCAACTGCTTATTAGATGATAAAATAATTTGTAGTTGTTCATTTTACCTTGCATTCTCAAATCTCAATTTGCACATACGGCTTAGTGCTTCCGTAGTGGGGCGCTTTCCCCGTTCATCGCGCCGCCAAAACGCCGGCAACACGAAAACGTGGGGCGCTATCAAGGAGAAATGGGGGAGTGGCGCGAGATTTTTTGCGGCGTGATGGTGAAGGATTTTGAAAAATGGACCAATCACAAACAAGCAAGGTTTTTTAATTAATTAATAAAATTGAAAATTAATAATTAGGTAATGATGGGTAGGGGCTTTATGACTACGGGCTCTAGTGATATAACGCCCCATAAAGCCCCCGTGTGACGTGGCACGACACGTGTCGCATAACGCCCCACAAAGGGCTTTATGACACGGATGGCCTTAGTTCAAAAAAGAAAGAATAACTTTTTTTAACCCCTTACCCAATGGAAATACCCAAATAAAACTATAGGGCCATGGTCTCCTGGTTTCCAATTACAAACTAACATTTATGTTTGATACTTATTATATTGGCGCACAGCAAAGCAGAGATCTCCATTTCAAATCAAATATGCAAGTTAAAATGCTAGTAAGAAAGCATTATGTAATCCATTTGTTAACAAAGTCCTATTACTGACAACAAATTTATATATAATCAAGAAAATATATATAAACATTAATGATGACAAGGAGACTAAAATCTAACTCCTCTGAACAATATTTTTGTGTCATTGCTCAGACCACCCGTAGTGGCCCTTGTTTTGGGCATTTTTGAGCCAAACAACGCCACCCCACGCCCACTTCTCCACCCCCTTGAGCGTTTTTCAACCAAAATTGGGTTGGAGCGTGAAATATTCCACGCCGGAGAGAAATTTCAATTGACCAATCACATGAAGATTATATATGCAAAGTTTAATCTAAAACCTCAACAAATCCCCATCCGAGAGTGATTTCTTCCTCCAATTCCACATCAAAGATATAAAGGAATCTCTCTCCACCCTTACTCTTTTTCTCGAAGCATTACCATTACTTTCAATTGTATCTTTTTTGTTTTTGTTTATGAGTGTGTTTTCAAACCATCAAAATTGCCTTTTCCAATTGTCCTGCTTTCTAATTGGCTATCGTCATCGCACATTTGGTTGGTTTTGTGAGGGAAAGATTGAATTAGGTCACCTAAAATAATTTGAGACATATTCTAGATAGATTATATAATGATAAGCATTAAACTGATTCCTGACTTAAAATCCCCCAAATTATATATGCAAAGTTGCAAACCCAATAAACCAAGCATAACAGTATCACAATCAAAATCAACTAACAACCAAAATCACTCACAAAACACTAACCTGAAGCACATAAACCTCTACGCAACACACATTCTCTTAAACATTTAACAAAACCTAACCGGTCTACGAACAACAAATCATAATCGTATTCAGTGCATAATTAAACATATTCACATATCATCTATTATTGTCGAATCTGTTGATACCTTAATCTTCTGCAAACCTCGATCGACTGAGTGAGTCTCCGCCAAAACTTCTTCGCACAACGACTTCAAGAGCGGGCATATAATAGAGTCAGAGCAGAGGGTTTCATGAGAGAGTAATTGGAGCGTAATGGGGTTTGAATATTTGGAAATGAACGTGGATATGGAGGGGATTGACATCCTGATTTCTCTGGTTATTTGTTGCAAGATTTTCGCCAAGGATGACAGGAGTGAGTTTTGTTAAGATGTGGTTTCCCAACATAAATGATACCGTGTATATTTTTTTTGTTCTTTCTAAACCAAAGATGATATATGATTTGATATTGTCAGTGACATCACGAAAGATGCCATGTATTTTTTTAATTTTGATTTGATATAGTTAGTGACATCAATTTAAAAATGGGTTTGTTTTATGGTTTCTATATTAAATTAACAAAAGCCATAACACTAAACTTTTTTATATTAATTTAAGATGTTATATATTCATGTGATGAAAATAAAAGTATCATGCTTATTTTTAGAATAGTGATATATGTTTTCTAAGACTATCATATTAAGTCGTACATATCTAAATGGATCACATGTTGTATAATGTTTATAACTAATAAATACAAATAAATACAACCGATCTTAACCATTCAGACTCTTTATAATGCTTAACTATTTAGAGGCAAATGTCTGAAATATTCAGACATCTGCTCATGAAACAAATAGTCTGAACCATTAAGTGATGAACCAGTAAGAGGTCTAAACCATTAAGCCCCTAAGTTTGTTTACTAAATGAGTCCAAGCCCGAGCCCGATCCTGAGCTTCACTTCTCAATCATACTCAGTATAATCCCACTCATAGCAAAGCTATTGGTAGGGTCTAGAGAGGGTGGGATGTAGGTAAGCCTTACCTCTATCGCAGGGGATAAAGAGACTACTTCTAGTAGGGCTGGCAATTTTACACGAATACACGACACGAACCTACACGAAGTTAACAGGTACCGTGTATCGCCTTAACAGGTATCGTGTACCAAATAGGTAGACACGGGATTACCTGTTAATACCCATTAGTACACGATAAGAAAATAAATTAAATAAAACTCATCAGCTATGTGCGTGTGGGTTCCTTAATTCCTTTCTATTTTCATTCGTCATTCAATTCAAAAAAATAAATATAAAACCCTAAACTCCCTCTGTAACTCTCAGATAGCATGTCGTGTTTGGAAAAAAGGACACGATAAGTTATCGTGTCGTGTTCGTGTATGGGATTTCGTGTATCGTGTCTTATCGTGTACGGGTATATACGATATGCCAGCCCTAGCTTCTGGTGAGACCCCAGCTCCAAAGACACACCCAACCATAAGAGTTTCCACAGTTCTAACTTAGGCATCCGGCTGACGGAAAGGCATGGGAACACTTTGAAACGACGTTTCCTGATTTTGCAAATGATCCTAGAAATGTTCGCCTAGGGCTTGCAAGTGATGGTTTCAATCCTTTCGGTGCAAAGAGTCTTTCCTATAGTATGTGGCCTGTTGTGCTCATACCATACAATATGTGTAACACCTCGTAAAATCACGTCCAATGATGTATTGACACGTGTAATAAACCCTAATGAAGTCAAACCTTGAATTTAAGGGACAAATTTTTTGAAAAATCAAAAACTTTGATTATGAAAGGACTGGAAGTGTTAGCATACCTAAAATAAGTTACAATAAATATGTGGACTAATTTTGAGTTCGTAATTTCTTCTTTAAAATACAATTATTTGTATCGATTATTAGAGACTAATTATCAGTCACTGTTTCTTATGTCTGTATAAAACTTTGGAGACGGAAAATCAGTTCCTAATAAGTTTTCGAAAAGTTTTAACATATTTGGACACTAAAAATTAGTCACCAATCATTTCCTATATAAAAAGGTATTCAAAACTGAATATCAGTCCCTAATTATGGTTGTCTTGAAAATATTAATAACTTATATTCAGTCCCTAATATGTTCCATCTATATTGGAGACAGAATATTAGTCTCCAACATAGATGTGTCATTTTTCATTATAGAGGGAACATATTTGAGACTAAAATTTAGTAGTCAGTAATCGTCCTTCCAAACGCTATACCATGCAAACATATTTGTGACTGAAATTCAGTCTCAATTAAGGTGTTTATATATTAGAGACTGATTTCTAGTAACTAATATATGGTGCATAGAAATCAGTCCCTAATATTATCAGTGACTGATAAATCAGTCTCAAATATTACGTATCGGAGACTGATATATCAGTCCCTAATAATTTAGTATCTAATGGTCACTTTTCTTGTAGTGTAGGTCCGTTAAAAAGGAGCTGGCTGCAAGCCCAAGCATCCCAAATCCTAAGGGCATGAGCACACGGGGAAAAGATGCTAAAAAGAGAAAGATCGTTGAGCCCACTGAAGGCCTCCCTCTCATCCAACACCAATTCGAGGAATATGTCTCCGAGGTAAGGATCCTGTATCCTTAGGTCTGAACTTTCCTTTCTGAGGATAACGGACCCTGACTATACACTTCTTTTATGCAGAAATTCGCCGAGGTTCAAATGCTCCTTGATCAACACGTGGCCGAGATTGAGCAGCAAAAGCTAGAGTTCCAGCAGATGTTCCTGGCCAAAGATAAGAAGATCTCTTCCCTCTAGAAGGACATCAACCTGCTGCAGAAGGAGTTGGTCCTGACCCAGATCACAGCTCAGCAAGAGAAGGTAGAGATCATGGAAGGGGCTAAGCTTTCTGCCACTATTGCTATGCTGAAGATTAAACTGCAAATGGCTAAGGAGGCTGAGGATCCTGCTTTTGATAGGTCTGCCTGGGACCAGGAGGCTTGGAGGCAGAGGTTGGCGGAGCTAGATGATGAGGATGAAGCTGAGGAGGCAGCAGCTGATGGAGCCGGGAGCAGCGGGGTGAAGGATCCTGAGGTGGCAGCAGGTGGTGATGGTGAAAAGGTGGTGGAAGCAGCGAAGGTTTAGGCTGCAACAATGGGCGATGATGGATTTATCTAGACGCGGTCGGAGCCCATTTTTTATGGTTTTGTGGTTTTTGTTTAATGGTGTTTTGATGGTGAACAATTATGGTCTGTAACTAAACAATAGTATTTAGGTTTAAGGATCACGGATCCTTGGGACAATAGGTAGGATGATAGTTGGTGGATGGATCCTCTGTTTAGGGGATGAAGCCACTATTATCCTGCCGTCTTTACTTTCCTGCACTTTAGACTTGTTAATATTGACACCCTTTACCTACCCCAGCGGACGGGCCACGTATTGCTGGTAGAAGCTCGGGGTAGGTAATTTTGACAACCTTTGAAGGGTTTAACTTTGATAAATATAACCTTTAACTTTTGGCTATCTTGTGTTGTTCACTTTGTATATATTTACTTTTCAAATGTTATTGTACAACTTTTTAGATTTACAAGTCATTAGCGAAGGTATAAAAATTAGTTTACGTGAAAAGTTTAGGATATGATCAATTATCAAATATCTTTTAGTCGAAAAGTTTAAAAAGCAAGTTAACTTTAGGATCATACATCCTGTTGTCAAAGAATAAGGGTAACATCGATAAACCATGAATAAAGTTAGAGTAAATAAGGATCATACCAGAGAATCCAAGTTAGGATCCTATATCCTTACTGAATATAATTGCAACAATCATAAGACAAACCCTTGTGGAAAGTTAGGATCCAGGATCCTTAACTGTTTAGCTTTAGAATCCTGAAATGAGAAATAACTTGGGACTAAGCCAATCTGTAAAAGAAAGAGTTAGTATCTGGGGAAAAGCCCAACAATCTGGGGACAAGCCCAAAACATTGGGGACAAGCCCAAAGAACTGGGGACAAGCATAAAGAACTGGGGACAAGCCCAAAGGATCTTGTGTAAACTGGAGTATGGCCCTTACTGGCGACTATCCAAACTTAGTGACATGAAGATGCCAAAACCTTAGCTAACGTGAAAACGTTAGAAACCTTAGGAACGGATGTATGGTACGTCTTCCATTATACTTAGGATCCTGAATACAGCCAGTACAATGAAATTGTCAGCCCCTAAAGTGGGTACTGGTCCCATTGCCTTTAATTGCACCAGGATAATCGTGCGCTACTGACGAAGGTGTTAGAACCTGATTCGTAGAAGGTAGAGGATAGCTTAAACTGGGGACAAGCCCAAAAACTGGGGATAAACCCATAAAACTGGGGACAAGCCCATAAAACTTAGGAGACTTCTGTGGATACTTGATCCTTTGTCAAAGATGCACCCACTTCTGCAAAACTCAAAACTTAGTGAAAAAGGATAAAGGATCTAGGATCCTTCTCCTTGTAATCAAATAAATTAAAGGATGAGATAAATTAGAATCAAATCATTACCAGAATGAGGATCATATATCCTCTAAGGATCCTTTATGTATACCGAACATGAGGATGATTAAGGATCCTGGATCCTTCTTACATGAAGTATGTTTTGGTCAAAAATCACACAAGGATAATGTAACCAAGTCTGATTTTTGTGAGGTTGAGTGCTTTTTATGTTGATCAAATGTATGAACGAATAGAAAATGAAATCAACAATGAACACCGAGATTTATACGAGGAAAAAGCCCTTGATCTTTAGAAGATCTCCGGCATAAAAAACCTCAGGTGATGGAAACTACCGATCACCAACTATATTGTTGAAACAATAATAATGATCCTTGTACAACTTCGGAAGAAAACAAGCTCAATACAATGATTTGCTAAAGTGTGTGTGTGTTTTTTGCAAAGAGTTTGCAGAGAGTTGTGTGTTTTTGGTGTTGTATTCGAATTATCTCTAAAAATGAGTTGTTTTCCCCTTTAAAGATAGAAAAATATCTAGTAACCAACTTTTCGAAAAATGTGGAAGTCACCCATGTTCTCCAAAACGGTTACTTTTCATCAAGCACATGCCTATGAAGCATATTCTACGAGATTCCAGCAAAGACTAAGTCCATGTCGTCCATTACCTGTATATAAACATTAAAAACGTGACAAATGTTAAAAACATAAACAATAGTAAGGATCCTGGATCCTCAGACTCCCTGCATCATCCATTAAGGATCCGTGATCCATGCCCAGTCTTAGAATAGATGATCCTTAGCATAAAATTAATGCCCTAACAATTGCCCCCAATATGGCAGTTGTGATAAGAATTTACAGCTGTCATATTTCTGTTAGAAGCGGACTAGCCCTTGCTGCTAGTAACTAGTCGTTACGCTACTTGTCGTCACTGATAAGACCTGCTATAATCATCATTGCAAAATATTGAGTTAGGGATAACTCCTCAAATGCCTTTACAGACAAGAAGATCCTTCTGTTTGTGGAGAATGAATCCTTCTACACAGTTCGCTATTAACCTTCATGCACTTTAATTTCTGCATAGACACTTTAACTGTTAGAAGGTATGAATACTTATCTGTGATTTGTACTTGTAGGTGCTGGCAAGTCCTCTAAATCTGCTTCCAGGTTCAGCGTAAGTGATCTTGACGCATTCGCCACCTCTAGGTCCGTTAAAAAGGAGCTGGTTGTAAGCCCAAGCATCCCAAATCCGAAGGGCATGAGCACACGGGGAAAAGGTGCTAAAAAGAGAAAGACCGCCGAGCCCACTGAAGGCCTCCCTCTCATCCAGCACCAGTTCGAGGAATATGTCTCCGAGGTAAGGATCCTGTATCCTTAGGTCTGAACTTTCTTTTCTGAGGATAACGGATCCTGACTATACACTTCTTTTATGCAGAAATTCGCCGAGGTTCAAATGCTCCTTGATCAACACGTGGCAGAGATGGAGCAGCAAAAGCTAGAGTTCCAGCAGATGTTCCTGGCCAAGGATAAGAAGATCGCTTCCCTCTAGAAGGACATCAACCTGCCGCATAAGGAGTTGGTCCTGACCCAGATCACAGCTCAGCAAGAGAAGGCAGAGGTCATGGAAGGGGCTAAGCTTTCTGCCACTATTGCTATGCAGAAGATTAAGCTACAAATGGCTAAGGAGGCTGAGGATCCTGCTTTTGATAGGTCTGCCAGGGACCAGGAGGCTTGGAGGCAGAGGTTGGCGGAGCTGGATGATGAGGATGAAGCTGAGGAGGCAGCAGCTGATGGAGCCGGGAGCAGCGGGGTGAAGGATCCTGAGGTGGCAGCATGTGGTGATGGTGAAAAGGTGGTGGAAGCAGCGAAGGTTTAGGCTGCAACAATGGGCGATGATGGATTTATCTAGACGCGGCCGGAGCCCATTTTTTATGGTTTTGTGGTTTTTGTTTAATGGTGTTTTGATGGTGAACAATTATGGTCTGTAACTAAACAATAGTATTTAGGTTTAAGGATCACGGATCCTTGGGACAATAGGTAGGATGATAGTTGGTGGATGGATTCTCTGTTTAGGGGATGAAGCCACTATTATCCTGCCATCTTTACTTTCCTGCACTTTAGACTTGTTAATATGGACACCCTTTACCTACCCCAGCGGACGGGCCACGTATTGCTGGTAGATGCTCGGGGTAGGTAATTTTGACAACCTTTGAAGGGTTTAACTTTAATAAATATAACCTTTAACTTTTGGCTATCTTGTGTTGTTTACTTTGTATATATTTATTTTTCAAATGTTATTGTACAACTTTTTCGATTTACAAGTCATTAGTGAAGGTATAAAAATTAGTTTACGTCAAAAGTTTAGGATATGATCAATTATCAAATATCCTTTAGTCGAAAAGTTTAAAAAGCAAGTTAACTTTAGAATCATACATCCTGTTGTCAAAGAATAAGGGTAACATCGATAAACCAAGAATAAAGTTAGAGTAAATAAGGATCATACCAGAGAATCCAAGTTAGGATCCTATATCCTTACTGAATATAATTGCAACAATCATAAGACAAACCCTTGTGGAAAGTTAGGATCCAGGATCCTTAACTGTTTAGCTTTAGAATCCTGAAATGAAAAATAACTTGGGACTAAGCCAATCTGTAAAAGAAAGAGTTAGTATCTGGGGACAAGCCAACAATCTGGGAACAAGCCCAAAAAATTGGGGACAAGCCCAAAGAACTGGGGACAAGCACAAAGAACTAGGGACAAGCCTAAAGGATCTAGTGTAAACTGGAGTATGGCCCTTACTGGCGACTATCCAAACTTAGTGACTTGAAGATCCCAAAACCTTAGCTAACGTGAAAACGTTAGAAACCTTAGGAACGGATGTATGGTACGTCTACCATTATACTTAGGATCCTGAATACAGCTAGTACAATGAAATTGTCAGCCCCTAAAGCGGGTACTGGTCCCATTGCCTTTAACTGCACCAGGATAATCGTGCGCTACTGGCGAAGGTGTTAGAACCTGATTCGTAGAAGGTAGTGGATACCTTAAACTGGGGACAAGCCCAAAAACTGGGGATAAACCCATAAAACTGGGGACAAGCCCATAAAACTTAGGAGACTTCTGTGGATACTTGATCCTTTGTCAAAGATGCACCCACTTCTGCAAAACTCAGAACTTAGTGAAAAAGGATAAAGGATCTAGGATCCTTCTCCTTGTAATCAAATAAATTAAAGGATGAGATAAATTAGAATCAAATCATTACCAGAATGAGGATCATATATCCTCTAAGGATCCTTTATGTATACCGAACATGAGGATGATTAAGGATCCTGGATCCTTCTTACATGAAGTATGTTTTGGTCAAAAATCACACAAGGATAATGTAACCAAATCTGATTTTTGTGAGGTTGAGTGCTTATTGTGTTGATCAAATGTATGAACGAATAGAAAATGAAATCAACGATGAACACCGAGATTTATACGAGGAAAAAGCCCTTGATCTTTAGAAGATCTCCGGCATAAAAAACCTCAGGTGATGGAAACTACCGATCACCAACTATATTGCTGAAACAATAATAATGATCCTTGTACACCTTCGGAAGAAAACAAGCTCAATACAATGATTTGCTAAAGTGTGTGTGTGTTTTTTGCTAAGAGTTTGCAGAGAGTTTTGTGTTTTTGGTGTTGTATTCGAATTATCTCTAAAAATGAGTTGTTTTCCCCTTTAAAGATAGAAACATATCTAGTAACCAACTTTCCGAAAAATGTGGAAGTCACCCATGTTCTCCAAAACGGTTTCTTTTCATCAAGCACGTGCCTATGAAGCATATTCTACGAGATTCCAGCAAAGACTAAGTCCATGTCGTCCATTACCTGTATATAAACATTAAAAACGTGACAAATGTTAAAAACATAAACAATAGTAAGGATACTGGATCCTCAGACTCCCTGCATCATCCGTTAAGGATCCGTGATCCATACCCAGTCTTAGGATAGATGATCCTTAGCAAAAAATTCATGCCCTAACAATTGCCCCCAATATGGCAGTTGTGATAAGAATTTACAGCTGTCATATTTCCGTTAGAAGCGGACTAGCCGTTGCTGGTGGTAACTAGTCGTTACACTGCCTGTCGTCACTGATAAGACCTGCTATAATCATCATTGCAAAATATAGAGTTAGAGATAACTCCTCAAATGCCTTTACAGACAAGAAGATCCTTCTGTTTGTGGAGAATGAATCCTTCTACACCGTTCGCTATTAACCTTCATGCACTTTAATTTCTGCATAGACACTTTAACTGTTAGATAGCCCTATCCGGCCTGGGTGGATGGTCCACGGTTTTTCTGGTGAAATCCACGCCAAATGATTTTGATACATAATGAATGGGTAATAACATTAAACTTTTTTAGCTACATCTTTTGTTGTTTCTTCCCTCTTTATTTTTCATTTATGCTTTCTATTTTCAAAGATATCACGGCCAAACAACTGGAAAGTTATTGGAAATCTGATGATAATGTTAAACTTTTTACAGAAAACTTGAAGTGTTTGTACAAATGTGGATCAATGATCCTTAACCAAAAAGGATAAGAGACAATTTGCAGCTTAGAAAAAGTTAGAATATAACATACCGGAGAATCCAAGTTAGGATTCTATATCCTTGTAAATTATTACTGAATAAACAAACTGTGAAAAGTAAAGTTTCAAGGATACAGGATCCTTATTGTCAGAACTTGTATAACTTTAAAGCTCCAAGATCCTATAAGAAAAATAAACTTGGGACCAAGCCAAATAATTGGGAATGAACCCATAATAACTGGGGACAAGCCCAAATAAACTGGGGACAAGCCCAACAAACTGGGGCAAGCCCAAATAAATTGGGGACAAGCCCAACAAACTGGGGACAAGCCCAAATAACTGGGGACAAGCCCAAATAAACGGGTGTAAACTAGGGTCAAGCCCAAATAATCTTGTGTAAACTGGAGTATGGCCCAAACTGGCGACTATCCAAACGTGAGCGACATGAAAAAAGCCGAAAGCTTAGCTAACGTGAAAACGTTAGAAACCTTAGGAACGGATGTATGGTACGTCTACCATTATACTTTGGATCCTAAATACAGCAAGTACAATGAAATTGTCAGCCCCTAAAGCGGGTACTGGTCCTATTTCCTTTAACTGCACTAGGATAATCATGCGCAACTGGCGAAGCTGGGGACAGGCCCAAAAACTGGGGACAAGCCCAACAAACTGGGGACAAGCCCATAAACTTTGGAGTGTTGGCCAACCACTTTGATCTTTTGTAAAATGATAACAACTCTGCAAAAGCTTAAACTTTATGAAAATAGATGTTAAAATGTTTAACATCTTTGACTTATGATAAGTAATAAGTATAAAATGAATGAAAATGAAAGTAAAGTGTTACCAAAGATAGAATCATATATCCTTTGAGAATCCTGGATCCTTAATCAAAATACTGGTATCGCTGAGGATCCCTGATCCTTCTTACTTAAAGTATTTTTTGAGATGAACAGCGTTCCAAGCTCTTGGTAGGAGATCACCATTCATTGTTAACAAACGATATGCCCCCTTTCCTGCTTCAGCTTCAATTAGATAGGGGCCTTCCCACTTTGGTGCTAACTTGCCATCAGCAGGATTTGTGGTATTTTGGAATGCTTTCCTTAATACCGTGTCACCAACTTGAAACCTTCTGACCCTGACATTCTTGTTGTAAGCTCCAGCTACTCTTTGATGATAACCGGCCATCTGTCACAAAAGTTAGTAGTTTTACTCCCAATGAATTGGGATCCATTATCACAAACAATTTTAGAAGGAATTCCAAATATAGTAATAATGTTTCGCTTAATGAAGGATATAACTTCCTTTCTCTGACTTGAGCAAAAGCTTCTACTTCTGTCCATTTAAAGAAGTAGTTTATCATGGCTAGCATAAACTCTTTCCCTCCTGGTGCCTTTGGAAGTTTGATAACTATGTCCATTCCCCATCTCATGAATGGCCAAGAAGAGGATATAGGATGCAAAGGCTCTACTGGTTGATGCAGAATGTTTCTGTGCCTTTGACGAGGATCCTTAAAAATAGTGCTCTGTTCTGAGGATCCTTAAAAATAGTGCTCTGCCCCCAGTGTGATTTCCACAATCTCCTTCATGGAAATCCTTAAGGACTTCTTGGATTTCTGGATCCTCGATGCACCTTAAATATAGACCTGCAAGTGATCTTTTATATAACATGTTATTTAATATTGTAAATTGAGATACCTTGACTTTGAAAGCTCTGGGATTTTCTCCTGTAGGAATCTCTCCATGTTGTATATATCTCATGATTGGAAGGATCCAGGATCCTGAATGTGACTGTGCATTATCACTAGGTATGATTGCAGAATCTTCTACTATCTCCATAGTTGTGTTATCCTCAATTGCAGGGGTTAGAACATGGATGATAGGTATTTTCACCTCATCTGGAATCTTCAATGATTATCCAAGATTAGCTAGGACATCAGATTTTGCAGTTTCTTCCCTGGGTACCTGTGATAAACTGAAAAAAAGCAAAGGAATCTGCCAGTTTCCTTACTATTTCTAAGTACTTGATTAGCTTTTCACCTTTGACAGTGTAAGAACCGTTATAATGATTAGTAACTAATAGAGAATATACATATACTTAAAGATACCTGATCCTCGTATTGTTAGCTAATTGCAAACCTGCTATCAAGGCCTCATACTCTGCCTCATTATTAGTGGTTTGGAATTCACATGCAATGGATTAGGGTATAATGTCCCCCTGTGGCGATTTTAGTAGTGTGCTTTGTCTAGTTCCTTTAACATTTGAAGCTCCATCCGTGAAGAGTGTCCAAGGATCCTTGGTCTTCTCAAGTTGTTGAACTTCTAATTCAGCTTCCCTTTGTAGATCACTACTGAAATCAGCCACAAAGTCGGCTAAAGCTTGGGATCTGGTGGCAGTCCTGGGTTCATACTTAATGTTATATGCAATAAGCTTGATTACCCACTTTGCCATTCTACCTAACATTTGAAGTTTCATAGTATACTGGATGTTGAAAGCCTTCATGATCCTTAACTAGGACCGCACTTACTGCTTTAGCTTAAACAACTAAGTATAAGGATAATGATTCTCCATTTTCTGGTTTTATCAGGGCTGGTGCTGAGGATAGATAATCCTTAAGAGCCTTGAGTGCAGCTTCATGCTTATCAGTCCACTCAAATTTCTTATTCTTCCTCAATATGTCTTACCTGCCTTGAGCAATTTGTCTACCTCTTCTTGGATAATGGCATTTCTTTCGGGTGGAAATTTCCTCCTTTTTTAGTGTATTAGCTTGAAAGACTTGTCAATATCAAGTTTGTGAGTAATAACATCCTTAGATATACCTGTCAGGTCTTCATGTTTCCAAGCAAAGGTAAACTTTCTTCTTTTCAAGAAGGATATTAAATCCTGCTCAATACTGTCTAGGATCCCGTATCCTATAAAAATGTTTGGATTCGGGATCCTCTGGGTTCAACAGAATATCCTTGACGTCTTGCTCTCTTGCCTCCATGACGTCTTGCTCCTTAGAGGCTGGTTTCATTGAAGAAGTTTAAGAGTTCTTTTCCTCCTGCTGATCATCTCTATCTTCACCACACCCCATAGAGTTGTGAGCTTGACACATTGATGATATGTTGAGGAGACTGCCTTCATGTCGTGTATCCATGGCCTGCCAAGGATAACATTACAGCAAGATAAGCAATCAATAACATAGAATTTTTGAATAGAATTCACTCCCTCTATATAAATAGGAAGTTTGATGTCCCCCAATGTAATCTTTGTCTATCCACTGAATCCCACAAGGATAGATGATCTTAGGAGAATATCAGATTCAAGGATGTTCATTCTTTTGAGGACATCCAACTTGATTATGTTCACTGATCTTCCCCCATCAATGAGAATCCTGGATCCTTGACTTTTTCCTTCCAAGCAATTCCTTCAAGTATCCTTTGCTCAAAAGATAACCTATCTCCTTCCTTAATGCTATGCACTCATCTGTGAGATGACCAATATCCTCATGGTAAGCACACCATTTCGATTTGTCTTTGGTAGCAGGCGGTTTGTCATTATTCCTTGGCCACCTAGCCTTGTCACCTAAATTCTGCATAGCAAGGAGTAGTTCATTATTATCAGCATAAAAACAACATTCAGAAATAGGAGGGTAATCCTCATCATCTTCCTCTTGTTCCACAGCATGCACATTCTGGTTGTCATGCTTGGAGCATTGCTTGGATCAGTTATTCTTGAAATAGGATCCTTGTTTGTCTTGCTTTGAGGATCCTGACAACCTCTCCTGGATCCTTTTGTTATCCTCTAGACGGATGAACCTAAGGGACTTGTTCCTTACCTCATCTAGGTTCCTACAAGGCATCATAACAAGATCATCATAGAACTGAGAATCCTTAAGTAAACCCATTTTAAAAGCTTCTACAGTAGTAGCAATATCTAAGTTAGGGATTTCTAAGGATTCTCTACTGAATTTAGTTATGTAATCCCTTAGTGATTCATTATGACCTTGGGTGATCCTATATAAGTCACTAGTCAACCTTTCAAATGTTCTACTACATGAAAATTGATTATTGAACAAGTTAAATAGATTAGAAAATGAAGTAATAGAGGGGGAAGACTTAGCAGCCATTTAAGAGCTGATCCTGTCATTGTGGATCCAAAACCCTTGCAAAGACATGCTTCTTTTAACCTTTTAGGAATGGGGTTAATCTCCATTCTTTCCCTGTATTGAGCTACATGCTCTTCTGGATCAGTTGTGCCATCATAGAGCTTCATATTTGGTGTTTGAAACTTCTTCGGTATCTCTGCATCACATATAGGTGGTGCAAAGCGTGACACTCTGTGACTCCCATCCGGGATCTCAGGAATGGGTTTAACCACTCCCGGGACACTGGATAACATATCCTTGAGTTTTTGCAACTCCTTTGACATAGCTTGGTTGATCCCTGGTTCCTGCACGAGATCATGGTTAGTATTATAAGATGTATTGAAAGTGTTACCTCCCAATTGATTCGAGACTGGGATTCCAGATGTGAATCCAAAATGAGGCAATTCTGGTGCAACGGTGGGATCATATGAAACGATAGTTGTTTTGGTCAAAAAATCTGATGAGGATAATGCAACCAAACTCTCTGTTACGGGGTATGATGCTTGAAATGTCGAACAATGATAAGGATCACTTCAAGGTAAATTGCACAAACGACACAAGGATTTATACGGGGAAAAAGCCCTTGATCAAGAGTTGATCTCCGGCACAAAAAACCCCGGGTGATGGAAACTACCGATCACCAAGCTCAAATAAATCAATAAATGTTTACAACTTTGGATAATGACGAGCTAGGTACAAGGATCACTAGTATGAAATGTGTAAAAGTGAGTGAAAACTAATAAGTGTTCGTCGAGAGCTTCACGAATGCGATTATATGAGAGTGTATGTGTAGCTGAAAAAATGACTAAGTGTTCTAATTCTAGCTCGTCACCCCTATAAAAATAGAAGTTAACTACAATAACTAACTATCCGACTTTTGTGCCAAGCTTCCACGTTCTCCACAACGTCCATTTCCAGTCAAACGTGTGCGAAATACCCGTGGAATATTCCATAGTAACGTTGCCAAGACCAAGTCAAGCTCGTAACTCCTGCGAAGCAATACAAAACACAAACAAACAATCGTCAGTACGAGGATCCTTAAAGTGATCCATGATCCTGATCCTGAAGCTCTTCTGAGGATCACTATCTGTCACAAAAGAAAGGATCATTAATTAGGATAACGAGTAAGGATCACTAATTGTTAGAAAATCTTCCCCTAACAATTGCCCCCAAAATATAAGGAGTAATATGTAAAATGAGCGAGTTATGTTTTCCTGATCTTATCCGCAACTAACTATCATAAATATAGCCGTTATTGTTGAACTAGCCGTTGCAACCATGACGTCACAGAAGTGACAACCCTGCACGATCATGATTATAAATAGGAGATAGAGATATGATCAAATGCATTTAAAATTTCAGAAAGACTCCCTTTATAACTGCATTCCGAAGATAAACAGGTATCCTCTCTTCATCTTCTTCCTTCTCTTGCTCTTTTTTTCTTATTTTACTATCGTTTCTTCAAGAATGATGCTCCGGTCCTCCCCCGCCAAGGATCACCAGAAGGATAGTCCCTTGAAGAGTCAAAAGATCATCAAAGACTCCACACATGAGAGGTGCTACTTTAACGATGCTCAAATAGATAAGATTCGTCACTGCTTTCCGGCGAGTGCCTTTTTCAAACCCTTCGATCCTACTATTCTGAGCGACTATGTTTCAGAAACATGGGTTGCCTTTCCAGTTACTCCATTCGCCATAGGATACACCTATCCTTTCCCAGAATTTACATAATCCTTCTTTTCCCTTACCGGCATCTCTTACATCCAAGCTATGCCGATGATTTGGAGGGTTTTGTATACCCTGGAGAGGATCATCGAGCAGGAAGGCATTGATTTAGGAATGTCAGAGGTGACACAGATGTATGATCTCACTACTTTTGGTTCTCATCGTTATTTGTTCAAACGAAAACCCGGCGGAGAACATCCCCTTCTTAAAGTCACCAAGAATGACACAAATTGGAAACGTCGCTTCTTCTTTGTCAGGAGGGATACCATTCCAAACGAAAAGGATCTACCAAAGACATGGTCCACCCATGGTAGGCCAGAGGATCCTGAGAAGGATCACCAGGTAGTCTTGTTTTTGTATGAAGATCACTAACCCCTTTTTGTCTTGTGTTACGCAGCTATTTCTGTTTCACACATCATCACGACACCTGCAACCAAGGATAGGCTTGCTGCTTTTTGGAAGCTTGATCCTGAAATAAGGACATTCAAGATAGACACCCAAGACTCACAAGAAGTATCCTCAGGTTCCATCACCATGTCGAGTAAGTATCCTGCCTTTTGCATAGTTTGAATATTAAAATAAATAAGTAAATTGAAATAGGATAAGGATACTTATCTTGCTTTGAATGTGTAGGTGCCGGAAAATCTGCCAAGCCTGTATCCCAGTTCAACACAGCTGATCTTGATGTTGTTCGGTCCAGGAAGAAGAGGGCCACTACCAGTCCTAGCATCTCCATTCCCAAGGCACCCATTAAAGGAAAGGGTGGCAAAAAGAGAAAGACCTCCGAGGGTAAGAATTTGCAGGGTCTGCCTCTGATCCGTCACCAATTCCTCGAGTACTTCAATGATGTAAGGATCACCGTATCTGCCTGTATATCCTGCTGGCATATCCTGCTGATTTGAGGATCACTCGGTCCTGACCTTATCTTTTATTTCTTTTGAAGAAATTCGCTGAGATTGAGGACTAGGTGGGGAATGTCGAGGAGCAGGACAAGAAGATTGCTGATTTGCAACAGGTTGCAGTGCTTAAGGACCTTGCAATTGCTGATCTTCAGAAGGAACTCCAAGATGCCAAGACTAAGACGGCTAAACTTCTGATTGACCTTGACTATGAGAAGCATGATCTCATAGAAAATGCTAAGGTCTCTGCTGCCATCACAATGTATCAAACTAAATTGAAGATGGCCCAGGAAGCTCAAGATCCTAACTTTGACAAAAGCAGCTGGGATGTTGAGGGCTGGAAAGCAAGGTTAGCTGATCTTGAAGATGATGAGGAAGCTGAGGAAGTTTTGGCGATCGAGGCTGGAGGTAGTGGGAAGGATCTGGTGAAGGATACCGCAGCTGGAGGGGAAGAGGATGCAGCAAAGGTGTAGGCTGCACAATTGGGCGATGATGGACATTCCTAGACGCAGCCGGAGCCCAATTTTTAAATTTGGTAGTAGTTTTTTGTGGTTGTGATGTTAAACAATTTAATGGTTTGTACTTGAACAATAGTTGTTAGGATTAAGGATCATGTATGATCCTTTGGACAATAGGCAGGATTGCAATTGGTGGAGGGATCCTCTGTTTAGGGGATGAAGCCATTGTGATCCTGCCGCCTTTATATTCCTGCACTACTTTTTGAACTTATTATCATGGACATCCTTTACCTACCCCAGCGGACGGGCCACGTTTTGCTGGTAGAAGCTCGGGGTAGGTAATTTTGACAACCTTTTAAGGGTTAGCCTTTTGTTAATAAATAAAATCTTAACCTTTCGTCGCTTATCTTGTGTTGTTATCCTTTTTAATATCTTACTTTCCAACTGTTATAATGTTTATTCCGTTTATACTTATCAAGCCTTGAAAAATTAAAAAAGATATCCAAAACGTTTAGGATATGATCACGGACCACATATCCCATAACTGATAAGTTCTAAAAAGTGGTATAGTTTAAGAATTCCAAGTTCAGTTGTCAAGTATAAGGGTTATTCAAATGAATAATGAATAAAATCAAAACAGTTAAGGATCATACCTGAGGGTCCAAGTTAGGATCCTAACCATAATCAGGATAACTACAAAATAAACCTTAGAAAGAAGTAAGGATCAAGGATCCCTAGTTGCTTATCTTCAAGGACCTGAAATAGAGCATAACTTGGGACTAAGCCAATATAAGAAAAGAGTTAGCAACTGGGGACAAGCCCAAGGATAACTGGGGACAAGCCCAAGGATAACTGGGGACAAGCCCAAGGATCGTATGTAAACTGGAGTATGGCCCTAACTGGCGACTATCCAAACTTAGTGACATGAAAATGCCAAAACCTTAGCTAACGTGAAAACGTTAGAAACCTTAGCTAACGTGAAAACGTTAGAAACCTTAGGAACGGATGTATGGTACGTCTACCATTATACGTAGGATCCTAGGCATAGCCAGTACAATGGAATTATCAGCCCCTAAAGCGAGTACTGGTCCCACTGCCTTGAACTATACCAGGATCATCATGCGCTACAGGCGGAACTGGGGTTAAGCCCAAATAACTGGGGTCAAACCCAAGGAACGGATTGCTTCTGCAGATAACCAATGTTATGCTAAGGATACCTGAACTTTCAACACTTGAGATCACGTGAGAGATGGATAAAGGACACATGATCCTTATCCTTATATGAGAAAATAAAGAAATGAAATAGTTCAAGGTTAGGACATTACCGAAGTAAGGATCACTGATACTTTAAGGATCCTTCGAGGATACTCCTAACATAAGGATCATCTGTGCCAAGAGGATCCTACTCACATGAAATATTTCTTCAAGTGGACAGCATTCCAAGCTCTTGGTAGCAAATCACCCTCCAAGGTTAGCAACCTATATGCCCCCTTTCCTGCTTCCGCTTCAATCAAATAAGGGCCTTCCCATTTTGGAGCCAATTTTCCATCGGCAGGATTGGTGGTATTCTGAAATGCTTTCCTTAATACCGTATCTCCAACTTGAAACTTCCTGATCCTGACATTTTTGTTGTAAGCACCAGCCATTCTTTGTTGATAACTGGCCATCCTTATCCTAGCCAGATCCCTGATTTCTTCAATAGTATCCAGATCTTGAGTCAAGTTCTCATCATTTTCCTCAGGATCACGAGTACTTGTTGTAGCAGTTGGAACCACCATTTCTGTTGGGATCACTGATTCTGCCCCAAATACCAAAGAAAATGGTGTTTGACCAGTTGCATTCTTAGGGGTTGTCCTATCAGCCCAAAGCACATAAGGTAGTTCCTCTGCCCATTTGCCTTTCTTGGATCCAAGCGTCTTCTTCAAATTGTTGATGATGATCTTGTTGGATGATTCTGCTTGACCATTAGCTTGTGGGTGGACTGGTGTTGATGTTATCATCTTAATCCCCCAACTGTCACAAAAGTTAGTGGTTCTGCCCCCAATAAATTGGGAACCATTATCACATATAATTTCAGAAGGAATTCCAAATCTAGTTATAATATTTCTTTTAATGAAGGATATAACTTCCTTTTCTCTGACTTGGGCAAAAGCTTCAGCCTCTATCCACTTGGAGAAGTAATCAGTCATAGCTAGCATGAACACTTTTCCACCAGGTGCCTTAGGGAGCTTACCAACTATATCCATACCCCATCTCATAAATGGCCAAGAGGAGGATATAGGATGCAATAATTCAGCTGGTTGATGAAGGATATTGCTGTGTCTCTGACAAGGATCACATCTCTTAGCATATTCCACAGCATCTCTCTTCATGGTTGGCCAGTAGTATCCTGTCCTCAGGATCCTTGAGAATAATGCCCTGCCCCCAGTGTGGTTTCCACAATCTCCTTCATGGAAGTCTTTTAAAACTTCTTGGATTTCAGGATCCTCAATGCATCTCAAGTATGGTCCTGCAAGAGATCGTCTATACAACATATTATTTAAAATTGTGAATTGAGATACCTTAGATTTGAAAGCCCTAGGGTTTTCTCCTGTAGGAATCTCTCCATGTTGTAAGTATCTCATAATTGGTGAGATCCATGATCCTGAATGGGATTGAGTATCTTCACTAGGGATAATTACAGAATCATTTCCTATCTCCATAGCCACATGATCCTCGATAGCCGGGGCCAGGATTTGGATAATAGGGATCTTGATATCCTCCGGGATCTTCAAAGATGATCCTAAGTTTGCCAATGCATCAGCTTCTGTATTTTCTTCCCTTGGTACCTGTGTCAAACTAAAGGAAACAAAAGAGAGTGCCAAACTTTTGACTATCTCTAAATATTTGGTTAGCTTTTCACCTTTAACAGCATAGGATCCATTAAAGTGGTTTGTAATTAACAATGAATCTACATGTACCTCAAGATACCTGATCCCCATATGCTTAGCAATTTGCAAACCAGCAATTAAGGCTTCATATTCAGCCTCATTGTTAGTGGTTTGGAACTCACAAGCTATAGAGTGGGGTATTATGTCCCCCTGTGGCGATTTTAGTAGTATTCCAAGCCCTGTGCCTTTAACATTTGAGGATCCATCAGTATAGAGTATCCAAGGATCCTTAGTCTCCTCTAACTGCTGGACTTCTAACTCAGCTTCTTTTTGTAAATCACTACTGAAATCAGCCACAAAGTCGGCTAATGCTTGGGATTTGATGGCTGTCCTAGGCTCATATCTTATATCATATGCACTTAGCTTCACTGCCCACTTAGCCATCCTTCCTGACATCTCTGGTTTCCTGAGGACATTCTTAATTGGAAAATTAGTTTTAACAACAATAACATGAGTTTCAAAATAGTGTCTCAACTTAGTAGATGCCATAATTAATGCAAGAATAAGCTTTTCAAGGTGTGAATACCTAGATTCGGCATCAAGTAAACTTTTACTTACATAATAGACAGGATGTTGTGTACCTTCATGATCCTTAACAAGGACCGCACTTACTGCTTTTGAGGATACTGCAAGATATAAGGATAGCACATCGCCTTTTTCTGGTTTCATCAAGGCCGGGGCTGAGGATAGATAATCTTTGAGGGCTCTTAAAGCATTTTCATGCTTCTCAGTCCACTCAAATTTCTTGTTCTTCCTTAGGATATCATAGAATTCTTTGCACTTTTCTGAGGATTTGGATATAAATTTGTTCAAAGCTGCTATCCTGCCTGTTAGCCTTTGAACATCCTTAGCATTGGCCGGAGATTTGATGTTCACTATTGCTTTGATTTGTTCCGGGCTAGCTTCAATGCCTCTCTTCGTCACCATATATCCTAAGAATTTACCTGCTTTAACACCAAAGTGACATTTTGAAGGATTAAGCTTCATGTTATATTTGTCAAGGATATCGAATGCTTCCTCCAAGTCTCTTAGGTGATCCTCAGCTTTTATGGATTTTACCACCATATCATCTATGTAAACCTCCATAGTTTGTCCAATCTGATCCTTGAACATCATATTCACCAGCCTTTGATACGTTGCACCTGCATTTCTTAGTCCGAACGGCATAGCAATATAGCAGTATATACCAGTTGGAGTCATGAAGGCTGTATCCTCTTGATCGGATGGTTCCATTTGGATTTGTTGAAATCCAGATGAAGCATCTATAAAAGTTAACAGTTCATGACCCGCAGTTGCATCCACCATGGAGTCAATGTGGGGTAATAGGAAAGGATCCTTGGGACATGCCTTATTTAAATCGGTAAAATCGACACATACCCTCCACTTTCCGTTTTTCTTTTGAAAAACAACCACATTGGCCAACCATCTTGGATATTTGACCTCTCTAATCATACCTGCCTGGAGCAATTTCTCTACCTCTTCCTGGATAATGGCATTTCTTTCCAGTGCAAACTTTCTTCTCCTTTGATGGTTAGGTTTGAAGGACCTATCAATGCCAAGTTTGTGAGTGATCACATCTTTAGATATACCGGTCATGTCTTCATGTTTCCATGCAAAGGTAGTCTTTCTCCTTTTGAGGAAGGATATGAGGTCTTCCTTCATACCGCCAAGGATCCCTGATCCGATATAGATTTTGGATTCAGGATCATCAGGATCCATGAGGATTTCTACCACATCCTGCTCTCTTGCCTCCAAGACATCCCTTGGAGGATACTTTGATTGCTATTGCTCCCTTGACTTCGAGGCTGGTTTCATCGATGAAGTATAGCAATTCTTAGCCTCCTGCTGATCACTATCAATCTTCACTATTCCCCAAGGACTAGGGAGCTTCACACATTGATGGTAGGTAGATGGGACTGCCTTCATATCGTGTATCCAGGGCTTGCCAAGGATAACATTACAACAAGATAAACAGTCAATAACACAAAATTTTTGATAAGAGTGTAGGCCTTCGATGTATATTGGGAGTTTAATGTCCCCCAGAGTATTCTTAGTTTCGCCACTAAATCCTACGAGCACGGAGGATCTTGGTATGATATCTGATTCAGGGATACCCATCTTCTTTAGAACATCAAGCTGGATAATGTTCACTGAACTTCCTCCGTCTATAAGGATCCTGCGGACAAAATGGTTAGAAATGAAAAGAGTAATAACTAAACCATCGTGATGAGGATCCTGGATATCAACACGATCATCCTCGTCAAAGGTTATGACTTTTCCTTCGGAGACACTTGATGTTCGAACGGGTCTTTCTCCATTATCCATTTTAGTTTCCTTTGCATGCCTTTTAGCTGCTGAGAAGGATGTGCCACAAATGTCTGATCCTCCAGAAATAAAGTTTATTACTTGTGCATCTGCTGGAGGGGCGGGAGCCTTCTCAGGGATCCTTTCAGGATCCTGAGTCCTTGACTTTTTTCTTCCCAACAACTCTTTTAGATGCCCCTTGCTCAACAAGTATCCAATTTCCTTTCTTAGTGCAATGCATTCTTCTGCGAGATGCCCAAAATCTTCATGGTGTGCACACCACTTTGACTTATCCTTAGTTGCAGCTGGCCTATCATTCTTTCTGGGCCATCTAGCTTTATCACCTAGATTCTGCATCGCAAGGATTAGTTCATTGTTATCAACAGAAAAACAATATTCAGAAATTGGAGGATAATCCTCATCATCCTCTTCTTGATCAACAGCATGCACGTTCTGGTTATCAGATCTGTTGTAGGATCTGAACTTGTTGTTCCTGAATGAGGATCCTTGCTTATCTTGCTTTGAGGATCCTGCTAACCTCTCCTGGATCCTCTTGTAATCCTCTAGCCGAATGAACCTAAGTGCCCGGGTTCTTACCCCATCTAGGTTCCTGCATGGTGTCATAACAAGATCATCATAGAACAACGAATCCCTAAGCAATCCCATTTTAAAGGCCTCAACAGTCGTGGCTATATCTAAGTTGGGAATGTCTAAGGATTCTTTACTGAATTTGGTAATGTAATCCCTTAATGATTCATTATGACCCTGGGTTATCCTATATAGATCACTAGTTAATCGTTCAAATTTTCTACTACAAGAAAACTGATTATTAAACAAGTTAACTAGATTAGCAAATGAGGTAATAGAGTAGGGGGAAGACTTAGCAGCCATTTGAGAGCTGATCCAGTAAGAGTGGATCCGAATCCCTTGCACAGGCATGCTTCCTTTAACCTTTCTGGGATTGGATTGATCTCCATCCTCTCCCTGTATTATGCTATGTGTTCTTCAGGATCCGTCGAACCATCATACAGCTTCATTGTTGGCACATGGAACCTCTTGGGTATCTCAGCATCACAGATTGGTGGTGCAAAACGAGATATCTTGTGGCTCCCATCTGCAATCTCTGGGATAGGTTTGACCACTCCCGGAACACTTGATATCATATCCTTTAGCTTTTGCAATTCTCTGGCCATGGCATGATTGATACCTGGATCCTGCATAAGACCATGGTTAGTAGTATAAGAATTATTAAAAGTGTTACCTCCCATTGGATTCAAGTTAGGAAGAATGGATGTTAATCCATATTGTTGGGGCTCTGGAATGATCGAGGGACCAGTAGAAGCATTGGTCTGCATTGGAATAAAATCTCCCTGATGGACATCTGAACTTCCTGTTTGCAAACTCCTCAAGGATCCTGGCATCTGGAAGGATCCCTGAAACTGGGACGATCCTGGAATAAAGGAGGATCCTTGAACCTGGGATGATCCTGGAACAAAGGAGGATCCTTGAACCTGGGATGATCCTGGAACAAAGGAGGATCCTTGAACATGGGATGATCCTGGAACAAAGGAGGATCCTTGAACCTGGGATGATCCTGGAACAAAGGAGGATCCTTGAATCTGCTGCGCTCCTGAATATCCTCCTGAAGTCATGAAGGATCCCATATGCTGAGGATAGGACCCTGCCGGCTGGAAGTATGGACCTAATGCCTGGGTCACTGTTGTTGTTCCGTAGTGCACTCCTTTTGGTCCACCCACATATTGAACATCTGGAACCACTGATGGCTGAGAAGTAATCACCGGAGTATCAAAATTCAATGATCTGGGTATCAGTGGGGAACGATCCTCTGCCGTTTTCTTCTGTTTCTTGATTTCGTCAATCTCCCAGAGGATCCTTTCGTTGGTCTTATCCTGCTCTTGTGCATGATTCCTCATCTGCAAAATCAAGGCATAGAGATCATTAGTAGTAGGATTAGTTGAAACAGAAGAAGTAGGTGGTTTTGAGAAAATGGGAGTTGGTTTCTTCGCAGCATTCTCAGCATTCTTCTGGGATCCAGAAGGTGGTGGAGGCAAAGGAGGAACGCCTTGTGAATAACTGAATGAGGGCATCAAATTTGAAGCATTCTTCACTGAGGAAGCCATTTACTCGGTTGTAGTGAATTGAAATGAGCACAGAAATACGAATTTTTCTAAGAATGAAGCACCAATTGCCCCACGGTGGACGCAAAACTGTTTTGGTCAAAAAATCTGATGAGGATAATGCAACCAAACTCTCTGTTACGGGGTATGATGCTTGAAATGTCGAACAATGATAAGGATCACTTCAAGGTAAATTGCACAAACGACACAAGGATTTATACGGGGAAAAAGCCCTTGATCAAGAGTTGATCTCCGGCACAAAAAACCCCGGGTGATGGAAACTACCGATCACCAAGCTCAAATAAATCAATAAATGTTTACAACTTCGGATAATGACGAGCTAGGTACAAGGATCACTAGTATGAAATGTGTAAAAGTGAGTGAAAACTAATAAGTGTTCGTCGAGAGCTTCACGAATGCGATTATCTGAGAGTGTATGTGTAGCTGAAAAAATGACTAAGTGTTCTAATTCTAGCTCGTCACCCCTATAAAAATAGAAGTTAACTACAATAACTAACTATCCGACTTTTGTGCCAAGCTTCCACATTCTCCACAACGTCCATTTCCAGTCAAACATGTGCGAAATACCCGTGGAATATTCCATAGTAACGTTGCCAAGACCAAGTCAAGCTCGTAACTCCTGCGAAGCAATACAAAACACAAACAAACAATCGTCAGTACGAGGATCCTTAAAGTGATCCATGATCCTGATCCTGAAGCTCTTCTGAGGATCACTATCTGTCACAAAAGAAAGGATCATTAATTAGGATAACGAGTAAGGATCACTAATTGTTAGAAAATCCTCCCCTAACAATTGCCCCCAAAATATAAGGAGTAATATGTAAAATGAGCGAGTTATGTTTTCCTGATCTTATCCGCAACTAACTATCGTAAATATAGCCGTTATTGTTGAACTAGCCGTTGCAACCATGACGTCACAGAAGTGACAACCCTGCACGATCATGATTATAAATAGGAGATAGAGATAGGATCAAATGCATTTAAAATTTCAGAAAGACTCCCTTTATAACTGCATTCCGAAGATAAACAGGTATCCTCTCTTCATCTTCTTCCTTCTCTTGCTCTTTTTTTCTTATTTTACTATCGTTTCTTCAAGAATGATGCTCCGGTCCTCCCCCGCCAAGGATCACCAGAAGGATAGTCCCTTGAAGAGTCAAAAGATCATCAAAGACTCCACACATGAGAGGTGCTACTTTAACGATGCTCAAATAGATAAGATTCGTCACTGCTGTTGCATGTATCCTGCTGTTGCATGTATCCTGTCATCTGCAAAATCAAAGTATAAAGATCACTGTTAGTAGGTGTAGAGGAAGAAACAACAGTTGGTTTTATGAAAACGGGGGTAGTCTTCTTCGGAGCATTCTCAGCATTCTTCTGGAATGCAGGAGAAACAGGGGGCAAAGATGGAATGCCCTGTGATGAGGTAACCGCCGACATGGAACTTGAAGTAGTTTTTCCCTGAGAAGCTGTGTGGTTGAAGGTAATGCACAAAAATGAATGAAAGTTTTCAAGAATGAAGCACCGATTGCCCCACGGTGAGCGCCAAACTGTTTTGGTCAAAAATCACACAAGGATAATGTAACCAAATCTGATTTTTGTGAGGTTGAGTGCTTATTGTATTGATCAAATGTATGAACGAATAGAAAATGAAATCAACGATGAACACCGAGATTTATACGAGGAAAAAGCCCTTAATCTTTAGAAGATCCCTGGCATAAAAAACCTCGGGTGATGGAAACTACCGATCACCAACTATATTGCTGAAACAATAATAATGATCCTTGTACAACTTCGGAAGAAAACAAGCTCAATACAATGATTTGTTAAAGTGTGTGTGTGTGTTTTGCTAAAAGTTTGCAGAGAGTTGTGTGTTTTTGGTGTTGTATTCGAATTATCTATAAAAATGAGATGTTTTCCCCTTTAAAGATAGAAAAATATATAGTAACCAACTTTCCGAAAAATGTGGAAGTCACCCATGTTCTCCAAAACGGTTACTTTTCATCAAGCACGTGCCTATGAAGCATATTCTACGAGATTCCAGCAAAGACTAAGTCCATGTCGTCCATTACCTGTATATAAACATTAAAACGTGACAAATGTTAAAAACATAAACAATAGTAAGGATCCTGGATCCTCAGACTCCCTGCATCATCCGTTAAGGATCCGTGATCCATGCCAAGTCTCAGGATAGATGATCCTTAGCATAAAATTCATGCCCTAACAAAGTATCTCTTCAAATGGACAACATTCCAAGCTCTTGGTAGCAAATCACCTTCCATTGTTACTCCTTATATTTTGGGGGCAATTGTTAGGGGAGGATTTTCCAATGATCAGTGATCCTCAATAACTGTTGGGTTTAGTGATCCTCACTTCTGTTTGAATTAGTGATCCTCAGAAGTATTGCAGGATCTGGATCATGGATCATCATAAGGATCCTTATACTAACGATTGTCTGTTGTGAATGTAATGTTGTTTTGCAGGAGTACGAGCTTGGACTAGGTCTTGGCGATATTCCTGGAGCATATTCCATTTTTATTCCGCATGTGCATGGCTGAAATGGACGTTGTGGAGGTCGTGGAGGACTTGCACCATTTGCGGAATGTTTGTTAGCTTAGATATTTTCCATTTTTAAAAGGGCTAGCGAGCTAAATAGAAAACACTGGGCTATTTTTAGCTTAACACACACTAGCAACTGCTCTCACTAGCTCTCGGCAATTCACTTGGCAATTTCATACACTTTCTGCACGTTACACTATAGTGATCCTTGTAATTAGCTCGCTATCATCCGAAGTTGTAATACATTTCTTGTTTAATTGGAGTTGGTGATCGGTAGTTTCCATCACCCGAGGTTTTTTATGCCGGAGATCAATCATTGATCAAGGGCTTTTTTCCTCGTATAAATCTTTGTGTCACTTATTCATTTCATTTCTGAGTGATCCTTAGTGTTGTTCATATATTCAAGCATCATACCTCACAACAGAAAGTTTGGTTGCATTATCATTGCTTGATTTTTTACCAAAACAGTTTGGCGCCCACCGTGGGGCCATTGGTGCTTCATTCCTAAGAAGATTCGTATTTTCGTGGTCATTTCGGTCCGTTAAAACCAAGCAGGTGGCTTCCTCAACGAAGAACACTTCAAGTTTGATGCCATCATTCAGTTCTTCACAAGGCGTTCCTCCTTTGCCACCACCACCTTCTGGATCCCAGAAGAACGCTGATAATGCTGCGAAGAAACAAACCCCCATTTTCCAAAAACCACCAACTTCGTCTGTTTCCACAAATCCTACTACTAATGATCTTTTTAATCTGATTTTGCAGATGAGGGATCGTATGCAAGAGCAGGATAAAGCCAACGAAATGATCCTCAGGGAGATAGGTG
The DNA here is from genome assembly GCA_030545235.1 of Helianthus tuberosus. Lineage (NCBI taxonomy): Eukaryota > Viridiplantae > Streptophyta > Magnoliopsida > Asterales > Asteraceae > Helianthus > Helianthus tuberosus. Next base: position 9,363,248 of record CM060443.1, read on the forward strand.
ATATTAAGAAACAGAAGAAATCGGTGGAGGATCATTCCCCATTGATGCCCAGGTCGCTGAACTTCGACACTCCAGTCATAACTTCCCAGCACTCAGCAGCTCCGGACATGCAATACTTGGGCGAATTACCAGGAAGACGTTATGGAACAACAACAATGACTCAGGCTCCTGGATCTTACCTTCAACCTTCCGGAGCCTCTGTCCAGCATCAGGGATCCTTCGTCAGCTCTGGAGGATATTTGGGAATGCACTCGGTCCAAGGATCCTCCCAAGTCCAAGGATCCTTCCCGGTCCAAGGATCCTTCCCGGTCCAAGGATTCTCCCAGATCCAAGGATCCTCCCAGATCCAAGGATACTCCCAGATCCAAGGATCCTCCCAGGTCCAGGGATCCTTCCCGGTTCAAGGATCCTCCCAGGTCCAAGGATCCTCTTTGGTTCCAGGATCCCTTCAGGTTCAAGGATCCAACATCTTTCAGGATCGAGGATCCTTAAGGAGTATGCAGCCTCCAAGTTCGGATGTTCATCAAGGAGACTTCATACCAATGCAGACCATTGCTTCATCTGGCCCTTCGATCATACCGGAATCCCATCAATATGGATTCACGTCTGGAATTCCAAACATGAATCCTCTGGGAGGTAATACTTTCAATAATTCTTATAACACTAACCATGGCTCCATGCAGGATACAGGGATCAATCAAGCTATGGCTAGGGAACTACAGAAGCTTAAGGATATGATATCCAGTGTACCAGGAGTGGTTAAACCCATTCCTAAAATCGCAGATGGTAGCCATAGGATATCTCGTTTTGCACCACCCTTATGTGATGCTGAGATACCCAAAAGATTCCAGATACCATCCATGAAGCTCTATGATGGTTCAACGGATCCAGAGGAGCATGTAGCTCAATATAGGGAGAGGATGGAGATCAATCCAATTCCTGAGAGGTTAAAAGAAGCATGTCTATGCAAGGGTTTTGGATCCACACTCACAGGATCTGCTCTTAAATGGCTGCTAAGTCTTCCCCCTTACTCTATTACTTCATTTGCTAATCTAGTTAATTTGTTTAATAGTCAATTCTCTTGTAGTAGAAAATTTGAACGATTAACTAGTGATCTATATAGGGTAACACAAGGTCAAAATGAATCACTTAGAGATTATATCACTAAGTTTAGTAAAGAATCCTTAGATATTCCTAATTTGGATATTGCTACGGCTGTAGAAGCCTTTAAAATGAGATTGCTTAGGGATTCATTATTCTATGATGATCTTGTTATGACACCTTGCAGGAATCTTGATGAAGTAAGAACCAGGGCCCTTAGGTTCTGTTTTGGTCAAAAAATCTGATGAGGATATTGCAACCAAACTCTCTGTTACGGGGTATGATGCTTGAAATGTAGAACAATGACAAGGATCACTTCAATGTAAATTGCACAAACGACACAAGGATTTATACGGGGAAAAAGCCCTTGATCAAGAGTTGATCTCCGGCACAAAAAACCCCGGGTGATGGAAACTACCGATCACCAAGCTCAAATTAATGAATAAATGTTTACAACTTCGGATAGTAACGAGCTAGGTACAAGGATCACTATTGTGAAATGTGTAAAAGTGAGTGAAAACTAATGAATGTTCGTCGAGAGCTTCGAGTGTGCGAGTATATGAGAGTGTGTAGCTGAAAATGGCTAAGTGTTCTAATTCTAGCTCGTTACCCCTTTTTAAAATAGAAGTTAACTACAATAACTAACTATCCGACTTTTGTGCCAAGCTCCCACGTTCTCCACAACGTCCATTTTTGGTCAATCGTGTGCGAAATACCCGTGGAATATTCCTTAGTACCGTTGCCAAGACCAAGTCAAGCTTGTTACTCCTGCGAAGTAATACAAAACGCAAATAAACAATCGTCAGTATGAGGATCCTTAAAGTGATCCATGATCCTGATCCTGAAGCTCTTCTGAGGATCACTATCTGTCACAGAAATAAGGATCATTAATTAGGATAACGAATAAGGATCACTAATTGTTAGAAAATCCTCCCCTAACAATTGCCCCCAAAATATAAGGAGTGATATGTAAAATGAGCGAGTTATGTTTTCTTGATCTTATCCACAACTAACTATCGTAAATATAGCCGTTATTGTTGAACTATCCGTTGTAATCGTGACGTCACAGAGGTGACAACCCTGCACGATCATGATTATAAATAGGAGATAAAGATAGGATCAAATGCATTTAAATTTTCAGAGAGACTCCCTTTATAACTGCATTCCGAAGACAATCAGGTACTCTCTCTCTTCATCTTCTTCCCTCTCTTGCTCTGTTTTCATCTCTTTCCCTCATTCCATCAAAAATGTTGCTCTGAAATTCCCCGGCCAAGGATCACCCGAAGAACAGCCCTCCGAAAAGCCAGGGGATCATAGAAGACTCCATTAAAGAACGCTGCTGTTTCAATGATGCTCAGATCGATAGGATCCGCCATTGCTTCCCGGCGAACACCGAGTTTAGGCCTTTTGACCCTAATGCCCTGAGCGATCATATCTCCGATAAGTGGGTTGCTTTCCCCGTCACTCCGTTCACCATAGGCTATACATATCCTTTTCCAGCCTTCACCCAATCTTTCTTTTCCCTAACCGGCATCTCTTATATTCAAGCCATGCCGATGATTTGGAGGGTTTTGTACACCCTTGAAAGGATCATTGAGCAGGAAGGTATAGACCTAGGAATGTCAGAGCTGGGAGAGCTGTACGATCTTACTACCTTTGGTTCCCATCGCTATTTGTTTAAACGTAAACCCGGTGAGGAACATCCGATCTTCAAAGCCACCAAGAACGATGCTAATTGGAAGCGGCGTTTCTTTTTTATCAAGAGAGATTCTATTGAGGATGGAAAGGATCTACCCAAAAAATGGGCTACCCATGGTAGGGTGGTGGATCCTGAGAAGGATCACCAAAACTTTCTTTTGATGTAAGGATCACTGATATTTTTGCTTTCTTGTTATGCAGCTATCACCGTCTCACACCTCAGATTGTCCCCTGCTGCTAAGGAGAGGCTCCTTGCTTTCAAGAAACTTGATCCTGAGATAAGATCTTTCAAGACAACAACCCAAGATTCACAGGAGGTATCCTCAGGCTCTGTCACGATGTCAAGTAAGTATCCTTGTTTAGAATTTAAATAAATAGTAAAATATAAATTAAGAGAAGATACTTATCTTGTTTTGGTTGTGTAGGTGCTGGGAAATCCACCAAGTCTGCTTCTAAGTTCAATGTCGCTGATTTCACTACTGTCAGATCCTCCAAGAGAAAAGCTCCTACCAGTCCGACAGCTTCGGTCCCCAAGGCACCCCTCAAAGGGAAGGCAATCAAGAAGAGAAAAGCCTCTGAAGCTGAGGGTCTGCAGGGTCTGCCTCTGATCCGCCACCAATTCCTCGAGTACTTCAATGAGGTAAGGATCACTGTCTCTGCTCGTATATCCTGTTGACATATCCTGCTGATTTCAGGATCACTTAGTCCTGACCTTATCTTTTATCCTTCTTGCAGAAATTCTCTGAGATTGAGGATTATGTTGGCCACGTCGAGGATCAGGATAGGAAGATTGCGGACCTCCAGCAAGTTGCAGTGCTTAAGGACCTTGCAATTGCTGATCTTCAGAAGGAAGTCCGGGATGCCAAACAGGAGACGGCCAAGGTGTTGATCAATGTTGACTATGAGAAGAGTGAGATCACTGAAGACGCCAAAATCTCTGCCGCCATAACAATGTACAAGACCAAGCTGCAAATGGCCTTGGAAGCTCAGGATCCTGCTTTTGACAAGAGCACCTGGGATGTTGAAGGCTGGAAGGCAAGGCTAGCCGAACTGGACGATGAAGAAGCTGAGGAGGTTGAAGAGATCCTGACGATTGAAGTTGGAGGCAAGGACGCAGGTGGTGAAACAAGTGGAGCTGGAGGTGGTAATGCAGCGAAGGTTTAGGCTGCACGATTGGGCGATGATGGACATTCTTAGATGCAGCCAGAGCCCAATTTTTAAGTTTGGTAGTAGGTCTTTTGTCGAACAATTTGGTGGTTTGTACTTTAACAACAGTTTTTAGGATTAAGGATCATGTATGATCCTTTGGACAATAGACAGGATTGCAATTGGTGGAGGGATCCTCTGTTTTGGGGATGAAGCCATTGTGATCCTGCCGCCTTTATATTCCTGCACTACTTTTGAACTTATTATCATGGACACCCTTTACCTACCCCAGCGGACGGGCCACGTTTTGCTGGTAGATGCTCGGGTAGGTAATTTTGACAACCTTTTAAGGGTTAGTCTTTTGTTAATAAATAAAATCTCAACTTTTTGTCGCTTATCTTGTATTGTTATCCTTTTGTCTCTTTTACTCTCCTTTGTTTCGTTGCACATTTATTGAATAAACAATTTTGAACAAGTCAGATTGAAAATGTTTAGAGCATGATCCACAATCAAATATCCTATAGTTAGGGAATCCCAAAAAGCAAGATATTTTAAGGATCACAAGTCTAGTTGTCAAACTTTAAGGGTTATTCAAATAAATAATGAATAGAATTAAAAATAGTTAAGAATCATACCTGAGGATCCAAGTTAAGATCCTACCCATAATAAGGATAATTGTAAGATAAACCTTAGAGAGAAGTAAGGATCAAGGATCCCTAATTGTTTATCTTCAATGACCTGAAATAGATCATAACTTGGGACTAAGCCAATATAAGATAAGAGTTAGCAACTGGGGACAAGCCCAAGGATAACTGGGGACAAGCCCAAGGATAACTGGGGACAAGCCCAAGGATAACTGGGGACAAGCCCAAGGATCGTATGTAAACTGGAGTATGGCCCTAACTGGCGACTATCCAAACTTAGTGACATGAAAATGCCAAAACCTTAGCTAACGTGAAAACGTTAGAAACCTTAGGAACGGATGTATGGTACGTCTACCATTATACGTAGGATCCTAGGCATAGCCAGTACAATGGAATTATCAGCCCCTAAAACGAGTACTGGTCCCACTGCCTTGAACTATACCAGGATCATCATGCGCTACAGGCGGAACTGGGGTCAAGCCCAAATAACTGGGGTTAAACCCAAGGAACGGATTGCTTCTGCGGATAACCAATGTTATGCTAAGGATACCTGAACTTTCAAAACTTAAACTCACGTGAGAGATGGATAAAGGACACATGATCCTTATCCTTATATGAGAAAATAAAGAAATGAAATAGTTCAAGTTTAGGATATTACCTAAGTAAGGATCACCGATTCTTTGAGGATCCTTTGAGGATCATCTGTGCCATGAGGATCCTGCTCACATGAAATATTTCTTCAAGTGGACAGCATTCCAAGCTCTTGGTAGCAAATCACCTTCCATGGTTAGCAATCTATATGCCCCCTTTCCTGCTTCAGCTTCAATCAAATAAGGGCCTTCCCATTTTGGAGCCAATTTCCCATCAGCAGGATTGGTGGTATTCTGGAATACTTTCCTTAATACCATATCTCCAACTTGAAACCTCCTGATCCTGACATTTTTGTTGTAAGCACCAGCCATTCTTTGTTGATAACTGGCCATCCTTATCCTAGCGAGATCCCTGATTTCTTCAATAGTATCCAGGTCTTGAGCTAAGTTCTCATCATTCTCCTCAGGATCACGGGTACTTGTTCTAGCAGTTGGAACCACCATTTCTATTGGGATCACTGACTCTGCCCCAAATACCAAAGAGAATGGCGTTTGACCAGTAGCATTCTTAGGGGTTGTCCTATCAGCCCAAAGCACATAGGGTAGTTCTTCTGCCCATTTCCCTTTCTTGGATCCAAGCTTCTTCTTCAAATTGTTGATGATGATCTTGTTGGATGATTCTGCCTGACCATTAGCTTGTGGGTGGACTGGTGATGATGTTATCATCTTAATCCCCCAACTGTCACAAAAGTTAGTGGTTCTGCCCCCAATAAATTGGGAACCATTATCACATATAATCTCAGAAGGAATTCCAAATCTAGTTATAATATTTCTTTTAATGAAGGATATAACTTCCTTTTCTCTGACTTGGGCAAAAGCTTCAGCCTCTATCCACTTGGAGAAGTAATCAGTCATAGCAAGCATGAATACTTTTCCACCAGGTGCCTTAGGGAGCTTACCAACTATATCCATACCCCATCTCATAAATGGCCAAGAGGAGGATATAAGATGCAATAATTCAGCTGGTTGATGAAGGATATTGCTGTGTCTCTGACAAGGATCACATCTTTTAGCATACTCCACAGCATCTCTCTTCATGGTTGGCCAGTAGTATCCTGTCCTCAGGATCCTTGAGAATAATACCCTGCCCCCAGTGTGGTTTCCACAATCTCCTTCATGGAAGTCTTTTAAAACTTCTTGGATTTCAGGATCCTCAATGCATCTCAAGTATGGTCCTGCAAGAGATCGTCTAAACAACATATTATTTAAAATTGTGAATTGAGATACCTTAGATTTGAAAGCCCTAGGGTTTTCCCCTGTAGGAATTTCTCCATGTTGTAAGTATCTCATGATTGGTGAGATCCATGATCCTGAATGAGATTGAGTATCCTCACTAGGGATAACTGCAAAATTATTTCCTATCTCCATAGCCACGTGATCCTCGATAGCCGGCATCAGGATATGGATAATTGGGATCTTGATATCCTCCGGGATCTTCAAGGATGATCCTAAGTTAGCCAATGCATCAGCTTCTGTATTCTCTTCCCTCGGTACCTGTGTCAAACTAAAGGAAACAAAAGAGAGTGCCAAACTTTTGACTATCTCTAAATATTTGGTTAGCTTTTCACCTTTAACAGCATAGGATCCATTAAAGTGGTTTGTAATTAACAATGAATCTACATGTACCTCAAGATACCTGATCCCCATATGCTTTGCAATTTGCAAACCAGCAATTAAGGCTTCATATTCAGCCTCATTGTTAGTGGTTTGGAACTCACAAGCTATAGAGTGGGGTATTATGTCCCCCTGTGGCGATTTTAGTAGTATTCCAAGCCCTGTGCCTTTGACATTTGAGGATCCATCAGTATAGAGTATCCAAGGATCCTTGGTCTCTTCTAGCTGCTGGACTTCTAACTCAGCTTCTTTTTGTAAATCACTACTGAAATCAGCCACAAAGTCAGCTAATGCTTGGGATTTGATGGCTGTCCTAGGCTCATATCTTATATCATATGCACTTAGCTTCACTGCCCACTTAGCCATCCTTCCTGACATCTCTGGTTTCCTGAGGACAATCTTAATTGGGAAATTAGTTTTAACAATGATAACAAGAGTTTCAAAATAATGTCTTAACTTAGTAGATGCCATAATTAATGCAAGAATAAGCTTTTCAAGGTGTGAATACCTGGATTCAGCATCAAGTAAACTTTTACTTACATAGTAGACAGGATGTTGTGTACCTTCATGATCCTTAACAAGGACCGCACTTACTGCTTTTGAGGATACTGCAAGATACAAGGATAGCACATCGCCTTTTTCTGGTTTCATCAAAGCCGGGGCTGAGGATAGGTAATCTTTGAGGGCTCTTAAAGCATTTTCATGCTTCTCTGTCCACTCAAATTTCTTGTTCTTCCTTAGGATATCATAAAATTCTTTGCACTTCTCTGAGGATTTGGATATAAATCTGTTCAAAGCTGCTATCCTGCCTGTTAGCCTTTGAACATCCTTAGCATTGGCCGGAGATTTGATGTTCACTATTGCTTTGATTTGTTCCGGGCTAGCTTCAATGCCTCTCTTCGTCACCATATATCCTAAGAATTTACCTGCTTTAACACCGAAGTGACATTTTGAAGGATTAAGTTTCATGTTATATTTGTCAAGGATATCGAATGCTTCCTCCAGGTCCCTAAGGTGATCCTCAGCTTTTATGGATTTTACCACCATATCATCTATGTAAACCTCCATAGTTTGTCCAATTTGATCCTTGAACATCATATTCACCAGCCTTTGATATGTTGCACCTGCATTTCTTAGTCCGAACGGCATAGCAATATAGCAGTATATACCAGTTGGAGTCATGAAGGCTGTATCTTCTTGGTCGGATGGTTCCATTTGGATTTGTTGGAATCCAGATGAAGCATCCATAAAAGTTAACAGTTCATGACCCGCAGTTGCATCCACCATGGAGTCAATGTGGGGTAATGGGAAAGGATCCTTGGGACATGCCTTATTTAAATCGGTAAAATCGACACATACCCTCCACTTTCCGTTTTTCTTTTGAACAATAACCACATTGGCCAACCATCTTGGTTACTTGACCTCCCTAATCATACCTGCCCGGAGCAATTTCTCTACCTCTTCCTGGATAATGGCATTCCTTTCCGGTGCAAACTTTCTTCTCCTTTGATGGATTGGTTTGAAGGATCTGTCAATCCCGAGTTTGTGAGTGATTACATCTTTTGATATACCAGTCATGTCTTCGTGTTTCCATGCAAAGGTAGTCTTTCTCCTTTTGAGGAAGGATACGAGGTCTTCTTTCATTTCGCCAAGGATCCCTGATCCGATATAGATTTTGGATTCAGGATCATCAGGATCCATGAGGATTTCTACCACATCCTGCTCTCTTGCCTCCAAGACATCCCTTGGAGGATACCTTGATTGCTATTGCTCCCTTGACTTCGAGGCTGGTTTCATCGATGAAGTGTAGCAATTCTTAGCCTCCTGCTGATCACTATCAATCTTCACTATTCCCCAAGGACTAGGGAGCTTCACACATTGATGGTAGGTAGATGGGACTGCTTTCATATCGTGTATCCAAGGCCTGCCAAGGATAACATTACAACAAGATAAACAGTCAATAACACAAAATTTTTTATAAGAGTGTAGGCCTTCGATATATATTGGGAGTTTTATGTCCCCCAGGGTATTCTTAGTTTCGCCACTAAATCCCACAAGTACGGAGGATCTTGGTATGATATCTGACTCAGGAATTCCCATCTTCTTTAGAACATCAAGCTGGATAATGTTCACTGAGCTTCCTCCGTCTATAAGGATCCTGCGGACAAAATGGTTAGAAATGAAAAGAGTAATAACTAAACCATCGTGATGAGGATCCTGGATATCAACACGATCATCCTCATCAAAGGTTATGACTTTTCCTTCGGAGACACTTGATGTTCGAACAGGTCTTTCTCCATTATCCATTTTAGTTTCCTTTGCATGCCTTTTAGCTGCTGAGAAGGATGTGCCGCAAATGTCTGATCCTCCAGAAATAAAGTTTATCACTTGTGCATCTGCTGGAGGGGCTGGAGCCTTCTCAGGGATCCTTTCAGGATCCTGAGTCCTTGACTTTTTTCTTCCCAACAATTCTTTTAGATGCCCCTTGCTCAACAAGTATCCAATTTCCTTTCTTAGTGCAATGCATTCTTCTGTGAGATGCCCAAAATCTTCATGGTATGCACACCACTTTGATTTATCCTTAGTTGCAGCTGGCCTATCATTTTTTCACGGCCATCTAGCTTTATGACCTAGGTTCTGCATCGCAAGGATTAGTTTGTTGTTATCAACACAAAAACAATATTCAGAAATCGGAGGATAATCCTCATCATCCTCTTCTTGATCAACAGAATGCACGTTCTGGTTATCAGATCTGTTGAAAGATCTGAACTTGTTGTTCCTGAATGAGGATCCCTGCTTATCCTGCTTTGAGGATCCTGCTAACCTCTCCTGGATCCTCTTGTCGTCCTCTAGCCGAATGAACCTAAGTGCTCGTGTCCTTACCTCATCTAAGTTCCTGCATGGTGTCATAACAAGATCATCATAGAACGACGAATCCCTAAGCAATCCCATTTTAAAGGCCTCAACAGCCGTAGCTATATCTAAGTTGGGAATGTCTAAGGATTCTTTACTGAATTTAGTAATGTAATCCCTTAATGATTCATTATGACCCTGGGTTATCCTATATAGATCACTAGTTAATCGTTCAAATTTTCTACTACAAGAAAATTGGTTATTAAACAAGTTAACTAGATTAGCAAATGAGGTAATAGAATAGGGAGGAAGACTTAGCAGCCATTTGAGAGCTTATCCAGTAAGAGTGGATCCGAATCCCTTGCACTGGCATGCTTCCTTTAACCTTTCTGGAATTGGATTGATCTCCATCCTCTCCCTGTATTGTGCTATGTGTTCTTCAGGATCCGTCGAACCATCATACAGTTTCATTGTTGGCACATGGAACCTCTTGGGTATCTCAGCATCACAGATTGGTGGTGCAAAACGAGATATCTTGTGGCTCCCATCTGCAATCTCTGGGATAGGTTTGACCACTCCTGGAACACTTGATATCATATCCTTTAGCTATTGCAATTCTCTAGCCATGGCATGATTGATACCTGGATCCTGCATAAGACCATGGTTAGTAGTATAAGAATTATTGAAAGTGTTACCTCCCATTGGATTCAGATTAGGGAGATTGGATGTTAATCCATATTGTTGAGGCTCTGGAATGATCGAGGGACCAGTAGAAGCATTGGTCTGCATTGGAATAAAATCTCCCTGATGGACATCTGAACTTCCTGTTTGCAAACTCCTCAAGGATCCTGGTATCTGGAAGGATCCCTGAAACTGGGGTGATCCTGGAACAAAGGAGGATCCTTGAACCTGGGATGATCCTGGAACAAAGGAGGATCCTTGAACCTGGGATGATCCTGGAACAAAGGAGGATCCTTGAACCTGGGATGATCCTGGAACAAAGGAGGATCCTTGAACCTGGGATGATCCTGGAACAAAGGAGGATCCTTGAACCTGGGATGATCCTGGAACAAAGGAGGATCCTTGAACCTGGGATGATCCTGGAACAAAGGAGGATCCTTGAACCTGGGATGATCCTGGAACAAAGGAAGATCCTTGAACCTGCTGCGCTCCTGAATATCCTCCTGAATTCGTGAGGGATCCCATATGCTGAGGATAGGATCCCGCTGGCTGGAAATATGAACCTGATGCCTGGGTCACTGTTGTTGTTCCGTAGTGCACTCCTTTTGGTCCACCCACATATTGAACATCTGGAACCATTGACGGCTGGGAAGTAATCACCGGAGTATCAAAATTCAAACATTTTGGCACCAGTGGGGAATGATCCTCTGCCGTTTTCTTTTGTTTCTTGAGATCTCCGATTTCTTTGAGAATCCTTTCATTGGTCTTATCCTGTTGCCGTATCTGATCCTTCATCTGCAAAATCAAAGTAAACATGTCACTAGTAGTGGGAGTGTAAGAAGCAGAAGAAGTTGGAGGTTTTGAGAAAATGGGAGTTGGTTTCTTCGCAGCATTCTCAGCATTCTTCTGGGATCCAGAAGGTGGTGGAGGCAAAGGGGGAACGCCTTGTGAAGAAGTGAATGAGGGCATCAAATTTGAAGCATTCTTTGCTGAGGAAGCCATTTGCTTGGTTGTAGTGAACTGAAATAAGCACAGGAATGCGAATTTCTCTAAGGATGAAGCACCAATTGCCCCACGGTGGGCGCCAAACTGTTTTGGTCAAAAAATCTGATGAGGATATTGCAACCAAACTCTCTGTTACGGGGTATGATGCTTGAAATGTAGAACAATGACAAGGATCACTTCAATGTAAATTGCACAAACGACACAAGGATTTATACAGGGAAAAAGCCCTTGATCAAGAGTTGATCTCCGGCATAAAAAACCCCGGGTGATGGAAACTACCGATCACCAAGCTCAAATTAATGAATAAATGTTTACAACTTCGGATAGTAACGAGCTAGGTACAAGGATCACTATTGTGAAATGTGTAAAAGTGAGTGAAAACTAATGAATGTTCGTCGAGAGCTTCGAGTGTGCGAGTATATGAGAGTGTGTAGCTGAAAATGGCTAAGTGTTCTAATTCTAGCTCGTTACCCCTTTTTAAAATAGAAGTTAACTACAATAACTAACTATCCGACTTTTGTGCCAAGCTCCCACGTTCTCCACAACGTCCATTTTTGGTCAATCGTGTGCGAAATACCCGTGGAATATTCCTTAGTACCGTTGCCAAGACCAAGTCAAGCTTGTGACTCCTGCGAAGTAATACAAAACACAAATAAACAATCGTCAGTATGAGGATCCTTAAAGTGATCCATGATCCTGATCCTGAAGCTCTTCTGAGGATCACTATCTGTCACAGAAATAAGGATCATTAATTAGGATAACGAATAAGGATCACTAATTGTTAGAAAATCCTCCCCTAACAGGTTCATCCGTCTAGAGGATGACAAAAGGATCCAGGATAGATTGACAGGATCCTCAAAACAGGATAAACAAGGATCCTACTTCAGGAACAACAAATCAAAGTCCTACAACAGATCTGATAACCAGAATGTGCATGCAGTGGAACAAGAAGAGGATGATGAGGATTATCCTCCTATTTCTGAATACTGTTTTTCTGTTGATAACAATGAACTAATCCTTGCAATGCAGAATCTAGGTGAGAAAGCTAGGTGGCCGAGAAAAAGTGATAAACCGGCTGCTACAAAGGATAAGTCCAAGTGGTGTGCATATCATGAGGATTTCGGGCATCTCACTGTAGAGTGTATTGCACTAAGAAACGAAATTGGTTACTTGTTGAGCAGGGGGCATTTAAAAGAACTTTTGGGACGGAAGAAGTCAAGGATCCAGGATCCTGAAAGGATCCAGGATCCTGAAAGGATCCCGGAAAGAGCTCCTGCTCCCCCAGCAGATGCACAAGTCATAAACTTCATATCCGGTGGATCAGACATTTGTGGTACTTCCTTTTCAGCAGCAAAAAGACATGCTAAGGAAACCAAGATGGATAATGGAGACAGACCCGTCCGGACCTCCATTGTCACCCAGGATAAAGTCATAACCTTTGATGAGGATGATCGTGTTGATGTCCAGGATCCTCATCATGATGGTCTCGTAATTACATTATTTATTTCTAACCACTTTGTTCGCAGGATCCTAATCGATGGAGGAAGCTCTGTGAACATCATTCAGCTTGATGTCCTCAAGAAGATGAATATCCCGGAGTCTAATATTGTCCCAAGATCCTCAGTACTTGTGGGATTCAGTGGAGAAACTAAGAATACGTTGGGGGGGATCAAACTCCCAATCTATATTGAAGGATTGCATTCTTATCAAAAATTTTGTGTTATAGATTGCTTATCTTGTTGCAATGTTATCCTTGGCAGGCCATGGATACATGATATGAAGGCAGTTCCATCCACCTATCATCAGTGTGTAAAGCTTCCAAGTCCGTGGGGAGTGGTGAAAATTGAGAGTGATCAACAAGAGGCTAAAAACTGTTATACATCATCAATGAAGCCAGCCTCAAGACCAAGGGAGCAATAGCAATTAAAGTATCCTTCAAGAGATGTCTTGGAGGCAAGAGAACAGGATTTGAAAGAAATCCTCATGGATCCTGATGATCCTGAATCCAAGATCTTCATAGGATCAGGGATCCTTAGCGACATTGAATAGGAGCTAATATCCTTCCTTAAGAGGAGGAAATCCACCTTTTCCTGGAAGCATGAGGACATGACAGGTATATCTAAGGATATAATTACTCATAAACTTGGCATTGACAGGTCATTCAAGCCTATACATCAAAAGAGGAGGAAGTTTGCACCTGAAAGGAATGCTATTATCCAGGAAGAGGTAGATAAACTACTTCGGGCAGGTATGATAAGAGAGGTTAAGTATCCAAGATGGTTAGCCAATGTGGTTATTGTTCAAAAGAAAAATGGAAAGTGGAGGGTATGTGTCGATTTTACTGACTTAAACAAGGCATGTCCCAAGGATCCTTTCCCATTACCCCACATTGACTCCTTGGTGGATGCTACCGCGGGTCATGAGTTGTTGACTTTTATGGATGCTTCATCTGGATTTCAACAAATTCAGATGGAACCATCTGATCAAGAGGATACAGCCTTTAAGACCCCAACTGGTATATACTGTTATATTGCTATGCCATTTGGACTAAGGAATGCAGGTGCTACTTATCAAAGGCTAGTCAATATGATGTTCAAGGAACAAATTGGACACACTATGGAAGTCTATATTTATGACATGGTGGTTAAGTCCAACAAAGTTGAGGATCACCTTAAAGACTTGGAGGAAGCATTCAATATCCTTGATAAATTTAATATGAAACTAAATCCTTCCAAGTGTCATTTTGGTGTCAAGGCAGGTAAATTCTTAGGCTATATGGTGATAAAGAGGGGCATTGAAGCAAGTCCAGAGCAAATCAAGGCTATTGTGAATATCAAATCTCCTGCCAATGCTAAGGATGTGCAAAGATTGACTGGCAGGATCGCAGCCTTGAACAGATTCATATCCAAATCCTCAGAAAAGTGCAAGGAATTCTATGACATCCTGAGGAAGAACAAGAAATTTGAATGGACTGAGAAACATGAAAGTTCCCTCAAAGCTCTCAAGGATTACCTATCCTCAGCCCCCGCCTTGATGAAACCAGAAAAAGGGGATATATTATCCTTATACTTAGCAGTATCCTCAAAAGCAGTAAGTGCGGTCCTTGTTAAGGATCACCAAGGTACACAACATCCTGTTTATTATGTAAGTAAGAGTTTACTTGATGCTGAATCCAGGTATTCACACTTAGAGAAACTTATCCTTGCATTAATTATGTCATCTACTAAATTAAGACATTATTTTGAGACTCATGCCATTATTGTTAAGACTAATTTTCCAATTAAGAATGTTCTCAGGAAACCTGAAATGTCAGGAAGGATGGCTAAGTGGGTAGTGAAGCTGAGTGCATATGATATAAGATATGAACCAAGGACTGCCATCAAATCCCAAGCCTTAGCTGACTTTGTGCCAGATTTTAGTAGTGACTTGCAAAAGGAAGCTGAGTTAGAAGTCCAAGAGCTTGAAGAAACTAAGGATCCTTGGATACTCTTCACTGATGGAGCCTCTAATGTGAAAGGAACAGGACTTGGAATACTACTAAAATCGCCACAGGGGGACATAATACCCCACTCCATAGCTTGTGAATTTCAAACTACCAACAATGAGGCTGAATATGAAGCCTTGATAGGAGGTTTGCAAATTGCCAAGCATATGAGGATCAGGTATCTTGAGGTACATGTAGATTCTTTACTGATCACTAATCACTTTAATGGATCCTATGCTGTTAAAGGTGAAAATCTAATCAAATATTTAGAGATAGTCAAAGAATTGGCACTCTCTTTTGTTTCCTTTAGTTTGACACAGGTACCAAGGGAAGAGAATGCAAAGGCTGATGCATTAGCCAATCTAAGATCATCCTTGAAGATCCCGGAGGATATAAGGATCCCTATTATCCATATCCTGACCCCTGCTATCAAGGATCATGTAGCTATGGAGATCGGAGAAGATTCTACAATCATCCCTAGTGAGGATACTCAATCTCATGCAGGATCATGGATCCTTCCAATTATGAGATACATCCAACATGGAGAGATTCCTACAGGAGAAAACCCCAGGGCTTTCAAAACTAAGGTATCTCAATTTACAATATTGAATAATATGTTGTATAAACGATCTCTTGCAGGACCATATCTAAGATGCATTGAGGATCCTGAAATCCAAGAAGTCCTAAAGGATTTCCATGAAGGAGATTATGGAAACCACACTGGGGGCAGGGCATTATTCTCAAGGATCCTGAGGACAAGATACTATTGGCCTACTATGAAGAAGGATGCTGTGGAGTATGCCAAGAAATGTGATCCTTGTCAGAGACACAGTAATATCCTTCACCAACCAGCAGAACTTTTGCATCCTATATCCTCTTCTTGGCCATTTATGAGGTGGGGAATGGATATAGTTGGTAAGCTTCCTAAGGCACCTGGTGGAAAAGTATTCATGCTTGCTATGACTGATTACTTCTCCAAGTGGATAGAGGCTGAAGCCTTTGCTCAAGTCAGAGAAAAGGAAGTTATATCCTTTATTAAAAGAAACATTATTACTAGATTTGGTATCCCTTCTGAAATTGTTTGTGATAATGGATCCCAATTTATTGGGAGTAGAACTACTAACTTTTGTGACAGCTGGGGGATTAAGATGATAACATCAACACCAGTCCACCCACAAGCTAATGGTCAGGCAGAATCATCCAACAAGATCATCATCAACAATTTGAAGAAAAAGCTTGGATCCAAAAAAGGAAAATGGGCAGAAGAACTACCTTATGTACTTTGGGCTGATAGGACAACTCCCAAGAATGCTACCGGCCAAACCCCATTTTCTTTGGTATTTGGGGCAGAATCAGTGATCCCTACAGAGATGGTGGTTCCAACTGCAAGAACAAGCATTCGTGATCCTGAAGAAAATGCTGAAAACTTGGTTCAAGACTTGGATACTATAGAAGAAATCAGGGATTTGGCAAGGATAAGGATGGCTAGTTATCAGCAAAGGATGGCTAGAGCCTACAACAAAAATGTCAGGATCAGGAAATTCCAAGTTGGTGATATGGTGTTAAGGAAAGCATTTCAGAATACCACCAATCCTGCTGATGGAAAGTTGGCACCAAAATGGGAAGGCCCTTATTTGATTGAAGCTGAAGCAGGAAAGGGGGCATATCGATTGCTAACATTGGAAGGTGATTTGCTACCAAGAGCTTGGAATGCTGTCCATTTGAAGAAATATTTCATGTGACAATGATCCATGATCCTTACATGACAAGTATCCTTGAAGGATCCTTACAGAACAGATGATCCTCATCTCGGTAACATTCTAATCACAAACTATTTCATTCTTTTATTCTCTTATATAAAGATAAGGATCCTGCATCCTTTATCCTCCTTTCACTTGATTTTGAGTTTTGAAGGTTCAGGTATCCTTATCTAAGGATTAAGTATCCTCAGAAGTATCCAGTTATTTGGGCTTGACCCCAGTTATTTGGGATTGTCCCCAGTTTGGGCCTATCCCCAGTTTCGCCAATAGCGCACGATGATCCTGGTATAGTTCATGGCAATGGGACCAGTACTCGCTTTAGGGGCTGACAATTTCATTGTATTGGCTATATCCAGGATCCTACGTATAATGGTAGACGTACCATACATCCGTTCCTAAGGTTTCTAACGTTTTCACGTTGGCTAAGGTTTTGGCATTTTCATGTCACTAAGTTTGGATAGTCGCCAGTGAGGGCCATACTCCAGTTTACACACGATTCTTTGGGCTTGTCCCCAGTTATCCTTTGGGCTTATCCCCAGTTATCCTTTGGGCTTGTCCCCAGTTATTCTTTGGGCTTGTCCCCAGTTATTCTTTGGGCTTGTCCCCAGTTATCCTTTGGGCTTGTCCCCAGTATATTGGGCTTGTCCCCAGAATTGTTGGGCTTGTCCCCAGTTACTAACTCTTATCTTATATTGGCTTAGTCCCAAGTTGTATCCTATTTCAGGTTTTTGGAAACAAACGACGAAGGATCCTTGATCCTTACCTTCTACTAAGGTTTGTCCTTTGGATTATCCTGATTATAAGTGTTAAAGGTTAGGATCCTAACTTGGATTCTCAGGTATGATCCTTAATTATTTTGATTTTATTCATTATTCATTTGAGTAACCCTTATCCTTTGACAACTGAGCTTGTGATCCTTAAACTGTATTACTTTTCAGAACTTATCGGCTATGGGATATGTGATCCTTGATCATATCCTAAACTTTTTGAGGATATTTATTAAATTTTTTCTTTACTTAACAAGTCTAGACAAAATGAATATCACAACAATTGAAAAGAAAAGTACCAACAAGGATAGCAACATGGAAGATAGCCAAAAAGTTAAAGTTATTTTATTAGCAAAACATTAAACCCTTTAAGGTTGTCAAAATTGCCAACCCATGTTTCTACCAGCAAAACGTGGCCCGTCCACATGGGTTGGCAAAGGGTGTCTATTGTTCATAGGTCTAACAAGTGCAGGAAGTTAAAGACGGAAGGATAACGAGTGGCTTCATCCCCCAAACAGAGGATCCATCCACCACCCATTATCCTGCCTATTGTTCAAGGATTCATGATCCTTAGCCCTAATTACTATTGTTCAAGATACAACCCATCATTGTTCAACAAAAACAAAATAAACTATCAAACTTAAAAAATGGGCTCCGGCTACGTCTAGAAATGTCCTTCATCGCCCATCCATGCAGCTTACACCTTGGCTGCATCACCATCTCCTCCAGCTCCAGCATCCTTCACATGATCCTTGCCACTGCCACCGGCCTCGATTGCCAAAACCTCATCAGCCTCTTCTTCATCCTCCAACTCAGCCAGCCTAGCCTTCCAGCCCTCCATGTCCCAGTTGCTCCTGTCAAAAGTAGGATCCTGAGCTTCTTGGGCCATCTGCAACTTGGTCTTGTACATGGCAATGGCAGCGGAGACTTTAGCATCCTGCATGATCTCGTGCTTCTCATAGTCAGCATTGATCTGAGCTGCAACCACCTGAGTTTTGGCATCATTGAGGTCCTTTTTGAGG
Organism: Helianthus tuberosus; assembly: GCA_030545235.1. NCBI lineage: Eukaryota > Viridiplantae > Streptophyta > Magnoliopsida > Asterales > Asteraceae > Helianthus > Helianthus tuberosus. Next base: position 9,381,673 of record CM060443.1, read on the forward strand.
GAAGCAATCTTGTGATCCTTGAGCACCGCCACTTTTTGGAGGTCAGAATATTTCTCCTCAATCTCCTCGACGTTCCCAACATAGTCCTCAATTTCAGTAAATTTCTGCAAAGAAGACAATGCAAAGTTCAGGATCACGTGATCCTCAAGTGGGCAGGATAATTAAGCAAAGTCAATGATCCTTACCTCAGCAAAGTACTCGAGGAATTGATGGCGGATCAGAGGCAAGCCTTCTAGGTTCTCAGCTTCAGAGGTCTTCCTTTTCTTTCCACCTCTTCCCTTTGAAGTGGTTGCCTTGGGGATAGTGACAGAGGGGCTTGCAGCAGACTTTTTCTTTGAGGATCTGACGGTGTCAAGGTCAGTGACACTGAATTTGGAGGCAGACTTTGATGACTTTCCAACACCTACACACCCAAAACAGATAAGTATCCTTATCCCATTTCTATTTAACTATTTATTTAAACATTTAATTATGCAAAAAAACAGGATACTTACTCGACATAGTGACAGAACCTGAGGATACTTCTTGAGAATCCTGGGTGTTTGTTTTAAATGATCTTCTTGCAGGATCAAGTCTCCGGAAAGCGGCGAGCCTTTCCTGTGTTGCAGGTGTTGTGATGAGGTGTGCGACAGTGATAGCTGCAAAATAGAAATAAAAGGACGTTAGTGATCCTTAGACAGAAACAAGCTTATTCGGTGATCCTTCTAAGGATCCTCTATCCTACCATGGGTGGTCCATTTTCTAGGCAAATCCTTTCCATCAGGGATGGAATCCCTTCTGAAAAAGAAGAATCGCCGCTTCCAGTTGGTGTCATTCTTAGTTGCTTTGAAGATGGGGTGTTCTTCACCAGGTTTATGTTTTAGTAGATATCGGTGGGATCCATGGCTAACGAGGTCATACATCTCAGCAAACTCCGGCATTCCCAGATCAATTCCTTCTTGCTCAATGATCCTTTCAAGGGTATATAGGACCCTCCAGATCATTGGCATCGCTTGAATGTAGGAGATGCCGGTGAGAGAGAAAAGACTGGGTAAATTCAGGGAAAGGATACGAGTATCCTATTGTGAATTGAGTAACAAGGAAAGCTACCCAGGTTTCAGAAATATAATCACTTAGAACTGTGGGATCAAATGGTTTGAAATTGGTGCTTGCCGGAAAGTAGTGTCGGATCCTATCTATCTGTGGATCGTTAAAGCAGCATTTTTCTTTCGCCGAATCTTTGATGATCCCCTGGCTCTTAAGAGGACTGTCTTTTGTGTGATCCTTAGCCGGAGAAGATCTTAGCATCATCTTGCTCGTGATGGTAGAAAAGAAGATGAACGGAGAAAGAAAACGTAAAGGGAGAAGAGGAAAAGAGATACCTGCTTGATCTTCGAATGTGGATTTAAAGGGAGTCTCTCTTGAATTTAAATGCAAATTGATCCCTATCCCTAACTTCAATTTATAATGATGATTTTGCAGGATAGTCACCTCAATGACGTCATGCTCGTAACGGCTAGTCCGACTACAACGGCTAGTTATCCGTTGATTAGTTGCGGATAAGAACAAAAAATATAACTCGATTATTTACAATTTACTCCTTATATTTTGGGGGCAATTGTTAGGGGAGGATTTTCCAATGATCTGTGATCCTCAATAACTGTTGGGTTTAGTGATCCTCACTTCTGTTTGAATTAGTGATCCTCAGAAGTATTGCAGGATCAGGATCATGGATCATCATAAGGATCCTTATACTAACGATTGTCTGTTGTGAATGTAATGTTGTTTTGCAGGAGTACGAGCTTGGACTTGGTCTTGGCGATATTCCTGGAGCATATTCCATTTTTATTCCGCACGTGCATGGCTGAAATGGACGTTGTGGAGGTCGTGGAGGACTTGCACCATTTGCGGAATGTTTGTTAGCTTAGATATTTTCCATTTTTAAAAGGGGTAGCGAGCTAAATAGAAAACATTGGGCTATTTTTAGCTTAACACACACTAGCAACTGCTCTCACTAGCTCTCGGCAATTCACTTGGCAATTTCATACACTTTCTGCACGTTACACTATAGTGATCCTTGTAATTAGCTCGCTATCATCCGAAGTTGTAATACATTTCTCGTTTAATTGGAGTTGGTGATCGGTAGTTTCCATCACCCGAGGTTTTTTATGCCGGAGATCAATCATTGATCAAGGGCTTTTTCCTCGTATAAATCTTTGTGTCACTTATTCATTTCATTTCTGAGTGATCCTTAGTGTTGTTCATATATTCAAGCATCATACCTCACAACAGAAAGTTTGGTTGCATTATCATTGCTTGATTTTTGACCAAAACAAGTTTCGTCCTGCTGTTGTATGTATCCTGCTGTTGCATGTATCCTGTCATCTGCAAAATCAAAGTATAAAGATCACTGTTAGTAGGTGTAGAGGAAGAAACAACAGTTGGTTTTATGAAAACGGGGGTAGTCTTCTTCGGAGCATTCTCAGCATTCTTCTGGAATGCAGGAGAAACAGGGGGCAAAGATGGAATGCCCTGTGATGAGGTAACCGCCGACATGGAACTTGAAGTAGTTTTTCCCTGAGAAGCTGTGTGGTTGAAGGTAATGCACAAAAATGAATGAAAGTTTTCAGGAATGAAGCACCGATTGCCCCACGGTGAGCGCCAAACTGTTTTGGTCAAAAATCACACAAGGATAATGTAACCAAATCTGATTTTTGTGAGGTTGAGTGCTTATTGTGTTGATCAAATGTATGAATGAATAGAAAATGAAATCAACGATGAACACCGAGATTTATAGGAGGAAAAAGCCCTTAATCTTTAGAAGATCCCTGGCATAAAAAACCTCGGGTGATGGAAACTACCGATCACCAACTATATTGCTGAAACAATAATAATGATCCTTGTACAACTTCGGAAGAAAACAAGCTCAATACAATGATTTGTTAAAGTGTGTGTGTGTGTGTTTTGCTAAGAGTTTGCAGAGAGTTGTGTGTTTTTGGTGTTGTATTCGAATTATCTATAAAAATGAGATGTTTTCCCCTTTAAAGATAGAAAAATATATAGTAACCAACTTTCCGAAAAATGTGGAAGTCACCCATGTTCTCCAAAACGGTTACTTTTCATCAAGCACGTGCCTATGAAGCATATTCTACGAGATTCCAGCAAAGACTAAGTCCATGTCGTCCATTACCTGTATATAAACATTAAAACATGACAAATGTTAAAAACATAAACAATAGTAAGGATCTTGGATCCTCAGACTCCCTGCATCATCCGTTAAGGATCCGTGATCCATGCCCAGTCTCAGGATAGATGATCCTTAGCATAAAATTCATGCCCTAACAAAGTATCTCTTCAAATGGACAACATTCCAAGCTCTTGGTAGCAAATCACCTTCCATTGTTAGTAACCGATATGCCCCCTTTCCTGCCTCAGCTTCAATAAGATAGGGGCCTTCCCACTTTGGTGCTAACTTGCCATCCGCGGGATTTGTGGTATTTTGGAATGCTTTCCTCAACACCATGTCACCAACTTGAAACTTTCTGATCCTGACATTCTTGTTATAAGCTCCAGCCATCCTTTGTTGATAGCTAGCCAATCTTATCCTTGCCAAATCCCTGAGTTCTTCTATGGTATCCAAGTCTTGAACCAAGTTTTCAATATTTCCTTGAGGATCACGGATGCTTGTTCTTGCAATAGGGACTACCATCTTTGTAGGGATCACTGATTCAGCTCCAAACACTAAGGAGAATGGAGTCTGACCAGTAGCATTTTTGGGAGTTGTTCTATCAGCCCATAGTACATATGGTAGCTCTTCCGCCCATTTCCCCTTTTTGGATCCAAGCTTCTTCTTCAAGTTTTTGATGATGATCTTGTTGGATGATTCTGCTTGACCATTAGCTTGTGGGTGAACTGGTGTTGATGTTATCATCTTAATCCCCCAACTGTCACAAAAGTTAGTAGTTCTACTCCTAATAAATTGGGATCCATTGTCACAAACAATTTCAGAAGGAATACCAAATCTGGTAATAATGTTTCTTTTAACAAAGGATATCACTTCTTTTTCTCTGACTTATGCAAATGCTTCAGCTTCTATCCATTTGGAAAAGTAATCAGTCATGGCAAGCATAAACACTTTTCCTCCTGGTGCTTTTGGAAGTTTACCAACTATATCCATTCCCCATCTCATGAATGGCCAAGAAGAGGGTATAGGATGCAGGAGCTATGCTGGTTGATGAAGGATATTGCTATGTCTTTGACAAGCATCACACTTCTTTACATAATCCACGACATCCTTCTTCATGGTAGGCCAATAGTATCCTGTCCTAAGGATCCTTGAGGACAGTGCTCTGCCCCCAGTGTGGTTTCCACAATCCCCTTCATGAAAATCCTTTAGGACTTCCTGAATCTCTGGATCCTCGATGCACCTTGGATATGGACCTGCAAGAGATCGTTTATATAACATGTTATTTAATATTGTAAATTGAGATACCTTGACTTTGAAAGCTCTAGGATTTTCTCCTGTAGGAATCTCTCCATGTTGTATATATCTCATGATTGGAAGGATCCAGGATCCTAAATTTGACTGTGCATCATCACTAGGTATGAGTGCAGAATCCTCCACTATTTCCATAGCTGTGTGATCCTCAATAGCAGGAGCCAAAATGTGGATAATGGGAATTTTAATATCCTCTGGGATCTTCAATGATGATCCAAGGTTGGCTAGAGCATTAGCTTCTGCATTTTCTTCCCTTGGTACCTGTGTCAAACTGAAAGAAGCAAAAGAGTCTGCCAATTTCTTGACTATCTCAAGATATTTGATTAGTTTTTCACCTTTAACAGCATAAGAACCATTAAAGTGGTTAGTGATCCATAAAAAATCTACATGTACGTCAAGATACCTGATCCTCATATGCTTGGCAATTTGCAAACCAGCTATTAAGACTTCATATTCAGCCTCATTGTTAGTAGTTTGAAACTCACAAGCAATTGAGTTGGGTATTATGTCCCCCTGTGGCGATTTTAGTAGTATGCCTAGTCCAGTTCCTTTGACATTAGAGGCTACATCTGTGAAGAGTATCCAAGGATCCTTAATCTCTTAAAGCTGTTGAACTTCCAATTCAGCTTCCCTTTGTAGATAGCTACTGAAATCAGCCACAAAGTCAGCTAAGGCTTGAGATTTAATGGCAGTTCTTGGTTCATATCTGATATCATAAGCACTAAGCTTAACTGCCCATTTTGACATTCTTCCTGGCATTTCAGGTTTCCTGAGAACATTCTTGATTGGAAAGTTAGTTTTAACAATAATAGCATGTGTTTCAAAATAATGGCGTAGTTTAGTAAATGCCATAATTAAAGCAAGGATAAGTTTTTCTAAATGAAAATACCTGGATTCAGCATCAAGCAAACTTTTACTTACATAATATACATGATGTTGTGTACCTTCATGATCCTTAACAAGGACTGCACTTACTGCCTTAGAAGAGACTGCCAAATATAAGGATAATATATCCCATTTTTCTTGTTTCATTAATGCTTGGGCTGAGGATAGGTAATCCTTAATGGCCTTGAGAGCATTCTCATGCTTTTCAGTCCACTCAAATTTCTTGTTCTTTCTCAGAATGTCATAGAATTCCTTGCATTTCTCTGATGACTTTGAGATGAACCTGTTCAAGGCTGCGATCCTTCCTATCAATCTTTGCACATCCTTGGCATTTGCAGGAGACTTGATGTTCACAATCGCCTTGATTTGCTCTGGACTTTCCTCTATCCCTCTTTTTGTCGCCATATACCCTAGAAACTTGCCAGCCTTTACACCAAAGTGGCACTTGGAGGGATTCAATTTCATATTGTATCTATCAAGGATATCAAATGCTTCCTCCAAATCTCTAAGGTGATCCTCAGCTCTCTCGGACTTAACCACCATGTCATCTATATAGACTTCCATTGTGTGTCCAATTTGTTCTTTAAACATCATATTAACTAGCCTTTGGTATGTAGCACCTGCATTTCTTAGTCCAAAGGGCATAGCAATATAACAATAGATACCAGTAGGGGTCATAAAGGCTGTATCCTCTTGATCAGATGGTTCCATCTGAATTTGTTGGAATCCAGATGAAGCATCCATGAAAAGTTAACAACTCATGACCCGCAGTAGCATCCACCATGGAGTCAATGTGGGGTAATGGGAAAGGATCCTTGGGACATGCCTTGTTTAAATCAGTGAAATCGACACATACCCTCCACTTTCCATTTTTCTTTTGAACAACAACCACATTGGCTAACCATCTTGGATACTTAACCTCTCTAATCATACCTGCTCTGAGCAGTTTATCTACCTCCTCCTGGATGATGGCATTCCTCTCAGGTGCAAACTTCTTCCTTTTTTGATGTATGGGTTTGAACGACCTGTCAATGCCAAGTTTATGAGTAATAATATATTTAGAAATACATGTCATGTTATCATGCTTCCAGACAAAGGTAGCTTTTCTTATCTTTAGGAAGGATGCTAGATCCTCTTCAATATTGTTGAGGATCCTGAATCCTATAAAAACTTTGGATTCAGGATCCTGAGGATCCATCAAGATATCTTTGACATCTTGCTCTCTTGCCTCCAGGACATCTTTTGGAGGATACTTTAATTGCTATTGTTCCCTAGGTCTTGAGGCTGGTTTCATTGATGAAGTGTAACAATTTTTAGCTTCTTGTTGGTCACTTTCTATCTTCACCACACCCCATGGAGTAGGGAGTTTGACACATTGATGATATGTAGATGGAACTGCTTTTATGTCATGTATCCATGGCCTGCCAAGGATAACATTGCAACAGGATAAGCAATCTATAACACAAAATTTTTTAAAAGAATTAACTCCCTCAATGTAAATGGGAAGTTTAATGTCCCCCAAAGTGTTCTTGGTTTCTCCACTGAATCCCACAAGAACTGATGATCTTGGGATAATTTTTGATTCAGGGATATTCATCTTTTTTAGGACATCAAGTTGAATGATGTTCACTAAACTTCCTCCATCTATGAGAATCCTGTGAACCAAATGGTTGGATATAAACAAAGTAATAACAAGACCATCATGATGAGGATCCTGAACATCCACACGATCATCCTCATCAAAAGATATAACTTTCTCCTGTGTAAGGATTGAAGTTCTAATGGGTCTGTCACCATTATCCATCTTTGTTTCTTTAGCATGCCTCTTGGCGGCTGAAAAGGAAGTGCCACATATGTCTGATCCACCAGATTTGAAGTTGATAATTTGTGCATCAGCAGGAGGAGCTGGAGCTCTTTCTGGAACCTTTTCAGGATCCTGGATCATTGACTTTTTACTTCCAAATAGCTCCTTCAAATGCCCTTTGCTTAACAAATAACCAATCTCTTTCCTGAGTGCTATGCATTCATCAGTGAAATGACCGAAATCTTCATGATAGGCATACCATTTGGATTTGTCTTTTGTGGCAGCTGATTTATCATTCTTTCTGGGCCATCTTGCTTTTTCACCTAGATTCTGCATTGTAAGGATTAGTTCATTATTATCAACAGCAAAGCAATATTCAGAAATGGGTGGATAATCTTCATCATCCTCCTCTTGCTCTACTACATGCACATTTGGATTATCAGACTTGTTGTATGATTTAGATTTGTTATTCCTGAAATAGGATCCTTGCTTTTCCTGCTTTGAGGATCCTGACAGTCTCTCCTGGATCCTTTTATCATCCTCTAATCGGATGAATCTAAAGGCCCTGGTTCTTACTTCATCAAGATTCCTGCAAGGGGTCATAACAAGATCATCATAGAACTGTGAATCCTTAAGTAAACCCATTTTGAAGGCTTCTACAGTCGTAGCTATATCCAATTTAGGAATTTCTAAGGATTCTCTACTGAATTTAGTGATATAATCTCTAAGTGATTCATTTTGACCTTGTGTTACCCTATATAGATCACTAGTTAATCGTTCAAATCTTCTACTACATAAGAATTGGCTATTAAACAAATTAACTAGATTAGCAAATGAAGTAATAGAGTAAGGGGGAGACTTAGCAGCCATTTAAGAGCTGATCCTGTCAGTGTGGATCCGAAACCCTTGCATAGACATGCTTCTTTCAGCCTTTTCGGAATGGGGTTGATTTCCATTCTATCCCTGTATTGAGCTACATGCTCTTCTGGATCAGTTGTACCATCGTAGAGCTTCATGTTTGGTGTTTGAAACCTCTTTGGTATTTCAGCATCACAAATAGGTGGTGCGAAATGAGATATCATGTGGCTTCCATCTGGAATTTCAGGAATGGGTTTAACCACTCCTGGAACACTGGATATCATATCCTTGAGCTTTTGTAACTCTCTAGCCATAGCTTGGTTGATTCCTGTATCCTGCACAAAGCCATGGTTAGTATTATAAGTAGTATTTAAAGTGTTACCTCCTGATGGATCCAAGGGTGGAATTCCTGATGTGAATCCATATTGATGTGATTCTGGCATGATTGAGGGACCAGACGAAGCAATAGTCTGCATGGGTATGAAGTCTCCCAGGTGAATTTCTAAACTTCCGGGTTGTACACTCCTTAAGGATCCTTGATCCTAAAAGATGTTGGATCCTTGATACACCTAAGTTGGGGGTCTTGGAGGATAATCCATGGATCCGTGAACCTGGGATGAGAATCCTTGAACCTGAGAGGAGGATCCTTGAACCTGAGAGGAGGATCCTTGACCCTGAGATGGGGATCCTTGAACCGTATGCGTTCCCATATATCCTCCAGAACTGAAAAAGGATCCTTGATGCTGGAAGGAGGATCCTTGAGGCTGAAGAGAGGATCCTGAAGGCTGAAAGTAGGATCCTTGAGCCTGTGTCATTGCCGATGATCCATAGCGTATACTCGATGATCCACCCTGGTATTGAACGCCTGATGCTGTGGAGCGCTGGACTGTTATGGCTGGGGAATCAAAATTCAGTGATCTAGGCATCAATGGAGAGTGATCCTCCGCTGATCTCTTCAATTTCTTGATTTCATCAATTTCTCAAAGGATCCTGTCAATAGTTATGTCCTGCTGCTGCATGTAATCCTTCATCTGCAAAATCAAAGAATAAAGATCATTGTTAGTAGGACCAGAAGAAGCAGCAGTAGTTGGTTTTGAGAAAACGGGGGTTTGTTTCTTCGCAGCATTCTCAGCATTCTTCTGGGATCCAGAAGGTGCAGGAGGCAAAGGTGGAATGCCCTGTGAAGAGGTGATCGCCGGCATGGAGCTTGAAGTGTTTTTCACTTGAGAAGCCATGTAGTTGAAGAGAGTGAAGAGAAATGAATTAAATGAACGAAATTTCTCAGAATTGAAGCACCAATCGCCCCACGGTGGGCGCCAAACTGTTTTGGTCAAAAATCACACAAAGATAATATAACCAAATCCGATTTTGTGAGGTGTGATGCTTGATTAAATGATTAAACGTATGAACAAAGAAAGAATGAAATGAATGTTGAACACAAGGATTTATATGAGGAAAAAGCCCTTGATCAATGAATGATCTCCGACACAAAAAACCTCGGGTGATGGAAACTACCGATCACCAACTATATTAAACAAACAGTGTTTACAAATCGGGATGATAACAAGCTTGGGACAAGGTTCACTAGTGTGCAAAAAGTATGTAATCGCCGAGAGTTGTTGAGAGCTCGAGTGTTGTGTGTGTTGCTAATAATTCCTATGTCTAAACAAGCTTGCTATCCCCATTAAAAATAGTAATTAGCTAAGCTTACTAACAATCCGAAAAAGATGCGAGTCCCCCACGTTCACCATAACGATCGAAGAGCTTGTGCATGTGCAGAATAATGAAGCATATTCCCCTAGAATCTCGGTTGAATAAGTCCTATTCGAATAGTCCTGCAAAACAAGTTCAAATATAATGGAAACAATTGTTAGTATTAGGATAATAATGAGGATCCTGGATCCTTATTCCTGCAACGACTTCTGAGGATCCTTAACTCAAACTGAACTGAGGATCCGTGATCCTGGCTGCACTTGAGGATCCGTGATCCATATGCTTAGAAATTCTATCCCTAACATTTATTATAAGCAATCATCCAGTTGTGTTTGTATTTTTGAGATTTGTAAGAGAATTGATATTTATTTGTAACAAGATTGGTATTTATTATCAATGATTGTTGTCTATTTGTCATATATCATTTAAAGTATGAAGATATATTAATTGTTGTTAGGGTTCTCTCATTTATTACAAAATTTGGTATATTAAAAATGTATAATATTTGGGATATTAATTGCTGTTGTAATTCAGGTTTAGTTAATTTTGAAGTTGTGTGAATTTTTTTTGTAATAACAACTATGTTACACCTCTTTTTTTTCTTATGCAGTGGTAATATAGTGCGTTGTACAGTGTGGAATGAATACGCCCAACAGTTTAAAGATTTCTTGGATAAAAAAAATCGAATGATAATGTGATGGCTATCATTCAACATGCAAAGATTAATGAATGGCAGGGTAATTTCGTCAATATAATTGATTGTTTTATTATTGTAGTCTAATTAATTGATGGTTATCTATATCCAAATTGTTTAGGAAAATTCACTGTTCAGAATGATAAGTTTGGAACACGTATCTTTCTTAATCTAGAAATCGATGAAGTTAGACAGCTCAGGAAGAGGTATTTATTCAATTCATGTGTTTGAATATTTTCAGAATATTATTATTATTATTATAATATTTATTGTCATGTGATTTTCTTATTCATTGTACAATTAATTTTATAGCCTTTTGGTACAACAAGTCCAAGCTGGTGGTTCTTCTTCTCAATCGATACTGTCATCTCAAACTGTTTTTCCTGTCCGGCAAGAATTTCTGATAGATTTCCCAAAGAAATATGTTGATGACATTATTGAGATCGAATCGGTTTGAATAATTCACATAAATATATACACTTTCTGCAATTTGAGATTTTTTTATAATATATATATATATATATACGCTTTTGCAGTGTGTGTCTATATATATATAGACACACACACACACACAGAGTTTGAATAATACAGTTGAATTTATTGATATCATAGGCAATGTCATGTATGGTAGTTGCAACTATCAAGATTGTTCAAGAAAACTATGGTTGGTTTTATCCTGCTTGTCGAAAGTGTTTTAAGAAGGTGCTGACTAAAACTGAGTATTTGCAATATGCTCAAACTATTTCAGAGTCGGTGATGAACCTGGCGCCCACTTCTTTGGTCTGTCCCAAGTGTGAAGAAGAATGTACATCCATAACCATAAAGTAAGATTACGCGGATGTTCCAATTATTTATCGTTTTTCAGCTATATACACTTTTTAGAATGCAGATTTTCTAACTTTTTAAAACATTTTCTATATATTTCAGGTTCAAGGTTCATGTGAGGGTTCAAGATGAAACCGGTAGTGTGACATTTGTAATGTTTGATAAAGATGTTATCAAGATTGTTGGTTCAACTGCAAGTGACATAAGAGAATGCCAAGTGAAGTCTAATGATACTGAAAGTTTTCCATACGAGCTCACTCGGTTGCTCGAAACACAGTCCAAAAAATATGTGACAATCCGGATATATTAGATGAACTGGTTGCGGATAATGTTATTGCTGGTGATATTGCTGATGAGGTATGATGTTACTAACCGTTCAAACATTAATGGTTTCAAACATGAAATCTGTTACTAAGTGTTCCATAGTAAAATCCAATTCCTTAATGTTTTTATACTCTGTTATTAGGTAAGTCAAGAAGTTTCGGACTCGAAAGCCGTGCAACTATCTGAAGATTTACAGAGGGGCGGTGACTCGATTTCCAAGGTGAGTTTGGATTGTATAATAGCTTTTACTTCACTTTGTATTATATAAATCCGAATTTAATACTTTAGTAGTTGTTTTGTGATTTAATTCAAGGATGTGTTCTCTGTTACTGCCAACTCTTCTAGCGTTGAAGTCGAGAAGGATTCGGGAATGTAACATCCCAAAACGCGAATTTTAAAGTTCACTAGAACGATACCATATTTAATTAAAATAAATATAATAACTAAGTTATTAAACTTGGTTATATGTCTAACAAAACAATCAAGGGAAGGAATTTGCTACAATTGTGATCAAGTATTAACTATAGGGGCCAAGGATGTCAAAAAAGGGGAAAGTTTATGTTTAATTAAAAATAAAAGTAAAACCCAAGAACACACACTAAGTGTGTGTGGGTGTGCGTACGATCGCACAGGGGAAGAAGGAGAAAGGGGTGCAAACCCTAATTTAGGAAAAATCTTTAAATTGAAAAGGGAAATTGGCTCTAATCTGATGCATGGACCTAAATACATGATCATCTAGCCCTAACAAACACATGGTAAGTTGTAATTTTGTATTTGATGATTTTTGTATGAAGTGGGTTATGTAGTAATTCGCGAATTTGTATGAAATTAGGCATGAATATTGGTTAGAATCATCATATAGAAGGTTAATTGTGTTTTATTTTGCTCACTAGAATGATTTGAAGTGAAACCCACTTGATGTAGGATTATGATGAAACTTGATGATCATGATGGTGAAAGAATTGATGTAATATTGAAGTATGAATTGTGTATTAGAGTAAATTGATAAATGAACTTGATTTAGAATGAAAGCTATGTAAAATTTGTGGAATTTGATAAAAACTAAATCTGTCTAGAAAGTTATAGCCGAATGTAATCGGCTGTAACTGAGTGAAATCTTGTCAAAAACTGATGTTTATTGAGTTTGTGATGAACTCCCAGGAAAAACCTTTCAAACCCACCTGGAATTGCTTTTTTTCGACGAAAAATGAACGTTTTATGAATTTTTCCGTATCGAAGGTTCAGGCTGCATTTTCTGGCAGAATTTGCAGCCCATTACAAATGTCATAACTCAATCTAGGAATTGTGTTATGATCTCAAATTTTTACTGCAGGTAGCTTCAGCTGATTCCAAAAATCTCCAACTGGAATTTCGTCAATCGGATAAACGATGAATTTTAAATGAATTTTTCCGTAAGCTGCAGTCAGAAGTGACGAATCTGATTGCAGCTTAGTAAATGAATTTTTATAAATTTTTGGTAGAGAGTTCGACTCTAAAAATTTAATATAAGGATAACCCCTCCGAGGGATACGTCACATAAAAAGATTGTAATTTTTGCAAGCTCGTAAGTATAGTAAACGGACGCCGCAAAACAGCCTATTATGATGTCATGAGTATATGAGATTAAGCTGAAAGTTAAAATGATAAATCGTTGACTCTGAAAGTCAACTACGCATAAGGAACATGGCTAGACTTGTTGTTGTGATTATAAGATTATAGATAATCGTATGGTACATGGTATATAAATATGTGATAAATGGAATGACATGATGGATTATATGGGTTTGAAAGGATGTGAAATCGGGTACATGTCGTATGCTTGTTAGGAATGATTAATGCAAGTTGAATATGAAATTGTACAAATGTATGCTCGTTATCAAAGTACAATGATGTATGCTAACAAGAATGTTTTGGTGATAACCTGAAAGCGTAGGAGCCATGTCAACATGGACACGAGCATTGAAGGGCAATGGGTCAAAGGTAAATACGGAAGCTATGCACGAACTCGGACGCACGAGGTAAGTGATTCCGATTCACTTCTTAGTATGTATGTAGAATTTAATAATTATAAGTGTGGAAAATTATGCAAGGACTATATAATGAATGAGAGCATTAATGTATGTGTTATTTTAGTATAACAAAGGAGTTATTAATAACGAAGGTAAACTAGTAGGACTAAACGGGTCGAATAATGGTATAAAGGGATTTATAAGCCGTTTGCTTATAAATCAGCTCTTGATGCGACCTGAGGTGATAAATGGAATTACTAAGGTAGGAATAATTATTGAGACTGAAAGTGGTTAGTTATGTCATAAATAAAATGGTAAAATAAAACGGGTCGATTAATGGCTTGAAGGATTTATAGGTCCTTATCTTATAATTCAGCTTTTGATGTGAGTTAGGATGGTAAACGGATCCGTAATTAAATTACGGACACGTAAAAACAAGAATTACGTAAAACGGATGTCTAGAGCAAAAGTTATGCAACGTTAAGTTAAAGTTTTTGGTTAGAATTCATAGCTGGACACCATATGCAGTAACAAAGGAAAACAGTCTGTCGAAATAGGGCTGTCACGCTACGCGACAGCAATTCGGTTTCACCGTCGCGCACCGTGACATCTGTCGCGCCCCGCGAGCGCCAGGGCAGGGGTTGTCGCGCCCTGCGAGGGCCAGTTAGCTGGCAAATCTTGGTTTTTCTTGTTGATTTTGCAACCGGACTTGATGTTTGAATGATTTTTAATGTTTCATAACTTATTTTAAAGCCGGTTTTTGTACATAAGAGATATTATGAGCCTCCGGATAGTGAAAGTACGGATTTTTCTTCTTGTTAGTGAAGGAAATGTAAATGTAAATGTAAATGTAACCGAGTCTAGGAACGAATAGGTATGCGAGACTATAGGTATAGAACCTATATTATAGAAGGTTGTGATTATGACAAGAAGCATAGATATATGTGAATAATAGCGGTAAGCGAGAGCTCGTATGTATGTGTGCGTGTACGAATGTGTGCGTATATATGTTGGTGTATATATTTGTATGCACGTATGAATTAAGAATGTATGCATATATGAATGTAATTCGCTATGAATGCACGTAGGAATTAGTATACATGCATGAATGCGAGATGTTATAAATGTATGAAAGAATGATTTCATTGTGTTTGGGTATTAACGATTGCTAATGGTATGCCTTGAAGTTGGAATGTATGCAGGTAAAAGATCATCGGGTTCATGAGGTACCGAACTCGAAAACAGAACGAGAAACTATGAGAGGATAGTTGAATGAATCAAAGTTTATATTCTTGAATGTTATTTGATATTAAATTATATGAGAATAAATGTCGTAAGATGTTGTTAACGACTAATGGTTAAGTTGTATGGGATGTCCACAGGTATTACACGGATTTCTTCTACCACGAACGAAGAGAAGCGGGCATAGATCGAGTCGAGAGCAAGGATTGTACGGAAAGAACGGTCACATAACTTTAATTTTGTAACGCCTTAAAGTGTTAATCGAAAGTTAATGTTTTATATTTATTTTAGTTAATGTTTGACATTTCATATTTGAGCCTTTATGTAAGTTATGTGTCTAATAAAGAAAGAAAATTTTAAGGCTCTTTTTCCGCTGCGTCGTCTTTAAGTTATTACTTGTTAGGGTGTTTCAGGGAACCAGTCCGAATGGCAAGAGAAGCGTTCAGCATGTGGAAAGGTTAAATGTTGGTGAGCTATCTTCGAACAACAAATGAAACCGCAAGAAGCCATCTAAGTTTAACAGTTAGAAGCTTAGAAGTGATTGTTATATTTTGGTGTTTGTTTAAATGTCTTTTGGTGAATGGATTCCTAAGTAACGGTTTGTTGAACTGGTTTTTATGTTTTTGCTTTGTTAAGCTTTTGAAACTGAATTATGTATGCATGTGTATGTACTTTGAAAAACATGTATTATGTATTAAGACATATTATGCGACCATAAAATTGGTTTCATAATCTTATTAGGTATATTAGGACCCTTTTCTTTGTACTAAATTAACTATAATGTTACATCATAAGGGTCCTATCAATTAATTTCTAAGGACGCTTTTAAGTGTATCAAAAGATTAAAAGTATGTAAGCACATGTTAGAACATCGTAAAAGTGTCCTAATATGTTTTTTAGGACTCTATTTTGTTTGTTCAAAGACATATTACGCGACCATAAAATTGGTTTCATAATCTTATTTGAGATGTTAGGACGCTTTTTTAGTTCCGGGACTTATTACGACCCCTTTAGATGAAACGCTTTTACCGTTGGTCCTATTCAATGAAAGGTCCTATAAAATAGCATTTTAGGACGCTTTTGCGCGTACTAAAAACCCAGTTTTCTTGTAGTGTGTATTTAATTATTAATGTCCAAGTTTTGTATTAATCATGTTTGATTATGTATTTACTTATTGATGTCTAAGAACACACATAAGATATGCCAGATAATCTGGTTTTAGACATCTTTTGTCGAGATCAAGTTTTGTAAAACATTTTCACTTACCAAGCAATGTCGACGTCTTTGAACTGAGATCAAGTTTCAATGTCTTAATGAAAATACAATGTCATTTTTTTGGTTATGTTTGAATTGATATTTTCTACTTGATATTCAACAATCTATAATAACATGATAATGGTAGTTTCATTTCGAGTCATATACTTTTAAACAATTTTATTGTAGTAATGTATATTATTATAGATACTTAAGTTTTTTTCTTAGTAAAATCATATAGTTAGTTATAAAACAGGTTTAAACTTATCCTCTGTTTGCACAAACATGATTTGAAGTCAATCAATTTGGTGGTTATAATATTTATGATTAAGTTTGTGTGTATTTCATGTTACCTATAGATATACATTGTACAAGGGCCCAATAGTTTAAATAACTATGTCTGAATCCATGGGTTGTAAATATATTCACAACATTTAACTAACATGGTGAAGAAGCCCAATAGGAAAATTAGGTAAGTTCGAAGACTTCTAATTAGACCTCCGTTCTTTTGGTGAAATCTCCAATTCACCCACCTGAATCACACGAATACATACGATAGCACCTCAAAGATTTCCCGGATAAGATTTTCGTATTCTCTTGGCAAGGAATCGAACTAAATCTCCACGGTATGGGTTTTGTAAACAATTAAAGTTATTGTTAACACCTTCCCTGCGATTGGCCAGTTTGTTTTTGAACAATTAATGCTGTTGTAATATTCCAATTTTGTTTAGTGAGCATTGTTGTTATGTTTTTAATCAGGATACGTATTAATATTTTATCTCTTTGATTGTTGTGTTTATTAGTGTAATACTTTAATCTAACAATGATAACCCTAAATTCGTTGGTTAAACAGTTATGGATACAAATAACTATTTTTTGCAACGAAATAGAGAGTATCTTCCACGGTACACAACATAACAGTCTAAAGATTCTCGCCAGAGAAGAAAGTCTATGTTAAAAAATCTTAGAAACAATAGTGTGGGTCGTCTTAAAGGTACATCTGCAAGTGTTGATACGATTCCATTATCTGATGTTTCAAATACTACGAACAATATTGGAGGTATGTTTTTGTACAATGTATTTTGTATATCATATATATTTGTTGCATTATATTATGTCAAACTTATGTGATACGGTTTCATCCTTCATTAAAAGGTGTCCATGAAGTTTGTACAAGTGGTAATAGCGCATCTAAGTTAACACCCAATCGCACTGACG
This sequence comes from Helianthus tuberosus, assembly GCA_030545235.1. Classification (NCBI taxonomy): domain Eukaryota; kingdom Viridiplantae; phylum Streptophyta; class Magnoliopsida; order Asterales; family Asteraceae; genus Helianthus; species Helianthus tuberosus. The sequence continues at coordinate 9,398,976 of CM060443.1, forward strand.
TGTTGAGTGAATCATCTTCTAAAAGGATAGGTAAACAAATGTCCCACTTCAAAGGTTGATTAGATTAGGTGATGTTTTTATTATTATTTTTTATTTAAATGTCTTAATTCATTGAATGTTATTGTTAGAAGCATCAATCTTACAAACTGAGTCAGTTAATGTAAAGTGCACTCCCCACAACTTTGATCGAGGATCTCTCCGTATGGTCCTGTCACCATCAACGACTCTTGGTAATTCATCAATCCCTTTTTTAACGACATCATGATTTTCATAGCTGCTCACTATGTTTAATTTACAGTCAAATCAGCACACCAGGATGAAGTTGCTGGTCAAAATTCCGCACATGGTTGGCAAAGGTTCATTAGTGGTCCTCTACCAAAATTTGATTTATCTACCGCTGCCAATGAAACCAATATATCTTCATTGTGCGTAAAGCGTTATTCTTCAAATACAATTGACAGAAGTCCATTATCAAATATTACAAATGGTATGGTTTACACGTTTATTTAAATTTATACAAATATGTATATATAATCATATATGTAACACCCCAAATTACAATATATTATTCACTGATTGTAACATATTGTGCATCCAGTAATGTAAATTGATCCAGTTTCTCTGATATATTTTAGTATTTCATTCTACCTTAACTAATTTGTATCAACATTTATGGAAGGTTTAAACAATCTCTAATGTTTTTTTCTTACCAGTGGCATGTGGTAGGAAAAGGTCCACTAGGATTGAAACTCTCCCTGCTATGAATTCTGATATTAGGACGTCTCAAAAGCTGCCAAAATCTTCGTTATTAGATAATAATGGTATGTTCCTTCTCATTTCTTATAATTTATAAAATATAGATAAATGAGGTTTAAGTGGCGTTTAGTTTATCTACGATTCATGCTAATTCTTTTTATCTATGGATATTGTAGTGCATAATGCGACAGACGTTAATGGTCATTCTCTTAATCAAGGGGAACAGAATCAAAACTCAAACCTTCGTGATGCGTCTCCTAACTTTGATGATTCCATTGCTGATGATATGGCACCCGGTTCTTTGGTTAAAAAGATATATGGTGTTGCACGAGGTAAATAACCATTTAGAGATGTATATATTCTTTATGACCTTCACAGCATCGTGTTAACTTCCTCTTCTTTAATTATAAACGATTATATAATTCTATTTTTTTTTTGGTTGATTTAAATGTGTAGAATATGTTGATCATTGAGATGCAATATTTGTATGTTCTAAGTATCATGCAATGTTATGGAAAGATGAAATGCTTAGGGGGAATAAAGATTCTAAGAAAACCGCTTTTTCTCTTTGTTGTTCTAACGGAGAGATTGAATTGCCTCTGTCACTAGATCCTCCTCCATTACTTCGAAGGATGTATAAAAGTGACAATTCCGAGAGTCGCAATTTCATGAGTAACATTCGTACAATATGATGTTTTCTTTCACATCGCTTGGTGGTAAGGTTGACAAAAGCTTTAAAAATAGCAAAGGTCCTTATGTATTTGGATTACAAGGGCAAAACTATCATTGTATGGGTAGTCTACTTCCGGATGATGGTGAAGAACCAAAGTTCTCACAACTTTACATATACGACTCAGAAAACGAGGAATTGAATCGTCAAAAGGTTGTAAGGTAGATAAAAAAATAGTATACATACTGTAATTGTTTAACTATGACAAGTGTTATTTTTAATAACACCGTGATTTTTTCTTATAGTGTCGAGACAGGGTTCAAAAGATCAGCAAACACTTGTCTTGATATTGCAATCATATCCAGCCTTAAGAAAATGTTGGATTCTTGCAATCCACTTGTGAAGTCATTTAGAATGGTAAGAGAATGTTTTAAAGAAAATGATTGGTGAAATGTAAGACTCAAGCTTATTGGTACAAGAGATAAAGACGGTAGAATTTACAACTTGCCAACCGCATCGGAAGTTGCCGCTTTAGTAATTGGTGATTTTGATGGTGCATTTGATAAAAGGGACATTGTTGTTCAGACAAAGTCTGGTGTTCATCAAAGAATTAGTGAGCTTCATCCTTCTTAACTAGCATTGCAATATCCACTTATCTTCCCATTTGCTGAAGATGGTTTTAGACTTGGTATTAAGCATAGAGGTGTTTCTGTTGACTGTGATATACTTAGAACCAGCACGACAATGAGAGAATTCTTTTGTTACAAAATACAAGATAGAGCCAATGAGTTTTCATTGTTACTTAATGCCCAAAAACTATTCCAACAATTTTTTGTAGATGCGTATACAATGATAGAATCGGCAAGGTTAGACTATATAAAGACGCAACAACCAAAACTTTGAAGTCAAACTTTTAAGAATCTAAATGAAAGTGTTGAAAGTGGAGAGACTGTTGCTTCAAATTGTGGTAAACGAATATTGTTACTGTCATCATTTACTGGTGGTTCTCGATATATGATGCAAAAGTATCTTGATGCTATGGCAATTTGCAAAGCTGTTGGATATCCAGATCTGTTCATAACAATTACATGTAATCCAAATTGGCATGAGATTTGTCGTTGTTTAAATGAAAAAGGCCTAAAACCTCAAGATAGACCGGACATTATCTCAAGGTTATTCAAGATTAAAATCAATCATCTAATACAAGATTTCAAGAGAAATAAATTTTTTGGTGAGATACAAGCAGGTAATTGATTGAAAATGTTTAAAATTGTTATTCATATAATTATCTTACTGACAAGGTTTCCTTTTCAATGTTACACTTATCTACACAATCGAATTTCAGAAACGTGGTTTACCTCATGCTCATATTTGTCTGTTCTTATGTGCGGAGAACAAGTTTCCAACAGCCAAAGAGATCGATCGTGTAATAAGTGCCAAAATACCAGACAAAGAAACTGAACTGGAACTGTATGAAATTGTCAAACATTTTATGATACATGGCCCTTGCGGTACAGATAACCCTAAATGTCCATGCATGGTTAATTTAAAATGTTCTAAAAAATTCCCAAGAAATATGTACACGAGACTTCCATTGATACCGAAGGATATCCTATCTACCGTCGTCGTCCTACAGGAAACACAGTTGAAAAAAATCGCGTCACTCTTGATAACAGGTTTGTAGTCCCTTACAATGCTATTCTACTCAAGAGGTACCAATGCCATATAAATGTTGAGTGGTGTAACCAAACGGGCTCTATCAAATATCTGTTCAAATATATTAATAAGGGTCCGGATAGAGTAACTACTTCTGTTTTCCAAGTCAATAAAACAAATGAAGTTGGGCCAATTACTGACATTCTGTCAAAGAAAACAGAAGTAGATGAAGTTAAAGAATATCTCGATTGTAGATATATTTCTGCCTGTGAAGCTGCTTGGAGAATATTCAAGTTTAATATACATTATCGATATCCAGCAGTTGAAGTATTATCTTTTTATTGTGAAGATGGTCAAAGTATTGTTTATGACGATGATTCAAATCTCTGTGATGTGGTTAGTAACCCCACTGTCAAAATGTCAATGTTCAAGGAATGGATGAAGTGTAACCAAGTTGATGAATTTGCTAGAACATTGAAGTACATAGATTTTCCAAGATATTATGTATGGATACGTAAACTACGAAAGTGGCACCGAAGAAAAAAATCCTTTTGGAGCAGTTGGTAGGATACATTATGTACCTCCGTCACTTGGTGACTGTTATTTCTTGAGAATTTTATTGAATCATGTAAAAGGACCAACAAGTTTTGATGATATTAAAACAGTTGATGGCCAACTTTATGAAACATTTAAAGATGCATGTTTCGCACGTGGTTTGTTGGATGACGATAAGGAGTATATAATTGCAATGAGAGAAGCAAGCACATGGTCGACTTCCGATTTTTTGCGGACACTTTTTGTAACGTTATTGATGTCCAACTCCATTTCTAGGCCTGGATATTTTTGGACACAAACAAAATGTTGATGCATTAATGTCTATCGCCTCCGTCAATTCAAACCGTAGCTGAAACTGTAGAAATCTAGGATTTTATTGTAATATTTAGATAGTATTAGCAAGGTGGCATTTTGGTAATTAATGAGAAATTTCATTAATTCCAAGGCCTATAAATAGAAGCTTTAGTTGTAAAGTGTAAGACTTTTGCTCATTTGGTGATTTAGGAGATTCAAGTCTAGAGAGAGAAAGTCTAGAGAGAGAAAGTACTCTCTACGTGATTCTTGTATTGTACACGTCATATCTTTCAATAGATTCACGGTTCTAGTACGTTATTGTGTGTTCGGTCACGCACGTTCACGGATTCCGCACGTCGAACGTTCATTACGCAATCGAACGGTGTCAAAACCGGTCCTACAAGTGGTATCAGAGCTAGGAGCTCGATTGCACTGATCAAACACATTGATTCGTACCAGATTTCAACGATTCAGATCCAAATTTCATCTATTTCTTCATTTTTTTTCACGTTTATCACGTTCGTACTGTTTTTCGTCAAATTGAAGGGGATTTTACGGTCCGAATCGGCTGATTTTTTAGTATGTTGTGCGAAATTACTTGAATTACAATCCTACAAAGTTTCAGAATCTAATTCCTAGCCGTTTAGGAGTAATTGAAGATTTTCGGTTCGTTTTTGCGTCAAAATTCAGGTCCGCTTATTAGGTCCGCTTATTAGGTCTTGTTTGTTGTAGATCCGCTCTAGAGGTCCGCTCATAGGGTCATGTTTGTAGAAGGTTCGCTCGTGAGGTCCGCTTATTGTGACACATTAGAGGTTCGCTCGTGAGGTCCGCTTATTGTGACACATTAGAGGTTCGCTCGTGAGGTCCGCTTATTGTGACATATTAGAGGTCCGCTTATCAGTCAGTTGTGAATTCGCTCTCGTGACAGTACTGATTTCACGTGAAAGTACATGGATTAGTGTGAAACAGTTTAAAAGGTTGTCAGTCAGCTAGATTTCATCGACCCATGTGATTCATATAGTGGCCTAATCAAAGTGAAAGATTGCTTGTCAAAAGAAAGTGGTTTGATGTGCATTTGATAAATTGATAATGTCGGCTCAGTGGGTTTGTAGGTCCAATGAAAATCAAGTGAATGATAATTGTGTCGACCATTACTTGACATTACATGATAACAATTAATGCGTCTCGTATGAATTGATAAGGTGTCACGTGATTTGTTTAAAGAACTACAGATCATGTAATTGGTTTATAAAGCAGCCCAATCGTTTGTGTCCTAGGTCCAATCAACATTTGAGTATAGTACATTTTTGCCAATTTAATTGTTCAAAAGGCCCAATCATTTTTATATCATATCAAGTGGACGGCCCAATCACTAATATCAATCAATTTGAAACTGTCCCATGATATATTGGTTCTAATCATGAAAAATTGTTTGTTGATAAACAAATACATATATGTAGAAGTTGTTGGCTGATGACTTTGGTTTGAATGTGAAGTAGTTATATCTGTTGTCAGTTACTTAATATTGGCTAAATTGATTTCATTGATTGACGGGACATGTGTATGAACTGAATAGATAATATTGAGCAAACCCATTCATTTAGTGATTTCGTCCGAACAACATTGAATCGTATCCGCGAATCTACGACACGGGTCTTAGATTGATTTCACAAACACACACGTTTACATATTCAGTTTGTTTAAAACTGATTGTTTGTTTGTTTGTTTGTTTGCAGGCGACCTGAGGTGATTTACAAGGCGCAAATACCAAAAAGTTGTTTTTAAGTTGTGGTTAAAATGTTTGACGAAGAGGAAAACTATAACCTTCAAAGGTTAAATGATTGGTTTGATGGGTGTTGGAGTAAATATCAAAATGAGAATAAGGATATTTGGGATAAAAGATTTGAATGTTTTTTGTGTATGAAAAATGAAACAGTGGATATGTTGGAAAGACGGTTTAATTGTCTAATTGAAAAATTAACAAGGTACGAGATAAGGATATCAAATGCTGAAAAGATATCAAAATTTGCAGACGCGTTACCTTCAGAGTGGGATGAATTTTTGAGTGAACTAAAAAAAGATTCTAGGTTCTCAAATTTTTATCTAAATGAATTTATCAATGAGCTCAAAACACTCAAGTATAAAAATGAAAAGAAAAAGAAAGAGTTGATGAATGGAATAGAAAAGGAATTGGAAAAATTAAGTTTGGATGTGATTATTGAAATGAGAAGAAGAGTCAATATGTGTCTTGTAGCAAAAAATGTTATGAAATATGATATTAAGAGGGGTTGTTATCTAGATGAAAGTATGAATCCTCTTGATTTTGTTAAAATTTTTTGTGCAGGCACATACAAGATAGAGACAGAGATAGTGTCAAAAAATGAAAAATCCGAGAAAAAATGAAGATTCAAGTCCTGAACCAGTGTGCTCAAAATGTGATAAATTCAAAGCAGACAATGCCAAATTTTTGAAGGATTTGGAAAGTTTGGCATTGGAGATTAAGAAGTTGAACAATGAAAAGCAAGCTGATGATAAGCAGATTCTTATTTTGAAAGAAAATTGTGGGAAGTTGAAAACTGAAAATGACAAAATGCTGGGTGATTTGAACAGTTTGACATTGGAAAACAAAATTTTGAAAGAAAAAGAAGAAGATTTTGAAAAAGAAAAATTAAAAATTGAAAAAGATTTTCAAAGTCAAATGAATATTTTAGAAGATGAAAAATCTGTTATTTTTAAAAATAATCTTGAAAAACAAATTGAAATAAATTCTCATCTTCAGAAAATCATTAGGCTTGAAAATGAAGCTGAAATTGCTCGGAATAAAATTGATGAGCTTGAAAAGAAATTGAAAGGTTTTGTGAAATCATCAGTACCAGATTATATCTGTCCAAAACCGATCAATTTTGTTCCAATAAGTGACAATGTCACAAATTATGACAAAGTCATAATTAAAGATTGTGATGATAAAGCTGATGATGAAAAAGAGAAAAAGAAAATATTTTTGGAATTTAAAGAAATTGTTTTACATTCGACTGAAATAGGTGAATGCTCAAAGCAAAAACATGTTAAGAAGAATGTAGAACAAAAACAAAATGTTAAAAATTCAAAAAAATTTCAAAACAACAATAAAAGGCCATCGGTTCAGTCATCCAATCGTTATAAAAAACCACAAAAATTTGAAAATCAAAACTCACAAAAAGTTGGTAATAAGTGGTGCAGGTTTGACCACAGTGCTCAAGCGTCAAATCAAGCTTATAGGAGAAGTCATGAGTACTACAAATCAAATCAGTGTTATGATTTGAGTATTTGGATTGATGGTGGAGATTGGTACGATAACAGGGTGTGTTACAACTGTGGTTTTCAAGGACACATTGCTGTTAACTGCCAGAGACAGAGATTTGAGACAAGAAGATGTTATGAATGCCAAATCAAAGGTCACATTGCCAGAGATTGCCCAATGAAATCAAAGAGAAGATCGAGGACTGAATCTCATGGGATGTTAAAGAAATCAGTCAATGTCAAGCCCAAAGAACAGAAGGTTCAAGAACCTAAAGTTCAAGAAACGAAAGTGAAGCTTTCTCAAGGGCAGAAAGACCGACTGAGAAAGAAAAAAAAGAAAGCTCGAGAGTATCTTGAAAGGATTTTGTCCTCGGGTACAACGGTTAATTCAGATAAAAGTTCTGATGAATCACTTTGCTCAACAAAAAATCAGTCAAGTAAAATGAATCCATCAGATACAAATCTGAGGACAGAAGAGAGAGTAAAGAAAGAAAAAGTGGTTAATCAAACGATTAACAAATCAAAGAAAGTGAGATTTTCACTTCCTGGCGATGAATTTGTTTCTTCGGAAACAAAGGAGCTACGTGTTGGCGATGATCCTGACTCGTCAAAATCAGAGGAGCCATTTGTTGATAAAAAAAGAGAAAATTCAGTTCCGCCAATGGATGATATCAACTTTCCACCATTGCGAGTTGAAAATTATAAACAAAAAGTTGACGAAATTGAGATTTCAAATCAATCTTTTTCTGAAAAGAAAGATTTTGATGTTGAAAAAACCTTTAACCCCAATGTTCTAAACATTTTTGGAAAAATGGTTGACGGTAAAGTCAAAGGGGTTAAAGAATTTTATGAATCAAAAAGGTATGTTCAAAACACCCAAGGACCATCAGGCTTGGGTGAATCTCTTTAACTGAAAAACCTGACTTGTCGGAACTCCCAGGTTGGTAATTGTGGAGTAGGAATCGGCATCTTTCTTGAGAAATTTCACTCTGGTGATTTTTCGCCTTACATGTGGTAAATCAGGGACATTAAGTTGTACTTGATTTTCTACAAATGATGTTTGAGAATTAAAACTGAAATTGTAAAATCTGTCATGTGTATGAAGAAAACAATGTGATGAAGTGACCCCGAATCTACAAATGATTAGTAAACAAACTAATTTTTCCGGAAAAACCATTTTGATTAAAACAAACTTAAGTGTTTTGAAATCATAATGGGAAAATAGTTTTGTTGTGAGGGGGAGTTCTGATTGTTTATGCCAAGTGGATGGCGATTTGAAGTGATTTGATATCGGTTGTCAAGTTTTTGTACAGTTTATTTTCAAATTTCCTAAAATGTGTTTGCATTTTAGGGGGAGTAAGAATTTTAGAAAATCCAAAAACATTTGAAAATTTGAAAAATGTCAAAAACATTGAAAAAATTCAAAATGAGTTTTGTTGTAAAAAAGAGGAAATGATAGTAAATCAGTTGGACTATCACAGCATGCTAAAGATATGAAATGTCAAATGTGATAAACGGTCTCACTAAAGATGTGACGATAGGCTCAGCTAGACTAGTAGATTTGCGATAACGATACAAACTTAAATGAAAAAGCCTAGTTCTAGTGGGAAACATGGTCGAAAGCATAGTACTTAGTTTTGTCCTTCTTGATTGTGTGCCTACTCAGTAATCGCTGATTGTCGAAAGACATAAAACTGGTTAAGTCTGTGAACTTTCACAACTTTGCTAAAAAGTCGCTGTGATTGTGCATTTTATTTTGCAAAGATTTAAACTTGTTTTATTTCTTTATTTTGTTTAAGCATCGGACATCCTCTGCGTATACGTGATTACTGGTATTGCAGGTAATGATAGAAGTTTATATAATTTGTCAAATTCTATTCAGCTATCATGGAATATTTGAATAATACTATTTAACATTCGATCTTTTTTGTAATCAATTTTATAGATTTGGTTATTCAAGAGAAAGAACTCAAAAACATTTGCTTATCACATATCCAGAAGTTGCTACTTTCTTATGGTAGTACATTAAGTAACTTTGATGATATGCCAAATGTTCCTGACAATTACATTTCTGCATTGAAGAATCGACTGATAATGAAAGAACTTTCCTATGATCAGGCAACTTTAGAAAAGGAACTTGCTTCTTATTTAAAGTGTTTAACTGTTGAATAGAAAAATGTTTACGAGACCGTTATGAATGCACTTGCAAAAGGTGTTGGAGGTTTATACTTCGTATATGGTTACGGCGGTACCGGTAATACATTCCTTTGGAAGACCTTTGCAACGGTGTTACGATCGAAAGGAGAAGTGGTTTTAAATGTTGCATCCAGTGGGATTGCAACACTTCTTTTAGATGGTGGTAGAACGGCCCATTCAAGGTTTGTAATCCCAATAAATATTAACGAAGATTCTATATGTTCCATAGAACCGAATAGTGAGTTAGGCGGCTTAATAAAAGAAACGAAGCTGATAACATGGGATGAAGCTCCAATGAGACACAAGCATTGTTTCGAAGCCCTTGATCAGACAATGACATATATCGCCCGTTCAAGTAATCCGAGGATGCAAAAAAAGCCATTTGGAGGAAAGGTTGTTCTGTTGGGCGGTGATTTTAGGCAAATACTTCCAGTCATTCCAAAGGGTACTAGAAGCATGATTGTAAATTCTTTATTGAATTCGTCTTATCTATGGCAATATTGTAAGGTACTAAAACTAACTGAAAACATGAGGCTAAAAGTGGGTACCAAACCAAGTAATTTACAAGAAACCACGGATTTTGCAGAATGGATATTAAAACTCAGTGATGGTTTGCTTGGTGATCAAAATGATGGAGAGGCAGAAATTGAAATCCCGGACGATTTACTTATCAAAGATGAAGTTAATCCTATTGCTTCATTGATTTCATTCACATATTCGGAAATGGATAAATTTTTGGGTGATTTAAACTATTTCCAACAAAGAGCTATTCTTGCACCCACCAATGAAGTCGTTGATTCAATTAATACACAATTGTTAGACAGTATTGTAACAACTCTCATCAAAAGTCATAATTATTAAATTAATTAGTCCAAAAGGAAACCCTAATTGAGACACCCAAGTGATTCTGAACAAACCCTAAAATTTTCATAATTTTCAGAATCAGGATTAGGGCCCCTAAAACTCAGGGGGGGGGGGTTAAACCCTATTGACGATTATCCAAATTGTGAGCTGTAGAAATCCACCAACTCAGCAAGCCTACCCATGCACGTAGCTACCCTATGAATATAGGTTGGCAGTCGCGTAGCGCGACGACTAAGGGGTAGGCAGTCGCGCTACGCGACGGTGTAAAATTTTCAGTATAAATAGGTGGGTTTGGGACTTGAATTCTGGTACTGAAACGACGGAAAAATTCGAAGTATACTCTAAGTTATAGCAGGAATACTCTAAATAACACACACGGGTCTCGAAATTCTGCTGCAAAACAGGGTATTAGCACAATCGCTGCTACGATTCATTTATCCGACGATCAATATATCCAATGAATGTTTAAGTGCCGCCCACATTAGGGTTATACTTTATTATTCGTCATTAATTTGACGGATCATCGTTAATTCGATAGATAAAGTATTATACTTTGTCGTTCGTTGTTAATTCAACGGATCATCGTTAATTCGATGGATGAAGTATTGCATTTTGTCATTCATTGTGAGAATTTGATCTCGTAAATTATCGTAATTGCTGGATTGATTACTAACCCAGTTTTGTGTGCATTGTTAATTATATTAGGTTAACAAGGCTAAATCATAGATTAGACTCTGTCCGTATTAAATCAGCAATGTGAGTCATTCTCTCTTTTTATCAAATCTATTTACAAAATTATGTTTATTTTCAAAGTTATAATTACGGGGATTAAGTCTTTGTAATCACCAAGTTACAGCCGGTATGTGGGGTTTTGTATACATTACTTGATAATCGTCACCATTGGGGCAGCCAATGGGGGATATGACCATAGTCACAGACACCATTGGATGAATGGGCCAATGGGTCGAGTGACAAATACCGTGGGTAGTTGGCTTGATATCAGAAACATTGTAATCGCTCTTAATACTGTAAATTATAACAAATGTGTCATTTTAGTAAATAGAATGATTCACTCAGTATTTCCAGCTGACAAAACCTTTTTCAAACATGTTTCAGGTGATCTGTTGTAATTCAGGAAAAGTGCTGGGGAGCATTTCAAGCTTAAGATAGTGGCTCATTATAAAATAAAGAAATAAGTTTTGTAATATCACTATTTCATAATATTGTAAATTATCAGGGTTTTATCCCGAATTGTGAAATAAAATAATCGGGGAAAATTTTAGCTTTAAACGATCCTTTTAAATAAACTTCCGCTGTTAAACTCAATTAAATAAATATCGCAGTATTTCTGTCCCGCGGCTCCTGAAACGGGTCAAACCGGGTCGGGGGCCGTGACAGAAAAAGGTGGTATCAGAGCCACTGGGTTAAGCTAAATTAAGTATTTAGAAATACTTAATTCTTCCTGATTACTATTATGTGATTATGTGTTTTATTAACTGGCTATTTGTTAATTACAGTATGGGTAAACAAAAGCTGTCAAGCATCTATCTTAAATTAGATAGATCATCTAATGAGAAGGGAAGTTCATCCCAAACCAAATCCTCGAATCAGGCTGAAATTCCTGAAGAAGGAATATTCGTGCGAAAGGCACAATACGAGGAATCACTTTCTCCTCAAAGGAGGGAAATGATTATTAAGAAAAGTAAAGAGAAAATCCGAGAAAAGAGGATTAAACGGGAAACTCAGGAATTAATTGATAAATCACCTTGGGAAGATAAACTAGATGAGAAATGGGCAAATTTATATATATGCTAGCCACAGTAGCAGAAAATATAAATCTTTAAAAATTTAGCACCCTACCCTCACAATCTAGAAACTCTGTGTGATAAATAAAATTTGAAACCTAAGTGTGTTTTTCAGTTATCTTTGTAATCAATTAGTACACAGTATGTAATAAATTACAAAGTTATTTGTAAATTTTAACTTAGTATTCTATGCATTTTGCATATATGCTACATCAGCATGAGTGGGATATCCGAAGCTTTTCAGAACCATAATCTTTACCCCGTAACTATCGAAGCTTCCAAGGAATATACTAGCTACTATCCCGATGTTGAACAACCAGTAGAATTCAAGGTTCCACCTTTGAGCAAGCCAAAACAAAAGAAAAGGACTTATGTAGGATGGAGAAAAATACGTAAGAAGAAGCCAGCTAAAAAACTGCCCAAAATAAACAATCCTTTGAAAAAGGGAAAAGAAATTATAACCGGAGAGAGTTCTAAACAACAGGAAATGAAAACTGAAGACAAAGAGGAGGGTAAGGAGATAGAAATACAGATGGAGGAAATTACTAAAGAAGTAGTAATGGAAGTTGGGCAAGGGTCTATACCAGCTCAGAGAGAAATCGGAGAGAGTTCCAATCCAACCCAGGAAAGAACTTTTCAAGATGAGATAGATTTCCTATTGCCAAGCTGTGAAACCATTCAGCCTGTCAATAATAATAATAATAATAATATTTTTAATTATCCTCTTAGAAACCAACTCCCTATGAATTGGGAACCAGCAATTCCAGATCCAATAGTCCACTCCCAACCCATAGGAATGGACGAATGGTGGACAAACGATTGGCAATTTCAAAATATTGTCAACGATTCTTACTCTTTTCTTCCACAATTCGATCCAGAACCATTACCTAATCCACCCATGAGTAATGAAAACATGGCTGAACTTCGCCACTTTGGTGAAGAGTTGTTTGATGCTGGAACTAGAATCAGGGAAATAGGGGGACAGATTGCTTGGAAGTACGATGAGAGGGAAATGCGTTTTTAGAACGGCAAGTGACGAAAGATAGAAGGATGGTAAAACGGTGTTTGTATAATAGTACTAGTAAAGTTAGTCTGTAAATAACCAATAAAACTCTGTATGATATCTGTGAGTAATGATGCATACTATGATAGATATAAAATGAAATCGAGAAATCGATTGTTTTGACTATATCTGTATTATAAAATTTTCTGATTGTTTGTATATAATTATTATTTGTCCGTTACTAATAAAATTTATATATATACATTATCAGATGGCAAACAGTGATAATGAACCTATTAATGAAGTTAATCATTCTGAACAACATTCAAGAGATCAATATATGACTCGGCAAGATATCGAAAACATTGTTGCTCAAGGGATAGCCAATGCTATTCCAGCATTCGTTGCTGCTATAAAGAATCCGATCGAACCGCAACAGATTGTTCCTAGTAAACAAATTACTGAAGATAACTTCAGTAATAGTGTAAATGGAGGCAATAACCATAATAAGGAACCACATCAAGCTCCATTACCCAAGAAAATGAAAACTGCAACGCCTGGTTGCACTTTCAAAGAATTCCTTGCTTGTAAACCCATTGAATTTGCAGGCAATGAAGGAGCAACTGCATCACTGCGTTGGTTAGAGAAAACCGAAGCAGTCATTGCAATAAGTAAATGTGGTAAAAAGGATCAGGTCATGTATTCATCCAATCTGTTCAAAGAAGGAGCACTCGAGTGGTGGAACACTGTGTTACAATCAAAAGGAAGAGTAATAGCTTATGCTATGACTTGGGAAGAATTTAAGGGTTTGGTAGGAAGAAAATTCTGTCCCGAGTATGAAAAGGAACAGATGGCGAATAAGTTTCTAAATCATCGGATGATGAATGTAGATTGTCGTGGTTATACCTCGACATTCTTTGAATATGCAAGAGTAGTACCAACATTGGCTTCGCCAGAACCGGTACTCATTTCTCGCTATATTTGGGGGCTAATTAGCGAAATCCGCAATATTGTTAAAGCTGCGAGACCTCGCACTATTGATGATGCGGTAGAATTAGCTAACACTCTAACCGATGAATTGGTACGCACAAGAGATGAAGATAGGAAAAGGACACTAGCTCAGAAAATTACCCAAGGATTTCGTGCGGGTAATAATAACAGCTTCAAGAGAAAAGGAACAGGGCAATCTCCAGCTCCGTCATTCTGCAGGAAATGCAAAAAGAAGCATTATGGAAGATGCGATATCACTTGCAATTTTTGCAAAGCTATAGGACATCGTGAAGAAAACTGCAAAAAGAAGACAGTAATCTGTTTTAACTGTGGAGAAGCGGGGCATTATAAAACAGAATGTCCTAAATTGGTCAAACCAGCAGATAACAAACCCAAAGCGACCGAAGGCACTACTAAGAAGAATGCTAGGGCATTTCAGCTGACCACTCAAGAAGCAGAACTCATTCCAGATGTGATAGCGGGTACGTTCTTAGTCCACAACGTGTACGCAAAAGTATTATTTGACTCTGGTGCAAACCAAAGTTTTATAAATACTTCATTCTGTCAAGCTCTTAGTTTACCTTTAACCAATATTAGGCAGATTTTTACAGTTGAAACCGCAGACGGAAATTCAGTTAAAATAGATAAAGTTTTGCAAGAAGGAAACATAGAACTTTTAGGACATAAATTCTCTGCAAGACTATTGCCGATGAATTTAGTTGAATTTGATGTTGTATTAGGAATGGATTGGTTAGTAGCCAACCATGCTAGAATCCTTTGTGATCAGAATTCCATAGAAATTCAATCACCTACTGGAGAAGTGATTAGGATTACAGGAGATAAACCACGTAAGCCCATGAAGTTCATATCAGTAATGAAAGTTGCTAATTATGAACGAAAACAAGGAATAGTGTATATGATTTCAGTAATCATTAGCACTAAGGGAAAAGATCTTAAGGAAATACCAGTAGTATCAGAATATTCTGATATATTTCCAGAAGATTTACCAGGATTACCTCCAGATAGGGAAGTAGAATTTAGGATTCATCTAATTCCAGGAACTACACCGATAGCCAAGGCACCTTATCGGTTAGCACCCACAGAAATGTTAGAATTGAAAAAGCAATTAGATGAATTACTAAGTAAAGGATTCATACAACCTAGCTCATCCCCTTGGGGAGCACCAGTGTTGTTTGTGAAGAAAAAGGATGGTTCAATGAGAATGTGTATCGATTATAGGGAATTGAATAAGGTTACAATTAAGAATCGATATCCATTACCTAGGATTGATGATCTTTTTGATCAACTTCAGGGGGCTAGATATTTTTCTAAAATAGATTTACGCTCTGGATATCATCAATTGAAGGTACAAGAAGAAGACATACCTAAGACTGCTTTCAGAACTAGGTATGGTCATTACGAGTTTACAGTCATGCCCTTCGGATTAACGAATGCACCTGCAGCATTCATGGACATGATGAATAGGATCTGTAAACCGTACTTGGATAAATTTGTAATTGTCTTCATAGACGATATACTTATTTATTCCAAAAGTCAGGACGAACATTGTCAGCACTTGCATGCACTCTTAACTTTGTTAAGAAAAGAAAAGTTGTACGCCAAATTCTCGAAATGCGAATTTTGGCTAAAGGAAGTGCAATTCTTAGGACACATGGTAAATCATGAAGGTATTCATGTAGATCCTGCTAAGATAGAGGCAATTACCAAGTGGAAGGTTCCACAAACAGCAATGGAAATAAGAAGTTTTATAGGTTTAGCTGGGTATTATAGACGGTTTATTAAGGATTTTTCCAAGATAGCCGTACCATTAACTAAGTTAACCTGTAAAGCCACTAAGTTTGAATGGGGACCTAAACAAGAAGAAGCTTTTAGGATTTTGAAACAGAAATTAACCCATGCACCAATCTTAGCCTTACCAGAAGGAACTGAAGATTTTGAAGTATATTGTGATGCTTCAAAACTAGGATTTGGATGTGTGCTTATGCAACGCAAGAAGGTAATTGCGTACGCATCAAGGCAATTGAAAAAGCACGAAGAAAACTATACGACTCATGATTTAGAATTAGGAGCCGTAATTTTTGCCCTTAAGATTTGGAGACACTATCTTTACGGAAGTAAATTTACTGTCTACACAGACCACAAAAGTTTAAGATACATATTTGGGAAAAAAGAGTTAAACATGAGGCAAAGGAGATGGATGGAAATCTTAAGCGACTACGACTGTGATATTCAATATCATGAGGGAAAGGCAAATGTAGTTGCAGATGCCTTAAGTCGTAAGTATTATGAGAAACAACGACGGGTTCGTGCTCTCAGATTAAATCTACAAATAGATTTAATGGAACAATTGAAGAATGTTCAAACTACAGCAATCAAGGATGATGCTGAAGGAATGAAAGGAAGAATAAAGGAATTAGAACAAGGAGCAGATGGAATTTGGAGATTCCACAAAAGTAGAATTTGGGTACCTAAGCAGGGAGACTTAAGACCTAAGATTTTAGAAGAAGCTCATAAATCTAGGTACACTATGCATCCAGGAAACAATAAAATGTACCAAGATTTAAGAAAGAACTTTTGGTGGATAGGAATGAAAAAGGACATAGCCAGCTATGTTTCTAAATGTCTTACTTGTTCACAAGTTAAGGCAGAACATCAGAAACCTTCAGGGTTACTACAACAGTTAGAGATGCCAGTATGGAAATGGGAATTTATAACAATGGATTTTGTTACTAAGTTACCCAAAACCAGAAAAGGTAATGATGCAATTTGGGTAATTGTGGATCGATTAACCAAAACAGCTCATTTTCTACCTATGAAAGAAACCTTTAGCATGGAAAGATTGGCTAAATTGTATGTAGATGAAGTTGTATCCTTACATGGAGTTCCACTCTCCATTGTTTCGGATAGAGATAGTCGATTCACTTCCCATTTCTGGAAAAGTTTCCAGCAAGCTATGGGAACTCGACTAAATTTGAGCACTGCATATCATCCCCAAACAGATGGGCAAAGTGAAAGGACGATCCAAACTCTAGAAGACATGCTCCGAGCATGTGTAATAGACTTTGGTGGAAGTTGGGATGATCACTTACCATTGATTGAACTCTCATATAACAATAGTTATCACTCAAGCATTGATACTGCTCCATTTGAAGCATTATATGGGAGAAAGTGCAGAACTCCAGTTTGTTGGGCAGAAATTGGAGAAAGTCAATTATCAGGTCCTGAAATTGTGCAAGAAACAACTGATAAGGTTACTCAAATCAAAGAAAGACTGAAAACGGCTCGAGATCGTCAGAAGAGTGATACAGACAATAGATGCAAGCCATTAGAATTCCAAGTTGGAGACAAAGTACTATTGAAAGTTTCTCCTTGGAAAGGAGTAGTCAGATTTGGAAAGAAAGGAAAGCTAAGTCCAAGGTACGTAGGACCATTTCCAGTGATCCAACGTATAGGACCAGTAGCTTATCGTTTACGACTACCAGAAGAATTATCTGGAGTACATGATGTATTTCATGTATCCAATCTCAAGAAATGCTTATCAGATGAATCACTGGTAGTACCTCTTCAAGATATAGAGGTAAACGAAAAGTTAAAATTTGTGGAGAAACCTCTTCATATAGAAGACAGAAAAGTAAAGTTTCTCAAACATAAACGACTAGTTTTAGTCAAAGTCAGATGGGATTCAAAGAGAGGAACTGAATATACTTGGGAACTGGAATCAGAAATGAAGAAAAAGTATCCTCAATTATTCCAGTAAATCTCGAGGACGAGATTTTTATTAAGGTGGGGAGAATGTAACAACTCTCATCAAAAGTCATAATTATTAAATTAATTAGTCCAAAAGGAAACCCTAATTGAGACACCCAAGTGATTCTGAACAAACCCTAAAATTTTCATAATTTTCAGAATCAGGATTAGGGCCCCTAAAACTCAGGGGGGGGGGGGGTTAAACCCTATTGACGATTATCCAAATTGTGAGCTGTAGAAATCCACCAACTCAGCAAGCCTACCCATGCACGTAGCTACCCTATGAATATAGGTTGGCAGTCGCGTAGCGCGACGACTAAGGGGTAGGCAGTCGCGCTACGCGACGGTGTAAAATTTTCAGTATAAATAGGTGGGTTTGGGACTTGAATTCTGGTACTGAAACGACGGAAAAATTCGAAGTATACTCTAAGTTATAGCAGGAATACTCTAAATAACACACACGGGTCTCGAAATTCTGCTGCAAAACAGGGTATTAGCACAATCGCTGCTACGATTCATTTATCCGACGATCAATATATCCAATGAATGTTTAAGTGCCGCCCACATTAGGGTTATACTTTATTATTCGTCATTAATTTGACGGATCATCGTTAATTCGATAGATAAAGTATTATACTTTGTCGTTCGTTGTTAATTCAACGGATCATCGTTAATTCGATGGATGAAGTATTGCATTTTGTCATTCATTGTGAGAATTTGATCTCGTAAATTATCGTAATTGCTGGATTGATTACTAACCCAGTTTTGTGTGCATTGTTAATTATATTAGGTTAACAAGGCTAAATCATAGATTAGACTCTGTCCGTATTAAATCAGCAATGTGAGTCATTCTCTCTTTTTATCAAATCTATTTACAAAATTATGTTTATTTTCAAAGTTATAATTACGGGGATTAAGTCTTTGTAATCACCAAGTTACAGCCGGTATGTGGGGTTTTGTATACATTACTTGATAATCGTCACCATTGGGGCAGCCAATGGGGGATATGACCATAGTCACAGACACCATTGGATGAATGGGCCAATGGGTCGAGTGACAAATACCGTGGGTAGTTGCCTTGATATCAGAAACATTGTAATCGCTCTTAATACTGTAAATTATAACAAATGTGTCATTTTAGTAAATAGAATGATTCACTCAGTATTTCCAGCTGACAAAACCTTTTTCAAACATGTTTCAGGTGATCTGTTGTAATTCAGGAAAAGTGCTGGGGAGTATTTCAAGCTTAAGATAGTGGCCCATTATAAAATAAAGAAATAAGTTTTGTAATATCACTATTTCATAATATTGTAAATTATCAGGGTTTTATCCCGAATTGTGAAATAAAATAATCGGGGAAAATTTTAGCTTTAAACGATCCTTTTAAATAAACTTCCGCTGTTAAACTCAATTAAATAAATACCGCAGTATTTCTGTCCCGCGGCTCCTGAAACGGGTCAAACCGGGTCGGGGGCCGTGACAAGTATGCCTGGTGAGGAGAAGATATATCTCAGTTCAGACACTTTATGTGAATCTGAGCAACAGTCCAAACTTAACATGGCATTGTTTCTCCGGACGTATTAAACAATCTACGTTTGTCAGGGTTACCTAACTATAAACCGGTTCTCAAAGTTGGAGCTCCGGTAATGTTACTTAGAAACATTGATCAAGCAAATGGTTTGTGTAACAGCACACGACTACAAGTAACAAAGCTTGGAAAATTTGTAATACAAGCAAAGATCATCACAGGAAACCATATAGGTCATCACACTTTGATTGCACAATTGAAAATGACTCCTTTCGATAAAAGAATTCCAGTGAAAATTGCTCGTCGATAATTCCCACTATCAGTCTGCTTTGCGATGACAATCAATAAAAGTCAAGGACAATCACTTGAATGTGTCGGATTGTACCTTCCACGTCCGGTTTTCAGTCATGGACAACTATATGTTGCGGTATCTCGAGTAAAAAGCCGGAAGGGTTTGAAGATTTCAATCTATGACACGGATTAAAAAGTTTGTAAAACTACTACTAATGTGGTCTACCAAGAAGTACTACAAAATCTATAAGTATGAATGTTGAATAGCCTTTTGATAGAAACTCTGTTTTGTATATGATGTCATGTTATTTACATTGCCGATTTTTGGATTGTTGGTCCCTATTTTGTGGTTCTTAATGATATTTTGTACAAGTTTTTATAGATACCATTTTTCTCTACATCAATCTTTATTTACATTTATGTTGATTAAAGTATACCTAAAGATCAATACGAAATAATTAAAATGAGGTACAAAGCACTAATAATATGTCGACGAGCAAAACATCAATACCGGTTTTTAAAACTAACATTAAAAGCTGCAAGTTTCTGACTTCATAAGACGGTCATTACAAAATTCAGCATTGGCTAAGAAATGTTTTGGATAGGATCCCGGTTGTGGATTTCAAGAATATTAATAACAATTCTAAAAAACAAAGTAATCTTCACGAGACCAAGGAATTTGCTGAATGGATTTTACGACTTGGTGATGGTCTACTTGGTGATCCAAATGATGGAGAGGTGGAAATTGAAATTCCAGATGATATACTTATACTCGATCAAGTCAATCCTATATCTTCATTGATCTCATTCACATATCCGGATATGCAAAACTTTTTGTGCGATTCAAATTATTTCTAACAAAGAGCCATTCTTGCACCCACAAATGAAGTTGTTGATTCAATAAATACAGAACTGTTAAATAGTATGGCTGGTGAAGAGAAGATATATCTCAGTTCGGGTACTTTATGTGAGTCTGAGGAACAAACCGACCTTAACATGGCATTGTTTCCTCCGGATGTGTTAAACAAATTGCATCTGTCAGGATTACCTAACCATAAATTGGTTCTCAAAGTTGGAGCTTCGGTAATGTTACTTAGAAACATTGATCAAACAAATGGTCTGTGTAACGGTACACGGCTTCAAGTAACAAAACTTGGAAAACTTGTAATCGAAGCAAAGATTATTACCGGAAATAATATAGGTCATCATACTTTGATTTCAAAATTGAAAATGACACCGTCCGATAAAAGATTACCGGTGAAAATTGCACGAAGACATTTCCCACTATCTCTATGCTTTTCAATGACCATCAACAAAAGCCAGGGACAATCACTTGAACGTGTAGGCCTATATCTTCCACGTCCAGTTTTCAGTCACGGACAACTATACGTTGCTGTATCTCGAGTAAAGAGCAGGAGGGGTTTGAAGATCTTGATATGTGACTGGGGAACACAAGTGTGTAAAACCACGACTAACGTGGTCTACAAAGAAGTTCTACAAAATCTATAGTCGTTGTAGAAATAGCATTTTGGACAAAAGTCTTTTCATGTATGAAGTAATGTGGTATGATCTTTTGAACATCCTATGAACGCGTTCCTTTTATCTAATAATAATGGATGTTATTTTAGTGTATTGTTTTAAAAAATAGTATACATGTTTAAAAAATGATAGCTTTAACTATTATAAAACAATGAAAGGCAAATAAGAATAACATATATATAAAAGACAAGGAATAACTAATGCAAGTAATACTTTCAACCGTTAGTCATTAGGAACAACTACATGTTCTTAATACATAGTCTATAGTGTTTCAGTAACATATGCAACCAAGAACTTATATGTACATACACCCTTCGTACCACCAGGGTCAAAACTACACTATCAACTATTACAAAAGAGTTTTAAACAAACAAATAACCACAAACAAAAAAACATTGTTTCCATACATCATAACATTATCCGCAGAGGCCCCACAACCATTCAGTCGAACAAGAAAATACCTTTACCCATGACAAACTTAAGGGTAAACTCTTCATGAGGAACCATCTTTTTATCCTTCACAAACTGTTTCTTGTCTTTTATGTAAAACCGACCATCAGGAGACTCGATACCAACTCGAACATCCCAAACATTGCCAGCAGCATCTACAATCTTTAAACTCCTCTTCCTATCCAAGCCAAGTTTTTTAGTGAGAGGTTTACGAATGCGCTGTAACAAAAAACAAATAATGTTAACAAATATAGTATTATAATATGGTTAATACATCCTAAGGTCCTGTTAGTAATTTTTGGTTACAGAAACTTACAAAATGACTGTCCACATGGAAAACTACTGGTATAGTTTCATCGTTCGGGGTTACGGGGAGCATATCAGCTTCATTGCCCTTAGTCACATCATCCACATCTTCACCATCAGAAATACTGATAACCTCTTCTACGACTTCTTCCTTAATAGCAGCATATAATTCTGGTGGCAACACTAAATCAGCATTCTTGGAACAATTGAAAACGGACATATCAACAGTATGAAGATCAATCATTTCAAACACAAGCAGATGCTCAGCATTATTGACAACTTCCTCTTAATCCGATCCCATCCAGTTGTTATGTAAAGCTGATTGTCAATCGCATCCATTCGAACAAACAATTTATGCTTCCCAAGACCTCTAATAAGAACCAGATAGTTTGGAATGGTATTGTCCATCTTGTGATGTACAAATAAACGATTGATATGCTACAACGAGAAAAAAATAAATATTAGTAATTTCATATACTAACAACCAATAAATAACAAACTATAATAAATATAATGAATCCAGATTGTGAACTACATACCATAGCATCAGATTTATCAAAAGCGCCATTGGGTCTGTAGTAAAAATAATCAGATGGAGCAAATGCAATATTGTCATAGAAATAAAATATCCGGAAACTTTCTAAAGCTTCTTTATACTGAAATACGAGCCACGATCGAGATTGTAGTTTCAAAGTTTTAACTACGGAATACCACCCATTGTAGAAATAATAGAAGTTTCCTAAATCATATACCTTAACTTCAAACACCTGGCCATTAGTTGTCCACACTTTGACAAAGCCAACTGGATAGTTAAACTCTTTAATCCATTGTTTATATTTTTTTGGCAGAACCTATGTATAAATAAATTAAAATCAGAAACCGTCTAATATGATATTATAAAGAAAACTAAATTCGCCATAACCGAGATTAAAATACTAACCAAACATTTCCTTCGGTTGTCATCCATGTAACAAGCAACCCCATACATCCTTCTAACTTTGAACTATCATAGAAAATACTATGAATATATTATAATCTGTTTTTTAGTATTTGATTTCGATGGTTATTAAACCTACCCGTGTGTTCACACGGATCTTACAACTAGGTTAGTGTACATACATAATCGCCGAATCCACGACAGTATTTGATTTCGATGGTTATTAAACCTACCCAATTTATCAAATATTACATACATATACTACAATCACCTTCAATTTCAAGAATACTAATAACAATTCTAAAAAACCAAATAAAGGCCATCAAAATCGGTATAAAAAAGGTTCAATGTTGTTCTTAACATACCCAAATGTTCACCAGAGAAACATAATCTGTTAAACAATAAAAATCTAAATTCCGTCAACAAACATGTTTAAAACCTATACCCAAATGTTCACCAGAGAAACATAATTTGTTAAACACTAAAAATCTAAATTCCATCAACAAAACATGTTTAAAACCTATACCCAAACAACGTCAATGTCAAGAACAGTTATAATCTTCCGATTAAGTATCACAAATAGACAAAATCTTTAGAATTTACATGTAAATAATCAACAACATTGACTCATACAACGTCAAAAGAAAGCCAAATGATAAGAAATGTTCGATCAAAGAAACCAAATATACTTAATTAGCAAAAGATGAAAATGAAGGTGAAGAGAATACTATCGTGGATTCGGCGATGATTGTGCGGTATCGAATGATCTCTGTTCGTTATCTGGAATCAAGGATTCTTCCCTCTGAATCGATAGAACTGGTGTAAGGGTTTTGATGGCTTCAATCGTCGATGATTCATAAAACCCAACGCGCCTAATTAAATATTTGGTTTTCAACATATGGGCTTGGGCTTGGACCAGATTTAATAAACAGGGCTTGGGCTTGGACCAGATTTAATAAACAAGGCTTGGGCTTGGACCAGATTTATAAACAAAGAATATTTGTGTTAGTGAACTGCGTATTGGTTTGGAACAGTGTTGGTTTGGAATATATTGTTTTCCAACTAAATGATGTATTAGATAATATATTTTTAATTACTGCGTTTTCTGTGTTAGTGAAATTAAATCATTTAGTGAAATTAAACATGTTTTGTGGGTTCGTTATGCTTCTCTTGTGTCTAAACTTAATCAGTCAACAAGTTTAATGTATTCTTAAGTATAATGCGAACGTGAATTCATTAAATAATTTCACATCATATTTTACAAATAAACGTAGGCTTACATTCAATGTTTACGATGTACCCGCGTCCATCGGACGGGTGTCCACCTAGTATGTGATTAAAGGAAATTAGTATAGTTTTGGTGTTTGGCGTTTGTGGCATTTTGGAATTTTATAATTAATTAGAGAAATAAAGTATTTTATTAGCGGAAAAGTACATAACAAACCATAGAAAATGACACAAAAAAGGAAAAATAAAAATAAAACTCCGTATGTTTTAATTGAATGGTATTCAGTAAAATATGGCGTTTGTTTTTTGTGTGATCTATGGTTGTTGATTGTTGAAGTGGTTATGTGGATTGTTGGAGACATAGATCGACGCCGTATGTGTGGATGGTTTTTTCTGGGTGTGATTGTGAGTGGGTTTTTCGCTTGGTTGATCTGTGATTCGTGGGTTTTTTATGTTGTTAAACCCTCGTTTCTTCTTTGGTCTTCATCGTTCTCTTCATCCCACTCTTCACTGTCATTGGCCTCTTCTTCTCATCCAAACCTTCTTCAAGAACAAATGACAGAAAATGACAGATCACTGTCATCAGTCTCTTTATCTTGAAGATTTTGTCCATCTCATTCAGCAAAATCTTATGGAGTTAACCCTCACTTAAGAATCCATTCAGTGAAACTTTATTGAGAACAAAACTGAATCTCCAAGAAACGATATTTGACATCTGTGGTTTTTGAACTTTTTTGGGTTATAAATTGGATGGTATTCAGTAAAATATGGCGTTTGTTTTTTGTGTGATAAATGGAAGGTCCTGAGACATTGTTTATATAAGATATTTTTGGCGCGTAGTTTAGGTGGGAATTTTTTTTATAATAAATGTTAGTAATAAAGTTTCCGTCATTTCAGTTACTGTTTGTTTAGCTTTTATCTGTTAAAGTTGTAAGGAGTCCCATCATTAAGTTTGGTTTTTATGAATGGCGTTTTAGATACAAAAGGCAAAATACAACTAATTAACTTTTGTAAGGCAAAACAATGTTATGGCGCTTTAGATAAAGAAGGCAAAATACAACTAATTAACTTTTGGTATTTGGCGTTTGTGGCATTTTGGCATTTTATATCTAATTAGAGAAATAAAGTATTTTATTAGCGGAAAAGTACATAACAAAGCACAGAAAATGACACAGAAAAAAAGAACAGAAAAAAATTAAAACTCCTCCTCAGAAGGGATTTCGTCTGAGAAATATCCATTGCTCCCCTCGTCTTCTTCTTCGGATTCTTCATCCAATTTCTCATCCAAATCCTCACTTTCATCGGTCTGTAACATGTTGCATTGTTTAACTCCTCTAGGAACCCAAGACTCTGTTTGGTCATGATGTTTTCAAGCGTTTAGTCTTCCTGCTCCCCATTATCACATATAACAGTCACCATGTCAGTGTCATCATCAAAACGCCATGATTGGATGACTGGGTCCACATTTAGATTTGCATTGTTCGATCCAAATTTTCTGGTTAATCTTTGGATAACCGTATGTGTTTTCTCATAGAGGTTATCAAGAGGAACGCCAAGTGCTAGGATCCCCCTCTGTACTTCTTTGCCTAAGTTCATTATGGCTTTGATGATTTTCACAAACACTCTTCTTCTATTGTCAAAGAGGATTACGAATCTATTGATTCTAGTTTTAAATCTCCATGAAAAGGTGTTTGCCATTTGTCCTCTTTCCAGAGTTTTTTTTTTTTTTTTTTTTTTTTTGAAATTTGGCGTTTTAGTAAGGATGGCGTTTTTGTTAAAGAAGTTGTTTTTTAGTATGATCAATGGAAGGGATGGTAACGTCGTTTATATAATGATGCGTTTTGCGCCTAGTTTAGGAGGAAATTTTTTATAATAAACGTTAGTAATAAAGTTTCAGTTACTATTTGTTCACCTTTATCTGTTAAAGATGCAACACGTTTCATCATTAAGTTTGGCGTTTTGTATGAATGGCGTTTTAGATAAATATGGCATTTCATCTGGAAGGAACTGATGTGTATGGCTTGTAGTTTAAGGTGGGAATTTTAATGTCGTTTTACTCATGAGTTTGGCATTTTGTATTAGAGCAGTAAAAAGACCCTTTTACCCTTAATGAAGTGCGTCCACGTAATAAAGTTGATATTATTTACGAAAACGCCACCGTGCCAATCTAATCCATAGATTGTTTTGATCGGACTGATCAGAATGAATTGGGTGTTATTTGAGCTCCATGAAGTAAGTCTAGGTGTTGATGTGTAAACTAGACACATGAACTTACGAAAGATGTTTAAACTTGGCTAAGATGACTAGTTATGAACTTGATTGTAAATGTGTAAAAATTATGCCTATTAGGTGTTTGTTAAAACGCCTAATTGAAAGCTAAAATGTTGAAATTTCGAGCAAAAACACATATTTAAATGATATGGCGAATTATGCGAAATATGATGTAATAAGAGTTCTAAACAAGTCGTTGGTTGAACTCTATAGGCAAGGCGATAGAATCTTCGAGCGCACAAGCCGGGGCAGAGGCACGCTTGAAGGAGAAGCTTTGAAGGTACGTAACTTATAGTTTCGTTACAATATGCATAAACATTGGTCGTAGTTGTGTTAATAGTGTCGTAGTGTAATATGTGAGTTTGGGATGTCTTTGAAGTGACGAAGTTCACTCAACAACCAAACGGGACAAAATAATGGTTAAAATAAGTTTGGTATGTCATTGAAGTGTTGGTTTCACTCAACAACCAAATGGGTTAAAACGACGTTTTAAATTGATAGTGTTTGAAGTGACTTGATTGTCACACAATGAGTTTGGTATTATAAATGCGTAAGTCGAGAAACAGACACGCCAAAGTTGATTTAATGAACCCTTGGATTGGGTCAAAAGTTATGAAACATGAGTATGTCGAATTTGCTTAAAAGTGCATGCTTGAATCATTAACATCAAGCATGACGTTATTGCGTGCGCAAACCGAGTGAAGGAAGCAAAACTCTAATGGTTGATAAGCCCGGGAATGGGTAGAAATGTTTAGAAACGATTATTGATAATAATTGTGTAGTGTAACGTAAAAACTAAACGGGTTGAATAATTGTAAAAGGGAATTTAAAAGCCATTTGCTTATAAACCGGATTTCGATGCGAACAAAGATTATAAACAGATCCGTATTTTAATTACGGACGCATAGGAAAAAGAATCACGCAAAACGGATAAGTAGATAAAAAGTTATGATACTTGGAAGTATGAATTTTGATTAAAAACTAGAGCTGGGTAAAAAATGCAGGTCCAGATACGGACCTGCTGGAAATGAGCTTCCCCCGCGGCACGCGAAGGGTGACATCGATCCGAGCGCGACACGCGGGTGCCGTCGCGGCTCGCGACAAACAGAGCAGAGCCTCTCGCATGGCGCGAGAGGCACGATTCTGAAATTTTATTTTTATTTTGTTTGTTTGATTATGAAACTTGTTTATCCTTGTTTGTAAATTATCAAAACTAACTTTTAAGTTGGTTTTTTATACTAGGTGCTTGTATCAAGCATCCAGATGAAGATCAAGCAATGAAAGTGAACCGAACACATGGAAAATGAAGCTTCCGCGTTGATCTTACTTTGTTTTTGTTTTAAGTGAACTTTGTAAACACTTAGTACTACATTTTGAATGTTATGAAACATATATGTATGTTGGTTAATCAAAGTTTTTGTAAAGTTGCATTTTTAATATAAAATGCGTATTTTTATGGATTATAATTGTGTTAAATTGAGATGGGTCTTACACCCTCAGCTGGTATGTATTTGTAGCCCTAATTTTAACAACTGGTTATTCAAGCCCTAATTTTTACATCTGCATTCAGATGTCTAAATGCAAATTCTTCGAATGGCATGATCCTCCATTGTGTAATTGTGCTAGCCAAGTCATCACAGGCCTGCTAAATTCCAAGAATGTGCTTGAATTCGAAGTTATGGATCTAAAAGATTAAGTCCAGATGTACAAGTTTCAAGTCACAGAAATGAAAATCAAGCATCCCAGAGTTGTTCAAAAGAGGGATGCATGCTTGATAACTAGTTGGATTATGTTTATCTTAGTTGTTGTATTTGTCTTTGCAAGTTAATGTGCCTTGTATTGTAGGATGCGGTACTAATGCTACTTATGTGGTTTGTAATGTATTGGAAAATCTCTTTTAGGAATTTTAATGAAGTAAACAGTTTTTGAGAAGTGTATGGCAGTTTGACATGTTCAGTTTGACAATGAGTTGGTATAACAAGTGTTGATAAGGGACATGAGTTGTAAATTATATGTGACCATTACAAAGTTATATAAAACTGCAGTTTGGCTTTAAAAGTCAAACTGCACAATCAGGTGACAGCCAGGTTACAGAAGTCATGCATAAGTTATACGAAATTGCAGTTTAAAAGTAAAAATGCACAAGTCATGCCAGTTGAAAAGTTTTATAAAACTGCAGTTTGACTTTAAAAGTTAAACTGCACAATCAAGTTACAAACCAGGTTACATGAAACTATATGTGACCATTGCAAAGACTTGCAGCCTGAACAAGTCAGTTAACATGAAACTGTATGTGACCATTACAAAAACTTCCAGCCTGAAATATGTGACCATTTTATGCAGGTTGACCAAATAAAGTCAAACTGCACAACCTCACCTGTTTTGACAATTCAATAAAAGTCAGCAATACTCAATAAAACTCATAAAAAGTCAACATTAACTAAAATTCAACAAATGTAAAAAATGTCAAAAATAGGCATTAAAAGTTAACCATAATTAAAAGAGACCATAAACAGGTTCATCCATGTCAAAAAAACACAAAACAAGTTTGACATGTCTACTTCCACCTCAAACATTACATTATCAATATCAACTATGTCATCTTCATCTACATTAGGAATGATGAATTTTGGTTCAGTTTTCACTATTTCTTCAACCACGCCTTTACCTTTGATATCCTCCTCTTTTTCCTTATGCTTAGGTTTTGGTTCTATAACATCATTCCCAGTTTGTTCATCATCTACAATTTCAACCTTATTTGAATGCCCATTGTCATCAACACAACTTTCAACATCTACAGGGTTCATAACAGCATCAAAGTACTTTTCAAATACTGCATCTATAATTTCTACTTGTCCTACATTCAGGGAAGACCTCATAACAGGTTTATTTAGTCCAGTCCTTTTCACGGGTTTGTTCATTCCAATCCCAACCCTACTTCCCCCTCTTCAATGTACACATTAAATTCCCTATGAATAAGGGTATGTTTCAACAAACTCATCACATCATCAAACTTACATAAAGGTCTCAACCCATAATCTAGGTCATGATAGGGCAGTAGGTAATGGTAGTTTAGAATTGAGCCATCTTTATAACCTAACTTTTGTGCAATATCATGCATATCCATAAGACTAAATGGTCCCTATTTAGCAAATCAATATAATCAGACTTACCTCCCTCATAAACCCTATTAGGAAAATCAGTAAACTTTCCACCATGAAAAACCTTGAAGTAGAACAGCTACCTGAAAAAGGCATTAATTGTTTAGGATCATTAAAATTTTTCTCTGTTTTTTTATCACAAACTGTGCGTATCGTAAATGTCTTTTTGATAATCGTCATCATCTGCTATGATGTGCCAAGTTGCAAGCATTTTTGCCCTAATCGTCGTGTTCTTTGTTGATCATTGTGTGTGTGATTCAATTTTGAGAATGTGAAAGGGTTTTGCAATGTTGACCGTTTTGTATGGAGTTTGAGAGGTTTTTAAAGAAAGGACGAAAATACCCTCAAGTTTTCTGCACGTGAGGGTTTTGGTCATTAGTTAATGACGGTGTTAAGGCTTATAACCTAAGATTGTTACAAATTAAAATGTTAATACCTGATTGTGCAACAAAAATTTATTAGTACCCAATATTGAAATTTTGCAGAAACCACAAGGACTAATGGTGTAATTTTTTTCTTTTATTTAACTTTTTTTTGTCTTTTAGTCCTTTTTTTTTCTATTTTGTCTTTTGTTTTTCTTTGCTTTACTCCTCAAATTTCAACATTGACACTTATGGCCTTTTAACTTTTTAAAGACTTTATAATCGAGTTTTATGTGTTTATTTTTATGTATGTGTGGGTATAAATTCAAGTTGATTTACGTTTCGACGTAATTTTTTTGAGAATGAGTCGGGTCAAATATAATACGTTTCCGTGCTTATTTTTATGTACGTTTTAAGTTGGTGTATGTTTTAACGTAAAATTTTTACGAAACGCCACGACAACGCATGGGACAATTTACGAGTCATTAATAATAACGAACTTGAATAGATGCCTTCTTTCATAAGAACAAGTAACATAGTAGGTGAGTCACTCTCATCTAACCTGGTAATTAAGCATGGAAATTCTTGTCGGCAGATATAATATATACATTGTGAATGGCTAATATTAATAATCTTGATTTGACTTGCGCAATTAAATCATCTTTTGTCGAACTAAATTGAGAGTGTACAAAGCTAGATATTAATTAAGCACTTCATATTTTTTTTATAGTCGTAAACGAGTCAAGTTAAAGTTCGATTAATCTTGAGTTCCATTCGAGACCTCAGTCTGGCTTGTTTTGAATCATGTGACTAAAGTAATTTTACAAGGACAAGTACGTTTTGTTTGTATTAACTATTTTTGCTTGTTTTGAGTCATGTGACTAAAGTACTTTTACAAGGATGAGTACGTTTTGTTTGTTATTAATCATTTTTATGTATATGTACTTATCATATACCAATTTGTAATCGTATAATTATATACAATGTAATATATTTTTGTGACACCGTAGGCTATACATCGTTCTCTATTATCTTTTTCCATTGTTGAAAGTGCTTAGATAGGAGAGACTCTATGTTACGATTTACAATACTATTTAGTTTTTAAACCTTAATAATTATATATATATTTATTTTTATTATATAGCCTATATACCACATAAATACTATAGCATCTATATAAACATTAATCGTTTAGTCTTGTGAGCTCGAAGTATTAAGCTCCAGCTAGTTTATTCAAGGATATGTCCTTCGATCGGAGGGCCTTCCGATCGGATAGTGTAACGCCCGACTCAATAAATCAAGATTTAAATAATAAAATACACATTTTGATGCTAAAATGTGTCTTTACAAAAAATTGCCATACTAACATTCCTTCATGTTTACAACATTTCAAAAACCTATTTATAAGTGTTTACATAATTCATTTATAACTAAACAAATCAAGATTTGACGCGGAAGCTTCATTTAACGTGTGTTCGGTTCTTCATCGAGCTTGATATTCATCCGGACACCCTTGGCTATCACCTATAATCAAAACCAACTTAAAAGTTAGCTTTGATAGTTAAATAACAAGTTATATGGGTCAAACAAACAAAAATTAAACAATTTTCGGAATCAGGAGGGGCTAAACGCTACGCCTAGGGGCTAGACGCTATACCTAGCCCCTTTTATTGACAGCAAGTTGCTTAATTGCTGCTGCATTTGCCCAGCTCCATTTTCGATTGAAATTCCAACTTCAAAGCTTCATAACTTTTGATCAAGATGTCCGTTTTATGCGATTCTTTTTCCTACGCGTTCGTAATTTAATTCTCCATCTCATGGAGTAAAAACCCGACATCTGAATTCTCAAAATTTTAGATTTTAAGCTCTCGGCTTGAAATTCAATTATGACACTTTTTGACCCGTTTGTGATTTTATCAAACAAACTTGTTTATTACATTTAAAATACCATGGTCATCATTTTATATCAGTTTACTAATCTTCAAGGTTCAAATTACGGGTTTCTTATGCAACCTTAACCCGTTTTTGAATACGTAGTCGTTTTGACCCGTTTAGAGCGAATTATGTACATTTAAGCATCAAACTCTCTCTTCTCTTTGTACACTTCGTATTCTCATTTTTAAATAGCCTCTTATATTCCACCACAACTATTTTTGTGGTGGTTTTAACATAATGGACCGCTATCCTAATTTTTACCCTTAGGATAGTCATTTTACGTGATTGACCCGTTCATAGGCATTTGACCCCCAAGGTTTGTGCCTACAACTCTTACATGTGTCTAAGAGTCACATAATGATAATACTAGTATCTAAACGACCTCTAAGGGTCATTTGCCCGATTTACCTATCAAGGGCATTTTCGTCAACTTATTTCCTCCTTTTACGACATAGGTCCTTTTGCTAAGGTATTTGACCAACATTGCATTTTTAACTATAAATCTATATATATGCGTACCTGGCTCGAGTCAACATATAGACCCGTCTTATACCTCGCGTTAATTAACCAATATTCTATGGCATCGCAATTATCCAAATTGCTATTCGCTCCTGATAACATACGACTTAACAACAACATTAGTCGATATTGTCAAATGGTGTTATCATCACCATTTGACCCGTTTGGACTATAAGACCAAACATTTACATAAATTAGAATAAAAGTATGGTTTTAATTTCCAAATTCACCCATTTGCCCCATTTACCATAAACCATGGTTTTTATCATTTATACTTGTTCCGACTTGTATCAATCGTGTCGGAACCCTTATTTCAGATATTAAATTATTCACATTTATAGTTTATAAAATAAACACGTGTCCTACAAAAAGGGTGTAAGTTTTACTTACTTTGCATATGGCTATGCTCTTTTTCCACGTACTCGATCCGTTTGACCCGCTTTCTCCCCAAGCTTCCACCTAGCTTGTTAAGCGCCAAACTATTATTCAATGTTCACAAGGTGGTTAGATTAACCATAATTTAATACGATTATTCCACCTTACACATTTCATATCACATTATCGTTCATCGTATTGGTGGTCAGTTTGATTTTTAAAAGTTAAACGCCCATTAGCATATAAAATGCACATTCAAGTTCGACAACTAGTTTAGGCATTCATTAATTACCCGGTGGGCGTTATTTTTAGGCCACCGTCTAGAAAATCTTTTACCCGGTTCATTATATTTCTAATATCTCAACTAGTTCAAGCGATCATTAAATCTAACTTATTTATTTATTTTCGCAAAAACTAAGGGTTCTCTTCTATAAGTGAGACCCGTTTCATTATACCACTATCATTCATTCGAACACCTTATCTAATCAAGTTCTACCTATCAATTTAGTAGTTAACATGATTCAAACATTCATATTCATGAAATAAATCACTAATTTCACTACAACATTCAAAACCCTTTTTGAATCATGTATAATCAAATACTCAAATTTGCAAATTGTTTAAGTATTTCGCTTCAACTATCAATTTTGATGATTTCTAGCACAAATATATCATCATCCTCATTATTTAGCTAAAACCCACTTAGCACATACAAGGGAATCCATCAAACCCTTAGTTTTTACACTAATTCTTCAAGTTTTCAACTAGGGTTTGTTTCTAAACATGAATTTAATCACAACAACGCTCATATATTCATTATTCATTCCAGAATTTCGATTATGATTGTTCATCATAGGTTTTAAAGTATCACCAAATAACAAATTTCAACATACCTTATGATCCCCACGACTAGGTGATCACGAATTTGTGTTCATGCATCAGATTTGGGCTGGATTTGACCTTCAATTTGTTGATTTTGGGTGAACTAGGGTTTCACCCATTTTGGTCTCCTGTTGATCGATCCAGAACACACACTGTGTGTGTGTTTTGTTTTAGATTTTTCTTTTTAATAATCCACTTTCTAGTTTGTCCATTTAGGTCCCTCATGTTTAGAAGCTTTTATGAAGAGGGTTAAAAGTTCTTGATCTTTATTCATTCACTTAATTACACAATTAATAATTAGGTTAATTGTTCCTAGTTAACTTAGTTAGTTCCGGGGGTTATAACTCGTTTTCATTCTGAGTCCTGTTAATTCGGGCCTCTTATAAACTTTATTTCCTCAAAAGATTTTTTTTTTATTTTAGGTTTATTTATTTAAATCCTAATATTTACTGGGTTACTTTTACCACTAACGGTACCGTGCCCATCTTTTAGTATTAACGTTGTTTGACTACCAAACCCGTTTTTGGGGTGTTACAAGTCTACCCCCCTTAAAGAGGTTTCGTCTTCGAAACCTTATTTACGTAGTTCATTGGTTTAAATCAAACGAACCAAGTTTTGTTTTCAAGGCACCCGTTTCTTTTAGTCAAAAATTTTCATTTATATTGACGCGTACGTCTTTCATGTGTAAGGCCTCGTGGGCCGTTACTTTTAGCTCGTATTCGTTATCTTTATTGATTATCTATTTTGGCGGTTATACTTGTTAGTCACTTGTTACTTTATACCCCATTGCTCAGGCATATATCCATATCGCCATCTCCGGCCTTATGTGCGTTTACGGTTTTCTAAATCGCTTCATACCACTTATGTTTATTAAAACGTTGCTTTTGACTAAAAACTAAATTTTTAGTTTACGTTTTCTCTTTGTCTTATGTCTTTCGCTCATATCTAGGAATGTTGCTTCCGAGGATTTGTTCCTTTCCAATATCTTTTAATGCGGGGAATTTCAGCTAGTTCCCACGCTTAACCCAAATAACCCGTAGGTACTTTCGCTTAGTCTCGTAGACTATTTCTTTAGATTTCCACCATTTTAAGGTGAGACCCAACAGTTTGTTTCTTTCTATTTATGACCCAAGGGTCTTCTTGGTCCCGTAGACCTTAACACTATGTTTAATCCCGTAGGTTATGATGATCCCATGGATCATCTTTTGTTCACGTCTATATTCAAATGTATATATATACATATATAGCTTCAAGGCATCCCTTGTTATGTTTGGAATCATTTATTTTCACTTTTGAACTTTAGTTGACCTTGACCGTAGTCTAAGGCTTCATTTGTTTATTTTCGGACTAATCTTCCAACTTTATGACTCCTTTCGTCATTTACTCGTCAGTTTGTTCTATACTTACCGTTTCCCGGTTCGTACTAATACTTCTTTACAACCCGTTACCCGGGTTCTTTTATCTTAATGTTTTTAACATTCTTGTTTCGTTAGTATGCGTTTTTCCGTTTTTACACTATCTCATGACTTTTTTTTATAGATTTGTTAATATCTCGCGCTTTTATTTATTCGGTTCGCGCTTACTTACGTTATCAAGCGTTATTCTTTATTTAACTCGTTTGACTCATTCGTGTGAAATCTCACCACTTATGAATGTCAAACTTCATTCTTTATTTGACCCGTTCAACTTTAAAATAGTTGAACGTAATTTATCAAAATTTCTATTTTCAGTATCTTATCGTCTTTTAGTCATGACTCGAAACCCGAGTCTTTTGACTTTCATTCGCGTTCCCGTTTCTCGGTCTACACATGTGTTTAAATCCTTACCCATCAACCGGGTGTTTTACCGAAGTCGTTATTATTGCAACCCTCCCGGTATGCATTAAGACTTCGCTTCACTTTTATATTCTGACTTTGTCCTCAAGTTTGACGTTTTACAAAAACAGCCCGTTCAGAGACTTATTTTCATTCTTCCAGGTTCGAGTGTAAGTACACCCCCTCCCAATGCATATCTTAATCATTTTACATGTTTGCATTCTTCGGGTTCGAGTGTAAGTACACCCCCTCCCAATGCATATCTTAATCATTTTACATGAATCTTTGTCCCTTCACTCGGGCTCATTATCCTAATGTAATACGCTTCCGTCACCCGACTGTGCGTTTACATTATTATCAATTATTTTGCTCATTTGATTCATTTGGGTACTTTTTAATTTGTCCCTCTCACCCCCGTCCTTACTACATCGGATGTAAGCATGTCCATCATAAAAAGTTCATGGTACCACGTGCTCACCACTTACTTGGCCAGAGTAAGCGATCAATACCTGGTATACATGACCCTTTTATAATTTTCACATTACACCCCATGTAAGTAATGCCTCTATTTGTTTCTCTTGGAAACAATATCCCGGATAGATTTTCTATTCGGGTTTTTCCAAGTTTTTAATCTACATATGCAACTTTCAATCTCTACGTATTTGTTGCATATTACTATTTGTGCAATTAAATTTAAAGTGTGCACCTGATAATGCTTGCCCTAACGGGCTTCTCTTGCCATTAACCTTGTTCGCGATCGCTACGCGGTTTAGGTCCTTGATGAGCATACTCTTTGGACCGTTCCTCTGTCAAATTCGCGATTTGTTAAACTCTTGTTATCTTCATATGCGAGTGTCCTTCAACTAAAACATTTACAACAGTTAGTAATTTCGACATTAATGGATGCCCGTAATATAATACAAGACTTTTCTACTATACGCATCAACGCGTGTAATTTCGTTGACTGTATTTACTCTATATCATTTTTATTGGTGTAACGTGTATTACACGATAACCATATGTGTTGTTCTCGACACTTTAATCATACTAAACCATTGATATACATGTACTTACCGGATTTGCGATCAAACCTCGAACCGAACACTTTATTCTTTTAACCTTGAGCTCTGATTACCAACTTGTAACGCCCGACTCAATAAATCAAGATTTTAATAATAAAATACACATTTTGATGCTAAAATGTGTCTTTACAAAAAATTGCCATACTAACATTCCTTCATGTTTACAACATTTCAAAAACCTATTTATAAGTGTTTACATAATTCATTTATAACTAAACAAATCAAGATTTGACGCGGAAGCTTCATTTAACGTGTGTTCGGTTCTTCTTCGAGCTTGATCTTCATCCGGGCACCCTTGGCTATCACCTATAATCAAAACCAACTTAAAAGTTAGCTTTGATAGTTAAATAACAAGTTATATGGGTCAAACAAACAAAAAATAAACAATTTTCGGAATCAGGAGGGGCTAGACGCTACGCCTAGGGGCTAGACGCTACACCTAGCCCCTTTTTTTGACAGCAAGTTGCTTAATTGCTGCTGCATTTGCCCAGCTCCATTTTCGATTGAAATTCCAACTTCAAGCTTCATAACTTTTGATCTAGATGTCCGTTTTATGCGATTCTTTTTCCTACGCGTTCGTAATTTAATTCTCCATCTCATGGAGTAAAGACCCGACATCTGAATTCTCAAAATTTTAGATTTTAAGCTCTCGGCTTGAAATTCAATTATGACACTTTTTGACCCGTTTGTGATTTTATCAAACAAACTTGTTTATTACATTTAAAATACCATGGTCATCATTTTATATCAGTTTACTAATCTTCAAGGTTCAAATTACGGGTTTCTTATGCAACCTTAACCCGTTTTTGAATACGTAGTCGTTTTGACCCGTTTAGAGCGAATTAT
This sequence comes from Helianthus tuberosus, assembly GCA_030545235.1. Taxonomy (NCBI): domain Eukaryota; kingdom Viridiplantae; phylum Streptophyta; class Magnoliopsida; order Asterales; family Asteraceae; genus Helianthus; species Helianthus tuberosus. Next base: position 9,436,337 of record CM060443.1, read on the forward strand.
GTACATTTAAGCATCAAACTCTCTCTTCTCTTTCTACACTTCGTATTCTCATTTTTAAATAGCCTCTTATATTCCACCACAACTATTTTTGTGGTGGTTTTAACATAATGGACCGCTATCCTAATTTTTACCCTTAGGATAGTCATTTTACGTGATTGACCCGTTCATAGGCATTTGACCCCCAAGGTTTATGTCTACAACTCTTACATGTGTCTAAGAGTTACATAATGATAATACTAGTATCTAAACGACCTCTAAGGGTCGTTTGCCCGATTTACCTATCAAGGGCATTTTCGTCAACTTATTTCCTCCTTTTACGACATAGGTCCTTTTGCTAAGGTATTTGACCAACATTTCATTTTTAACTATAAATCTATATATGTGTGTACCTGGCTCGAGTCAACATATAGACCCGTCTTATACCTCACGTTAATTAACCAATATTCTATGGCATCGTAATTATCCAAATTGCTATTCGCTCCTGATAACATACGACTTGACAACAACATTAGTCGATATTGTCAAATGGTGTTATCATCACCATTTGACCCGTTTGGACTATAAGACCAAACATTTACATAAATTAGAATAAAAGTATGGTTTTAATTTCCAAATTCACCCATTTGCCCCATTTACCATAAACCATGGTTTTTATCATTTATGCTTGTTCCGACTTGTATCAATCGTGTCGGAACCCTTATTTCGGATATTAAATTATTCGCATTTATAGTTTATAAAATAAACACGTGTCCTACAAAAAGGGTGTAAGTTTTACTTACTTTGCATATGGCTATGCTCTTTTTCCACGTACTCGATCCGTTTGACCCGCTTTCTCCCCAAGCTTCCACCTAGCTTGTTAAGCGCCAAACTATTATTCAATGTTCACAAGGTGGTTAGATTAACCATAATTTAATACGATTATTCCACCTTACACATTTCATATCACTTTATCGTTCATCGTATTGGTGGTCAGTTTGATTTTTAAAAGTCAAACGCCCATTAGCATATAAAATGCACATTCAAGTTCGACAACTAGTTTAGGCATTCATTAATTACCCGGTAGGCGTTATTTTTAGGCCACTGTCTAGAAAATCTTTTACCCGGTTCATTATATTTCTAATATCTCAACTAGTTCAAGCGATCATTAAATCTAACTTATTTATTTATTTTCGCAAAAACTAAGGGTTCTCTTCTAGAAGTAAGACCCGTTTCATTATACCACTATCATTCATTCGAACACCTTATCTAATCAAGTTCTACCTATCAATTTAGTAGTTAACATGATTCAAACATTCATATTCATGAAATAAATCACTAATTTCACTACAATATTCAAAACCCTTTTTGAATCATGTATAATCAAATACTCAAATTTGCAATTTGTTTAAGTATTTCGCTTCAACTATCAATTTTGATGATTTCTAGCACAAATATATCATCATCCTCATTATTTAGCTAAAACCCACTTAGCACATACAAGGGAATCCATCAAACCCCTAGTTTTAACACTAATTCTTCAAGTTTTCAACTAGGGTTTGTTTCTAAACATGAATTTAATCACAACAACGCTCATATATTCATTATTCATTCCAGAATTTCGATTATGATTGTTCATCATAATTTTAAAGTATCACCAAATAACAAATTTCAACATACCTTATGATCCCCACGACTAGGTGATCACGAATTTGTGTTCATGCATCTGATTTGGGCTGGATTTGACCTTCAATTTGTTGATTTTGGGTGAACTAGGGTTTCACCCATTTTGGTCTCCTGTTGATCGATCCAGAACACACACTGTGTGTGTGTGTTTTGTTTTAGATTTTTCTTTTTAATAATCCACTTTCTAGTTTGTCCATTTAGGTCCCTCATGTTTAGAAGCTTTTATGAAGAGGGTTAAAAGTTCTTGATCTTTATTCATTCACTTAATTACACAATTAATAACTAGGTTAATTGTTCCTAGTTAACTTAGTTAGTTCCAAGGGTTATAACCCGTTTTCATTCTGAGTCCCGTTAATTCGGGCCTCTTATAAACTTTATTTCCCCAAAAGATTTTTTTTTATATTAGGTTTATTTATTTAAATCCTAATATTTACTGGGTTACTTTTACCACTAACGGTACCGTGCCCATCTTTTAGTATTAACGTGGTTTGACTACCAAACCCGGTTTTGGGGTGTTACAGATGGTCATCCGGTCGGATGGTCCTTCGATCGGAGGACTCCGGCGAGTTGGTTTCCGACCTTTCGTTTTGGGCGTTGGGCGTTGTGATGTGTTGCGAGTAAGCGATGCGATAATATTACTCATTAATTACACAAGTAACCTAACTAACATACATTAACAGTCATAAACCTAAACATAACCATTCCGCGTTTTGTATTGCGATTGAGATTGCGTCGTGATAGAGTTGCGATTTCGTCTTCGAATAATCACCTCAAACAAATATATAAACATGCACAAGTAACACATAAGGCACACACACGTAAAACCATATCCATAACCTGTAATTCGAGTTGCGATGCGATAGCGATGTGATAGCGTTTAGTTATCTTTATCGCATTGTTACTTCACATAATACAACTAATAAGCGTAAATTCAAGTATCGATCTATTGAGGTTTGAGAGTACAAGCAATAAGTAAGCAAGGAATAACAGATCTGATTAGCAATCTTTTCTTCCTTTGACTTTGACTTTGACTTGTACTTTGACTTCAAAAAGTCGGGTTGTTACAATTTCCGTGCTTATTTTTATGTACGTTTTAACATAAAATTTATACGGAACACCACGACAACGCATGGGACAATTTACGAGTCATTAATAATAACGAACTTGAATAGATGCCTTCTTTCATAAGAACAAGTAACGTAGTAGGTGAGTCACTCTCAGCTAACCTGGTAATCAGGCATGGAAAATTTTATCGGCAAATATAATATATACATTGTGAATGGCTACCATTAATAATCTTGATTTGACTTGCGCAATTAAATCATCTTTTGTCGAACTATATTCAGAGTGTGCAAAGCTAGATATTAATTAAGCACTCATATTTTTTTTATAGTCGTAAACGAGTCAAGTTAAAGTTCGATTAATCTTGAGTTCCATTCGAGACCTCAGTCTAGCTTGTTTTGAATCATGTGACTAAAGTAATTTTACAAGGACAAGTACGTTTTGTTTGTATTAACTATTTTTGCTTGTTTTGAGTCATGTGACTAAAGTACTTTTACAAGGACGAGTACGTTTTGTTTGTTATTAATCATTTTTATGTATATGTACTTCTCATATACCAATTTATAATCGTATATATACTGTAATATATTTTTGTGACACCTTAGGCAATAACACATCGTTCTCTATTATCTTTTTTCCATTTTTGAAAGTGCTTAGATAGGAGAGACTCTATGTTACGATTTACAATACTATTTAGTTTTTAAATCTTAATAATTATATATATTTACTTTTATTATATAGCCTATATACCACATAAATACTATAGCATCTAAATAAACATTAGAGTCGTATAGTCTTGTGAGCTCGAAGTATTAAGCTCGAGCTAGTTTATTCAAGGATATGTTATTAGGTTCAAGCTTAATTTAAACTATTTAGTATTCGATCTCTTTTTATGTCTTTTCTGTCCTTTAGTTTTTTTAGCCTTTAACTGTTAGTATTGACACTTAAAAGATTTTATGGTCGATTTTCATGTGCTTATTTTTATGTATGTGCCGGTATAAATTCAAGTTCATTTACGTTTCAATGTAAACATTTTTTCTGGGAAACGAGTCAGATCAAATATAATATGTTTCCATGCTTATGTTTTTTGTACGTTTTTAGTTAGTGTACATTTTGACGGTATAAATTCGAGTTATTTTACGTTTCGACACTGTCGCAACGCGCCGTATCATTCTTTAACTTAAAAAGAAAACATTATGTTCTTATGTGCTTATTTAATGTACGAGTCACATAAATCCAAGTTAGTTTTTGTTTCGACGTAAATTTCTTTCGTAAATAAGTTAGGTCAAATATAATTCCGTGCTTATTTTTACGCACGTTTTTAGTTGGTCTACATTTTAACGTAAATTTTGTTTAGAAACAAGTCGGATCAAATATAGTATGTTTTCATTACACCATGTAAACTCGAGTTGTTTCGACGATGCCGCAACACACGAGGTTGGTATTGGGGTTGGTGTTGTGTCGGAGTGTGATCCACAAATGTTTGACACGTATCGCAACACAACAAAACTTATTAAAGTATTCAACCCACTTGCATTATTATTTTAAACCACTTTATAGCAACGTGGAACACAGGGGCGGACCTACATGGTGGTCAGGGTGGGCGGCCGCACCCCTTAAAAAAAATTTAGTGTATATTTTAGGCAAAAAACCCGACCGCATCCCTTGAAAATATAGTTGAACACCTTATCCGCACCCCCAGCAAATAATTTCTGGGTCCGCCACCGGTGGAAAATGTAAACAAAATTAAAAGCATGAGATTCCTTTTACACGAAACTGTACGATAAAGATTAAAGAGGTACAATCTGGATCTTTGTGAGTTTTTGGACAATCTGTTAGACATCATTTTCATATGTTAGTAAGGGTGGAGGTATAATGTTCAGTGAGTTAAGCGGGAAGTGGGAGTCACTGATCGGTGACCATACCTACTTGATTGACTTGATCGGTGAGTGGGTATTCGGTGAGGGAAATCGGTGTGTAGTCACCGATGTGATTGAGAGGAGAGGAGAGGAGAGAGGATCACTCAACCAATCAAGTGTTTTTTTTTTTTAATTGAGGGGTGTTTAACCATACCCCCACCCTAAACAAATAAATATAATAATGATTTTCTACTTAATCTGATTTTTTTTTTTATTTAGTTAAATTTGTTATTATGCTAAAGTCAGTAAAAGTAATCAACAGTAAAATCACCTAGATTTATTTTATTGTTAAAAAAAATTCATAACTGGTTATTGGACTTAATTGTTTTGTTCACATACTCAATACGTGAGGATTATAAGCTATAATCCGTTTTTTTTAGTTGGGTTATTTATTTAAGGGTTATTTTTTATGGAGTTGTATTTTAGGTTAAAATATTGAGTTTTTATTTAGCATCAAAACAGGTTAGCAACTTCTTTAATCGTTTCACGAAATAACACTTGTTAGGATCTTTATTTGGTAGAAAAGAAAGCTAATGGCTTGGTTTTCGGTTGGTGAATGGGGTTTTACGATCAAGGTCTGATCGGTGTTCAAGCTGTGTGAAAGAATATGAACAAACAAATGATTAAGGACGATTGTTGGACTTAATTGTTTAGTTCATATAATCAAATGAGTGAAAGCTATAAGTGTCTTATTAGTTGGGTTATATATTTAAGGAATTCTTCATTTATGGAGTTGGTTTTAGACTAAGATATTGAGTCTTTATTTAGTATCCTATTTGAGTAGACTAGTTTAGTTATTTTCTAAGATGTTTGGTTGGTATAAATAGATGGTTAGCCTTATTGTAATTTGTGTGCTTTGGTTTATAATAATAAGAGTCGAACGAGTTCGTTCAATCACTATTTTAGTGTTTCTATCTGAATTGATGTGAGCCTTTACCTATTAGACTACATGGTGTGGTGAGCAAGGGTAAAAAGACAAAACCTACCACATGCGCGCCACCTAAGTAGTGGGGGGCTTTACCCTCCAAAACACAAAAACCATAAGGTGCTCGACATGGGAAAGGGTGCATGTTTTTTTACTTAAATTATTCTTTATTCTTATTTAAAAAAACAGAACAATTAAAATAAATACGGAATTAATTGAAAAAATAAACATAATTAAAAAGGCATTAAAAACATTACTAACTAAGACTATATTTTTCCATAATTTGTTTTTTCATGTCCCCGTACATTTATTCTTCGGGTCCGGTATTGTGATCGATGTTAATAGCGATGAACTTCAAATCAACTCGTTTTTCTTTCGTCAATTCTCTCCTTTTCATATTCAGTGTTTCTTGGAAAGGCACACGAATACATCTTTTTTCCTCGAGCTTTTCTTGTTGAATATTATTAAACCTACCAATACGATTCGTTAGCTTGGCTAAACTTTCTGTATAGTTCACACCGACACTTGATGATTTTGATGGCCACTTTTTTTACTTATCTCTACCGGGTGGACCGCTCGCTTCAACTTCGACATTATCATCGCTTAAGTTTAGATCAATTTCATTCGGAGCATCTGAACGAGTAGAAGAGCTTGTTTTGCTTCTTTTTGAAGATTGGGTCACGAGTGGTACTTTTGTCCATTTGCCATGGTGAAGCATCACTTGTCAACAATCAGTGAATGAGAATGAGGGCTTTTCTTTATCTCGGTATTCACTAAACGCTTTAGCCAAGAAGTCGGCTTCATTTCCACCGCTTCTGGTGTTATTTTTGGCATTGTGAAAGTAACCATTGAAGGTCGTTATCCTATTATTCAATTCATGCCACTTTGACGAGAGACTATTATTAGACCCGTATATATCTCGAATTCGTTCCCAAAATTTGTCTAACTCTCTGTATATTAAAATTCAAACACAATGAATAGTAACATACACAATGAATAGTAACATCATCAACGGTATAAGTAAATGGTATCGGGTACCGGTATCAAATTTATCAAACCGGGTATATTTTCGGTACCGAATTGGTACCGACTTTTTACATTTTCGAAATTGGTTCGGCACCGGTATTCACCGGTTTTTACCCTCATCAATGGTATAAGCAAATGGTATCGGGTACCGGTACCGGTATCAAATTTATCAAACCGGGTATATTTTCGGTACCGAATCGGTACCGACTTTTGACATTTTCGGTATCGGTTCGGCACCGGTATTCACCGGTTTTTACCCTCAAATATCGGTACCGAACCGTACCGTACCAGGTATATTCGGTACCGGTACCCACTTTTGGAGATTTTCGGTAACGGTATTTTCGGTACCGGTTGGTACTGAGCTCATCAAATCCTGTAGCAACGTAACAACGCAAGTAATTGCACCGTTTAGATTACTTTTCATACACACTGTAAGTAAACTGTATTTCGTTTGAATGAGATTTTATATACACAATAACTTATTTTGTTTTCTTTTTTGTCTTTTTCTATAATGAATGAATTGTAGCATTTAAAATTAACTTGGATATTTAGATTATTGATAAGCAAATCGTATCAAATCCTGTAATTAAACCGGTATCATGTAGGTACCAAATTTACTATACCAATCATTTTTTGTACCAATTTGGTACCCACCTTTTGGCGTTTTCAGAATCGTTACTTTCGGTTCGATACCGGTCTAGCACCATACACATTTACTAATTTTTACCTTCAAATACCATAATATACCGTATCATACCGAGCATTTTCGGTGCTGGTACCTAATTTCGATGATTTTCCGGATCGATACTTTTGGCGCCGTTACCGGTACCGGGCTCATCCATATTTCAACGTGTTAGCACCGTAATAACTAAACTGAAAACAACCGAATTTCCAACGTGTAGGACGTGTGGGTCCTATTATTATATATTAGATTATTTAAAATCGTTTTTTTAGGACGGAGTGACTATCGTTACCACGTCATTTTTATTTATGTTTTGATATTCGGTATCTACTTGTCGTTGCCGACACGCGTTTTCCAGACAATAGGTCCCCGCCGCAACGCGCGGGTGGAAAATCAACTAGTTTTAAAGAATTACCTTTATAAAGATTCTGACATACAAAAGATATATATAAGACAAAAATCAACAACAACAACAACAACCATACCCAGTATAATCCCACATATAATGAAGCTATTGATAGGGTCTGGGGAGGGTAGGATGTAGGCACGCCTTACCTCTATCCCAGGGGATAGAGAGACTGCTTCCAGTGAGACCCCCGGCTCCAAAAACCATAACCAAGACATAAGCTTCTAAAAAACATATATAAGCATGCCACTACTACAAAAGATAGAAATAAAAATAATAATAAACGAATAAATAAGTAAGTGCTTATTAGTAAAACTACGACACCGAGTAAAGGTGAAAACCTATATATATATATATATATAAAACTATATCACACCTCATAGAAATTGAAAAAATAAACTCATAAGATAGGATCCCAAGCTAAAAAACCAGGCCAAACTCCTAAAAATCTTTAACCTTAATCCTACGTCTCCACGAAGATCTGTCCTCGACCATGTCCTCAAAGAGGTGCAAATCTAGCAAATCTTGTCTAATCCGCTCATCCCACGTCATTTTCGGTCTGCCTCTACTCCTCCTTCCATCTACCGCGAGTGTTTCAACTATTCTAACCGGGTCTGTCGTCTGCCTCCTCCTGACATGCCCAAACCATCTCAGTCTCCCCTCCCTTATCTTGTCTGAAATACTAGCAACTCCTAATCTTTCCCTAAAAACCTCATTTCTTATCTTGTCCAACCTAGTGTGCCCACACATCCATCTTAGCATCCTCATCTCTGCTACCTCTAGCTTTCGCGCATGAATTTTCTTGATGGCCCAACAATCTGTTCCGTATAACATAGAGGGTCTAATTGCAACCCTATAAAATTTCCCTTTTAATTTAACAGGGAACCTCTTGTCGCACAACACCCCTGTGGCTGCTCTCCACCTACACCATTCAGCCTGGATACGGTGAGCTACGTCACTGTCAATCTCTCCATTGCTCTGAACAAACGATCCTAGATACTTGAACTTAGTTGCCCGTGGAACCACCTGGCCCTCAATGGTGATCTGGGTGTCGTGCTCATCGCCTGCTCCACTAAAATCACAGTAAAGGTATTCAGTCTTAGAGCGACTTATCCTCAATCCTTTGCATTCTAAGGCTACCCGCCATTCTTCTAACCTCGCATTCAGGCTCTGTTTACTTTCTTCAATCAACACAATATCGTCTGCAAAAAGCAAGCACCATGGAACTGACTCCTGAATCGACTTTGACAACTCATCTAGGACAATCGCAAATAGAAAAGGGCTCAACGCTGACCCTTGGTGGAGTCCTACTTCCACAGGAAAGAAATCAGTATCCCCTACCGGAGCACGAACACTAGTGTTAGTCTTAACATACATATCCTTAATTAAGTCTATATACTTACTAGGTACCCCTCTATCCTCTAAACTGTCCCATATCAATCTACGTGGCACACTGTCATACGCCTTTTCTAAATCAATGAACACCATATGTAGATTACGATTTTTCTCTCTATATTTTTCCATCAATCTCCTTAAAATGTGTATCGCTTCTGTAGTTGACCGCCCTGGCATGAAACCAAATTGGTTTACCGTAACCTGGGTTTCTCTTCTAAGTCTAGTCTCAATCACCCTCTCCCATAACTTCATAGTATGGCTTAACAACTTAATCCCTCTATAACTACCACAACTTAATCCCTCAACAATATATATATACACGTATAGGTAGAGGATCCTGTAAAAAGTGCTCAAAATGTGAGAAGTCTGAGAAGTGTATTATAACACTACATATAATACTATATAACACCATATAAACACCGTATAACAATATGTAAGACCATATAATACCATATAACACTATGTAACACTATATAACATTATATAACAAATATAACACTATACATCTCACACTTTAGGCCCTTTTTACACTATACTTACCCTACACGTATATATGTATATATATATATATATATATATATATTCTTTAAAAAACGAAACAAAAGTACCAATCGTCGGGTCCTTAGATACTTGTATCCAAGCTTTGGTTAAAACAGTTTATTCCCCCGTTGTCCATTTTATAGCAACTCAAATCCTGCTTGATTAAGCCTAAAGACTAAAATACCCTTGGATGACAAGATTTAACAAGAAAATCTAACTGCGTTAAGCCTAAAGGACAAAACGTGCAACAAAATTTCTTGTAAAAGACAAAACTTGTCAAAATTTATTAAAAAGGACACCGCCTGATAAGTGGTATTAAGATAAATGACTTTTTCTTTAAATAAAATGTGAATAGTGTATTTAAAATCAAGAGTAAATTGCCATTTTAGTCTCTAAGTTTTTATCCCAATTGTCATTTTAGTCTAAATAGTTTTTTTTCTTCTCTGGGTCCCTGACTTTTCCTTTTTTTCTTGCCATTTTGATCACATTGTCTAACTTAGTCTAAAAACCAGGTTATAATCAGGGGTATTTTTGGCATTAAATTATTATGAGTTTTATAAATTATGTTGTAAACTATCCCTGATTATCACTACACAACAGTTATGCCCAAAATACCCCTGGTTATAACCAGATTTTTAGACTGAATTAGGCAATGGTAAATTACACATTTCGTCCTTTATGTCTGTACCGGATTGCAACAGATAGTCTTTAACTTCAATAATTATAGTCATAATCATTTATTTACAAAACCCATTAAACTATACGTCCTTTACCAATAACTAGGTTAAAAATTTTCAGTTAAGTTAAATATGACATGTGCCATGCACATGGGGGTAGGTTATTAATTTTATTTGTATATTTAAAATATATTTTCTTTTTCCTCCATTCATTTGCACACCACACAACCAAAAGCTTATCCCCTGTTTGCTACTCTGCCCAAATTCCAAATTCCTCCCCCAACGACACAACATCCATGGAACAACAACATGAACAGATATGTATGAACGACTGTTTCCTGTCACACTAAGGTTCCCGACGAGCTCTGACGAACTGAATCCAATCAGTGAACAAACACCGTCGGAGCTCGATTTAAAATCAACAATGGCACCTGTTTCAATATGAGATCTATCTGGTGATGACGATCTAACGTCATCAGAACTAAATATTTACGATGTAGCAGCCAGAATAGTCAGGTTCCTCTTTATTATCTTCCTAATATGTTTGTTTTGTGAAATATTGTTAGATCCATGGTGGGGATAAGTTGCAGGTTCTTAAGTGTTGAAAGAGAAATGTATTAGGGTGAGAGGGGCACTCCCCTCTTAGGGAGTCCCCTCTTTTACGCACGGCCAATCAGCACGCGTCACATCAACTCCCCTCACACCCTCAATTTGATGGCGACACTCCTCTCTTAGGTGTGTACAAGTATGTAAGCCCAAGGTACAAGTATGTAAGCCCAAACCTCGATCCCCTCATCGGTGAATACACCCCGATCTTGGTCACTGATTTCGGTCCCCGTGGTGATGGCACCGGTGTTCCCGCTCGGGGACTGGGGTCACCGAACAACTCCCCGCATGGTGCCTCAGATACCCTTACCAATTGTTTTATATATAATTGTTTAATGTTTAATTTTCTTATTTTGTTAAATACATATTAAATAAACGATTAAAATTACCGATCTACCCTCATGTGTAAGGCATATGTCATACTTAACTGAAAATTTTAACCAGGTTAGAGTCAAAGGACGTATAGCGTAACGGGTTTTGCAAATAAATGATTGTGACTATAATTATTGAAGTTAAAGGTTATCCGTTGCAATCCTATACAAACATAAAAGAAGAAAATTGTAATTTATCCATTAGGCAATGTGATCAAAATAACAAGAAAATGAAAAAGTCAGGGACCCAGTGTAAAAAAAAAAATTTACACTAAAATGACAATTTACTCTAAAATTAATCATTATAAAATTAAAGATTTTAAAATAATAAAAAAAAAAGAAAATAAATACGGAGAGTTGTTGAAATTGCAAAGGTAGGCTTGACTTTGATAAAGGCAAAGACTTCCTACCCAAAAGCCAACAAGACTTTCTAGTTTTCAGTTTCACTGATTATCCCACTCCTTTTTTTTTTGAACGGCAAAACTTCTATATATAGATATAGAGCCCCAGCAAGAGACTGGAAACAAACAGTTAAAAAAAGAGCGAAAACAAAACGAAATTACAACTGATCATAAACATCGAAATCCAACCATTTGTCCCACGAAGGAGAGGGGATCTTCGCTCTATGGCATATCCAAACGAAAGCATCCTCTTTTATCGCATCCACCGTTTTCTGCACTGGAATGAAGCTGCCCTCGAACACCTTTTTATTTCGAGCAATCCATATTCTCCATACTGTAGCAAGAGCAATAGTGTGCACGATCCTTTTCCAGCGTTGAGATCCGGGGCTGTTTTGAAGAGCCTTAAGGATGTCATCTAGCGAGTTCAGATTAGGATCCATAGGGATTCTCATCCATCTAAAAATTTGCCACCAAATAGATTTAGCGAAGAGGCATTTAGCGAAAATATGGGCTGAATTTTCTTCTTCTAGATCACATCGATCGCAGCGCGTATTCGGCAGGTTAACGCCTCTAGCCACGAGGCCTTGTTTCGATGCCACCCTATTTTGGATCGCCCTCCATGCAAGAAAATTTGCCTTAAGCGTAGCCCATCCATTCCAGCTGAAACTGAGAACCTCTTCTGCTCCAAATCTGGCTTTAACCAGCTCTTTTCTGATGTGCTTAACAGAAAAATCGACCCCATCATAGTTCGCCCAGGTCCACTTGTCATTCCCCTGATTTAGCCTCGCGTGGTTAAGTAATTGCATCAAGTTCCCAAGCATTGATCGTTCAACATCAGAAGATGGATTCTTTATCCATTCCCATCCCCAAACGATACCCGCACCCCTCGATAAAATGTGATCCGCCACGAGCCCATTTTTATTTTTAGCAATACGATAAAGATCAGGAAAGGCATCTCGAAGAGCAGCCGTCCCTACCCACACATCTTTCCAAAAACGAGTTCCCTTTCCATCTTTCACCTCTACCCGAAGATTGTCTGCAATGCTAACCCCATCAGCCTTCATAACGTCATCCATTTTAACAATATCCTTCCAAATGCCATGAATCGTTTGTTTAACCGGTACCAGCTTTCTATCCACATGTGAGCTATGAATAGAAAAAACCACTCTAGCCCAAAGTTGCCTGGGGTTGGCTTTAAAACGCCACCACCATTTTACAAGCATAGCGTCATTGAAATCCTTTATCCCCCCGATCCCTATTCCACCCAAAGCCTTATGTTTTAATAATTTCTCCCATTTCACCCATCTAATCTTTTGGACCCGATTAAATTTACCCCAAATAAAATCCCTCCGGATACTTTCTACCTTTTTTATGATAGCCTTCGATGCCTTGAAAAGGGATAAATAGTATGCGGGTAGGCTTCCAAGCACCGACTTTGCTAGGGTCACTCTTCCGGCAAAAGATAAGGTCCGAGCTTTCCACGCCGATAGCCTTTTATTAAACTTTTCAACTACCGGATCCCAATATTTAGTCCTTTTCATATTTACCCCCATAGGAACACCGAGGTACAAGAATGGCATGGTTCCCACATCGCAATTTAAAAAATTCGCCATTCTTTCCACTTCAGCCTCTTCTACTCCAATCCCATAAAGATGACATTTTTTCGGATTCACCTTTAGCCCCGTTAAAAGATTTATACACCGCAAAAATCTAGATAGGCTAATAACATTATGTTTTGACCATTCCCCGATAAACAAAACATCATCGGCATAGAATAAATGGGAAATCGTTGGTCCACCATTTGGGGTTTTTATTCCATGAAAAAGACCCATATCCACTGCCCTTTTCATTAGCATTCCTACAGCCTCCATCGCCATAATAAAAAGATGAGGTGAAAGGGGGTCTCCTTGTCTCAGCCCCCTCTTAAACGAGAACTCTCCCGTAGGCGACCCGTTTATTAATACCGAACCCCGACCGGACCCAAACACCCTTTTATCCATTTTATCCAAAGTTCCGGGAAGCCCAAGAATTCCATAGTCTTAATTAAAAATTTCCAATTCAAAGAATCATAAGCTTTCTGAAAGTCCACTTTAAAAATCAGCATTTTATCTTTTTTAGATTTTTTCCACGATATCAACTCACTCATAATCAGTGGATTATCCAAAATATTTCTCCCTCCAACAAAAGCTGTTTGGTAGGGAGAAATTAAAGAATCCATGACTGGTTTCAAACGATTAGCTAAAGTCTTGGCTACAATTTTGTAGATCGAACCGATTAAGGAAATCGGTCGATAGTCAGATAGAACCTGCGGGTATGGAACTTTTGGAATTAGAGCGACAAAGGATGCATTACACCCTTGGCTGAAGCTACCCGAAGAGTGAAATTCCGTCATCACCTTCATAATAATCGGCTTCAAATCCTCCCAATAATGTTTAAAAAATTTCATCGTAAACCCGTCTGGCCCGGGTGCCTTCCCCCCTTTACAACTTCGGATAGCATTAAAAACTTCTTCACTAGTGAACATACCTGAAAGCATCTCCACTTGATCAGTGGATAAAGAAGGCAGCCCGAAGTTTGTGAAAGTTGGTCTTCTTCTGATTGGTTCAGCAAATTGGCTCTTGAAAGCCCTTTTGACCTCCTCTTTAATAGCCTCCGGCTCAGACACCCAGGATCCATTTATCATCAACCCATTTAATCTGTTTTTTGCCTGGTTCAATTTCAGCATTCGATGAAAAAAAGATGAATTTTCATCTCCTAGTTTAATCCAATCCAAGCGTGCTTTTTGCTGCAGATTGGCAGCTTTCGTCTGGTTCAGTTTCTGCAACTTTAATCGGAGAGCGGCTCTATGCCTTCTCTCATCATGGCTTAAGTTGAAGATTTCAGCCTTGGCCTCCAAACCCTCTATCGCTTTGGCGGTGGAAGTATATTCAGCCTCCTCCTCCAGCTTTACTTTGGCTCTCCAAACCTTGATGACCCTTTTACATTTTTGAAGCAAGGATAGTAACTCAATATCCCCAGTTTTATCTCCGACAATCGCCCCCACCATAGTTTGCACCATACCATTTAATTCCGGAGTCCCAATCCACGAGTTGAAGAGCTTGAAAGGAATAGGCCCGAAATCAATTTCCGAACATTTTAAGACAACCGGACTATGATCCGAATGGCCCTTTCTCAAAACTTCGAGAACCGCCGCTGGCCATTTATCCATAAAGGAATCACAAACCAACATTCGGTCCAATTTACTGAGCTTCGTACCATCGTCCGACATGTAAGTATAGGAACCCCCCACCATTTGGTACTCCACGAAACCTTCTCTACTAATAAATTCATTGAATGCAAGAGCAGCGTTTGAATCAAAGTTCGAGTTTAGACGTTCCTCAATACATCTGACCTCGTTAAAGTCACCCAAAACGACCCACATACCTGGAGACATGGTACGCAGGGCGCTGATTCCAGCCCACAAAAGCCTTCTGTTCCCAGGATCGCGCGGAGCATGCACATTTAGCAAGTTTAATCTTTCTTCTGACCCTTTTATGAGACCAGAAGTGAGAAGAAACCGCTGACCTTTTATAACTTTATCCACTTTCAGCACATCCGAGTCCCAAATCGAGACCAAACCTCCTGATCGACCGAACGAGTCAATCAAAACACATTCCATCTGGCCTCTTCCCCAAAATCGCCTCCAAAATCCTTCGTTAAGATTAGCCTGATGTGTCTCTTGAAGAGCGAGGAAACTGAGCTTATTTTCTCTTCTCAACCTTCGAACCCACTCAGGCTTTTCACTGCCAATCACCCCTCTAATATTTAAGGTTAAAAAATTCATTGAGATTGGTTATGCTCGAATTCCCCTCTTACCAATTTCGACACTTGGTTCCCAAATTCTGAAAGGTTCAAACCCAAACATTCCCCATAGTCCATTGTATCTCGAACTTCAAGATTAACCGCCTTGCTTGCCTCTTGAATCGGATCAGAATTACTCCCATTCATTTGATCAGTTAAAGAGTCAACCCCTTCATTCCCGGTCGTTGAAGTCCTCTGAAAATTTCTTCCTGCACATTCTTTAGAGATCTGTTGTATTAAATCTTCGAGCTGAAAGGGATCTGAGTCCTGGGTGGTATTTAGATCAGGGGTTTTATATTTATTCTGGGCTGCTCTGGAATTGGGCTTCCCTTTTCGCTTGTCGTTGGGCCTAAAAGTGACATAGTTGAGGTCCACAACACCAATAGGACCCTGGCCCACCTCTTCCAACTCACTTGACGATCCTTCAGACCTCTGGTTCTCTCTCTTCAAACTAGACGCAAGGTCAGATGCCAGGTCATTATTGTTACTGACATGCTCACCTCGGGAAACGGCACACGTGTTCATGCAATTCGGCTGGGCTGCGTTTTCCATGCACAACGTTTGGGCGTTGGCCCTTTCATCTTCCACCTCTTCCTCTTCCCGAGCCACCGGAGATTTCCCTAGAGTATCCTCCGGTTGAAAGTTTTTCCGGCCATTCGAACCAACTTTCTTCTCTAAGAATTTTGGAGCCCAATACTCATCACATTCCTGAATCCAAACAGTAAAACACTGATCACGCCAATGGACCTGGGCTTGCAAGGACACCCGTTCGCCAGAGTTCACTATGATTGTCATCTTGTCTTCTGCAACGTTACCATCTTCACACGAAATCACCGACCTGCAAACTAACTTTCCGCATCTCTCCCCGATACGATCAAGAACATGCCTATCCCACAAGCATAGAGGCACACCTGTGACTTTAATCCACGCTAATCTCTCAAAAATAGGTGGGTTACCTTCCCATACATAAAGTCTTGAGAACCAGTCCGACCACAATTCAGCTTTACTTCTAAGAAACGAGTCTGCTTTTGACGTTGAATCAAACGTAAACAGTACCTTCATTCCTCCCAAGTATCTAACCTCGGTGCCCACCAAATCTTCCAGTTCCATAAAAACCTCCAGACTTTCCATTAACATCATATCCTTTACCTCCCCTATAAGGGATCGGAGCTCACATTTTCTTTTGAACTCTGTCTCCATCGGTGGCAACTCGATTTTTAAAGCTTTATCCCCAACGATCTCGGTAACCCGAGTTGGTTCCTTCTGCGTTGTTACCCCATCATAAGCCGACTTCTGCACCCCTTCTCTTGAAAAGGACCGAGGCCCCAACCTTGAAAAAACCGATCCCGTGTGCGACCTCGTCTGAACTTCTACCTTGCTACCGTCCCGGTGAAATTTTGCCAAACTGACCCCAATCACTGCTCCGTCTATCCTTACTTCCCGGAGCCTTTTCATTTGATCCTCTACATTCCTTACCCCTGAAAAGCGCACAAAACCGAATTTGTTGCCTCGCCCGTCTTTTTTGCTTGGTACAAAAGCATCCTGGAGGTTGTCTAGATGCGCGAAGGCCTCCCACAATCTTTCCTTAGTGCAATGCTCTGGAAGGTTTGTTAAGAAAAACGGCGTCTGTCTTCGCAAGTGTTCCTCCCTGTTTTGAAATCTTCGCTCCTGCTGAATAGTTCTTCTGCTCCAAACTTGCTGCCAATCTTCCTGTCTTCTACCCGACTTGTTTCTCAGTCGGCTGAGCTCTTATTGTTTCCTTCTTCGGAGATCCTGTAAGTCTTCTTGGGCCACCGGTTGTTGGCGGCGACTTTTTGAAACCATCCTCTAGTTCGTAGTGACTCCTTTTTTTTTGTTTTCTAGTCTTCCACTTTTACATTATTTAATGGAGAAATCTCGAAACTAGCCAAGAATTGGTCAACATTTCGAAACTAGCCAAATGAAACGTCTTGTAGAGACGTTACCACATTGCTGAAACGTCTTGAAAATGGACCAATCACTGGCTGCCACGTGTCCGACAACGCTGAAACGTCTCAGAAGTCTTAGCTGAGACGTCTTAACATGACTTGAGACGTTTCCACACGGCTTCATATGGCTTGAGACGTTTCCCCATGGCTTAAGACTTTTCCCCATGGCTTGAGACTTTTCCACATGGCTTAAGACTTTTCCCCATGGCTTAAGAAGACTTTTCCACATGGCTTGAGACTTTTCCATATGGCTTGAGACTTTTCCCCATGGCTTGAGACTTTTCCACATGGCTTGAGCCATTTCTACATGGCTTAAGCCCTAAAATGACATTTAACTCTTTATAAAATTAACCTTAAATTATGTTAAATTATATATAAAATTAAATAAAATAGTTGGTTGTTAGGATTTTTCATATTTTTAAAAGTGTTTTACTTTTCTTAAGTTTTAAAATCTTTTAGAGTTCTTTTACACACATACATACACACCATTTTGTAATACATATGAGAATTTCAAAAGAATAATTTTTCATAATCTTAAAAGTTTTAGTAATTAAAAGTTTTGTAACATAATACGATTACTTAAAACATATTTTCAATTTTTAAACTAATCTTTCTCACGATTTTTAAACTCTTATATCTTTTTTCTATGTTTATGTTTCTTTTTTTCTTCAAAATTACACCATAAAATATGTTTAAAAATCGTAAGAAAGATTAGTTTAAAAATTGAAAATATGTTTTAAGTAATCGTATTATGTTACAAGACTTTTAATTACTAAAACTTTTAAGATTATGAAAAAATATTCTTTTGAAATTCTCATATGTATTACAACATGATGTGTATGTATATGTGTATAAGAACTCTAAAAGACTTTAAAACTTAAGAAAAGTAAAAAACTTTAAAAATATGAAAAATCCTAACAACCAACTATTTTATTTAATTTTATATATATTTAACTTAATTTAAGGTTAATTTTATAAAGAGTTAAATGTCATTTTAGGGCTCAAGCCATATAGAAATTGCTCAAGCCATGTGGAAAAGTCTTAAGCCATGGGGAAACGTCTCAAGCCATATGAAGCCGTGTGGAAACGTCTCAAGCCATGTTAAGACGTCTCAGCTAAGACTTCTGAGACGTTTCAGCGTTGTCGGACACGTGGCAGCCAGTGATTGGTCCATTTTCAAGACGTTTCAGCAATGTGGTAACGTCTCTACAAGACGTTTCCTTTGGCTAGTTTCGAAATGTTGACCAATTCTTGGCTAGTTTCGAGATTTCCCCTTATTTAATTATAAAAGTCAAAAGTAATAATCACACCCATTAGTAAAATTTGATAATGATTATAAAAGTCAAAAGTAATAATTATGTTTTTATGTTATTTACTTTATTACATTATTTTATTATAAAAGTCAAAAGTAATAATTATGTTTTTTATGTTATTTTATTTTATAATACTTTTGTTACATTTTTATATTTTGTTTTTACTACTTCTCTTGTATAACAAAAAAGAAATCTATAGACCTTTATAAAGCATTTCCCATGTCTAGAAATGTAATTTCACCTACAATTTTTAAGATGGCATGTGAAAAGTCAGTTAGAATCCATAATTCTTTTGTCATTTTCTCCCATAATTGCCCCTCCCCTAAGAGCATTCTCATCCAATCCATCAAAACTTGTGAGGGTGAGTTTTTATATTGTAAAGAGTAAAAAAAGTGATTGTGAGTAGAGGAGAGAGAAAATGTTACTGTTCATCTGTATATTTGGGGGGACACTGTTCACCCAGTATAATTTTTTTAATATATATTGAAAGTGGTTGTGAGTGAAGGAAAGAGAAAAATGTGATGATAATATTATTTAATTGAAAAGGAGAGAGAAAAAGTATTTGTTTTTAGTAGAAATATATTGATATCGGAGTTGTTTTTTAATGGAATGTATGTATAATTTGATGGATTGGATGAGAATGCTCTAACACACGGCCTCCCTCTTTCCCATCAAAACCCTATCACATGCCTTCACTCTTCAATTGCAGATGAAGCGTCTGGACTTCCGGCGGTTTCCATCGCCCCCTCTACTCTATAATAACTATGCAGACTAGAGAAAAATAGAGAGTTGGAGAGAGAGATATGGAGCTACAGATGGAGAACAGGATAATACGAGGGATCCAGTCGGTGGTTCCGACGACCGTTCTACGGTGGCATAGCCACCACTACTACGACAACATCAGCGACATGGTAGTCTTCCATCACCACGCTTAGTTTCAAACCCTATCAATTTCATGCATATTGATTCAATTTTGGTTCAATTTCATATTACTTTTATTTCTTAAAGGGTTGTTCAGACTAGAAGAAAAAAAGGCTCACCTACCTTTAGTGTTAATCAAACTTTCTAAAGATTCTATAGACAAAAACTAAAGTTTTCAATGGCGACGTCGAAGCTACAGGCTCTCTGGAATCACCCTGCTGGCCCCAAAACCAGTGAGTCTTTTCTTTTAAAACTTTTTATTTCGATCTTAATCATGATAATTACATGAAATTAGGTTCTTTAGCTTTTATTCGTTGATAATAAGATATGGAGTGTAATAGATGTGCCAAATAGATAGGGATTTTGGTACCATTTCCCCCAATTAGTTAAAACCGATTTATATTTTGATAATTTTGTTCTGGGTATTAATCCTTTTGTGGAAATATTCAGAGCCAACAAAGAATTTTTTAGAGTTGGCTGGTACCAGTTTCGATTGTCAAAGTCAAGGGATAAAGCCATGGGGATCTTTGAGGATATAACTTTTGTGTATGCAGGTGAGGACTAGAATTAGTTATGCTAAAATTTTATTAAAGCATATTGAAGTTTGATGGTATGTATTCTTAGAGAAGGAAATGACATTTGCTGATATGTTTTGAGGGATAGGTTGAAGTTATTTTTGTTAATTTTGATTGCAAAAAGTATAATTCAACGATATAGGAGGTGATATGAATAAAAAATTCGAGGATTTTGAATGCATTCGGCGCATTAAACATGTTTTCCCTTTAGCTATATTTTTAGTGGGGCGTTTGAAAAAAGAAAACGAACATTTCAGGTCATAATAATATTAATTCAATTGTTTAAGCGTGCAGATTATATCCTTTTCTTACAGCTATTATTAGATGTACTGAACAAGAGTAATGCGAACATACTATGGTTGAAGCTACAAGATGAGAGGTTACACCTTTACTTCATGTGCTAACAACGATTTTCTTAGAGAACGAAAAAGCGAGAGACAATGGAGATGGGAGACCTGCCTCCGGCTAGCCACCTTAAACCGGTTATACTTCTTTACATTATTTTGACTTGTTGAAAATGCTATTTTGAGGTTTCCAACAGTTCATAATGGCCATTTTGAAAAGTTTAAAACAAAGTTAATGGATTTAATCACACCGGAAAAATTTGAAATATTATTGGGTTAATGTCAAGATGAGAGGGGTGGAGTTAGTGATGTAATTCTAGGTTATGCTCACTGTGGAATGGTTGCAGCTGCCCGATGGATTGCCAAGCTGGCAACTCCAATCCGATGGATTGCCAAGCTAGCGACTCCAGTTCTTCTAAAAGCATTGCAAAATCATCCTGATTATAAGCTACAGGTATCGAGCATAACCTGATTTTCCTACTTTTCCATTATTTTTCTGATGCACACATATTTAGTTGAGAAGAATTAATATCTAATGCAGATAGTTGGACACTCTTTTGGGTGGTGGAACTGCTGCACTTTTAACTTATGTGTTGCGGGAGCATAAAGAATTAATTGTTTATTGTTTCCATATTTTGAACTGTTATTTTCTTCATTTTGATCATTTATCATTCAATTGTTATTCTTTATCTTCCTGTAAATAAACTGCTGGAGGTGATTTGTTCACAATAATTATTTTGACTTTTTACGGCATTAGGGTAAAATAAGGGGTGCAAACGAGCCGAGCAACTCGAGCTCGGCTCGAAAAAAAACTCGAACGAGCCGAGCTTAAACGAGCCCGAGCCTAAAAACAAGCTCCTAAGTTACACCTTGTCCATATTTGAACCTGAGTACTCTCTAAAGAAGCTTTTTGACTTTTACCAGTGGGCTACAACCCAAGTGGCTTCTTTAAAGTTAAGTAATGTAATATAAAAATTAGAGTAAATGTAACACCCCGTGTTTTCACGAGTGAAAGTCAAAGTCAAGGTCAAAGTCAACGACCGATTTCGCGCGACTTGACTCGTAGAAATGTTTCTATTTTAATTATATTATGTGGAGTAAATGTCGTACATTACAATAATCGAATCGTGTTTACCATATTTCAATCGACCTACGACTGTGAAGGATAGGAAGTAACAATGCGATAAAGTTAACCAAGCTATGCTAATCAAATCGACATCGAACCGTAACTCGAGTTGTGCATTTTACTTGTTAATACGTGTGTGTATGCCTTACGTGTTACCTGTGCATGTTTACTTTTATGTTATGTTGTGGTAATCAAGCGAACTCAATTGAACTCGAAGTCTAACTCGAACGTAAACGAACCCGAACCCGAACCCGAATTCCGAGTCGAACCCTATAAGAAGTAGTTGGGACTGAAAGTAATGTGACTAGGAAACCCTATCGAATCGCTCGCAAATCGAAACCGAAACAACATCGCACCGAACACCCCAAAGCAGGCGGCATCCGCACGGATGACCAGTCCGCGCGGATAGCCTACCCGGGTGCGTGCCATGCGCACGGCTTACCCCTTTCCCTTTTTGGCATCCTATAAATACACGGGTCACTCTCCACTTTTTCCACTTTTGGCAAGTGACGTCCGAACCGCGCGCATTCTTCACTTTTTCTCAGATTTCTCTCAATCCAGGTAAGATCTTGCACTAATTCTTGTACATCTTTGATCACTACACAATTCTACACATTTCCATCTTTCAAATCTTCACTTTTAACTATGAAATCATCCGGATTTGAGGTATTCTCGGGTGACGTCATCGTGAAGTTCTTATGAACTTCAAGCTTGACCTCATTCCACCAAGAATAACTCAGATCTAAACGATTTCTACAAGATTTCATAATAACTTCACCTAGATCTAAACTTTTCTAAGGATAAAAGAGTTGAAAGAAATAAACCTAAGTTCTCTCCTTCTTTTTCCTTTAAGAATCGGTACGAATCTGATCGGTTCTAGTCTCTACTCGATAATAGTGATGCACTAGTCCTAGATCTGGAATTCTACCGCAAGACACCTGATTTCAGGGTCAACCGGAACTACCGTTCTGATTCGCCGACAGGCCGAGTTAGGGTGGTTCCTGACCGGTTTAGTCACGCGGGTGAGAATACCGTTCCCAATGGTTGCCACGTAATCAGAACGTCTCGATAAACGACAACAGAAACCAAGCGTAGACGAACGGAACAACCAGACCAGTTGTCCGCACGGACGGGCTGTCCGCACGGACAGGCTGTGCGCACGGATTACCCTCCGCACGCACAGGTCATCCGGACGGGTTGTCACCCGGACGAGCTACCATTGGGACCCACTTTCCAAACAAGGTTTGAGTATCGACGAATGAGCAATCCGGACGGACGACCTCTGAATGGATTACTCTTCGGATCATGAGATACTAAGGCCTTAAAATGAAAATCAAACAATGTTCATCCGCACGGCCAAGCCGTACGCACGGACAGGCTATCCGGACGGATTGTCTCTGCCCGCGCGCACAGGCTGTCCGCACGGACTACCATACGCACGGACTGTCGTCCGCGCGACTGGCTTGAAAGGTAGAAACACTTATGTGGTTTCTAAATGCTACAACGAAAACTCCAAAGTACAAGCCATCATACACAAACACATCTCACACTTAGGAAGAAACAATCCACTTGAACGTTTATCCCCACAAACAACCTAACCGTACGGATAAGTCATCCGCACGCACAACTCGTCCGCACGGATTACCATCCGCACAGACAGTCGTACGCACGGATAGCTTATCCGGATGGATCACCATCCGCACGCATCAGCATCCGCACGGACAGGTCATGCGCACGGATGACTTCCTCACACGGATAGCTGATCCGCACGATCAGCCATCCTAACCACTCTCACTTTGTACTGTTTTACGCGACACTTAACGTTACGTTATCGAATCTATTCAGGATAACCGTACTCGCTGTAAAGCGCTCCCTTCAATCCACAATCGCTGTGAGTATACTCGAACCCTTTTTGCTTTAGCACTTTTGGGTGTTACATACGTTACAACTATTCAAACTACAACTATCACACTACTCAAGCTATTTTAATGCTTAACCATTAATGCATGTTATACGTGGCTTATGAATGCTTGTTGTTATGTTTACACATGGAATGTTGTCTACCTGCCTTAGCAACGATAGTACTATAGTTTGGACTCAGCACCCGTTCACACGGGGGTTGTTAAGGATCTTTTACTTGCATGGATTACAGTGGTAATCATGTATTGCGAACTGCCCCGGGCAGTCAACCCGCAGTCATTGGTATCGATGGATCTATGTCGATAACTAACGTGCTTCATTTCACTATGTGTACGTGTTGGTTATGCGTAAACGAATTCGAACTCTATTATGCTATTATCAAACTTGTATGCTCACCTTTACATTATATATATTGACTTTATTTTAAACGTATGTGACATGTGCCTAGGTTGTTTATGTGCTTCTCGGGTTGTGATGAAATTGAAGCTAGGAACTGGAGTCCTAGAAACCAACGAATAAATTGTTATGTTTAAATCTGAGTTGTCGGAACAGAATATTTGTTTAGTCTTTGTCTGTAATAACTTGTTGCTATTTGAGACATGGTATGGGACATGTTAACTTAAATTGAATGGTAATGATAGTTGTTATGGAAACTTCTGGACAATCTGTTTCGCTCAGTGTCGCGCCCCGATGATTCCGCCATCGGTTGGGGTGTGACAGATTGGTATCAGAGCCATAACTATAGGGAATTAGGCAAGACTCGACCTAGTCCGGGTCGAAGTCTTAGAGACCTAGTCTATAGTTAAGAACCAACAGACCAACTCACGCGTATGCGTAAACTCGCCACTATCACTTACTCTTTTCTGGCACTACACTCGAATTTTCAGGTTGTGAACAGGTAATGAGGCCGAGAATAGGTGTGAAAACTGCAAACTCTCGACTAAAGTTGCCTAATCAACCTACGTTTTAGCTACAAACGAGGAGAATCATACCAAATCAGGAGTGAAATCCATATTTTGATGAATAATCTCCTCAATTTTTATCAAAAACGAGGACGGAAGTTGCAAGATAGGGGTGAAACCCTAACCTTGACGACTCGTCCCGCTTTTATACAAAAACTCCCACCAAAGTTCGATGGACTCCAACGATCTAAAGGCACGAATATAACCAATGGGAATTGCGCCAACGCCCAAGAATCGAGGCAAAGGCATAGTCCTAGAGGTAATCGTGCAGGATCCTTGCGAATAGTCGAACCACTTTGGTTAGTCGAAGTCTATTAGCCACAGACAATCTACCTTCGATTTAATGATCTTTATAGAAATTTTATGCATTTTCTATTATTTGTTAACGTTTTGAGGTATTATTGATTTCGACCCAACACTATTGCTCCTGCTGAAACACAAAACCCACACAACTCATCGCTAACGAATCGCAATAGAAGCAGTCAGAATGTTTTTTGAACACTCGTATGTGACTTAGTGATTAAGTTATACGTGTTCTTGCTACTATGCTTACGTGTTTAGGAATATTGTGCTCTATGTGATTATGTGATTTTGGTGCAACTCTGTGATTTTGTGACTATATGCAATTACATGGTACGTGTTACTGAGCTTTAGTAGTAGTAGTAGACGTGTGAGGTGAGATTCGAATACATGTGTTGAGTTATGTGGCGATGTCTATTGCAGACAATGTCGTCTGGATCCCGTCATTCACTCTCTCGCCAGGAAAAGAGGGACCGACGCCTTGCTTCCATCGTCGCGAAAGCTGTAGCAAAGGTAGTGAGCGATGCCTATGAGAATGCCAGCAAATCATCCAAGGAATCGAGGACTGAGGGTCCTAGAGCTGTCGCAAGACCTTTCAGTTTCAAACAATTCAAGTCACGTGGGCCGAAAGAATTCACAGGCGAAGGAGGTCCTACTGCTCTATTCCACTGGTTTGACTCTATCGAGGTTACTCTGCGACAAAGTGGTTCCCCTGATGACCTTCGAACTCTGAACGCTACCGGCGTCTTTCAGTCCCGTGCTTTGGACTGGTGGACGGCCGAGAGGAACAAGAGAGGGAATGATGCAGCTTACGGTTTGTCATGGGATGAGCTCAAAGAAGTCATGCTGGAGGAATTCTGCCCTCCTCACGAGCGTCAAAAGCTTGAAGATGAATTTTGGCACCTACATCAGAAGGATGGAGACAATGCTGGTCTCACCGCTTGCTTCAAACAGCTCAGCATTATCTGTCCCGACCAGGTCAAGACTCCCGATATGACCATCAAGAAGTACATCCGAGCTTTGCCCGACTGCGTTGCTGATTTCGTGCAAGCGGCTAAGACTACCACGATCGAAGAAACCTATCTGCTGGCCGCTGAGATCAATGACAAAAGGGTTAAGGCTGGGGTGTGGGATAAGACCTCCAAGCATCTGCATTAAGCTACCGCTACTGCACCAGCTACCGAAACCACCTCATCAAGCAACAAGAGAAAGAACAAGAGGAAGAACAGCTCAACCAACAAGAACTGTGCGATTACTGCTGCACCGATTCAAGCTGTACCCGCCCAACAGCGTCAAGTAGCGGCGCCCGTGGCCAATGCACCGCCTGCAAAGCGTGCATATACTGGACCACACCCACTCTGCCCTACTTGCACCTATCATCACCCGACTGTTATTCAATGCCGCTTCTGTGCTCATTGCAACGTCTACGACCACTTTACTGCCAACTGTCGTATTCGTCAAGCTCCTGCCAATCAAGCTCTACTCGCTGCCCCACAGGGTCAACAAGCTCCTCCGGCACCCGCAGTCAAAGCCAGAGCATGCTTCACGTGTGGCGACCCGAACCATTTCGCCAACATGTGCCCGAACAGGGTAGTGAAACAAGAACCGCAACAGCAGCCGCCACAGCAGCAGCAACAGCAGCAACAGCAACAACAGGCAGCACGCGCCAGAACTTTCAATCTCAATGTGCGTCAAGCCCAGGCCGACAACAACGTGGTCAATGGTACGTTCCTTGTGAATGGTATTTATGCTTCATGTTTGTTTGATACTGGAGCCGATAATTGCTTTGTGTCACTCGAATTTGAGAAACTCCTTAGTCGTAAACGTTCCCGACTCTCCTCTGCATTCGATGTTGAAGTCGCTACCGGAAGAACCGTCGCTGTAAACTCTGTTATTCGTGATTGCACTCTCGAGCTCAACAATCACATCTTCTCAATCGATCTCATTCCAATGCAACTAGGAAGCTTTGATGTCATAATAGGCATGGACTTTCTTCGCGAAAACCATGCCGAAGTTGTGTGTTTCGATAAAATGATTCGTTTTTCGCTCGCAAACGGTGATTCATTGTGTGTTTATGGTGATACAACTTCGAAGGGTCTCAAGCTTATGTCATGCCTCCAAGCTAGCAAGTATCTCCGCAAGGAATACAGAGCTTTCTTGGCTAACATTGTAGCAGCGGAGAAGGAAAAGAAAGAGAAGAAGGAAGTGAAAGACGTTCCTGTGGTTCGAGAATTTCCTAATGTTTTTCCAGAGGATCTTCCCGGACTACCTCCTAAGCGCGATATTGACTTTCGCATTGATCTCATTCCTGGAGCTAATCCTATCGCCAGAGCTCCTTATCGATTCGCGCCGTCCGAAATGCGCGAACTCTCAACCCAACTCCAGGAATTGCTTGAGAAAGGATTTATTCGCCCAAGCACCTCTCCTTGGGGCGCACCAGTCCTTTTCGTCAAAAAGAAGGACGGGTCGTTCCGGATGTGCATCGATTACCGGGAATTGAATAAGTTGACTATCAAGAACCGCTATCCTCTGCCCCGAATCGACGATTGTTTGATCAGCTACAAGGCGCTACGTGTTTTTCGAAGATCGATTTACGTTCAGGATATCATCAGCTGCGTATACAAGAGGAGGATATACCCAAAACCGCGTTTCGCACTCGTTACGGCCATTACGAATTCGTTGTCATGCCTTTTGGCCTAACAAACGCACCAGCAGTTTTCATGGATCTGATGAATCGAGTGTGTAAACCATATCTCGACCGTTTCGTCATCGTGTTCATCGACGATGTCTTGATCTATTCCAAAACGAGAGCCGAACACGCGCAACATCTACGTTTAGTTCTCGAGTTGCTCTAGGGGAACCAACTCTACGCCAAATTCTCCAAGTGCGAGTTTTGGTTGGGGGAGGTTCAGTTTCTGGGTCACATCGTAAATAGTCAGGGTATTCACGTCGATCCCGCGAAGATTGAAGCCGTTAAGAGCTGGGTTACGCCTAAGAACCCGACTGAAGTCCGCTCCTTTCTCGGACTAGCAGGCTATTATCGACGATTTATCGAAGGATTCTCGAAGATTGCTGTACCACTTACCTCTCTCACGCACAAGGACCAGCCTTTTGTCTGGGGAACCAAACAAGAGTCTGCCTTTCGAACCCTCAAATACATGCTTTGCAATGCTCCTGTTCTCACGCTACCCGACGGGAACGATAATTTCATTGTCTACTGTGATGCTTCTAACCTTGGTCTCGGTTGTGTCCTAATGCAACGAGACATGGTCATAGCTTACGCATCTCGTCAGCTCAAAATCCACGAGAAGAACTATACAACCCACGATCTCGAGCTAGGCGCAGTTGTTTTTGCATTAAAGATTTGGCGACACTACCTGTATGGTACAAGGTGTACGATCTTCACCGATCATAAGAGCTTACAACACATCTTTAATCAAAAGGAACTAAATATGCGTCAACGCCGATGGGTAGAACTTCTCAACGATTACAACTGTGAGATTCGTTATCACCCAGGCAAGGCAAACGTTGTTGCCGACGCACTTAGCAGACGGAGCTATCTGCTTAGCACTCGAAATGTTCAAGCCCAGCACAACCTCGAAGCTCTCATTCGCGACGCCCAACACGCATGTTTCAACGAACGCACTTTGAAGAAAGAAAGAATCTACCACGATGGAGCCCAGCTTGTGAGCAAATCAAATGGGATATTCCACTTCTTAGACCGAATTTGGATTCCCAAGCGAACCAACCTGCGACAGATTATCATGGATGAAGCCCACAAATCCCGATACTCTATCCATCCCGGTGCTGACAAAATGTACCATGACCTTCGATATAGGTACTGGTGGCCGGGTATGAAACGGGATATCGCACTCTACGTCGGAAAATGCCTAACCTGTGCTAGAATCAAGGCTGAACATCAAAGACCCTCTGGCTTGCTCGAACAACCACCAATTCCCATGTGGAAGTGGGAGAGCATAGCTATGGATTTCGTAACCAAGCTTCCAACCACGTCATCAGGTCACGACAGCATTTGGGTTGTTATTGACCCTTTGACTAAATCAGCTCATTTTCTGCCAATACGAGAAGACTACAAGGTAGAACGATTAGCCCGAATCTACACCGACGAGATCATTTGTCGACATGGGACGCCTCGTGACATCATCTCTGATCGTGATGCTCGGTTCACTTCACGATTGTGGGAAACGTTTCAAACGGCACTCGGTACAATGCTTAATCTAAGTACTGCGTTCCACCCACAAACCGACGGTCAGACTGAAAGAACGATTCGTACGCTTGAAGACATGCTCCGATCGTGTGTTCTAGACTTCGGTGGTAATTGGGATAGACACCTTCCGTTAGTCGAATTCTCGTATAACAACAGCTACCAGGCTAGCATTCAGATGGCACCTTTCGAGGCCCTATACGGAAGAAGATGTCGATCGCCTATTGTGTGGCACGAGATCGGTCACTCGCAACTAACCGGTCCGGAGCTGCTACAAGAGACGACAGACAAAATTTTCCAAATTCGAGACAACCTAGCGAAAGCTCGGGATAGACAGAAAGTTCTCGCCGATAAAAAGCGCAAGCACCGTGAATATGGCGTTGGTGACTACGTACTCCTAAAGGTATCACCTTGGAAGGGTGTAGTCCGATTCGGCAAGAAGGGGAAACTCGCGCCTCGATATGTGGGACCTTTTAAGATTCTGGAAAGGATCGGAAAAGTCGCCTACAGACTCGAATTACCGGAGGAACTTAGCAATGTCCACCCGACTTTCCACGTGTCAAACCTCCGGAAGTGCATCGCCGACCACGATCTACACGTTCCTCTAGACGATCTACAAGTGAACGAAACATTACACTTCGTGGAAAAGCCTGTCGAAATCATGGATCGCCAAACCAAAGAACTCAGGCGCTCACGCATTCCTATTGTGAAAGTCCGATGGGAAGGCAAACGAGGCGCGGAGTTCACTTGGGAACTCGAAAGCGACATGAAGGCAAAGTATCCACAGCTGTTTAACGAATGAGTAATGTCCGATTAAGAAAGGCAAGGTGGCATACTTGTAAATAAGGGCTAGAGAGAGAAAGTAGAGAGAGATAGGCAAAACGTGATTTCGGCTTTGTACACATCATACGAATCTATTGAATCATGGTTAATTGTACGTTTTTGTGTGTTCGGTCACGATCGCGTACGGATTCCGCGTGTTCACGAGTCGGTTCGCAATCGAAACGGATTCAAACCGGAACCTACAATGTGAGCACGTTCACGGATTCCGCACGACGAACGAGTTGTTACGCAATCGAATCGAAGATAAATCCGGACCTACAATAATCAAGGTTTTGAAAGAAAAAAAAAGAAAAAGGTTTTGAAAATGTAAAATTGGAAATTGAAAAAGATTTCTCTCAAACGGCTTCGAATTGAAATCTAAAACTTTATAGGCTTTTAGATTAGATGTTTTCGCACATCATATCCAAAAATCAGCAATTTTTAACCGTAAAATCCCGATTAATTTGACGATTTTCAATGGTCCGAACGAAGGACTCTCACATGTGATCCACGGTTAGTTACGGCTTCCAGCTTAATTTCGGGACGAAATTCCCTAAACAAAGGGAGGTTGTAACACCCCGTGTTTTCACGAGTGAAAGTCAAAGTCAAGGTCAAAGTCAACGACC
Organism: Helianthus tuberosus; assembly: GCA_030545235.1. NCBI lineage: Eukaryota > Viridiplantae > Streptophyta > Magnoliopsida > Asterales > Asteraceae > Helianthus > Helianthus tuberosus. The sequence goes on from CM060443.1 coordinate 9,466,950, forward strand.
GATTTCGCGCGACTTGACTCGTAGAAATGTTTCTATTTTAATTATATTATGTGGAGTAAATGTCGTACATTACAATAATCGAATCGTGTTTACCATATTTCAATCGACCTACGACTGTGAAGGATAGGAAGTAACAATGCGATAAAGTTAACCAAGCTATGCTAATCAAATCGACATCGAACCGTAACTCAAATTGTGCATTTTACTTGTTGTTAATACGTGTGTGTATGCCTTACGTGTTACCTGTGCATGTTTACTTTTATGTTATGTTGTGGTAATCAAGCGAACTCAATCGAACTCGAAGTCTAACTCGAATGTAAACGAACCCGAACCCGAACCCGAATTCCGAGTCGAACCCTATAAGAAGTAGTTGGGACTGAAAGTAATGTGACTAGGAAACCCTATCGAATCGCTCGCAAATCGAAACCGAAACAACATCGCACCGAACACCCCAAAGCAGGCGGCATCCACACGGATGGCCAATCCGCACGGATTGCCAACCCGCACGGATTGCCAATCCGCACGGATGACCAGTCCGCGCGGATAGCCTACCCGGGTGCTGACGTGATTGTCGTGGGTCACACAAATTTAATCCCAAAAACAACTATAGATAGCGGTAATAGGGTATCGAACTCAGGGAGTATGTGGAAAGTGTGTTGATTTTATAGCTTTGCAATTAACTACAATTAACCTAATTTGCAGAAAAATAAAGATCAATGGTTTGGATTGTTGTTTTAGAATACTAAATTAAAAACTAATTGCAAATCAAATGTTGGTTGTAAAACAGATTAGGAGAGAACAATGACCATCTTAGGTTTCAGTTTCTTTAAACAATTGTGTGTAATTCCAACTAGAAAGAGTTACATAGACATAACTCGTGTATAGATAATTGAAGTGATAAAAGGGAACAAAGTACTCGGATTATATAAACGCGAGGTTGTTTCCCGATGACCAATTAATCAATAACCAACCCTAACCCTTCCCGTGATATCTCGATTGCCAACGGCACCAAGAACGTACGATTGAGACTAGAAATTGCAATATCAATTAACAAGTTACAAGCAATTAAACATACACCATGATATTCAAGCAACGCAAGTTATCATTCTAGAAATTCAGAAATAAACACACAAAAGTTCAAGAGAAACCTTCACCTAAGATGATCACCGAAAAGTTTAGCCGGACATAGTTTGGTGAATCATCATACCAACAAATCTAATGTTCATAGGAATCATAAACACAAACCGAATGTTAGAAATTGTTCCAAACCAAGCAAGACAGCCAAAATTCGCCCCTAGTGAGTCCCAAAACCGTCCAATCATGAGAACACTTCAAAAGACACAATAAAAACTGATTTAAGAGGGCAGTTACGTTTCTGATCGCAGCCACCACCGTAATTTACGGCTCCACCGTAAATTACGGTGGACTTGATTTGTTTACGGTGGCAAGAGACTGATTTACGGTGGCCACCAATTGATTCTCAGGTCCACCGTAAATTACGGTGAGACCGTAATTTACGGTAGTGGCCTGAATGTTCTTCTTTGTTTCATCTCTTGTTTCACATGTGCCGCCCAAAAACACCAATCAAACAAATCCACAATGCTCCTTACCGTCAAAGCCCATGTGCATATGTCGGCCCAATCCAGTATATGCATGTAATGATGATTCTCAATTAATTAATGTTGACTCTCAATCCTTGTGTCCATGAGATGATGATGATGATGTCACTGCCAAAACCAACCCCCCACGTGACTTCCTTGATGCTGCTTGTTGACTTGCTGTTGATTGTTGTTATGTTGTTAGCCCATGTGCCTCTTTAATTCATATGTCAGCGGCCCACTTCAACAACTCCACAAGTCAGCCGCCCATATAACAAGTCCATGTGAATCTTATATACTTGTTGGCTTCTCACTTGTATTGGCGGCCCAATCACAAGAGACTCCCAAGTCCCCTACGTGGCCTTCATGGTGGCGGCCCACATGTGATGTTGCAACTCCAAAGTCAGCCAAGCCCATGTTCTCAACCGCCAAACTGATGATATGTGATGATTATGTTGTTAGTCTTCACGTGATGTAGGGTTTTAACCCTTTAGTAACTTTTAATGCCTTGTCATAAAATCACATGCATTGAATTGTTGCCTTTAATTCCTCAATCGTAGCCTACGGGTCCAATTTAACCGAATTAAGCGATTTATCTGCAAATCACACGAACACTCGTAGTTACTAAGTTCAAGCAAATAACCAAGTAAAGCATGGAATTTTAATCTTTTTAAACCATTTAAGGGTTGTCCAATGGACCACCCGTCACATCCCCACACTTACCCGTTGCTTGTCCCAAGCAACTCATTAAATCAATTTCAACTCAAGCGATGCGATCAATGTAAACCAAGCTAAATGTGCCGTCCTTTTACTAACTTTCAATCATACCACAAGACACACCCCTCACGAAAATCTCTCGGTTACAAGAATTATTAGCATAATGCTAAACCACTCAATGTGTGTGTGTAACACCTGTGCCTTCACGGCCATCAAACAAATACCGAACCAATGAAATATTATATTTCATACTTGGGATTGGTAAAAATATGTGTATCGTTTGTACATATCAATTCTTGTTCAATTTCAAACTCTAAATCACTTTCTGGAAGGTTATACGCGCACCGATGCGTAAATATAACCAGTTTAATGCAACAAACACTCCGGAATAGTTACATAGGCTTAACATACCTTAAATAACCTTTACTTAACTTAGAAATAAGTTTTGAAGGCTTTGGTATGGCAAAATCAAGTTAAATCGCTTACAGGGACTAAAGTTGACAAACTGCGAAAGTATGCCAATTTGAACTGTAACAGACATTCCGGAGCATGACCATAAGTTAAACATACCATAAATATCCTTCACAAAGCTTAGAAATAGGATTTGAGGTGTTCGGTATGCTAAAATAAACTTTTGTGTCATTCAGGGACTAAAAGTGTCAAAAAGTGCACAAGTTTGCATTTTTACGCATAACTTACGTTCTGAATACATCCGGACATCCAAAAATTTATATAAGCATGACTATATTATATTTGAGTGTTCGCCATAAGAAAAATCCATTCGTCGCGTCATTTGGATCGTTTTTCGCGCTTGTGCGCATTCCGTCGTAATTAAGCGAACATCGCGTTCGTACGACCAAACGAACCGACATCCGAGATATTTTTGAGCATGTTTTAAGTTCCCTATACTTTAACTTCATTTTAGAGCTTTGAAATGTGGTTAACGGGCCTTAAACGTGTCAAAAATGGCCTAAATACAGTTCAGGGACCAAAACTGTAATTCTGCCAAACTTAACCCCTACGATGTGCAGGGACTTTTGCCCTACGATGCGCAGGGGGTCTCCAGACCAGGTGCAATGTTTAACAGCCTGTTTTCAGCAGGTTTAACCACAACCACATGTTTGCAACTTGCTTAATCACTAAGTTTAGGAGCATTTGTGGCACCATGACTTTCCGACAAGTGTACGGCCTTGATCGTTTTCCCCTTTTCCAAGAAATGATCTTAACGGTTACCCGAATACTATAAATACCCCACCCCCCATTACTTCAAATGCACTAGAATTCTGATTTTAGAAACTCTAAGTTGAAACCATTGTTTCATACCTGAGATTCTCGAATCGGGATTAGCATTCGGGGACCCTGGGTAAGTATTCTTTCGTTCTTTTCCTTATTTTACTGCTTTTCGAGTCAGAAAGTCAAACTTTGTTTGACTTTCAGCGTTGACCAGTAATGGTCAATGCGAAGTTCGTTTGAACTTCGCAACGTGAGTGTAATCACGTTGGTCATAGTCCCTTGGGACTATGCCCACTGATTACCACGTTGTCTAGAGTCGTAGGGTAGGCGATCTGATAAATCGCCTATACCTTCGAACTCGACCCATTTGGTCGATCATTAGGATCCGACCAAATACATTAGGTGACCATAGTAGGTAGGGAATAACCTTCCGAGGTTATACCCTATGGTCACATCGTTTAAGTAGTTGTATGATAGGTAGTTTATATGCCTTAGGTAAATTACCAGAATACCCTTTTCATGTATAATTGGTAATTAAGCATATGTAACCTAAACTTTTGTCACATAACTGATTATGTAACATGTTTAGGCATATAACACTTGTCATAGGACTAGTTAGACGGTCCGAACGCGTTTCACGCGCACGACGCGTTAAAGTAGCATAAGCTATCTTAATGGGTCGCGATGGGTCGATAGCACTTAGGTTTGGTTTCATTGTAGTATGTAGGCCTTGTTAAACCATATCATATGAGTTCCAACACTCGTTTGGTTTACCAAGCCTCATCCTATCCGATCTCCCGATTTAGGTCCGGTTTATTTATATAGTTTTAGATTGCCGATTGATTCCGTGCTCCCTCAAGCTTTGTTTGGTTGTTGTTCAAGACCTCCAAGCATTCTCAGGCGAGTACATTCTTCCCCTATTTTACTGTTTTCAACTGTTTTGGGGTGACTCATATGTGCTAAATGTTTTCGATGTTATAACGATGGTTTCAAAAACGATTAAGACAATTTATACAAAACTAATAACGATTTCATAAAGTGAACAAACTTGTTGGTTGTATTTACATAACAAATGACATTCATTAGCAATGATCAAGCCGACCAGTATTAGGTTATGGTACCATAGGATCTGACAAATCCCGTTAGTTACTACACCCGTAGTTATGTGTGGGTGTTGTGGGTAGCGACTGAATCTGTAAATGTTAATTTACTCTTTGGTAAGGGTTTATTAATGCGAAATGTTAATCTATCCTTTGGTAAGGGTTTATTAATGCGAGATGTTAATCTATCCTTTGGTAAGGGTTTATTAATGCGAATTATTAATCTATCCTTTGGTAAGGGTTTATTAATGCGAGTCAAAAAGGTTTGAATGTTATTAGCGAGACGATCATTTAAGTAGTTTCACGACCTAAAACGAATTTAACGATTAACGATTGGGTTTTCACACGATGTTTTAACGAGTGGGTAACGATTGGGTAACGATTGGGTTTTCACACGATGTTTTAACAATTACTTTGGTGGTTTGGTTTGGATTAAATGATTAAGTAACAATGCGTGTGGAATATGATACAAGCATGGTGGATACGCCGCTGGTACTTCCTATATATAAGTGTTTGTATGGTATTACATATTGTAGTGTTATTTGAATCATTTCAGCTCGAGACATAGAACATTTTATACAAGTAACATACTTTTCACAAGACATTTATTTACAAACAACTTATCTTATACAAACTCATATTACATGGTTATTCATTTAATCATGCTTTATTTTCTTATTTATACATATCACCTGAACTTATCATTGTTTTTCCAAATAATTTACTAAAACAAATGTTTTTGGGTTAAGAGTCATGGCTACGAGGTTTTACAAATTATAACCCGCTTGATTTGAGTTGGTTAATTGAGTTGCAATATTATACTCTTTTCAAAACAAGGTTTTTAAATAAAGTATTGCAACATCTAAACTAGCCATGATTTCGACACTCCTACAAAACCTATGTACTCGCCAGCATTTCTTTGCTGACCTCGTTTTCACATATGTTTCAGGTATTGTTGAATGTTATCGATTGATAAGATGCATGCTCACATAGGACTGGACAAGGCCTTAGTGACTAAATAACAATGATAGATTACGTTTAATTTGTCTATTTAGATTTCCAAACGATGTAATTATTCAATGATTAATAAAACGAAACACTTTTGATATCCATGGTTATGAAACATTAATTCTGTTACAACACGCCTCGATGTTTCCGCCACGTTTTGTTGTTTTACGTGGTCGGGGTGTGACAGAAAAGATGGTATCAGAGCCAATGGTTATAGGGAATTAGGTTATTAGTAATTAGTAATGCTTTGACCTAGTCTATAACCTTCTTAGGACCCTAACGCGAGTTTACTTGCGTTTAGTCATAAAACAATATTGTCACCTATCCTTAGGTGACAACCACAACAAGAACATAAATTTCAAAACCACTTTGAAAACTAATCATCTGTTCTAGGATGATTAATTACTAGGTTTTGAACCCTCAGTTATAAGGTTTTGAATCCCTTTGAATTTTCAAAATCTCGTCAAGGTTTTGGGTTTTAAATAATGTGAACACGTGCAAACTGGAAGGGTGAATGCCTGTATTCTGGGTTTTCTGTCTAGGCAAGCACTTCGTATACATCTCATCAGACGCGAGACCAGTTGTGCTTACCTGGGAATCCTTGGGATGAGTGTTCACTTATAGGCGAGCATGTCTTCAGTGATACATTAATAAGACCTGTTTACCTTGATTAGTCACCGTCTCATTTGTTTGCCTTAGGTAACAAACAAATGATCGCAATTTTCATGCGTTATCATTCTGTTTTGATTGTCCAAAAACCTTTCACCTGTTTCTCCCTACGCCTTTCTTTTTCTTCAAGAATGTCTCTTCATCACGATGACGCCCAGATATCTGAGCAAGCAGCCAAATTCGCTCAGCGAATAGGCGATGTATCATCTCCAGGATGAAGCCACTCAAGAATCACCAAGACAGGCAGGACCTAGTCAGACGACAACATCATCAGCCAATAAACCAATCGAGGAATCAAAGACCATGGATGAACGATCCCTTAAGAAGTCAAAAAAGCGAAAGGCTTCTCAGAACTTCGCCATGGTCGCTCACAATGGTAAAGCCGTCCCCAACCAACCAGCTCAACCCCCTGCTAGGTGTATATGGCTTTTCCTATGATACCTACATCAAGGAACTATGCACCTTACAAACTACTCTTGTGATCTCTCTCTTTCAAATAATTGCTCATGATTCCCTCGAAAATTTTAAGTACTCGTTTCACTCTAAGAAACAAAGTACAGAAAATTAAGTGACATTATGAGTAATCGTGCTTTTCGCACATCTGTGCCTTTGAATCCTTGGTTAGATAACTAAGGATATTTTCAAATCTCATACCCATTACGTTTTGATTTTTTTTCAAACATACACAGTACCAGTATTTCAAAACAATCTTCATGATCTCAAAACATTTCATATAGTTTGAAAACAATTTTTCTAGATACATTGTCTATGTTATTTCAAAAACATTGGCCATGTTATCAAAACCAACCTTTCAAATTTCAAAATATTTCATATAATCTGAAGACAATATTAAATACAAAACATTTTCTTATCAAGTGCATGATTTCGAAAAGCATCATTCATATTTTCAAAACCTTATACATAATTTCAAAAATTCATCTCACATGATTTTAAAATATTTTTGTAAAAATATCTATCTAATACACCTACTTTATGATTTCAAAAAGTATTATATATAAGGTTTCAAAAACGTTAAACACATTTTTCTTAAAAGAACCCCATGCGCAGTTTTCAAAAATATTTTCCTTGTACATTTACATAACCTTCAAATTCTGCTTCATATGTCGCCTTGACATATCTAGCATCTCAACTTCATAAGCATTTCAACTTCATGTTTTGACTTAAGCACATCCCGTGCAAGATTTCAAAACATCTTCAACTTCTAAAATTCATATGGGATCTTTTTATCTTTACAATTAGATCCTTGTGGATGATCATCATTCAAATCAGAGTCCTTAATTGGATTCTTTATGTACCTTAATTCGAACACTTCGGTTCCTAATAATCGAAATCGAATTTTCTTTTTGAATCTTTCTATCTTTATAGTTAGATTCTTGAAAATATTTAAAGTACCAAATGAAATCCACGGATTGGATTCCTAGTATGCTTTAAATACCCATGTCCAAAGATAACAAATTAAACGATTATACGAATAAGCGATTATGCGACTATGTGGTTATGTGTTATGTGTTCTCCTTTATGTTTTTGTGTGATCCGATTTTCAAATCCTCATAGAACCTTTCATATCTTCATATGAGGGATTCATAGTAGGATTTTCAAAAAGGTACTACCTTAAATCCTTATGGGCTTCTACTTAGTAGTTAAGACCCTTGGGTTATATAGTACCATTCCATGATTCATAAGAGACCCATTTGGTGGTCTAGTCAAAAAGATTGATTCACAATTTGGTTAGAAAAACGACATCTAGTGATGTAGCTGAACAGACTCCTTGATAGTCTATTTAGATCATTCATTGATTTAATCAAAAGGACTCAATGGCGGTCTAGTTACACTCATCACAGGATTGTTCATTTGGTTTTCCCCTACACACTATAAAATAGACTGTGTGAACTGTGCAAGGAATTATCTGATTATGGACATGTACATAATTATGAAATTTAGTGCACAGAAACCCAGTAAGGTTTATTATGTGTAAGAACCGATAGTGACAACAATAACAAAATAAGAACAATGTAATGGAGGTACGGTGGACGCACCAATGACGCTTCATATACTTGTATATAAGTATCCCTTTTACATTGCAATCATGATGCTATTAAAGGTTACTAGGAGTTCAGAACCCTAACCAAAGTTGTTTGATCTTTTCAACTTCATATTTTCAAGCTCTCACAAGTTTCCTCTAAATAAATTTCGGGACGAAATTTCCTAAAGTAGGGGAGACTGTAACACCTGTGCCTTCACGGCCATCAAACAAATACCGAACCAATGAAATATTATATTTCATACTTGGGATTGGTAAAAATATGTGTATCGTTTGTACATATCAATTCTTGTTCAATTTCAAACTCTAAATCACTTTCTGGAAGGTTATACGCGCACCGATGCGTAAATATAACCAGTTTAATGCAACAAACACTCCGGAATAGTTACATAGGCTTAACATACCTTAAATAACCTTTACTTAACTTAGAAATAAGTTTTGAAGGCTTTGGTATGGCAAAATCAAGTTAAATCGCTTACAGGGACTAAAGTTGACAAACTGCGAAAGTATGCCAATTTGAACTGTAACAGACATTCCGGAGCATGACCATAAGTTAAACATACCATAAATATCCTTCACAAAGCTTAGAAATAGGATTTGAGGTGTTCGGTATGCTAAAATAAACTTTTGTGTCATTCAGGGACTAAAAGTGTCAAAAAGTGCACAAGTTTGCATTTTTACGCATAACTTACGTTCTGAATACATCCGGACATCCAAAAATTTATATAAGCATGACTATATTATATTTGAGTGTTCGCCATAAGAAAAATCCATTCGTCGCGTCATTTGGATCGTTTTTCGCGCTTGTGCGCATTCCGTCGTAATTAAGCGAACATCGCGTTCGTACGACCAAACGAACCGACATCCGAGATATTTTTGAGCATGTTTTAAGTTCCCTATACTTTAACTTCATTTAGAGCTTTGAAATGTGGTTAACGGGCCTTAAACGTGTCAAAAATGGCCTAAATACAGTTCAGGGACCAAAACTGTAATTCTGCCAAACTTAACCCCTACGATGCGCAGGGACTTTTGCCCTACGATGCGCAGGGGGTCTCCAGACCAGGTGCAATGTTTAACAGCCTGTTTTCAGCAGGTTTAACCACAACCACATGTTTGCAACTTGCTTAATCACTAAGTTTAGGAGCATTTGTGGCACCATGACTTTCCGACAAGTGTACGGCCTTGATCGTTTTCCCCTTTTCCAAGAAATGATCTTAACGGTTACCCGAATACTATAAATACCCCACCCCCCATTACTTCAAATGCACTAGAATTCTGATTTTAGAAACTCTAAGTTGAAACCATTGTTTCATACCTGAGATTCTCGAATCGGGATTAGCATTCGGGGACCCTGGGTAAGTATTCTTTCGTTCTTTTCCTTATTTTACTGCTTTTCGAGTCAGAAAGTCAAACTTTGTTTGACTTTCAGCGTTGACCAGTAATGGTCAATGCGAAGTTCGTTTGAACTTCGCAACGTGAGTGTAATCACGTTGGTCATAGTCCCTTGGGACTATGCCCACTGATTACCACGTTGTCTAGAGTCGTAGGGTAGGCGATCTGATAAATCGCCTATACCTTCGAACTCGACCCATTTGGTCGATCATTAGGATCCGACCAAATACATTAGGTGACCATAGTAGGTAGGGAATAACCTTCCGAGGTTATACCCTATGGTCACATCGTTTAAGTAGTTGTATGATAGGTAGTTTATATGCCTTAGGTAAATTACCAGAATACCCTTTTCATGTATAATTGGTAATTAAGCATATGTAACCTAAACTTTTGTCACATAACTGATTATGTAACATGTTTAGGCATATAACACTTGTCATAGGACTAGTTAGACGGTCCGAACGCGTTTCACGCGCACGACGCGTTAAAGTAGCATAAGCTATCTTAATGGGTCGCGATGGGTCGATAGCACTTAGGTTTGGTTTCATTGTAGTATGTAGGCCTTGTTAAACCATATCATATGAGTTCCAACACTCGTTTGGTTTACCAAGCCTCATCCTATCCGATCTCCCGATTTAGGTCCGGTTTATTTATATAGTTTTAGATTGCCGATTGATTCCGTGCTCCCTCAAGCTTTGTTTGGTTGTTGTTCAAGACCTCCAAGCATTCTCAGGCGAGTACATTCTTCCCCTATTTTACTGTTTTCAACTGTTTTGGGGTGACTCATATGTGCTAAATGTTTTCGATGTTATAACGATGGTTTCAAAAACGATTAAGACAATTTATACAAAACTAATAACGATTTCATAAAGTGAACAAACTTGTTGGTTGTATTTACATAACAAATGACATTCATTAGCAATGATCAAGCCGACCAGTATTAGGTTATGGTACCATAGGATCTGACAAATCCCGTTAGTTACTACACCCGTAGTTATGTGTGGGTGTTGTGGGTAGCGACTGAATCTGTAAATGTTAATTTACTCTTTGGTAAGGGTTTATTAATGCGAAATGTTAATCTATCCTTTGGTAAGGGTTTATTAATGCGAGATGTTAATCTATCCTTTGGTAAGGGTTTATTAATGCGAATTATTAATCTATCCTTTGGTAAGGGTTTATTAATGCGAGTCAAAAAGGTTTGAATGTTATTAGCGAGACGATCATTTAAGTAGTTTCACGACCTAAAACGAATTTAACGATTAACGATTGGGTTTTCACACGATGTTTTAACGAGTGGGTAACGATTGGGTAACGATTGGGTTTTCACACGATGTTTTAACAATTACTTTGGTGGTTTGGTTTGGATTAAATGATTAAGTAACAATGCGTGTGGAATATGATACAAGCATGGTGGATACGCCGCTGGTACTTCCTATATATAAGTGTTTGTATGGTATTACATATTGTAGTGTTATTTGAATCATTTCAGCTCGAGACATAGAACATTTTATACAAGTAACATACTTTTCACAAGACATTTATTTACAAACAACTTATCTTATACAAACTCATATTACATGGTTATTCATTTAATCATGCTTTATTTTCTTATTTATACATATCACCTGAACTTATCATTGTTTTTCCAAATAATTTACTAAAACAAATGTTTTTGGGTTAAGAGTCATGGCTACGAGGTTTTACAAATTATAACCCGCTTGATTTGAGTTGGTTAATTGAGTTGCAATATTATACTCTTTTCAAAACAAGGTTTTTAAATAAAGTATTGCAACATCTAAACTAGCCATGATTTCGACACTCCTACAAAACCTATGTACTCGCCAGCATTTCTTTGCTGACCTCGTTTTCACATATGTTTCAGGTATTGTTGAATGTTATCGATTGATAAGATGCATGCTCACATAGGACTGGACAAGGCCTTAGTGACTAAATAACAATGATAGATTACGTTTAATTTGTCTATTTAGATTTCCAAACGATGTAATTATTCAATGATTAATAAAACGAAACACTTTTGATATCCATGGTTATGAAACATTAATTCTGTTACAACACGCCTCGATGTTTCCGCCACGTTTTGTTGTTTTACGTGGTCGGGGTGTGACAGTGTGTGTGTGTGTGCGACAATAAACTTGTATACAAATCAAGTTTCCTCCTAATAAATATCTAACATGCTTAAAAATCAAAAGGGACTTGCGGGTTGTAACGGGGCTAGGTGTCAAGGTAGGAAAATGTGGAATATATATGCGAGAGCTAATTGATTTGACCCGGTTTTTTTATGTCTACTACTACGAAGCAAACACCAAAAAAATATACAAAGCTTCTTGACATTCTCAACTCTATTGCAACTAAATACTTCTTTTCATATTTCTCTCTTTCTCTTTTTTTTTTTCTTTTCTTTTTTTTTCTTTTTTCATCATTTTTTTTTTCATTTTTCATTTTTTTTTCATAACACATCAAACTCAACAATATATACAAGAACATCAATACTACATACTAAATCTCCTAAACCGGGTCATCTCAATAGGTAAAATTTTTGTAGGAAGTAGGCTCGGGTCCCAATCGAATGGTCTAAGGCTCAACATGGCTTTCTAAGGACCAAACCCCCACCCCTTACAATACCAAGCTCATATATGTAAAGTATGAGGTCCAACCCACCAATCCCGCACTCTCACACATCTAGACGAGGCTTCCTAAAAGTCCCCCTATCATTTTCAAAAGCATGCTAATTCTAGGATTTAACAAGTATTCACACACAAGTTCTATTAACACACAACACACACCGCCACTCAAACAATGAAATATCAATAACAATCATGTGTGGCTCAAATCCTCACCAAGAAAAGACTAGGAATGGGTGTCGGTGTGTCAAATGGTATAATATCAAGTTTTCAAATTTTAACAATTTTCGCTCGGATTTACAAAATTTTTAAAACTATCAAAAATTTCCCCCATCCCCACACTTGGGATACATTGTCCCAATGTATGGCTTTGAGGGAAGGATCGCTTTTAACCCACAACATCAGCCTTTGCTTAAACTCTCAAACCCCAAATTTCTTTTTGGATTTTTTTTTTTTTTTAATAAACAAAAGCAAACTAATAGACTAACAATATTTCAAAGCTAAAGAACATGACAAGTCTAAGGAAAAAGTACATTGACCTGGTAAAGTTTGGCACAACAGATATTGTAAATGATCCAATTTCCTTTCACCACCTTTACACAAATATCCGCACATCTTCCCCACACTTGAATGTTGCCATGGCCCTGAAACATAAAAAAAAAACTAAAGAAATAACAAGATCAGTGAAAAACCTCGGGTTGCCTCCCAAGCAGCGCTAAGTTTTCAGGTCTTCAGCCAGACCGTGCCACCCCCATTTAAGGTGGCTCAAAGAATCGGTTCCTGCCATCTCCATCACTTCCTTGTGCCATTGAACAAAATACATCTATCTTGTTTTGATTCGGTGGGTAATCAAATACACTCTTGCTCGCACCCATATATGTTTCTTCACGGTCCGGTGGGTGTTTTTTTCTCATTCGTTGTAACACATTTTTCATACAATCACTAGACTCACCACCCTTCCTCTCAATGGACTCATAACTAATCCCTCTAGTTTGAACATCAAAGTACAACCTACGGTTCTTTTCGGTCATGGTAATAATCTCGTCTCTACAATTAATTTGAGCATTTGCTGTGTATAGAAACGGTCGACCTAAAATTACCCTTTGTTGTGATGCCATATTGGTAGAAGCATAGTCCAAAACTAGGAAATCCACCGGGTATTCAAATTCTCCCAACTGAATCTTAACATTCCTAACCATTCCCCGTGGACGCCTCCAACTTCCATCCGCCAAGCTCACCATGGTGTCTATACCTTCAAGTGGACCAAAGTCATACATATCGTATAGATCGCTTGGTAGCACACTCACGCTTGCCCCGTAGTCCAACAATGCGTGAGGAATTTTTAATTTTCCCACACGGATAGGCACGATTGGCGCTTCACACTCTCTATCATTCTCGACCTCGGCATCTTTTTCCAAACCTGCATTCACTTGACACGAAGAAGTTAGCAATGTTTCATTAAATTTAGTATTTGGAACGGTGCTTACCACATTGATGTTAATGCTTTTTGTGTTCTTGGGATTTGGCACCGTGTCATTTGGTAATTGACCTTTTGCTTTCTTCAATATCGCCACGTCACTCGCAAGTTGACCCATTTGAGTGGTCAACGATTGGATGCTTTTGTCACGAACCTCGTCCTTTTGCATCCGAACCTCATCACGTTGGTTCATTCGTTGCATTTCACTTTGCATCGCCTTCAACATCTCCATTACTTCGTTTCCACCCGAAGAGCTTTGACCCGTTTGATATTGCCTTTGAAATCCTTGGTTTCCTTGGAAATTCGGGTTAGCTTGATTTGAAGGGTTCCCATACCGAAAATTTGGATGGTTTCTCAACCCGGGGTGGTAGGTATTAGAGTTCATGTTGTTGTAGTTTCTACCACCCCCTCCTTGACCTTGACCTTGAACAGCATGCACCTCTTCATATTGCCCTTCCACCATCCCTTGGCAATTTTCAGCCGCGTGACCTATTTCATTACACAAAGCACAAACATCATAAATTTGGTTAGTAGTTTGAACATTACCATCATCTATGGCGTGCACTTGTGATCGGGCAATGGCCGGTCGCGCTCTTCTTGAAGCTTGAGCTTTCCTCTTTGATGTAGTTGCCATGCTTTCCAAGAACTCCCAATCATCATTCTCATAATTTGTTCCAAAAGTCCCACCGGTAATAGACATCAAGTCACGTGCATCTTCGGCACTCAACCCCTCGTGAAAGGCATTCATCAACTCCCACAATTCAATTCCATGGTGAGGGCAATTTTTAATCATCATATTGAAACGCTCGAATGCCTCATGAAACATCTCACCATGTTGTTGTTGGAAGCTTCTCAACCCCTTTCTTGCATCGTTGGTCTTTTGGGCGGTGTAAAACTCATCCAAAAAAGTTTGTTGCATCTCCCCCCATGTATATATGGATGCCGAAGGTAACGTGTAGAACCATTTCTTCGCCTTATCTTCCAAAGAAAATTGGAATAATACCAATTTGATGTCATCAGCCGAGAACCCTTGACTCCCAAGAGTGTTGCAAATCGAGTCATAAGCCTCTAAATGAAAGTAAGGCTCCTCCGTTGCCAACCCTTTATATTTTGGTAAACTTTGCAAAGAGTTGGTCCTCACTTCAAATGTTCTCCCTTGATCATTGTGAGGAATAACTACCGGTGAAGGGTTTTGAGTGATTACCGGCCGAAAATGTGCTTCGATGCCCCTCACATTTTCTCTAAGGTGTCTCCTTGGTACACCAAACCTACCCCTTGGGCGAATAGGACCCATTGGCCTTGGTACATGCCCTTGTGGTGCATTTGGTTGTTGAAATTGCTGTTGCGGCATTGGTGGGCGTTGAATTGGCCTTTGGAATTGTTGAACATTTGGTTGTACATTTTGTGGCCGAACTTGTTGCAATGGGATAGGGCGTTGCATTGGCGGCCCTTGTGGTCTTGGCCGAATATGTTGTGGTATGAGTTGTTGTTGCGACATCCCACCAACATTTGACATTCCTTGAGATTGACTTTGCACATACCCGAACTCTCCTTGATCACCATAACCTTCATAAGCGTACCCATCTTCATCATAACCCTCAAAATCTTCGTATCCTTCCTCATATCCATCTCCCCCTATACCCGAAGTTTGCCCAAATGGAATGGTCGAGTATTGAAAACCCGACTGGTTTGATGGTCTAAATGTAGAGGTAGTATGGACAATGGTTGTATTTGGTGGTATTGAATAATGAGAAGATGATTGACCTGTAGATGGAGGAAAGAAGTGTGATAATGGTGGGATTGTGGCTGAAGGACTAAAGGTAAGATTGGGTTCATTTTGAGTAGTAATCGGTTGTGTGGTGTTGGTTGGTGTAGTATCATGGATTGGAGTAGGAATTGTGGTGATGTTGGGAATAGTAGTGTTTGGTGATGGTTGTGTGGAAGTAGGTATAAAAGTTGAGGTCGTTTGACCCGTTGTGGGTGGTACGTGTGTTTCGTCCATGATGTTTCTTGGTGTAATGGGTGAAGTGGGTGAACCAACGATTCTGTTTTCGCGTAGTAACACTCGGTTTTGCCTTAACGTTCTTTCAATTTCTGGATCAAATGACAATGGTGACGCTTTGTGAGAGCCTCTAGTATGCATGCACCTGTAGAACCTGCACACTAAACACACCAGTGTAAACCCGAAAATAACAAAACAAAACTAACAATCTGACACACGTTGCGCACTACTCCCCGGCAACGGCGCCAAAATTTGACGTGATTGTCGTGGGTCACGCAAATTTAATCCCAAAAACAACTATAGATAGCGGTAATAGGGTATCGAACTCAGGGAGTATGTGGAAAGTGTGTTGATTTTATAGCTTTGCAATTAACTACAATTAACCTAATTTGCAGAAAAATAAAGATCAATGGTTTGGATTGTTGTTTTAGAATACTAAATTAAAAACTAATTGCAAATCAAATGTTGGTTGTAAAACAGATTAGGAGAGAACAATGACCATCTTAGGTTTCAGTTTCTTTAAACAATTGTGTGTAATTCCAACTAGAAAGAGTTACATAGACATAACTCGTGTATAGATAATTGAAGTGATAAAAGGGAACAAAGTACTCGGATTATATAAACGCGAGGTTGTTTCCCGATGACCAATTAATCAATAACCAACCCTAACCCTTCCCGTGATATCTCGATTGCCAACGGCACCAAGAACGTACGATTGAGACTAGAAATTGCAATATCAATTAACAAGTTACAAGCAATTAAACATACACCATGATATTCAAGCAACGCAAGTTATCATTCTAGAAATTCAGAAATAAACACACAAAAGTTCAAGAGAAACCTTCACCTAAGATGATCACTGAAAAGTTTAGCCGGACATAGTTTGGTGAATCATCATACCAACAAATCTAATGTTCATAGGAATCATAAACACAAACCGAATGTTAGAAATTGTTCCAAACCAAGCAAGACAGCCAAAATTCGCCCCTAGTGAGTCCCAAAACCGTCCAATCATGAGAACACTTCAAAAGACACAATAAAAACTGATTTAAGAGGGCAGTTACGTTTCTGATCGCAGCCACCACCGTAATTTACGGCTCCACCGTAAATTACGGTGGACTTGATTTGTTTACGGTGGCAAGAGACTGATTTACGGTGGCCACCAATTGATTCTCAGGTCCACCGTAAATTACGGTGAGACCGTAATTTACGGTAGTGACCTGAATGTTCTTCTTTGTTTCATCTCTTGTTTCACATGTGCCGCCCAAAAACACCAATCAAACAAATCCACAATGCTCCTTACCGTCAAAGCCCATGTGCATATGTCGGCCCAATCCAGTATATGCATGTAATGATGATTCTCAATTAATTAATGTTGACTCTCAATCCTTGTGTCCATGAGATGATGATGATGATGTCGCTGCCAAAACCAACCCCCCACGTGACTTCCTTGATGCTGCTTGTTGACTTGCTGTTGATTGTTGTTATGTTGTTAGCCCATGTGCCTCTTTAATTCATATGTCAGCGGCCCACTTCAACAACTCCACAAGTCAGCCGCCCATATAACAAGTCCATGTGAATCTTATATACTTGTTGGCTTCTCACTTGTATTGGCGGCCCAATCACAAGAGACTCCCAAGTCCCCTACGTGGCCTTCATGGTGGCGGCCCACATGTGATGTTGCAACTCCAAAGTCAGCCAAGCCCATGTTCTCAACCGCCAAACTGATGATATGTGATGATTATGTTGTTAGTCTTCACGTGATGTAGGGTTTTAACCCTTTAGTAACTTTTAATGCCTTGTCATAAAATCACATGCATTGAATTGTCGCCTTTAATTCCTCAATCGTAGCCTACGGGTCCAATTTAACCGAATTAAGCGATTTATCTGCAAATCACACGAACACTCGTAGTTACTAAGTTCAAGCAAATAACCAAGTAAAGCATGGAATTTTAATCTTTTTAAACCATTTAAGGGTTGTCCAACGGACCACCCGTCAGGTGCGTGCCATGCGCACGGCTTACCCCTTTCCCTTTTTGGCATCCTATAAATACACGGGTCACTCTCCACTTTTTCCACTTTTGGCAAGTGACGTCCGAACCGCGCGCATTCTTCACTTTTTCTCAGATTTCTCTCAATCCAGGTAAGATCTTGCACTAATTCTTGTACATCTTTGATCACTACACAATTCTACACATTTCCATCTTTCAAATCTTCACTTTTAACCATGAAATCATCCGGATTTGAGGTATTCTCGGGTGACGTCATCGTGAAGTTCTTATGAACTTCAAGCTTGACCTCATTCCACCAAGAATAACTCAGATCTAAACGATTTCTACAAGATTTCATAATAACTTCACCTAGATCTAAACTTTTCTAAGGATAAAAGAGTTGAAAGAAATAAACCTAAGTTCTCTCCTTCTTTTTCCTTTAAGAATCGGTACGAATCTGATCGGTTCTAGTCCCTACTCGATAATAGTGATGCACTAGTCCTAGATCTGGAATTCTACCGCAAGACACCTGATTTCGGGGTCAACCGGAACTACCGTTCTGAGTCGCCGACAGGCCGAGTTAGGGTGGTTCCTGACCGGTTTAGTCACGCGGGTGAGAATACCGTTCCCAATGGTTACCACGTAATCAGAACGTCTCGAGAAACGACAACAGAAACCAAGTGTAGACGAACGGAACAACCAGACCAGCTGTCCGCACGGACAAGCTGTCCGCACGGACAGGCTGTGCGCACGGATTACCATCCGCACGCACAGGTCATCCGGACGGGTTGTCACCTGGACGAGCTACCCTTGGGACCCACTTTCCAAACAAGGTTTGAGTATCGACGAATGAGCAATCCGGACGGACGACCTCTGAATGGATTACTCTTCGGATCATGAGATACTAAGGCCTTAAAATGAAAATCAAACAATGTTCATCCGCACGGCCAACCGTACGCACGGACAGGCTATCCGGACGGATTGTCTCTGCCCGCGCGCACAGGCTGTCCGCACGGACTACCATACGCACGGACTGTCGTCCGCGCGACCGGCTTGAAAGGTAGAAACACTTATGTGGTTTCTAAATGCTACAACGAAAACTCCAAAGTACAAGCCATCATACACAAACACATCTCACACTTAGGAAGAAACAATCCACTTGAACGTTTATCCCCACAAACAACCTAACCGTACGGATAAGTCATCCGCACGCACAACTCGTTCGCACGGATTACCATCCGCACGGACAGTTGTACGCACGGATAGCTTATCCGGATGGATCACCATCCGCACGCATCACCATCCGCACGGACAGGTCATGCGCACGGATGACTTCCTCACACGGATAGCTGATCCGCACGATCAGCCATCCTAACCACTCTCACTTTGTACTGTTTTACGCGACACTTAACGTTACGTTATCGAATCTATTCAGGCTAACCGTACTCGCTGTAAAGCGCTCCCTTCAATCCACAATCGCTGTGAGTATACTCGAACCCTTTTTGCTTTAGCACTTTTGGGTGTTACATACGTTACAACTATTCAAACTACAACTATCACACTACTCAAGCTATTTTAACGCTTAACCATTAATGCATGTTATACGTGGCTTATGAATGCTTGTTGTTATGTTTACACATGGAATGCTGTCTACCTGCCTTAGCAACGATAGTACTATAGTTTGGACTCAGCACCCGTTCACACGGGGGTTGTTAAGGATCTTTTACTTGCATGGATTACAGTGGTAATCATGTATTGCAAACTGCCCCGGGCAGTCAACCCGCAGTCATTGGTATCGATGGATCTATGTTGATAACTAACGTGCTTCATTTCACTATGTGTACGTGCTGGTTATGCGTAAACGAATTCGAACTCTATTATGCTATTATCAAACTTGTATGCTCACCTTTACATTATATGTATTGACTTTATTTTAAACGTATGTGACAGGTGCCTAGGTTGTTTATATGCTTCTCGGGCTGTGATGAAATTGAAGCTAGGAACTGGAGTCCTAGAAACCAACGAATAAATTGTTATGTTTAAATCTGAGTTGTCGGAACAGAATATTTGTTTAGTCTTTGTTTGTAATAACTTGTTGCTATTTGAGACATGGTATGGGACATGTTAACTTAAATTGAATGGTAATGATAGTTGTTATGGAAACTTCTGGACAATATGTTTCGCTCAGTGCCGCGCCCCGATGATTCCGCCATCGGTTGGGGTGTGACAGTAAACCACAGGGACCATTTATGAAGTTTACTCAAACAATTACTTGGTGACTTTTTCATGTATGTTCTACAAGTTTTGAGACTTTCTTATCCTAAAATTAGGTTATAGGAACCTTTCTTCGTTACAAAAGTAGTTTGTTATGTATCAATTCCAAAGTCTTTGAACACTTGTGTCTCATGCAATGCAATGAAAGTAGCACTTTCCTTTAAATAAACTAATAAAATTCAATGCACACTTTCTAAAGGGCCAAAATCAGAGCTTTGAAACTAGGGATGGTATCATGCGGTAAAAGTTAAAGTAGTACATTCTATTTACCTTTTTTGTTTGACCTTTGACCATCTTTAGTTGACTTCAATTTGAACCAAACTATGCAGATTTCGGCTCCACTCCCAATCGGGTTCGCTGTTTTCTTGGTCCATTTGGCCACCATCCCCATCACCGGAACCGGCATCAACCCTGCGAGAAGTCTCGGTGCAGCTATCATCTACAACAAGGACCATGCTTGGGATGACCATGTAAGTCCCTCATTTGACTTTATTGAAATTGAAAAGAAAGTTATTTATGCGATAGGTTTAAGGCTACATATCTTAGGCATATCCTGTTTGGCTCATCTTTTCTAAACTATATTATATTTCTAATAATATATGCTTAAGAAGACAATATCCGTGTTATTTTGAAATCAGAGATTCAATGCTGGGCTCTTTGATTATTTGATTGCAACCTATGATAGTGAAATAGAAGAGAAGGAACAAACTGATGGACACAAGCAGGTTGAGAGGAAAAAGTCAGAAAGGTAAGAAGTGAAAATTGGAGTTTTGAGTTTGGGGTTATTAGAGGCATAGGCTTCAAAAACGTGTATACAGTTTTTTTATAATTAAGTTAGTTATGTGTTTTTAGATGGATTTTGGAAATGGTTTTGTTAGTTCTTGTATCTGCTATTACATTCTTAGCTTTGATTATTATTATTATTTTTTTTGCAACTGGTCATAAATTTTGTTATGCATGTAAGTGCTGCAGGATATGTTCATCGAATCGAGTGAACTGGGCCAGCACATACACGGGTCAAAATAATACATACAATAAGAAAACTTCAGTAGCGAACATATGATTCTTTGCCGTTTTAATGTTGGAATTATGTTCCCGCTTCGTATTGTCGCCTCCGCCGCAACGCGCGGGTTTCCCACTAGTACATTTATACAGTTAACCATTACAATTTTATATATTACTAATGGACGAACTATATTTGTAATTTAACAACGGATTTTTTTGTACTATATTAATTATTTATTTAGAAAATGGTCGTTTCCCGTCGGATTCTAATCACCATTTGTTATATATCCCCATTTTATATATGATTAATGAGTTTAGGATAAAGATCATTACAGAACACTAATTATTGCAAGAACAAAAAGAACAACTTTAAATCACTAAATTTGGGGATTTTAGGTTCATATTTCATAAATTTACAGTCATATGTGTCTTATATACACATAAAAAATGATATATTTTTCCCTGCACATAGTCTACATACATGTAGGTAATTTAGCCTACACATAACCTACATGTGTATAGATTGTTTAAAAACTGAAGATTTTTCATATTTTGTTTTAAATGCTAGTGTGAGAAATAATAAATCTTACATTTATAACATTTTCAGTTACTTTTTAGGTTTTTAGGATTGAAAAAATGAGTGATTCATTTTGTTCTGCGTGTTCTCGCAATATTTAGTGTTTTGCATAGAACCTTCCCCAATGAGTTTATATTATAGGAAGGGGCCCCAAAGTTTTTGTCTCGCACAGGGCCTAAAAATCAGAAAATATAAAGGTATGTTAATCTTGCGAATGGTCTTATTACACCTTACTATACGGGGACCAAAAGTTGGTTTATTGCGAGATTTTGTACAACCAAATTAATCACAAAATCAGGCAAAAGTTGAGAACCCGCGCCAATGCCACACCACCGAAAACGACCACCAACACTGAAGTTGCGGCGTGTTAATGTGAAAAAATTAGACCGAAACGTAAAGTATGGAAAGTAATAACTAAGTCAATTTAGAACCCGCGTATTGTGACGAACTTGTTAAACATGAAAAAATAGACGACGTAAAAATGTTGAACTACACACGCACGTTGCGTCGTGTTAAGTCGCCAA
This sequence comes from Helianthus tuberosus, assembly GCA_030545235.1. Taxonomy (NCBI): domain Eukaryota; kingdom Viridiplantae; phylum Streptophyta; class Magnoliopsida; order Asterales; family Asteraceae; genus Helianthus; species Helianthus tuberosus. The sequence goes on from CM060443.1 coordinate 9,489,221, forward strand.
ATTTAGAAGAAAACGTAAAAACGTTAAACCATGTACGCACGTTGCGCCGTGTGAACTCGTAAAATTTCGAGCGAAACATAAATAAAAAATTTACAAAACATGAAAAGTAGAAGGCCAAAGTTGAAAGTAAAAAACTTGTGAGGTTAAATTTGAAAAAGATAAATACTGTTGGATTAAAAGTTAAAAAAAAAACAAATACATAATGTGGAAATGTAATTGAATAATAATGTTGGAAATTCATAATGTGGAAATGTAGTTGAATAATAAAGAACCGATAAATCATTTTATATAGTATGGTTAGATAGAATAAAAAAAATAAAGAAAGAACGAACGAACAAGTGGGGAGAGCGAGAGTTGAAAAAAAGAAAAAAGGGCTCCATTTATTAAATTGAATTTTTGTGAGTTTTTTAAAATAAAAGGAGAGATGGATAATAATGGGTTAGGTGGTAAATAAAGCATTTAATGTCTGAAATGGCTGACTTATGGGTAAAAGTAAAAAAAGGTTTGACTTTATGGGTGTATTTAACAATACCCTTTTTAAGACTAAATGGTATGGTTCGGCTCATCCTCACGGGGATGAGCCTCCACGTAGGCGCCACGTAGGCGGCTCGTGGGGGATGAGCCTCCATGATATTTGAGGGGGATGGAGGATGGGGCCCCACCTCATTATTTTATAATTTCCTAAGTTTTAATTTAATAAGTTAATAAAAACTTTATAAAAATTAAAAAATACAACATAAAACAACATAAATAATTTCATTTCATAACATAAAAAAAAATTACATTTCCTAAAAAAAAAATTACCGAAAAATAAAAATAAAAAATTACATTTCCTAAAAATGAAAAAAAAAACCTACGACGTCCACTTTTTCTTCACCTCTTCCTTCATCCTTCGATACACCTCTCGTTCCTTGCCGGGCCTAGCCGGAGAAGATTACATTTCCTAAAAATGAGAGTGTTTTTAAAAAAAAATGGATGATAGAAGGAGAAGATTAGGAGAAATGGATGTGAAATGGTATAAAAAGATGGAAGAGGTTGATAAATATTTAAAGTGGAAAAGGAATTTTTTTTATTATTCTATCCGTTAAACAACGGATATATATTTGAAAGTGGGGCGGCAAGATCGGCGAGGAGCTGCTGGAGACGCCGGGGTGGGATGGAGGGGGGCGGTGTGGGGGACCGGCGCCGGTCCTTGCCGGGCCTAGCCGGCCCCCGTACCTTCTAGTCTAATAGAGGGGTGCTCCCCTCTACATTAGTGGTAAACTTTTACCGAAGCCAATCAAATCCGTTCATGTCAACACCCCTTCAACTTCTCTTTTACCCTTAGGCTATAGGGTGTGGTCATGACTTTCATAACCAACATGACCCTTCACATAAGTGTCATGTCATCCATCTTTAATCCATCATTCAAAACTACTATCCCTTTTATTTTTTTAATTTATTTTTGTCTTAAAATTATCAAATGCGAGGTTCGTGGTAATCGTGGTTTAATCCATAGGAACCACCATCAATCTAGGAGGGGGGTGGTGTACCATTTAATTAATGGTACTATGTGTAAATAATGTTCCAATCCATAACTCTCACACCCCATAGCTTTAATCACAAGGGGTGGTTACACCCAAATCATTTTTTTAATGAAAAATATATGATTGGTTGGAAAATAGTGGGACCCACTATACATCCCTCACTCTCCTCTTCCCTCATCTCCCCTACAAGCGGTGAACACTCCTCGCAATCTAGCTTGCCGCGCGGTGAGGGAAGGGCCGGCAGCGGTGTTGTCGCGCGGTGAAAGTGTTAGTGCATTCATCTGTCCGACTTCGTCTTATATCGAGTCTTAGTTGCTTGAATGTAATTTAGAGGTTTAGCTTGAATTGCATAGAGGTTTAGCTTGAAACTGTCATTGGGGGTTTAGCTTGAAACTGTCATGTCATCTTCAAGCTAAACCTAGATTAGTATAAATAGGCATGTTGTCTTGTCATTTGTAACAGTTCTGAGATTCCATACCGAGGTGCTGCCGGTGTGAAGACTGATTGTAATTGCTATTGTATCAATCAAATCAGTGTTTAAAGTGATACGCAAGCTGTTTCGTCGTCCGTTTCTTATTTTCCGCATCTGAAACGGATATAATCTCTTCTGAACGACTCGTTCGGGTCACAATTCGATCCTACAGAAAGCCTACCCCGCACCCACCCCGTTCACCTTAATGTCCACCTGTTTTTTTTTATAGAAATATATAAGATTCTTTTTTTTCAATTTAAGAATACTCGTACCTTATTTTTAGGGTTGTAAACGAACGGAACGAACACGAACAAGGCCATGTTCGTGTTCATTCGTTAAGGAAATTAACATGTTCACAAACTGTTCACGAATGCATACCAAACATAAGTTTATGTTCGTGTTCGTTTGTTAAGGAAATTCAATTGTTCGCGAACAGTTCATGAACACTGGTCTCGAACACAAACGAATAAAAACGAACGTAATCGAATATTTAACTAAAAAAATAAAAAAAATGAAAACATTGTTAACCTTAAACATTGGACATAACTAGTTAAATACAACAATTAAATAATAAATCAAAACATAAGAAGTCTACTTCAACCCCAAAAGATGAATCAAGTTTAACTTAGACATAACTATCCCAAAAAATGTTTTAGAATGTCCAAATTTTAGCTAACTTTTAAAAATTAGGTTTTAAGCTTTCAATAAGTTTAGATAAAAGGTTTATTATTTATTATTTTTTAATGTAATCAAAAGAACACGAACGAACATGAACGAGCGTAACCGAACATTTTACTGAACGTTCACGAACGCATTCGAACGAACGAGACCTGTTGTCACACCCCGACCACGTAAAACAACAAAACGTGACCGAAACGTCGGGGGGTGTTGTAACAGACTTAATTGTTTCACAACCATGGAAATTAAAGTTACATTTTATTTATCAAACAAGAGAGTTACATTGTCTTAAACAAGAGACAAAGAGTATATAACATAATTTAACTAGTTCCTGCTTCGTTTTAAGTGCCTAAGGCACATGTCCGCCTAAGTGTGTCTCGATCACCCTATGCAACAGCTCCTGAAAACACATGTGGAAATTGGTACGTCAGCATAAAAATGCATGTGAGATACATAGGTTTTATGAAAATAGGATTCATGACTTGAGTTTAAAGAAACTATTTAATACAAAGTAGTCATGAATCTTGTTGAGTGTTTTCTTTCATAATTCATTTGAAAAGCGATGAACAAATCAGATGATATATATATATATAAAAGAATAAGGTATGGTTAAGTGAATAACCAAGTAAGATGAGTTTGTATAAGTTGAGTTATTTGTAAAACGATGCTTATGTGAAGATTGTATTGTAGATGTAATATGTCTAAACTGAAATGGTTTAAATAACGCTACGATATGTAATACCATAAAAACACTTATATATAGGAAGTACCAGCGGCGTATCCACCATGTTTTTATCGTATTACACGTCGCCTCGTTACTTAAATCACTTACCCAAACAACCACCAAAATGTAATGTTTAACAATTGTAGAAATGTTTATGTATGGTCAAATACGGTTCACACGGTTTAACAGTTAAAACGGTTCACATAATCAAATGGTTACAACGGTTCACATAGTCAAATGGTTACAACGGTTCACATAGTCAAATAGTTACAAATGGTTCAAAATGTAATATAATGTGTTCATATGCTGGATGAGCATATGCAACAAAATGTAATGTAAAACAATGTACTAAGTATGCTAAGTTAACATACAAAGCAGAAAAGTCATGTAAATCAATGTGCTAGCATGCTCAGTCAACATACATAGCAGAAATGTAAAGTAAAACAATGTACTAAGTATGCTAAGTAAACATACATAGCAAAACAGTGTAATGTAAATCATGTACTATAAATGTACTAATGAACATAGCAAGTATATGATGTGAAAACAGGAAAGCACGAAAGTAACAAGTAGGCACATGTGTTTCACCCCAAAACAGTTTGAAAACAGTAAAAGAGGGGTCTATGTACTCACTTGAGATTGCCTAGGAGTCCTTGAGTAACAACCAAACAATGCTAGAGATCACGGAAATCAAACGGCACCTAATATAGGTAACTATGTTAATAATCGGACCCAAATCGGGAGATCGGATAGAATGAGGTTTCGTAAACCAAATGAGTGTTGGAACTCATAGGATATGGTTTAACAAAGCTTACATACTAAAATGAAACCTAACCTAAGTGCTTACGACCCATTACGACCCGTTTAGGTAGCTTATGCTACTTTAACGCGTCGTTCGCGTAAAACGCGTTCAGAACGCCTAACTAGCCCCATGATAAGTAAAATATGCCTTAACATGTCTAATATTGTTGCCAATTCAGTTTAGATATAAAAAATTATGTTACATATGCTTTAAAGTAAGTTTTGGCGTAAAAAAGGCATTTTGGTATTTTACCTAAGACATATAAACTACCTATCATACAACTAACTAAACGTCGTGACCACAAGGTATAACATCGGAAGGTTATTCCCTATATACTATGGTCACCTAAAGTATTTGGTCGGATCCTAATGATCGAACAAATGGGTTGGGTTCGAAAGTATAAGCGATTGTTTAGACCGCTTACCTTACGACCCTATATAAGCGCTAAACTAAAAGTGACGAGCTAAGCATGTTAAAACATGCTTAACTAAGTTTGAAAATAGGTTTGGTATCAAGACAAAGGGTCTTGCTACCCAAAAGTAGTTTGGTTACAAAATATGCAAGAATAAGCATTTTGGCCAAAATTACGACTCGTCACGGAGCCTAGATAACGTGGTAATCAGTAGGTATAGTCACTAGGGACTATAACCATCGTGATTACGCTCACGTTATGAAGTTCAAACGAACTGCGCATTGACCATAAACTGGTCAATGCAGAAAGTCAAACACAGTTTGACTTTAACGCTAAAACTTATAAAAAGAACGAAGGAATACTTACAAAGGGTCTCCGTAAGATTGATTTTCCAAGTATTCTCAGGTATGAGGTGATGAAACACCCCAACTTAGAGAAATCTTCAGAAATCAAGTGGGTTTGCAAGTGAATGGGATGGGGTATTTGTAGTGTTCGGAGAGCCGTTAAGATCATTTATCGAAAACCGAGCTTTGATCTCAACCATACACCTCAACCCAATGGTTTTATAAAACCATTGGAGCCCCTAGTATTGCCCAAAACCATGTGCAAGTGAGATATGAGTTGGAAATGGCTGGAAACAGCTTTCTGCTGATCTGGGGTGTCCTTACGGACCGTATGGCTTTGTGCTTACGGTCCGTAAGCCTTGTGCAGGTCAGCAAGTTTCAAAAATGGCAGAACAGGCCCCTGTGACTCCGAACTTGATTTTTGATGCGTTTTGACACGTTTAAGCCCCGTTAACCTCACTTAAGGGCTCAAATATGAAGTTAAAGTATAGGGAGCTTAAAATATGCTCAAAAATATGTCGGATGTCGGTTCGTTTGGCCGTACGGTTGCGTTGTTCCGTTAATTGCGACGGAAGTCGTAACGGATGCGAAAACGATCCAAATTGCGCGACGAATGGATTTTTCTTATGCCAAACACTAAAATAAAATATTTTAGTGCTTACATAAATTTTTGGATGTCCGGATGTATTTAGAATGTAAGTTATGCGCGAAAATGCAAACTTGTGCACTTTTTGACGCTTTTAGTCCCTGAATGACCCAAAAGTTTATTTTAGCACACCGAACCCCTCAAAGCCTATTTCTAAGCTATGTAAATGATATTTAGGGTATGTTTAACTTATGGTCATGTTCCGGAATGTTCGTTACAGTTCAAATTGGCATGCTTTCGTAGTTTGTCAATTTTAGTCCCTGTAAGCGAATTAACTTGATTTTGCCATACCAAAGACTTCAAAACTTATTTCTAAGTTATGTAAAGGTTATTTAAGGTATGTTAAGCATATGTTGATGTTTCGGAGTATTTTTCACGTTTAAACTGATTACGTTTACGCACCAGTTTGCGTATAACTCTCCAGAAAGCGATTTAAAGCTTGAAATCGAACAAGAATTGATATGTGCAAAAGATACACATATTTATACAAATCCCAAGTATGAAATACAATATTTCATTGGTTTGGTATTTGTTTGATGGTCACAGTGACACAAGTGTCACAGTCTCCCCTACTTTAGGAAATTTCGTCCCGAAATTTATTCGTAGGAGTCTGTCTGTGACTTTGTAAATAATCCACCAGAGATATGCAAGGCATAATCCTGTCATTTCCTTAACGGACATTCTTCAGAAATGAAAATGGACGGACGGAGTCATTTTCCTCAACGAGTATTCTTCAGAAGCGGAAATGAAGGATTAAACAACGGATATTCATTTCCTCAACGGGTAATCTTCAGAAACGAAAGTGAACAGACGGAGTCATCTTCAACGGTTGCTTCCTCAGAAACGGAAATGAAAAGGATAAACAAACGGATATTCATTTCCTCAACGGGTAATCTTCAGAAACGAAAATGAACTGAAGGAGTCATTTTCAACGGTTGCTTCATCATAAATGGAAATGAAGGATTAGACAAACGGATATTCATTTCCTCAACGGATAATCTTTAGAAACGAAAATGAACAGACGGAGTCATCTTCAACGGTTGCTTCCTCAGAAACAGAAATGAGAAGGATAAACAAACGGATATTCATTTCCTCAACGGGTAATCTTCAGAAACGAAAATGAACTGAAGGAGTCATTTTCAACGGTTGTTTCATTAGAAATGGAAATGAATAATTAGACAAACGGATATTCATTTCCTCAACGGATAATCTTTGGAAACGAAAATGAACAGACGGAGTCATTTTCAACGGTTGCTTCATCAGAGTTGGAAAATGAATTGGGTTAACTCTAGATACATGACAGAACTTGCTGTGATTCCTGTGCACTAAATTCCATAATTATGTATGCATCCATAATTACGTAATTCCTTGCACAGTCCGCACAGTTTGTTTTGTAATTGTTTAGGGGAGAAAATCAAACCTGTGATGAGGGTGACCTGACTACCATAGGGTCCTTTTAATTAGATCGACAGATGATCTTTTTAATTAGGCCACCAAGGAGTCCTTTCAGCTATATCATCACATGATATTCCTAACCAGATTTTTGGATCAATCTGTTTAACTAGACCACTCAAGGGGTCTAATTATGGAGTAGTACGTTATAATCCAAGGGACTTAACTACTACGCAGAAGTCCATTAAGGATTTTAGGTAGTACCTTTGGGTATCCTACTATGAATCCCTTATACGAAGATATGGAAGATTCTACGAGGATTTGGATAACATAATTTGGATCACACAAAAACATAAAAGGGAACACATAAGCACATAATCACATAATTGTTTTCTTGGTTATTAATTGTTATTATCTTGTTATTGATTATTATTAACTAGGCGTTGATTTGAACATGGGTATTCAAGGCATACCAGGAACCCAGTTGATGGACTTCAACATCCTCAAGCATCTATCTGAAAAGATAGGATGATCTTCTAAAAATTCAATTTTTGATTACAAGGAATCACCACATTCGAATTAAGGTATACAACAATTAAGGACTTACGGGAATATCTTTAGGTACCCCATTAAGGAGTGGATATTCATCCAGAGTTGTAACTTGCGCCTTGTACTTCGTTTTCCTTGGAAGAAACGGGTACTTAGGATTTTCGTGGAAAACGCAAGAGATCATAAAGTGGAAGAATTTTGGGGGTAGTCTGTTCTTCAAGGGATACGGTTCCTTGATTGTCGGTATTGTAGGGGGTATGTTGTTTACACATGCAACCACATCAATATTTGTATATTGCATTGTAAAATAAAAGCTTTATTTATAAACAACGATAACAACTGTTTCATGGACCTTGACAACAAAAGAAAATAATACATAAGACGTGATTATTTCTAAATAGCGTTATCTTCCATTCGGTCAGATGCTCATCCCTGCACTGGATTCGCATTAGCAAGCTTTGGGCAGTTTCTTCGGAAATGGCCCGTCTCGCCACAGTTGAAGCAAGAACCTGGTGGAAAACGACTTTGAGCAGGATTGTTGTTAACTTGATTTGGTGCAGCTGCTGTTGGGCAAACCCTCGCCGTATGACCTATAAGTCCACAAACTTGGCATGTGCGGCACTTCACACCAGCATGATGATGTAGGCTACATTGGTTGCACAAAGGTGCAGTTCCGTTGTAGGGCTTCCTAGCAGGGGGTTGAGTTGGTTGGTTGGGGACGGCTTGACCATTGTGAGCGACCATGGTGAAGTTCTGAGAAGGCTTTCGCTTCTTTGACTTCTTAGGGGATCCAGTCTGTTCATCCATGGTCTTTGATTCCTCGATTGGTTTCTTGTCACTTTTTCAGAAAAGTTTACCTTTCCTGATCTGAGATTCAGTCAAGGTAGCAGATAGCTCAATGGCCTGTCTAACTGTAGTGGGTTTACTACCAGTTATAATGTCTTGTACTGAGTCAGGGAGGCCATCAATGTACTTTTCGATTGCCTTATCCAAAGGCATGACCATGTTTGGGCATAACAGACTTAACTCCTCATAACGGTCCGTGTAGGCTTGATGCTCACCGCTATCTTGCTTAAGATCATCAAATTCCCTTTCTAAAGCCCTCAGTTCATGACGAGGACAGAACTCCTTCATCATAAGGGCCCTAAGCTCGACCCAAGTCTGTGCTAAAGCAACCTCAGCACCACGGTCTCTCATAACCCCGTTCCACCATGTAAGAGCCCTCTTCTGAAACACACTGGAAGCAAACTCGACCTTGCGATTATCAGGACACTGAACGTGACGAAATGTACTCTCAGTGCTTTCGAACCATTGTAGGAGCCCAGTTGCTCCTTCAGAACCACTAAACTTGAGTGGCTTAGCCGAATTGAAACTCTTGAAATTGCATGGAGCATTATTGTTGTTGTTGGCTTGGTTCAGTTGAGCAATAAGATTTGGGAAAGCAACAGCCATTTGCTGCGCAATGATTTCTGCCTATTCGGCATTCGCTATCTGATTGTCGCGTCGAGAAGGCATTCTAAAAAGGGGAAATAAGAGAGAATGTTGGTGCATGTTTGTGACAACAGCTTAGATTTGGTCTTTGGATATCTTGTAATTAGTTAAACGATAAACAGTTAGCGGGTTTAGCTTTGTAATAGTTAGTTGTAATGTTCGGGCTAACTAAACCCAACGAATTGGGTGTGTGGGGGCGAATTGGGCTTGTCCAATTCGCAGTCCATGATGTTTAACTAAGCCCAAGTAGCAAACCTTGTGTTATGTAAAAAAGGTTAGGCTTTAGGGTTTAGGTTAATCAGCCAAAACAGTTTGTGAGAGGAATTTCGTGAGAGCTTTAGGGTTTGGACGAAATTCAGAGAGTTAGGGTTTTAATTGATTGTAATTCAGTTTGATTGATAATCAATAGTAAACCCGGTTTGAAAGTGAATTGCTGTTTCTGTTTTCTACTCGTTTCTGTGATATTCTGATCAAGAGGATTCCGCACTCTTGATTGGAAAGACAATTCTGTGAAGATCCATTCGAATAGGGGACCTACAATTGGTATCAGAGCATTAGGCTCTTGAAGGCTCGGTTCAGAATTGTGCTTGGCAGAAACAGGGAGTTGTTTTTTCGAATTTTTGAAGATTAGGGTTTTAAAATTTTCGAATTTTTTTTCTGTTTGGTTTGATAAAATTTTCGAAATTCTTGGCTGTTTTGATCTTCGGGTTTGTTTGTTTGGTGGTTTGCAGGATTTCTGGAAAGTTTTTGGTTGATTCTGGAAGATTTTTTGGCTAAATTTCTTGAAGATTCGAAGATTGTTCTTCGTGTTCTTCACGGTTTTCATTCTGTTCTTCACTGTTTTTCGCAAAAAGTCTGCTGATTTGCTATTTCGATTTTGCAGGAAGTTGTTAGGAAGATCAGGAAAATAATCAGAATTTTCGAAAAGATTAAGTTTCCAAAGTTACTGGGTGGCGAAATTGACTGTACTAGCGAATTTGACTGATCTGCAAATTTAACCAGCATAGTTATCGGCGAAATTAAATCCAAAGGCGACTTTGGTAACCGTATAATTTTCCTCAGCGAAATTATTACGGTTTTCGGCGACTATACTGGTCGGCGTAATAGCGAAATTAGACAGCGAAATTAAGCAGCATAACCAGCGAATTTAAACAGACCAGCGAAATTAACAGCAACACTAGCGAAATTAACAGCATAATTGTGGTGGAATTTCAGTTAGCAAGCGACGATAAAATTTCACAGTTTTGCAAATAGAAATTGATCCGTAGGTCGTTTGACAGAACCGTTTGGACCGTTGAATTCCTTGGATTTTTAGGGTAAAAAAAGACTCTGGAAAATCCCGATTTCGGTTTTCGACATTAGATATCATTGGATTCGTCTTTTCGAGACGATTCTAACGGTGTAATTTGGTAACCACTGTTTTCGGAAAAATTTTGTACGGTATTATCAGTCTGTTACGTTAAAAATGTCGAACATGTCTAGTTTGAATGAGCTGTTGAGAATGGAGCATGAGGTTGGCACTACCAACAAACCGCCTAAGATGATGAAGGTGGAAAATTATTTGACATGGAAGGATCGTTTCCAATCCTTCATTGAATATCAAGACATGCGCATGTGGATATGTATTGAAGATGGGTACACAAACCCTACTCACGACTTTGAGGGCAGACCACGTAGAACTGCCTATGTGAACATGGAAGAGAATGATAAAAAGATGTATGAGGCTGAAAAGAGAGCATTGGCTGCTATTAAAATGTCGTTACCTGATAGCATCAAGCATACATTCACAATGTACACAAATTCAAAAGATATGTGGGATGCATTAGAAAAACGATATGCAGGAAATGCAGATGTTAAGAAAAACAAGATTGATCTACTGAAGAAGCAGTTTGCTATTTTCAAGCACATGAAGCATGAGTCACTTGAGGACATCATCACTCGTTACTATCATTTGATGTCAGAAATGGAAAACTATAAGATTGATTGCTATACTGACGTTGAAAAGAATGACAAGCTACTCGATGCCTTACCTACCAAGTGGGATATCTACACTCTCATGATCAAGGGTGAAGCAGATTATGAGACAAAGGAGCTGGAAGAAGTAGTTGGCAAGCTGAGAGCTTATGAGCTCAGTATGAAGAAGAAAGGCACTGGATATGATCAGGTTCAAGATCCAACGATTTACAATGGTCTTGCACCTTCTTCATCTCACAACGCTTCTAGCGACTCTGCTACTTCTTTTCTTTCATGTGAGAACGAGCAGGTCACAGTAAATGAAGATGGTGATGTGTGTTTTGTAGCTGCTTCAGGAGGATCAACAGGAGCCAAAAGAACACCAACTTTGAAGCAGAGTAGTGGTGTTAAGTCGATGCCTATGAGTGTGAAGTCTGCTGAAGAGCATCTTGCTCTACTTGCTTCGTTCGTTGCTTCCTATGAGAACTACATTCAGGGGAAGATATCTGATCCTGCTACTTTAGATGAAGATTACGATCGGATTGACCCTGATGATATTGAAGATATGGATTTGCAGTGGCAAATGGCCATGATTACTAGAAGAGTGAAGAGATTTATGAACCGAACAGGAAGGAAGTTTATAGGAAAGACGGTTGGTTTCGACAAGACCAAAGTGAGGTGCTTTAACTGTCAAAGTTATGGGCATTTTGCTAGGGAATGTAAAAAACAAAAGCAGGAGACTTCGAGTCAGAGTTCAAACAACAGGAATGCATCAAACAACTCTAACTCGAGAGCGCTGATCTCTACTGCTAGAGAAGGTTCATATGACTGGAGTATTCACTTGGAAAAAGATGACAATGTCACACAGGCATTCATGGCAGAGATAACTCCAATTGATGATGGTGAAGCTACTGTGGGAGATGCTGAAGCAAAAGTGGATGATGAGGCTGAGGTGAAGGCAGAAAGTAAAGCTGAAGAAAAGAAGGCTGATCAGACAACAGATGCTGAGGAGAAAAAGCAAAAATCTGACCAGGAACGGGAAGCTGAAGAAAAGGATGCTAAGTATAAAAGAATGGAAGCTCAGCTTGCAGCACTAATGGCCAATCTTGACAAACAAACAGGAGAGGTAAAGTCAAATTCTGTGTGTTTAAAATGTCGTGAACTACATGGTGAGGTTGACAGGTTGTCAACACAAAACCAAAGTCTGGTGAGCGAGATGTCTAACATAAAAGAAGCAAATTTTTTTGCTAAAAGAAATGAATCCTCATACTTGAAGAAAATAAAAGGTTATGAAAGTAAAATTGAAGCTGTAACCTGCAAACTAAACGAAAAACTTCAAGTCATAGACTTAGCTCATGAAATGATGGCAGAGAAAACAAAAGAGATTTCTGAAAAATGCAAAGAGTTGTCAGATGCACAACTCAAAATTGTTGAACTTGAAAAGAAATTAGGTCAATTCAGGGACTCTACTTTTGTTATGAAACATATGATGGGTGGCTTGAAGAAAAGTAATGACAAAACAAGTGTGGGATTTCATGGTTTCAATGAAGTTCCACCTCCTGTTAGTCATGACTATTCTTTCTTGCCTGATGAAGATGATCTCATGGACTTTGGGTCAACATCACCAAGTAGTTCGACATCAAGTCAAGGAAATGTGTTTGTGAGTGCTGATGCTAAGAAGGATAATAACAGCAAACCTGTTTTGAAAAAGAACACATCACATCCTAAAAATAACAATCCAACTTTTGTTAAAAAGGTTAATTTTGTTCAAGGAAGTGACATGAAAGAGGAAACAACTGTTATTGAAAATGAATCTAATATAGAGTTTGCTAAAAACAAGAACATAGAAAATTCTGAAACTAAGCAAACTGAACCAAATCCTTCTAAGGCATCATCAGAAAAACCCGAATCTAGTTCAAAGGCTTCAGAAAAGAAGTCTTCGAAAACGAGATCGTGCTTCAAATGTCACACCAAGGGACATGTAGCTAGCTGCTGTCCTAACAAAAAGAGTGAAGCACAAGTGAGTGAGAGGAAAAGAGAGAAGTCACCAGAGAATAGTGGTGATAAACAGGAGAAAGTTGCAAATTCTCCAAAGAAATCTGCTCCTAAGCAACCAGAGAATGTTGCTGTTGGTGAAGATAAGGCTGAAAAAGGAACTCCACAAGTTCCTCGTTTTCAAAGAAATCAACCAAGATTTCAGCCTAGATCTCCACCAGCCAGATTTGACAGACCTAGAAGCAGTTCACCAAGAATGAACAATTATAATGCAAATAATTTCAGAAGTCAAGGTCAATATCAAAATCGATACCAAAATGATGGTGGTCGAACTTTTTATAACAATGGCTTTAGAAATTACAACAATAATGCTTCTTGGAATCAAAACTCAAGGTACCAAAATCAAAATTTCCAAAGGTCAAATAGTCCAAACACGTATAGGAACCCTCAGGACCAAAGACCTAGTGGAAATCAAAATCAAATTCCATCAACAGGTCTGAGATCCAAGACTCCTGTTAGGAGTAATGGATATTGGATGGATGTTCCAGTAGTTGGTGAATTTGGACGACCCAAGACCATTAAGGCTTGGGTCCCCCAATCTAACTAATTTCTTGGTTGGTGTGTGCAGGAGCTGCTAAGGAGGATTATCAACTTATGGTATGTTGATAGTGGCTGCTCCAGGCACATGACGGGGGATGTGAGATTGTTGACTGAATTTGAAGATTATGATGGTGGAAAAGTAAATTTTGCGGGTGCTAAAGGTGGTAGAATTACAGGCCGAGGGAAAGTGACCAATGGGAAGATCACTCTGGACAAAGTGAACTATGTGGAGCAGCTTAAACACAATCTGATGAGCGTGTCACAAGTCTGCGACAAGGGTCACTCGGTCCATTTTACCAAGAATGAAGCATTAGTGTTGAAACCAGGTTTGAAGATTCCGGACGATTGGATAGTGATGCGAGCGCCAAGGAGAAATGACACTTATGTCATGGACATGGGTGCTAAGGATCCAACTGCTGTGGTGGCGTGTTTACTATCAAAAGCATCTGAAGCTGAATCGATGTTGTGGCACAGACGCATGGCCCATATTCACTATCGAAAAATGAATTACCTTGTTAAAAATGAGCTAGTGAAAGGGGTTCCAATGCAGAGGTTTCACGTGGAAGATAAATGTCTTCCATGTCAAAAGGGAAAACAACATAAGAAACCTCATAAGTCTAAAACAGTAAATTCCATAGATGCCCCTTATGAATTACTTCACATGGATTTATTTGGTCCAGTGAACGTGAGGAGCATAGGTGGAAAGTACTATTGTTTAGTTGTCACTGATGATTACTCACGTTATTCATGGGTTTTCTTTTTAGGTACAAAAGATGAGACGGCGGAGATGCTGATAGATCTTTTCATGAAATTGGAAAGCGTTCATGATGCTAGGATCAAGAGGATAAGGAGTGATAATGGCACGGAGTTCAAGAATCGCATTCTGGATCTCTATTGTCTTCGCAAGGGAATTGAACATCAATATTCCGCTCCTTATACACCTCAACAAAATGGAGTTGCTGAGAGGAAAAACAGGACGTTGATTGAAGCCGCTAGGACGATGCTTTCAGATTCAAAGCTACCAGTTCTTTTCTGGGGAGAAGCTGTGAACACAGCTTGCTACGTCCTAAACAAAGTTTTGACTGTTAAACGTTTTAATAAAACTTGTCATGAATTGATGTTTAACAAGAAACCAAACTTAGAAGGCTTTGAACCATTTGGATTACCCTGCACCATTGTGTGTAATAAAGATAAACAAAAATTCGGTGAGGTGGCTGACGATGGCTACTTTCTAGCTTACGTACCTGGCACACCGAATAAAAGGGTTTTTAATCTAAAAACTGGTAAAATTGAGGTTGTCTTTAATGTTGAAATTACTTCATACAAACCTCAACAATCAACGAGTGGTCCTGCTATATTATATGATTATGAAAGCACTTTTAAATCATTTAATATTCCTGAGTTTCCAAATGCAGATGATTCTCAGTTGATTCAAACAATGATTGGTGGAGACGATGAAGGCGAGTTCATGCCTAGATCGAATGTTGATATGACAGATGCTGCGAAAACTTCCAAAGGTGCTGCTGATCCTGATTCAAGCGATAGTGACTCTGAACCCATTGAGGGGGAGGATTTCATTAATCCATTTGCCGATCAGAACATTCAAGGGGAGGTTGGATCAAACCTGGGTGATAATTTAGAAGTGGATACTGTTGCTACTACACGAGCAAATAGAGATCATCCAATTGACATGATACTTGGAGATCCTAATGCAGGTGTTCAGACGAGAAGAAGCATAGCAGCGAATTCTGGTTTATTTGTGTCGATTGAGAAGACTGGGATTGTGAACTAGTGCTTGTATAGTTGCTTTATTTCCCAAGAGGAGCCGAAGAACATTCATATGGCTCTTAAAGACAATTCATGGGTTGAAGCAATGCAAGAGTAATTGGCACAATTTGCGAAGTTGAAGGTTTGGGAGTTAGTTGACCTTCCTAAAGGTGAAAGAGAGATAGGCACTAAGTGGGTGTTTAAGTGCAAGAAGGATGACAGAGGGATAGTGACGCGAAACAAGGCTCGATTGGTGGTAAAAGGTTTCAATCAGCAAGAAGGGATTGATTACAATGAAGTGTTTGCACCAGTGGCAAGGTTGGAGGCAATTCGTTTGTTTCTAGCTTTCGCAACATTCAAGGGCTTCAAAGTTTTCCAACTAGACGTGAAGAGTGCATTTCTTTACGGGAAAGTCCAAGAAGTGGTGTATGTCTCACAACCAGATGGGTTCGTTGATCCTGATTATCCAGATCGAGTGTACAAACTTGATAAGGCTTTGTATGGATTACATCAAGCTCCCAGGGCGTGGTACGAGACACTGTCTACACATCTGATCAAGAATGGTTTTGAAAGAGGTCAGATTGACAGTACACTGTTCATCAAGAGGAAGAAGGAAGATTTTCTGCTAGTACAGGTGTACGTGGATGACATCATCTTTGGGTCATCAGATGAGAGTATGTGTAAAGAGTTTGAGCAGGTGATGAAGAGCAAGTTCGAAATGAGTGCTATGGGTGAGCTGTCTTACTTTCTGGGATTACAAGTTGAAAAGAAGGAGGATGGGATGTTTATTCATCAAACAAAGTATGTGTATGACATTTTGATTCGGTTCAAAATGAATGATTGCTCTACTTTCAACACACCCATTTGTGAAAATCACAATCTTGGCCCAGATCATGAAAGTACTGAAGACGTTGATCCTACTCAATACAGGGCAATGATTGGTTCTCTAATGTACTTGACTGCTTCAAGACCTGACATTATGTTTGCAGTATGCTTGTGTGCTAGATATCAGGCGAATCCAAAAGAGTCACACATGAAAGCAGTGAAGCGTATTCTTCGTTACTTGAAGGGGAAACCTAAACTTGGGTTGTGGTATCCAGCTGATAGTGATTTGAATTTTGTCGCTTACACTGACTCAGACTTTGGAGGATGCAAGTCGAACAGGAAGTCTACAACAGGTGGTTGTCAGTTATTAGGAGGCAGGATCGTGTCTTGGCAATGCAAGAAGCAATCCTGTGTGTCTACATCTACGTGTGAAGCTGAATATATTGTTGCGGGTAGCTGCTGTTCTCAGGTTCTCTGGATACAACAGCAGATGCGCGATTACGGTTTGGATTTCACTCGTACTCCTATTATGATAGACAATAATGCCACAATTTCAATAACTAATAATCCCGTGAAACACAGTCGCACAAAACATATTGACATACGTCATTATTTTATACGGGATTGTGCTGAAAAACGACTAATTGAATTACATCGAGTTGACACCGAAGATAACCTGGCAGATCTTTATACTAAAGCTTTTGACAGGGCTCGCTTTGAACACTTAGTCGAACTCATCGGGATGAGGAATCCTGAATAACTGGTTTTTCATAAGAATTTTGTAAATAGTTTACTGCTTTTCTTAAAAAAATCAAAAATACAAAAACATTGAAAAATAAAAAACATAAAAAATAGAAAATCAAAAATGAGTTATCACTGTGTGAAAAAGGAGAAATGATAGTACATCAGCAAGTTAGACTGTCACACTGAAACTGAAATTAAAATGCTTAAGTGTGATAGCAGCTTCATCATATGATGTACCAGTAGGCAAAAAGCATGAAATAATCAACTTACCAGTGTGATATAAACTTAAATGAATTGTGTATAAGTGGGGAACACATCAGTGGTGTATGGTTTAATGACCTTAAATCTTGCGTTGATAGATTGCCAAAATCTGAAGTTTTGGGTCTTTATACTGTTATTTCATCTGGGGATATCTTGACTGTCCTTCTGTTCAGAACTAAAATTGTACATGACCCCAGGAAAGAAAGTCACTTGGAATTAGCTCATTTCTATTTGAATGTCTGTATGTTGTCCCGATACACACAATTTTGATCTGATTCTGAAATCTTCTCTGAAAAAATCGTGTACCTCCTCTGCTGCATCCAGATATATGCTGACCTGGAGGTTCTAGGCAACGACAGCTTCTGTTGCATCCAGATACATGCTGACCTAGCTGTACGTTGTCGCGTTATAGATCTAATACACCCGAAAGAGGCCCTCAAGTGCCCAAAAGAAACCCAATAAACCTATATCAAACTGAGAAAACTCATTTGAGCTGTATATTATACCATCTCTGCTAAAGATCTATTCTGTTCTCTTCTCAATCTATTTCCAGTTAAGATTTCAGAAATCTGGATTGGACTTGTGAAATATGTGGTAGGGAAGATACTTGCATGATAGAGTGTGTTGTTTATATTTCCAGGATTTGATTAGTATTTATTTGGGTGTTCATTGTTAAGCAATCAAAACATGATAAAACAGATTATATGCAGACCTAGGCACTGTCCGGATATCTTAAAGGATGACTTCAGTATACTCACCTACTACGATGAATCTTTGTGCATACCTTGATCGCGGGGGTATATCCTGAAGTGGGACACGCTAATATTTCAGTAATAAAATTACCTTAACGTATCATACGGTAATGGTACTTGAAATGTTCATGCATTTTGTTTAAGAGGACAAACATACTGGTAATCGTCCTGGACTGCTTTTCACGAAAAATTAAATAAAGAATTATATAATAGTGTGAAAACAGTTTAATTGTGCTGATATGATCTTCTTACCGGTGATTCTCACAAAAATAGAGTGTTTATTGCTTTTGTTATTTACTTGCTTTCAGAAAAATATAAAAAATCCAAAAATAATGTCTTTTTCTGTTTAAAATTCTTAATGTACGGAAAACTGTTATTCTTGGAGGAATTGTTACTGATAGGGGGAGACGGTGTTGGAAAGTGAGTTCAAAATTTTAAATCATGCGGGTTATAGGGTGTGTGATTAAAAAGTTTTGCGTGTTGAAAAAATTGGAAATGCTTAATCTGTGATACAATCTCTTGAATAATAATAATTATTTAACTATGTTGAAAAATTCTTATGGTTTCTCGAGATGTTTGTTTTATAGTATACAGATTGAAGCAGTATGTTGCTGAGAAGTTAACGTGATGAGTTGCTGTGAAGATGAGAGTTTGATTGGATGCATGGTAGAACCTCCTTTCTACATTGCAGACAAAGATGAAGAGTTTGAAGATTGATTTACAAATGCTGAACTGGAGTTTACTCAAACGCTAAAGTTTTGAAGATTTGGTGATTGGATGCATCAGCTTAGGGGGAGTCTGTTGCTGACAGAAGCTGTTAAAGCTGAAGCTATCCAAAGACCAAAGACAGTGCAAGACTACATGAAGATTGCAAGAAGACTGAAGACAAAGTTATTTTATGAAGCTATTGTCAAGGGGGAGTTTGTTGGTGCATGTTTGTGACAACAGCTTAGATTTGGTCTTTGGATATCTTATAATTAGATAAACGATAAACAGTTAGCGGGTTTAGCTTTGTATTAGTGAGTTAATAGAGTTTGGGCTAAACAAAACCCACATTGGGTGATGGGGGACGAAATGGGGCTAGCCCATGTAGGAACCCATGCCTAAAGTTGCAGCCTTGTGTTATATAAACAAGGTTAGGCTTTAGGGTTTAGGTTAATCAGCCAAAGCAGAATTAGTGAGAATTTCGTGATAGCATCTAGGGCTTGGACGAAATTGAGAGAGTTAGGGTTTTAATTGATTGTAATTCAGTTTGATTGATAATCAATAGAAAACCCGGATTGATAGTGATTTGCTGTTTCTGTTTTCTACACGTTTTCTGCTTATTCTGATCAAGAGGATTCCGCACTCTTGATTGGATTGACAATTCTGTGAAAGATCCATACGAATAGGGGACTTACAGAGAAAACAAATGAAATGGCATTGGGTAAGAATAGGATGTTATAACTACCGACCAAAATCATGGGTGATGGTCATTTGTTTGAACCACGAAGCAAACAAACGACACACAAAGGCTGAATCAAAGCAAGTAGGTCCTCATAATGTATCGCGAAGACATGCTCGCCTATAAGTGGACACTCACCCCAAGAGTTCCCAGGTAAGAGTGACTGGTCCGATTTTGTGGATTTGTACGAACACTCTAGCCTTAGACAGAAAACCCAGGGTACAGGCATTCACTCTTCCAGTTTGCACGTGTTCACACTATTTAGGACCCAAAACTCTGACGAGATTTTGAAAACTCAAAGGGGTTCAAAACCTTGTAACAGAGGGTTCAAAACCTTACAACAGAGGGTTCAAAACCTAGTAATCAATCATCCAAGAACAAACGATTAATTTTCAAAGCGGGTTCGGAATTGATGTTCTCGTTGTGGTTGCTGCCTAAAGATAGGCAACGGTATTGTTTTATGACTAAACGCAAGTAAACTCGCGTTAGGGTCCTAGGAAGGTTATAGTCTAGGTCAAAGAATTACTAATAACCTAATTCCCTATAACCATTGGCTCTTATACCAACTTTTCTGTCACACCCCGACCATGTAAAACAACAAAACATGGCGGAAACGTCGGGGAGTGTTGTAACATAATTAATTGTTTCACAACCATGGAAATTAAAGTTACGTTTTATTTATCAAACAAGAGAGTTACATTGTCTTAAACAAGAGACAAAGAGTACATAACATAATTTAACTAGTTCCTGCTTCGTTTTAAGTCCCTAAGGCACAGGTCCGCCTAAGTGTGTCTCGATCATCCTATGCAACAGCTCCTGAAAACACATGTGAAAATTGGTACGTCAGCATAAAAATGCCTGTGAGATACATAGGTTTTATGAAAATAGGATTCATGAGTTGAGTTTAAAGAAACTGTTTAATACAAAGTAGTCATGAATCTTGTTGAGTGTTTTCTTTCATAAATCATTTGAAAAGCGATGAACAAATCAGATGATATATATATATAAAAGAATAAGGTATGGTTAAGTGAATAACCAAGTAAGATGAGTTTGTATAAGTTGAGTTATTTGTAAAACGATGTTTATGTGATGATTGTATTGTAGATGTAATATGTCTAAACTGGAATGGTTTAAATAACGCTACGATATGTAATACCATAAAAACACTTATATATAGGAAGTACCAGCGGCGTATCCACCATGTTTTTATCGTATTACACGTCGCCTCGTTACTTAAATCACTTACTTAAACAACCACCAAAATGTAATGTTTAACAATTGTAGAAATGTTTATGTATGGTCAAATACGGTTCACATGGTTCAACAGTTACAAACGGTTCACATAATCAAATGGTTATAACGGTTCACATAGTCAAATGGTTACAACGGTTCACATAGTCAAATAGTTACAAACGGTTCAAAATGTAATATAATGTGTTCATATGCTGGATGAGCATATGCAACAAAATGTAATGTAAAACAATGTACTAAGTATGCTAAGTTAACATACAAAGCAGAAAAGTCATGTAAATCAATGTGCTAGCATGCTCAGTCAACATACATAACAGAAATGTAAAGTAAAACAATATACTAAGTATGCTAAGTAAACATACATAGCAAAACAGTGTAATGTAAATCATGTACTATAAATGTACTAATGAACATAGCAAGTATATGATGTGAAAACAGGAAAGCACGAAAGTAACAAGTAGGCACATATGTTTCACCCCAAAACAGTTTGAAAACAGTAAAAGAGGGGTCTATGTACTCACTTGAGATTGCCTAGGAATCCTTGAGTAACAACCAAACAATGCTAGAGATCACGGAAATCAAACGGCACCTAATATAGGTAACTATGTTAATAATCGGACCTAAATCGGGAGATCAGATAGAATGAGGTTTCGTAAACCAAATGAGTGTTGGAACTCATAGGATATGGTTTAACAAAGCCTACATACTAAAATGAAACCTAACCTAAGTGCTTACGACCCATTACGACCCGTTTAGGTAGCTTATGCTACTTTAACGCGTCGTTCGCGTAAAACGCGTTCAGAACGCCTAACTAGCCCTATGATAAGTAAAATATGCCTTAACATGTCTAATATTGTTGCCAATTAAGTTTAGATATAAAAAATTATGTTACCTATGCTTTAAAGTAAATTTTGGCGTAAAAAGGGCATTTTGGTATTTTACCTAAGGCATATAAACTACCTATCATACAACTAACTAAACATCGTGACCACAAGGTATAACCTCGGAAGGTTATTCCCTATATACTATGGTCACCTAAAGTATTTGGTCGGATCCTAATGATCGAACAAATGGGTCGGGTTCGAAAGTATAAGCGATTGTTTAGATCGCTTACCTTACGACCCTATATAAGCACTAAACTAAAAGTGACGAGCTAAGCATGTTAAAACATGCTTAACTAAGTTTGAAAACAGGTTTGGTATCAAGACAAAGGGTCTTGCTACCCAAAAGTAGTTTGGTTACAAAATACGCAAGAATAAGCATTTTGGCCGAAACTACGACTCGTCATGGAGCCTAGATAACGTGGTAATTAGTAGGTATAGTCACTAGGGACTATAACCATCGTGATTACGCTCACGTTATGAAGTTCAAACGAACTTCGCATTGACCATAAACTGGTCAATGTAGAAAGTCAAACACAGTTTGACTTTAACGCTAAAACGCGTAAAAAGAACAAATGAATACTTACAAAGGGTCCCCGCAAGATTGATTTTCCAAGTATTCTCAGGTATGAGGTGATGAAACACCCCAACTTAGAGAAATCTTCAGAAATCAAATGGGTTTGCAAGTGAATGGGATGGGGTATTTGTAGTGTTCGGAGAGCCGTTAAGATCGTTTATCGAAAACCGAGCTTTGATCTCAACCATACACCTCAAGCCCATGGTTTTATAAAACCATTGGAGCCCCTAGTATTGCCCAAAACCATGTGCAAGTGAGATATGAGTTGGAAACAGGCTGGAAACAACTTTCTGCTGATCTGGGGTGTCCTTACGGACCGTATGGCTTTGTGCTTACGGTCCGTAAGCCTTGTGCAGGTCAGTAAGTTTCAAAAATGGCAGAACAGGCCCTGTGACTCCGAACTTGATTTTTGATGCGTTTTGACACGTTTAAGCCCCGTTAACCTCACTTAAGGGCTCAAATATGAAGTTAAAGTATAGGAAACTTAAAATATGCTCAAAAATATGTCGGATGTCGGTTCGTTTGGCCGTACGGTTTCGGTTTGGTTTGGAAAGACAGCAACACGGTATACAATTTCAATAAAACTTATATAGCAATTTTAAAAAAAAATATACATAGTTACGAAATTAGCATTTTTTAAAAAGTTGATGGATGCAACGTATTAAAAAAATCAAATTATATAATTAATAACATTTCAATAACAAAGTTTATCAAAACAAATAAATGCTCAAAATAAAATAGAATAAAAAATAAATATATGCTCAAAATTTAGAATAAAAAATAAATAAATACTTAAAATACTTATATCACTAAAAGTTATTAGAAAAAAATTAAATTAAACGACGAACAAAATATTATAAAAAATAAATAAATACTTCAAGATAATAAATTACTATTCATCGTTGGTTTCGGTTTGGTATGGAAAGACAGCGACACGGTATCCAATTTCAATAAAACTTATATAGCAATGTTAGAAAAAAAAACATAGTTACGGAATTAGATTTTTTTTAAAAGTTGATGAACGCAACTTATTAGAAAAATCAAATTATATAATGAATAATATTTCAATAAAAAGTTTATCAAAACAAATAAATGCTCAAAATAAAATAGAATAAAAAAATAAATATATGCTCAAAATTTAGAATAAAAAATAAACAAATACTTAAAATACTTATATCACTATTCATCAACACTTCCGTAAAGTATATGTTTTTATTGGTCAATTACATGCTTGGGATTTTGTTCACATTTACCATTTTTCGATTAAATCTGAAGTACCCACTATTCTTTAAAACAGCTTCGTATATAATACTCAATATAACCCCCTAGCCCAACCACTAATATTCTCGGCCCATCCATCAAGATTTGACATCGGCCCACTAACACGTGTAACATTCAAAAAGGGTTTGCAAGTTATAAAAACTCTAAATCATGCATATTAAATTGGGACCCTTAAGGCCAACTACAAACCCGGACCCCCATGTGTGCTTTTATTGAAGCCAGCCCAACAACTAATATTAAACCTCGGACGACATACATGGTTCCTTATTAATAAAATCGGACTACTTGTTCTTTCAAAGTTAAATTCTGACAAAACATTTCACATACCCGGGCATATTTACCTTAGCAAACTCTGACATTTTGAAGCATTGAAGCATCTTGGTTGCTCCTTCTTCGCCCATGAGAGGCATCGGGCTGCACGAGTTGAATTGCTTGAAGGTAAAGGTGAATTTGGGTGGGTCGGCCTTGGAATTGACCGAGTCATGAGGGGATTCGATGTTCTTAGGGGTTTGCACCTTGCTTACAATGTCGGGAATCACCTTGGCCATGAACTTCATCATATCCTTCTTCGACATCAGTCAGAGTTGGGCTTCACACTTGACTTGGAGCCCTTGCGAGAGTTGGAGAGACGGTTGGAAGACATCTAAAGATCCAAAGTAGAGGGAAATATGAGACTTGATCATAATATGTTTATAAAAATCACGTTTGTTTGCATGAAAATTAGATTTTTTTAAAGATTCTTAAAAAATAAGTTAGGTTAGATACAATACCACAATTAAATCAATAATTATTCAATTAATTAGATTTATCTAATTAGGTTAGGAGTGAGAAACAAACAAGTCTACAAAACACCACTTTAGTAAATACTTTTTTAACAACACCATTTTGGTAAATATTTTTTCCACCAACATCATTATGAGAAAAAACTCTGGCGAATTTTATTGTGAACATGTGTTTAAACGGTGTAATACATATTGCTATATTTGGCGATTATTTATAATATGATTGATCAATCGACGCAGTATATTACGAAACATCGTATCGTTTAAAATATTATAATATTTCAGTTTATATAAGGTTACACACAATAATAGGGTCAGGATTTAGCGAAAACGGTGAAAAGTATGAGAATGGTGAGAATGCTTATGGATCGTCAGATCAAAACAATCTATGGACTAGATTGTTTCGGTGACGTTTTCGTAAATAACATCAATTTTATTACTTGGAACGTGCTTCATTAAAGGTAAAAGGGTAGACATCATTTCTTACTATTACTTGGAACGTGCTTCATTAAAGGTAAAAGGGTAAACATCGTTTCTTACATAAAACGCCATTAAATATAAAACACCATTAAATATAAAACGCCAACTAAATACAAAACGCTAAATATATAATAAATATTTTTCTTGCGTAGTTTTTTCTGTGTTTTAGTTAGTGTATTTTATAATCTTAGCCTACAAAAACACCATTAAATATAAAACGCCAAACTTGAAAGATGGGACGTGTTACAGATTTAACAGACAAAGCTGAGCAAAACAGTAAATACAAACAGTAACTGAAACGACGGATACTTTATTAATTGCATTTATCCCGCCTAAACTACGCGCCAAACACATCCTATAAAGAGAAACATCTCAGCACCTATAATAACTCTCCTAAAATTATTAGAACACCCCTATACGTCTTAAAATACACCCCGTATATGAAAACCAGTCTCGAATACCTTTAATTTTATAAAAATAAAATAAAAACAAAATTTAATGGTCTCTAGAGGGGCGCGACAAACCCCTTAGGATCTGTCGCGGGGCGCGAGCGAGGGGACGAGTGGCGCAGCCCGGTGCCGCCACGTGTCATGTGCGTGTCGAGGCTATACCGGTGACTGGTCCAAGCTAAGGCCTACGACACGCTAGGCGCGACGGCCCCTCCTGTCTCCGTCGTGGGGCGAGAGAAACCCGCTGAACAGCCCTATAAAGGGAGGGCATCAACATTCATTTTCCGTCGCTCAAAAACTTCGATCTCTATCCCAATTCTCTGAATAACAATAAAAATATCGGGTAAAATACCCCCTGTGACACCTGGGTCACTGCGACCATCAAACAAATACCAAGCCAATGAAATATTGTATTTCATACTTGGGATCTGTATAAATATGTGTATCTTTTGCACATATTCTTGTTCGATTTCAAGCTCTAAATCGCTTTCTTGAAGGTTATACGCGCACTGATGCGTAAATATAACCAGTTTAATGCAACGAACACTCCGGAATAGTGAAATAGGCTTAACATACCTTAAATAACCTTTACATAACTTAGAAATAAGTTTTGAAGGCTTTGGTATGGCAAAATCAAGTTAATTCGCTTACAGGGACTAAACTTGACAAACTGCGAAAGTATGCCAATTTGAACTGTGACGAACATTCCGGAACATGACCATAAGTTAAACATACCATAAATATCCTTTACATAGCTTAGAAATAGGCTTTGAGGGGTTCGGTGTGCTAAAATAAACTTTTGGGGCATTTAGGGACTAAAAGCGTCAAAAAGTGCACAAGTTTGCATTTTCGCGCATAACTTACGTTCTGAATACATCCGGACATCCAAAAATTTATGTAAGCACTAAAATATTTTTTTTTAGTGTTTGGCATAAGAAAAATCCATTCGTCACGCAATTTGGATCGTTCTTCGCGCTTATGCGCATTCCGTCGTAATTAAGCGAACATCGCGATCGTACGACCAAACGAACCAACATCCGACATATTTTTGAGCATGTTTCATATCCACAATGTTTAGGCATCATTTTAGGGCCTTAACGTTGGCTTAACGGGCCTTAACCGTGTCGGAAATGGCCTTAAATCACAACAGGGACCAAAACTGTCATTTCTGAAAGTTGGTTGCTGATCAGACAGGCCAGGCGGCCCGCGTAAACCCAAGGTGTATCCTTACGCGGCCCGCGTCAGGATCCCAGACCAGATTCAGTGTATTAACAGCCTGTTAACAGCCCTTCAAACACCCCAAAGGCCAATGCCAAGTGTCAAACTCTTGTGGTGGGGGCAAAATGAGCTACCACAACATTCCGACAAGTGTATGGGTGAGATCAAGGCACGTTATCCAAGAAACGATCCTAACGGTGAACCGAAATCTATAAATACCCAACCCCCTTCATTGCAAAACCCACAAGAATCTGATTTGAGAAGCTCTAAGTTGAAACCATTGTTTCATACCTGAGCTACTTGAATCAAGATTAGCATTCAGGGACCTTTTGTAAGTGTTCCTTCGTTCTTTTATTGCTTTTCGAGTCTGAAAGTCAAACTTTGTTTGACTTTCTTCATTGACCAGTTTATGGTCAATGCGAAGTTTGTTTGAACTTCGTAACGTGAGCGTAATCACGATGGTTATAGTCCCTTGTGACTATGCCTACTGATTACCACGCTGTCTAGGGTCGTAAGGGTAAGCGATCTAATAAATCGTTTATACCTTCGAACCCGACCCATTTGGTTGATCATTAGGATCCGACCAAACACATTAGGTGACCATAGTATATAGGGAATAACCTTCCGAGGTTATACCTTATGGTCGCTTCGTTTAAGTAGTTGTATGATAGGAAGTTTATATGCCTTAGGTAAATTACCAAAATACCCCTTTGATGCCAAAATTCATTTTAAACATATGTAACATAACTTTTGACATCTAAACTGATTTGACAACAATATTAGACATGTTAAGGCATATGTTACTTGTCACAGGACTAGTTAAGCGGTCCGAACGCGTTTCACGCGAACGACGCGTTAAAGTAGCATAAGCTACCTAAACGGGTCGTAATGGGTCGTAAGCACTTAGGCTAGGTTTCATTTAGTATGTAGGCTTTGTTAAACCATACTACATGAGTTCCCATACTCATTTGGTTTACGAACCCTCTTTCTATCCGATCCTCCGATATATGTCCGGTTTATTAACATAGTTACCTATATTAGGTGCCGTTTGATTCCGTGATCTCTAGCATTGCTTGGTGGTTATCTTAGGACTTCTGAGCAATCTCAAGTGAGTACATAGATCCCTCTTTTACTGTTTTCTAAACTGTTTTGGGGTGAAACACATGTGCCTACTTGTTACTTTCATGCTTTCCTGTTTTCACATCATATACTTGCTATGTTTATTAGTACATTTATAGTACATGATTTCAATACATTTTATGCTATGTATGCCCATTGTGTGCATACTTAGTACATCACTTTACAATACATTTTATGCTATGTATGCCCATTGTGTGCATACTTAGTACATCACTTTACAATACATTTCATGCTATGTACTCTTTAGTTCTTGTTTAAAACAATGTAAACTTTCATGTTTGATTAATAAAACGAAACTTCAATTGCCATGGATTTGAAACAATTAATTCTGTTACAACACTCCCCGACGTTTCCGCCACGTTTTGTATGTTCTACGTGGTCGGGGTGTGATAGAAAAGTTGGTATCAGAGCCGATGGTTATAGGGAATTAGGTTATTAGTAATGCTTTGACCTAGTCTATAACCTTCCTAGGACCCTAACGCGAGTTTACTTGCGTTTAGTCATAAAACAATACCGTCACCTATCCTTAGGCGACGACCACAACAAGAACATAAATTTCAAAACCGCTTTGAAAACTAATCATCTGTTCTAGGATGATTGATTACTAGGTTTTGAACCCTCTGTTATAAGGTTTTGAACCCCTTTGAATTTTCAAAACTCTCGTCAAAGTTTTGGGTCCTAAATAGTGTGAACATGTGCAAACTGGAAGAGTGAATGCCTGTACCCTGGGTTTTCTGTCTAAGGCTAGAGTGTTTGTACAAATCCACATAATCGGACCAGTCACTCTTACCTGGGAACTCTTGGGGTGAGTGTCCACTTATAGGCGAGCACATCTTCGCGATACACTATGAGGATCTATTTGATTTGATTCAGCCTTTGTGTTGTTTGTTTGCTTCGTGGTTCAAACAAATGACCATCAACCATGATTATGGTCGGTAATTGTAACATCCTATTCTTACCCAATGCCATTTCATTTGTTTTCTTTCTTGTTTCTCTTTTAGAATGCCTCCTCGACGCGAAAACCAGATAGCGACTGCCGAACTGGCATAAATCATTGCGCAGCAAATGGCTGCTCAATTCCCAAACCTCTTTGCTCAATGGAACCAAGCCAACAACAACAACAATGGTCCATGCAATTTCAAGAGTTTTAACTCGGCTAAACCACTCAAGTTTAGTGGTTCGGAGGGAGCGACTGGGCTTCTTCAATGGTTCGAGAGCATTGAGAATACTTTCCGCCACGTGCAGTGTCCTGACAATCGCAAGGTCGAGTTTTCTTCGAGTGTGTTCCAGAAGAGGGCCCTTATGTGGTGGAACGTGGTTATGAGAGATCGTGGTACAGAAGTTGCTCTAGCACAGACATGGGCTGAACTTAGGGCCCTTATGATGAGTGAGTTTTGTCCTCGTCACGAGATCAGGGCCTTAGAAAGGGAATTTGACGATCTTACGCAAGATAGCGGTGAGCATCGAGCCTACACGGACCGTTATGAGGACTTAAGTCTGTTATGCCCAAACATGGTCACACCTTTGGATAAGGCAATCGAAAAGTACATTGATGGCCTCCTTGACTCAATACAAGACATTGTGATTGGTAGCAACCCTACTACAGTTAGACAGGCCATTGAGCTATCTGCAACCTTGACTGAATCAAAGATCAGGAAAGGTAAACTTTTCCGAAAAGGTGACAAGAAACCGGTCGAGGAATCGAACCCAATCGAGGAATCAAAGACCATGGATGAACAGACTGGATCCCCTAAGAAGTCAAAGAAGCGAACGGCTTCTCAGAACTTCGCCATGGTTACTCACAATGATCAAGCCGTCCCCAACCAACCAGCTCAACCCCCTGCTAGGAAGCTATACAATGGAACTGCACCCTTGTGCAACCAATGTATCCTCCATCATCATGCCAATGTAAAGTGCCGCAAATGCCAAACTTGTGGACTTATAGGCCATACAGCAAGAGTTTGCCCAGCTGCAGCTGCACCAAACCAAACTGGCAACAATCCTGCTCAAGGTCGTTTTCTACCAGGTTCTTGCTTCAACTGTGGCGAGATGGGCCATTTCCAAAGAAATTGCCCAAAGCTTGCTAATGCAAATCCAGCACAGGGATGAGCATCTGACCGACTAGAAGACAACATCGTTTAGAAATAATCACGTCTTATGTATTATTTTCTTTTGTTGTCAAGGTCCATGAAACAGTTGTTATCATTGTTTATAAATAAATCTTTTATTTACATTGCAATGTATTTATGTGGTTGTATGTATAAACAACATATCCCCTACACTACCGATAAGCAAGGAATCGTATTCCTAGAAAAGCAAACTACCCCCAAAATTTTTTCCATCTTATGATCTCTTGCGTTTTCCACGAAATTCCTAAGTACCCGTTTCTTCTAAGGAAAAAGGAGTACATGGCGCAAGTTACAACACTGGACGAATACCCAAAGTACCACTATAAATCCTTAATATGGTACCTAAGGGTATTTCCGTAAATCCAAAAATTGTTGTGTTCCTTAAATTCGAATATTACGTTTCTTTGAAAACAAAATCGAATTTTTGGGAGATCTTCCTATCTTTTCAGATAGATCCCGGAGGACATTGAAGTCCATCGACTGGTTTCCATATCCATTTTCAATCAATAACAAGTTAATTGCAAATTAATAACCAAGTTAAACAACTATGTGATTATGTGCTTATGTGCTCCCTTTTATGTTTTTGTGTAATCCAAGTTTTGTTATCCAAATCCTCGTAGAATCTTCCATATCATGCGTATAAGGGATTCATAGTAGGATACCCAAAGGTACTATCTAAAATCCTTAAATGGACTTATACGTTGTAGTTAAGTCCCTTGGATTATAAAGTACTACTCCATAATTAGACCCCTTGAGTGGTCTAGTTAGACAGATTGATCCAAAAATCTGGTTAGGAACATCATGTGATGATATAGCTGAAAGGACTCCTTGGTGGCCTAATTAAAAAGATCATCTGTCGATCTAATTAAAAGGACCCTATGGTAGTCTAGTCACCCTCATCACAGGTTTGATTTTCCTCCCCTAAACATTACAAGACAAACTGTGCGGACTGTGCAAGGAATTACGTAATTATGGATGCATACATAATTATGGAATTTAGTGCACAGAAACCACAGCGAGCTTTGTCATGTGCCTAGAAGTTAACTCTATTCATTTACGTTTCTGAGGAAGCACCCGTTGAAAATGACTCCGTTTGTTCATTTTCGTTTCTGAAGATTGTCCGTTGAGGAAATGAATATCCGTTTGATTATCCTTTTCATTTCCATTTCTGAGGAAGCACCCGTTGAAAATGACTATGTTTGTTCATTTTCGTTTCTGAAGATTGTCCGTTGAGGAAATGAATATCCGTTTGATTATCCTTTTCATTTCCATTTCTGAGGAAGCACCCGTTGAAAATGACTCCGTTTGTTCATTTTCGTTTCTGAAGATTTTCCGTTGAGGAAATGAATATCCATTTGTCTATCCTTTTCATTTCCATTTCTGATGAAGCACCCGTTGAAAATGACTCCGTCAGTTCATTTTTCGTTTCTGAAGATTGTCCGTTGAGGAAATGAATATCCGTTTGTTTCTCCTTTTCATTTCCGTTTCTGAGGAAGCACCCGTTGAAAATGACTCCGTAAGTTCATTTTTCGTTTCTGAAGATTGTCCGTTGAGGAAATGAATATCCGTTTGTTTCCCCTTTTCATTTCCATTTCTGATGAATCACCCGTTGAAAATGACTCCGTAAGTTCATTTTACGTTTCTGAAGATTGTCCGTTGAGGAAATGAATCCCCGTTTGTTTATTCCTTCATTTCCGCTTCTGAAGAATACTCCTTGAGGAAAATGACTCCGTCTGTTCATTTTCGTTCTAAAGAATGTCCGTTAAGGAAATGACAGGATTATGCCTTGTATATCTGGTGGTTACTTGACACAAAGTCACAGATGGACTCCTACGAATAAATTTCAGGACGAAATTTCCTAAAGTAGGGGAGACTGTGACACCTGGGTCACTGCGACCATCAAACAAATACCAAGCCAATGAAATATTGTATTTCATACTTGGGATCTGTATAAATATGTGTATCTTTTGTACATATCAATTCTTGTTCGATTTCAAGCTCTAAATCGCTTTATGGAAGGTTATACGCGCACTGATGCGTAAATATAACCAGTTTAATGCAACGAACACTCCGTAATAGTGAAATAGGCTTAACACACCTTAAATAACCTTTACATAACTTAGAAATAAGTTTTGAAGGCTTTGGTATGGCAAAATCAAGTTAATTCGCTTACAGGGACTAAACTTGACAAACTGTGAAAGTATGCCAATTTGAACTATAACGAACATTCTGGAACATGACCATAAGTTAAAAATACCATAAATATCCTTTACATAGCTTAGAAATAGGCTTTGAGGGGTTCGGTGTGCTAAAATAAACTTTTGGGGCATTTAGGGACTAAAAGCGTCAAAAATGCACAAGTTTGCATTTTCGCGCATAACTTACGTTCTGAATACATCCGGACATCCAAAAATTTATGTAAGCACAAAAATATTTTATTTTAGTGTTTAGCATAAGAAAAATCCATTCGTCACGCAATTTGGATCGTTCTTCGCGCTTATGCGCATTTCGTCGTAATTAAGCGAACATCGCGATCGTACGACCAAACGAACCAACATCCGACATATTTTTGAGCATGTTTCATATCCACAATGTGTAGGAATCATTTTAGGGCCTTAACGTTGGCTTAACGGGCCTTAAACGTGTCGGAAATGGCCTTAAAACACAACAGGGACCAAAACTGTCATTTCTGAAAGTTGGTTGCTGATCAGACAGGCCAGGCGGCCCGCGTAAACCCAAGGTGTATCCTTACGCGGCCCGCGTCAGGATCCCAGACCAGATTCAGTGTATTAACAGCCTGTTAACAGCCCTTCAAACACCCCAAAGGCCAATGCCAAGTGTCAAACTCTTGTGGTGGGGGCAAAATGAGCTACCACAACATTCCGACAAGTGTACGGGTGAGATCAAGGCACGTTATCCAAGAAACGATCCTAACGGTGAACCGAAATCTATAAATACCCAACCCCCTTCATTGCAAAACCCACAAGAATCTGATTTGAGAAGCTCTAAGTTGAAACCATTGTTTCATACCTGAGCTACTTGAATCAATATTAGCATTCGGGGACCCTTTGTAAGTGTTCCTTCGTTCTTTTATTGCTTTTCGAGTCCGAAAGTCAAACTTTGTTTGACTTTCTTCATTGACCAGTTTATGGTCAATGCGAAGTTCGTTTGAACTTCGCAACGTGAGCGTAATCACGATGGTTATAGTCCCTTGTGACTATGCCAACTGATTACCACGTTGTCTAGGGTCGTAAGGGTAAGCGATCTAATAAATCGCTTATACCTTCGAACCCGACCCATTTGGTCGATCATTAGGATCCGACCAAACACATTTGGTGACCATAGTATATAGGGAATAACCTTCCGAGGTTATACCTTATGGTCGCTTCGTTTAAGTAGTTGTATGATAGGTAGTTTATATGCCTTAGGTAAATTACCAAAATACCCCTTTGATGCCAAAATTCATTTTAAACATATGTAACATAACTTTTGACATCTAAACTGATTTGATAACAATATTAGACATGTTCAGGCATATGTTGTCATAGGACTAGTTAAGCGGCCCGAACGCGTTTCACGCGAACGACGCGTTAAAGTAGCATAAGCTACCTAAACGGGTCGTAATGGGTCGTAAGCACTTAGGCTAGGTTTCATTTAGTATGTAGGCTTTGTTAAACCATACTACATGAGTTCCCATACTCATTTGGTTTACGAACCCTCGTTCTATCCGATCCTCCGATATAGGTCTGGTTTATTAATATAGTTACCTATATTAGGTGCCGTTTGATTCCGTGATCTCTAGCATTGCTTGGTGGTTATCTTAGGACTTCTGAGCAATCTCAAGTGAGTACATAGACCCCTCTTTTACCGTTTTCCAAACTGTTTTGGGGTGAAACACATGTGCCTACTTGTTACTTTCATGCTTTCCTGTTTTCACATCATATACTTGCTATGTTTATT
Source organism: Helianthus tuberosus (assembly GCA_030545235.1). Classification (NCBI taxonomy): domain Eukaryota; kingdom Viridiplantae; phylum Streptophyta; class Magnoliopsida; order Asterales; family Asteraceae; genus Helianthus; species Helianthus tuberosus. The sequence continues at coordinate 9,522,746 of CM060443.1, forward strand.
AGTACATTTATAGTACATGATTTCAATACATTTTATGCTATGTATGCCCATTGTGTGCATACTTAGTACATCACTTCACAATACATTTTATGCTATGTATGCCCATTGTGTGCATACTTAGTACATCACTTTACAATACATTTCATGCTATGTACTCTTTAGTTCTTGTTTAAAACAATGTAAACTTTCATGTTTGATTAATAAAACGAAACTTCAATTACCATGGATTTGAAACAATTAATTCTGTTACAACACTCCCCGACGTTTCCGCCACGTTTTGTATGTTCTACGTGGTCGGGGTGTGACACCCCCCTAATTAGCGAAGCTCTGTCTCGTTGTAAGTATAATAACCCCGGTTACGTATTAGATACGCTGCCCGATTGATCTAGTGCTCCGTAACGCCTGTCGAGGCTCTGCCCGACGTAGTCGTTGGAGTTCTGTCTCGGGGAGGGTATAACTAATGTAAATATTGGGTTATTATACTAACGCGTGTGCCTTGTTTAATTTATTAGATTAAACCAGGAAGTCACAGGGAAAAACCTAAAACAGTAATGTGAGTAATCCTTTCTTTTGTAAACTGTTTTTACAAAACCTCAATTATTTTACATGATAATTAACAGTGATTGAGTATTTGTAATTCTACAATTATCATTGGTATGTTGGGGGTTTGTATACAAAATTTGTTACTACACTGTGAGTAGTAACATGACCACAAGTCGGGTTGACAGTACCGTGGGTGGTAATTAAAGTAGAATATAAACAAATGTAATTGCGAGATCGCCCTCAATTCTGTACAAGGATAAAACTTGTTTTGATTAAATTGGGATTTACTCACCAGTATTTCCACTGACAAATGTTTTTAAAATGCGTTTCAGGTAATAAAATGTGAAAGCCAAAATAGAAGCCAGCTTGAGAGCACTGAAGGCTTGGAAAAGTGGCTATAAAAGTTACCTAAATAAAGAAGATGTTCTAATTAAAATAAATTAGGGTTTATCCCTATAAACATGTTTGTAATGGAAACTTGGGAAATTCCCATGTATTTACTATTATAAAAATGTGGTAATTTACTTTGATAAAATATTTCCTAACTACGATCCTGATGTAAATTCCGCTGCCAAACTGATAAACACCGATACCACTGATACTGGTTCGCAGCCGCCCATTCCTAGGTAACTAGGGGCCGGGGGTTGCGACAGAGAGTGGTATAAGAGCTACAGCCACTAATTTCAGCTACAAAAGTGTTCTGCTAACATTGAAATTTTCAATTCTGTTAGGAAATAATCAATGAGAATATGTGCATACATGTATATTATTATTTTGTTGTATTTGACAATTTGTTAGTTGCAGTATGAGTGATCAAGGTCCGTCAGACGCTTATTGTCAACTCTCTAGTTCTCCTAAGGATGAAGGAACTTCTTCCCAGCCTACCCCCTCGGGGTATTCAGCTGAGACAGAAGAAGGGATTTTCATATTCAAAGCACAATCCGAAGAGCCATTTCCTACCAAAAAGAGAGGATGGTCCAGTCGGGAGCTCACGAGCGTAGGAAAAGAATGAGGAAGTTATAGCAACAGCGAGCTTTAGCAGCTGCAAATAGGGAGATGAACGCCCAAACTCAATATATACTCAATAGGAGACTAGCCAACTTTCACATCTTAGCTACCACTGCTGCAGACAACAAATAATTGCACCACAGCCATTACCCTTGTTTCCAACACAACCCATGGAAATAGAACCGAACCCAGGAAACCAGATTCCCTTACCTGCCTTCGACCCAACCGAAATCCCTAGAGTTTCAGCACCCCATCCTCCAGATTATGACCCATGGTTTGACGACCATAGGGATTATCGAGAACTCTACCCACTAGAGGAACCTATACCAAACCCTATAGCACCCTACCCTAACCTTGACCCTCTAGATCCCTATTGGGATAATGACCAATACATTCGAGAGATCCTAGAGAACCCATACCCACATGAGGAAAGGATGCCCCAATACCCTGACCCGATACCAGCACCCGCACCACCCATGAGTACCGAGAACATACAGGAACTTGGCACTTTTGGTGAGGAGTTGTTAGATGAAAGTGAAAGGATAAGGCAAATAGGGGAGAGGCTCGTTTGGAAGTATGACGAGCGTAATATGCATGGATGGACCCCCACTAGTAGTAGTAGTAATAATATATATATATATATATATGTGTGTGTGTGTGTGTGTGTAGGTTGAATATATATATTTATATAGGATAATGCTAGGGAGAAAACCCTCTATTTTGAGAAAACCTTGGAAACCCATCACAAGGCCTATAATTGGCCACGTGTCCCAGCCGTCTTCATCTTAGACATTCCAACCCATTAAACTGGAGGGGCATTTTAGACATTTTACCTAGCATTCTCTCTCCACTGTCAACATGTCATTTCTCTTTTAAAACCTGATGTGTCTCTCTCTCTCCCTCTTAATCCATTTGAAAATCAAAATCATAGATCTTCTTCTCCCTTTCTTCTATACCACCTTGATCATGTTTGCATTGGTAAATAAAAAGGCAACCATTTCCATCACCATTCTCGTAACGGAGAACACAATCTCAGCGATTTGAGTCATCGTCATCTCCGTCATCACTCAAATCGCATTCTCCGATCCACAACAATGGCGGTTTCTGACAACTCTCATCAATCTCTCATCCCTAATTGCATCTACACTTCATCCAGTTCTCCTAGCAACCTGTTAATGACGAAAACATCAAATACTAGCTTGTTTCCTTCAACTTCATCGGCTAAACAGCAAAATAGCTTCGTGATTCCTGCTCTGAACGAGCCTCTCGGCAAGATCGAGATGTATTCTCCTCGGTTTTATGCTGCTTGTACTGTTGGAGGTATTCTCAGCTGTGGACTCACTCATATGACGGTTACTCCTCTTGATCTTGTGAAATGTAACATGCAGGTAACTGATTTTGTTCTGATCTGGTTGATTTTAAGTAGTTTTTGTTGTTTGAAGGTAGATTAGTGTGATTTCTTATGCTATTGTATTATGATGTTCTTCTTCATGGTTGTTTAATGTTTAGTGATAGCTGTTTCGGATCTATAGGTCGTAGTTCGTTCCGGTTGATTTGATTTTTGTTGTTTGAAGGTAGATTTGTATCGTTTTTTATGATTTCATGTTATGATGTTTTTTTTTCTGTATAGCTGTTTAATGTTTAGTGATGGCTGTTGTGCATTTGATAAAGACACTGGTCATTTCCGTCTATGATTTGTGCATTTGATGTGTTAAATCGTATATATTTAGGACAATCGGTTCGACTAGAGAGTTGTATCGTTGAGTGTAGCCTTGGTATTTGTATAGTCTGAACTCCTATTTCACAGCTAAACCAGAGTAACATGTATGTGTTTAAATGTTACATGAAAACACATTTTTATAACACTTTTTTTTCATTATTCTCTTCATTGTATCCTTAGTTGATGTTGTTTTTTCATTTTCAGCCGATACACATGCTGCTTCCGATGAAGTCCGTTATCCAAAAATGCCTTCCGATGGTTCTGGATCTAATCAACTGCCCTGTGATGGTTCGGGGTCTAATCAAATGCCTTCTGATGGTTGTATCTTTGTCTGTTTTTTCTTTTCTTTTTATTGATTTTCCTGGTTCTACATGATGACAAGCGCGACACAAAACAATGAAGAACGTGTTTTTCATCATGTTTATAAAACCGGCACGTTTCGTTGATAATTATATTGGTTTACATCGTCATACCCTAATACATTTTACACTTTATACTATTAGACATAGCCATACAGTTTAAATTATTATAGTTATGACGTGTTTAACACATGCCCGATTTTTTTATTTTTAGACGTCTAATAATCGGCACATCTGTTTTTAGAAACGAAAAGCCAAGTTTGTCTTACAGCACAACCAACGTAACACGTGTTATAGTCTGAACTCCTGTTTCACAGCTAAGCCAAGTTTGTCTTACAGCACAACCAACGTAACACATGTTATAGTCTGAACTCCTGTTTCACAGCTAAACCATAGTAACATGTATGTGTTTAAATGTGACATGAAAGCACATTTTCATGACACGTGTTAGATGTTACATGAAAACACATTTTTATAACATGTTTTTCAACGTAACACGTGTTACATGTTACATGTTGTTATAACTTTCCATGCATACGCATTTTTATAAACCTGTAACATGTGTTTTTGTTTATGCAGAAACAACGCCACCACCCTCTGTGTTTCATTCCCTTGCAAGCAATTCATTCACGAGTATAAAATGTATACGACCCGTCAGTGCGTATAGATGTCCCGTGCCACCAAGAGTTGGTCATTACATTGTTAATGGGACTTCTGTTGACTTTAAAATTGTTGATGCATTAATGTTTATCGCCTTCGTCAATTCAAACCGTAGCTGAAACTGTAGAAATCTAGGATTTTATTGTAATATTTAGATAAAAGGCAAGGTGGCAATCTTGTAATTAATGAAAAGTTTCATTAAAAAGACTTGGCCTATAAATAGGAAGTAATAGTGTTAGTGTTAAGACTTTTGCTCATTTTGGTGATTTAGGAGATTCAAGTCTAGAGAGAGAAAGTCTAGAGAGAGAAAGTACTCTCTACGTGATTCTTGTATCGTACACGTCATATATTTCAATAGATTCACGGTTCTAGTACGTTATTGTGTGTTCGGTCACGCACGTTCACGGTTTCCTCACGTCGAACGTTCGTTACGCAATCGAACGGTGTCAAAACCGGTCCTACAAGTGGTATTAGAGCTAGGAGCTCGATTGCGCTGACCAAATACATAAATTCGTACCAGAATTCAGCGATTTCAGATCTGTTTTTCGTTAAATTCTTCATATTCTACTACTTTTTCACGTTTTTAACGGTTTTTCATCAAATTGAACGGGATTTTTCGGTCCAAATCTGCTGATTTTTTAGTATGTTGTGCGAAAATACTTGAATTACAATCCTACCAAGTTTTAGAATCTAATTCTTAGTCATTTAGGAGAAATTCAAGTTTTTAGGTCCGATTTTGGTTGAATCAGCAAGATTTCGCTTGAGATATCTGATGGATTTCGCTTGAAGAAGGGGTGTTATTTGAAGCGAAATACATACTTTAGCTTGAAAACGTACATATAATCAGATTCCCCTTGAAAATTACTTGGAACTAAGAGATTTCGCTTGAAACTCATCGTTGATTCCTCCTGAAACTTTAAAACTTGATCACGTGTTTAATATTCATCGGACAAATTGTTGTCAGACATTGAGAGTTTAAAAAGTGTTGTTAAGTTTGCATGTGTGATCATAGATTGTCGGATGTTGCAGGTTATCTGATTAAAAGACGTTAAGTCTAATAAGTTGGTCAAATGAGAATAGAGTAAATATATGTTGTCGGTTTAGTGGTTTAAGTAAAAATTGAATTGTTGTATCTGATAATGTCGGCTCAGTGGGATTTGCGGTCCATTCAGATTCTAGTATTATTAATGATTGACAGCATATATTGTTTGAACATCAAGTTCAAGCCACGTGTAATTTGAATTGAAATTGATTGTTGTTGATCAATTAAAATCCAAGGATCAAAGAATTGTTTAAAGAGGTTGTCGGCTTGTTACATCTCTCAGTTCAATAATAGAATTTTGTCGAGTTTAGTGAATTTGTTGATCAAATTAAATCAAGTGTAAAAGTTTACGGTTCAATCAGTGAAGGATAAATTGAATCCATTTCGATACGATCAAGTTCATTCATTTAGTGATTTCATCCGAACAACATTGAATCGAATCCTCAAATCTTTGACACGAGTCTTAGATTGGTTTTATCAACACACTGTTACATATTCAATCTGTTTTGAATTGATCGTTTATTTGTTTGTTTGCAGGTAATCCGAGGTGATTTGTCAAGCATCGGATACACGCACGAACGAATCTTCACCTGATCTGTTGTCACCAGTTTATCAGATATTCATCTGATTCATTTGTTTTGAAAAAGAGATTGAACGGATTTTAGAGTGTGTGAATTCTCGTATCATTCGAAAATCTGTTTTCGTGAATCTTTCATACCGAAACATGGATTCTGAAATTTATATTGCACTGAACAAGTTTGATAATTTTACAGGTATCAAGGGAGAGTCTACAAAAGAATTGATTGATCGATACTGCCATTTAGTTCTAGAGATGGGGAGATTGGGGATAACCAAGGCTAATAAGGAGTGGGTTGATAAGTTGGTAAATGTTTTACCGGGTGATATGTGGAGAACGTATTTGTTAGATTTGAAGAAGATATATTTAGACTTGACTTTGAGCATGTTTATCGAGAAGATCGAAGCTCAAGAACTTGAGTTCCAAAAGATTAGAAAATTGAGGTCTGATTCAAGAGAGAAGAGTAAAGCAGCAACTGATGAAGAAAAATTCAAATCTAAAGAAAATGTTCAAGTGGTAGAGAAGCAAGTTGATGAAATTTCAGCTATTAAAGCTGAGAAGAAAGCTGAAGCTGAAATGATGTACGAGAAATGCTTAAATTGTGAAAATCTGAAATCTGAAAATGCCAAACTCTTGAAGGATTTAGAGAGTTTGACATTGGAAAACAAATTTTTAAAAGAAAAAGAAAAAGATTTTCAAAATCAAATAGAGATTTTAGAAGATGAGAAAGGTATTTTTGGTAAAAATAGTCTTGAAAAACAAATTGAAATAAATTCTCATCTTGCTAAAATCATTCAGCTTGAAAAAGAAGCTGAAAGTGATCGGAATAAAATTGCTGAGTTAGAAAATAAATTGAAATGTTTTGAGACTTCGTCATCAACACCAGATTATCCATGTCCAAAACCGATCAATTCTGTTCCAATAAGTGACAATGTCACAAACTTTGACAATGTCAAAGTTGAGGATTGTGATGAAGGAACTGATGATGAAAATGAAAAACAAACTAAACAAAAATTATTTTTAGAATTAAAAGAAAAATTCAAAAATACTGTTTTGCAATCTACTGAAATAGGTGAATGCTCAAAGCAAAAACCTGTTAAGAAGAAAGTAGAACAGAAACAAAAAATTAAAAATTCAGAAAATGTTCAAAACAACAATAAAAGTTCATCAGTTCAGTCATCCAATCGTTATAAAAAACCACAAAAAGTTGAAAATTTAAACTCACAAAAAGTTGGTAATAAGTGGTGCAGGTTTGACCACAGTGCTCAAGCGTCAAATCAAGCTTATAGGAGAAGTCATGAGTACTACAAATCAAATCAGTGTTATGATTTGAGTGTTTGGATTGATGGTGGAGATTGGTATGATAACAGGGTGTGTTACAACTGCGGTTTTCAAGGACACAATGCTGTTAACTGCCAGAGACAGAGATTTGAGACAAGGAGATGTTATGAATGCCAAATCAAAGGTCACATTGCCAGAGATTGCCCAATGAGATCAATGGGAAGATCGAGGGCTGAATCTCAGAAAAAGATGAAGAAATCAGTCAAGGTCGAAGAAAATCCCAAAGAACCGAAGGTGAATGAACAGAAAGTGAAGCTTTCACAAGGGCAGAAAGACCGACTGAGAAAGAAAAGAAAGAAAGCTCGAGAGTATCTGGAGAAGATTTTGTCCTCGGGTACAACAAATAAGAGTGCTGATGAATCGCTTCACTCGACAACAAAGTCAAGTAAACCGAATTCTTCAGATGCAAATCTGAGGACAAAAGAGGAGATAAAGAAGGTTGAAGTGGTTAGCGATGAATTTATTTCTTTGGAAACAAAGGAGCTACGTGTTGGCGATGAATCTGACTCGTCAAAGTCAGAAGAGCCACAAGTTGAGCTAAAAATTGAAACGTTAGTTCCGCCAATGGATGACATAAACTTTCCACCATTGCGAGTTGAAAATTATAAACAAAAAGTTGACGAAGTTGAAATTTCAAATCAATTTTTTTCTGAAAAGAAAGATTTTGATGTTGAAAAAGCCTTTAACCCCAATGTTCTAAACATTTTTGGAAAAATGATTGACGGGAAAGTCAAAGGGGTTAAAGAATTTTATGAATAAAAAAGGTATGTTCAAAACACTCAAGGACCGTCAGGCTTGGGTGAATCTCTTTAACTGAAAAACCTGACTTGCCAGAGCTCCCAAGTTGGTAATCGTGGAGCAGGAATCGGCATATTTCTTGAGAAATTCACTCTGGTGATATTTCGACTTACAAGTGGTTAATCAAGGACATTAAGTTGTACTTGATTTAACTATCTTACAAATGGTATGATTATTGGAAACTGTGTTTGTGATAAACTTACAAGAAGTTGAAAACAATGTGATGAAGTGACCCCGAATCTACAAATGATTAGTAAACAAACTAATTTTTCCGGAAAAACCATTTTGATTAAAACAAACTTAAGTGTTTTGAAATCATAATGGGAAAATAGTTTGTTGTGAGGGGGAGTTCTGATTGTTTATGCCAGGTGGATGGAGAATTGAAGTCATTCTTATCAAGTTGTCAAGTTTGTACAGTTTGTTTCAAATTTTCCCAGAAAATCAAAATTGAGACATATTTTGATTTTAGGGGGAGTAAAATTTTAAAAAAATTAGAAAATTTGAAAAAGTAAAAAACATTGAAAAAATCAAAAATGAGTTTTGTTGAGACAAGAGGAAATGATAGTAAATCAGTGGACTATCACAACATGCTAAAGAAATGAAATGTAAAATGTGATAAACGGCCTCACTAAAGATGTGACGATAGGTTCAGCTAGACTAGTAGATTTGCGATAACGATACAAACTAAAATGAAAAAGCCTAGTTCTAGTGGGAAACATGGTCGAAAGCATAGTACTTAGTTTTGTCCTTCTTGATTGTGTGCCTACTCAGTAATCGCTGATTGTCGAAAGACATAAAACTGGTTAAGTCTGTGAACTTTCACAACTTTGCTAAAAAGTCGCTGTGATTGTGCATTTCATTTTGCTAAGATTTAAACTTGTTTTATTTCTTTATTTTGTTTAAGCATTGGACATCCTCTGCGTATACGTGAGTATCGACCTGGATGTTATTGCCTAAACGTTCTGCTTTATTTTCTTTGGTGTTTCGTTTAAGCTTTGGACCTCCTCTGCGTATACGGGAGTATCGACCTGGTGGTTAAAGCCTAAACAACTTCAACTTGTTTTATTTTCTTATTTTGTTTAAACATTGGACTTTCTCTGCGTATACGGAAGTATCGACCTGATTGTTAATGTTTAAACATTCTGCTTTGTTTTCGCACAAATCACAGTTGATAAAAGTTTAAAGGCATTACTTGAGTTAGTGTATTGCATGATAAGGGGATATGCTGAGATCGTGGGGTCCATAAGAATTTAGTGCAAAATTAATACACCTTAACGTATCGGTAAGCATTTCGAAAGTTTTTAGATTGAGTTTAAGTGGACAAATATATTGTCAATCGATGTGAATCGTTTAGAGCTTAAAATGAAATGAAGCTTAATGGTGTTGGTGATTTGTCTCATAAACTGATATGATCCTCTTTCACAAACTCACAAAAATAGTGTTTGTACATATGTTATTTCTGCATTTAATTTCTGTTATTGCATTTATGTTTTTGAAAAATCCAAAAAGATTTTCGACAACTGATGTTGAAAAGCTGATATTCAAAATCTCAAAGGCTATACAAGATGAACAATTGGTTTGGTTAAGATGATGAGAAGTTGGAAGATAATCCTCAAATGTTTAGATGATTCATTAATTTGAATCACAATATTGTGTGTTATATGTTTGAGAATTTTGAGTGAATTCTTTTAGAGTCAAAATTATTTTGTCTTACGAGAGGTTGAGATGTGTAGGTTTCTGATTCTGTTGCTACGGAAAGCCAGGCGTCGATCCTAAAAGCACGGAAGCTTGACGAAAGGGGGGGCCTGAAGAGACTACCGAAAGGGGGAGCTGAAGCTGAAGACAGATCCACCGGGATTCTGTTCGAGCAAGAGGGAGTCTGTGTTTGCTGAAGACGTTAAATCTTAAAGAAGACTCAAGAGAGAGAGAAAGACAAGTCGCTACGAGTTTAACTACGGATTGACTGCGGCAATATCCAAGGGGGAGTTTGTTGATGCATTAATGTCTATCGCCTTCGTCAATTCAAACCGTAGCTGAAACTGTAGAAATCTAGGATTTTATTGTAATATTTAGATAAAAGGCAAGGTGGCAATCTTGTAATTAATGAAAAGTTTCATTAAAAAGACTTGGCCTATAAATAGGAAGTAATAGTGTTAGTGTTAAGACTTTTGGCTCATTTGTGACTTTGGGGAAAATCTTGTAGAGAGAGAAAGTCTAGAGAGAGAAAACTCTCTCAAGTGATTGTACACGTCATTTTTCAATAGAATCAAGGTTCTAGTACGTTATTGTGTGTTCGGTCACGTACGTTCACGGATTCCGCACGTCGAATGTTCGTTACGCAATCGAACGGTGTCAAAACCGGTCCTACAAAAATTTTCAGCCAACATATAAGACAACAAAGGTAGCCGTTGAACAACGAAGGCACACCGTTAATGGAAGCCACCTCAGCTTTTTGTCTTACTGCTCTGTGTTTTCGTTGACTAGTACTATGTAATTTTAGACTCTAATTATTTTGTCCGTCAGGTGTTGTTAAGACTTTTTGGGCGTGTTGAAGTCCACTTCAGTTTTTTGTCTTGTAGTCGACCTCTTCTTTAACTCTGCTTTTCTTAAGTTACTAGTGGGACCCACGCATCCATTTCTAGTAGTTTTAACACACGTTATAATAGAGTCTCAACACATGTCATATCTGCTAAACAGGGTTTTGTATAGTAACCTGCCTGTATACAACAAATGCCATGTCAGGTTACAAAAAAATTATAACAGACGCTTAACACATGTTATGTATCAACACATGTCAGTTTACAGCTTGGTGTTTCTGCATGATCACATGTTAACACACGTTATATATCGTTCGAAAAGGGGCGTAACACATGTTATGAATCAGCACATGTCAGCTTACAGCTTTGGTGTTTCTGCTGCTGCGTGCACCACTAACATATGTAATACATGTACTAACAACTCTCCCCCGGTACAACGTGACATATTCAAGGGTCAGTCATTGTCTATCGAGCAATCCATTCGGGCTTGTAGACGTTCTTTCGATGTCTCCATCAAAACAAACCTCTTAAAATATGAAACGAAAACCAATTGATTACATAAACCCAAAACTAATAACCAAGAGAAGCAACCAACTCCAAATTAATTTTAGACTCTAATTATTTTGTCCGTCAGGTGTTGTTAAGACTTTTTCGGCGTGTTGAAGTCCACTTTAGTTTTTGGTCTGGTAGTCGACCTCTTCTGTAACTCTGCTTTTATTAAGTTACTATTGGGACCCACACATCCATTTCTAGTAGTATTAACACACGTTATAATAGAGTCTCAACACATTTCATATCTGCTAAATGGGGTTTTGTATAGTAACCTGCCTGTATACAATAAATGACATGTCAGGTTACAAAAAAATTATAACAGCCGCTTAACACATGTTATGTATCAACACATGTCAGTTTACAGCTTGGTGTTTCTGCATGATCACATGTTAACACACGTTATATATCATTTGAAAAGGGGCGTAACACATGTTTATGAATCAACACATGTTAGTTTACAGCTTTGGTGTTTCTGCTGCTGCGTGCACCACTGACACATGTAATACATGTACTAACAACTCTCCCCCGGTATAACGTGACCTATTTAAGGGTCAATCATTGTCCATCGAGCAATCCATTTGGGCTTGTAGACGTTCTTTCGACGTCTCCATCAAAACAAACCTCGTAAATATGAAACGAAAACCAAGTGATTACATAAACCCAAAGTGATTACATAAACCCAAAACGAAAACCAATTAATTACCAAGCAAAAAAAAGCCCTTTTCATAATTACCAGCCCGGGCAGATTCAATCGTAGTCTACACATCCGTACTTTTCATCATAGTTATAACTTGACAAAAAAATACAGATACTATATGTGTGTAATACCAAAAAAAAAAAGGAAAACATACAAAAAAAAAAAAAAACATACATCCGTAACCTTTAACTGTCTTCACGACTCAATCACACATCAATAATTACCCAACGCTCTTTGTGTTGGCCCAAATCCATGTTAATGCTTTGAAGGTCCTTCCTGGGCACAATCCGTGTTCCTATCATCGGATATAACAACAACACTATGTCGTCTGGTACTTTTTTGCCCTAATTTATTTCTTCTCTTCCTATATTGTAAAAAGCAAGAAAAATCAATTTCCATATTCGCAGCCAAAAACCCCTTTTACAGGGACGATTGCACAAGAACTATAACCCTAACCAAATATTACGACTACATTGAACGTGAAATCGATTACAACAACTTACCTTTTACTCGACCCCTTCATCTTCCTTAAGCGTTTGAGTTATACAATGAACCCATCAAGAACAAAAACCCATATATTACATCATCACTAAACTCTAGCTCATCAACAACACAAACAATCAACAATTCAGGTAAAAGTTCAAGAAAAAGATATAAAAAGCAACCACTTTTAAGTGAGGTAAGAGACGATGACAAAGCTTTAGGGCTTGTTTGTCCCGGATGTGGTGTTTTTATGCAAGATGGTGATCCTACTCAACCTATGTCACACCCCCAAAATACCACATGCGGGAACACCGCGGGATGTGTGACGTACCAGGATCCAAGCCACCAATCACATTGAACCACACGTAGAATTTAAATAAAACATTTCATTAATTGCCAAATATAAATCCAAATCATAAGTTTAAACCAAAGGAGATGTTCAGCGGAAGCATATAGTAAATTGTTAAACAACTGTTTCATAATAAGTGTTCAAAACCAATGTATCAAATATATATCCAAGAGCCTCAATCCATGACCACTCCAACACTCCCAGATAGCAAGTCCATGTCAAGAAATCTAACGACCTGCAAGCATGCAGACAAGTGTGTCAGACGACGCTGGCGAGTTCAAAGTTTTGTTAACGCGTTAGTTACCAGATGTGTGTTTAAAACAGTTCAACGTTTTGCTTTGATGATGTTATTAACTCGATTACCGTATGTGTCTACTAGATGTGTTTGCCCAAACCCCAATGCCTCTATCAAGCATTGGTCAAGTGGTCAAGGTAAATAGTTCACGCCCGTCCATTCCGGCCCGGTGTGAGGGTGCCAAACCTAATAGCGCTATCAACTAAATACCTCGTTGCCTTCCCGGTAACAATCGGTAGATGTAAGGGGTCTTATATGATAGAAATTGAGTAATAACAAACATCCCATTAACCTGACATTCTTCCCTGAAAACGTTACCCGATATCCCTTCCCGAGATGCATGCTTGGAAAAGAGCAGTGAACTCACCTTGGTTTGCTCGGTAAGATTAACTACTTGTTCACACTCAACGGTCACAACCTATGGTATTCATGTATGTGATGTCAGTTTATATTCACAAGGTTCACATATAATAACAGTATGTATTTCAAACAGTAATTCCCAAAGACGCATAGTAGTTAACCCAACTCAATTATTTCCACAGTTTGCATGCATGTAACGTATAGTACCTATCAGTAAGTGTGTTATACATTACAACCAAATCATGTTTCCTTGATCATAGTTAACAATCAGCAATGGTAAGTAATATGATCTTTAATAATATTCAGTTCACAAAGTTAGCTTAGTCTAGTACTTGGTAAGTAATATGAGTTCTTTCTTTAGTAATACAGACTTTCATTATTATATTCTGTTTGTTATATCCTTTCTTTAATAATAATCATGTCGGTTACATTCTTTTTGTTGACCTTCTGCCCCACGACGAACCTTTGGCCGACGAACCTTCCCATTGTTCGTCGATAACTAACTGACCAAAAGCCTCACTGTTCGTCGATAAAGAGCCGAAGAAACCTCATGTTTCGTCGAAGGGTCAGGCCGACGAAACCTCCCACCTTTCGTCAAGTTCATGCATGACGAAACCCCAATGTTTCGTCGTCTTACAGGTGACGAAACATCATCTACAGCAGTTACAAACTTTCTGATGGATCATGAGATCAAACGACAGTTATCACATTCATTTAAAACCTTAATCACCATTCTAATCATTAGCAGAGATTAACATCATTAGATCTGATAGCACAACATCATCTATTACGGAACCCTAGTTTATTGACATAAATTCACAGTCGCACAGTCAGATTCATCAATAACCAATCATTTGCAAATCATCACATAATCATTCCAGTAACCTAGTTTCACGTAACTGGAAATCCAAATCACATAACAAGTACCCTACTCGCTAGTAAATCGCTAAGATAAGTGTCACACCTCGATATTTCCACGTTTGACCGGTGGGCCCGGTGGGGAGTATCGTGACATGGTTGGCAACGTTACAGTCAAACAACACAATATTTAAATGCACGGCGGAAGCAAATGAAAGATATATTTCAACCGAATATAACTGTAATATCAAGTATCACAACAGTTGAAATTAATCCACAGACAGATCAAAAATAAATAGGAAACATTGTTCAACAGTTTTTTACGTCCGAGCTTGCGAGACTTATTGTGGACGCTAGGAGAAAGCCAGCCTAGTTCGCTTAGTACCTGCACTTAACCTTTTTGGGAAAATACGTCAGTTTACACTGGTAAATACATTCAACCGACTCATTTTGAAAAGTTTAATAAAATTGATTTGAATGCACGTGGCATAAACTTTTTATAACTTGGGATAATTATTTAAACATATAAACTTGTAAAAGAATTACATGTTCCTTATGCGTTCAGTAGCCCGGTTCGTGCCGGGTTAAAGATCAATAGACACACCACATTATTTATTTTGGCACTAACGAGTGTACGCCTACACCCCGCGCTTAGGTCGTGGCCATTTCGTAAAATGATGCCAAGGATATCCGGGACATGGTCATTAACCTCCCAAAGGCGTTAAGCAAACAAAACATATTTAAACGGGTCATCTCGATAATACTTAACCACCAATCGATTAAGGTCGAATGCCCGACCAAGCGGTATTTTATATACCGTACCCCAAGCCCGTATAATGGAAAATAAGTTAAATGTATTTACCTTTGCAAGTATAATTCACAATTAGTAAATGCGGGTAGCTTTTACCGGTTCTCCTATTCTGGAACAAAGGTATATAATAACCTATTAGAATCCTAACGGTCTTTAGTTAAGCTTAAGCTTAGACCGATTAGTTTTAAGGAACGATACGGTTCGAACGCGTGATTAAGCAAAGACCGGAATAGAATATGATTTAGACCCGACAAGTTTGAAGACTTGTCTTATGTGGGTAATCTAAACACATTCTGGATTTTGAGATAAAAATGATAAGGTTTGACCCGGTTCGGCTAGTTTATGCAAACTAGTTACATAAACCGAACTGAACGCGCAAGAGGTGTAACGGGTAACCATAAGAGCCATATACAGGTTTCCTAAGTTAATATGCCTCAAATATGTTGTGACATTAGTAAGATATCTTTTATTATGCCCGAAATGAATTTAAACTCAAACTATGCCCCGTAGGGGTATTTTGGTCATTTATAAGGTTATAAAAGAGTTTGAACAATAATCTGAGTTACAGGTCTGATGTAATTAGTAAAAATACTTAATTTGATAAGTTATAACAGTAGGGTATTGCATATATGTGAAATTTATCAATTATAACCAAACTATGCACCGTAGGGGCATTTTGGTAATTTCACATAAGCCGAAGAGCTCAAAACTGAAGTCTGAGTTAAACAACTTTTGCTTACTGTTAAAATATTATAATTTACCTAAAATATCAGTAGGTATCAACCCTTGTATGTTTAAAATATTTTTAGTACATACTATGCGTTAAAAACGCTTAAAAAGGCGATTAGAAGCCGTTTCCGGGTTCTATATAGAAAGCTGATATTTTTATTATTCCAGAAGGTTTAAAATAATTTATTTATCATATAATTTCAGTAGCAAAAGGTTTGGGGTCAAAAAGATATGTCAAACTCATTTTATAGCCCAAAATGGCAAAACCGATAATTACCGACTCAAGCTTATAACTCTAAGTTATGCTCAGAGTTATGGTGAAAAGGGCATAATGGTCAACATATAGGCAATTAACAGAATCATGCATATTAATTGGATAACTAATGAACCAAGGTGTATAATCACAGAGGGTTATACTAGCATGTAACCTAGTCCAATTAAAGCTCTAAGGAATTTCTAAAACATGCTTAAACGGGTCAGAACTGAAGTCAAAGCAAAAGTCAAAGTTTTGCGACTTTCGGTTCCGAACCGGGTCTCTACTGAAAATTGTCGGGTTGAACATGTTTAGACATGTTCTTACATTAATTACCAAGTTATATTAATGATCAAACAGGTTGTATGGGTTCTACATTGCTAATTATGTATTAATTTGAAATTAAGCATCCTGTTGACTTTTTAATAACAAGTTTGACCCGACAAATGGTCTAGATAGAGTGGAAATCAGAGGGTGCCCTTTTAAGGGTTTAATGCCCACATAATTACCAACTTATAACTACCTTCAATTCGACTAATCACTGGACAATTTATGATTAATCGCTAAGTCAAACGGTAATTACGACTGTTTGACTTTTAAGCTAAAACTAAGTAAAAACTCAACTAAGAAAGGTTAAGCATACTTACTGAAGTCCTATGCACGATTAGGAAGGCTTAAGGTCTGCTCTTGAGCTCCCAAAAGCTCCAGAATGCAGAAGAAAGGTGTGATCACAATGTTGCAACATTGTGGCCTTTTATAGTGTTCTTGATCTCATAGATCATTGACACACAAGCCTAGCATTGTTCTCAGATCACTTACAAGTGCTCCTAGGGTCTAACAAACATGTAGGGGTCGTCCAAAGATGTGGAAAATCGTTTTTAAGTCGGTTTAAAGCTCAAAACAGTCAACAGCCCGATTTACTGTCGCTGGGCAACCCTTACGGACGTAAGGGGGTGGCTTACGGTCCGTAAGCCTTTTGCAGAGGGCAAAAATGTTTGATCTTTCGAGCTTTGAAGGAGCAACTAGTGTGTAACGATTTTGGGACATGAATTATCAGTTTGGGGCCTCAACATCATGCTTGAACAGTTATATACCCTACCATTTTGCAATGTTTTCTTGAACTTTTAAAGAGAAACCATAAACGAAAGTTTATCATGCATTTCTTCGTAGGATCTCACTTTTGCAATATGAATCAATTATTGCTAGAAATCACCGGAATTGAATATATACCAGATGTTTATTAGTCTTGGGATTCATAATGAGGTCGTTCAGAGGTAAAAATTAACATGACGACACTTTTAAATCCTGTCATACATCTTTAATTATATCCGGGTTTATATCACTTTTGTCTGACATGACACGTGTCGTTATTTCATTGAACACGAATTTTCGAGGTGTTACAATAAGATCATCAATCGAATCGAACCAACATAACCCACAAACGGACCACACAGTTTCGTTAATTTGTTCAGTATCAATCTATCGAGTCCTAACTTAGCATTCAACTTATATTCGTCACATAACATTCCAGATCCGCAACCTAATGTCGGACTCTAATTCACATAAAATCACAGCAACATAATCTCATCAAATAACAAATATAGACACTAACTGATACGCGGGAAAGCACTAGAGATCTTGGGAATCAAGGAGAGATGTTGGAATAACGTGGGAGCTTCACAAAGAACTAAACTTGCCGTCGAACAAGAAGGAAGGGATACTCTAGGGTTTTGGTTAACGTAACAGTTTACAGGTCCATTTATATGAATAACTGGAGTGTGGGCCGCGCACTAACCTGGGCCGAAGCCCACTTAACGACGAAACACTCATGGGCGATGAAACCCCATGTTTCGTCGGGACTAATGGGCGACGAAACCCCATGTTTCGTCGGGTTCTTCTTTAGCCGAGCACCAAGTTTATTAAAAAGAGTTTATTAACATGCACCATTTATTAACTCATCAAAACTAACTTAAATTAAATTAAATTAAAATCACTTTAGAATAACATACACAATACGACATACAACGAAATGCCAAAACGGGATTTTAAAATAGATGACGCGTAAAAGAAAAGTTTTGGAATCTCGGGTCGTCACATCATCCCCAACTTGAAAGAAATTTCGTCCCGAAATTTGTCAAGCAATCCAAAACGGTACAGTGTTAAATCACGATGACTGGGTATTTTCCATGGGTGCCACATCATCCCCAACTTGATTGGGAATTTCATCCCGAAATTCACTAGTTGTAGCAGACTTAGACTTGTCTGACTTGGACTTGTCGTTAGGAAACAAATGTGGATACTTGAGCTTCATCTGATCCTCGCGTTCCCACGTGAACTCCGGTCCACGTCTCGAGTTCCAACGAACTCTCACAATCGGAATACGGCTGTGCTTACGAACTTTGACCTCCCCGTCCATAATTTCTATTGGTTCCTCAACAAACTGCAGCTTGTCATCAATCTTCAGTTCTTGAAACGGTACGACGAGTGTTTCATCCGACAAACACTTCTTGAGCTGCGATACGTGGAAAACATCATGAACGTTACCCAACTCAGCAGGCAATTCTAACTTGTAAGCCACTTTACCAATTCGCTCTAGGATTCTGAATGGTACTACATAGCGAGGGTTAAGCTTGCCGCTTTTCCCAAAACGTACCACACCCTTCCAGGGTGAGACCTTCAACATGACGCGATCATTAACTTCGAATTCCAACGGTTTCCTACGCTTATCAGCGTAGCTTTTCTGACCTTCGCGCGCTGCCGCCATACGATTCCTGATCTGAACGATCTTTTCTGAAGTCTCCAACACAAGTTCAGGGCCTGTGACCTGGCTGTCACCCACTTCAGCCCAACAGAGAGGTGAACGTCACTTTTATCCATACAACGCTTCGAATGGAGCTGCCTGTATACTGGTATGCTAGCTATTGTTGTAAGAAAACTCGATCAACAGCAAATGTTTCTCCCAGCCTTTACCAAAATCAATCACACACGCCCACAGCATGTCCTCGAGTGTTTGGATGGTTCGTTCACTTTGACCATCCGTCTGCGGGTGATAAGCAGTGCTCATGTCAAGACGCGAGCCGAATGATTTGTGCATCGACTGCCACAAATCTGAGATAAAACGCGGGTCACGGTTAGAAATAATAGATGTCGGCACCCCGTGCCTAGAAACCACCTCCTTAAGATAGACAGCAGCTAGTTGTGAGAATTTATCCATTTCCTTGATCGCTAAAAAGTGTGCTGACTTCGTGAGACGATCAACGATCACCCAAATGGTGTCGTTTCCATTTTGAGTTCTGGGTAGCCCAGTAACAAAATCCATTGCGATTTGCTCCCATTTTTACATGGGTATTTCTGGTTGTTGCAGCAATTCCGACGGTTTCTGGTATTCCACTTTAACTTTCGAGCAGGTTAGACATTTACTCACATAAGTTACGATGTGAGCTTTCATCTTCGGCCACCAATACATAATTTTGAGATCCTGATACATCTTATCCGAACCTGGATGTACAGAGTATCGAGACTTGTGCGTTTCATCCATCACTAGTTCTCTAAGGTCTCCAAACAAAGGAATCCATACACGCTCCATGAAGTAGTAAATACCATCTGATCTCTTTACAAGTTGTTTTTCCATACCCCTTAAGTATTCTGCTCCAATGTTTTCCTCTTTTAACGCTTCGGTTTGCGTAGAACGAATTTGATCAGGTAGGTTTGAATGGATAGTAAGCTGCAAGGCGCGAACACGTTTGGGTTTCGATTCCTTTCGACTGAGAGTGTCAGCTACCACGTTAGCCTTACCCGGATGATACTTGATTGCACAGTCGTAGTCATTTAAAAGTTCCACCCAGTGACGCTGTCGCATATTCAAGTCCTTCTGGTCGAAAATATGCTGAAGGCTCCTGTGGTCGGTATAAATAGTGCATTTAGTACCGTACAGGTAATGCCTCCAGATCTTGAGCGCAAATACTACAGCTCCCAACTCCAAATCGTGCGTCGTATAATTCCTCTCGTGAATCTTCAACTGGCGAGAGGCGTAAGCTATCACCTTGTTGCGTTGCATCAACACGCATCTGAGACCCTGAATAGATGCATCACAGTATACTGCGAAGTCTTTGGTACCTTCAGGTAGAGACAAAATTGGCGCACTGCAGAGTTTCTGTTTCAATAGTTGGAAAGCCTCTTCTTGTTTCATCCCCAAGAGTATACAATGCTTTTCTGTGTCAACAAAGTAAGAGGTTGAGCGATATTCGAAAAGTCTTTGATAAATCTTCGATAATACCCAGCGAGACCAAGAAATTATCGCACCTCAGAAGGAGTCTTTGGCGCCGCCCAATTCTTAACAGCATCAACCTTTGGAGGATCCACGTGTATACCCAATTCATTAACAATGTGCCCAAGAAAGTGTACCTCCCGAATCCAGAAGTCACACTTAGAGAACTTCGCATAGAGTTGCTCCTTCCTCAGGAGCTCCAAGATAAGTCGCAAGTGCCGCTCGTGATCCTCCCTGCTCTTCGAGTAGATCAAAATGTCGTCAATGAATACTATAATGAAATCGTCAAGATACGGTTTGCATACACGGTTCATGAGATCCATGAAGACCGCTGGCGCATTCGTCAATCCAAACGGCATA
This sequence comes from Helianthus tuberosus, assembly GCA_030545235.1. Classification (NCBI taxonomy): domain Eukaryota; kingdom Viridiplantae; phylum Streptophyta; class Magnoliopsida; order Asterales; family Asteraceae; genus Helianthus; species Helianthus tuberosus. The sequence continues at coordinate 9,543,345 of CM060443.1, forward strand.
ACCAAAAACTCATAGTGCCCATAACGCGTTCGAAAAGCCGTTTTCGGAACATCCTCCTCTCGGACTCTCACCTGATGATAGCCCGATCTTAAGTCGATCTTCGAATAAAAACAAGACCCTTGCAACTGGTCAAACAAGTCGTCGATGCGTGGCAATGGGTAACGGTTCTTGATAGTCACCTTGTTGAGTTCCCAATAATCAATACACATGCGAAAGGACCCATCTTTCTTCTTTACAAACAACACTGGGGCTCCCCAAGGCGAAGAACTGGGTCGAATAAAGCCTTTGTCCAATAACTCTTGCAGTTGATTAGACAGCTCCTGCAACTCTCCAGGTCCTAGACGGTAAGGAGCACGAGCAATTGGAGCTGCTCCTGGTGCAAGATCGATCTGAAATTCTACTTGACGGTGAGGAGGTAAACCTCGGAGTTCCTCAGGAAATACATTAGCAAATTCACGTACAACTGGCAGATCCTCGATCTTTCTCTCTTCAGACGGAGTATCAGTAACTAGTGCCAGAATTGCAGGATACCCCTTTCGTAGACATTTCGGTGCTTGCATAGCTGAGATAATACCAACCATCGCACCACTGCAATGCCCCTGAACCAACAATGGCTCTCCATCAGGGATAGGGATACGCACAATCTTTTCCTTACACAGAATCTCAGCTTGGTGCTTAGACAGCCAATCCATACTAACCACTATATCGAAACTACCGAGGGTGACAGGAAGGAGATCAATATCAAACACTTGACCCACAAGATCTACTTTACACCCAAAAAGAACATGCGAAGCTTCTATCGTTTTACCATCAGCTAATTCTACTACTTGCTTAACTTCTAAAGGTGTGGGAGTGAACCCTAGTCGCTGACTAAACTCTAGGGACACATAACTCCAATCGGCACCGGAATCAAATAACACAGAAGCAATAAGGTTGTTTACAGAAAACGTACGAGTCACGACATTGCCGTCGTTCCTAGCATCCCCAGCCCCGATCGTGAACACCCTTCCACGAGCACCATTTCCCCCATTGTTGCCGTTGTTTTTATTGTTGTTCCCAGCATTGTTGTTGTTCTGACGATTGTTGTCGTTGGCATTCTGATTCAACTGAGGGCAATCCCGCTTAAAGTGGCCCTCATCCCCACACTGATAACACCCTTTCTTGAAAGCCTGATTCTGATGGGGTTGATGCCTTTGCTGTCTCTAATACTGCTGATTTTGCTGTTGCTGATGCTTTGGCTGTGGGGCTCTACAGTCTTTGGCCACATGGCCCACTTTCTCACACCTACGGCAAGCCCGGACACATTGCCCATAATGATGATAGCCACACTTGTTGCACTGTGGCTTCTTCCCAACATAAGAGCTCTGATTCTGATTACTGCCCTGGCCTTGATTAACTGAAGACGACTGATTGAAACTGCGATTATTGCTGTGGTCTGGCCTTTTCTGAGACTGGCTGACACTGGATGCTTTGTCAGCGTCGTTCCATTTCCGCTTGTTATCACTAGCAGGTGTAGTAGCGGTGGTTGTAGCAGCAGTAGTGGCAGAAACACGCGGTGGTAGAGAACCATTCTCTACCTCCTGATCGGTGATTTTGTGAGCCAAATGAACAATCTGAGTTAAGTTATTAAGGTTCGCTGCAGTTACCAAGCCCTTCACTCGAGGAGCTAATCCCTTGATGAACAATTCAATCCTCCGATGCGGAGGTCGGGACAAGTTCGGGCACATGATCGCCAACTCATGTGACCGTTTCACATACGCTTCAATCTCTGATCCCACCATCTTCAGATCATAATACTCATTCTCTAGTTTCTGTATCTCATCACGAGGACAATACTCCTCCCTTATCAGCTCCTTAAAATCATCCCAGGTAGTGGCATTTGCCACCTCGATGCCCAACAGCTGAACCTGAGCATTCCACCATGTCAGGGCACCATCCTCGAGTGTGCCCGTAGCATACTTCACTCTGTCCCCAGCAGGACAGTTACACATAGTAAATACTGACTCTGCCTTCTCAAACCATCGCAGGAGCCCTACAGCCCCTTCAGTCCCATTGAAGGTCTGTGGCTTACAATCCATGAACATCTTGAACGTACAAGCAGGTGGATTGTTTTTGTTTTGCTGACCTATTGGATGAAAGAAAACACATTACATAGGTAAGAGTTGTGTACACGACACAAGAACAAAGGTAATTGGCACATATCGTACCAGCTTGATAGGCTGCCAAAGCCTCAGCCACACGTGTATTAATCAGATTTGTCAGCTCAGCTTGGGTCATCGCAATGTGACCACGTCCATGTCCTCGTCCACTCATGATTCTATATAAGGAGAGGGAACAAATTTAAGAGTCGAAATGAGGTAAAAGTCAAGTTCCACGTAAAAGTCTACAACTACCAAGTTTACACACAATAGGGCAGAACCCTTCTCACACTCGTTAAGCCTCACTGGGACTCGCATACACCTCACGTTATTATTATGTGTGCACCCATAATAATAAGGCAACTTGCATGCTCATCTCAGTGTCTCTTAACTTGTGCTAAAAGTTTCCCCCGCATTCAAGTAGCAAAACAAAAAGTGTTACAGGATTACGAATCACAAGAGTCGAAGAGTAGTGTCATGCTATCAAGTCACCATAGTATCTAGTATGTTGTTTCATGCAACTGTGAGTGTGTGACTAATGAACAAGTAATGCATAAAGTAAACAGAAGACGAACCTTGCAATTTGGAGCTGAGTGTCATGGTCGATTTTTGAAGTTGTTCGGTTATAGTCTGGTTTTATAAAATCATTTTAAAACCAAGTTCACTATAACCAGTGGCTATGATACCAAACTGTCACACCCCCAAAATACCACATGCGGGAACACCGCGGGATGTGTGACGTACCAGGATCCAAGCCACCAATCACATTGAACCACGCGTAGAATTTAAATAAAACATTTCATTAATTGCCAGATATAAATCCAAATCATAAGTTTAAACCAAAGGAGATGTTCAGCGAAAGCATATAGTAAATTGTTAAACAACTATTTCATAATAAGTGTTCAAAACCAATGTATCAAATATATATCCAAGAGCCTCGATCCATGACCACTCCAGCACTCCCAGATAGTAAGTCCATGTCAAGAAATCTAACGACCTGCAAGCATGCAGACAAGTGTGTCAGACGACGCTGGTGAGTTCAAAGTTTTGTTAACGCGTTAGTTTCCAGATGTGTGTTTAAAACAGTTCAACGTTTTGCTTTGATGATGTTATTAACTCGATTACCGTATGTGGCTACTAGATGTGTTTGCCCAAACCCCAATGCCTTTATCAAGCATTGGTAAAGTGGTCAAGGTAAATAGTTCACGCACGTCCATTCCGGCCCGGTGTGAGGGTGCCAAACCTAATAGCGCTATCAGCTAAATACCTCGTTGCCTTCCCGGCAACAATCGATAGAAGTAAAGGGTCTTATATGATAGAAATTGAGTAATAACAAACATCCCATTAACCTGACATTCTTCCCTGAAAACGTTACATGATATCCCTTCCCGGGATGCATGCTTGGAAAAGAGCAGTGAACTCACCTTGGTTTGCTCGGTAAGATTAACTACTTGTTCACACTCAACAGTCACAGCCTATGGTATTCATGTATGTGATGTATCTTTATATTCACAAGGTTCACATATAATAACAATATGTATTTCAAACAGTAATTCCCAAAGACGCATAGTAGTTAACCCAACTCAATTATTTCCACAGTTTGCATGCATGTAACGTATAGTACCTATCAGTAAGTGTGTTATACATTACAACCAAATCATGTTTCCTTGATCATAGTTAACAATCAGCAATGGTAAGTAATTTGATCTTTAAAAATATTCAGTTCACAAAGTTAGCTTAGTCTAGTACTTGGTAAGTAATATGAGTTCTTTCTTTAGTAATACAGACTTTCATTATTATATTTTGTTTGTTATATCCTTTCTTTAATAATAATCATGTCGGTTACATTCTTTCTCTTAACCTTCTGCCCCACGACGAACATTTGGCCGACGAACCTTCCCATTGTTCGTCGATAACTAACTGACAAAAAGCCTCACTGTTCATCGATAAAGAGCCGACGAAACCTCATGTTTCGTCGAAGGGTCAGGCCGATGAAACCTCCCACCTTTCGTCGAGTTCATGCATGATGAAACCCCAATGTTTCGTCGTCTTACAGGTGACGAAACATTATCTACAGCAGTTACAAACTTTCTGATGGATCATGAGATCAAACGACAATTATCACATTCATTCAAAACCCTAATCACCGTTCTAATCATTAGCAGTGATTAACATCATTAGATCTGATAGCACAACATCATCTATTACGGAACCCTAGTTTATTGACATAAATTCACAGTCGCACAGTCAGATTCATCAATAACCAATCATTTGCAAATCATCACACAATCATTCCTGTAACCTAGTTTCACGTAACTGGCAATCCAAATCACATAACAAGTACCCTACTCGCTAGTGAATCGCTAACATAAGATCATCAATCGAATCGAACCAACATAACCCACAAACGGACCACACAATTTCGTTAATTTGTTCAGTATCAATCTATCGAGTCCTAACTTAGCATTCAACTTATATCCGTCACATAACATTCCAGATCCGCAACCTAATGTCGGACTCTAATTCACATAAAATCACAGCAACATAATCTCATCAAATAACAAATATAGACACTAACCGATACGCGGGAAAGCACTAGAGATCTTGGGAATCAAGGAGAGATGTTGGAATAACGTGGGAGCTTCACAGAGAACTAAACTTGCCGTCAAACAAGAAGGAAGGGATACTCTAGGGTTTTGGTTAACGTAACAGTTTACAGGTCCGTTTATATGAATAACTGGAATGTGGGCCACGCACTAACCTGGGCCGAAGCCCACTTAACGACGAAAGACTCATGGGCTACGAAACCCCATGTTTCCTCGGGACTAATGGGCGACGAAATCCCATGTTTCGTCGGGTTCTTCTTTAGCCGAGCACCAAGTTTATTAAAAAGAGTTTATTAACATGCAGCATTATTAACTCACCAAAACTAACTTAAATTAAATTAAATTAAAATCACTTTAGAATAACATACACAATACGACGTACAACGAAATGCGAAAACGGGATTTTAAAATAGATGACGCGTAAAAGAAAAGTCATGGAATCTCGGGTCGTCACAACCTGGGTATTATCAGAAAAAGAAAGTGGAACTCATAGATAGGTTTGAAGATGAATTTGTTTTGGATGATATAGAAGGTGAGTTAGAAGTTATTGATAAATGGAAATTTTCTATTTTGATTAGACATGTACTGCATTGTGCAGTACTCTGTGTATTCCAAAGCCCCAAAAAACCCCTTTTCCAATACCTAAATTGCCCCACCACTTGTACTTTATGTACTATAAGAATTAATTTAGATTTAATATTTACCCAAAAATATGATAGCCATTGATCTAATTAGATGAAGCACAATCAATGGATGATATTGGGTTTCCAAGGTTTTCTCAAATACTTAGGGTTTTCTATCTAACCCTTCCCTATATATATATATATATTGTGGCACCTGAGCAAAATCCGCAGCAACCTTGATTTTTCACTTCATACCCCTGTGTTTACTTATCAAATTTCGGGATGAAATTTCTTTCAAGTTGGGGATGATGTGACAACCCGAACTTTCAAGGTTAGTGTCGTTAGCCTCGTGATCATAATTTCTCATAATCATTCCATTTCGCGTCCTTGCTATATATTAAACTATGGTTAAACGTTTGCTATGATAAAAATCGTCGGGTGTAATTGTAGTTGAGTGGGTGTCAATTATTTATAGAAGTCACATATGATTTTGGGCCGCAACACATGTTTATGTTTGGGCACGCATACACCCGAAGCCCAACCCGAGCACATTATACACCGTGATTATGTTTGGGCCGGGTAGAGCCCAAGCGGCGTATTGTAATTGGGCCGGCAATGGATTCTAGTGTGTTTACACACATATATAGCGCCCTGTTTACACAAGCCCAACTAAGATCTTGTTGTAGGTCGATTACTATTGTGAGTGGGCCGGTTAGTGAGTAATAGTACACGCACAATTTTTAACTTAGTACCTCTTTTAGTTCTAGCCCAAGTGGTGTTAGATTTGGGCCCGATTACAACCTGGGAAAATTGTAAAGTCTATGTATACGGATTGATGTCACCCCTTTTCATTATCTCATTGCCTCTATATTTTGAACAAAACCCTACCCACCTCCTTGTACGTACGGCAGTGGTAGAACACCCCCCCCCTCGGTCGTGATCACCATCATCGGTTAGTTTTACCTCATGTTATTTAACTTGTTGATTGTTTAATTATGTGTGAACATATATCGATGTGTTTATATGGCAGCATGATCCTACGGATTATATGTGGATTTCATACGATCTGAATATATGGATGTTGTCGTGATGTTAAGCTAGGGGTGTGGCTTAACATTATGTATTAATACACAATCCAGTGATGTTTATAATCTGTTTTGGAGTGGGTGGGGATATTATAATTGTATGATATAGTTTATGGAATGCCACAATATATGCTACATGAATTATTACTGATCTATGCTACATGATATTGATGGTTGTCTGATGAGTATATGTCGTAAACAACCAGATGGTTATTAAAATTATGTGCCATGATATCTTTGAGCCATTGATTCGGATTCACATGATGATTATATGAGCAATTGCAATGGATGATTTAATTAGTTGTAGGGTCCATATGAATTAAATAAATGGAATGCTTGATACATTTGGATGAATGATGATTGAGCACGTCTTGTAATTGTATGGTAAATTAATATAATTGGTCTTGAATGGGGATCATGAAACTGTAAGATATAGCGGTGGTTGTGGACTAAATTTCGTAACTGATTGGCTGAATTGGAGGGGTGCTTGTGGTAAATTAATGTTATGGAAAGCTGTTTTAATTTGGTGTAACCGATTTAAATGAAACACACAACTATAATTTTAGTTACACATGTTTGTAGTCTCACAAGGCAAGTAAAGTGGGCTTTATTAACGTTGGGCCTCGTAATTGGTTAGATCGTACAAACCGGGTCACGCACTCGGCTGGACCTGAGTTCTATTTGGACCTCGGGCCCAGTTATAATCGCACGAGCCTTGTTTAGTTTGGGCCTGTTACATTTGGACTACACAATCAACCGGGCTGCGTATTTCACTTGGTCCGGCCATATCATTTGGGCCACACACTTGAATGTTGATGTTCTGGATTATTAAATCGCTTCATATATGTGAACTTGCACGCTTATTTGTATGAGAACCGAACTAATAGTATATGCTATTGTGCGATACGAACTTGTAATGTGAATATACATATGGCCCGAATACTGGTTATAACTTGTGTGATAATATGTGCTATACTTGCTCACTACTTGGATAATGTGCGAAAAGAATACGAGATTTACATGAATACGAAACTGACTGTTTTTGGTAACCACGGTAGGGTTTGGTTGACCAACTGGGAACGGGTAACATGACATACCGAGCAATCTAAGGTGAGTTCACTACATTCGAGCATGCGTCCCGGTGGTTGGGGACAGTCAGTGGGTATCCCGTGGAGGGATAAGTCTTTTGGGTAAAAACGGGTATATTGGTTAATATTCTCACCTATCATCTTTGTAAGTCCCTTATATTGTTACCTGGAGGGTAACGGGTATTAGTTGGTAGCGCTACTTAGGTTTGGCACCCTCACACCGCTCCTAGATAGGACGGATGTGAACTAATGACCCAATCGGGGCCCAGTACTATATAAGAGTACGTGGGAAGGGCAGTCATGTATTTCAGGAGCCGTCTTGTTCGGAATTGAGATATTAACAATATTACTTGCATTTGTCAGTGAAATGTTTTACATACAACTGGTAACAAAACGTTTTCTTAAATTGTGAACTCGCCAGCTTTGTCTGATACACTTGTTACATGCTCGCAGGTCGTTAGGTACTTGGGAACAGGAACTTGTTGGCTGGAGGGCGTGAGTGGTCATGGTTGCATTGATGGGTTTATTTATCAAACATTTATTTACTATGGTTGTTTGGAAAGTATTTACATTATGTTACGTTAACGCTTCCGCTGAACTTGATGGTTTTTAAATTACTTATGTTTGGATTTTATTACTATTAAATGATGAAACTTTATTTTAAACTTATGGATTCAATGTAATTGGTGGCTCATTACTAGTGGTCACACGCCTAACAGGGACACTCCCTAGGTGGTAATTTGAGGGTGTGACGGTTTGGTATCAGAGCTACTGGTTATAGTGAACTTGGTTTTAGAACAGTTTTTATAAAACCAGACTATAACCGAACAGATCCGAAATCGACCATGACACTCCGCTCCAGACTGCAAGGTTCGTGTCTTGTTTACTATAGCGTAGCATATCTAGTGTTTGCTTATGAATAACAACATGCGTGAATGTACCCTCGGCACTACAGTATGAACTTATTTGTTAACATCCCTTGTTATGTGTGACACTCCTTGAACTTCCATGATCTGTGTTGTGATGTCATCTGTCTTATTGATCGAATTCGGGGAACCTTTTTGGGCGAGTTAAGAGGCACTGAGATAAGCATGCAAATTACCTTATTATTATGGGTGCACACATAATAATAATAATGTGGGGTGCATGTGAGTCCCAGTGAGGCTTAATGACTGTGAGAGGGGTTCTGCTCTGTTAATTGATGTTATGTTAGAACTCAGCAGTCTATAGGAGTCATAGCAGTGATTGCCTCCTACTCGAACATGATCTTTTCACTCCTTTCTGAATCCTTACGAATCTCGATGCTATCGAGTATCACCTGATCACGCATCTGAACGCCTAGCGAACTGTGTAGAATGTTAGGTGCTAGTACGAACGTCCCTGAGTTGGATGGCTCAACGTCAAATGATTGGACTATATTTCCTCACTTATTTCTGTTTGTTGGAACTTGGCGTGTTGACGCCTTAGATCCCGAAGTGCGATCACTTCTGCAACACTCTCGCGACATACCATGTATTACTCAGTCAACTTGCAAGAATGATGGACAAGAGGGTAAACGTAGTACCTTACCGACTTCAGCATTTGAACGACCCTAGTTACCGGCAACGAACAACAGCGATTTGACTCCAATCGAATCCTTAACAAAACAACACTGGAAATGAATCTCATGGAAGGACATTTAGCATGGCATAGGCTATACCAGGCGTAATAGCAACACGATAGCTTGGATGGGTAGCTATTCGCTTTGTCTCTATTCTGTTTAACCCTGATGCTTCTTGAAACCGAACCTGTTGTGGAGTCGGCTGATGCAAGTCAATTGAAGCCTTGTATGTTCGCCAGGATGCAAACTCGACCTTGGGGGACAGGTGTTCGACATTGGCCTTCCTCCTACTACCCCTGATGGTTACAATGTAGTAGTTAGTGTGGATTGGTTATTCAGAAATCGTGCAGACATACCTTGTGAGGAGAAAATTTTGTGTGGAGAATCGTTATTTGTTCTAAAGCATCGGAGTGGTGCAAAGGTTAGCGCCATTTCAGCCATGAAGACCTAGAAGTGTCTACGGGGGGGGGGGGATTACCCCGCTACGTTAGCAACCGTTACTGATGTTAGGGTTAAGGAAAAGGGGATCGAGGATCCACCGGTTGTTTGTGATTTCTCTCGATGTTCTGCCCGTAGAATTTATCGGTCAACTTCCACAATTGTAGAGAAGAATCTCAGTTGATCTCGCGCCAGATGCAGCCCTGATTACTCGTACTTCATACCGTCTTGCACCAGGAGGGTTCTAAGAATAGTTTTATCAACTACAGGAACTGTTGGACAGAAGTTTTGTCGGACCTAGTTCTTCGCTTCGGGGAGCCCCGATTATACCCGTGAAGATAAGATTTATCGTTGGACATGTGTGCTGATTATCAAAAACTTATCATGTATTGACAACCTGTTGACTAATTGCGAGGGTCGAACTTCTATTCAAGGATTGACAAACGAACGAACTATCATCAGAAGGAAGCCCAATGGGAGAATGCTCTTAGAAAGGCATATCGAACGCAATACGGCCATTTCGACTTTGTACATCCTGATCATTGAGTTGATCAACGCACCAGCCGCTTTATGGACCACATGAATCGACCGTGCTTATTGATGATATTTTGGATCATTTCCGGGAGAAAGGAACATCATGGACGGCATTTGTAGCTTATTATAGAACCCTGGGGGAGGAGCAACTCCACGCGAAGTTTACCTAAGTGTGACTTCAGGATTTGAGAGGTACGCTTGGTTGGTCGCGAAGTTGACGAAGTGGAAATACATGCAGATCCCGCTAAAGACCCTTTCCATCAGATATTGATCGGCACCGAATAGCCCATCGAGGTACAGTAATTTCTTGGTCCAGCTAGATACTATCGTAGATTCATCACAGGATTTTCGAGGATCTCGCAACTTTAATCTCTTTAGCACAGCAGGGTTCTGTGAACTCGTGGGAGACAAAATAGGAGAACGTCATTTCAACTTTCTAATCCCAACTCTACAAAGCACTGAGCATCGTCTTTACCTAAGGGTATGGGTGATCTAGCGGTATACCATGATGCTCCGAACCAAAGTCCCAGTTACACGCCGATGCAACACGAGAAAGTAATGACTTACGCAATGGAGTTACGAAGAGGAACTGCACCACATACAACCTGAGGTGGAAACCGTGGTCGTTGGATTTAAGTGGGAGGTGTTACTTGGACGGTACCAAATGCACTACTTAGACCGATCGGAAGGGCCTCCCGTGTACCCTGGTTAAGAGAGAGCTAGATCAGTTAATGGCATCACTGGATGGAACTTTTGAATGAATACGACCGTGAAACCTGAACGTACCCGAGCCTTGCAGCTCGCTATCCACTTTAACATACCTGATCAGACTCGCCTTGTGGAAACTGAAGAACTGAAGGAAGAGAGTTCTCAAGATAGACCCATGCAGGGCATGGGGAAGCAACCTTTGGCAGGTCGGATGATATTTGCTACTTAATGGAACGAATATGGACCTCACTACGGCAACCTTTGGGAACTGGTGCAGGCAAAGCACGCAGGTTTCGATATCCCCTTTCATTTGAGATTTGATAGGATGAATTAAAAACCTGAAGACCATGTACGGATAACCGGGCCTGAAGGCCCACATAACAACGTATGAGATTGATGTTTGACTTGAGGGAAAGTCAAGGTGGGATATTGGCAACCAGAAACACATATATGGAAATGAGAACAGACTGCCATGGATTTTATCAGTGGTCCTCTTACAACTCGAAACGGAAACATTATCATCTGGATGATCATTGATGGACTCACGTTACCAGCACACTTTCCTGCAATCAAGAAAACTGACGAGTCTTCACAGTTGTGAATGTTCCTTTGAGAGAGGTGGCTTTTAGGCATGAGGTGCCAACTCCAGTTACCTCTGAATTTGATACATGCATGATTTATGTCAAGCAATACACTACACCCTTGGCTCACGTCAGGACCAGAGCATTGCTTATCGCCGTTGGACAAATGATCAAAGTAAATGAACTCACCTGGCACTGGAAGACATGCTGCGAGCATGTGTGTGACTGGATTTGGTGGAAATCTGAAGGACTCTTACCTATGGTTGGGTACTGCTGCGACAGTTATCATTTTGGTAACCAGACAGCTCTGTTGAGACATTACATAGACAATACTGTCAACCTTCTTGTTAGACTGAGATGGTTGACAACTTAATTACTGGTTCAGGACTGGTACTCAGAACTCTTGGGAAGGTTGTTGCATCGGGAATCTATTGGCGGCAATGCGTGACCGTTAGGAAAACTGATAAACTTGGGAAACGCTGGAAGATCGCTGTAGACGATCGTATCGTGTTGAAAGTCTAACCCTGGGAGAGTGTGGAATGCTTGGGAAGCATGGCGAGCTTAACTGACGTCACGATGGACCATCCAACAGTCTGGGAAGAATAGGTAGCGTAACCTACAAACTCGAATTATCCGATGAATCGGGTAACATACGCGACCAGGCAGTCAAGGTTCGTTAACTTAGTCGAATCCAAATCGTGGGTGTTCGTTGGAGTTCAAGACGTGGACTGGAGTTCACATAAACTTTTTCCTGATAACTAATCTAACTCGGGTGCAACTGGTGAATTTCGGGACGAAATTCCTCTTCAAGTTGGGGATGATGTGGCACCTGAGCAAAATCCGCAGAAACCTTGATTTTTCACTTCATACCCCTGTGTTTACTTATCAAATTTCGGGACGAAATTTCTTTCAAGTTGGGGATGATGTGACAACCCGAACTTTCAAGGTTAGTGTCGTTAGCCTCGTGATCATAATTTCTCATAATCATTCCATTTCGCGTCCTTGCTATATATTAAACTATGGTTAAACGTTTGCTATGATAAAAATCGTCGGGTGTAATTGTAGTTGAGTGGGTGTCAATTATTTATAGAAGTCACATATGATTTTGGGCCGCAACACATGTTTATGTTTGGGCACGCATACACCCGAAGCCCAACCCGAGCACATTATACACCGTGATTATGTTTGGGCCGGGTAGAGCCCAAGCGGCGTATTGTAATTGGGCCGGCAATGGATTCTAGTGTGTTTACACACATATATAGCGCCCTGTTTACACAAGCCCAACTAAGATCTTGTTGTAGGTCGATTACTATTGTGAGTGGGCCGGTTAGTGAGTAATAGTACACGCACAATTTTTAACTTAGTACCTCTTTTAGTTCTAGCCCAAGTGGTGTTAGATTTGGGCCCGATTACAACCTGGGAAAATTGTAAAGTCTATGTATACGGATTGATGTCACCCCTTTTCATTATCTCATTGCCTCTATATTTTGAACAAAACCCTACCCACCTCCTTGTACGTACGGCAGTGGTAGAACACCCCCCCCCTCGGTCGTGATCACCATCATCGGTTAGTTTTACCTCATGTTATTTAACTTGTTGATTGTTTAATTATGTGTGAACATATATCGATGTGTTTATATGGCAGCATGATCCTAGGGATTATATGTGGATTTCATACGATCTGAATATATGGATGTTGTCGTGATGTTAAGCTAGGGGTGTGGCTTAACATTATGTATTAATACACAATCCAGTGATGTTTATAATCTGTTTTGGAGTGGGTGGGGATATTATAATTGTATGATATAGTTTATGGAATGCCACTATATATGCTACATGAATTATTACTGATCTATGCTACATGATATTGATGGTTGTCTGATGAGTATATGTCGTAAACAACCAGATGGTTATTAAAATTATGTGCCATGATATCTTTGAGCCATTGATTCGGATTCACATGATGATTATATGAGCAATTGCAATGGATGATTTAATTAGTTGTAGGGTCCATATGAATTAAATAAATGGAATGCTTGATACATTTGGATGAATGATGATTGAGCACGTCTTGTAATTGTATGGTAAATTAATATAATTGGTCTTGAATGGGGATCATGAAACTGTAAGATATAGCGGTGGTTGTGGACTAAATTTCGTAACTGATTGGCTGAATTGGAGGGGTGCATGTGGTAAATTAATGTTATGGAAAGCTGTTTTAATTTGGTGTAACCGATTTAAATGAAACACACAACTATAATTTTAGTTACACATGTTTGTAGTCTCACAAGGCAAGTAAAGTGGGCTTTATTAACGTTGGGCCTCGTAATTGTTTAGATCGTACAAACCGGGTCACGCACTCGGCTGGACCTGAGTTCTATTTGGACCTCGGGCCCAGTTATAATCGCACGAGCCTTGTTTAGTTTGGGCCTGTTACATTTGGACTACACAATCAACCGGGCTGCGTATTTCACTTGGTCCGGCCATATCATTTGGGCCACACACTTGAATGTTGATGTTCTGGATTATTAAATCGCTTCATATATGTGAACTTGCACGCTTATTTGTATGAGAACCGAACTAATAGTATATGCTATTGTGCGATACGAACTTGTAATGTGAATATACATATGGCCCGAATACTGGTTATAACTTGTGTGATAATATGTGCTATACTTGCTCACTACTTGGATAATGTGCGAAAAGAATACGAGATTTACATGAATACGAAACTGACTGTTTTTGGTAACCACGGTAGGGTTTGGTTGACCAACTGGGAACGGGTAACATGACATACCGAGCAATCTAAGGTGAGTTCACTACATTCGAGCATGCGTCCCGGTGGTTGGGGACAGTCAGTGGGTATCCCGTGGAGGGATAAGTCTTTTGGGTAAAAACGGGTATATTGGTTAATATTCTCACCTATCATCTTTGTAAGTCCCTTATATTGTTCCCTGGAGGGTAACGGGTATTAGTTGGTAGTGCTACTTAGGTTTGGCACCCTCACACCGCTCCTAGATAGGACGGATGTGAACTAATGACCCAGTCGGGGCCCAGTACTAGATAGGAGTACGTGGGAAGGGCAATCATGTATTTCAGGAGCCGTCTTGTTCGGAATTGAGATATTAAGAATATTACTTGCATTTGTCAGTGAACTGTTTTACATACAACTGGTAACAAAACGTTTTCTTAAACTGTGAACTCGCCAGCTTTGTCTGATACACTTGTTACATGCTCGCAGGTCGTTAGGTACTTGGGAACATGAACTTGTTGGCTGGAGGGCGTGAGTGGTCATGGTTGCATTGATGGGTTTATTTATCAAACATTTATTTACTATGGTTGTTTGGAAAGTATTTACATTATGTTACGTTAACGCTTCCGCTGAACTTGATGGTTTTTGAATTACTTATGTTTGGATTTTATTACTATTAAATGATGAAACTTTATTTTAAACTTATGGATTCAATGTAATTGGTGGCTCATTACTAGTGGTCACACGCCTAACAGGGACACTCCCTAGGTGGTAATTTGAGGGTGTGACATATATCCACTAAAATAGATAATCCAATAGCTATTGATGCATACTAGTATTGTATTTTAAATTCCAGTTGCGGTTTGTAATAGATATAGATATCTATAAAATAGAGTAAAGGTCGCAATGCACGACGATTTTGATCAATATGTTTGTTGTGTGATTGGTTGCATTAAATATTGTTTTATGATATTAATACCTGATAATTGTTTGTAAATCCAGATGGACAACGAAGCAAATCAGGAAAAACTAGAATAATGATAATCAAATAAATAACAGTGCCATTCGACACATAGTAACCCAAGGAATTAGAGATGCTATGCCACATATCATCCAAAATGTTAAAGAAGCGGAAAATAATAACAGTAATAGTTGAAGTAAGTGACCACCTACTGAACCTAGTCACAGCGTAAACAATGGACCATTTATTCAATTGCCTATTATAACAAGAAGAAGAACCATGTCTTATGGTTGTTCTTACAAAGAATTCTGGTCCTACAAACCGATAGAATTCTCAGGCAATGAAGGAGCCATTGCAGCTCTACGCTGGATAGAAAAGACTGAGGCAGTCTTAAGAATAAGCAAGTGTGCTGAAGAAGATAAAATCATGTGTGCCTCCAATCTTTTTATGAATGCCGCTCTAGAAGGTGGAACACTATTCTCTAGTCTAGAGGAAGTGACAGAGTCTATAATATGGAATGGACTGAGTTTAAGAACATGGTCGAAAGGAAATTATGTCCTCCTAATAAAAAAGAACAGATAGCTAATAAGTTCTTAAACCTTAGAATGACTGGAGTAGATTGTATGGGTTACACTACTGTATTCTTCGAATATGCTAGAATAGTGCCAACCCTAGCTTTACCAGAACCAGTATTAATCTCCCGTTACATCTGGGGATTAGTCGAGGCAGCTAGACCACTAACCATAGAAGAAGCTGTAGAACTAGCAAATACCTTGACCGATGAATTGGTACGTACACAAGAAGAAAACCAGAGGAAGAACCTAGTCCAAAAGCTTACCCAGGAATTTTGCTACGGTAGTTCTAACCGTGGGAGGAACGTAGGTTCTACTTCTGCACCTTATTGTAAGGCCTGCAAGAAGAAGCATTCAGGAAGACGCTCTACATACTGCAACTTCTGCAAGATACCAGGACATAAGGAAGAAGATTGTAGGAAGAAACCCAGTAATGGAATGTGCTTCAACTGTGGAGAAAAAGGGCATATCAAGCCGAATTGTCCGAAACTAGCTCTAGCCATGAACAACAAGACTATCAAGAATGCTAGGGCATTTGTTCTGATAGCCGAAGAAGCAAAGATGATCCCGGACGTGATTGCCGGTACGTTTTTAGTTAATGATGTTTTTGCTAAAGTATTATTTGACTCTGGTGCGAACCAAAGTTTTATTAATACTTCATTTTGCAAACTTCTCAATCAACCATTAACTAAACTTCAACAAGAATGTCTAGTAGAGACAGCAAATGCAGAATCCATTAAGATTACTGAAGTCTTGTAGGGAGCAAGAATAGAAATTTCAAAACATAATTTTATTGCAAATCTTTACCCAATGAATCTGGCTTGACTTGATATTGTATTAGGAATGGATTGGTTAGTAGCAAATAAAGCCAACATTCTATGCGATCAAAAGTCAATCCAAGTAAATTCACCAAAGGGTGAAAAGATCACAATTAAAGGAAATAAGCCATCTCGATCCACGAAATTCATCTCTGTGATGAAAACAGCGAATTGTGCAAGAAAAGGTTCATTAGTGTATATGATTTCCATAATCATTAACACTAAAGGAAAAGAATTGAAAGGTATCCCCGTAGTATCTCAATACTCAGATGTCTTTCCAGAAGAATTAACAGGACTTCTGCCAGACAGGGAAGTTGAATTCAGAATCCATCTGCTACCAGGAACAACACCAATTGCAAAAGCACCCTACCGTTTGGGGCCAGCAGAAATGCAAGAACTAAAGAAACAATTGAACGAACTTTTAGAGAAAGGATTCATACAACCAAGCTCATCACCATGGGGAGCACCGATCTTGTTTGTCAAAAAGAAAGACGGGTCAATGCGTATGTGCATTGATTACCGAGAGTTGAACAAGGTCACGATTAAAAATCGGTACCCATTACCAAGAATCGATGATCTGTTTGATCAATTGCAAGGAGCTCGATTCTTTTCTAAGATCGACTTACGCTCAGGATATCGTCAATTAAAGGTACAGGAAGAGGACATTCCTAAAACTTCCTTCAGAACAAGGTATGGCCATTATGAATTTACTTTCATGCTATTTGGTTTAACCAATGCCCCAGCCGTATTTATGGACATGATGAACAGAATATGTAAGCTATATCTGGATAAATTAATAATTGTCTTTATAGATGATATTCTCATTTACTCTAAGAGTAAAGAGGAACATGCAGCACATCTACATGCACTCCTAAATTTGTTGAGAAAAGAAAAGCTTTACGCTAAATTTTCAAAATGTGAATTTTGCTTAGAAGAAGTGCAATTTCTTGGACATTTAGTTAATCATGAAGGAATTCATGTGGATCCCACAAAGATCGAGACGATTACTAAATGGAAAGTCCCTGAGTCACCAACGGAGGTTAGAAGTTTTCTAGGATTGGCAGGTTATTATAGACGGTTTATCCAAGATTTTTCTAGAATAGCCATTCCTTTAACAACACTAACCTGTAAATCTGTTAAGTTTGAATGGGGACCAAAACAGGAAGAAGCCTTTAGAATTCTTATGCAAAGATTAACCAACGCACCCATACTAGCGTTACCAGAAAGAAGTGAAGACTTTGTAGTCTAATGTGACGCTTCTAAGTTAGGTTATGGATGTGTGTTGATGCAACGTCAAAAGGTTATAGCCTATGCCTCTAGACAGCTTAAGAATCATGAAGAAAATTATTCAACCCATGATTTAGAGTTAGGAGCCATAATTTTTGCCCTAAAAATTTGGAGACATTACCTTTACGGTAGTAAGTTTACCATTTTCACTGATCATAAGAGTTTAAGATATGTTTTTGGGCAAAAGGAGTTAAATATGAGACAGAGATGCTGGATGAAAATTCCTAGCGATTATGATTGTAGTATCCAGTATCATGCAGGAAAGGCTAATGTAGTAGCTGATGCTTTAAGTCGAAAGTATCACGAAAAGCCAAAAAGAGTATGTTCTCTTAAATTAAATCTGCAGATAGATTTAAACGAGCAAATTAGAAAAGTACAAGAATCAGTAATCAAGGATGATACTGTAAAATTAAAAGGTATGATTAAGGAATTAGAACAAGGAACAGATGGAATTTGGAGATTCCATAAGAAAAGGATTGGATACCTAAACGAGGAAACCTACGTCACCAAATATTAGAAGAATCCCATAAGTCTAAGTATACGATACATCCTGGAAGTGATAAGATGTATCAAGTCTTAAGAAAGATTTTCTGGTGGATAGGAATGAAAAAGGATATAGCAGCTTATGTAGCCAAGTGTTTAACCTGTTCACAAGTTAAAGTTGAACATCAGAAACCCTCAGGTTTATTGCAGGAATTAGAAATGCCTGTATGGAAATGGGAATTGATAACAATGGACTTTGTTACCAAATTACCCAAGACTCAAAAAGGTAATGATACAATCTGGGTGATTGTAGATAGATTAGCCAAGTCTGCTCATTTCTTACCGATGAAGGAAACTTTCAGTATGGAGCAATTAGCCAAGTTGTATGTAAATGAAATAGTTTCATTACATGAGATTCCTTTATCTATTATGTCTGATAGAGATAGCCGTTTTACTTCTCAGTTTTGGACAAGTTTCCAAAAAGAAATGGGAATCAAGTTAAATCTAAGCACAGCTTATCATCCTCAAACGGATGGACAAAGCGAAATGATGATTCAGACAATGGAAGATATGCTTAGAGCTTGTATAATTGATTTCGGGAAATTGGGATGATCATTTACCATTAATAGAATTTTCTTACAATAACAGCTATCATATCAGTATTAATGCTGCACCATTTGAAGCACTTTATGGACGAAAGTGTCGAACTCCAGTTTGTTTGGCAAAAATTGGAGAAATGCAATTATCTGGACCAGAGATAGTGCAAGAAACAACAGACAAGATTATTCAAGTCAAGGAAAGACTAAAAGCAGCATGCGATCGACAAAAGAGCTATGCTGATAACCGATGAAAACCATTGGAATTTCAAGTAGGAGACAAGGTATTATTAAAGGTTTCTCCTTGGAAAGGAGTAGTAAGATTCATCAAAAGAGGAAAGCTAAGCCCCAGGTATATTGGACCCTTTGAAATTATTAGAAGAATAGGACTAGTAGCTTATCAGCTATGACTGCTAGAGGAAATGGCAGGAATACATGATGTATTTCATGTATGTAATCTCAAAAAGTGCTTAGTTGATGAATCATTAGTGGTACCTCTTAAGGATATAGAGGTAAATGAGAAGCTTAAGTTCGTAGAAAAGCCACTACAGATTGAAGACAAGAAAGTCAAGAATCTCAAACATAAGAGATTAGTTCTAGTCAAAGTAAGATGGGATTCCAATAGAGGACCAGAATACACTTGGGAGCTTGAATCAGAAATGCAGAGGAAATATCCACACCTGTTCTAGTAGACCTCGAGGACGAGTTCTAAAACAAGGTGGGGAGGATATAACAACTTTCCTAAAATTATTAGAACACCCCTATACGTCTTAAAATACACCCGTATACGAAAACCGGTCTCGAATACCTTTAACTTTATAAAAATAATATAAAAACAAAATTTAATTGTCTCTGGCGGGGCGCGACAGACCCTTTAGGATCTGTCGCGGGGCGCGAGCGAGGGGACGAGTGGCGCAGCCCGGTGCCGCCACGTGTCATGTGCGTGTCGAGGCTATACCGGTGACTGGTCCAAGCTAAGGCCTACAACACCTAGCTCGCGGGGCACGACGGCCCCTCCTATCTCCGTTGCGGGGCGCGAGAAACCCGCCGAACAACTCTATAAAGGGAGGGCATCTACATTCATTTTCCGTCGCTCAAAAACTTCGATCTCTCTCCCAATTCTCTGAATAACAATAATAATATCGGGTATAATACCCCCCTAATTAGCGAAGTCCTTCCTAATTGTAAGTATTATAACCCCGGTTACGTATTAGATACGCTGCCTGATTGATCTAGTGGTCCGTAATGCCTGTCGAGGCTCTGCCCGACGTAGTCGTTGGAGTTCTGTCTCGGGGAGGGTATAACTAATGTAAATATTGGGTTATTATACTAACGCGTGGGCATTGTTTAATTTATTAGATTATAACCAGGAAGTCACATGGAAAAACCTAAAATAGCAATGTAAGTAATCCTTTCTTTTGTAAACTGTTTTTACAAAACCTCAATTATTTTACATGATAATTAACAGTGATTGAGTATTTGTAATTCTACAATTATCGTCGGTATGTTGGGGTTTTGTATACAAAATTTGTTACTACATTGTGAGTAGTAACATGACCACAAGTCGGGTTGACAGTATCGTGGGTGGTAATTAAAGTAGAAATATAAACAAATGTAATTGAGAGATCGCCCTCAATACTATACAAGGATAAAACCTGTTTTGATTAAATTGGGATTTACTCACCATTATTTCCACTGACAAATGTTTTTAAAACGCGTTTCAGGTAACAAAAGTGGCTATAAAAGTTACATAAATAAAGAAAATGTTTTAATTAAAATAAATTAGGGTTTATCCCTATAAACATGTTTGTAATGAAAACTTGGGAAATTCCCATGTATTTACTATTATAAAAATGTGGTATTTTACTCTGATAAAATATTTCCTAACTACGATCCTGATGTAAATTCCGCTGCCAAACTGATAAACATCGATACCACAGATACTGGTTCGCAGCCGCCCATTCCCAGGTAACTAGGGGTCGGGGGTTGCGACAACACCTTCCATTTATCACACAAAAAAACGACATGGTTCCTAAATACCACTCATTGTAAAACGCCAAAAAAGTTAAAAAATCAAAGATGACAAACATCGTTTCTTGGATATTCAGTATTGTTCTACGTGAAGTTTCACTGAATGGATTGTTAGGTGAGGGGGGTAACTCAATAAGATTTTGCTGCATGAGATAGATAAATCTTCAAGAAAAAAAGACTAATGACAGTCATATGTCATTTTGTGTTTTTGTTCTTGAAGAAGGTTTAGATGAGAAGAAGAGACCGATGACACTGAAGAGTGGGATGAAGATAAAGATGAAGACCAAGCAAAAAACCCACTCACACGGCATCGATCTATGTCTCCAACATCCACAAAGCTACTTTAACAACGAACAACAATAAATCACACCAAAACCAAAATGCCAAATATTTGTGACAGTTCTTGTAGTTTCAAAGAAGAAAGAGACTAGTGACAGTGAAGATCTGGAAGATAAATTCGACTAGGACTTTTAATTTATTTTTTTCTCTTCTATTTTTTCTGTGGTTTGTTATCTAATTTTCCGCTAAAAAATACATTATTTCTCTAATAAAGATCTTGTAAAACGCCAAGATGCCACAAACACTAAACTCTACAACTTTAATAAAATTTGTGGCATCTTGCCGTTTTACAAGCATTTTTTTTTAGAACAGATGTATAAAACAATATGCAAGAGAATAGAACAATGTGAAATCTTTGTCTAAACGCTATTAAAAATACAATACACTAAAATCTAAAAGATGGGACGTGTTACACCCTTCACAGATGAAGCTGAACAAACAGTAACTACAAACAGTAAACTGAAACGACGAAAACTTTATTACTAACATTTATTATATTAAAAGCCACTCCATGGGTACCTGAATTTATTTATCTTTTCAAAAACGCCATAATTACTTGTCACGTTATAGGACTGCATCCTACATGGCGGTAAAAAAAGTCATTATATAAGTAGACCAGGTAAACAAAAGTTAACACTCTACGTATTCTCTAACACGCCACACATTGTCTAAAACGTCATACAACTTAAAAAAATGGCTCAGGTAATTGCATGGAGGTTTGAGAGGTCGGAGAGACATTTCGTCCTAAAGTTCTCTGACAGGAGAAGGGTGAAGGTCAAGACAATCAAGGCCATACTTAGTATGGATGAAGCCATTCAGAGGGATATTCTGGCCCTTGGGGTTCCAATGGCCGACGATTGTGAAAGGATTCGAAAGATAATAAGAAGATTAAAGAGAAAATTTCCAGCAGATGATGATGATGATGATGGTGATGATGATATTGACGATACTGGTCTACCAACAGTTAGCAGTTAGGGTTTGGATGAACAAGCAAGAATGGTTAAAGTGACTTATCGACATGGGGTGGAATATTCATTGCCGATGGACAAAATGCTGAATATAGAGAGACTACATCTTCTTGAACAACTCTGTGATTTAGTACCTTCGAACGATGCAAGATCCAAGGTTGTCATGATATTTAAGTATAGGTTGCAGCAAAGACGAGACGATATAATGGCATTATACGCCAATGCACAATATGAGGATGATGAATCTGAAGAAAGTGATGAACAAAGCAATGGGTACATCTCTGATGTAATCCGATACACAGAAGACTATTGTAATCTTAAGAACGTCATGAACGCCAAAAAATTTACCTATATAAGATATATGGGATTAATTCAACTGGTAAAATCTACAAAACACCAAAAAATTGTAAAGCTTGAATTATTAAAGGTATATAATGAATTTGGTAAAACCATGGACGCTAAGATGTTAGAATTATTAATTAATTTTAATAATTTGGGAACGCCATAAACACCAAAATATTATCTATGTGACACAAATACGATTAATTTAACGAGACAGATCTAAAAAAGACCTGTAAAACACCAGGTAGTTATTGAATCTAACTAAACGGCAAGAAAATCTTAGACACCAAAAATAAAGCAGTATTGTGACACACGCATTGGACAAAAAGAAGATTAAATAGACAAAAAAGCCCCTCCGCCCTGATTATATACCGCGCCACGTGTTCGACCAGGATCCGTTCTCACCGTTCTCACACTTTTAGGCGTTTTCTCCTGATCCCGTTTCCACAATAATAATCTCTTGTATGATATTCAAACAAACATGTCTTTTAAATAAAAGGGTAAATCCAAGTTATTTTTTTAGTTATATATAATAATATTTATTTAATACTTTAATTTGAAGAAAATACTAATATATAGTAACTTAAAATTTGACAAATAATACTAAAGTTCATTTAATATTTTTTAATTACCAACAAGAAAAAACAATACTAGAAATAAAATACTAAAATTAATATAACCATGTGGAACATGCCTCCAACTATGTGACAGTAAATTCTCTCGAAGGTTGTTATGTATTTCTATATTGCGTATTGCCCATCGATTTGTTTGTGTCTCTTCGGCGCCAATCACAACAGAAGCCGCTTGGATGCCACCTTCATAGTTTTGACAAATCGTTTTCCTTTGTCTTGCAAATTCCTATTATGTAAATTCAGACAAGCGTACATTACATTCATTTTTTTCTTTCTCCTAAATTTGTGTCGAATTACCCACGATGGCCTTATGCTTCTTCAGAACTCCGAATACCTGTTCAATATCATTTCTTGTCGGTTCTTGTGCTTTTTTGAATGCTTTTATTTTATCCTCTTATGGGCGTGTAAACATTTTGAGGAATGTAGCATACTTGCGATAAATAGCATCAGAAAGATAAATACTCATACTGGTACTACGTGTACAACTTTGTCTATAAAGTCGTCAATGAAAGGTGATTGGTCTAAAGCATTAATATCATTGTTGGACCTGACAACACTGAAGAATGCATATCTAATATGATGCTACGACTTCAAGCATTATTGTTGGGTTTCGATGGTCATCTCGTTGATGTTGACATCGCCAAGTAATGTGTCACAACCCAATCGATGGCGGAAACATCGGGGCGGGACGAGGACGAGATTGCTCGAGACTTCATAACACTATTTGCGACAATAATTAATCAAAACGTATTTCATTTCACTGCAAAATTGTCAAGTACAATATTTGAGCCGGAAAATACAACAAGTTCAAGAACAATACAACCAAACGCAATAAACCAAATACAACAACAATTCTAGTATTATAAGTGTGTTCTAGCCATTTCTACTAGATTCCATAATAATCAACATCATCAACCTGCAACATGTTCAAAGTATAGTTTAATACAAAAGTATTGGCGTGTATACAAGTTTGGATAGTAGTATAAGTATAAAAATGATTAAACAAATCCACATGGCAAACTTGTTATCTAGATTAACATACTACTGGTATCTCTCTATTATAATAAATCAAAAGGATTCTGGCTGAGGTGTCAACACCACAAGCCATCCTTTCTCCTTCTCTCCTACATGTCCATCCCAGGCTTCTTCTAGGCCACGTGTCCATTCCTCATTTTTTCGGTTATTTCTTTTTTTTTTAACAATTGCTAAAGGTCAAAAGACCATTAATGAGTGCAGACAAATTGGCTTTCTCCCTCCTCTCTCTTCCTGCAAGTCAATGGAACCGTCCAAAACCCTAAGCAGTGAGACAACAGTATTCTTTCCCTTTCCTCGCCTTCTTCTTCTTCTTCTTCTTCTCTCCTTCTCTCCTTCTCTGTATCCTACAGATCAATTCCATTTCGAGTTTGGATTCGTAAGCACGGTCTACTTCCCTTTCAAAATTCAAACACCAGATCTCAAAATCTCATTTCAAATTTCAAATCCCTCTTCCTCTCTTTCTCTCTCTCTCAAAGATTCCGATCTGGATCTTCCTTCACGGTTCACGTTGTTCAGGTATTCGCCTTATTCGCCATCTGGATCTTCCCTCACGGTTCATGTTGTTCACGGTTCATGCTGTTCAGATTCCGATCTGGATCTTCCATTTCAAAATTCATGTTGTTTTGTGGTGGAGCTTTCACATATTCGCCATCTTTGTTTCTTACGGTTCATGTTGTTCAGGTATCATTTCCTAATTTTGCAGCTTTTGCTTGCATTGCATTTTCTATGTTATTTTTGTTCTGTCAGTGTTAGGGTTTTAATCGATGAATATGGTTTTCTTTTACCTTCACACACAGAGCTCTATTCGATGTAAATAGCTTCAATCAGCACCACTATATTTGTTAATTTACCTTTTGTTGCATTTTTTTGTTTACTTTTATTCTTAGGGTTTCCTGAATATTTGTTTTAGGTTTCGTGTTTAGCTGAATTCAAGAAGTTGGAGAGACTAGACCTCACCTTCAATAATATGTTGTCACACGAGGTAATTTATAATCAGTTTATTGAAAATTTATTTGGGTCTTCATGTTTATGAGCATGAAACTGTTTATGTCTTACTGATTGTTGAAGGTCAGGTATCAAATGATCCTAAATCAGTTTAAAAAATCTAACCCTAATCTATAACTAATTCATATAATTTGTGTTTTTCTTATTT
Organism: Helianthus tuberosus; assembly: GCA_030545235.1. Taxonomy (NCBI): domain Eukaryota; kingdom Viridiplantae; phylum Streptophyta; class Magnoliopsida; order Asterales; family Asteraceae; genus Helianthus; species Helianthus tuberosus. Next base: position 9,568,715 of record CM060443.1, read on the forward strand.
AAACTAGACTGGATTTGTGAGATTATACATCCGACTGATGTTTGAATTGTTGTTGCAGATTAATGGATGTTCAAGCAAAGAAGAAGGCGCTGTATCGTGCTACATCGAAAGCACAAAAGCAGGACAAACGTATTGATTCTCCTCTTGTAAGGTATACATATTTTCATTATTTTTAAATTAAATGATCTGGAACCGGAAATAGTTTTTTTTTTAAGAAAATTATAAATAGGGCATGGTATAAGCAGGTTAATCATTGTTTTCATGAATTTGATAGGTTAACTATTTGAGGTGTGGCAGTGAATCGACCTTTTCATAGTTGTTGATGTTGGAGGTTAATGGTCAAACTGCAACATCTTATTGGCTGCACTTATCGGCCTGTTGGAATTTAATGGTCAACGGATGTCAAACAAGTCCTGCAAGTAAGCTAAGCTTCCATAAATGTCATCATTTATTTATGAAAATTTAAGCGTTTTTATTGATGAATTACCACGTCTACACAGATTTGCTTATGTTAGACAAGAGGACCTTCTCATCATCAAATTAACAGTGCGTGAGACATTGTCTCATGCAGCTGAACTATTGAAAGACACATATTCAAAGAATGGTAAAGAGGAACATGTAAACAATCTTTTGTTTAAATTAGGTTTGGTGAGTGTCACTTCAGTCTTCACTTTTTCTTTGATAATATAGATTGATATTTCGGAATACGTCAAAGGGTGTGTTTTTAAACGTTCCTTGATTTTTTCATCTGAAATACTAGGTATATACATCTTTTACGTTGATTGTGGTTTAAGTGTGTGTTTGTTCACTTGTAGCTTTTACATATGGTTTGCACTCATAGTGTTCGATGATTTGTTTCTGAGAGTTTGGTTTGAGAAATTTGTTAATTTTAATTCTAGATTTCTAGATTTAATTTTAGATTTGACGATCAATTAATCGTATCAATCTTCTTATTCTCAGCTGCCTATTTTCATGGGTGTTCGGGTGAGTTTTGTTTGTCTAATGATTTGATTTTAGAAAGCATTTGTAATTTGGTTTTCATTTTTGGGAATGAGTTTTGAGTTTTTATGTTTTGAATGATGTTTTATGTGGAGATATAAGGATATGGGAGTGAATGCTCTTGATATGTGGGGTTTCACTTTTTTTATGCCGATTAATGTTTTAGTGTTCATTATATTGCAGTTTATATGTTGAAAACGTCAAGTCTTTGTTGCTGCCATGGGTAATGAACTATGGCGTCTTACTTTAGTTCGTTGATCTTGGCTGCCAGAGAGGCTATGGGTAATGAACTATGGCGTCTTACTTTAGTTCGTTGATGTGGGGTTTCGTTTTGACTGTGGTTTTGATTTGCTTTATGGTTGTTACTCGTACCCTGCAGAAGAGGAGACAAATGGCTATAGAAGATACCATTCTTACAGTGGATTGACGGGTAGTCCGTAGGACAACCCTTAAGTGGTATAAACGATATTAAAATCCCACATTTAATCGGGTAATTGTCTAGAATTAGATAACTATGGTTGCTTGTGTTTCAGGTACATTTGGGGCTTAAAAGTGTGGAAATGAAGCTTCAAATAGGCACGACTGGATTGGAGATTGAAAGACGGAGAATAAATGAAAAAAATCAATTATTTGTATGGAAGAATTAAGAAGATAACATGATAGAGGACGAAATTACGAGAACGTAGGCGAAAACGGTGAAGAAAACGGAGTTGAAACGAAAAAGTTATGAAGAAAACAAAATTGCATGCTGAAGGCTACCGTAGCTTACGGTAGATACCGTAAATTACGGTAGCCCCCATCATTTTTCTTCCACCGTAAGGCAGTAGAGACCCACCGTACGCCATTCCAAGCCACCGTAAGCTACGGTGGCCACCGTAGCTTACGGTGGAGGCCAGCGAGAAATGTGTAACTGCCCTAATTTATGATGTTTTATTGTGTCTTTTCAAATCCAATCACCCCCAACCGTTTTGAGCAGTCCTTGGAGGCGAAAATAGGTGTTCTTGAGTGGTCTAAACATGGAGACTTTGTTTTTGATTCCATTGGACAAAGGTTTGATTGTTATGACGATTCACGACACTATGAGCGGCTAGGTTTGCTTGGTGATCGTCTTGAGTGTAAGGTTTTATTTGTGACAATTATGTTTGTTCTTTAATTTCTGGAATATTAAACTATGCATGTGTTGTTAGTTTATTATGATGTTTGATTGGGTGTTTGTAAATTGTTGATGTATGTTTGATCATAGTTCTAAACCATACGTTCTTGGTGCCGTTGGCAATCGAGATATCATGGGAAGGATTAGGGTTGGACATATGTTGATTGGTCATCGGGTAACAACCTCGCGTTCTAGGAATCCGAGTACTTAATTCCCTTTCATCACAAACAATTGATCTTGCATGAGCTATGTCTATGTAGTTCTCTCCAGTTGAACATAAACCTTGATTGTCACTTAAAACCTGAAACTCGGGATGATCACTATCCTCTTATCTTGTTACAAAACTTAACCTTGATTTGTAATTTAATTTAGTTTAATCTAGTAATTAAAACCAATCGCCAAAATTATGAATTTACATTTCTTGCAATTTAGTTTGCTTTAGTTAATTTAGACATACATCAAGACAGCACATATTCCACAAACTCCCTGTGTTCGATACCCACTTACCGCTAGCTATCTAGTAGTATTTGGATTAAATTTGCGTGTACTACGACAGCACGTCATGGATCTATTGATAGTGGAAACATACATGATGACGGTACCAAAACTGTTTATTTTTAAGATTTTTATTTGATCAATTTGTGTAGCTCCCATTTAATCTCTTGTAATACCAACTGAAATATAATTATCCTTCTAATTACAGCCTCAAAGCTTGCTGGTCAAAGGTTTTCGGTGACACCGTATATCAACACACGTGTAACTCCAACTGCAACCCCCAAAACAGCCTCTGCAAGTGTGTCTCCTAGAAGGTATTCTGCTTCTGGCACTACATCCCCAACAAATATTCAATATGAAAGCCGTACAACAATGTCTTCATGGTACCCATCAAGTCAGCAATCTTCAGCTGGGAACTCTCCTCCTCGTGGCCCCCTATACCAGGTTTGAAGGCTTTATACCTCAGCAAAGGCTTAACAAATTGTTTTATTTTTATAGCAGGCTAACTTTCTTTATAATATCCTCATTCTTTTTGGTTTTGGTTGGTTCTTTTGGTAGAAGGGAGTCAATTTACTATGGGAAAAGTATTGCCAACTCGAAGGATATGCGTCTTTAAAGGAGGGACTCGACTATCTTTAAATTGTATTTCCTATTTATCACTAATTTATGTAACATGACACTTTATTTGTATCTTGTATTGATGTAACATGACACTGTTAGTTATAACGGCATCAAAACATCATTGCGCCAGTTATTTCAGTGCTCAAAGGTTGGCTGTTCTTTTTTTTTTCTTTAAAAATCTATCCCCCTTTTAGCCTTAAAGTGACACCAACGTTATGTCTATATAAAATATTGATTGCAAATTTATCTATTATATTTGTTAAGGAGCATTGTTTGATGGGCATAATTGGAACGGTTAGACGTAGCAATGATGGTCTTATAATACATGCCAACACTGATTCAGATGTTATAATAGGGGTGCCCCTTATAGATTGCATCATGACAGGTAATTTGTTTTCCTATAATATTCTATTTAGGTGTTTTTAGTCTTTTTATAATATAAAATTACCATTTTTTTTATTTTCAATAGGTAGAAAGAGTTGAAGAAGCTAATCAATACCCATGCTTAGATCGTGTGTAGCTAAAAAATACAGAAGGTGACATTTCATATAATCATATTGAAAATCTTTATAAGTTAAATGAAACAGGCATCAACCTGGTTTATAAATGCATGAGTTCGTCTAGATGCCAAGAAGAATATGCATATGCTGCTATAGACTCTAATTCTTCAGTAGAAATCACACCCAAAAGGACTTCATTTGATGGCAAACTCGAGTTGACAGTGTCAAGTTTGTAATTGAAGGTAATTGTTAAAGATCTAAGAAAACTTCAATTAAGCTATTTATAAGTAGATGGTTTGGTGCGATTTGATATGTGGTAGTTAATGAAAAGCTAAGAGCTCAAGATAGAATTGCCTTATTGGTTGGTGTTCTTAGTTGTGGTTTTTGTAATCAGCAATTAGATAGTAATTGTCACTTTGTGTAACATTTCCAAAATTTTTATTTATATAAAATATATAAAAACTTATGTTATTAAAAGGATGAATCATGGGTAAGTTGACCGATGGAAATATAAGGTATTTTGGGCAAGCGTAGGAACCATTTAATAATTAAATTATAAAAAAATACATTATATTTGAACCTACTCCGTTTTTAATGAAACTTGGTTCAAAATGTAGATACAAATATTCTCGTTCTAATAACATATTCATTTTTTTTTATAAAAGATCATATTTTAGAAGTTATAAACGCCAAATAAATGAAACAGTTGAATTAATTATAATATATAAATCAATAATATTAAAATCAAATAAACTATAACATTCACATTTAATGTGAACGTGATTTTTAAAATAAAATAATGAAATAATATGAAAAGTGAAACTAAAAACATTTAATATTTACTACTACGGATACATTATAAATGAAATATTAAAATTAGATCTAACATATTTAATGAACTTGTTGCCTATAATAAAGAAATAAAATAATAAATCCTTTCAAAAAAAAATAATAAATATCTAAACAAATTGCATTAAATGGTCAAGGTTTACATGAGTGTACGTGGAAGCAAAGGACAGAAGGAATATTGTTGAACTTAGCCTCCAAGCTATCGAATTCAGTATAAATAGATAATAGAGTAAAGCCTTCCAACCACAGCTTTCCTTTCTTTCTATTCCCACACGCCATCTGTCTAAATTCTTTCTTTTTCTTTCTTCCTTAGTATTAGGCCCATAATAATAAAGCGCTGCCCCGTTTTAAGTGTTTTAACCCCTGATCACTGATACCCTGTCCGATTGACGTAGGGCCCCGTAACGAATGTCAAGGCTCTGCCTAAATTCGTTGGAGCTCTGTCTCGTGACGTAGGGATAAAGTTGAATTGGGTTACTATACTTAATGTGAGTGCATTATCTATTTTATTAAATAATCCAGGAGATATCCCCAAGATATATCAACCATCCTTAAAATATTTTAGACACCCTTAATTGTCCTAAAATACACCCCGTATATGAAAACCGGCTCCAAAATCCCTTTACCTCATTAAATAACAAATAAAAACGATAGACCCCTTGTGATTCTACGCGGGCCGCGAGCGAGGGGATGAGTGGCACTGCCCGGAGCCGCCACGTGGCATGACACACGTCGACAACCCAGGTGACTCAACAACGATGCCGCCGCCTTTTTGGCCCTCGCGGGGCGCGTAAACCCTTTGTCTGGCTTTCGCGGGGCGCGATAAAGTGCTATATCAGCACTATAAATAGCTTCGCTCGGATTCATTTGGAATTTGTTCAAATCTCGATTTCCTCTCTAAATTTCTGAATATGTGAAGTAGTATCGAGCATTATACCCCCCCCCTAATTAGCGAAGCTCTGCCTCGTTGTAAGTATCATAACCCCTGGATACGTATTAGATACTTTGCCCGATTGATCTAGGGTTCCGTAATGGCTGTCGTGGTTCTGCCCGACGTAGTCGTTGGAATGCCGTCTCGGGGAGGGTATTACTAATGTTAAAATGGGTTATTATACTAACGCGTGTGCATTGTTTATTCAACTAGATTATAACCAGGAAGCCACAAAGGAAATACCTAAAGTAGCAATGTGAGTAATCCTTCTTTTTGTGTAAACCTTTTTGTGAGTAATCTCCTTTTTGTAAACAGTTTTTACAAAACCTTAACTATTTTACAATGCAATTTAGCAGTGATTGAGTCTTTGTAATTCTACGATTACTGCCGGTATGTTGGGGTTTCGTATACAAAATGTGAGACACGTTACCATTGGACGAAGTGTTAGCCAATGTGTAATATGACCCACAAGTCAGGATTGACAGTACTGAATGAGTAATTGGGTAGATAAAAACATTGTGACCGCTCTCAATACTGTTTAAATTAAATTAATGTTTCTTGATTAAACTGGGATTCATTCACCAGTATTTCCCACCGACAAATGTTTTTAAAACCTGTTTCAGGTAACGCAATGTGACAGCCAATTAGTAAAAAAAAAAAAGTCAGCTGGAGGGCACTGGCGGCTTGGAAAAATGTAGCTATAAAAGTTACCTAAAAGACGATGTTTTAAAATTCAATAAAATAAGGTTTATCCCTATAAACATGTTGTAATAAGAAACTTGGGTTTTACCCATGTGATTATAAATTTAAAAATATGGTGGTTTTACTCTGATAAAATATTTCCTAACTACGGTCCTGATGAAATTTCCGCTGCCAAAATAATTAAACATACGGATACCACCAAAACTGGCTCGCGGTCGCCCGTTCCCAGGTAGTTAGGGGGCGGGGGTTGTAACAGAAGGTGGTATCAGAGCCATGCCACTGGTTCAAGCCAAAGAAGTGTTCTGCTGACACTTAAGTTTTAAATTCTGTGTTAGGAAATAACTTATGTAATTATGTGCTTTATGTTATTTGACTATTTGTTAGTCTACAGTATGGGTAAGCAAAGAATTTCGGACATCTATCGTCAATTAGATAGTTCACCAAACGATAAGGGAACCTCATTTCAACCAAATTCCTCAGGATACTCAGCAGATACTGAGGAAGGAATATGTATTCGTAAGGCACAGTCTGAGAAACCATCTACCACTAAAAAGAGAAGTTGGATTATTAGAAAAAGTCGAGAGAAAATAAAGAAGTCACAACCAAAGAAAGTGATAATTAATAAGGAAATAAAAACACAAATTCAGGAAACAAGCAATAACCAAGATGAACTAGATAAACAATGGGTAAATCTCAATATGTTAGCCACTACAGCAGTAAATGCTAGCTTATATTAAATAATTGAACCGACAAAACCAGGATCAACCAGGAAAACCTATAACCTTATAAACGACCTACCTCTCAACACCCTGACCCAGTACCAGCACCCATGACACCTATGAGCTAGAAACTTTAAAGGAACTTCGTCCATTAGATAACAACTTAGTAGAGACAGGAGATATAATAAACCTTATATAAAAGCATGTTGAGCCTAATACTCCTATAACCTAGATAGACTAAAATAAGTTAGGGATGCATAATCACTAGTATATTTTGAATTCCAGTTATAGTTTGTATATATAAGTCACAATGTTCGCCGTTTTTAATCAATCTATTTTTATGATTGTACCCAAATGTTTATACTAGAAATTTGTCTGTGATAATTAATACCACCTACTCAAATAATATCATAATATACATCAAACTAAGTTAGTTATTAACAAAGCAATCATGTTCATGACTCACTTTTGGAACCAATCATTTACTTTGGTTTAAAATACATATTGAAATATATGGTATAAAGCTTTAAACCTTCGTGGTTTTAATAATATTGTTTCAAAATAATTTATATTTAAATAAATAAAACCGAAGCTATTAAATTAACCGAAAGGATTTTAAGAATTAATAAAATTTAAAAGATTGCTTTTGTGGATCGAGCCAAAGCAAGTTTTGAAACCCAGGCGTACCAATTTACGACTCCATTTTATCCCTTCTGGTTTGTAACCAGTTGGCCATAAGACTTCATACTTTCATAGTTTTATTAAATTACTGATGTTGGGATTACTTGTAAAGGTTTCTATTAAAATACTTAGTAATAAAATAGATGGTTAAATGAATATGATGGTTATTCATGATTAAATAAAATCATTTAAAATTTTTAGAGATTTGGGTTGGTTGGACTACGTAGAAAGGCCTAATTAAATGTTGAAAGCGTTTCTACAGATCTTTAATATTAAGGTATGTACAGAATAGGTCTTATGCATGGAGATAGTTAATATAAGATTATAAGATTAACCAGCCATATTAGTTATAGGATTGTGTATCTTAAATTATAAAGAAAAGTATTCGAGTCAGCTGGCTAATGTATAATAGTTAAATAATACAATTCTATTATATTTGAAATGTATATATACACTATAATACATTTAAATAATATATACGTGTATATAATATAAAAATATATATTTATATATATATTAGGATACATGTAAAATTTATACATTTAAAACTATAAAGAGAGGGTATGATAAAAAAAAGTCATTATATATATATATATATATATATATATATATATATATATTATGATAATCATATATAAATAATCAGGTTTTCATTCTCTATAATTTAGAATATTATATTTAAAAAGAAGTAATAAAATTTTTATGATGTATAATAAAAGGAGAGAAAAGATGGGTTTAATGATTTGAACAATTGATACATATAAAAAAATAAATAAATAAATAAAAGATTAGATAATTAAATTTTTAGAAGTAAGGATATTGCAAGAGTGAAAACATCTTTTCTTATCCTACTTAAATCAATAATTTAGTATCTATTTATTTATTTTACCTGGCACGTTAAAATGTTCCTAAACATTCATTTTTCAAACTAGAATTTAAAATAGATGCCCCACATAAAAATAGTTGAATCAAATGTGTGTTTAGTACGTTTGTCCTTTATATAACTTTATCTAAAAAAAATCAGATTACAATTTTAATATTGTAATATCTTTAAATAAATTACTATTACTATTGTATGGGATATACATACATATTCTAATACATGTATATTACTCAAATATATTTAGAATCAATTTTAGAAACGTCAAACTTACTTATCATAAGTACTTCTTTGAATAAATAATATAATATACAATAAATTGAGAGTTAAGTTTTGATATTTTAAACCCATATGATTCAACCCACTAGTTAAAAATAAATTTATTCCTATGAGTCCAGAAAGTTTATATTTTGGTTAATTTATTTCTTTAAACTTTTATTTATCCATCCTTAAATTCCAAAATATTATGTTAAATAAAATTTACAGAAGTTTATTTCAATATACTACTTTTATAAAAGGATAAAAATAAAGTCATGGAAATAAGCTTGATGATTGGTACCATCGGATGTATAGTTATTATTTTTTTTATATTACAAAATAATTTAGTATTATATATATGTGTGTATATATTATGTAAGTTTAATATTAACTAGAGATTTGAAATTCTATACACATATATGCATATACCTAATAGAATTTCTTAATGGTATACCCAATATAATATCTTCTGTAAGATAAACATAAGAGAAAATATCATTGGTAATTCATATGAAAACATGAAGTTCTTATAAGAATAAACCATGAAACCTACTATGTTTTAAAATGCCACCTGTCTCAACGAAATATTCCTTGTAACGGAATCTAAGGTTATATATATATACATAAATATAGTTAGCTGTAAGTATACTCATCACATCGAACCTAACTATAGTGTCAATGGAGACAATTATATTTTTGTCAAACTTCATTTTCCAAGCAAGAGAAAAACCACAACCATAATAATATATATGCTTAAGCAAAAAGATTAGGATATTGATAATTACTGGTAACACCTAGAATAGTATTTAGACTTGAACTTAAGAAAAATGCCTTAGTATAAAACTTTGAGATAAGCCAATTACTTGCGTAGATAAAGTGTGATGGTTATTGGTATCCCGTGAGGATGATTACTAGAACAGTGCTAGTATGATAAATAAGCAATAACACTTGGCCACTGTTATTTCTTGTTTATTAGTACTACTCGGTTCTAGAATATGATCCATCATGAGAATACTAATTTTCTTGTTTCTTGTTATAAGTCAAAATAATTGATGCACTTTTAAAATCATGATTGGAGAGAAATTCTATTTATGGGAAATACAATGATAATTACCTCTCCAGCAAGACTGGGTATGGAGTGGTAGACTCTCCAGCTTGTCCGAGTAAGATGGGGACCTCTCCGGCAAGACCGGGTGAGATGGGGTATATGTTATGTCAATAGAATTCCCTAAATATTACCATGACCTGATGTCTGACCATTTTTGGAAATATGAATCTGTTAAATACATTTGACCTTATGAATAGTGTGTATATTACAAGTATGTGAAATACATGATTTTATAAATATGTATATCTATAAGGAAATCCAAAAGCCATAATGATTGACAATTAGGGATAAATCACGAACAGGTGTGTCAATGATAATTTTAGATTTATTAGGAATCTCTCGTATACGTTTATAATTCCGATACCAAACACTATTTCATTTGATCATTCGTCTCGTAACTCGTATGACAAGATGAACGACAGGAACCCTATAAGTTGGAACGCCATCAAAAGTATAAAAATTTCCTTTGCGATTATTAACGCTTTAGGAAACCTGTAACTAAAAGTTGTGTTAAAATACAAAACATATTTCAGTCAAGGATAAGAATCTCATAGAGAATAGTTCTGTTCAAAGTAAAGTGAAATTCAAAACAAGGACCAGAATATACCTAGAAACTAAACTAACTAAAAATATTCATCCATATTTCAGGAAATCTCGAGGACGAGATTTAAAACAAGGTGGGGAGGATGTAACATTCCCAAAATTTTTATTTATATAAAAACTAAAAACTTATGTTATTAAAAGGATGCATCATGGGTAAGTTGACCGATGGAAATATAAGGTATTTTGGGCAAGCGTAGGAACCATTTAATAATTAAATTATAAAAAAATACATTATATTTGAACCTACTCCGTTTTTAATGAAACTTGGTTCAAAATGTAGATACAAATATTCTCGTTCTAATAACATATTCATTTTTTTTTATAAAAGATCATATTTTAGAAGTTATAAACGCCAAATAAATGAAGCAGTTGAATTAATTATAATATATAAATCAATAATATTAAAATCAAATAAACTATAACATTCACATTTAATGTGAACGTGATTTTTAAAATAAAATAATAAAATAATATGAAAAGTGAAACTAAAAACATTTAATATTTACTACTACGGATACATTATAAATGAAATATTAAAATTAGATCTAACATATTTAATGAACTTGTTGCCTATAATAAATATCTAAACAAATTGCATTAAATGGTCAAGGTTTACATGAGTGTACGTGGAAGCAAAGGACAGAAGGAATATTGTTGAACTTAGCCTCCAAGCTATCGAATTCAGTATAAATAGATAATAGAGTAAAGCCTTCCAACCACAGCTTTCCTTTCTTTCTATTCCCTCACGCCATCTGTCTAAATTCTTTCTTTTTCTTTCTTCCTTAGTATTAGACCCATAATAATAAAGCGCTGCCCCGTTTTAAGTGTTTTAACCCCTGATCACTGATACCCTGTCCGATTGACGTAGGGCCCCGTAACGAATGTCAAGGCTCTGCTAAATTCGTTGGAGCTCTGTCTCGTGACGTAGGGATAAAGTTGAATTGGGTTACTATACTTAATGTGAGTGCATTATCTATTTTATTAAATAATCCAGGAGATATCCCCAAGATATATCAACCATCCTTAAAATATTTTAGACACCCCTAATTGTCCTAAAATACACCCCGTATATGAAAACCGGCTCCAAAATCCCTTTACCTCATTAAATAACAAATAAAAACGACAGACCCCTTGTGATTCTACGCGGGCCGCGAGCGAGGGGATAAGTGACACTGCCCGGAGCCGCCACGTGGCATGACACGCGTCGACAACCCAGGTGACTCAGCAACGATGTCGCCGCCTTTTTGGCCCTCGCGGGGCGCATAAACTCTTTGTCTGGCTTTCGCGGGGCGCGACAAAGTGCTATATCACCACTATAAATAGCTTCGCTCGGATTCAATTGGAATTCGTTCAAATCTCGATTTCCTCTCTAAATTTCTGAATATGTGAAGTAGTATCGAGCATTATACCCCCCTAATTAGCGAAGCTCTGCCTCGTTGTAAGTATCATAACCCCTGGATACGTATTAGATACTCTGCACGATTGATCTAGGGTTCCGTAACGGCTGTCGTGGTTCTGCCCGACGTAGTCATTGGAATGACGTCTCGGGGAAGGTATTACTAATGTTAAAATGGGTTATTATACTAACGCGTGTGCATTGTTTATTCAACTAGATTATAACCAGGAAGCCACAAAGGAAATACCTAAAGTAGCAATATGAGTAATCCTTCTTTTTGTGTAAACCTTTTTGTGAGTAATCTCCTTTTTGTAAACAGTTTTTACAAAACCTTAACTATTTTACAATGCAATTTAGCAGTGATTGAGTCTTTGTAATTCTACGATTACTGCCGGTATGTTGGGGTTTTGTATACAAAATGTGAGACACGTTACCATTGGATGAAGAGTTAGCCAATGTGTAATATGACCCACAAGTCAGGATTGACAGTACTGAATGAGTAATTGGGTAGATATAAACATTGTGATCGCTCTCATTACTGTTTACATTAAATTAATGTTTCTTGATTAAACTGGGATTCACTCACCAGTATTTCCCACTGACAAATGTTTTTAAAACGCGTTTCAGGTAACACAATATGACAGCCAATTAGTAAAAAAAAAAAAGCCAGCTGGAGAGCACTGACGGCTTGGAAAAATGTGGCTATAAAAGTTACCTAAAAGACGATGTTTTAAAATTCAATAAAATAAGGTTTATCCCTATAAACATGTTGTAATAAGAAACTTGGGTTTTACCCATGTGATTATAAATTTAAAAATATGGTGGTTTTACTCTGATAAAATATTTCCTAACTACGGTCCTGATGAAATTTCCGCTGCCAAAATAATTAAACATAAGGATACCACCGAAACTGGCTCGCGGCCGCCCGTTCCCAGGTAGTTAGGGGGCGGGGGTTGTGACACTTTGTTTATGATTTATGAAATGACTTCAAGGATATCAAATTTCAGGTGTTTGTTAACTCAAAGAGTACTTGCATCTACAACGTTGGATGCGGCGGGGCGTGTTACACCAACCGGATCGAGCTCATGTGACTTTCAGTAATTAAATTGTAAATGTAACATTATTTGTCTTATTTCTTGATGTTTTTGTACATAGCTTCTAAAGAAAACTTCATACCTAATGATACAACCCATTTTGTTTGTAATGTATGTAATATGTAACTTTATTTGCATTAATTTGATATATACACTTATGATTAATGTAATGTAATTTAAATTTTCCTACCTGGGAAGTTCCCGGGTGATAATGTAGAAATTTGATATATACTAGGTTATCACCCGGGAGCTTCCCAGGTTGTACTATTTAAATGACCTAAACAACTAATGTAGAAATTTATTTATCATGTACGATGTGTGGGAAAATAATATATTTATAGATTAAAAAAATACTAACTTGTTAAAATTATTGAACAACCTGAAAAAAGACAATCAAAATACAATGGGTCAATCTACCACCTCTACATGTATCTATTACTACCCCATTCACTCATGTATTTCGACCCGCACGTTGCGCATTAAATGACGAAGCGGGTTGATTTTGTGTAACGTGTTCGTTGATGTTGGCTCCTAAACGTATTTGTATAGCTAACTCACACACCTATCTACGCCTAACGAGGTAAAATTTTATAAAATGTTACTAAGTTGTAATGGTTTTGTGATGTCAGAGAGCTGAGAGCCATTGGAAGGTTTCTATATAAGTACTCCTAAGCTGAAGCCGAAGAATATAATAATTTTCAAAGACCGGTAAGTGAGTCTTAGTTTAACTAGGTGCTTAATATCTAGCTTGAGTATATCATGGCAGCTTGCAAGTTCTTATATGTTGTTTTTTATTTAGGGAACCACCCGACCCGCTCATTACCATGTACTTCTCGATCAGATTGGTTTCTCTACATATTAGTTACATCCTATGTGTAAGTTGTATAATTAGTTAACTAATACAAATGAATTATAAATTCGAGATTAATGCTATTACTGTTAGCATAACTTTGCATAATGCAGGTATCAAAGAAGCACAAGTGCCATTGAGAAAGTGAAAAACATTTTAGTAGCAGGTAGGGTAAGGATTGAAAATAATTTTTTGAGGCTAAAGTATCGGAATTGAACGGGCTTTCTTCTGCCCTTTTTGCAGTGGATATGGGGTCAGGGCCAGACAGGTGGAGGTGCTATTTAGAAGGCTCGGGCGAGTTTACTGTTTGCAACCTTCATTACAAGCTACAAAGGTCTGGTGCATTCGGTAGTGGGTTAGGTTTCTGCTGGAACAATTGGTCTCTTTTGAAAGTGATTTTTTTAGCGTGGAGGGTTACTTTAAATGGGTTACCCACATTGACAGCCTTACAGCAAAGAGAGGAATTGGTTTGGGCTCGGTCCGATAGCCTAAGTCTCAAAATATATGTAACAATTTCTTTTTCGGGTTGTCCCAAAATAAATGCACTGTGTGGTACATTTTTTTTGTTGGTAATTTTTGCAAAACATGAATGGTTATCCACTTATAAGAAATCATATAACAAATTTTCTTTTGTAAATATTTTTTTTAACACAACCCATAACCCGTGAAGCTCACGGGTATATAACCTAGTGTAACTATAAATGTCAACCTAAAGATTACCGCTAGCGCAATTCTATCGTAGCAACTATAGGACCGTTCTATTTTAACTTAATATGACCTCAATAATACGGGCGATGAGTTACTCCTATTGCGTTATACATGTTAAGGGTGGCTTTGTACGAAGTTAATGACAAGTATACCATATAAGAATGTTCCAACATGTATGAATCAAAGAATAACGTATTAAGCATGTATGAATGATTGTTTGTTTATGATTGCATAAGTATGTGTGTTCGTGTAAGTTTGAATATGTAAACATGTTGCACCCAAAAGTGTAAAACGTAAAAGGGCGTCGAGTATACTCACGGTTTTGTAAAGCTTCTTTTGTTAATTCCGCGAGTTGATGAGTTAAAGGTTGGAACATCGAGGTTACCCTACATGGGTAAATGAAGGTGTGAGTTATTTGGAGTTGAACGGAGGATTTGGATTTGGATTAAAGTATGAAAGTATATGTACAAAAACATGAAAATATATCCCATCTAAACACTCGTTGTGAAATTAAGTTACTGTGATTTCATGGGTCCTGGTTTGCCCAATAGAATCAACAACGAGGAATTCAGAACTGGAATAAACAGATAACTGAAGCATCACAACACTGTTCGTGCGAATGGAAATTCCATTCGTGCGAACAGGTGCCAACAGGGTTCATTCGCGCGAGTGAGAAATTCCCAGTCGTGCGAAGGGTCTGTTTGTGCCAAGAGTTCTGTTCGAGACACTTAACTATCAAATGGTTAACGTTCTGATATCGGTTATGTTATATATTATAGTATATAGTGCATAATAACAGTCCAGTAAGTCAGAGAGTTCATGCAAGTCATGTATGGAGCGATAACACCTCATTATATGTTTCACCAAATCACAAGTTTATTAACATCGTTAACAAACCGGTTGGTCATGAATATAAAGGAAAATAAAATACAAATAAATACCAAACAGCTGAACTAGGACAACCCGGGCGTGTCATTCCCAACATGGCAAGTGTTGGAGGTGAGGCGAGGTTAACTTATTTTGAGTCTAGGAGACTATTTGGGTGTTCATTTGCAAGTCTAAGTGAGGCGGTGGAACTAGATTGGAAAGCCAAGGCTTCCACAGTTCACACTTCTTTAAACACAGATTTAAGTTGGGGATCCAAGATAACATTCAACACTTAAGATTTCGCAGGAACGGGAGTAACAGATGCCCTTCGTGCGAATGGACTGCTCAGTCACGCGAATAGACTGCTTAGTTGTGCGAGTAGGCCTGGTCATTCGTGCGAGTGGCCTCTGTTGAACGAGTGGGTTTTGTTTTGTTTGAACATGCTCGTTTCTTGGCTAAAATCCACCTCAACACTAACCCACAACTATGGATTTAGCTGTGAGCTTGGTGGATTCAAGATTTCGCCAAGTCTCAGAGCTGAAAATGTAAGTTAAAAAGTTTGAAAATAAATAGAACTTCAATTCTTAATCTTGGACCTCAATTTGGCGAGATTTCACCTTAGAGTGCCCAAGAAAGTCTGAGAAATCATCCTAGAGGATAATCCAAGTTGTGAAGATTTGAAGAAAAAGGTAGAAAAGTAGAAGAAACAAGTATTAAATGTAAAGGAAAAGTGAGTTAGAACTCACTTTAAGTCTACTAGAATGCTCTGCTTGATGTGCACAAATTTAGTGAGTTGAGAGAATTTCGGAGTGTGTGGAAGGTGTGAAGTGAGGGAATGGGTTGGTATTTATTGTAACACCTGTGCCTCCACGGCCATCAAACAAATACCAAACCAATGAAATATTGTATTTCATACTTGGGATTTGTAAAAATATGTGTATCAATTGCACATATCAATTTTTGTTCAATTCCAAACTCTAAATCGCTTTCTGGAAGGTTATACGCGCACCGATGCGTAAATATAACCAGTTTAATGCAACAAACACTCCGGAATAGTGACATAGTCTTAACATACCTTAATTAACCTTTACATAACTTAGAAATAAGTTTTGAAGGCTTTGGTATGGCAAAAACAAGCTAATTCGCTTACAGGGACTAAATATGACAAACTGCGAAAGTATGTCAATTTGAACTGTAACGAACATTCCGGAACATGACCATAAGTTAAACATACCATAAATATCCTTTATATAGCTTAGAAATAGGCTTTGAGGGGTTCGGTATGCTAAAATAAACTTTTGGGTCATTCAGGGACTAAAAGTGTCAAAAAGTGCACAAGTTTGCATTTTCGCGCATAACTTACGTTCTGAATACATCCGGACATCCAAAAATTTATGTAAGAATGACTACATTATATTTTATGGTTCGCCTTAAGAAAAATCCATTCGTCGCGTCATTTGGATCGTTTTTCGCGCTTGTGCGCATTCCGTCGTAATTAAGCGAACATCGCGATCGTACGGCCAAACGAACCGACATCCGAGATATTTTTGAACATGTTTTAAGTTCCCTATACTTTAACTTCATTTTAGAGCTTTGAAATGGGGTTAACGGGCCTTAAACGTGTCAAAAATGACCTAAATACAGTTCAGGGACCAAAAGTGTAAATCTGCCAAAGTACACCCATACGATGCGTATGGTGTTTATACCCTACGATGCGTATGGGGTGTTCTGACCAGATTCAGAGTTTTTAACAGCCTGTTTTCAGCAGATTTAACCACCACCACATGTTCTAAGTTGCTTAGTCACTAAGATAAGGAGCATATGTAGCTTCCATAAGGTTCCGACAAGTGTACGGGTTGGATCATGGCACGTTTTCCATGAAACGATCCTAACGGTTCGGGTATTCCTATAAATACCCAACCCACACAACCTCATTTTGCACAAGAATTCTGATTTGAGAGCTCTAAGTTGAAACCATTGTTTCATACCTGAGTTCTTGGATCGGGATTAGCATTCGGGGACCCTTCGTAAGTATTCTTTCGTTCTTTTCCTTATTTTTACTGCTTTTCGAGTCAGAAAGTCAAACTTTGTTTGACTTTCAGCGTTGACCAGTAATGGTCAATGCGAAGTTCGTTTGAACTTCGCAACGTGAGTGTAATCACGTTGGTTATAGTCCCTTGGGACTATGCCTACTGATTACCACGTTGTTTAGGGTCGTAGGGTAAGCGATCTAATAAATCGCTTATACCTTCGAACCCGACCCAGTTTGGTCGATCATTAGGATCCGACCAAACACATTAGGTGACCATAGTAGGTAGGGAATAACCTTCCGAGGTTATACCCTATGGTCACATCGTTTAAGTAGTTGTATGATAGGTAGTTTATATGCCTTAGGTAAATTACCAGAATACCCTTTTCATGTATAATTGGTAATTAAGCATATGTAACCTAAACTTTTGTCACATAACTGATTATGTAACATGTTTAGGCATATAACACTTGTCATAGGACTAGTTAGGCGGTCCGAACGCGTTTCACGCGAACGACGCGTTAAAGTAGCATAAGCTACCTAAACGGGTCGTAATGGGTCGTAAGCAGTTAGGTTAAGTTTCATTTAGCATGTAGGCTTTGTTAAACCAAATGACACGAGTCTCTACACTCGTTTGGTTTACCAACCCTAATGCTACCCGATCTTCCGATCTAGGTCCGGTTAATTAACATAGTTACCTATATTAGGTGCCGTTTGATTCCGGGATCTCTAGCACTGTTTGGTGGTTATCTTTAGACAACTGAGCAATCTCAAGTGAGTACCTAGACCCCTCTTTTACTGTTTTCCAAACTGTTTTGGGGTGGAACACATGTGCCTACTTGTTACTTTCATGCTTTCCTGTTTTCACATCATATACATGCTATGTTCGTTAGTACATTATAGTACATGATTTCATTACATTTTATGCTAGGTGTGCCCATTGTGTGCATTACTTGGTACATCGTTTTACATTTCATTTCATGCTAGGTGTGCCCACTGTGTGCATTACTTGGTACATCGTTTTACATTACATTTCATGCTAGGTGTGCCCATTGTGTGCATTACTTAGTACATTGTTTTACATGACATTTTATGCTAGGTGTGCCCATAGTGTGCATTACTTAGTACATTGTTTTACATCACATCACATGCTATGTATGTTCATTTGTTGCATACTTTGTACAGATTCATTTCATCACATGCCTACATTTTGGTATGACATTTGGTTTGTTTACATGGGACAATACATTCATTAACATTAGCTACGCCGTTCGTTAGTAGGTAGTGGTACCATAGGAATTGACAACTCCCGTTCCGGACATCCCAGGGAAAGGGGACAGAAAGGAATGACCGAATTCGATGATATTTACACAGATAGACCTTTAATTTGTTTAAGGGTTTATCACCACAGTCGCAAGGCTTGGATGTATGCATTATAACAACACCGCATAAATGTTCATATTCAGTATAGCATGCATTTACACATTACATGATTGACCTTGATCATGCATTTACACATTACGTGATTGACCTTGATCATGCATTTACACATTACATGATTGACCTTGATCATGCATTTACACATTACATGATTGACCTTGATCATGCATTTACACAAGACATAATATTGATTTAAACACAGTTTTACTTCAATACTTTGCTTTTGTGCATATGGTTTAGTTGAGACATTTCACTAGCCATACATGACATTTTGACATAGACATTTTGACATAGACATTTGACATAGACATTTCGACATAGACATTTTAACATGATTGACATTGATCATGCATTTACACAAAACATAACGTTGATTTAAACCAAGTTTTACTTCAATACTTTGTTTTTGTGCATTTCACCTATGGTTTAGTTGATGCGTTTTCACTAGCCATACATATCATTTAGGTTACACATTACATGATTTACATTGATCATGCATTTTGACATATTATTCAATACATTGACCATTGGATTAAGCATAGACATTTTACATTGATTGGTTTGGTTTGATTAAGTGATTAAGTAATGATGCGTGTGTAATGTGATACAAGCATGGTGGATACGCCGCTGGTACTTCCTATATATAAGTGTTTGTATGGTATTACATATCGTAGCGTTATTTGAATCATTTCAATTTGAGATATATAACATTTTATACAAATAACATACTTTTCACAAGACATTGTTTTACAAACAACTTATCTTATACAAACTCATTTTACATGGTTATTCATTTAACCTGACATTTATTTATACATATCATCTGATCTTATCGTTTTTCAAATGATTTACAAAACAAAGCAAATAACAAGGTTCATGACTAAACATTTTCTCAAGCATAAGTCATGAAACCTATTTTCACAAAACCTATGTATCTCACCGGCATTTTTATGCTGACGTACCATATTTTCACATGTGTTTTTCAGGAAATGAAGCATAAGATGATCAAGATACACATAGGCTGACTTGGGCTTTAGTGACAATAAAAGATGCAAGACTAGTTAATTATGTTGTATTTCCTTGTTTGTTAAGACATTGTAACACTTCTATTGAATAAAACAAAATTTCAATTGCCATGGATTTGAAACATTAATTCTGTTACAACACTCCCCGATGTTTCCGCCACGTTTTGTATGTTCCACGTGGTCGGGGTGTGACATTTATAAGTGCAGAAAGTGTTTGGAGCGAATAGGTTTGGGACGATTGGGCCAGTCGCACGAATGGGATAGCCCATTTCGCACGAAGAGACTGATCTAGTCGCTCGAAGAGTTAAGTTGACCATTTTCGCGCATTTCAGCCGGTTTTAAGTGTTTTGAGCATGCAAGTGTGATGTATATGTATAATGTATGAATAAAATGCATGTATAAACTGATGTTGCTTGTATTCCAAGTATGAGTTTGCGAGTATGAGTATGTATTCAAGTTTGCATGTATAACAAGTATGTATCGATTATGTAACAAGTATGTATAAAATGATCGAGTTTTATTATGATCAAAGTCTCGGATTACAATGCTTGGAAAGGAAATACGAATTGTGACAACTGTGCCTACAGTTACCACTAACCAATCCCGAACAATTTTGTAAGCAATAAAACCTTGTGTTTATTTATTGGATTGTGTAATTATCCATGATATTTGAACAATATCAATCCTTGTTCAAATTCGAACTCTTAAACATTCTCTGGAAAGTTAAACGTAATCAGTTTAACGCAACTTACGCTCCGAAAGAATGACATAAGCTAAACATACCTTAAATATCATTTACATAGCTTAGAAATAAGTTTTGATGGGTTTGGTATGGCAAAAACAAGTTTATTCAATCACATGGACTATTTGCGACAAACTACAAAAGTCTGCCAATTGGCATAGCGACGTACACTCTGGAATAGTGTCATAAGCTATACATACCTTAAATACCCTTAACATAACTTAGAAATAAGTTTTGAGGGGTTCAGTTTGTGAAAATAAGCTTATTAAGTCACAGGGGCTAAAAGCGTCAAAATTGCGAAAGTATGCAAATTCGCGCATATTCTGCGTTCTGACCATATATGCACAACCAAAAATTTTTGTAATCACTAAAATATTATATTTTAGTTATGGGAATGCAAAAATACCATTCGTTGCGTAATTTGGATCGTTTTCGCATCCGTTCGAACGTTTGTCGTAATTAACCAAAAAACGTGACCGTACGACCGAACGAACCGACATCCATGATATTTCCAAGCATATTTCAAGTCCCCTATGCTTTAATATCCTTGTAAAGCCTTGAAATTGGGTTAATGAGGGTTAAACGCGACGAAAAACATGTTTGGAGCATGCAGGGGCCTGTTTTGCCAAAAACTGAAAGTTCTGATCAGAGTGGCTCGCCCCCAGCGACCCATTTGCCTATCTGGGTCGCGGCCGGTGAGAGACTCCAGACTAGAAGCTTCAAAACAGCTTCCCAGCTGTTGCAACTTGTTTTCCAACCAAGTTTTTGATCTTGTGGGCTATTTTAAGTGTTCTCCAAGGCTTGTACTCATGTCCACACACTTGTAGGGCCATGATCCTTCCTTGGTGACCACATAAACCCTTGGCAAGATCTTGTAAATCCATGAAACACTAGAAATACCCACCTCCATCAACCTCACAACTTGCTCATTTGATCTTTCTTATCTCCTAAACTCTAAGTGGAGGCTACCACATTTGTTGGAGGCTTCCTACATGAGTTTTCTAGTCTTCTTTCCATCCTAGAACACTTGTAAGTGTTCTTCCTAGTCTTGTTTATTTATTTCAAGCTAAAAGTTAAACAGTGTTTGACTTTTGGCTTTGACCATGAATTGGTCAAGACAAAGTTCAATTGAACTTTGCAACGTGATCGTAATCACGATGGTTATAGTCCCTTGCGACTATGCCTACTGATTACCACGTTTACTAGTCGTAGTGACGAGTCAAAGTTTTGGTCAAAATGCACGTTTATGTGTATTTTGTGACGGAACTATTTTCGGGTATCAAAACACTTTGTTTTGATACCAAATCAGTTTTAGTTAAACATGTTTAACTCGTCACTTCTAGTTTAGTGCTTATTTAGGGTCGTAAGTCAAGCGGTCTTGACAACCGCTTAGACTTTCGAACCCGACCCGTTTGGTCGATCATTAGGATCTGACCAAACACGTTTTGCGACCATAGTTGTATAGGGAATAACCTCCAGAGGTTATACCTTATGGTCACCTTGTTTCGTTAGTTATTTGTTAAGTCGTTTATATGCCCATTAAAATGACCAAAATAACCTTTTTGCGCATAACTTCATTTTAAGCATATGTAATCAAAATTTTCACATCTAAACTGATATAATAACATTTTTGAACATGTTTGGGCATATAGGACTCATCATATGACATATATAACCATCCGACCTTATATTTACGCAAACGACACTTTAAAGTAGCGTAAACTACCTTAACGAGTCGTAACGGGTCACAAGCACTTAGGATTTCATTCTAATCAGAATGTTAAGTCTATTAAATCATGCCATATTTGATTTATAGAACTTCATTCTATCCGGTCCACCGATTTAGGACTCGATTGTTAACATAGTTATCGATTCTAGGTGCCACTTGATTCCTTGATTCCCCGAGCTTTGTAGTTCACTCGATTCAAGGATACTTTGCAATCCCAAGTGAGTACATAGTCCCCTCTTTTACTTTTTGCAAATATTTTGGGGTGAAACACTTGTGCATACTATTACTTTCATGCTTTTCATGACATATACATGCTATGTTCATCTAGTACACGTATAGTAGATGATTTCGATTATGTTTTGCTTGTATGTTGACTTAGCATGCTAGCATATTGATTTCAAGGATACTTTTGCGGCATATGTTGACTTAGCATATGAGCACATTGATTTACATTACATTTTGCTTCGTATGTTGACTTAGCATGCTTAGCACATTGATTTCAAGGACCCATTTTGCTTCATATGTTGACTTAGCATATCTAGCACCTTGATTTAATGAACATTTCTACTTTGTATGTTGACTTAGCACACTTAGTACATGGTTTACAAAGACATTTTACATGACATGCTTACATTGATTATGACATTTTGGTATGTTAAACGAGATAAGATACATTCATTAACATTATGCCGACCGGTAGTATGTATGGTTTACCATAGGTTTGATAACCTCATTCCCGCTTCCTAGTTTGTTTGGAAGTATCCATCTGGGGAATGACAGAACCCGGTGAACATTGATAAACCTTTGTCTTTATAAGAGTTTATCCGACAGACGATAAGGCTTGAATGTATTTGTTAACAAACCTGATAAATGTTCATCACAATAAAAGCAATGGTTTTCAAAACATAACTTTTGAATTAAACTTTTGTTTATTTAAAGACATTGTTTTGTACATGACATTTGATTCACAAGACATTCGGTTATACATGACATTATTACATGTGGTTTGAGTAAAGACTTTTTACTTGCCATACAAGACATTGGTTGTTACCTGACATTTGTTATACTAGACATGGTTTATACTTGACATTAGACATTGTTATACATGACATTTGACATTGGTTCAAACAAGATATTTTTGGTGGTTTATTGGTAAGTATTTTAAATAACGAGACGTGTGTAATGTGATAAAAGCATGGTGGATACGTCGTTGGTACTTCCTATATATAAGTGCTTTTATTACATTACATATCGGGGCATTATTTAAACTACTTTGATAAAGACAAGACATGACATTTTTATACAAGACACGACATCTTTTACATAAGACATGATACTTTATTTCAGGACATGACATATTTTACACAATTCATTTTCATTTGGTTATTTATTTAACCATGCATTATTTCTTTTAAATCATTTGATTTTCACATTGATTTTCATATGATTTTACAAAAGAAAACACTTTTACAAAGGTTCATGGCTACTTTTTAGTTACACAATTCTTTTAACAAAACAAAGCCATGAATCCTCAACAACAAAACCTATGTTACTCACATGCATTTTTATGCTGACGTACCTATTTTCACATGTGTTTCAGGAACATATGTTTGACTACAAGCATGCTTCACATAGGGCGGACTTGGACCTTAGTGACTATAAAACCTACAAGACAATTGTTGTGCAATAATTGTATTCTCCAAAACAATTTAATCTATTGTCTCAATAAAACAAAACTTTATGAACCATGTGTTATGAAACAATTTGTAACGTGACTCCCCAATGTTTTCTGCCGCGTGTTGTTGTTGTATTACGCGATTGGGGTGTTACACGAATGCAATAAGACTACAAGTTTCCAGAATTAGAAACACAAACAGACTTTCTAAATAAGGAAAGTACTAAAAAGCGAAGCGTTACACAATGGGGCATTTTGACCACTCACAATGTGTGCAATCGATGCTACCAAGCATCTAATAAAAGTCGTGTACTTCTTCATGCACATGGTATAGTTGATGAATGTCACTTCACGTCAGTTTTTTCAATTAACTATTTCCGTAGAGTTCAATCATACACCTATATAATATAATAATAATAATATTAATATATAATTATAATACTTATAATTGTAAGAACAATCAAATAATATCGATAGGCTGTATCATCAACTAATTAATCATAACTTCGCAAAAATTGTGAAGATTATCTCGCAATCATTTTTTTGATATCTTCAAATATTCATCCTATGAGTTAGTGCTAGTTTCACAAACCATTTGATGAATTGTGGTAGTATAATGAAGTAAATTGGTGAAACCTCGTTTAATTCTGGTGTCGCGCCTTTGTTGAAAAAATGATACTCTCACTCTAAATCGCCAACTATTCGTAATAGTTGTTGACTCATATGAAAACAACACCCAAAAATATCTTCATCATAGATAAGATCGTCATAACAAGTCACGTAGCAAACTGTCATTAGCAGCCTTACGATCCTAGTTAATTGTAGCTTGTTTTGTAAGCCGACTTGAACATTCAACATGATGAGTTATAAATCAAATCCTGGCTTGAACCGCCTCTATGAATAGTTCATCTTCCTCAAATGCATCTGACGATGATGGTAAATCCTTTTTTTTAATTGGATTGTGACTAAAGTGTATTTGAGAGAAAGTAGAATGTGAATTACATTTAAAATTATTATTTTTTATTTATTTTTAAACCAAACAGCTCTATCCCAACCATCGTTTTCTTCCCCTCATGCAGGCAACCACCTCCCTCCTTTTGCCTCTCACGGCCCTATAGCATCCAAGGATCAAGGGCAGTGTTCCACGCTTCCATTGCCTATGTGGCTGGGCATCGTGCCTACTTTCGCATTTGGTAACACATAGTCTAAAAAAATATTTTATTACATAATGGACATAACATCAAATAAGAAAACAAATATGTTGTTCTGATAATGATTTAGAGTTTGCATTTGAAAATTAGTCCTCTCCTTCCAATGCCATATATGTGAATTCAAGTAAAAAAGATTGTGATCCAAATCTTAGAGCAACAACAACGCAGTGTAATACCCTTACTAGATAATTTACAAATTTTATACATAATTCCTTGTATTTATAAAGTTTATACAAGAAAACCTTAACAAAATATCAAGTTATCAAAGTGTTTTGTGTTTAAGGACATTAATTAAACATACACAATGTTTGGTTTACATAAAAACATTAAACAAAAGCGGAAACTTGATTCTTCATCGTGTTCGGTTTGGTCATCATCCCAAAAGTGATTAAGAACCTAGAACTGAAAATTTTACAGATTATCAGTGTTAGAACACAAATAAAATCAATTGACATGATAAGCATTTCCAAATCACAAAAACATAAAAATGTTAACTTAGGGTGGCGTCGGCGACGCCTTTTGCTTCTTGTGTCAACACCAAAACACCGTAGACAGATAAATAGCGCGTCGGCACCACCTGCCGCATCGGCGACGGCCCTGAGGGGGCGTCGGCGATGCCCTTTGCTGCATAGATATTGTTGCTATGTTGTTTTGGATGTTCTTTTGACCCATTTCAACTCCCTAGCGTTAAAATACAACTTGGGACTACCATGAACACTTTTATAAAAACATTCTTCCAATTTTCAAGCTTGGGTTACTTTTCCGTGGTGAAAATTTATGTAAAATATTAATCCTTGGAATCATATTTACGCTTTGATGTTTCTTTATGAAAATTTCCAATTTAACTCTATGTCCAATTAACCCCTATCCTTGAGGACATAATTTTTTTTGTAAAATGATGACTCGTTTTTGAGTTCCATGTCTCTATTATTTCGCGCTCCAAATCCCGGTTTACGCTTCTAAAACAATTAACCCATTTGTAGTCTAAATGTATGAACTTAGACTAATTAATAAAATTACTTCTTAAGATTTCACATAGTCCTTATACTCATTCCGAGTTTCAATATTTACGGCTCTCACGCTACCGTAACCGGTTCGCGAGTTTTAATCAATGACTACCCATCACCTGGGTTTATCATTCAAGTGTAGAGTGCTTCCGTTACCCGGTTTGCACTTATTCTTAGGCGACCTGGTTGATTTACTCTTATGAATTTTATCATTTCGAGTAAGCCAAACGCACAATTTTCTGATTTTTACATATCAGCATATTCCAAACTCAGTTCCACTCCTTCATTCCTAACTTGTGTATGGACACTCTTGTGACTTGCAAGAATCAAAGTACCTTAGCTCCTTCTAGCCTCCGACACTTAGTTCATTCTTTCCATGTCGTGTTGGCACACCTTGGGTTGTAGTGTACTTGGTCACTTAAGCATTGTTAGAATAGATTTAATTCCTTGTTATTCATGACCCTCTGAATCATCATTTCGATGATTTGTGTAGTGGTGAATCTTTGATATTCATGACCCTCCCACCATCTTTATGATGGTGTGTGTAGTGGTGAATCTATAATGAGGTTTCAACCTCCATGCTTGACATACATGATGCTACATGATAATACTTGATTGGACATAGTTTAGGTTATATTATTACCTTTTAGATATACATATTAATATATAAAAACATGGCTAAGTTTGTGATGTTAATCAAGCTATGATTAATCATCATAAACCTAAGCTAACATATCAAAGATTCGAGAGTACTTGTTATGATTCCAATGGGAAATTTGGGACCTATGAAACCACTTGATATGGTTTCATAAACAAACTCTTAGAACTTAGATATTACTTTCATATATACATACTTTTACTACTTTAAAATTCCAATTACTAATCCTTCCATTCATTCTTAATCCATGAAACTAATGCACCTTCGTTTACCCTTGTAGGGTGAATCAGTGTTCCATCCCCAACAGTCAACTCTTCACGGAATTACCAAGTTGAAGCTTGCAAAACCGTGAGTACACTTGACCCATTTTCATTTTTACACAATTTGGGTTGTAACATGTTAACTTACAAAATACGCCAACACACACAAACATACTTTATTCAATCAATCCGTTATACATGCTTCTTGTTATGCTTAGGTTCATGCTTGTCACACCCCAACCGATGGCGAAAACATTGGGGTGCGAGCACTAAGCATTCAGATTGCTCATGAAGATCCATAACACAAAATAGTTTCATTATAAATTAGATTCATTTCATGCAATTCTCTAACACATCGATCACAAAACATAGTATCAACCAAAACAAATACAACCATTGTTTCAAAAGTTTCTAAATTTAGATAAGTGAAGTATCTAAGCTTCATCCTAGCTTGATTCATGATTCCTAGCATCCTGTCAACCTGCAACATGTATTAAAATAGAGTCGGTACAAAAATGTACCGGCGAGTATACAAGTTTGGATAATAGCATAATAGATTAAAAGTCTCATATCCATATGCAAATGTAACAAAGTAGTTTCAGCCATGCTAGTGTTCACAGTCCAACAAGTGATAGCCCAAGTATCCCGATGCTTTGTTGTTTTCCCAAGTCTCAAGGAAAACTAGAATCCTCCTAACAATACCCCCAAGAATAATGGGGAGGTGCATCTCCTATAGCCCTACTATTGTTAAGGTGGAACTACACACCCTGGATTAAATGTCCACATAGCACAAATAGAATACAAGAATCACAAGTTTCACATACACATAGGATAGAGTTTAGTTTCCAAAAGTTTCAAGTATCATAGTTTAATAGAATACATGTTGCATCCCAAAGTTTAAGGCAAAAAGGGGATCGAGTATACTCACAGTGATTGCTTAACAGATCAACTGTTATTGGATCAAAGGGAGCTCTTTAGAATTAGCCTGATTAGATTACAACAGATAAGAGTCAGGCAGAATAACGAGATTCAACCAAGTGTCGGATTAGTCATCTTGATCGGATGGCGGTTTGATCGGATGGCTATCCGATCGGATTGCCATCCGATTGGGATGACTATTGTGAGTGAGTGACGGATTGCCATCCGATCGGATAGTCATCCGTACAGATGGCTATTCGATCGAATGGTCATTCTATCCAAGTGTCAAGTTTCAAGATGTTCAAGCTTCTAAAAAGAGTTTCTAAGTGTTAAAAGATCCCAAGACACATTGTCACCTCAATCGGATGGCAGTTCGATCAGATGGCTATCCGATCGAATTGCCATTAGACGATCAAAGGTTTCAAGGTATCAAAGGGGTTAGGATCAAGAGACAAGTGTCATTAGATCGGATGGCGATTCGATCGGATGGCTATCCAATCGGATTGCCACTCGATCGGGTTGTCCTTGTCCCGTTCCTAAACTTGTAAAGTTTCTAAGTTTCTGTTTAACCAATGACGACTTGGTACGCCTTGAGACAACGGTAAGCTCGTTAGTGTACAGCCGATCTGATCGGGTGGGAATCACCCCAGACCGTTCAGTCGCCCGTTCGTGATGGTATTTATGTCAGAATTCATGCTCCGGTCATCTTCTCCGACAACAATCCATCTCCAAACCAACTCCAGACTAATCGTCAAGTCTACAGTCCGTTTAAATCCAGATCTCACCGTTTTAGGTACAAGTCTTAAGAAAAGATGAAGATAAACATAAGTTTTAGTTGAAAAGTATAGATTTAGTAAAGATTTAGTGTAAAAACACATGAAATTCCTTAGATCTGAGCTAGATCTTGAACGGAATGACATCACTCAACAGTTTGTACAAACTGTCATGGTGACGTCACCCTCAAGGGCTCAAATCTCAGAGCTTTCACAGTTAAAAGTGAGATTTCAAAGGAGAATCGTGTAGAGAATAGTGTAGTGATCAAAGTTGTACAAGAATCTAGTGTAAAACGTACCGAAATCGCCAAGAAATAGAAGAAAGGGGGAATGGTGATGTGACATGCCTATTTATAGTGTCAGAGTGAGTGAAGGCGGTGTGCAGCGGATCGGATGGCAGCTCGGTTGAATGGCCATCCGATCGGATGGTCATCCGATCAGATTGCCATTTGGCCAATCCCATCCTTTTCGCGTTCCCGTCTTTGATTTATTTCGCGAGTTAGATTAAGCGTTGTGTTGCGTATTATTGGGTAATAGAATCACATAACTCGATTACATCATTTACACCAAAGTTTCCATAGTTTCCATAGTTTCCGCCAGTGACAAAACTCCAGTCCCTCGTTCAACCAAGTCTCAAGTTTCACGAGCCTCAAGAGTCAAGCACCAAAGTATCAACTCTCATAGAATCATAGTATCATAGAATCATAGTCTCATAGCATCATAGAATCATAGTCTCATAGTACCTTAGAATCATAATCTAATAGTATCTTTGAATCATAGTCTCATAGAATCATAGCATAAGTTTCACTAAGTATCAAAAATATCAAGTATCACATAGTTTAGGGACTAAAAGTGATAAAAGATAAAAGTCTAGGGATGCAGGCGTTACAATCTCCCCTCCTATAGGAGATTTCGTCCCCGAAATCTAGGTAGAAGACTGCTCGAAGAGCTGCAGATACTTTGCTTTCATCTCACTTTTCAGTTCCCAAGTGAATTCGGCACCACGCTTTCCTTCCCATCTAACCTTAACTAGGGGAATTTTGCTGCGCCTGAGTCGCTTAACGCCCTGATCCATGATTTCAACCGGTTTCTCCACAAAGTGTACAGCTTCATTTATTTGCAAGTCTTCCAGGGGAACCTGTAGTTCCTCATCGGCTAGGCATTTGCGTAAGTTAGATACGTGGAACACTGGATGTACGTTGTTTAGTTCCTGTGGTAGGTCGAGTTG
Source organism: Helianthus tuberosus (assembly GCA_030545235.1). NCBI lineage: Eukaryota > Viridiplantae > Streptophyta > Magnoliopsida > Asterales > Asteraceae > Helianthus > Helianthus tuberosus. The sequence continues at coordinate 9,598,824 of CM060443.1, forward strand.
GTACGCCACCTTGCTAATCCTTTCGAGTATCGCGAAGGGACCCACATAGCCAGGAGCGAGTTTTCCCTTCTTACCGAAGCGAACTACTCCCTTCCAGCGACATCAAATTCCAGAGGCTTACGCCTATTATCAGCATAGCTCTTTTGTCTGCTCCTGGCCTTGATCAAGTTATCACGGATTTGGAGAATCTTATCCATTGTCTCTTGAATGATTTCAGGGCCAGTAAACTGCTTGTAACCAATCTCATGCCAGCTGAGAGGAGATCGGCAATTGCGGCCATACAAAGCTTCGAAAGGAGCCATCTGAATACTGGAATGATAGCTGTTGTTGTACGAGAACTCAATCAATGGTAAATGTACATCCCAGTTACCACCAAAGTCGATGACACAAGAACGGAGCATATCCTCTAGGGTCTGAATAGTTCACTCGGTATGTCCATCCGTTTGGGGATGAAATGCCGTGCTAAGATTCAAGTGAGAACCCATAGCGGATTGAAAGGTTTGCCAAAGACGTGAAGTAAAACGACCATCACAGTCTGAGATTATGTCAAGAGGTATGCCATGACGGCATATGATCTCATCAGTATAGATTCGAGCAAGTGTCTCCACTTTATAATCTTCACGAATAGGAAGAAAGTGGGCTGATTTGGTCAAACGATCAATTATCACCCAGATACTATCGTGACTAGAAGGTGTTCGATGTAGCTTGGTAATAAAGTCCATAGCGATGTTATCCCATTTCCAAACAGGGATTTCGGGTTGCTCTAAGAGTCCTGAAGGACATTGATGTTCAGCCTTGACCTTTGTGCAAGTAAGGCATTTGGACACGTATATAGCAATGTCCCTCTTCATACCAGGCCACCAATAAGTCGCATGCAAATCATGGTACATCTTATCGGCACCCGGGTGAATAGAATAACGGGATTTGTGAGCCTCATTCATGATGAGCTCACGGAGATTATCGCGGTCTGGTACCCATATGCGATTGAGGTAATATTGGAGTCCGTCAAGTTTTGTTTCAAGTTGTTCAATTTTAGCGCCTTGGATTTCCACTTCTAGACTTCCTTCATTTGCTGACGAATACTGAGCGTCACGAATACACGCATGGAGATCATTAGAGATACGAATAGCATTCACATGAGTTTTACGACTAAGAGCATCGGCCACTACATTCACCTTGCCAGGATGATAGCGAATTTCGCAGTCGTAGTCGTTAAACAATTCCACCGAACGTCTCTATTGCATGTTCAGTTCCTCTTGGTCAAAGATATGTTGAAGGATCCTATGGTCAGTGAAAACCACACACTTAGTACCATACAGGTAGTGTCTCCATATCTTTAATGCAAACACAACTGCACCAAGCTCCAGATAGTGAGTAGTATAGTTTTTCTCATGTACTTTGAGTTGACGAGAGGCATAAGCAATAACCTTGTCCCGCTGCATGAGCACACAGCCCAAACCACGGTTCAAGGCATCACAATATACCACGAAATCATCATTCCCATCGGGGATAGTTAAAACAGGAGCATTACACAAAAGAGTCTTAAGAGTCTGAAAAGATTCCTCTTGCTCGGGACCCCAAGAAAAAGGTCTCTCTTTCTGAGTCAACGAAGTAAGAGGAACAGCGATCTTAGAGAAGTCTGAAATGAATCGGCAGTAATAGCCCGCCAATCCTAAGAAGGAACGAATCTCAGATGCAGATTTAGGCGTACTCCAATTCTTCACAGCTTCGATTTTAGACGGGTCAACGTGAAAACCTTGCTTACTAACGACGTGACCAAGAAATTGTACTTCGTTAATCCAAAACTCACACTTAGAAAATTTAGCATACAAACGTTCACCACATAAGAGTTCAAGCATCAAGCGTAGATGTCGAGCATGATCAGCTTTAGTTTTAGAATAAATGAGAATATCATCGATGAAGACTATCAAAAAACGATCCAAATAGGGCTTACAAACACGATTCATGAGATCCATGAACACGGCGGGTGCGTTGGTCAACCCAAAAGGCATGACCACGAACTCGTAGTGTCCATAACGAGTATGAAAAGCGGTTTTGGGTACATCATCCTCGAGTACACGAAGCTGATGATAACCAGAACGAAGATCGATTTTTGAAAAACAGGTCGCGCCTTGTATTTGGTCAAATAGATCATCAATATGAGGGAGAGGATAACGATTCTTAACGGTAAGCTTATTAAGTTCACGGTAGTCGATACACATATGAAACAAACCATCTTTCTTCTTGACGAATAGCACGGGAGCACCCCACGGGGAGGCACTTGGGCGAATGAATCCCTTGTCGAGCAATTCCTGTAGTTGGCTGGATAATTCTTGCATCTCGGAAGGTGCAAGTCGGTAAGGAGCCTTGGCGACAGGAGTCGCACCAGGTATGAGATCAATACGAAAATCAACGGATCTAGGAGGAGGAAGAGCAGATAGATCCTCAGGGAAAACGTTAGGGAAATCACACACTACTGGAACGTCACTTATGTTCTTCCCTTTGCCCTTTTGTTCCACCACGTGGGCCAAGAAGGCAAGGTTCTGTTTACGTAAGCATCTGTTCGCCTGAGTGCTTGACATCAACTTCAGCCCTCTCGAAGGTCGGTCTCCGTAGACATGCAAAATATCACCGGACGGTAGAGGTAAACGTACAAACTTCTCGTGACAGGCAATCTCGGCATGATTCTTACGCAACCAATCCATACCAATAATGACATCAAAACTACCCAATTGCATGGGTATTAGATCAATGGTAAACACTTGGTTGTTAAGAATTAAGGAACAACCACAGATAATAGAATCAACTAGAATAGACTTCCCATCGGCAATCTCCACCGAAAAAGACTTAGGTAACATAGAGCGTGCACAGTTTAACAAAGACTCAAATTCCACGAACACAAAGCTTCTGTCGGCACCAATATCAAATAGTATCTAAGCGTAAAGGTTATTCACAATAAACGTACCGTTAACGACATCATTGTCGTTATGAGCTTGATTAGCATTAAGATTGAACGCTGGTCCACGAGCGGCTGGCTGTTGATCCTGATCCAGCTGAGGACACTGTTTACGAAGGTGAGTAGTATCTCAACATTTGTAGCATGCACGAACAGCATTGACTGGCTTTCGATTCTGTGGAGGAGCTGGGAGAGCTAGTAAAGTTGCCTGAGCTGGGGCTTGCTGAGCTGGTTGAGTAGGATTAGCTTGACGTCAGTAGGGAGTCGTGTGACCATAGCTCGTAGTTACAATATTCAAAAGATATAATCTCATAAAACGCATTAACTCGCACAACTTAATACACTTAAGGCTCACGTTTCACACTCTCCATCACATCCCCACACTTATCATTGATTGTCCTCAAGCAACCATTACAAACATTACTCACCTTATTAACAAATCGCCATTAAATCCCTTACCGAATCAACAATTCAAGGTCCCAAGTCATACCCGTCCCATAGACTGACACAATCGAGATTGTCGATCTGACAAATAAATGATACGCATTTAAAACAGCTTAAGACTTGCCTAACTAAAACTAACATGCTTATGATATTACACACATGCCACACGCCCCTCACAATAATCACTCATCTCGGCTCAATCAAGACTAGCGTGTAATGTGCTAGTATATAATTTACTCAAAACCAAATATGTTACTTTGCAATCATAAGCTTGTATAGCAATCATACCTCCACTGTATCAAATAACGTAACACATATCAAAAGGACTTTTGGGTTTTGGGTTAAAGGTAAAGGTAGGGAAATATTTTTGGATTTTTATATTTATATGGCGAACACAAACGAATACCAAACCATGACAATTTTATTCATAATAACACTAACACATGGGTTATTTTCAACCCACTTATTTAACACGAACATCACAATGATTTTTTTTCTTTTTCTTTCTTTTTTTTCTCTTTTTTTTCTTTTCATTTCATTTTTTTCTTTTTTTTCTTTTTTGTATAACATACTAACACAGTTGTCATTCATGGTTGGTGATCAAACGGATCAAACGAGGTGTAACAAATGAAAGGTGAAAGGCTCAACATGGTTAACTAAGGTGGGTGGATAAACAATCAACATATAGAACAATGAATGGATCCTAATGCCTTTATCATCTATGTGTATACGCTAAAGCACAGTCTCGGCACGTATCAAACCACACAAGTTCTAACACAAAGCAACATATGGCCTACTCTCAGCAAATGAAAATGTATAGTAATTCAATTAACAATCTAGTAGGCTCAAATATCTCACCGAATAGAAGGAATATAGGTTGCCGACACGTAGCATGTGTAATTTCTAAAGCATGTTACCCTTAGTTAGGCATCTCTTCTCAACTATCATCTAAAAACATGTCAGAAATACTCTCATGAAACTTAAAGGGACAACCATGACTAGGGATCTAAGTTAGTTTAATATCAATAGGAACCCTTTAGCGATTGAAAATGTTGGTTTTCATGTAGTTCAAGCATACTTGAGACAAATTTTTTTTTTAAATTTTTCAATTTTTAGGGAATTTCAACCATTCCAAGCATTTCAAGATCAACAATTATACCAACCCTCTCTCGAGTTACCGCATCCCCACACTTGGGATACATTGTCCCCAATGTATGGTGCAATTTATAATTTAAACTAGAGAAATACCACCCACAAACCATGAACGGCTAACACCTAACTCGACTCAACACAAAGAAACCACTCCCAACACAAAAATTTCACACCACCAAGTACACAAAAACAAATAAAATAAAGGATAGAGAGACACATTGACCTGATCAGTAAATCAACAAGTGTCTGTAGAGGTGCAGCTGCTGTGATCGGACAGGGATGTAAACATCTCTTAGATTCTCTGACATCTCATCAGGGATGTTGCCAAACATCCCCACACTTGATTCATTGCATCCGTGGAGATGGAACGTAGAAACCTGTCAAAACACAAACACACCAAAACGAAACCAAAACAAAGTACAAACTCTACATCCTCGGGCTGCCTCCCAAGAGCGCTAAGTTTTAGGTCTTCAGCCAGACCGTACTTGACATTCAGGGTGGTTCAGCTACACGTTTTCTCTCCCATGTCTCTCCGTACATATCCATCCAGTTTTTAGGGAGGATCATCGTTTCACTTCGGTTGGGGTTAAACACAGTTTCATTACCCCATCCAAACCCACAATCAGGTGGTTTTCCTTCGCCAAATGGCCTTCTCACACTTGACTTCTTCACCCGATACCCACTCGCCTCTAACTTGTCCTTTGTCACACTTGAATCATGTTCATTAGTAGCAACTGTGTGACAAGCATCATTAACAGGATCGTAAGAAATAGTTTTTAAAAACACATTAAAGTACAACTTACGATTCTTATAGCTCATGGTGACCATTCCACTTAGACAATCAATCTGGGCGTTCGCGGTATATAGGAATGGGCGACCCAAAACTACCTGCGGCTGCTCGTATGTAAGCGATGGTGCATAATCGACCACCATAAAATCAACCGAGTAGTAAAAATCGCCAAGTTGGATGACCACATTCTTCACAACCCCCCGTGGTCGTTTCAAACTCGCATCTGCGAACATGGCCATGATTTCACACGCTTGTAGCGGACCGAAATCATACTGGTCATACAAGCTACCGGGTAACACGCTCACTCCTGCTCCATAGTCCAGCAATGCCTTGTGGATTTTGAACTTCCCAACTCTGATGGAGACAACGGGCTCCCCCAAATCGATTCCACTTTCTTCCACAACCGCTTCATTTAGACCTGTAATCACATTCGAAGCAGACAAACCATTATCATAACAAGTATTATTAGGAACTGGATTTACCCCACTGATCAATGTGCTCCGTGCATTCTTGGGATTTATTTGGGTATCACTCGGCAGCTTCCCGCTACTCTTCTTCAGCTCCTTCACATCGGTTGCAAGTTGGGCCATTTGTGTAGTTAATGATTGAACGGCCTTATCTCGCATCTCATCCTTTTGAGCACAATTTTGCAGCTCAAGCCTTTGATTTTGTAATTCAAGCTGAATTGCTTTCAACATCTCCATCATATCATTATTCACCTGACCATTACTATGCTGGTAATTTCGTTGGAAACCCAAATTATTACCCCCTTGATAATTATTTTGGTTCCGGGGCTGGTAATATTGGTTGTTTCCTTGGAAACCCGAATACCTGTTCCCACTTCCCTGCATCATATTCACCTCATCCAGATTACCGATAATGTTAGGGCACTGATCAACAATGTGCCCTATATCCCCACAACGACCACACAACGGGTACTGACCACTTACCTCTGGTGGATTCTCTACTGCTCTCACTGTTGACTGTCGTGCACTTCTAGAAGATTGAGCCTTGCGTTTTGACGCCCTTGCGGTTCTTTCTAAATATTCCCAATCATCTTCTTCGTAATTCATTCCAAAAGTACCATTGGATATTGAATTTACATCCCTGGCATCTTCATCTGTTAGGCCTTCGTGGAATGTATTAATAAGCTCCCACAAATATATCTCATCATGTGGACAATTCTTGAGCATCATTTTGAAACGATTGAACGCTTCATGAAATAACTCACCGGGCTGTTGTCGAAACCCTCGAATATCCTTCCTGGCGTTGTTAGTACGCAAATGAGTATAAAATTCGTCTAAAAATTGTTGCTGCATTTCGCCCAATGTAAAGATAGAAGCTGACGGTAGCGAATGAAACCATTGCTGTGCTTTGTCTTCAAGTGTGAATAGGAAAAGTACTAATTTCACATCATCAACTGAGAAACCTTGGCTGCTGATTGTGTTGCAACGTGCATCATATGCAGCAATGTGTAGATATGGTTCTTCATGTGCGTTACCATGAAACTTAGGCAGACTGGATATTGATTGTGTTCGTACTTCGAATGACCGCCCTCCTTGTAGTTGCGGGATCACAACCGGTGATGGGTTGTTAACTATAGCAGGCCTAAAGTGGCTCTCTATACCTCGAACTGGACCTTGATTATTTCGTCGTGGAATTCCTTCCGGTAAAATCACCGGTCGGTGTAGGTTTCGAGGCAGCGGTCTTGCCTGACCCTGCATCTGAGGTACCGGTGGTGGTAATGGAATATCCACCACCGGCCTTCTCGGAACTGGCTGCTGATTGATTGGATCAGGTTGATTATATTGCTGCTGCACCGGTATCGGTTGCACCTGCGGTTGTTGATATGGAACTTGTTGTTGATGCACAAACGTTTGATAACCCAAATTCCCTTGATTAATTCCTTCGAATCCACTTACCCCAACGGTTTGCATCTTGTAGGTACCCATATTGACCACTTGTCTCTCGTTTTGACCCACGTAGTTATCATATTCCTCATAGCCATCGTCGAATTCCCCTGAATTATTTCCTTGATCATAAATGGTCGATCTATAAAGATTTGGCATTGGCTGACTTTGCTGTGAAATAACTGGTCGGGCGGCTGGCGGAATTGATGTTGCATTAGGTGCTTGAGTCTGACTTGATGCTGCAGCATCATCGGGAATGATTCTGACATAAGGAGACGAATGTTGTAAATTGACCGTCTGGGTTGCAGTTGGGTATTGAAGGGATGTTGCTTGGGTGGAAGTTGGTTGAGTGTTGTCAAAGTTTGGGAAAAAGGTTGAGAATGATGGTACTGGAGATGTAGAAGTAGGTTGTGTAGACTGTGGTGGTGGTGATGAAACTGGTATGGTAGTATTTGGTGAAGGGTGGGTAGGTGTTGGTGAGAATTGTTGCTGTGGGAGTGGGTCTTGCGATTGTTTCTCCGGGGTTGCTGAGTTTTCCATTGTCTTAGACGTTGGTATAGGTGATTGTAGGATCTTGTTCTCACGATGTAGTACTCGCTTTGTATGCTTTACTGTTCTCTCGATCTCTGGGTCGAACACTAACGGTGATGACTTCCCGGAATTCCGAGTGTGATGCATACACTTCCTAGATCACCTGCACAAACACAAACAAGAAAACCTCGCGTAAATCCGAACAAAACAGAACAAACTAAAAAGACACTATTTTTGGATTTTTGGATATTTAACTAACTAGAACTTAACACTAAGCACTTTGCGCACGCCTCCCCGGCAACGGCGCCATTTTGATGTCTGTCGTTATGGACATGCAAAAACCGAAATAAACTAGTAGCTATAGTAAGTCGGATATCGAACCAGAGGAGGATTGTGGAAAGTGTGTAATGATCAGTTTTAATTAACTACAATAGAAAAAGTAAAAACTCAGTTGTGGATTTGATTGGTTATGAGAAATAGCTAAATTAATGAACAAAATTAAGATTTGAATCAATAGGAGAGAAGATGGTTCCTCCAGATTTTAGGTTTTACAGTTAGCTTAAACTATCTGTTTAATCGTGACCTACATAGACATAGGTATTAAATTCAATTAATTAATTGTGATAACCAACGACTAAGTACTCCGGTCAATACATAACGGGAGGTTATCGAATGATTATCAATTACAATTTACAAACCCTAACCCCACGTCAAATATATCCCAATTACTAGAACTCTCGGGAACTGAATGCTTAGAAAATTAAGATTTAAATAAATGTAACTGTTTACAACCAATAAATCAAATCAATAGTGAAAAGCATCGAATGCTTAGATCACCAAATTAAAACGATTGTGTCAAACACATAGTTTCACTTAACTTACAAAAACCCTCCATCCAGAGGAAACCATAAAAGACTAGCCGCTCATGCCGGTTGGTTGATCTTCAAAGGTCGCATCCACGGTTGAAAGCATCTCCTTCCCTCTACTGTCGTCAAGATGATGATAGATGATATGGAGGTGCCCTCAATAATCGATGGTATCCAATAAGAGGGCTCAAAAGTGATCCAATATATGGCTGCTACTTTTGATAACTTTCGGCCCAATCCAAAACAATTAATGGTGCCCTCCAAAGTCTTCTTTGTCTGCCCCTCAATTTAATGAATGCCCCAAAAACAAAGAATATTAATGATAAGAGATGTTGACTTTGTGTGATGGCCTAAAGGCACGTGATGATGATGATGTTGTTCTTGTGAAATCGTTTTCCCCAAAACCTTCGTGAGTGTCTCCTTAGTCACGTCTGCCGCCCCACTAATGATCAGCCCAATTATCAATCCACATGATTGATCCAAAAAACAAAAGCCTCCCCTAGTCCACGTATTGCTGATGAAGAAGTCAGCCCATGTCCCAATCTCGACCACTATCTTCTTGTTATTCATTTATTTATTTTTTATAAGGAGTCATCATGATGTTGTTGACTATTGAAAATAGTAATCCCTTCCAAGAAACTCAATAGTCACGTGAATATGTGATGATCCCTTTCAAGATATTAATTGATTTGATATCTCTTCCCAAGTCACATAAATTATTCTTTTGCCGTCTTGCATGTGCCGCCTTTTATAACTTCAACCGTAGCCTACGGTTTAAACCGTAGCTTACGGTTTGAACATTCTGTTTCTTTGATCTTTCCAAGCTGTAAGTTACGCATGCAATACCGTAGGCTATGTTTGAAAGTTGCTGTAACTCTTTTCGCTATATTTCAACTTTCAACAAATGACTAAACGGTCCCTAGACTTCAGTGTGTTACATTTCTTTCGCATTCCAGCTACCTTTTGACTCGTAACGGCTCACGAACAATGTAGTGTGTCGCGTTTATCATCCTCGAAAATTTCGCATCATCACCATGTGTTCCAACTTCACCATATTACGCATTTTACCTGTAAACCCACAAACACTCGTAGTTACTATATTCAAAAGATTTAATCTCATAAAACGCATTATCTCACACAACTTAATACACTTAAGGCTCACGTTTCACACTCTCCATCACTTATCACAAACGCGGTTGTTTTTTAGACTAGTTGCAAGACGATAGACTTCCTCAATAGTTTCGAGTTGAGCTGCTTCAATAGAAACGCGCATAGCAGGAGGTAGACCATTGATGTACTTGGTTATCATTTGTTTAGAGGTAGAAACCAAGTGAGGAACAATCAAGCTGAGCTGCTTGAAACGGGTAGTATAAGCCAGATTATCATCACCAATCTGCTTCAAGTGCCAGAACTCTTCTTCAAGCTTCAGTTGTTCATGAGGAGGGCATAATTCAAGCATCATCAATTCTTGCACCTCAGCCCATGGGAAAGCATAGGCTTCTTCATTAGAACGGATGTTTCTCTCAGTTGACCACCACTCCAATGCTCTGCCTTGAAACATTCATGTTGCACTCCTAGTCTTTAGATGCTCTGGGCACTCGCTGTTAATGAAGGTAACTTCGATGTTGTCAAACCACTCAAGCATAGCAGTCACCCCATCACTGCTCGTGAAAGGCTTAGGGTTGCAAGAAATGAAATGTTTGTAGCTGAACTTTGTATACTTTTCTTTCTCTGTCTTACAGTCAACAGAAGAAGGCGAAGTGTTCGATCCTTGGATCTCAGAGACGGTCTTTGGCACGACTCGAGCAATTTGGTCGGCCATGAAGGACATCATTTTTTTCTGAGACTTTTCCCTGGATCTATTGAGAGTGTCGGCGAGCTTTCGAGAAGACATCCTAATGATCCAACAAGAGGATCGTATAAGTCTAGATCCATAAAGTCTCACAGTATAGATTCACACATGATAGATTAAGACTCAAGATTCATCAAGACTCACATAGTTCATAATAGTTTCAACACTACCATCCACGACCTTCGCATGGCACATTGTACGAAGTTTGGAAACATGTCAAAAACGCTTATATATAGGAAGTATCAGCGGTGTATCCACCACGCTTCGGGCATATTGCTTCCGCCTCGTACTCGGTGTCATGTTACGTGTTGCAAATTACACTCATCATCATCATCATAGATTCACATAAATTACTCAAGTAGATTCACATAGGTTCCAATAGATTCCACAGGTTTCAATATATTCATAGATTCCAATAGATTCAATAGCCTCCAATAGATTCAATAGATTCTCATAGATTCGTGTTAACAATCCACAAACAATGAAATCCTGCATGGTACGTGCTACGAAAGTTCGGCAACATGACGGAAGCACTTATATATAGGAAGTACCAGCGGCGTATCCACCATGCTTCAATCATGTTACGTCCCCCTCGCCATCAGTGTCATGCTTTGTTACCCACAACATTAGATTTCACCACTTTTCACAACATAGATTAGATCCAACATAGATTAATCCAAATAGATCCAACATAGATTAACAAAATAGATTCCACAACTTCAACCCGGGCCTACAAAACTACGAACTTCACTTAGCATGTGGAACGAAGGATCGGTAACATGCCAGAAACACTTATATATAGGAAGTACCAGCGGCGTATCCACCATGTTTCGGACATGCCACGTCCGCCTTGTCTTTGGCGCTAGGCTACGTTTCGTATTTTGTTTCTCAAACAACACATACTTAGATTACACGTAGATCAGGCTAGAGTACACATAGATTATACATAGATCATACTTAGATTGCACTTAGATTGCACGAGTAGTTTCCCATAGTTTTAGAATTCAACAACCTCATCACCGGTCTGCAAAACACTAAGTTTCGCATGGCACTTAGTACGAAAGTTGGTAACATGTCGGAAACACTTATATATAGGAAGTACCAGGCGTTTCCACCACGCTTCAGACACGTCACTTTTCCCTCGTACTTTTATGCCATGTTACATTTAGTGCTTCACAACCACATTAACGCATAGATTCACATAGTATCATAGTCGATCAAGATTCCCACATAGGGTATCATGATAGAATAAAGCTTCATAAATTTAGTTTGATTCTGAGATTAGAATTATGGTTTTAGATTGCGGACATACGTGCGATTTGTGTAAAAAGTCTCAAAATAATCGGAGAATCAAGTTAGACGAAGAATCAAGTTTAACATCACACATAATAATCGAGATAACATAAAAGATAGGCTCATAAACATAGATTGTTCTGGGTAGAGGAACGGCGACTAACCAAAGTGATTCGAACCCCTTTCGAATTGAGGCAACATGTCCTGACTTACTCAGACAAATACGTCATCGATGTTAGGCCTACGATATTCGTCCTTTTGGCCATGTCACGTGCCTAATTGATTAGGAGTTTCGATACCTTGGCGAGACATAAAATCAAAGAGTGGGACAAGTTATCAAGGTCTGAGTTTCACCTCTATCTTGACAACATCGTACCCTAATAGCGTCAGTACTTATCAGCAGATAAGACTTACTAAAATATAATCAGGAAATTCCCCCTCAAGGTTTGGATGTCACTCCTGACTTGAGGGAAATTTAGTACAAAATACAAACACTGATTAGCAGTGTTTTCGAGAATCAAGTGTCTATTGTGTCCGCCTTAGGAAAGGCTTGTAAGTGTTAGTGCATATGTATGTTGACTTCGTTTTGTATCGAGTCATGTAACTAGAATAGATAGACCAGGACATGTTGTACGAGAGAAACGGGAAACAGACCTGAACAAGCCACCCCTCACGAAGTGGCTAGGCCACCTCGCACGAGGTGACAAGTTCATGGGGTCTGGCCAGTTCGTGCGACCTGGGTCAACTCATGTGGTCTGGTTCGTGGGGTCTGGCACTCCTATAAATATGTGATCTTGGGTCTTCATTTGGAACATTGTGATTCCGGAGACGAAGTGCTGCCGAAGTGTCGAACGATCTGTAAACACTATCAAATCAATACAATCGACAATTAAAGTGATTCTACGTGCAAATCTAGCTGCTATAACATCAATACGTCTGATTCCGCCTTTCGTATTGATTGAGAGTTCCTCTAAACGACTCGTTTGATCGAATCCCGATCCTACAAGTGGTATTAGAGCTCAAGAGGAAGAGTTCTTACCATATAGCTTGTTTTTCACGGATAAAACTGATTTCTACTCATTTCTACTCTTTTTTCTACACTTTTTCATCAAATTTACCGAGATTCCACCGCTAAAATGATCTGATTTTGACAAATAACACGTAAAACACTGTTTTGAACAATCTATGAGCTAATTTGACCGTAAATTCAACCTAAAAACTGATCAAATTTGACAAAATCATGAACTTTTGGACTTAGAAGTTTCAAACGGAGTGAATCTCTGTCCAAATCGAGTGAAAAAACCTTCAGATCGTTCGAATTCTGCTCAGATCGTGTGAAATATCTCCAGATCGCGTGAGATTTTATCAGATCGTTTGAGTTTGTTGTCTCAGACCGCACGAGGTTGGTCAGATCGTTTGAAATATACTCTTCAGTTCGTACGGTGTGGTTTAAAGGTATCCAGGTCGTTTGAGTCTTCTTCTCAGCCCGCACGAACTGAATCCAGACCGCACGAGGACTATTAAGTGAACCAGGCCGTTTGGTTTTGTGAATCCAGACCACATAAGGACGATTAAGTTTACCAGGTCGTTTGAACTTCAGACCGCACGAACTGATATCAGATCGTGTGAATTACCAGATCGTTTGAACTCAGCTCGTTTGTAAATCCAGCTCGCTTGAACATTGTGTTTTTGTATACCTTTTACATCGAAACATGGACAACGAATTTTACAATGCGTTTGCTACTGCCCCGGCTGCTCCAGTTACCGTTTCCGAAACTGTGGGTATCGAGAATGAAACAGGAACTTTCCAAAAACCTCCAAAGCTTATGTATATTGAGGATTTTAAAGGGTGGCAAGACCGTTTTGAAAACTGGGTGCAAGCAAACAAGTTTGATGCATGGGTTTCTTTAGAGAAAGATTATACTTTACCGAAAGATGAACTTGGAAATGAAAAACAATTACGTCAATTCTTAACGGATGAAAAATTAAGATACACCAGTGAAAAAATGATGATTAGCATTCTCCAACAAGCAGTAAAAGAAGATATTTTTGTTTTGCATCAACATGAGGGAACTACTAGATCAATCTGGAGAGCATTGATTAAAAAGTTTAAGGGTAGTGCCGATATGATAAAAAAAATAAACAGGCATTACTAAAGAAATCGTTTGATATGTTTACAGATTTTGAAGGTGAGACAACAAGAAAGATTATTGAGAGATATTGTCATCTAGTCATGGAGATGAAAAGATTGGACATCGAGAAAGAAGATGAAGAATGGGTTGATAAGCTAGCCGATGCGCTACCACAGAATGAATGGGGAACATATCTGTTGATTTTAAAGCATAACCGACAATTTGAGGATATGAAATTAAGTAGGTTTATCCAGAAGTTGGAAGAACATGAGCTATCAATTCAAAAAACTGCTACAATGAGAAGTCCGGGTGCTCAACAAGTTGTTAGTCTGTATTACAGAGAAAACAAGATTGAGACTACTCCTAGTCCGAAGATTCAAACTGCATTCAGTGCTGAAAATTCTTTCGGAACAAATGCAAGCAATACAAATCAGAGCAGTGGATATTCTTCGTCTTATACAAGTTTTGAACCAAATTTCTCGACACCGAGTTCTCAACAACAAAGTTCAACAAATTTTACCGGTCAAGTATTGCAATGAAATGTTGCATTACATATTCAAAATGGTCAAAAATTTTCTCCAGATATTGCGAAGCAACACATGGCATCTCTTGTCACTATATTAGAGTCGTATGAAAGCTTAGTTGCTGGACGAATCGGAAATCCGATGCTTACTAAAGATGATTATGATCAGATTGATTCTGAAGAACTTGAGTTGATGGACATCAAGTGGTGTTTAGCAAGCATTTTGAGAAGAGCAGAAAAGTTCAAACAGATCACCGGAAGAGATGATCTTCATGAAGCTGCAACATCTCAGCTAGGTTTTGACAAATCGAAGGTTACTTGTTTTCGTTGCCGAGAAAAAGGACATTTTAAACGAGAGTGTACAAACAGAGAAGCAACTGGAATACAAGATCCTTTCAGAAACAACGATTATCATAGAAAAGCAATTTATCATCAGGTTGCTCAACAACCATATCAATAACAATCTTCACACTCACGTACTATTCCTATTGAAGAATCAAAGGGTAAAGCTTGTTTTGGTCTGGTAGACCAAGAAGATGAAAGGATTCTGAAAGATTTCAATTGGGATGATTATGATCCTTCTAGACCTTCAGTTTCTAAAGCATTTGTTGCTCAAATCTTTGAAGATTCAACCTCGGAAGAAGAATCAATCAAATCTAAGAACAGTCCTAGAAGACAACTTATTTTTAAGTCTCCAGGAAGTGATGAAGACACTGATGATGAGGAAGAGTATATTAATAAAGCTAGAAGACAATTGGATTCTTATAGTTTTGATTTGTTTTTTGCAGATAAAATCGAGATATTGAAAGAGAAAAGGGCTGCTAGACTGAAGAGAGAAATGGAAGCAAGAAGGGTTGCTGAAGAAAAGACTGAAGTTAAGATAGAAGCTGATAAGGCAAAAGTTGAAGAAAAATCAACAGAGAAGGTCGAGGTTGAAGAGAATGAAGTGAAGATAGAAGTTGAGAAAGAACTGATTGTGATTGAAAAAATAGTTGAAGTTGAAAAAATTGTCGAAGTTGAAAAAATTGTTGAGGTTGAAAATATTGTAGAGGTTGAAAAACCTTGTGCGAAGTGTTTAGTACCTTGCAAAAATTGTGCTGAAAAGGATACAAAATATGCTGAATTAGAGAAGCTCAAAGAAAATTTGCTACACAATGTGAGAAGCATAAAGGAATCATATGATCTCCTAAGCAGCAAAGTGAACTTGTACAAAGGAGCTAGTGATGAGGATATCCAGATGAAGAATCTTCTGAAAGCAACAGTTCTTCAAAAGCAAACTGCAATCAACAAATACATTGAGATTATTGCAGGGCTTAAACAAGAATTGGCAGCGATGACGATTGAAACAGAAAGAGTGAATACTTTACTTCGAAGTTATCAAAGTTCAGAGTATGTTATTGATCGCATCTATCCTACCATTGCAGCTCATAAGTATGCAGAAGATGAAGAAAATCCTGGTAAGAAAACTGGTTTGAATTATAACAGAGTACCAAATCCAATGTGGGATGGCTATACCCCCCGACACTTTGAAAAGGTGGCTGAAGCACTCAATCTGAATCTGAAATCCGAGTCTATCGATGGATTACCAGATGATATTGATGTCACCTTCACAGCGTCTGACACTGATTATGAGTCCGAGTTAATTAAGAAAGTGGTCGATCAGGTGTTGGAGAAAGATGAAGAGTCAAAGTCAGAGTCTAAATCTGAAAATTCGAGTTCATCGGACAGAAGTTCGAGTTCACCGGTCAAAAGGGTTTACAATAAAGATTTTCTGATGTCACAAAATAATTTGAATGACGAAACATTCAAAGTATCATATACTTTGAATGATTCTGACAAATTATATTCTGATGAATAATTTCCAATAAGAGGTGTTAAAACTGAAATGATTAACAAGGTTTTCAAATTAACAGAAATTAATATTTCTGAAATAAAAGATGTAAATCTTACTGAAAAACCTAAAAAATACACTTCAAGAGTTCAACAAAGATTGAACAAGAAAAAGGGTTACAGTTCTGGTTCGGGTTATCGAAAGAAACCAAACCATAGTAGTAATTTCAAAAAGAAAGGATTAGGTTTTATTCCACCCGAAAATCATAAAAATGAGAAAATTTATAAACCAAAAACTAAATTTGTTTCAGGAGCAAGTTCAGAAGAGGAGAAGGAGAAATCTTTCTGGAAACAGTCAAACAAGGAGTTTCTTGCCGAAAAGCAAAAGAATGTGTTGAAGGAATCTGAACCGAGAGTTGAAAGAAGAACCTGTTTCAGATGTCGAGAGGTTGGGCATATTGCTTGGAATTGCTCATAGCCCACCAACACAAAACAGGGAGTTTCTTCTAACTCTAAATTGAAAGAGAAATGGGTTGATAAAAAGGAACAACCAACAGAGAAATTTAAGGAGTTCAAAAATTCGACTTTCGAAGTTGGTGAAAGTTCGAAAAATTTTTACAAAAGAAGAGCCAATTTAAACAAACATAAATGGGTTGTTAAGAAATCAGAAGTTGTTTATGGCAATGAATCTGATTTGTCAAAGTTAGAGGAGCCATCTGTTGTGCTAAATGATGAGAATTCCGTTCCGACAATGGATGATGAAAATTTTCCACCATTGTCAAATGGAAACTTGAAATCAAAAATTGGTAAGATTGAGATTTCAGATCAATTCTTCTCTGATAAGAAAGAATTTGATGCTGAAAAAGCATTTAATGATAAAGTGCTACATATTTTTGGTAAGATGGCTGATGGGAAGGTGAAGGGAGTGAAAGAATTTTATGAATCTAAAGTTGTTAAACCAAATGATGATGGTTAACCCATGATTGATCAGGCATGGGTGAGATTCTTTAAAAAGTAAAATCCTGACTTGCCGGAGCTCCCAAGTTGGCAATCGTGGAGCATGAATCGGCATCATTTTTGAAAAATGTTTCTGTGAAAAACCAACAAGTGATAGTTTTTACAAAGTGGTTGAAAGAACAAAGTGATGAATGAATCCCCATGATGTGTGAAATCAACAAAACTAATTTTCTGGAAAAAAAAACCATTTTGATTAAAACAAACTTAAGTGTTTTGAAATCATAATGGGAAAATAGTTTGTTGTCAAGGGGAGTTCTGATTGTTTAAGCCAAGAGAATGGAGAATTAAAGCAATTCACATCAGTTTGTCATTTTATTTGTACAGTTTGTTGCTTTTATGTTTAAAATTTTCCCATAAAATCAAAAATTGAAACATATTTTTGATTTTAGGGGGAGTAAAAATTTAGAAATTTTGAAAATTTGAAAAATCCAAAAACATGATAAAATATAAAAAAAAATACAAAAACATCGAAAAATAAAAAATGATTTTTGTTGTGAAAAAGAGGAAATGATAGTACATCAGTAGACAATCACAGTACGCTAAAGAATTGGAAAATTAAAATGTGATAAACGGTCTCATTGATGATATGCCAGTAGGTTTTTACACGCTTAGTAGATTGTTTTTCGAGATATAAACCTAAATATCAAATACTTACTTATCACGTGGGGAACATCTCTCGGATATATAGGTAACCCCTGAAATCTTGTTTGAAGGGCTTTCTATTTCTGACATACTAGGTCTTTGTACGTGATGATATCTGGGGTATTATACCGGGACTTTTGATTTTGCGGGAGCAATAGCCTAGTCCTCGTATAATACTATGCACTGCTTTAATCATAAAGCCCACCCTCAGCATAAAAAATGATGAAACATTGAAAAATGCTAATCATGTGCTGTTGAAGAAAAGACCCCCAAACGGGACACACCTAAAAGTCGAGCCATCATCTCTTTGTATGAACGGAAGTTCTAACCTGAGCTCTCATGGCCTCGCATTACCCATTTAGGAGTTTGGATACGGGAGTATATTCTGAGGTGGGACACGCGAATAAGTTAAGTCCTTAAAACACTAATTCATATCTTGAAACAATTGAACTTTGTGTGAAAATTTAAATGGATCAGTATACTTACAATCTAAGTGAATCGTTTAGACCTTAAAGTGTTTAAAGCTCAACGGTACTAGTGATTTGTCTTAAACTGATATGATCCTCTTACACAAACTCACAAAAATATGTCTGTATATAATATATTTCCCAAAATCCAAAAAAGATTTTCAGTGTGTTTTAGCATAAAATTTTGAAAAATAAAAAAGGTTTTATTTCATCTTATTTTCGACAACTAATGTTGAAAAGATGATTTTCAAAATTCCGAGTGCTAAACATGATGAACAACAGTGGATTGGGAGAGTGTGTTTGAAATGAAAAATGAAGTTAAAGTTTGAGATAATTTGAGAAATGTTTTAAGATAATCTTACAAGTGATGTTTTGTGGTTGATTTTACTGTTAGTTAATCAAGGTCATTAATTTGAACTTGATATAACTATTGTTGATGTTGAATGTTATCTACAAGTGGTTTCTAAATTTGTTAAATTTTAAAAATTGTGAAATTTCCTTTTGGGTAGAGAATTTTGCAGGTTACCAGGTTCCTGATCATGTTGCTACGGAAAGCCAGGAGACGTTCCTGAACCTATGAAAGTTGTAGAGCCAGATCCCCGTGTCTAAGCCTGAGCAGAGTTTGAGCCAGGACACGATCTTAGAACGAGTGATATGTCAGATTGCGATCCCAGAACAACTTAAGAGGGAGTCTGTTAGCAAAGGGGAGTCTGTTGATTGGAAGATTTCAGATTGCTGGTGAGTTTAAAGAATCAAGAGATCTGATCAAGATAGATTGAAAGATAGAGATTGAAGGATGCTTACAGAGAAAGATACTTTGGAAAGAGCGAGAAGACCAATCAAGACTGAAGACTCAATACACTGAAGACTCGTCATCATCCAAGGGGGAGTTTGTTAGTGCATATGTCTGTTGACTTCGTCTTGTATCGAGTTATGTAACTAGAATAGATAGACCAGGACATGTTGTACGAGAGAAACGGGAGACAGGCCTGAACTAGCCACCCCTCACGAAGTGGCTAGGCCACCTCGCACGAGGTGACAAGTTCATGGGGTCTGGCCAGTTCGTGCGACCTGGGCCAGCTCATGTGGTCTGGTTTGTGGGGTCTGGCACTCCTATAAATATGTGATCTTGGGTCTTCATTTGGAACTTTGTGATTCCGGAGACGAAGTGCTGCCGAAATGTCGAACGATCTGTAAACACTATCAAATCAATACAATCGACAGTTAAAGTGATTCTACGTGCAAATCTAGCTGCTATAACATCAATACGTCTAATTCTGCCTTTCGTATTGATCGAGAGCTCTTCTGAATGACTCGTTTGATCGAATCCCGATCCTATAGTAAGTTTAGTAGGAAAATGTGCTGCTAGGAAGCAGGTATGGTAGAATGCATAAGTCTTAAACAACATATAAGAATCAAGATTCCTAGAACTATAGACTAGGGCAAGTATTCCTACTTATCCTAATTCCCTATAGTTATGGCTCTGATACCAATCTGTCACACCCCAACCGATGGCGGAAACATCGGTGTGCGAGCACTAAGCATTCAGATTGCTCATGAAGATCCTTAACACTAAATAGTTTCAATATAAATTAGAGTCATTTCATGCAACTGTCTAACACATCGATCACAAAACATAGTATCAACCAAAACAAACACAACCATTGTTTCAAAAGTTTCTAGATTTAGCTAAGTGAAGTATCTAAGCTTCATCCTAGCTTGTTTCATGACCCGGATTCAAAAAATTGTGACATTTTTTTAATACTAGTTAATCACATACCAACGAGTCCTTTCAACCTGGCATATTTTCTAATAAAACGATTTAGACTCACACACCCATTAAACCCACTCCTCAATTTTTCAATTTTACTTCATTGTCCACCACTGTTTTTAAATTAAAACAACCTATTTTAAAAGCAATTTTGCTTTAACCAATTCGTTAAATAATCGGGGTTTTTCTCTATTTTTTGGGTTATTTACTTTAAACGGTTCAATTAATAATCGGTTTTTCCTATTTCTTTATTTTCGATTAGCCGGTAAATCGGTTAATAACCAGTTAAAAACCGGTTTCTTCTAAAAAATCCCTAACCAGTTATGAACCTTGTAAGATAATACCAAAAGTCTCTCATTTATTTACATGTATTTACTTGTATTATTTATTGCCTCTAGCTTCCCTCTATATATTGGGATGATAGCTTTCTTTGTAAGCATTCAGTCAATAAAATCCATTGTTATAACATGGTATCGAGCCACCCTTCAAATTCCTCAGTTTTTTCCCCTCCCTCCCTCACCGTTTCTTTCCAGCCTTCTTTGTTCTTGCTTTTTTCCCTCTGCCGTCTTTCTATCCTCACTTCTATCATGTCTACCTCCTCTTCATCCTCAACATTATCCATGAATGGGCTGGCCCCAATGATCACCATCAAGTTATCCGCCTCGAATTACTTATATTGGCATAAACAAATAATACCCCTTCTCTCTATTCAACACCTTTTGTCTGACATTGATGGATCTCAAACAATGCCTCCCTATTTGATAAAAAGCAATGATAAAGAGGTTATAACCACTTGGATTCAAGAAGAACACCAAGCAATAATCATTCTTAACGCTTCCTTATTGGAAGAAGCTCTTGCCATCACGGTCGGTTCCTCTACGACCCGTGACATTTGGGTTGCCCTTGAGGCGGCCTTTTTGTAACACATCCGTCGAGCGTGTTCAAAACCTCCATGACAACTTACGCGCTCTAAAAAAGGGAGATAAAACTGTGGCCGACTTTGGCCATGAATTTAAATCCATTTGTCACCAATTAAACGCTATTGGTCATCATGTTGACCCAATGGATCAACTCTATTGGTTTCTTTGTGGTCTTGGAAAATCATTTGAAAGTTTCTCCACAACAATTCGATCTTCCCGCCCCATACCGACCTTTGTCGACCTTCTTGCTAGCGCCGAGAGCCACAAATTGTTTATTAAAAATCTGAATTTAGAACCTTCCCAACCCACAGTAGCCTTTGTTGCTCAAAACAACCGAGAAAATCATCACAAGTGGGCTGGTGGACAGCCTTCTCGTGGCCCGCCCTTATCTGGCCCAAGACAGAATCTGCGGCACAGGCCCAACAGGCCCACTCGTCCAAATCATGGACAGCCTCGTGGCCCATCACGTGGGTTTTTTGGACAGAATTTTGGATCCTCTCAATTTAACAATACTCGTCCTACTTGTCAATTGTGTTTAAAAACAGGACATCTTGCGTCTCAGTGTTGGCATCTTGCATCATTCGCAGCATCGGCTCCGTCCTCGGATGATCAAATTGCCCAAGCTTTTCACGCTCAATGTGGTCTAAATGCCTCCATCCCCGATTGGACTTCCGATACGGGTGCTACCACTCATATGCTCCCAAATTCATCATCTCTTCCAAACGCCACCCCGGTTAAAGGTAAAGAAAAGGTTTATTTTGGCAATGGTGAATCCTTGCCCATTTCTCACATTGGTAACACCAAATTACTTGGTAATCTCGAACTCAACAATGTTTTAGTTGTTCCTAATATTTCTAAAAACCTTCTATCTATTGGTAAACTAACGGAAGATAATCAAGTTCATGTCATTTTTTCTAATCCCTATTTTTACATCTAAGATCGCCGGACCAAGCAAACAATAGCCCAGGGATACCGTGAGGACGGCCTCTACGTCCTTCGTGAAAACAATAAAGCCTTAATGGCTACTCATAAAACCTCTAAAGATTCGTTTGAAACATGGCATGCACGACTTGGCCATGTTAATTTTGATGTAATTTCATTTCTTAAAAATAATGGGACATTGTCATTCACATCGGTGTTACCAAAACCCGGTCTTTGTGGATCATGTGAAATTGCCAAAGCGAAACGGCAACCCTTTTCACTTAATAATAAACGGGCTACTTCCCCACTTGAACTTATTCATTGTGACCTATGGGGACCATCTCCTATTAAATCGAATGACAATTTTTTATATTATGTGGCATTTATCGATGATTACTCACGCTTCACATGGTTATACCCGTTGAGAACCAAATCTTATTTTGTTGAAGCATTATCCATATTTATTCCATTCGTTCAAACACAATTCTCCTCGAAAATAAAAACTTTTCAAAGTGATGGCGGTACCGAATTTACCAATCATCCTGTTCGACTTATGTTTGAAAACAACGGTTCGCTTCATCGACTTTCGTGCCCATATACTCAACAAAATGGCCATGTTGAAAGGAAGCATCGGCACATTGTCGATACTGGATTAGCTATGCTATTTCTCGTAAAACTTCCCACTAAGTTTTGGGTTGATGCCTTTTCTTCAGCCGTTTTTATTATTAATCGGCTGCCCTCGACATTACTTCAAGTAAAATCCCCTTTTGAGACCCTTTACCACCAACAACCTAATTATGCATCCTTTAGGTCCTTTGGTTGTCGTGTGTACCCTTACCTACGTGATTACACCCCTCATAAACTATCTCCTCGGAGTATTCCTTGCATTTTCTTGGGATATTGTTCCAAATATAAAGGATACCGATGTCTTGACCCATGCACATCTTGTATATACATTACTCGCTATGCTCGCTTTGATGAGACTTGTTACCCTATTGACAATACCACTAATGCTTAACCCATCACAGAACTTGATGTCACTTCCTTTGTTGACATTAACGTAAATACCCATAACACAACTATAGGAGTCTCTTGTCCTACCACCCATCAGAAAATAACTAAAAATTCCACCTATACCACACATATTACTGTTCCTTTTTTACCCAGCTAGGTCTACTGACCCTCAACCGAATAGCCCATCTCCTATGGACCTACCCGTTGACAACACATGCCCATTTGATGAAGGACAGCCATCCTCCGGCCTTGATTGCTCAAGCTTAGCTACTGCTGGCTCAACTCCGGTCTCAGGCCTATCGATTCTACTGGGCCCACTCCTCTAATGCACGATGGTGGCCCAGCTGGTATCAGCCCAGAAACCTTCCAAAGCCCATCTGCTCATAAGCTCTCTCATGGCGAACCTGGTTTGGCCCACTCTCCGAGTTCTTCTACTACGCCATCACATTCCACTACTCCATCCTCATCGCCCCTCTCCGAGGGACCATCTCCTAGCACCCCATCTCCTATTCCGATCCCTCCGCCTCTTCCATCACGTCCTATGATTACTCGTGCCCAGGCCGGGATCTTCAAACCCTGTCATCCTATTGACTTGGCACACGCGGAACATATTCCTCTTCATAGGGCTTTGTTTGCTTTGTCCGATCCTACAACATTTAATATGGTCGCTCAAGACAATAAATGGGTGTGCGCCATGCAAAATGAATTTTCAGCTCTTTGTAGAAACAATACTTGGACTCTTGTTCCCCGTCCAACAAATGTCAATGTGGTTGGTTCCAAATGGCTTTTTAGAACCAAATTTAAAAGTGATGGTTCAGTGGATCGCTACAAAGCCAAGCTTGTAGTGCAGGGTTTTACACAGGTTCCCGGACTTAACTATTCCCACACCTTTAGCCCGGTGGTTAAATTTGCTACTGTTCGTACTGTTCTTGCATTAGCGATTATTAACAGTTGGAAGCTTCATTAGTTGGATGTTAACAATGCCTTCCTACATGGGCATTTATCCGAAACTGTGTACATGGAACAACCTAGAGGTTTCATTGATCCTAAATTTCCGAATCAAGTGTGCAAGTTAAACAAAGCCATTTATGGTCTCAAACAAGCTCCTCGGGCTTGGTTCCAGCGTCTCAGTCACTTCCTTACTGCTAATGGCTTCTCCTGTAGTCGGGCTGACCCATCTCTATTTATTTTCAAACGTGACTCATGTGTCATGTACCTCCTAGTCTATGTTGATGACCTTATCCTTACCGGTAATCAAACTTCTGTCATGTCCTCTTTCATCTCTTCTCTAAATACTGAATTTGCCATCAAAGATCTCAGGAAACTCAGCTATTTTTTAGGGTTGGAGATTACCTACACTAGCAATGGACTTTTCTTAAATCGATCTAAATACACTTTGGATATTTTAACTCGTGCAAAGATGTTGGATGCAAATCCTGCACCCACATCTTTGAGTACAAATGTGTCTTTTGTTTCTGCATGTACCCCATTTCCTTATCATACTCAGTATCGTTCCATAGTTGGTGCTCTCCAGTATCTCATGATCACATGACCTGATATTGCGTATGCTATAAATCAAGTCAGTCATTTTTTACATGCTCCTACCACGGCGCACTTTCAGGAGGTAAAACGGATCCTTCGCTATCTCAAAGGGATTGTCTCTTATGCTCTTCACTACAGTCGTCCCGTTCAGACTTCACTGCTTGGCTATTCCGATGCTGATTGGGCTCTCTGCTTAGAAACCCGACGGTCCACCTATGGGTATTCAATCTTTTTGGGAGGACATCTCATCTCATGGAGTGCAAAGAAGCAACCCACTGTCGCTCGCTCCAGTTGTGAATCTGAATACAGAGCTATGGCAAATACAGCGAGATTGTCTGGTTGAATCATCCTCTTTAGGAACTTCATGCCTTACCATCGACTCGACATACAATTCTTTGTGACAATCAAAGTGCTATTTTTCTCACTCGGAATCCGGTCTCTCACAAATGAGCAAAACATATAGATCTTGATTATCACTTCTTACGCGAATTAGTGACTACGGGAAAACTCATGACTAAATTTATTCCTACCAAGCTTCAGGTTGCGGATATTTCACAAAGAGTCTACCAAGTTCTCAATTTCAGTCTCTTCGTCAAAAGCTTCGCATTGGTCCGCCACCGTTCAGCTTACGGGGGGATGTTAGATAATACCAAAAGTCTCTCATTTATTTACATGTATTTACTTGTATTATTTATTGCCTCTAGCTTCTCTCTATATATTGGGATAATAGCTTTCTTTGTAAGCATTCAGTCAATAAAATCCATTGTTATAACAAACATATGGTTAAAAAACCACTAATCAATTGCTTCTCAGTCGCTATTAACCGATTATACTTTTGATTAACAATCAGTTATTTTTTAATTACAGGTGCACACGTTAATCATAAAATTTGGTTCATGGAAGTCATAGCAAGTTTTATCATGTGTTATAGTATAGAGCCTATAGTGATTTAGGATAATGAGACAAATGTAAAGGCATGGTGGATACACCGCTAGTACTTCCTATATATATATATATATAAGTGTTCCTGTTATATCGTCCAACGTAGCGTTATTCAAGTCACTGGAAGTCTTGTGTTACTTTTCAATCAAACTGACAGTATCGATGTCAATTTGATTGAAAAGTTAAGACCCATAATTTCGGGCATAATGGTAGTCACTCCTAAAATGTTGATGTAAATCAAGTAGAAAATTGCATTAGGGACGCACCTTTGCACCTTTACATACCCACAAACAATCCCAGTTCCTTTTACCGTGTCTTTTGTGACCAAGGGATCCACCCGCCACCTTCTTCGTTTTCTTTTGCATCCCTCGTCCTATATCACCACGACCCTAGTGCCACTCGCCAAAGCCTTTGGAGTATAAGTCGCCGCACTTAGCCGCACCATAACCGCCTCGCTGCACCTCCATTCACGGCGCAGGTTTGTTACAAGTTGTATGCATCTATGTATGTTATAGGTTTGTTTGCGTGGGTGTTTTATGTATTATGTGTGGTGTCGCATGTGTTAATCAAAGGTGCATGAATGTGTATGACATGGGTGTTATGACTGGGTGGGTGTGTGAGTCTGATGTGTATGGCATGTGGGTAATTAGTACTGCATAGGTGTTGATGCATGTGTATTTAATATGTATATATGTGTGTGGGGTGTGTGCTGGTTTCAGTGTTGTTAAAGTAGGATTTCAAGGCCTTGTACTCGGCGAGTAGTCGGTCCTCGAAACCCCTCCGAGGCGATTTTCTCTTAGGCGGACTCAATTAGTCGCTGGCGGTCAACCTTGGTCAACATCGGAGAGTAGTCGGTCTAGTCGGGACTAGTCGAGCATAGTCGGCCTAGTCAGTCAACCTCGTTTGTTGACTTTTCGAATAGTAGTCGGTCTAGTCGGGCATAGTCGGCCTAGTCGGTCAACCTCGATTGTTGACTTTCAGAGAGTAGTCTGTCAAGTCGGGATTAGTCGGGCATAGTCGGCCTAGTCGGTCAACCTTGTTTGTTGACTTTTATATTATGCTTATTTTGACATGGATTATGCTTATTTTGACAAATAGATATAATATCCAATAATCAATTTTTATTATATTTTCCATGTCCGAGTACTCCGAATACACCCAACTCCCCCATTGGCCGACTAGGGTGGGTCCACCTAGCGACTTTTACAATACTGGTTGGTTTTAAATAACTACACTATGAGATTGTTCCAAAAATTATTATATAAAAATAGTATAATGATTTTCAAAATTTTAATTATGTATTAGTGTATTTTATAAATTATTATATGTGCATTTAGTTCGCGATTCCCGGGGAAAGTTAACGAACGAATTACTTAAATGTTATAAAACTGATGTGAAAGACAGCGGGTTATAGGTTCGCGTACGCATTAAAGATTATTTTGATTTGCCTAGCTTGCTAAACTAAGGATAAATTCTTTGAAAAACTCCCACTTACATCTACAACTATTTGTGTGATAACTTCCTAGCATATCATGTGAGTAGATAATACCTTTTTCCATTTTTAACTATTTTGGAGTGATTCATATGTTACAACTATTCTCCTACTACAATTCAACTACGTTATGACATATGTGATTACTATATACTTTTTGTGTATAAAACTTGTGTGGTGAACTAATATCTATAAGTAATGCACTCATTAACTATGATCAAGCTAACCGGTAGTATGTTATAGCGCTATAGCCTATAGGTATGACGACTCATTCTCGTTTCCGGTGTGTTTTGTTGTTTTGTGGAAGAAACTTTGGGAATGATAGAAAACGGGCTATGTGTTCTAGGAAACCTTTTGGCATCCCCTCTTGGTTTCCTACTTGTCAACTAAGGTTTGAATGTACGTACACCTTTTTGTGACCACATTTTGTTGATACAAATTGCTTAGTTTTAGACATATTGCCACATGAATTGTACTACAACTTTTGCTATGTATTTTATCTGTTAATCGTATGTTACTCACCAACTTCTTTTAAGTTGACACTTGATTTTACATATGTGTCAGGGTATTGTTTGATGATTCCAAGACTTGTGATCATCTATTCTCGAAACTTTTGCCTTAGTTTTAAACTTTAAGCTGAACTATTGTTATGTTTTGTCTATTTGTACAAGTTGTGGTTTTGTCTATCGAACTATGCAATTTTGGTTTAAATAATATATTTCCACTTAATGAGTGCCATGTATTTACAGCAATCATGTGACGTGATGCCCCGATGTGTTCGCTGTTGGTAAGGGGGTTACAACACATAGTTGCCTAACTAAAAAAAATACGATTACTAGTTCAAAGGTGATAAAAGATGAAAAAATTGCTCTTTGAAAACCATAATAAGAGCATACATAATAC
This sequence comes from Helianthus tuberosus, assembly GCA_030545235.1. Classification (NCBI taxonomy): domain Eukaryota; kingdom Viridiplantae; phylum Streptophyta; class Magnoliopsida; order Asterales; family Asteraceae; genus Helianthus; species Helianthus tuberosus. The sequence continues at coordinate 9,626,734 of CM060443.1, forward strand.
AATCATTAGGAAAACAAATGCCCTCTGTAATTTATTTTCAGTATCATTTTGGATTGTTGATTAGTATTTCTTATACCCGTTAACTACTTTTAACTTCGTATATTAACCATCAACACAAATTCAATTGAAGTATGCGATTTAAATAAATCGTTTTTTGTACTAATTTTATCAAATTATTGGTTTTGCTATCTGTTCTAGGGGTGAGCTGGATTATATTTTTGAATCTTACGTAACATTGTTCCAAAAACCGAAAAACCAAACCGAACCGTTGCTAAACCGAAAAAAAACTAAAACTTTTGGTTACGATTTCGATTTTACTAGAAAACCGAATTGAACCATACACACCCCTAAATTGTTCGTCGCATTGTTAGCGAGGTTCAGGCTTTTTGGGTGGAGATTAATTAATTGTGAGCAAGATTATAGGGATTTTGGATGGAGGATTCTTTTAACTAAAACACAATCCACAAAATACCCTTAGTACTAACTAGGGTTAAAGGTACGCCCACGCTTTGCGACAGGCAACGATTTTTGTGTATCCTTGCGTGCGATGCGACAGTAATTCAGTCGGTATTGGTTTGTTATGGTACCAACACATGCTCTAAATGTAAAATGATATACTTCACTAAAAAATATTATAGTTGTTACTGTATTAATATAAAATGATTAGCTATATAATTATGTTTCTAATATTTGTTAATAAATAAACATAAACATATCCTAATAAAGAATAACAAAATGTTTCTAAGCAATGCATAAATATAAATAAATATATATATATATATATATATATATATAGGGGTAAGATCAAATAAAAAGTTTATTTTGCCTAAGTAGGATGAGAAGGAATCTTAACTATTCATTTTTCAAATCAATGGTTAAGATGAAAGTGTAGGAGAAAGGAGGAATGCAAGGGTATCTTGGGAAAATCCTATTTATGAACTTTTTCTATCCACATGCAAGGCACATGCATATTCCACCCCCGTTTTTTAAACGTTCATAACTTTTTATACGACATTATTTTTTCGTAAAAATTTCACCGTAAAATCGAGTGTCTTTTTATCTTTAATTTGAGTACCATATTGCTATATAAAATATGAAGACTAAAAAAACCCACTAAAATGTGTTGTATTTCTATGTTATATAACATTTTTTGTGCTGGATTTTTGTACTATATATTTGTGTTAAATTTTTTGTGCTAAATTTTTTGTCTTAAATTTTTTTTTTCTCAATTTTTTGTGCTGGATTTTTTTGTACTACATTTTTTGCTGAATTTTTTTGTGCTATATTTTTTTGTACTATATTTTTTTGTGCTATATTTTTTTTGTACTACATTTTTGTGCTATATTTTTTTGTACTAGATTTTTTATGCTAAATTTTTTTGTACTAGATTTTTTTGTTGTATTTTAAAAAAAAAAAAAACAAAAGGGGTGCCACATGTCATTTTTACTCCTATTTATAAGGACCAAAATGTCCTTCATTCCTACTTATTAGGAGTGCCACATGTCATCATCACAATCCTTCTTAGACCACCCGTAGTGGTGAACAAAAATAATGCCCCCACCATGGGGCATTATCCGACACGTGGCATCCTAGTCAGCGTTGGGCATTATTGCAAAAGAGGTGTAGTGGGGCATTATTCCAATAACGCCCATGCAATCATTTGACAATTATTTTTTTTTTAAACTTTAGATACTTTATTAAATTAAAAAAAAACAATACTAGAAATAAAAAAAAATTAAAATCCGATTAAACTAAAAAAAACACTAGTTTTCGTCTTCGCTTTCTTCACCCTCGCCAACTTCGTCTTCCTCGTCCTCCGTTTCTTCCTTTCCCTCAGGTGGTACATACCGAACCGACCATGCGTGGGATACCAAATCAACCATTAACTGGGAATGGTACGGTTCGTAACGCAACTCTCGCGCATTATTCACTCTTTCTTCCATTGACGCCTGTGGATGGTCCTCTTGAACGGCTTCTGGCACATAATTCTGGCATATCGCCTTTCCTTCGTCTTCCAAAATCATGTTGTGCATGATTATACAAGCGTACATAGCATCTCTCATTTTTTGTTTGCTACATGCACGACAAGGATTTCTCAAATATTGTGTCAGCGTTGTTTAAGAACCCCAAAGCATCTCTCAATGTCTTTTCGTGAAGACTCTTGAACCTTTTTAAAGTATGCTCTTTTTTCATCAATAGGATCACTATACGTTTTCACGAAAATCGAATACCTAGGATAAATTCCGTCGCTCAAATAATATTCATGAGGGTAGTAGTTTCCATTTGCGTAAAACGACGCTTTTGGAGCTTTGCCAGAAATCCACTCCTCTAACAACGGAGATTGTTCAAAAACATTGATATCATTGCATGACTCGACCACGCCAAAGTAAGCCGACCAAACCCAAAGGTCCTGTGAGGCAAACGCCTGAAGAATAATAGTGGGTCCTTTTTGGTCACCCGGTGTGTGTTGGCCTCGCCAAGCGGTCGAGCAGTTATCCCAACGCCAATGCATGCAATCTATGCTCCCGATCATACCAGGCAAACCATGCTCAGCATTATGTACCTCGTAGATCTTTTGAAGGTCGTCCCATGTGGGCGTTCTAAGATAACGTGCACCGTACATATCAATAATACCTTTATAAAAAACAATAGACAAACATAAGCTTCAAAAAAAATAGTAAACATACTCGTCTTTTTTTTTTAAAGTAAAGTATAGGAATTATACCGCGACAAAAATGCTCCAAGCAGTCTCGCGATGTTTTCTCGGCCATTTTTAGATACTCGTCGTTGATGTCGGTAGTGTTTCCATAAGCAAGGATTCGTAACGCCGACGTACACTTTTGGATACCGGTAAATCCTAGAACCCCTCTAGCATCCGCTTTTTGTTTAAAATAATCGTAGTTGGCTTCCAAGTCGTCGACTATGCGTAGAAACAACCGCTTACTCATTCGGAAACGACAACTAAACATTTCGTTCGAAAATGTCGGCGCCTCATCAAAATAATCTTTCATCAAACGATCGTGTGCTGCGCGTCGGTCTCATTCAATATAACCTCTTTTATTTTTTTCTGCTTGGGGGCGACGACAATGCTCGACATATCTCACCGCTAGTTGACAAGCACTCATAACCGCCTCTTGCTCAACCTCCTCATCGGTGGAACCATCGTCATCCGCAAAATACTCGTTGTAGTAAAAAATTACCATGGATGAAGAACTAGGAGAATCCATCAAGTTTTTTATAAAATGGTTGTGATTTTTAGAGAGTTTTTGAGATAGTTTTTGGTTGAAAGTGAATAAGTTTATATATATATATATATAGGTAAAATGTTTAAAAACAAATAATAATAAAATAACCAACTAGCCGTTTCTAGCCGTTGGGGACATGTGATTGGTCGGTCAAATGTGTGCACCGCGTTTTAATTAAAACGCCAAACTCAATTTTCTTCGAAAATAACGCCGGACAACGCCGGTTGTAGTGGGGGAACCGGTGTTTTGGGGCGTTTTTTTTGAATTTTTTTTACAAACAACGCCCGAGTACGGGTGGTCTTAGGCTACTTAGGCAAAATCCACTTTTTAGTGGATCCTTCCCCTATATATATATATATATAGGGAGGAGCTCATGCGAGAACCACCTTTATTGTGAGAACCGCGAGAACCAATGTGAACACAACCTAAAATAGCTAAAAAAACAAAAAAAAACCTAAAAAAACCTAACCCCCCCCCCCCCCCAAGCTAAAATGCTAAAAACCAAACCCCCAAAAAACCTAAAAAAATCTAAAAAAAAAATTTTGAATTTTTTAATATTTTTTATGTTAAAATCGCTACTTTTCGAAGCCAAAAAAAAAAAATTTTTTTGCTTCGAAAAGTAGCGATTTTTTTATAAAAAATATTTAAAAATTCAAAAAAAAAAATTTGTGTGATTTTTAGCTATTTTTAGGCATTTTTTTTTTTGTGTTCACATTGGTTCTTGCGGTTCTCGCAATAAGAGATGGTTCTCGCATGATCTTCTCCCTATATATATATATATATATATATAAGGGAAAGCTAGACAGAAAACCCTTAAATTTTTAGAGAACTCTGGAAACTCAAATCTTCCCCCATTTTTACCCAACCTACCGACATTTTTTTTTTTTGAAAAAAATAACACATGTAATATACATGTTTTAAAGTGTTTTGGGCTAAAAAAAACAAAAAAGCGCCGAAGGGATTTTTAAAAAAAAAAATAAACAAATTTCAGCAATGTCCGGTTGCCTAACATGTGTTAGGCACAAAAGACAGAAATTGCTGAATTTTTTTTTTTTAAATCATCCCTTCGGCGCTTTTTTATTTTTTTGGCCCAAAACTCTTAAAAACATGTATATTACATGTGTTATTTTTTTCAAAAAAAAACGTCGGGAGGTTGGGTTTTCTATATATATAGGGTTTTCTATATAGCCTTGCCCTATATATATATATATATATATAAACGCATGATTAGTTTTAATTTTTTTTTACACAAAAGTCATAAAATTAATTTATTGGCTAGTAGGTTTGGGCTACATTTATCCACCAACCCAAATAATGCTATTAGAAACCACTTTTTAAGCACTTGTAGTCAAAGAAAAGAAAGTTGTACAACACTGTTAAGCTTCTTTATCTTTATATATATAGAGAGATATAAGTTGCATTTATAATTCTAATTTCATGAGGTTTCATTAATACCATGACCAGACGAAAAGAATAGACGCCTCAGATTTGTTCTCACCATTTTTCGATTCAACATTGTTTGTATCGGATCCCACCTCTAATATGACGTTACGTGATTTTGTAGTTTCCTTATTTTCCAAAACAATTATAACACTATATGATTTCGTATACATTACATGATACTGAATATTTGTTACAAACAAAACATAAACAATGATGATTCTCTTAACATATATAAATATATAGAGGGACATTCAATATAAAACTTAATTAAATCAAACTACTAGGATTAAATATGGAATTAGTCATCAGTCTGGGTTGATTGCATCGGGAGATGACCATTCTCTTGTAAATTCGTAACCGTGTCATATAAACTTTCTTTTACCGGTATAAATTTAACACCTAAATCCTTCAACTTTTGGATTGAGTATTTGTATGGCCTTGCTCGTGGTTTTGTCTCATCTTTACACCTGTAAACGAATCAAATGAACACGAACTGAGACATGTTCATATTTGTTCATTTAACTTTAACTGAACACGAAATGTACATATAATCTAACAATTTTTTTTGTTCATGTTTCTTCATTAATAAAATGGGCATATTTTTATTTAAAACTTAAAGGTATAGTTCATGAACACAAACGAACGTAAACAAATAAACTTAAATCAACATGTTTGAACAGACATAAACAGACACAAATGGACATGAGTTCCACTGAAATTACTAATTAACTAGTTATATTTATATAACTAGTTAGAAAGCTTTTACACACATTTATGTATCAATTAAAATTTAAACGAACATAAACGGATGTTGATGGACATAAGTGAACGAACAAAATATGTGTTGATGCTCATTTGTTTAATTAAATGAACAAAATATATTGTTAATGTTTGTTTGTTTTATTAAATAAACGAATATAAATGAACTTTCCTGCCAAAAAGGTTGATAAACGCTCGGTTTATTTACATGCCTAATAATTTAAACTTTGAAAATAAGCAAGCCATAAATATAAAATAGAGTTTTTATCTATCTACGTATGTGACTATGTCTACTTTCCTAAATTTAACTGGTATTTTTACTCCGCATGTTACGGTGATAATTTGGTTGGTATTGTATCACTTGATTACAATATGAATACAGTGCCCATACTCGGTATTACAACATAAAGAGATTGCATAAAATGATGAAAAAAATAACGTCGAAACGTTAAAATACATAACTTTATAAAAGAAAAACAAAACCTGGACATCTTTGATAACCTTTGTAACTTTAGATGTTGTACGTGCGAAATGTTACCATACGTAATTTTATGTAAGAAAAACGAAACTTAGACATCGTTGATGACATTCGTAACTTTAGATAATAAAAAACGAAACCCGAAGATCATTGATAATATTGATTTAATCATGTATTTGGTTCACCCACATTAAAATCAATCATTTTAAAAATGGATATTGTATTCAAAGAAATGTAAAAGGGTGAGTGTAATTACTTGGTGGGAATCTGGTATTCCGGAAAATATTTAGCCAAAATCTCAACCACTTCTCCGCGATGTAGCATACTTTCAGCACAAAGATATCGACCAAAAGCCGAGGGAGTCTCAAAGAGTATTATGTGTGTCAATGCCACATCTCGTACGTCAATGTACCCTTGGATCGCATTAGCGTAGGTCTTTGCTGACCCCGTTAGATACTTTAAGATATGTATAATGCTAGCATTGACCGTGGGTTGCAAAAGTGGTCCTATGACCAACACCGGGTTCACTACAACCAAGTCAACCCCTCTTGCTTTTGCCTCGTCCCATGCAGCCTGTTCCGCCACAACTTTTCCATAGCAATACCAGTTCTGTGATACCCATTTCAAAACACAACTTAATCTATAGTCAAATATATACATATAAATTTTGTAAACCTAAGTATTTATATAATGTTTGGAAAACTGTAAATAATTAGGTCTCAGATTATAGAGAGTAATTTCAATAAAGAGTTAAATGTCATTTTAGTCCGCAGTGGCGAAGTATAGAAGGGGCGCCCGACCCCCCGAACTTTTCGCTCAGTAGTGTTATGTATGTAGTTTTCGTATGAAAATTTTTGGGATACGTTTTTGAACAACCCCCCCCCCCCCCCCCCCCCCCCGCGCCGCGGTCACTTGGGTCACGCTTCGCCACTGTTAGTCCCTGTGATTTGGGCTATTTTACCAGTTTAGTCCAAAGGTTTCATTTTGCGCCTGGGTCCAAAAGGGTTTCACCGTTGCCATTTTAGTTCACTGGGTTAACTTCATCCATTTTTTCTGTTAACGAGAAGGGCAATTCGGTCATTTTATATGTAATTCTGTTAACTAGAATGGCAATGCGACCATATAAAATGACCGAATTCAAAATGGCATTTAACTCTTCAATAAATAACTATGTAAATTCAAAAGGTGTGGAATAAGAAAGAGAGGACAAACCTTAGTATTCTTGCAGAATTGAAGGTCACTCCAGCAGCTCTCATCAACAACAACATCAGGACTCCGATTCGGATCCATGTACACCGCTCCAACTGACGATGTGAAAACCACTCGCCGGACTTTAGCTTCAGCCGCAGCCACCATTACATTCCTTGTTCCCATCACCGCGGGCTCCATCATTTGTTCCTATAAATAGATCACAAACACACTAATAATTATTAGACTCAATGACCATGGTACGGTACTGCTGTCTATGTATCAACGAGGTAAAAGGTTCAAATCCTGCAAGGTGTAACTAAGAATAGGTAGATAGTTTGGCATTACATAATAAACTAGACTCGACGATTATTTAATCGTTATTATTCATTAGCTAGTGAATAAAAACATACAGGATCATCAGTGACAGGAGAAGCAGTGTGGAAAACACCCTCACAACCGTTGATGGCTTCACACAAGCTTTCGAGATCTAGAAGATCGGCTTTGCATAGCGTTAACCTTTCCTTTGCTCCTTCAAGCTCTCTCAAATGATTATTCTTCGAATCGTCTAATTATAATAAACATGAAGGACATATAAGCAATTACAGACACACAAATACAATTACAGACATATACATACACATACATACACATCGTACACACGTTCATAAATACACATAAACATACATGCATACACACATATATATTATACATACTAGGTTAGAACCTCGTGTATTACACGGGTTGAATAAATGTAATTTTATATATTAAATAATAAAAAGTTATATCTTTATGAAACTCATATATTGTACGGGTTAAATAAATGTAATTTTATATATTAAATAATAAAAAAGTTATATCTTTAAAAATCATGTGTATTACACAGATTAAATAAATGTAATTTTGTATACTAAATACTAAAACGCAATATCTTTAAAAAAAACTCGTGTATAATCGGGTTGAATAAATCTACCAAATGATAAAAAATTACATCCTTAAAAACCTCGTATGTTACACGTGTTGAATAGATCTAAAAAAGAGTCATATCTTTAAAAACCATTGGTATTACACAGATTAAATAAATGTAATTTTGTATATTAAATACTAAAAACGTATACTAAATACTAAAACGTCGTATCTTTAAAAAAAACCCGTGTATAATCGGGTTGAATAAATCTATCAAATGATAAAAAAAATTACATCCTTAAAAACCCCGTATGTTACACGTTTTGAATAGATCTAAAAAAGAGTTATATCTTTAAAAACCATGTGTATTACACAAATTAAATAAATGTAATTTTGTATATTAAATACTAAAAATGTCGTATCTTTAAAAAACTCGTGGGTAGTCGGGTTGAAAAATCTACCAAATATTAAAAAAAATTATATCCTTAAAAACCACGTGTATTACACGTGTTGAATAAATCTAATTTTACATAACAGATGATAAAAAGTTATATTTTTAAGAACTTCGTGTATTACACGAGTTATATAAATGTAACTTTGTATAGTAAATAATAAAAAAGTTAGATTTTTAAAAACCCCGCGTTTTATACGAGTTGAATAAATATAATTTTGTATACCAAATAATAAAAGAAAAAGTATAGCGTACATTACGGCTTAACGTACTTCACGTACGAAAACGTGCGTGATTTGTTCTATAACATGCGTGATTTGTTCTATAACATGCGTGATTATTGTGTTTCAACATGCGTGATTTTGGATTTTTGAGTTATAACGTGCGTGATTTTAAAATGAACGTGTGTAATTACCTGTCGTACGTAATGTACGTTAAGCCGTAATGTACGTTAACCTTCCTCATAATAAAAAAAAGTTATATTTTTAATAAACTAGGATAACATTTAATATTAATTTATTATTTATATATTTAATATAAAATAAGTAGGAAAGAGAGGTATTTGTTTTAAAAATATATTAAATTAACAATTTAGATTTGAGGATAATATTTTATTAAAGTATGATAAGATTTAATATTAATTTATTATTTATTTAGTTAATATAAAATAAGTATAGATTTGATGATATATTCAATGAATAACACGTGTCCAAAAGTTGATTTCTTTTATTATATTAGATAGAAGATTTTCACTAGTATTAATATTATTTATATATGTTATTTATTGTTATTAATTCCAACTATTTTCCAACAATTATGTTTTACAAAAATCTTTCCGAACACCAATATTGTTATATAATATTGTATATATTAATATTATTACTATATATATATATATATATATATATGTATATATATATAGTATTATTGTTATTTATAACAACTTTTTGGTTTTACATGTTCCGACTAGTTTCCAACAAGCGTTCATCTTTTTTTTAAATTTATTTAACTTTTCCGATCATTTTCCGACCACACTTTTTGTTTTTTCTTTTATGGTCGGAACTTAGTCGGAAGTTTCCTTCAAATTTCCGACCATTTTTTTCTGGTCGGTAATTGTCGAAAAAATAGTAAAAATAGGTTTTTATTGTACTCGGTAATTTGTCGGAAAATTGTTAGAATTTTCCGACCAAATTAGTTTTGTCGGAAAATTTGGTAAGAAATTGCCAGTTTTCTAGTAGTGCAATGTGAAATAAACCGAAGTTAATTAGTTAGTTAGTTAGAGTTGGTTAAAAAGTTGTAACCACCTGGATTTCTAACGGTCCCTCGGACAACATAGCCTTTCTCCAGGAGCAATTTGACAATCCACGAGGCGATGAATCCAGCCGCACCGGTGACGCAGACGACTTGATTGGTTGCAGGAGACATGATTGATAGGTGGTTTGTGAGTTGTGAGCAATTGTGAGAGGTTGGTTGAGGGTTCTGAAGTTTGTACATACTATATTTATAGATGGAGATTTCACCAACATATTAACAAACTGAGATGCACAAGTCACATCAATAGAAGTTTATGCTTTTTTGGCTTTTTGTTTCAGTTTGGAGTACATTGGGAGCATTCTGATCTTGAGATGGAGGCCGGCCATGTTCCTATAAAATCAATATATATGCTATTTGGCTTTCCTTAGGTTTTTCTAATTTTTGTATTAAATCTTCTTTTAAAAAATAATTTCTCCATCATTTACATTACTTTATGTTTATTTGTTTACGCTATATTACTTGTTTGTGTTAATTTGTTTGTTTAGGTTTAACTTTTTGTTTGTCTAAGTTACTTTTTCACAGGGGTGTGAATTTCTGACACGGCACAAAAATATGACTCGAATCTAACACGAAATTCATGGGTTTTGGTTTAGTCTAAACATGTTCGGGAGAGTTTTAGGTTGAACCCACGAACCTGTTTAGCTAAACGAGTCGAGTTCGGGGCAACCCGGTTAGGTTGGTGGGCTGACCCGTTTAATCCATTTATCGTATATTATATTTTACTATAAATTGGGTGAGTATTTTATATCATAATTATAACTTAAAAAGAGAATTTGACATAGGATTTTATTATTTAAATGTAATTGTATTATATAACACATTTGTGTTTTTTGGTTAATTTTAGTTTTATTATACTAATTTGCGGAAAAAAAATTAAAAAAATCAAAAAATTCGGGTTGGGCAGGTCGTGTTCGGGTCAACCTGTGAATATTCTGGTCTTGTTTAGGTTCATATACATGACACGATTTTTCGGTTGGGGTCGTGTTTGGGTATGTAAAAAATCGGGTTTGGGCCGGGTTGAACCTGTCAACCGGCAAACACGACCCGTTTAGCTTCAACCGCAGCCACCATTACATTCCTTGTTCCCATCACCGCGGGCTCCATCATTTGTTCCTATAAATAGATCACAAACACACTAATAATTATTAGACTCAATGACCATGGTACGGTAGTGCTGTCTATGTATCAACGAGGTAAAAGGTTCAAATCCTGCAAGGTGTAACTAAGAATAGGTAGATAGTTTGGCTTTACATAATAAACTAGACTCGATGATTATTTAATCGTTATTATTCATTAGCTAGTGAATAAAAACATACAGGATCATCAGTGACAGGAGAAGCAGTGTGGAAAACACCCTCACAACCGTTGATGGCTTCACACAAGCTTTCGAGATCTAGAAGATCGGCTTTGCATAGCGTTAACCTTTCCTTTGCTCCTTCAAGCTCTCTCAAATGATTTGGGCTATTTTACCGGTTTAGTCCAAAGGTTTCATTTTGCGCCTGGGTCCAAAAAGGTTTCACCGTTGCCATTTTAGTTCACTGGGTTAACTTCATCCATTTTTTCTGTTAACGAGAAGGGCAATTCGGTCATTTTATATGTAATTCTGTTAACTAGAATGGCAATGCGACCATATAAAATGACCGAATTCAAAATGGGTTTGACCAGATTTTTTATTTTATGTTTTAGAACGTTGTTGGTTTCGTTTTCGATGAATTTTGTTGTGCACGAAGCAAGAAAGCTGAGAGGGTTGAAGAGGAGGTCTATGCTGCTGTCATGTTCGTGTTCGTTTGTTAAGGAAATTAACATGTTCGCGAACTGTTCACGAACGCATACCGAACATAAGTTTATGTTCGTGTTCGTTCGTTAAGGAAATTCAATGGTCTCGAACACAAACGAACGCAATCAAATAAAAATGAACGCAAACGAACATTTAACTTGAAAACAGAATATGAAAACATTGTTATCCTTAAACATTTGATATAAGTAGTTAAATACAACCATCAAATGATAAATCAAAACACAAGAAGTTTACCACACCACCAAACGATGAATAAAGTTTAACTAGCTTAGACATAACTATACCAAAAAATATCTTAGAATGTCCAAATTTTAGCTAACTTAGAAAAAAATAGGGTTTCAAGTTTTTAATATGTTTAGATAAAAGGTTTATTATTTATTATTTTTTTAATATAATCAAACGAACATATTACCGAACGTTCACGAACGCAGTTGAACGTACGAGACCTGTGTTCGTGTTCGTTCGCTAAGCCAACCGAACGAAATTTTTTGTTCGTGTTCGTTCGTTAAGCTAATCGAACGAACATAAACGAACTTCCCGCCGAACGGTTTATGAACTGTTCGCTGAACGTTCGGTTCGTTTACAGCCCTAAATTAAGGCCTTTAGGTATACTTTAACCTATGTTAACTCCACCTAAGTGTAACATCAATCTTTTTTCCCCATTTCACTTTGCCACACTCCAAGGAAATGGTTTAATCCCATTAACTTCATCTAACCCTATCTTTTAGTGGTTTTGGTCTACAAAAGAAAAGAATAATTAATTCAATATCTTAACATTGGGTTAACATGTTAACACATAACCCATTTAATGTCCTTTAACACAAGGAGGGAGTGGCTTGCAATGTTAGTTAACATGTCATTGTCATTGTTAACAATCTAAATGTTAGAGTACACCCCATAGCCTAACATCCATGTTTATCTTGTCTATTGTTTGTTTGTTTGTTTGTATGATCTCCATGTTAATATTTCCTGCATGTTTCCTTATTCAAGTTCCATTAACTTTCCTTGTATTTAAGCATGGTTTAATTGATGAAAAGATAGAAGAAAATTTAGCAAAGTTTTATTGTCTTATCTCTCTTTAGAGTTTTGGTTAATGGATGGATTAGACCCAAAATGGAAAGTCTATGAGCGGTTATGGCCCCCTAAGCCATACTATATAAAGAAAAGATGAAAACCCTAGCCTTAAAGTAGAGAGAGAAAGTGGGTGAACTCAAGAATCAAAACTAAGGAATATGTGATTTGAAGCATGCAATTGGTTTCTAAACGACCATAGAACATCACTGCATCATACGGATTGAGAAACAGGCACGGATCTAGCCCGAATCAAGTTCTTTTGTTAAAAATGGAGGGTTGGGGTAAAACTTGGGTCTTAGCATAAAATTGGATGTTTACGTGTTATTAAAGCTAAAAACATAGATCGTGCTTCATGGAAGTTAAACAAATGTTTTGGACGTAAAAACTGTTGGAAATTTTGTCAAAATAGCATTTTTCACAAATATAGGAAAATGATATTTTCCTATTTTGGACTAGAAATAAATATAATAAAATGAGCGGGTTTTATATATTTATTTGTGGGTTTGTGTTCTATGTCGGAAGGGCTTCGCAACGAACTAAACCAAGTCCAAAACGGAGCTAAGATGAATGAGATATCGATGCTCAAAGTTTGGTGTTTGAAACTTAAATGCTGAAAAAAGTGGGAAAGTGGCACCTTGTCCCACATCGGATGAGAGATGGAACTTAAAGGGGTATTTAAGTGGGAACTCTCCATCCTTATTGTTTCATGGAAGCACTCACTAGTGTACTCGCGAAGGGTGCGGAGCACCCTAACTCGCACTCGCACTCGCACACGCGCGCGCGCGCGCGTGGCGTGGGCGATGAGGCGCAATGTGGCGCTTTGATGGCGCACTTTGCACTTCGCCGCGAGCCGCTTGAGAGCCGCCTTTGTATTTTTGACCACGTGCGCGCGGTGGAAGCACAAGGGTTGCAAGGACCAAGTGGTTGGTGATGTGGCATGCATGCGCATAACCCTGGTGGGTCCACGCGCGATGGCGCATGACGTGGCAATCATGCGCGCGGGGTACACATGGCGCGCACTAGCGCATGGTGTATGGGCCTGATGTGACGTGCGCGGCGCACCAAAGTGAGCCAAAACGGCGCGACTGTGTGGCGTGATCGTAGAGGCTCACAGGTGACATGGCACACGCGCGCAGGCGCGCATGGACCTAAGTGAGTATGGCACACGCGCGCATGGCAGTGAGCCAAGAGGACGCACCGCGCGCGAGGGCTGCAGACCTGCGCGCGCACCAGTGTGTCTTGCGCGCGCGTAGAAGCTTCCAGCAGCAGTTACTGCAGTACAGTTACGTTTTCAGCATTCGAAACTGAAGTAGTTAATGCGTTTGACTGAGAATTTAATGACGAATTAAGGTGCATTGAAGACGTTTAATGCAGTTTAATTCGCCCACTTAATTCTTTTTCAGTTTCGACTTCAGTTTGCAGTATAAATAGGAGGAGCCTACTGCAGCTAAGACCACCGAAATTCACCAGCTCTTTACAACCTTCTCTCCCTACAGAATTCTGATCTTCTTCTCTCAAGCAAGCAAGGTACACCTTCGGGTTGGAGCAAAGACCGGCAGTGCAACTGCTTGAGGCTGTTGTATCCTGGAAACAAACGTGTTCTCCTGGGAGACACGAAATTTGTTTTAAGGGACCCGTGTCTAACACGATCCTCAGCCAAGAACAGTTTCGTCTGTTCGAGTTTTCAGATCTTGTTTTTCCATTTTTTCAGTTGTAATCTGTATTTTATTTTCATTTTGTAATTGTTTCAGTATTTCAAGTTAATAAAGGAATTTTTTATTTATTTTACACGAACGGATTCCTACAAAAACTTGAGTTTCGGGTGAAAAACAAGACCGCATGCTTGTCATGAAACTATTTGTATAATTGTTAGGAAGTTTCCAAACCATGCTTTTCATGAAACTATTTGTAAAAAATTGATATTTTGAACATTTGTGATGTAGCGAGTGATACGATAATGAAGAACAAATCACGTTGATTCTCCGAATACCCGTGACGATCTTCCCCAAACCCCCAAATGTCTACTAAAAGGGCAAAAAGAATTTGAAGTGAAAATGGTTATTCTCAAAATTGAAGTCTGACCATTAGAATTACAAGAGCAATATATAAATAGAGACCGAAATTCGAAATGGGCCACAAAAAGGCCATAGGCCAAACACAAGCCCAAAAACAAAATACATAAAACACTGAGAAAAACATAAAAGTGTCCATAACTCCCATTAGAATGCATTTTTTGGGCCGAAACTTGCCACGACGTGCTCCTCGTTTCAAGCTTCGATTTGACTGGTTGAACGCCTAAAACAGAGACCTGTAGCCAAAGTTATGCTCGTTTTTGTAAATCACCCTTGGAAGTTCGATCATGAGCCTCCAGAAATGTCATGGTCTTCTACACTTGGGCCTGCATCAATTTGTGACGACAACTTGTACACACTCCCTAACAATGTTATACATGTTTTGTATTAAGTATAATTTTTTTAATTTCCCCAAAGTCTATCTTTTATACTGATCTATACCTCAACTGATTACCTAATTAGGATCATCTATGGTTCATTGATTTTTAAGATATTCTTTTGGATTTGGAAAAATAATTGCTGTTAATACGGCCTATCTGAAATGGAAGTCATTTTAGGGTCCATTATTGAATCGTGGTTGGTTGGTGGGTCCAGTCATGTACAAATGATTTTGTACTGTTGGCTTTGGTGAAGAATTGTGTAGGGCTAGGAAAAATTGTATTATTCATTATTTGAATTTTGATGTAGTTTTTTTGACTTTTGATTTTTGGTATAGGTCAAATATATATTGACTTAATTATGTAATTGGTTCACCCACATTGAATTTCTTTTTTTCAAAAGAAATGGGGTGAGTTAATCATTTTAAAAATGGATATTGTATTTAAAAAATGGAAAAGGGAAGTGTAATTACTTGGTGAGATTCGGGTATTATGGAAAATACTTGATCAAAGTTTTACCACTTCTCCGGGATGTAGTACACTCTCAGCACAAAGATATCGACCAGACCAGAGCTTAGGGAGTCTTGAAGAGTAAATTGTCAATCAACTCCACATCTCGTACATCAACATACACATGGACCGAATTAGCATATGTCTTTGCCGGACTGTTAGATACTTTAATATATGTATAATGTTGGTATCAACTGTGGGTTGCAAAAGTGATCGCGTCACCAACACGGGTCAAAACAATATTGTATAATGTTAGGTCCTTGAGGGATCATGGGCCCCTAATCCTTACTATATAAAGAAAAGATGGAAATCCTAGCCTCATTTGCATCATCTTCATCAAAGGCTCGCATGCGATGAAGGCTCCTTTGAAACTGGCATCCCTTTTATGATTATTCGTTTTGGCATAATGAGTTATGTATTTCCGCTGCGTAAGGATGAAGTTTTATTTTTAACTATTTTTCGAAGTGTAAATCCAACAGTCGAGACTCCTGGGTTTTGATGCATTTCATAGTTAATATTTTATATTCAAAGATTTTTTGACATGTGTAATCAATAAGATATAAAAAATGCCCCGAAGATGCAATTTCAGTAAATCATATATATATATATATATAGGGTCAGGATCATTTCAGAACTATAAATATTTACAGAACTCGCAGAACTCCTAATAAACAATCTTTTTTATTTATATATTTTTATGTTTAGGATAATTTTATCATTTATTATGTGTATTTTACGATTACATACATGTTAAGAGTAATTTTATCATTTTTATATGTAATTTTATAATTACACATATGTAAACTAGTTTTTTTAAATATATGTAATTAGTTATGACACATATATATAATTTTGGCAATTAAATATATGTAAACTACTTTTAACATGTATGTAATCAAAGAAATACATATAATAGATGATAAAAAGATCCTAAATACAAAAACTTATTGCGAGAACCGCGAGAACCAATGTGAACATAACCAAAAATAGCTAAAAAACACACAAATTTTTTTTAATATTTTTTATAAAAAAACTCGCTACTTTTAGTAGCAAAAGTAGCGATTTTAATGTAAAAAATATTTAAAAAAAATTGTGTATTTTTTTATTTTTTTAGGTTTTGGGGGGGGGGGGGGTTAGGTTTTTTTAAGCTTTTTTTAGGTTTTTTTTTTATATTTTTGGTTGTGTTCACATTGGTTATCGCGGTTATCGCAATAAAGGTGGTTCTCGCATGAACCTTACCCTATATATATATATATATATATATATATATTCAAAATCAATGATCTTGAATTCGTTTATTTGGATTTTCTTGAAATTTTTATCAAATCCAAATAAAATACAATAAATGATGCAGTTTGTAGACATGTATTTTAATATTAGTTTAAGATCTCGTGTGTTACACCATGCTGTATAAAGAAAATATTTCTTATAAATTTATTGATTTAATAAATTACACATAGATGTAGATGCTACTATACTCACAATTGGTTCCCGTATTACGACTAATAACATATTTTAACACTCCCACCCTTCAACACGAAGTGGCTTCTCATTAACAAATAAATACGAAAAAATCACAGGTTGTTTTATATAATATATTTTACTTTATATTGTACATAATATAATTCATTTTATAATAGTAGAAAATGACACATTAAATATGGAAAAGGTTAAATTGCAATATACAAGTTTTTTTTGTTCTTTATTTATGTTGTATGTGACATTTGAAGTCTTGAACTTAAGAACTTCAAATCTAAGTGTATCTAAAGGCTTTTATCTTTGTCAATGGGTCACTAACCTCATTGGTAATTACAATATATAAGTAACAAACATATAACTATATATATGTAAATACCTCTTTATACCCCACATTTGTCATCTTATTTATAACATTTTCATATTTAGCTAATGTTAGTAACTTGACTTTATGTCTTCTTTTTATTCTTGATAGTATACAACTGCCCATGAGTAAAAATCAATTCCTTTAATTACAAACCAACCTTTGTAGTGATTGTGTTTGACTTTTATTAAAAAACTATTTGCTAAACATCAAATTGATGTTTATTTATAAGTATGCAAACATTTTAAATATGGAAATGATTTTCAGTTATCATTTAAGATTTCATTAAAAATAATAATAAAAGTACACAAAAGGTAATAATTATTATATTGATTTAGTTAAAGAAAAAATAAGGCAATTTAAACTATTACCATTCTTAAACAAAATCAAAAACTTTAATTATTTTATAATTTGAATGCGTAAAATATATATCATAATTTTTAGAAGTCATCTATAATTTTATATCAATTACAATTATAGATTATATTTTAAAAGGTTATTGTATTTATTAAGTGTTTTAGAAATGACGACTTAAAATAGGAAACTAAATATTAAGACAATTATAACGAAATTACATTTACAATTTAGTTACAGAAATAACTTTATATAAAGAAGAATACAATCTCGGAATTAAAGTAAAAATCTCATAAATATAAAAAGTGAATTGATTAATCTTAAAAAGGAATGTAACTAAAATTGCAATGATACATCAAAATAATCAAAAGCATTTTTAATTATTTAAAAAAACGTAATGATTAAAATTTATTATAGAAAGTTTGGTAAAAGAAAATAAATTTATATAATCTTGAATAACCTATTGACAATTATATGGTGAATTGAAAGAATATTATTAAATGTCAATAAATCAAATGATATAAGTCAACCTTTAAAATAGCATCGAAGTTTTCATTAGAAACGTTAAAGTAATTAAATATTGAAAAATTTAATGGATCAACAAATACATAGTTAAAAATCGGTGTAAAATAACTAATCATATGCAAAGATTTTGCTAATAATTTTTTAATGAAGAAAATATTGTTACAAATATAACAAAGGAAAGAGCATATACCTTAAAAGGAAGACGCATCCCTAATATCTCTTGCAAGTAATTTTGTACACATTAATGAAGAAAATAATATTACAAACCCTTAACATGCTTGAAAACTATAATGTTAAGATTGATTCTTATGGTCATTGTCATGGAAACCGTAATGGAAACAAACCCTTAACATGCTTGAAAACTATAATGTCAAGATTGATTCTTATGGTCATTGTCATGGAAACCGTAATGGAAAGGGTAAGCGTGTGAGTTTTGCATAAAGTACAATTTGGTTAGTTCTATAGAAATATA
This sequence comes from Helianthus tuberosus, assembly GCA_030545235.1. NCBI lineage: Eukaryota > Viridiplantae > Streptophyta > Magnoliopsida > Asterales > Asteraceae > Helianthus > Helianthus tuberosus. The sequence goes on from CM060443.1 coordinate 9,645,540, forward strand.
ATGAAAGAAAAAAAAATACAAACAATGAAGCTAATTAAGATGATTAACACTCATGAAAAAATGATCATTGAACACTCATGTAAAAAATAACCTAATAAAAATATGTATTTATACATAACTACGGATACATGATTTCAGCGATTAACATTCACGAAAAAAGAATATCAATGAACACTCATGTAAGGCAACAACCTAATCAAAATATGTGTCTATACATAACTAGAGATACATGATTTCAACATTTAAAGTTCAAATGAATGTCTAGATCCTAGTCAAAACAGGGAATTTATGTTTCAAACAAACAAAATCGGTATTTAACATACCCGTTGCTGGTTGATTTTTTCCAATTCAGATGTAGGGCTATTGGAAAGTGAATATGCAAACGCAATTGTGGTGAGGATATGGAAGAAAGATTTGGGTTTGTGATTTGCAATCACATTCAAAAGGAAATTGTCTGCACAAAAGGAAAGTCTTGTTTCTTTAAAATTTGTGAAAAAAAGAAGTGCAACAAAGGCCTTGTGTTTTCCCTCCTAAAGCAAAATAATGAGTATAACGATGCCACGTGGCAAAAGTGGTTGCCATATGACCAAAGTTTGTTTTGCTTTATTATAATGTATAGATTTACCAAAAACTTTGGTCAACCAAAGCCCATTTTTAGCCCATTTTTACACTGCAAAAGGAAATTACACAAAAATTCAAGAGATTGATGAAAAGTGCAACTATAATACTTAATTAGTTATACACAAAAGTTCAAGAGATTGATAGAAAGTGCAGACTATAATACTTAATTAGTTAAGTACTCTACTTCAACATCTTAACATCTCACATATAAAATATTAAAATCTACACTACATATTTGATCACCAAAGATTCATTTTTTTTGTCTCAACCTACAAGAACACAAAAAAAAAACAATCTTTCTTTTATTTCTTTTGGCGATTTTAGTTTTAGTCATCATGTTTCACAAACTAAATTGTTGGTAATTTCCAATCTTTGTGTAATCTCGGTTAACACATGCATCGCACACGCCACGTCATTCGGAGGGCCTCCCATATGCATGTGCCACACAGGTGCGCCATATGGAGTCCACTTTATACACCATATGGGTACATTGATGATGTTACTATGGATAATGACTAGAGAAAGAAAGTCAACGGTACACATGATCAATAGGAATTAACAATGTTAAATAAAGCGACATCATTGAAAACAATGAAATAACAACATATCAAAAGTTGGAAAGCGGGGGCGGATCTACATTGAAGGTTACGGGTTTGCCCGAACCCATTTGGTTTCAAATTATTAATAGAAATGGTAATAGAAAATTCTGAATGGACCCTGAATAAAATTTGTGATGAACCCACTCATGAAATTGTAATATAGCTGAATGGTTAGCGCACTTCCTTACAAGCAAAAGGTCAATGGTTTGACTCCTGTCGAACTCATTTTTTGCGCTTTTTTTAAGACCCCAAATGCCCCCTTCCCTTTACTTGGTGACTTCCAAATCCGAAATCCCTAGACCCTTACTAAAATTCATCCAAAATCCTTCGCGAAACTCGCTGCTCGCACATTGGTTCTGAAACGAGGAGACGATTGGACTTCAATTTCTAACCCTTCTTGAAAGAATGAAAGGTAAACTTATAATATCTTGCAATTTCTTTACTTTCTTTCTTTTTCTTGATAGGTTTCATTTAATATGTGATGTTAAATCATAATATGTTGTTGAACTTGAATGATTATGTGAACTTAAATGATTTTGTGAAGATTATTGAACTTGAATGAATGATTTTAAATTGTTGAATTTGAATGATTATGTGAATTTGAATGATCTTGGGAAGATTATTGAACTTGAATGATTTTAAATTGTTGAACTTGGATGATTATGTGAAGATATGGATATGAATTAGACATTTAGTGATGTTGGTTTGTAATTTGTTGAAACTTGAATTCGATATTTAGGTACGAAGAAAATTGACAACTTTTTCCAAAGACGACCATCAAACCTTGAATCGTCATCTTTAAGTAGTAAACCCTCGAAAATAGATTTAAATGATCTTCCATTGGGATCCTTCCGAAAGAAAACCAAACCGTCGAACCGACCCGAATTTTTTTACATTTGGTCCTATGACATTAGAGTATCTAAAAACAATGAACCCGCTGGAAAAAAAAATCATGGATCCGCCACTGTTGGAAAGCACACGAAAATTTTGAAATAACGAGGAAGAAGATTCAAAAATGGTATCAACAAATTGAAAGCAATCATTTTATGATCTCTAATTTGAGTATAGTATTTCTATAGTGTTTTTTATTATTTAAAAAAATTAACATGTTACTCGATTATTAGTGTTTGTGCCCGCCGCCTCAGGGCTTTCTAGTATATGTGTGTATATATAATAAATATGTATACATGATATTTGGTTAGTGTTTATTGATTTTTTTTTTCAAGTTTTATGATCGTTCAATATAAGCTATTATGCATAAAAAAAAACTACAAAAACGAAACAAAAATAAAACTTGGATGGCTTTACAGTTGAAAAGAAAATTTTGAGTGACAAACGTGAAATAATATTAACATCACAATTGTTTTGGTCAAAAAATAACGGGCTAATTTACTGATCATGTTTAGTTGTGAGGTAGTGTGCTTTTCAGGATATTGCAATATATGTGTGAAATAAACCAGTACATGACTAAAACTATTATGAGGAAAGCCCTTAATCCCGCAGGATGTCCTGCATAAAACCTCAGGAGGTGACAATCGTCGCCTGCCTCTAGTACTTATATTGATATGAAAGTTAGTACAGCTCGAGAGCTGTTTGCGATGGTGAGCTGAGTACAGAAAGTGTTACGCGTTGTATGTGATTGTAATGTGTTCTTATCCATCGATCAGCCTCTTTTTTATAAAAAAAATGAAATAACAACTATGAGCTAAATCCGGGATATATGGAAAATTTGTTTATGACCGTTGTGGACGATTTCAGTTGATTTCATCACGTGTATAATAATTGCAAGTCCGAGTATTCAACATATGACTTAGTCATACATCCGTTCCTGTGATTATCAAGTAAAACAATGCAGGATATATTAGTAAGATATCACAAATAAGTTCAGGTTACCGAACTTACCAAGATCCGGAATTCCTAACCAAAACTCAAGATTCCAGACCAGAATTTGACCCATAACAACAATTTTATCCCAAAAATAAATGTTGGTAAGTTCCCAAACCGTACTTATCATGAAATCATATGTATAACATTGACATCAGTGGCGGACCCCGGAATTATTTACTGGGGGTGCGAAGGTGGGTCTTTACCAACATTTCAAGGGGTGCGGTCGGGTTTTGCCTATGAAATACATTAAATTTTTTTCAAGGTGTGCGCCCACCCATCCAACCTATAACCTAGGTCCGCCCCTGATTGACATCTTGAACATTTGTGACGACAACCAGTACACACTTCCTAACAATGTTGTACATGTTTGGTATTAACTATAAATTTTAAATTTTATGATTTCCCCAAACTCTATCTTCCATGCTAATCTATATGATTGCAAGAAATTTACTAGCTATGAAGAGCTTAACAATCTCTTAAACAGTGTCAATCATGGAACAACACAAAAATAACATCTATAACTATATAGAGGTGAGATTTCTCACTTTCATAGTTCAATAGAGAAATATAGCTTAATTGATTATCTTTTTAGGCACATATATAGTTCAATAATTTTATTTGCTGATAAATTAATACAGCCCATCTGAAAAGGTAGTCATTTTGACTAGTGTTCATTAACTAGTGAAATTACCCGCGCTGCGCGGCGGGAATTCGAACGTTATCGATTTGTTTTGTTTTGTAACGGGATAAGCATGATACATGTTCAGTTCGTTACTTACCGGTGTTTTACCCGTAAATACTGGTACCATGCCGGTTGGTTATAAAAATTACAAATTTAGAAACAGATAAAACAACGTAAAAGTGAAAAAGAAGTAATAAATCACGGAAAATATTATTAAGAATAATAGATACTCAAACTTTTATTTAGTTCACTATATTTGAATGTTCATACGACCAACTGAATTGCGAAAGTTTTTCTTAATAGTTTCGCGCAATAATAACTATAATATATACATAAAGCGGAAAAAGATTAAAAAAAAAAAGAAACAGCAAAACAAAGAAAAACGATGGCAAAAATATAAATTTAAATTGATGGCAAAATCGTAATTTGGCTGGAAGGAGAAAAACAAAACTAATTGCAAAACTGTAAATTTAAACGGGGCAAATTCGTAATTTTGAACTGAGGGAAAAATTGTAATTTTTTGTTGTGGGCAAAAGCATAATTTTATTTTGAACTGCGGGTAAAAACGTAATTTTAAAGCGGGGATAAAATCATAAATTGATTGGACCAATAGGGGAGTTCCAGGCAGTTGTCTCGTACTATGCCCCCATCTTGTGTTTGTACTTATACACCGGAGGCAAAATCGTAATTTGACTGGGAAAGCAAACAAAACCGATGACAAAAATGTAAATTTAAATTGAGAGCAAAATCATAATTTACTAGTGAGGAAGAAAACAAAACTAATGGCAAAACTATAAATTTAAACGGGGACAAATCGTAAATTTAAACCGAGGGTAAAATTGTAATTTTCCACTGTCGGTAAAAGCATAATTTTATTTTGAACTTGAGGTAAAAACGTAATTTTAAACTGATGGCAAAATCATTATTTTAAAGCGGGGAAAAATCTTAATTTGATTGGGAAAGCAAACAAAACCGATGAAAAAAATGTAAATTTAAATTAAGGGCAAAATCGTAATTTACCTGAGTGGAAGAAAACAAAACTAATGGCGAAATTGTAAATTTAAACGGGGCAAAATCGTCATTTTGAAAAGAGGGCAAAATTGTAATTTTTCACCGGAGGCAAAAGCATAATTATATTTGGAAGTGGAGATAAAAGCGTAATTTTAAACTGATGGTAAAATCGTTATTTCAAAGCAGGACAAAAACGTAAACTGGTTTGGCCAAAAAGGCAAAAGAAATCAAAAAATAATAATAATATTAAAGCACTATTCATGCGTTTTCGAAAATGTAATAGAGTTAATTAATGAGTCGTGGTTGGTTAGTGGGTCCAATCATGTACAAGTGATTTTGGATTGCTAGGGATATTGGATTTGTGGTGGGCCATAAAAAATTGTATTATTCATTTATTTGAATTTGGTGTAATTTTCTTGACTTTTGATTTTATGACATGTAGTTGGTTCACCCACATTGAATTTAATCATTTCTGAAAAGGATATTGTAACGTTCCGTTTGCGGTGTGCACATATAGTATATATATGTGTGGTCGCTTAGGGGGGCAAAAGTGAAATTGCACTAATTTTAACGTTATTTTATTAATTTCGTGAAAATAACGTTAAAAGCGACAGACGGTTAATCGTGCATCATGTAGTGGCGTTGATAGCCAAAAGACAAGGGGGTGCATGCACCAATCGGTTTTTTTCCCAATTGCTAAGTGTTATGTGCCTTATGTCCAAGGCTTGATGCAAAACTACAATTGAGCCGGGGGTCTCACTGTAAGCAGTCTCTCTATCCTACGGGGTAGAGGTAAGGCTGTCTACATCTTACCCTTCTCAGACCCTACCTTAGCTTTGCTAATAGTGGGATTTACTGAGTATGATGATGAAGAAAAGGATATTGTATTTAAAAAAATGGAGAAGGCTGGGAATCGAGTATTGTTCTGAAAAATACTTAACTATTAGGCACACTTTCTAGTATTTAATGCTTAAGAAAAAATAAGTGTTAAAATTATTAATTCAAATATCAAACATATTTCATTGTTTTGTACATACTTCTTTTTTTTTTTTTTTTTTGGTACGTTCTTGTTTTTTGGTCATTTCTGCTAACTGCTTTGGGCTCCTGCTAATAGGCTTATGGATTTTGGGCTTTTGCTTTTTTAGCTGATGTTTTCCTCTAGACATCTCACCTTCATGTTTTTCTTTTATCATTCATAGTGTTGTTTGGCAAACATTCTATTTTACTCGGTGGCGGACCTAAAAGGCTATTTTCTAATGGTGTAAATGAGGGCTTCAACCAAACTGTCAAGGGGTGCGAGCGTGATTTTTGTCTATAAAATACACTAAAAAAATTTGTTCAACGGGTGCGCTCGCCCACCCACCACAACACCTAAGTCCGCTGCTGACTTTACTTAAGTTTCTTTTAAATAAACTCGTCAAGCAGTTAGTTTTTCTAATATGGTATCAGAGCTATAAGCTCTATTCATTGTTATTTCGTGTTTGCTTGATCGTTCAGTTTTTCTGGGCCTAATTAGTCTCGTTGCTGATTTAAATTAACGATTGTTTGTTCTACGCTGCTCATCATCCATTGTGCATCACTAGTAATTATCTGTTGATATTTCGTGAAGTCTAGGACACGATATTATTCTGGTTAGAATTTGTTGTTCGAAATTGGTGCCCGTTTGTAAAATGTTTCCACTGCTGTGATTTCTCCTGTTTGATTAAGGGACCGATGGTTTGGTTAGTTTTTTTAAGGAAAAAAACGTTATGTTGTGTGGCGTTCTCATCTTGTTTTTAATTTTATTTTGGACTCATAATTTTGAAGGAATTTAATTTGCTTAATCTGTTTAAGAATAGGGTAGTTTAATTGGGTTCTAATCTGTTCTTATATGGGTTACTTGATTTTAACAATCTCAACTTTCATCTATTGGTCGTGATTAATTCCAAATAAGGAATTGTTTAAACGCATTTTCCACTAATTATAGTTGACATGTATTTTAATTCTTCTGAGAGTTGTGACCAAAAAGATATATGGGAAATGCAGACTATAATACTTAAATTAGTTAAATACTTTACTTCAACAGCATCTCACATAAAACAAGCTAGACTTTCTCACGTTAACCTTCAACCCGGAGCAAAGATAAAAACATCTAAGTAACTTGGTGATGTTTTTGACCATTCACCCATCATGATACGCATAAAGAAGATGAGTCAACATCGGCCCTTCATTCGGAAGTATAATACCTCTAAACGCCCCCATACTGGAGAAAGCCTCCACCATAATAAAAAGAAATGGGGAAATCGGGTCACCTTGACGCATACCTTTGAAGCACCAAAATTCAAACGTAGGCGAGCCATTTATGAATACTGAGGATCTAGCAGTGGAGAGGATACCCCAATGATCCATTTAACACCCTCCCAATGTTGTTTCCTTGGGTTACTAATAAATCTAGTAACAACACTTACCGCATATCAAATGTTAGGCCGAGTGCAAACCACAAGTACATAAGATTGCCTAATGTATTTGCTCAAAATCTTCATCAGTTAATGGTGAATCTCTGCCTGACAATTTAAAATGCATAGTCAAAGGTGTTTGGACATTGTTCTATGAAGAAATTCTTTAGCACCTTTTTCACATATGGAATTTCAAAACCCCAGACTCCCTATCTCTGTGAACTTCCATGCCCAAAATTTTCTTAATTCCTTCATGTCAAACTCACACATTAACAATTTCTTTGTAGCTACAATATGTGCCTTGTCTTCACATGCTAAATATATAGCATGTCATTAACATACATAGGTAAGTAACCATACTCCTAGTCATTGTACTCTTTATAATAGACACAATAGTCATCAAACCATACAGTGATTTTTTTTTTTCAAAATACATACCTTATCACTTTGCCTCAAATCCAAGTGGTTGTCTCATGTAAATGTCTTCTTCAAGGTTACTATCTAAGAAGGTTGTCTTCACATGAAGTTAGCTGTTCAAGTTCAAAATTATGTGTTACAGTCAAGGACAATATTATAACTCTTATAGAAGTATGTTTTGTTGGGAAACAAGCGGTCTCAAAGATTCCCAACAACCCTCCCAAAGCTAACAATAGAGAAATATATCTGAACACAAGAATATACGTGGAAACTCCAAAACCGGAGAAAAACCCATGGCCTCCAGAGAGAAAGATCCACTATGCGACAAATTTTTACAATCACACAGACTAATCTCTCAAGCCTCCCCCCGCCCAATTACAACCACACTCTCCAAAGTGTTTAACTAAAAACTTTCTACACTCTAAGACAAGAGAACTAGAAAAGAAAGAAGGAACCAAACACTTCAAGTGTATTTTTGGTTGGGGCACTTTGAAACCAAAGCCTTGGACTCCTTTTATAAGCTTGGAGTCCTCCCAAGCTTTCCTCCTTGTACCGATGTGGGATGGGCACATTTTTCATATAGCCAAAAAATCCTAACATGTTTATCCATTAGGATATCCCAAAGGAATACATACACCTTTGTGTCTTGGCTCTAACTTGCCCTGGTTTATATGCCACAGTCCCAGACATCTTAAATGTCCAAGCCAATTTCTCAAGGGAGTTTTCATATCTATGGATGATGATGCTGTAGACAAAGCTTAAGCCCAAAAATTCTTTGTTAAGAAGTTTTCTATTCATCCTTTTACTGTCCCATTTTGTTTCAATTAAACTAGAATTAAGCACCCCGCGTTGCGGCGGGGGCATAAAATTATGCCAAATAACATCAATGCCACACCACTGGTAGCGGCACCAACACTGAAGTTGCGGCGTGTTAATGCGAAGAAATAAGACTGAAACATATAACTTATAAAAATAACTATGTCGATTTAGGACCCATGCATTGCGACAAACTTGTTAAATGGAAAAAATAGACGTAAAAACGTTCAACCACACACACACGTTGCGACGTGTTAACTCGCAAAATAACGTAGAAAATAATAACTAAGTCGATGTAGGATCCCCCGTTGCGGCGAACTTGCCAAAGGGGAAAAATAGACATGTTGCGACATACCTGTCAAATGTGAAAAATAGACCAAAAACGTTGAACCACACACGCACGTTGCGACGTATTAACTCGCAAATTTTAGAAAGAAACGTAAAACGAAAAACTTGCGAAAGATAAAAGTATGGGGGACCAAAGTTGTAAATAAAAAAGTTTTTTGTTAAATTACAAAAGATGAAAAGTTTTGGGTTAAAAGTAAACAAATTAAGAGGGTTAAAATACAAAAGATGAAAACCTTTGGGTTAAAAGTGTAAAATCACAAAATATTTTTGAAAAAACACCCCATGCTAAGGGTACAACATGACAATGCAACAATGTGTTACTAATTTATATTATGGAAATGCCTGGTTATCCAATGTTGTTTCTAGAAAACTGATCAAACTGGTGATCATAGAACTCTAATCCATTGTCAGTTGTCAAATTTTCCATCTTCTTTTAAGTCCGAGTTTCAACTAATGGCATCCATTCTTTAAACTTATTAAAAGTTTCATCTTTACTTTTCAAGACAAAATTCCAAACTCTTCTTAAACAATATGGCTCCACCTAGAGATGAAACTTTAGCAGGACCCCATAAATCAGCATGAAGCCCTTGTGCACTTATATGCCTCCTTTTGTACCATGGTTGTTAAAAGTCATCGCCTCTTGCGCCTAGGCCCATTTTCAGGCGAGGCGAGGCCTTAAGTCAAGACGATTGCGCTTTAATTCTCCACAGGCGCAGATTCCGGCGCGATTTCTAGATTCCGGACAGTTTCTTGCCAAAGTGTCTAAATTCCGGCAAGATTTCAGCTAGATTTCTACTTTTATTTAACGAAAACTATTTTCCTACAGTAATATTTTAGAACTTTTGGTACTAAATAGATGATATTAAATGTTATACAATAGGTTTGTTTATTTTATTTAAAAAAATAGTATTAATTTTCGAATACATAAAATATTATAATTCTTTTTCATTGTGTGCTTTTTTTATTCTCAGGCCCTCACTTTCTTTGCATTTTGCGCTTAGGCCCTAAGCGTGGCCTATGCTCCTTGAATGCGCCTAGAGCCTTTAATAACTATGTTCTGTGCCATAACATAACATAGCTTCAGAACTAGTGTCTTCTACCACATTAACAGAGTTAGAAACAACATCCCCTTATAAGAAGTAAATGTTGTTTCCTCCCCTAATACTAGTAAAAAACAACAATGGATTCATTTATGATCTTAGCTTTCCCATCCCTTATATTATCATAATATCCATTACTTTCAAAAGTTCCCAATGATATCAAGTTTCTTTCTAATTCAGAAATATACCTTACATTACAAGAGAACTTTAAAGGAATCAAAGTAAACACAAGGAATTCAAAACGAACGATTGATAGGGTCCGGTCGGAGGGTTGAATTGACTAACATCGACCATGGATCTATTTGTGTTTAAGAAATCAACCATAACAAGCACTCATTCATATATATGTATCAATTTGAAACATAACCGAACAATAGTGATTTCACGGTAACGGCGTCAGATTTATCATCTTCAAAACCCTAATACCTCAATCACATTCTTCACTTCTTCTTCACCACATCGACACCTTCCCACCACCGCCCTCCATCATCGTCCTGAACGCCAACGCCACCCACTCCGTCGCCCACATCCGCCTCCATCTCCATCACCACTTCCCCGTCGTTTGGCCTGACCAAAAAGAAGCCCTAGACGGCCCAAACCTGCTCTACGGTGGAGTTTGCGATGATGCAAATGGCAGAGATCGACGGATACTCCGGAGACGTTCATGTGATTTTAGGTAATTTTTATCTTTGTCGAGAGCTCTGTTTCGTGTTTTTTTACTGATTGATTAATTGTTTGCAGTTTTTCATTATTAATTTCCCTCCGAATGAATGAAATTTCAATCCCCGCTCAAAATCTCTATCGCATTCAAATCTTTCCCCAATAGATGTCTAAATTATGCACAATAGATGATGCTTTTCTACCAGAATCGAACCATAAAAAACCCCAAATTCACCGTAAAAGGTGATGCTTTTCTAGCGTTTATTGATCGGATTGCACGTGTTTGGATATAACAAAGTGAGTATATATTGTTTGAACCTCGGGTTTGTGAAAATGCTGGTATATTAAATCTAATGACTCATAATATGTTAAATCCTATTTCATGTCCACAAGGTGTTTGTGAAAATGCCACAATCATAATATAGTTGTTTGTTATTTTGATTAGTTATAACATAATTTGCGCCTCAGACAATGGATCACAACTCCTCTCTGTATAGTTTTTTATGCAATGCCCTTTTCGGTCCTTAGGGTTCCTCACTCAGGCCATGTTTGGATGAGCTTATTTTACTTCCTTATGACTTATTGACTTCTTGGAAAATGAGTTTTGTGAAATGATGTTTGGGTAATAAGGTGATTAGAGTTTTTTAAATGTTTCCCACCAAGTGTTTGATGAAAGTACCCACTGAACTCTGTTAACGGATACTGCTGTGGCAGGAGCATCTAGTGGCATTGGGACCGAAACCGCATGGGTTCTTGCGCTTCGCGGGGTACATGTAATTATGGCGATTAGAAATATGCCAGCTGGAAGAGAGGTTAAAGAAGCAATCTTGAAGCAAAATCCGACTGCCCAAATCGATGCCATGGAGCTGGATGTAAGCTCGATTGCATCGGTAAACAGTTTTGTATTGGATTACAAGTCATCGGGTCTTCCACTTAATATCCTTATGTAAGATAAATCCCGCTGTTTCAGATTATTGAGGTCGTACAATTTAAACAAGAAAACATTATAATTCATATATCAGTGTCATATTTTGTGTTTTCAGCTATAATGCAGGCATTTTGGCGCCACCGTATATGCTTTCGAAAGACAACATGGAGCTGCAATTTGCAACTAATCATTTCGGTAAGGATGTAATGTGAATTTTTCATATTTTCTTGATGTGTATGCTTTAATGCTCTTATGGAATATGTTAACATTCAGTGATTCAGTTATAGCGTCCACTCTTCATTCGAACTCCATCTAATGGTTAACAGATTTAACGTGTGTATGATCACTGGACCAAAAGGTTCACTTGCAGTGCCGCATCAGCACACATGTTAAGCCGTGTATACATAGTCAGCAAATCTGTTAAACTATCAACGAGTCAGATTCAATGGCTACACTTTTAAGGAGTGTGTATACAGTAAATAAACCATTTGAAATTGAACCATAGTCATCTTAAAAATTTAATCATAAAACAAGATTCACTAAAATGTAGTCTTACCACTGTGTATTACACTTCTTAGTCATATCTACTGTTTTATGTATGATCCATACATATAATTGTAATCCTTACTTAGTTTGGTGCCAATCACGTACACTTTGAATAATCTTTTTTTTTATTTATTATTTTACTTGTCTCAGAGCATTGTTAAATCTTTTTTTTTGCAGGCCATTTTCATTGTTCATGGTGGTGGGGGGAAGTAGGGCCGGCAATTTTAGATACGTACACGACATGAACGGCGAACCTACACGAAGTTAACAGGTATCGTGTATGGCCTTAACAGGTAACAGGTACTAAACAGGTAGACACGGAAATACCTGCTAATTTTATGTTGTGTTTTAGAACGTTGTGGAAAATAATAGATTCTTTCGCTTTCAGTCTATCATTTTTTCCCTATCTTGACAAAATGGGTTTGACCAGATTTTTTATTTTGTGTTTTAGAACGTTGTTGGTTTCGTTTTCGATGAATTTTGTTGTGCACGAAGCAAGAAAGCTGAGAGGGTTGAAGAGGAGGTCTATGCTGCTGCCATGTTCGTGTTCGTTTGTTAAGGAAATTAACATGTTCGCGAACTGTTCACGAACGCATACCGAACATAAGTTTATGTTCGTGTTCGTTCGTTAAGGAAATTCAGTGGTCTCGAACACAAACGAACGCAATCAAATAAAAATGAACGCAAACGAACATTTAACTTGAAAACAGAATATGAAAACATTGTTATCCTTAAACATTGGATATAAGTAGTTAAATACAACCATCAAATGATAAATCAAAACACAAGAAGTTTACCACACCACCAAACGATAAATAAAGTTTAACTAGCTTAGACATAACTATACCAAAAAATATCTTAGAATGTCCAAATTTTAGCTAACTTAGAAAAAAATAGGGTTTCAAGTTTTTAATATGTTTAGATAAAAGGTTTATTATTTATTATTTTTTTAATATAATCAAACGAACATATTACCGAACGTTCACGAACGCAGTTGAACGTACGAGACCTGTGTTCGTGTTCGTTCGCTAAGCCAACCGAACGAAATTTTTTGTTCGTGTTCGTTCGTTAAGCTAATCGAACGAACATAAACGAACTTCCCGCCGAACGGTTTATGAACTGTTCGCTGAACGTTCGGTTCGTTTACAGCCCTAAATTAAGGCCTTTAGGTATACTTTAACCTATGTTAACTCCACCTAAGTGTAACATCAATCTTTTTTCCCCATTTCACTTTGCCACACTCCAAGGAAATGGTTTAATCCCATTAACTTCATCTAACCCTATCTTTTAGTGGTTTTGGTCTACAAAAGAAAAGAATAATTAATTCAATATCTTAACATTGGGTTAACATGTTAACACATAACCCATTTAATGTCCTTTAACCTAAGGAGGGAGTGGCTTGCAATGTTAGTTAACATGTCATTGTCATTGTTAACAATCTAAATGTTAGAGTACACCCCATAGCCTAACATCCATGTTTATCTTGTCTATTGTTTGTTTGTTTGCATGATCTCCATGTTAATATTTCCTGCATGTTTCCTTATTCAAGTTCCATTAACTTTCCTTGTATTTAAGCATGGTTTAATTGATGAAAAGATAGAAGAAAATTTAGCAAAGTTTTATTGTCTTATCTCTCTTTAGAGTTTTGGTTAATGGATGGATTAGACCCAAAATGGAAAGTCTATGAGCGGTTATGGCCCCCTAAGCCATACTATATAAAGAAAAGATGAAAACCCTAGCCTTAAAGTAGAGAGAGAAAGTGGGTGAACTCAAGAATCAAAACTAAGGAATATGTGATTTGAAGCATGCAATTGGTTTCTAAACGACCATAGAACATCACTGCATCATACAGATTGAGAAACAGGCACGGATCTAGCCCGAATCAAGTTCTTTTGTTAAAAATGGAGGGTTGGGGTAAAACTTGGGTCTTAGCATAAAATTGGATGTTTACGTGTTATTAAAGCTAAAAACATAGATCTTGCTTCATGGAAGTTAAACAAATGTTTTGGACGTAAAAACTGTTGGAAATTTTGTGAAAATAGCATTTTTCACAAATATAGGAAAATGATATTTTCCTATTTTGGACTAGATATAAATATAATAAAATGAGCGGGTTTTATATATTTATTTGTGGGTTTGTGTTCTATGTCGGAAGGGCTTCGCAACGAACTAAACCAAGTCCAAAACGGAGCTAAGATGAATGAGATATCGATGCTCAAAGTTTGGTGTTTGAAACTTAAATGCTGAAAAAAGTGGGAAAGTGGCACCTTGTCCCACATCGGATGAGAGATGGAACTTAAAGGGGTATTTAAGTGGGAACTCTCCATCCTTATTGTTTCATGGAAGCACTCACTAGTTGATCGTGCGGATTCGCAACCTTTTTCTGTGTATGATTTTACAACCTGTTTTTGGTCCCCGTAAACGGCGCCAAAAACTTGGTGTGTGTACAACCTGCTTTTTATGTTTGAAAAGACTTTGATGTTGTATGTCGTTTTATTCAAAAGCCTTGGTATGTAAAAAGCTTGATGTAAGGTTGTTTATTCAAATGCTCAAAAGTGGGATATGCTTTGGCCTAATAGGTATAGGTACTCTCATTGGGATGGTCCCCAGGTAGGCAACGGGTCCTTTTGGATTTATGCGAATGCCAGCCTAGACAGGAGTTCCCAATTTAACGGCACTTAACCCTTCCAGTTACTACATATCCGAGCATATGATATTTCTTTTTATTTTCAAAACAAGTTTTAAATGGAATTGCTACTAAACCACACACAATCGGCAAGTGCACCGGTCGCGGTGTAGTGTAGATGGCAAGACCGGATATCAATCCGTGGACACTATATACAAACTTTAGATAATAAACCTTTATCGAATATAAAGTTGAAATTTAACAGTTTTGTTTAAATTGATTTTTGATTTTTAAATAATACAAAACAATAAAAGTAAAACAAATAAATAAACAAACACACAATGTAATAAATACAGACAAAGTAAAACAATCACATAAACAGAGTTTTACAAATAATAAACGGACTACCTGGGTTTAGAATCCCTAGAATCATGCAATGCTAATTTGACAATAATAACAGTTAAGTATCTTTATCAATTGATTAATCCCCCGTTAGAGATGCAACTTAAACAAAAGATTAAGACTAAATGTGAAGTGCTAGAACGAACCGGCTCGAGCTATCGATACCAAATCCTACGTGAATCCAACCGTTGGAACCTCAGAAACTAAGTTGTGAGACGATCTTTTAAACACGCAAAGCAGAAGTATTATTAAAACATTGAAATCCTAGGAAACCTTAGACGCGAAAAAGTAAATGAATTCGAGTTATCGATTACCCAATTTACCCAACAACGGCTAGCTAATAACCTAGCATACCTGGAACTATTTCTAATTACCAAGTAAGTTTGCATCTTTAATTGGTTTGATTTTAACACTTGATTATCTTGTTAATCGAAAGTTAATGTTTTTATCGAAAAGACAAGGCCCGAACTGATATTCAAAAGATTAACAATTCAGATTGAAATAGTAATATGGTTTAGAGTTACTAATTTCAATAACCAAGTTGTACACAATTAAAGGACAGAATAAAGACAAGTTTAACAATACATCATGTAAATCACACCAAATAACTGAAATTATATCAAACAAGCATTACAATTATCTAGTTCATCATAACCCAGGTATTATACAAGTTTAACTACACATATTAAACAATAACACACTTATAACAAGCATAACAACTACTGAAAACATAATAACAACACTTACTAGAACGGAAATTACAACGTTTAACCGACTCGGGTCGATTAGGACTAGAACCGAACGCCTCTAAACTTCCTGAGAGCTCCGTGGTACTTCCGTGACACTTCCAGCTACCTAAAGTCACCTGATAGCAGGTTTTTACGTGTGTTTTCCGAGCTTGAAAGGTGTATTTTCAAGTTACAAGTGAAGGGCTATTTATAGGTGAAAATTTGAGCTTCTGGACACCCCCTACGCACCGTAGGCCATATTTGTGCTACGCATCGTAGGGCAACCTCAACTAACTTTCCCCAACTGCTCCATTTTCAACCAGAAAGTCATGGCCGACACCACCCCCTGCGCATCGTAGGGGTTTTATGGCTACGATGCGCAGGCCTTCTCCAAAAAAAAATTTCATTTTTGGATTCCTCTCGTCGAGCTACCCCAAAAGCATATATTAGGGAGCCCGTAACTCATTTCCTAGCTCCGGATATGTCCAGATGAAGTTCTGACTGTTTCTGCCGCGTATTTTCTTCATTTCTTCTTCGTTTTACGCACCGTTTTCGCCCACGTCTTCGTAATTCAACCCTCTATCATGCCATCTTCTAATATCTTCATTTTCAATCCATTAACATTCCCCATGTATTGTTTCCTTCGTCGATCCTTTACCGTTTTCTCGCATAATCCATAGAATATTCACAGTTTTCTATAATACAACATATAATCAAATAAGTACCAATATCGCGAGAAAATCATATCTAAATAGATTAACTTGTAAGGAATTTGATGTGTAAAATGTGTATAATTTAAGACACATCAAACATCCCCACACTTAACCTTTTGCTTGTCCCTAAGCAAAATCCTAAACAACATGTCAAACTTAAAACAATTAAACAATAACGCACGTTTCGAACAAATTTAAATACGAACTACAAAAATATTTAAACATAGAGGTTTCACAAGACTTACAACGTTCAAAAGGTTGATCAATCAAGAAAATGAAACGAGAAACTGAGAATGCTTAATCAAACTTTTCTTACTTTTAAGTAATTAATTATACAAAAACAATACCACTCACTGAATTCACTCTTCTCTCGGATAATATGTATATAATTTCAAGTGAACTCTCAGAACCAAACTGTGAAGCATGACTACTATAAGCTTGTACGTCAATCAAATCTCTACCTTATTGTTAAAAATTTATACAAAAATAGATGACTGAAGTTGGGTAGGTAAGGGTAAAAGGTGGGTTATTTATTTGGGTGAAAGTGGCTAACAAGAAATTTTACGATAAACCGGAAAAATACATAATAAGAAATACAACAAATTGGTCTTTTGACCATACTTTATTCTATTTATTTTTTTCATTTTTTTCATTTTTTTTTTCATGTTTTTTTTTTCATCAAACAATAATAAACGTTCCGGTTTACAAAGGGTAACAACAAAAGGTAATAGGTACAAAGTGGTGTCTAAAGGAGAAAGGTGAATTTATACAAAGAAAGGATGATCCTAAAGCCTCTTGAGATTTTGTATCAAAATTTAAACCAAAGGTTTTGAAATGTATCAAAACGTACAAGTTCTAAAGTAATGCCATAAGTTGGTAAACACACATGAAACGAAAGTAGTGTTTATTGTATTAAACACTTTTAGGCTCAAATCTTACTGTCATGTGGTAATGTAAGGGTTAAAAGTTTTGTTATTGCATAGTTAATTTACTTTAAAGTTAGAAAAATTTATCTTAAGTATCTCGTAAAAATTTTCACAAAAACTTGATTTAATCAACCTACTATCCCGCAACTTAAAGAAACATATATTTTCAAATTTTGTAAATTCAGCATTTAAATTGTTTTTTGACAGACATTTTTGCAAAATGTTCAAGTTTTATATGCGTTTAAAGGATCGGGACAAGTAGAGCATTTTTTTATGTATATACTAAATATTATACAAAATCCCTCATCCCCACACTTGAAAGACACATTGTCCTCAATGTGGAAATGAGAAATGGAATTAAACACACTTACAAAAATAAGAAATAAAATACTAAACACAAATTGGAAAGGACTTAGCTGGTTATATGATGTATAAAAGCTTTTGTCCAATCCAGCTTGATCGTATAGCATTTCGGTCGCGATCGGCTTTGACTCTGACTAGCACACTTGGTATAAATCACTTGAAATTGGTTTACAGCTCCGAAATCACCCGAATGGAGATTGAGTACGGGTGGTACGATCCAAACCTGCATACACAAAAACAAGCAACAACCCAAGCAGTACTGACTCGATACAAAACAAACGACTTAAAAACCCAAATATTTACAAAACCTCCCCACACTTGAATTTAATCAGGAGGTTTTTCTTTTATCTGGACCTTATCCAACCCATTCAATTCCACCCGGACCTCAAAAATATATAAAAATTTAAAGGTGGAATAATATAATATTTTTAAATTTTTAAAAGGGTCAGACCACCAGAATTTAAACTTACATGGCACTAGAGGATGCATGACCTACTCCGGTTTCCAGGTTCTTTCTTTCTTGCCCTCTCCCGTGTTCTTGATTGTGGTGTTGATCCAGCTTCTAGATTTTCTACGGGTCGGCTATCAAACTCCTCAGCCACTTTATCTTTTTCTTCGTTTGGTATTTGTTTGATTTCCATGATCGGCTCACCTTCAAGTAATTTCTCTAAATAGGCAAGATCACCGATTGGGTCAAATTCTTCATTTTCATAAATTGGTAAACCTACCAACTCATCACCAAACTCGTCTTCCCAAGATGGTTCATGATCTTTCACATCCTCCATCTTGTCGAGTGACTTTTCTTCAACTTCTACTACCCCCTCATCATCATCACTCCAAAAGTCATCACACCAATAG
The DNA here is from genome assembly GCA_030545235.1 of Helianthus tuberosus. NCBI lineage: Eukaryota > Viridiplantae > Streptophyta > Magnoliopsida > Asterales > Asteraceae > Helianthus > Helianthus tuberosus. The sequence continues at coordinate 9,664,206 of CM060443.1, forward strand.
TTGGAATTAACGACTTGCTGAACCGGAGGTGGGATTTCAGTGTCCATTTTTGTCTCCGATTTTCTATCTGACAATTCTGGATGACCGGGTAGCTCTTCTTCCATCTCTTCTTTTATTAGTTTCCTATATTCAGCCAGCTTCGCATCTATCTCTGCATCATCACAGGAAAAATCAATTATAAGTTTAACATTTTTCTTTTCCTGCTTTACCTTATTATCTTCACCAATTCCCTCAGCATCCTTCAATGTTGTCTCCATATTGGTTAGCTCTGTGGCATCTACCGACTCGTCATTCATGTCTTGATTTACATCATCCTTGTCTGCCCAATATATCCCCTTTGTATCCGAAGGCATTGACCATCAAAAAGAGTTCGGACAATCTTCAGACTTGTGCGTTCCAGCGCAGTTCCCACAAAATGGATTTCTGATTTGATCATTGTTTTTCATCTTTTCTAACATTTTTTCTTGTACTTCGCAGTTTTGCTTGAGTAAAGATGTTGCCTGAGCGATTAGATCGTCGTTTTTCATCTTTTCTAACATTTGATCGAGTACTTCGCAGTTTTGCTCCATTAATGATGTTGTTTGAGCAATTTGATATTCCACAAGTGTCGGAAAATAAGGTGGGTACCTGCTCTCGTTGCATGGTTGATATGGTGAAGAATAATAGTCTAGATATGGTTGTGGTTGTGAATATAAGTTAGAAGAGTAATCTGTGGAACACTCTGATGAATTTGGATAATATTTGGTATAATGATGTCCTCCACAGATCAAACACATTTTAAAAATAAACAAAACAAACAAACTAATTTTAATCTATGAAAACAAGTAAAAAGAAAATAACTTAATAAACGACTCGGGTAGTTCTCTAAAGTTTGCCAGTGTCCCCGGCAACGGCGCCAAAAAAAACTTGATCGTGCGGATTCGCAACCTTTTTCTGTGTATGATTTTACAACCTGTTTTTGGTCCCCGTAAACGGCGCCAAAAACTTGGTGTGTGTACAACCTGCTTTTTATGTTTGAAAAGACTTTGATGTTGTATGTCGTTTTATTCAAAAGCCTTGGTATGTAAAAAGCTTGATGTAAGGTTGTTTATTCAAATGCTCAAAAGTGGGATATGCTTTGGCCTAATAGGTATAGGTACTCTCATTGGGATGGTCCCCAGGTAGGCAACGGGTCCTTTTGGATTTATGCGAATGCCAGCCTAGACAGGAGTTCCCAATTTAACGGCACTTAACCCTTCCAGTTACTACATATCCGAGCATATGATATTTCTTTTTATTTTCAAAACAAGTTTTAAATGGAATTGCTACTAAACCACACACAATCGGCAAGTGCACCGGTCGCGGTGTAGTGTAGATGGCAAGACCGGATATCAATCCGTGGACACTATATACAAACTTTAGATAATAAACCTTTATCGAATATAAAGTTGAAATTTAACAGTTTTGTTTAAATTGATTTTTGATTTTTAAATAATACAAAACAATAAAAGTAAAACAAATAAATAAACAAACACACAATGTAATAAATACAGACAAAGTAAAACAATCACATAAACAGAGTTTTACAAATAATAAACGGACTACCTGGGTTTAGAATCCCTAGAATCATGCAATGCTAATTTGACAATAATAACAGTTAAGTATCTTTATCAATTGATTAATCCCCCGTTAGAGATGCAACTTAAACAAAAGATTAAGACTAAATGTGAAGTGCTAGAACGAACCGGCTCGAGCTATCGATACCAAATCCTACGTCAAGAAGTCAAGAAGCATTATCACATAATGATATGCAGATCTATAATATGATGAGCAACCTGTGTCGATTAAGGATCGACAGGATTAGAAGCTCCAAAAAGATATATGTACCTATTATAAAGGTCAATTGGAGTGCCTTAGAGGCTCAAAGGTACTGAGGAAGATTAAGCCCAATATGAGGCAGAAAATACTTCCTTTACCTTAACAAATCTCGAGGTTGAGATTTCGTTTAAGGGGGTGAGGATGTAACACCTCGAAAATTCACGTACTATAATGTATTGACATGTGTCATAAGCTTGAACGTGTAAAAGGATACTCTGGAAGGAATAAAGTTGACAATCATGGAAAGAATGTGAATATACGAGTTCTAAATGTCAACAGTGAATAAAAATATTGTACATTAACCCTACATAATGTTTATAGCATCAAACGAATAAATCATGGATCATGCGAAGCTAAAAGTGAGACATTACAAACTACAGGGGTTAAATGTGTCAACATGTTTAAGTTATACCTCTGAGTGACCTTTTGACACACCCGAAGCTTTGTAACTATTAATTATGCTCACTAGAATGCACGATATAAATTTCGTAAAGTTTCGTTATCGTATGAGAAAGTTATGATCAAATTCGTGTACGAGGGGTTAAAGCGTCAACGTTGAAAGTTAGGACTTTTCGGGTAACAATTAAGTTAACCGGGGACTTAACAAAGTGAGTATATGTCTCGAAGCCCTTATACGTCAATTACGAGGGCTCAAAATGCAAGAAAATAAGGTCTAATCAAAGTTTGAAGAGCCAAGGACCAAAACTGCAATTTATAAAAATTTTGTTGGAGGATACCATAGGCTCGCGTAGCGCGAGCCCTCACCCTCTTGCAGTCGCGCTACGCGACTGCCTCAGCTGGACAGCTTTTTGATTTTGTTTGATCTTTGTCTGCCATAGCCTTGTGTCCACCATTTAAACGACTTGCCTCTTCAAGCTTGGCCCCTAAACAACCCCTAAACACTTAGGGACATGTGTTGATGAGTTGTGGATGGTTGTAGACTTGTGTGTCAACTTCTTGTGGTGTTTAAATCACTATATAAAGACCAAGAGTTGCAACCAAGTTCCTCACACCTTCATTTGCACTTCTGATCATTCTTGGAGCTCCCAAGCAGGCTCAAGTCTTCACAATTCGTGCATAGGACTCTTGTAAGTATACTTGACCTTTCTAAATTAAGTTCTAGCTTAGTTATAGCTTAAAAGTCAAACCGTCGTAATTAACGGTTGACTTAAGGATTAATCACTAATGGTCCAGTGATTAGTCGAATCAAAAGTAGTTATAAGTAGGTAATTATGTGGGTAATAAACCCTTAAAAGGGTTCCCCTGATTCCCACTCTAACTAGGTCTAATGTCGGGTCAAACTTGTTAAGAAAAAGTCAACAGGATACTTAAATTGCAATTTATGCATAATTAGCAATGTAGAACACATACAACCTGTTTGATCATTAATATAACTTGGTAATTAGTGTAAGAACATGTCTAAACATGTTCAACCCGACAATTTCCTGTTTAGACCCGGTTCGGAACCGGAAGTCGCATAGTTTGACTTTTACTTTGACTTTCAGTTCTGACCCGTTGTGGTATGTTTTAGAAATACCTTAGAGCTTCATTTGGACCAGGTTACATGCTAGTATAACCCTCTGTGATTATACACCATGGTTCATTAATTAACCAACTAATAAGCATGATTCCGTTAATTACCCATATGTTGACCATTATGCCCTTTACACCTTAAAACGTGATTTATGAAAATGTAAAAGTGTAGAAACCTTAGTTACTGATATATAAACTTGTATACGAAGTTTGACATCAGTTTGAGGTGTAGATTGAGAGTTATGCGCGTTAGCGTAAATTGAAGGCTTTATGTTAATTAAACGGCGTAATTAGCATATAGCCTAGTTAAGCCTACTTTTTGATATCAAAATTATTACCCACTGATGTAATATATTATTTTGGGATTTTTAAAGATTTTTAATTAATTTTAGGCTGAGCATAACTTATAGTCGTAGGCTTAATCCGGTAATTGTCGGTTTTGCCCTTACGGGCTATAAAATGAGTTTTACATATCTAAACGACTCCAAACCTTTTTCTACTGATTACATATGATAAATAAATTATTTTAAGCCTTCTGAAATAATAAAAATATCAGCTTTATGTATCAAACCCGTAAATGGCTTCTAATCGCCTTATTAAGCGTTTTTAGCGCATAGTATGTACTAAGACTATTTTTAAACATACAAGGGTGATACCTACTGATATTTTAGGTAAATTATGATATTTTAACAGTAAGCAAAAGTTGTTTAACTCAGACTTCAGTTTTGAGCTTTACGACTTATGTGAAATTACCAAAATGCCCCTACGGTGCATAGTTTGGTTATAATTGGTAAATTCACATATATACTTTATCCTACTGTTATAACTTACCAAAATAAGTATTTTTGCTGATTATATCAGACCTGTAACTCAGGTAAATACTTAAACACTTTTATAACCTTTTAAATGACCAAACTACCCCTACGGGGCCTAGTTTGTGTTTAAATACGTTTCGGGCATAATGAAAGACATCTTACTGATGTCACAACATATTTGAGGCATAATTAACTTAGGAAACCTGTATATGGCTCTCATGAATACCCGTCACGCTTATTACGCGTACGGTTCGGTTTATGTAACAAGTTTACATAAATTAGCCGAAACGGGTCAAACCTTATCGGTTTTATCTCAAAATTCAGAGTGTGTATGAAATACCCATATTATACAAGTCTTCAAACTTGTCGGGCCTAAAACACATTCTATTCCGGTCTTCGCTTAATCATGCGTTTGAACCGTATATTCCCTTAAGACTAACCAGTCTAAGCTTAGGCTAAATTAAAGACCCGTTAGCATTCTAATTGGTTATTTATACCATCATTCCAGACTAGAGCATTCCGGTAAATGGTACCTACGCTTACTTAAGTGAATACGGCTGAGTTATTAGATTCTTGCTATTTAAGACAGGAGCTAGCTCAGGTAAATACTCTTAACTTATTTTCCCTATACGGGCTTGGAATACGGTATTATAATACCGCTTGGTCGGGTATTGAATATTTAATCTTATTATGGTTAAATTATTGAGGTAACCCGGTTTAATCTGTATTGTTTGAAATAAAGACCTTTAGGGGTTAATGACCATGTCCCGGATATCCTTGACATCATTGTATTATAAAATGGCCACGTCTTAAGCACGGGGTGTAGGCATACACCTGACAGTTGCTTAAGTAATAACGGTATCTCACTCTCTTGTGGGCCTATACTTGTGGCGTGTCTGTTAATCTGACTCGGTTTCTACATCGGGCCCTGAACGTACAACGAACATGTAAATCTGTATACAAGGTTATAAATATAATTGTTCCAAGTTAAAAAGATTAATTTTGCCTCTGAGCATTTTAATCAAATTATAAAAGATATTTTGTGCCGCGTGCATTCAAATCAATTTTTTTAAACTCTTTTCAAATGAGTCGGTTGAGTGTATTTACCAGTGAAAACTGACGGATTTTCCAAAAAGGTTAAGTGACAGGTACTGAACGTAATTGGCTGGAAGCTCAGGGCGCTACTAAGGAATCTTGCAAGTTCTAGGCGTCTAAAGTCTGTTGAACAAATGATATGTTTTATGATCCGCCTGTGGATCCTTTACTTTCCGTTGTAATACTGGATATTACTTTATATTCGGAATGTAATAATATTTATCTTTTGCTTCCGCTGTGCATATTATATATTGTGTTGTTTGACTATTATGTTGCCAACCACGTCACGATACTCCCCACCGGGCCCACCGGTGACACGTGGAAAGTCGGGGTGTGACATGTTGGTATCAGAGCCAACACTGAGCGAATTAAATGCTAACTTTCGTGTTTAATCTCAGTCACACAATTGCACATTCTTGAGTCTAGACAAGAACATAAGACAAATTCCAATTTGTTTCCTTGTCTTTTAATTACTTCCTTGATTATTTTTCTGATTAGCCTTTGCATGGGCAAGTCATTTTTATTAGAAGTCCCGTTTAGGACAACCATATACTTGTTTAAATTTTTAAAGGAACGATAATGTTTAAATTATCATTCCTATATTATAAGATCTACCATTATAATAAAATGGCAAAATCTAAAAAGGACAAGACCTAGCCACGTGTCATTTTAAGACCGGGCCAAGATGGTAGTTCCATAATTAGATTCAGATCCATATTTAACACCTCAATTTAGGATTGTTCTGCGTTAAATATTAATAAGAATCTTAAGAGTGAAACCTAGCCTTCGGGTCATTTTAAGGCCGGGCCATGATGGTAAGACCTGTTTAAAAGATTCGAATCCCTGTTAACATCTGTAAATATGCTAACACTCCTGGCAGACGTGATTCGTTAAAATCACACACGTCATTTTTATATATGGATTCTTTAAAAGATCCCTAACCCAACTTAATGATCTCTGAATCATGGGTTTAGATCATCAATTAAGATGATCATATTTTGACCATACATTGGTAAAATAATGCCTACGGGCCTTGCTCATTTCTACATGAGCCAAAAGACACTGGTAGCTATGACTCCCTGTCTGAGAAAGGTGATGAACTATGATTCAGACCTTAAAGCCTCGATTCTCTGAAATCATGGCTTATATCATCCTATAAGATGATCATATTATAAACATCCCTTAGAAGGGAAATGCCTATGGGCTATAGTTAATGTCCTCTGAGACTAAAGACAGTGGTAGCCTACAACTCCCTGTCAAGAAAAGGTAATGAACTTTGATTCAAACCTTAATGCCTCAATTCTCTGAAATCGTGGCTTATAAATTAAACTTGTCTACGCGACTAGGTCATTTGTGCTATTATTAAAACCTTAATGCCTTGATTCTCTGAAGTCATGGCTTGTAAATTTAAAACTGTCCATGTGACTAGGCCTTTGCGCCACTTTAATATCCTTAATGTTTTATAACTAGGATAAATTATAATAAAAATGCTAAATAAATGTAACTAACAAATTAACCAATATGGTTTATATTACCATGGTTAATAAATCGTTTAAAACGATAAAACTGTAAAAGCTTCCGTATAAACCTTGCCCTTGTTTGATTTTTATGTAGCATTTAAAGCTACATGGCTAGGTCAAAGGAAGAGAACAGTCACCCTCTGGAAAACCGCGATGATGAAAGGATTAATATAACCAGAGGAGAGCTTCGTACATTGATTGATTCAGCTGTATCTAAAGCTGTAGAGGAGCAATTTAGGGAGTATAGTGAGACTAATAGTAAAGCCTCATCTGTACCCCACTCTAAGTCTGACCCTAAGACTTATTCGGAGGCTCACAGCAAGCCACCGCCCGCTAAGAAAGAAGAACCAAAGAAGGATGATGATCGACATTCATCTGGTCAACACAGTGTTCCATCCAAAAGGATAGTGTTCGGTAATGAACCGCATACCAAGTCCTGTACCTATAAATACTTTGTTTCCTGCAAACCTTGGGACTTCACTGGGGAGAAAGGAGCAATCGATTGTATGACCTGGTTGGATGAAATGGACACAGTTATCGATATCAGCGGTTGTGCTGAGAAGGATGTAGTGAAGTATGTATCCCAATCGTTCAAGGGAGAGGCACTAGCATGGTGGAAGGCTCTCATTCAAGCTTCTGGGAAGATCCCACTTTACAACATGTCATGGGAACAGTTTGTTGCTCTCATTATGGAGAACTACTGCCCTCAACACGAGGTCGAAAGAATCGAATCAGATTTCTTATCATTGGTGATGACAAACTTAGATTGTCAAGCATACCTCACCAGTTTCAATACCCTGTCCAGACTGGTTCCTTACCTAGTAACACCAGAACCCAAGAGAATTGCTCGTTTCATCGGGGGTTTAGCCCCAGAAATCAAAGCCAGTGTTAAGGCTTCAAGACCTACTACATTCAGGTCAGCGGCAGATCTGTCGCTATCTCTTACACTCGATGTAGTCAGAAACAAGGTTGCCAAAGCCTCTGAAGATGGAAAGCGTAAAAGGGAGGATGAGAATTCTCATCGCTCCGATAGGAAGAGGAATTCTGAAGATAAGAAGAGTTCCGGGTTTAAGAGAGACAGCCAGCAGTCGGGAGAGAAGAACAGGTGCGAAACCTGTAGGAAATACCATCTTGGGAAATGCAGATTTGAGTCTCAGCCTCTACCGTGTGGAATTTGCAAGTCTAAGGAACATAAAACCCTGGATTGCAAGAAGTTGAAAGATGCAACCTGTTATGGTTGTAACGAGAAGGGGCATATCAAGACCAACTGCCCTAGGAATCAGATGAACGCCTAAGAGTTGGTGCAGAATGATAACTATATAACAAGTACCTTTCCATATCAAGCAGTTTATGCAGAAATTTATTTGATACTGGCACATATGATTCTACAATGAATGATAAATGTTGAGAACTGTTGTCTTCGCCTGATTAAGACTCCGGTCATTAAATGCGAGGTAGAAAGTGACCGATGATACTTTAGAAAATGCTCCAATAAATCCTAGATTGATATTTTATATCTATTGGGAATCGCTCTTTTCTGATACCCTTATGGCAAACTTTCAAGCTATCCAAATTCATCAGTATAATAAAGACAGATGTGACTTTTGATCCCCTATCAAAAAGGTGATGGACTAGGTCCAACCCTTAAATGCCATTGATGGTCTTTTGTGACCTAGGCTAAGTGATATTGATATATTTTTAAAATAACGTTCATTAAGAATGTTAGTGCCTTATTGGCCAGTATAGTTGATGAAACCATGGTTAGTATATGTTAAGGCCATCAGGGTGATGAATAGCAGATGTTGGATTGCAACTAAGTAAATGATTCATCTGGTAATAGGAACTAAATCTCGAGTATGATAAACTCGGATAAGACAACAGTCAATCGCGCCATTGATGATGCGACGCATGCTATTGATACTACAATAGTAAACCGTAGAAAGTCCTAATGTACCCTCCCTCCAGATAAAGTACATCATCATATGAAATTGATATCTCTTTGATCTCTGCTGATTTCGAATACCAAATAGTATGACAAAGGCGCTATATGAGGATTGGTGTATCTTAATATGTTCCATAGATTGCTTCCATGCCTGATCAGTATGGAGGTTTAATGCATGGGACCACAAAGATATCCCAATGATCATATGGTACTAAAGTCAACTAATGGTATTCAAAGAAGATATCTAGAATAGAATTGTCCAAATAAATATTCCCTGATAAAGGAATATGTGGACTCATAACGTACATGTGTCACTTATTAGACACAAGCGTTGATGAGTGAACTGGAGCCTGAGATATGGAAATCTTTGTAACCTCCTTGTACCTTGATTATCTTCTCCTAAGATTACCCTGTTTACCCCTGGGAGGCAGGTAGAGTTAAGTTTAAGATCCCATTTAAGGCTGTGTATTATGAAATCTCCAAGACAGCTAGTACCATTATTGGAAAAATCGAAAACCCTGGTTAGGTAAGTTTTAAGATATGGATTCATATAGCCTAACTCAATATCCTGAGAGTTCGGTATAGTTAACTAGGAAAGACGGTTCATCTTGCTTATGCATTATATACCGCAACCCTATTTAGACAACGATTAAGAATCGCCATCAACTACCCAGGATCGTCGATTTGTTCGACTAACTGTAAAGATTAGCTATTCCTTAAGATTAATTTTGAGCAATGGTTGGAATTACCATCTCACCTTAAGATAAGCTTTTCTACAATAGCTGTTATATAAGTATCAAGGTGGCTCCTTTGGACCTTGTATAAATGAAATATCAAAACATCCGTTGGATGGACGAGACTTTAGAAAGTCCACTTATTAGGATCTAAAGGTTGCATTAAAAACAACAAATAAGATCATGCAAATTCATAATCACCTGTAAGATGCCAGTATTTGGCAGAAAATCAAGAAGTAATGGAAATAACAAACCTCCTAAATTCTTGTTAAGGATGAGGTTCAGCAAAGAGATCACCCAGGAAGGGTGTGCCAAATTTGTTAAAATTATCAGGCTAGTTAAGCTCTGAATATATAGAATCATTCGAAGGAAATCGAATGTATCAAAATCAAGCAGCTCATAAGCTAAAACCTATTTAAGGAGCTTAGCGGAGCTCGCAATACATTACACACAAGTGACTGAAGGGTGTTTCGCCAATAAGTCAAGAAGCATTATCACATAATGATATGCAGATCTATAATATGATGAGCAACCTGTGTCGATTAAGGATCGACAGGATTAGAAGCTCCAAAAAGATATATGTACCTATTATAAAGGTCAATTGGAGTGCCTTAGAGGCTCAAAGGTACTGAGGAAGATTAAGCCCAATATGAGGCAGAAAATACTTCCTTTACCTTAACAAATCTCGAGGTCGAGATTTCGTTTAAGGGGGTGAGGATGTAACACCTCGAAAATTCACGTCCTATAATGTATTGACACGTGTCATAAGCTTGAACGTGTAAAAGGATACTCTGGAAGGACTAAAGTTGACAATCATGGAAAGAATGTGAATATACGAGTTCTAAATGTCAACAGTGAATAAAAATATTGTACATTAACCCTACATAATGTTTATAGCATCAAACGAATAAATCATGGATCATGCGAAGCTAAAAGTGAGACATTACAAACTACAGGGGTTAAATGTGTCAACATGTTTAAGTTATACCTCTGAGTGACCTTTTGACACACCCGAAGCTTTGTAACTATTAATTATGCTCACTAGAATGCACGATATAAATTTCGTAAAGTTTCGTTATCGTATGAGAAAGTTATGATCAAATTCGTGTATGAGGGGTTAAAGCGTCAACGTTGAAAGTTAGGACTTTTCGGGTAACAATTAAGTTAACCGGGGACTTAACAAAGTGAGTATATGTCTCGAAGCCCTTATACGTCAATTACGAGGGCTCAAAATGCAAGAAAATAAGGTCTAATCAAAGTTTGAAGAGCCAAGGACCAAAACTGCAATTTATAAAAATTTTGTTGGAGGATACCATAGGCTCGCGTAGCGCGAGCCCTCACCCTCTTGCAGTCGCGCTACGCGACTGCCTCAGCTGGACAGCTTTTTGATTTTGTTTTATCTTTGTCTGCCATAGCCTTGTGTCCACCATTTAAACGACTTGCCTCTTCAAGCTTGGCCCCTAAACAACCCCTAAACACTTAGGGACATGTGTTGATGAGTTGTGGATGGTTGTAGACTTGTGTGTCAACTTCTTGTGGTGTTTAAATCACTATATAAAGACCAAGAGTTGCAACCAAGTTCCTCACACCTTCATTTGCACTTCTGATCATTCTTGGAGCTCCCAAGCAGGCTCAAGTCTTCACAATTCGTGCATAGGACTCTTGTAAGTATACTTGACCTTTCTAAATTAAGTTCTAGCTTAGTTATAGCTTAAAAGTCAAACCGTCGTAATTAACGGTTGACTTAAGGATTAATCACTAATGGTCCAGTGATTAGTCGAATCAAAAGTAGTTATAAGTAGGTAATTATGTGGGTAATAAACCCTTAAAAGGGTTCCCCTGATTCCCACTCTAACTAGGTCTAATGTCGGGTCAAACTTGTTAAGAAAAAGTCAACAGGATACTTAAATTGCAATTTATGCATAATTAGCAATGTAGAACACATACAACCTGTTTGATCATTAATATAACTTGGTAATTAGTGTAAGAACATGTCTAAACATGTTCAACCCGATAATTTCCTGTTTAGACCCGGTTCGGAACCGGAAGTCGCATAGTTTGACTTTTACTTTCACTTTCAGTTCTGACCCGTTGTGGTATGTTTTAGAAATACCTTAGAGCTTCATTTGGACCAGGTTACATGCTAGTATAACCCTCTGTGATTATACACCATGGTTCATTAGTTAACCAATTAATAAGCATGATTCCGTTAATTACCCATATGTTGACCATTATGCCCTTTACACCTTAAAATATGATTTATGGAAATGTAAAAGTGTAGAAACCTTAGTTACTGATATATAAACTTGTATACGAAGTTTGACATCAGTTTGAGGTGTAGATTGAGAGTTATGCGCGTTAGCGTAAATTGAAGGCTTTATGTTAATTAAACGGCGTAATTAGCATATAGCCTAGTTAAGCCTACTTTTTGATATCAAAATTATTACCCACTGATGTAATATATTATTTTGGGATTTTTAAAGATTTTTAATTAATTTTAGGCTGAGCATAACTTATAGTCGTAGGCTTAATCCGGTAATTGTCGGTTTTGCCCTTACGGGCTATAAAATGAGTTTTACATATCTAAACGACTCCAAACCTTTTTCTACTGATTACATATGATAAATAAATTATTTTAAGCCTTCTGAAATAATAAAAATATCAGCTTTATGTATCAAACCCGTAAATGGCTTCTAATCGCCTTATTAAGCGTTTTTAGCGCATAGTATGTACTAAGACTATTTTTAAACATACAAGGGTGATACCTACTGATATTTTAGGTAAATTATGATATTTTAACAGTAAGCAAAAGTTGTTTAACTCAGACTTCAGTTTTGAGCTTTACGACTTATGTGAAATTACCAAAATGCCCCTACGGTGCATAGTTTGGTTATAATTGGTAAATTCACATATATACTTTATCCTACTGTTATAACTTACCAAAATAAGTATTTTTGCTGATTATATCAGACCTGTAACTCAGGTAAATACTTAAACACTTTTATAACCTTTTAAATGACCAAACTACCCCTACGGGGCCTAGTTTGTGTTTAAATACGTTTCGGGCATAATGAAAGACATCTTACTGATGTCACAACATATTTGAGGCATAATTAATTTAGGAAACCTGTATATGGCTCTCATGAATACCCGTCACGCTTATTACGCGTACGGTTCGGTTTATGTAACAAGTTTACATAAATTAGCCGAAACGGGTCAAACCTTATCGGTTTTATCTCAAAATTCAGAGTGTGTATGAAATACCCATATTATACAAGTCTTCAAACTTTTCGGGTCTAAAACACATTCTATTCCGGTCTTCGCTTAATCATGCGTTTGAACCGTATATTCCCTTAAGACTAACCGGTCTAAGCTTAGGCTAAATTAAAGACCCGTTAGCATTCTAATTGGTTATTTATACCATCATTCCAGACTAGAGCATTCCGGTAAATGGTACCTACGCTTACTTAAGTGAATACGGCTGAGTTATTAGATTCTTGCTATTTAAGACAGGAGCTAGCTCAGGTAAATACTCTTAACTTATTTTCCCTATACGGGCTTGGAATATGGTATTATAATACCGCTTGGTCGGGTATTGAATATTTAATCTTATTATGGTTAAATTATTGAGGTAACCCGGTTTAATCTGTATTGTTTGAAATAAAGACCTTTAGGGGTTAATGACCATGTCCCGGATATCCTTGACATCATTGTATTATAAAATGGCCACGTCTTAAGCACGGGGTGTAGGCATACACCTGACAGTTGCTTAAGTAATAACGGTATCTCACTCTCTTGTGGGCCTATACTTGTGGCGTGTCTGTTAATCTGACTCGGTTTCTACATCGGGCCCTGAACGTACAACGAACATGTAAATCTGTATACAAGGTTATAAATATAATTGTTCCAAGTTAAAAAGATTAATTTTGCCTCTGAGCATTTTAATCAAATTATAAAAGATATTTTGTGCCGCGTGCATTCAAATCAATTTTTTTAAACTCTTTTCAAATGAGTCGGTTGAGTGTATTTACTAGTGAAAACTGACGTATTTTCCAAAAAGGTTAAGTGACAGGTACTGAACGTAATTGGCTGGAAGCTCAGGGCGCTACTAAGGAATCTTGCAAGTTCTAGGCGTCTAAAGTCTGTTGAACAAATGATATGTTTTATGATCCGCCTGTGGATCCTTTACTTTCCGTTGTAATAGTGGATATTACTTTATATTCGGAATGTAATAATATTTATCTTTTGCTTCCGCTGTGCATATTATATATTGTGTTGTTTGACTATTATGTTGCCAACCACGTCACGATACTCCCCACCGGGCCCACCGGTGACACGTGGAAAGTCGGGGTGTGACACATCCACATCCTAGTTCAGATGCACAAAACAAGTGAGTATGTGTTATGCAAGTACTTAATGCAAGGGTTCAGGATGTATATGTACCCATAACAACATTTTTCTCAATCAGGGTCTGGAACACAGGGTCTTCAGAAAGGCTCTATTTAGGATTTGCATAAAAATATAAATTGAATCAAATAAAAAAAATCTTACTTGATATAGCAGTTGTCAGATCCAAATCTTCGCTTATTGTACACAGCTCCCTGTATTTTTCCACCATACCAATTCAACTAATATCATAAAAAAACGAAGAAAACTCTATCAAAAGTAAATCGAGCAAACCTTTCTTTCTTCGATTGGCTTAGCAGCCGGTGTGGTGAAATTGCTACCACTGACAACCTCATCTCATCGAGTAATAACGCGTGTAAAGACAATAATACCCAGAACGAAACCTGAAGCATAAAAGGATCAGATCTAAACCAAAATTTCACAAAAATAATCAGCAACAACATCAACTTATCAGATGACTGCATTCGAGCACTCCCCCTTCTAGCGATGGACTGCATACGGCTTCAATCTTGGAAGATTCTTCTCCATCAGCGCCAAATTTGGTTGAATCGGCTGTGAATCCCTCAAATCTAGAAGTAATCCATGGTTAGGTTGGCGTGAGAAGGGAAAGACAACCAGAGATGAGGAAGAAAAAGGAACGAAGATAGATTGAAAGATTGATTTAGGGTTTCTGAATTGTACGACAGAAGGAAGAACACAGAGGCTACCTTCTCTCTCATCTCTTCAAATGAAAAATGAAAAGGAGGTGTATGGAGAATTGGGTATGAGCGGGAGTTCAAAATGAATGCAAATTTTGGACGGTGCAGATCACCATTTGTGTGGTGTACTTCTATAAAAATGAACGGTGCAGATCGCAATCCGTGTGATATCTCAAGTGCAATCCGTGTGATGTGTTTCTTTGAAGGGCAAAATTGGAATTGTAAATTATATTGTGCTTTAGAGGGTTGTACAGCATGCTTTAGGGGTGTTTTAAGGAAATTTTTTTGGACTTTAAGAAGTCCTTCTAATATGTATTATAAAGTAGTATAGATATATATATATATATATATATATATATATATATATATATATATATATTCAAAATCAATGATCTTGAAGTCGTTTATTTGGATTTTCTTGGAAAATTTACCAAATCCAAATAAAATACAATAAATGATGTAGTTTATAGACATGTATTTTAATACTAGTTTAAGATCTCGTGTGTTACCCCGTGCTGTATAAAGAAAATATTTCTTATAAATTTATTGATTTAATAAATTACACATAGATGTAGATGCTACTATACTCACAATTGGTTCCCGTATTACGATTAATAACATATTTTAACACTCCCACCCTTCAACACGAAGTGGCTTCTCATTAACAAATAAATACAAAAAAAATCACAGGTTGTTTTATATAATATATTTTATTTTATATAGTACATAATATAATTCATTTTATAATAGTAGGAAATGACGCATTAAATATGAAAAAGGTTAAATTGCAATATACAAGTTTTTTTTGTTCTTTATTTATGTTGTATGTGACATTTGAAGTCTTGAACTTAAGACCTTAAAATCTAAGTGTATCTAAAGGTTTTTATCTTTGTCAATGGGCCATTAACCTCATTGGTAATTACAATATATAAGTAACAAACATATAAGCAATCTATAAATCTCTAAATACCTCTTTATACCCCACATTTGTATCTTATTTATAACATTTTCATATTTAGCTAATGTTAGTAACTTGACTTTATGTCTTCTTTTTATTCTTGATAGTGTCATATACAACTGCCCTTGAGCAAAAATCAATTCTTTTAATTACAAACCAACCTTTGTAGTGATTGTGTTTGACTTTTATTAATAATCATTTGCTAAACATCAAATTGATGTTTATTTATAAGTATGCAAACATTTTAAATATGGAATTGATTTTCAGTTATCATTTAAGATTTCATTAAAAAATAATAATAACAGTACACAAAAGGTAATAATTATTATATTGATTTATTTAAACAAAAAATAAGGCAATTTAAACTATTACCATTCTTGAACATAATCAAAAACTTTAATTATTTTATAATTTGAATGCGTAAAATATATATCATAATATTTAGAAGTCAACTATAATTTTATATCAATTACAATTAAAGATTATATTTTAAAAGGTTATTGTATTTATTAAGTGTTTTAGGAATGACGACTTAAAATAGGAAACTAAATATTAAAACAGTTATAACGAAATTACATTTACAATTTAGTTACAGAAAGAACTTTATATAAAGGAGAATACAATCTCGAAATTAAAGTAAAAATCTCATAAATATAAAAAATGATTTGGTTAATCTTAAAAAGGAATGTAACTAAAATTGCAATGATACATCAAAATAATCAAAAGCATTTTTAATTATTAAAAAAAAACGTAATGATTAAAATTTATTATAGAAAGTTTGGTAAAAGAAAATAAATTTATATAATCTTGAATAACCTATTGACAATTATATGGTGTATTGAAAGAATATTTTTAAATGTCAATAAATCAAATGATATAAGTGAACCTTTAAAATAGCATCTAAGTTTTCATTAGAAATTTTAAAGTAATTAAATATTGAAAAATTTAATGGATCAACAAATACATAGTTAAAAATCGGTGTAAATAGCTAATCATATGCAAAGATTCTGCTAATAATTTTTTAATGAAGAAAATATTGTTACAAATATAACAAAGGAAAGTGCATATACCTTAAAAAGAAGACACATCCCTAATATCTTTTGCAGGTAATTTTGTACACATTAATGAAGAAAATAATATTACAAACCCTTAATATTCTTGAAAACTATAATGTCAAGATTGATTCTTATGGTCATTGTCATGGAAACCGTAATGGAAAGGGTAAGCGTGTGAGTTTTGCATAAAGTATAATTTGGTTAGTTCTATAGAAATATAATGAAAGAAAAAAAACACAAACAATGAAGCTAATTAAGATGATTAACACTCATGAAAAAAGATCATTGAACACTCATGTAAAAAACAACCTAATAAAAATATGTATCTATACATAACTACGGATACATGATTTCAGCGATTAACATTCATGAAAAAAGAATCATTATCAATGAACACTCATGTAAGGCAACAACCTAATCTAAATATGTATCTATACATAACTAGAGATACATGATTTCAACATTTGAAGTTCAAATGAATGTCTAGATCCTGGTCAAAACAGGGAATTTATGTTTCAAACAAACAAAATCGGTATTTAACATACCCGTTGCTGGTTGATTTTTTCCAATTCAGATGTAGGGTTATTGGAAAGTGAATATGCAAACGTAATTGTGGTAAGGATATGGAAGAAAGATTAGGGTTTGTGATTTGCAATCACATTCAAAAGGAAATTGTCTGCACAAAAGGAAAGTCTTATTTCTTTAAAATTTGTGAAAAAAGAAGTGGATCAAAGGCCTTGCGTTTTCCCTCCTAAAGCAAAACAATAAGGAGTATAATGATGCCACATGGCAAAAGTGGCTGCTATATGGCCAAAGTTCATTTTGCTTTATTATAATGTATAGATTTACCAAAAACTTTGGTCAACCAAAGCCCATTTTTACACTGTGCAAAAGGAAATTACACAAAAATTCAAGGGATTGATGAAAAGTGCAGACTATAATACTTAATTAGTTATACACAAAAGTTCAAGAGATTGATAGAAAATGCAGACTATAATACTTAATTAGTTAAGTACTCTACTTCAACATCTTAACATCTCACATATAAAATATTAAAATCTACACCACATATTTGATCACCAAAGATTCATTTTTTTTGTCTCCACCTACAAACAGTGTTGTAAAAATCGGTATTAATCGGCGCCTAGGCGCTAGTCAGGCGTTGGCTAATTAATTTTGAGCTAGTTGGACTATTAGTCGGTAGTCGGTCCAAGTCGATCCTTGTCGGTGCAAGGCAGCCCAAATCGGCCCAAGTCAGCCAAATCGTTTCTAATCGGCCCACTCTTTTTTTAGTTTAAATCTGGCCCAACCAAATGTTTTTAACCATTAAATACATAGCCCAAGTTGTTTAGTTTCAATCTGGCTCCAAAAAAACATGTTTCTAACCCATTAAAACATATTCCATGAGGCCATGACTGATATGCTAATGTTTGAATGTTTAAATACTTCAATTGCTATGTTTTAAACGTCGTTGTTTGATTTGAACTATTTTTAAGTATTATATTGATATTAATGTGTGTATTGAATGTTTAAATACTTGATTTGCTATGTTTTAAACTTAGTTGTTTGAATTTTGAACTATTTTTAAGTATTATATTGATATTAATGTACGTGTATATATAAATTTAAAAATTATATATAAAAATATCGATCCGATTAATCCCGATTAATCCTGATTAATCCCGATTAATCCCGATTAATCCCTCGTCAGTACTCCACCGTCCGACTAGCGCCTAGCGATCTCTACAACACTGCCTACAAGAACACAAAAAAACAATCTTTCTTTTATTTCTTTTGGCGATTTTAGCTTTAATCATCATGTTTCACAAACTAAATTGTTGGTAATTTCCAATCTTTGTGTAATCTCGGTTAACACAAGCATTGCACACGCCACGTCATTTGGAGGGCCTCCCATATGCACGCGCCACACAGGTGCGCCATATGGAGTCCACCTTATACGACATATGGGTACATTGATGATGTTACTATGGATAATGACTAGAGAAAGAAAGTCAATGGTACACATGATCAACAGGAATTAACAATGTTAAATAAAGCGACATCATTGAAAACAATGAAATAACAACATATCAAAAGTTGGAAAGTAGAGGCGGATCTACATTGAAGGTTACGGGTTCGCCCAAACCCACTCGGTTTCAAATTATTAGTAGAAATGATAATAGAAAATTCTGAATGAACCCATAAATAAAATTTGTGATGGACCCATTCATGAAATTGTAATATAGCTGAATGGTTAGCGTACTTCCTTACTAGCAAAAGGTCATCGGTTTGACTCCTGTCGGTTATTTTTTACGCTTTTTTTAAGACCCCAAATGCCCCCTTCCCTTTACTTCATGACTTCCAAATCCGAAATCCCTAGACCCTCACTAAAATTCATCCAAAATCCTTCGCGAAACTCGCTGCTCGCACATTGGTTCTGAAACGAGGAGACGATTGGACTTCAATTTCTAACCCTTCTTGAAAGAATGAAAGGTAAACTTATAATATTTTGCAATTTCTTTACTTTCTTTCTTTTTTCTTGATAGGTTTCATTGAATATGTGATGTTAAATCTTAATATGTTGTTGAACTTGAATGATTATGTGAACTTAAATGATTTTGTGAAGATTATTGAACTTGAATGAACGATTTTAAATTGTTGAATTTGAATGATTATGTGAATTTGAATGATTTTGTGAAGATTATTGAACTTGAATGATTTTAAATTGTTGAACTTGGATGATTATGTGAAGATATGAATATGAATTAGACATTTAGTGATGTTGGTTTGTAATTTGTGGAAACTTGAATTCGATATTTAGGTACGAAGAAAATTGACAACTTTTTCCAAAGACGACCATCAAACCTTGAATCGTCATCTTCAAGTAGTAAACTCTCGAAAATAGATTTAAATGATCTTCCATTGGGATCCTTCCGAAAGAAAACCAAACCGTCGAACCGACCATAATTTTACCTGACCCAAACCGTCGAACCGACTCGATTTTTTTTACATTTGGTCCTATGACATTAGAGTATCTAAAAACAATGAACCCACTGGAAAAAAATCCTGGATCCGCCATTGTTGGAAAGCACACGAAAATTTTGAAATAACAAGAAAGAAGATTCAAAAATGGTATCAACAAATTGAAATTAATCATTTTATGATCTCTAATTTGAGTATAGTATTTCTATAGTGTTTTTTATTATTTAAAAAATTAACATGTTATACGATTATTAGTGTTTGTGTCCGCCGCCTTAGGGCTTTCTAGTTAGGGCTGTTCATGAGCCGAGCCGAGCCAGGACAAGCTCGGGCTCGGCTCGATTATAAACCGAACTGGCTTGGCTCGGCTCGGATTTGAAACCGAGCTGAAAATCTAAGCTCGGGCTCGGCTTGGTTTTAAACCGAGCTAGCTCGGCTCGGCTTGGTTTGGCTCGATTTTATAAAAAAAACTAATATATACCTCTTAAAATTTAATAGCCTAAAATATTATTCAATATTTTAAAAGAATATATTCAAAATAAGTTCAACCTAATACAATTCAAACCAAAATCAAGTTTAACAACGCAAAATAAGTTTTAATTTCAATAAAATACAATATTAGTTCATTAGTATGGTAATCAATCTTCAAATATGCCATAAATATCAAATTACAAACCTATATACATGTAAATAATAATCAGTTTTTTTGTAATATATTATAATGTATATAAAATTAAAACTTATTATAAGTAAAATAATTCGAGCTAAACCGAGCCGAGCTACAAAGCGAGCCGAACCGAGCCAGCTCGGCTCGTTACGAGCCGAGCCGAGCTAGGCTCACTTTCTAACCGAGCCGAGCCGGCTCGGCTCACTTTAAACCGAGCTAAATCGAGCGAGCTTTTTCCGAGCTAAATCCGAGCGAGCTTCGAGCGAGCTCCGAGCCGCGAGCTTTTTGAACAGTCCTATTTCTAGTATGTGTGTGTATATATAATAAATATGTATACATGATATTTGGTTAGTGTTTATTGATTTTTTTTCAAGTTTTATAATCGTTCAATATAAGCTATTATGTATAAAAAAACTACAAAAACGAAACAAAAATAAAACTTGGATGGCTTTACAGTTGAAAAGAAAATTTTGACCGACAAAAGTGAAATAATATTAACATCACAATTGTTTTGGTAAAAAAATGGGCTAATTTAGTGATCATATTTATATTTAGTTGTGAGGTAGTGTGCTTTTCAGGATATTGCAATATATGTGTGAAATAAAGCAGTACATAACTAAAACTATTACGAGGAAATCCCTTAACCCCTCGGGATCTCCGGCAGAAAACCTCAAGATGTGACAATCGTCGCCTGCCTCTAGTACTTATATTGATATGAAAGTTAATACAACTCGAGAGTTGTTTGCGATGGTGAGCTAAGTGAGTACAGAAAGTGTTACGCGTTATATGAGATTGTAATGTGTTCTTATCCATCGATCAACCTCTTTTTTATAAAAAAAAAATGAAATAACAACTATGAGCTAAATCCGGGATATATGGAAAATCTGTTTATGACCGCTGTGGACAATTTTAGTTGATTTCATCACGTATATAATAACTGCAAGTCCGAGTATTCAACTTATGACTTAGTCTTACATCATTTCCTGTGATTATCAAGTAAAACAATGCAGGATATATTAGTAAGATATCACAAATAAGTTCAGGTTACCGAACTTACCCGGATCCGGGATTCCTAATCAAAACTCAAGATTCAGGACCAGAATTTGACCCATAACAACAATTTTACCCCAAAAATAAATGTTGGTAAGTTCCCAAACCGTACTTGTCATGAAATTATATGTATGACATTGACATCACTGGCGGGCCCAGTAATTATTTACTGGGGGTGCGAAGGTGGGTCTTAACCAACATTTCCAGATGTGCGGTCGGGATTTTTGACTATAAAATACACTAATTTTTTTTTCAAGGTGTTCGCCCGCCCACCCAACCTATAACCTAGGTCCGCCCCTGATTGACATCTTGAACATTTGTGACGACAACCGGTACACACTTCCTAACAATGTTATACATGTTTTGTATTAACTATAAATTTTATAATTTCCCCAAACTCTATCTTCCATACTAATCTATATGATTGCAAGCAATTTACTAGCTATGAAGAGCTTAACAATCTCTTAAACATTGTCAATCATGGAACAACGCAAAAATAACGTCATATTATAACTAGAGTTAAATGCCTGGTTGGTCTTTGTGGTTTGCAAATATTGCAGACTTGGTCCCAGTGGTTTACTAATTACAGAGTTGGTCCCGGTGGTTGCAAATTTTGCACTCGGGTGATCCTTATCACTAACCCATGTTAATTTTCTCAGTTAAATATATGCGAAATGACTAGATTGCCCATGAACAATAAAAAAATAAAAAATAAAGATGACCACCCTCATCTTCTTCCTCCCCTCTCTCTCTAAAACCCACCACCACCACCACCACCGCCACCACCACGTTCAACCCACCACCACCTCCACCAGGGGCGAAGCTTCTTGGGGGCGGGGGGGAGGGTCGCCCGACCCCCGGGATTTTTCGCTCAGTAGTGTTATATATGTAGTTTTCGTATAGAAATTTTTGGATATATACGTTTTTACCCCCCCCCCCCCCCCGATTCTATAGAAATTTTTGGGTATATATGTTTTAGCCCCCTCCGTTTTCTCCGGCAAGCTTCGCCACTGACCTCCACCATCACCTTCAACCCACCACCACCTCCACAGTCAGCTTCAACCCACCACCACTAAACTTTGGTGAATATCCTTCGCTATCGAGGTTTCTGGTGGTTTTTGCCATGAGGTATTCCGTTAATTTGAGCTTAATTTGTTCGATTTCATTGTTGTTGATCGTACTATCGAGGTTTCTGGTGGTGGGTTGAAGGTGATTGTGGAGGTGGTGGTGGGTTGAAGGTGACGGTGGAGGTGATGGATTGAAAGTGGTGGTGGTGGGTTGAAGGTGGTGGCGGTGGTAGTGGGTTTTAGAGAGAGAGGGAAGGAAGAAGATGAGGGTGGGCCATCTTTATTTTTTATTTTTTTATTGTTCAGGGGCAATCTAGTCATTTCGTATACATTTAACTTAGAAAATTAACATGGGTTAGTGATAAGGATCACCCGAGTGCAAAATTTCAAACCATTGAGACCAACTCTATAATTAGTAAACCACTGGAATCAAGTCTGTAATATTTGCAAACCACATAAATCAACCAGACATTTAACTCATATAGAGGTGAGATTTCTCACTTTCATAGTTCAATAGAGAAATATAGCTTAATTGATTATCTTTTTAGGCACATATATAGTTCAATAATTTTGAAGTTAGAGTAGGGATCCTGCGGAAAGTGTGTTTTTCCTAGAAAGTCTAGGAAGCGATCTGGGCCATCCAATGGGTGTGTTTAATGGTTAAGATGAAGTCAATGGCAATCTTGTAATTTTTTAGTTTATTTAATTCATTGTTTTAAAAGACTAGGGGCAATTTTGTCAATATATCGTGTTTTAAATCAATTAGATAACCGTCAGTCAAACCCAGTCCCTAATTTCACGCAATTTTCCCTCTCTCTCTCCAAACCCATCTTCGAAACCCCAATCCCTACCAAAAATAACTACAATCATGGAAGAAGATATCTTTAGAAAGGATGGAGAGCACATGATCAAATTAAAACACTTCTCCATCTCCACCATCTCCGAGTTCATCATCACCATTCAAATACTGTTCTTATCATCTCCGTTTTCTTGACGACGTGTTTTAACAGCAAGCAAATTAATACAGTTGTGTTTTATCAGCAAGCAGATTCATACAGTTGTGTTTTAGCATTCAGATTCATACAGTTGTGTTTTAACAGCAAGCAGATTCATATAGTTGTGTTTTAGCAAGCAGATTCATACAGTTGTGTTTTAACAGCAAGCAGATTCATACAGTTGTGTTTTAGCATTCAGATTCATACAGTTGTGTTTTAACAGCAAGCAGATTCATACAGTTGTGTTTTAGCATTCAGATTCATACAGTTGTGTTTTAACAACAAGCAGATTCATACGCTGTGTTTTACCATCTTTATATTGTGGGATCTATAAAAAAAATTGACTTTAGCCCTGTAAACTGTTAAAACACAACTCCAAGAACATGCTGATAATTTCCAGTAATCTTCTGAACAATGGAATATGCGATTGGTTTAGATTTTGAAAACAAATTATTCAGAAAATCATGGAGAAAAATGGTTACAAAATATGGACATGGATAGTTAGTTAATGACGATAAATTCCAAAAATAAAAATAGAATGTGAAAGTACACAATTGCCCTTCTAGTTAAAAATCTTCAATGCCACATGTCGCATTCTGATTGCTTCCTAGACTTTCTAGGAAAAACCCACTTTCTACCCAACTCCTACTCTTGAAGTTATTTGCTGATAATACAGCCCATCTGAAAAGGTAGTCATTTTGACAAGTGTTCATTAATGAGTAAGGGTGCAAACGAGCCGAGCGGCTCGCGAGCTACTCGAGATCGGCTCGAGAAAAAGCTCGAAACAATCTGAGCCTTATCGAGCCCGAGCCAAGCTTGAGCCTAAAATAAAGCTCGTTTGTTTATCGAGCCCGAGCTCGAGCCTCGCATGTGAAGCTCGTTAAGCTCGTCGAGCCTTATCGAGCCTTAGTGTAAACGAGCCGAGTCGAGCCGAGCTTATTCAAACTTGTTTAAAAGCCGACCTCAAACCTAAAAATAAGATTATTTAGTAAACGAGCCCGAGCTTCACTTATCGAGCTCGCGAGCCTAAAAAGTCTATTATTTATCTTATTTTTATTTAATATATTAATTAATAGATAATAAACGAGCCGAGCCCGAGCCGAGCTCGAGCTTGAGAAAATACAAATGAGCCGAGCTCGAGCCTTGAAAACAAAGCTCGAATCGAGCCGAGCTCTCATAAGTTAATCGAGCTCGAGCTCGAGCCTAGTCAAGCTCGGGCTCGGCTCGGCTCGGCTCGTTTGCACTCCTATTAATGAGTAGTGGTTGGTTAGTGGGTCCAGTCATGTACAAGTGATTTTGGATTGCTAGGGATATTGGATTTGTTGTGGGCCATAAAAAAGAGGTGTGATAAATACACCTAAGATAAGGATTAATATACCCAAAAGTTAAAAATATACCCAAAAGTTAAATTTAGTAATGATTAACTACTTTATTATATTATTTTATTATAAAGTTAAAAGTAATAATTATGTTTTATTAAAAAGTCAAAAATAATAATTATGTTTTTAATGTTATTTTATTTTATAATACTTTTGTTACTTTTTTATATTTTGTTAAATGGTTATAACCCCGTGTATTACACGGGTTAAATAAATATAATTTTATATATCAAATAATAAAAAATATATCTTTAAAAATCTCGGTTATTACACGGGTTAAATAAATGTAATTTTATATACCAAATATTAAAAGAATATATATTTAAAAATCTCATTTATTACGTGGGTTGAATAAATGTAATAAAGATCCACCATTTAGAAAAAAAAATTAATAATGAAAATCAAAATTATTACGGACACTGGAAATAAATAACATGTGAGGTATTTTTAAATGATTTGTATATAGTTATTCAAATATAATTTCCTAACGATAAAAAGGAATTTTTACAATTAAAAAAAGGAAGGTAAAAACAGATGAACGAACCAGTGCAACTGTGTGCCTATTTTTTTTAAAACTAAAATAACTCTGTATAAATATATTATTTTATAAAATCATTCAAAAACGGTACAATCATGTTTTATTTTCTATCTTTTTTTTTTGAATTTTCAATAGAAATGTTAGTTTAATTAAAAAAAATCTTATATAGAGAACATAAACAATCGTAAAATAAATAAATAAAACTAGTACCATTTTAACTAAAAATAAATAATCGTAAATTTTAAATCCTTAAATGGATTTGTTTTGTTAATTTAACATAAAATTAAACTATAAAAGGTGTAAAATAAATAAAAAAAACCAAGACCATTCTAAATAAAAATAAAAAATCGTAAAAGTTAAATCCTTAAATGGATTAAAATGTAATTAAGGAGACCAAATTAATGCGATTATTGATGTACACTAAATTTTTAATTAAACATGATTAAATTTAACTGAATGTT
This sequence comes from Helianthus tuberosus, assembly GCA_030545235.1. NCBI lineage: Eukaryota > Viridiplantae > Streptophyta > Magnoliopsida > Asterales > Asteraceae > Helianthus > Helianthus tuberosus. Next base: position 9,689,956 of record CM060443.1, read on the forward strand.
GATTGGTTTGTTTTAGTCAAATCTAATTAATGCACTAGAGTAGGGTGTAAATGGAAATTAAGATAAGGTGTATTTAGAATGGCCTGGTCTATTCACACACGCCCTTGGTCTATTTGCACACTCAAAGCGCCGCGCTATGGCCATAGCGGGGCGCTTTGGTGTAAAGTCAACAGACAAGGTCTGAACCGGTCAGACCTTGTCTGTTGCTTTACTTCAAAGCGCCCCGCTTTGGCCATAGCGGGGCGCTTTGGTTTTTTTTTTTTTTTTTTTTTTTTTTTTACATCAAAGCGCCCCGCTTTGGCCTAAGCTCGGCGCTTTGATTTTTTTTTTTTTTTTTTTTTTTTTTTTTACATTTCGCTTAGGGCTTTTTTTTAATCTTTTCAAAGTGCAAACTGTTTATCATCCTTGGATATTTAGGGGTTTTTTGATGTAAAGTCAACAGACAAAGCCTGACAGGCTCAGTTCTTGTCGGTTGACTTTACACCAAAGCGCCCCGCTTTGGCCATAACCCCGCACTTTGGGGTGTGAAACTAATTTTCTCCGTGTGTAAATAACATGACCCTAAATTAAATTCACTCTATACACTTGTGCTGAACAAAACAACAAAATGTATGTGAACAAAACAACAAAATGTATGTGATAATAAATCTATTTCTTGTGTGGTCATGTCAAACAGTGAAAGGCAGATAAAGTATTTGATTTGATTATTGTAGCGTAGGGTTTGGTTTTCAATGCATATACTTTCAACAAGTTACCATTTAATACAAAAAAAAAAAATCAAGAGTACGTTTGTGTAACCTCATATGTTATACAGGGATCAGATCAACGCATACGAAATGCTTACGTATCGTCCCCCTGACCTTAATGTAACCTCATATGTTCAAGATGTATGTTAAATGTGTTTAATAATAATCACGTTAATTCTTTTACAATCCAAGAGTACGTTTGTGTTTGTTCAATATATGCGTTAAGTCCCTGATCTTTTTAAAAAGTACAAACTGCCCCTCCTTTAGTTTCTGGTTTTTCTATTTGTTGGTTACAAGTTGCATGTTACAACACCTGTTTGTACTTATTGCTAGTGATGGTGTATGTACTATTTTGTACAATTTGAAATGAGGATGGATAGTTTGCTATAAATTTTGAAACCAACAAATATAAATCATGTTAAAAACCGAATGTCACCGACACGACCCAATCAGATTCAATACGCACTTGTACGACCCAAAATGACAATATACATCATAATACTACAATTAATGAAAAAATACGTCATGTACATGTACGGTAGGCGGCTGATACACATAAAACTACTCATAGGAGTACTTGTGCTTTTCAAACCAAAATGATACGATATAAAGGAATACGACATCACACGTAACCGATTTGATCCGGAACTTGCAGTATAGTCCATATATATTAAAAATGATATTAAATATAAAATAATAAATAATATTATTTAAACAAACCTGTATGGACAGCAAACTGCCGCACACTCATCTCAAACTCCTGACCGGCGAGACGGAATGTAACCTCGTGGACAGGAAAATCCGGGTCCTCCACGTAATCCGCCGGATGCGGCGCGTATGTAAACGTGGAAAGAAACTCCCACGTCAGCTCAGGGTATGAGTCCTCCATCGCTAACTCAAATAGGCGCGACCAAGGAGTATCTAGTCCAACTATCTCACGCGCCCGCGCGGCCTCTCCCACGGTCTCCAGCAGGCTCCAATCTATCCCTACATGCTCCCCAAGGGGGATGGTGCGCAACCTCGCGCATCTCCCCCTCGCCCGTGACCCCGGCGGAAACTGCAGGTACGGACATGCCGGCTCTCCCTCCTCGCCCACATCTACCTCAGCCTCCATATGCTCAATCTCGTCATTGGAGGAATCCATCCCTGCACGTTGACAATATAATATTAAATATAAAATAAATAATAAACAAATAATATTAAATATAAATAATAAACAAATAATATTATTTATAAAATTTTAAATAATAAACAAATAATATTAAATATAAAACAAATAATAATAAACAAATAATATTAAAGATATTAATTAAAAAAAAATTAAAATGAACCAAAGCGCCGCGCTTTGGCCTCGGCGCGGCGCTTTAGTTCTTCGTTTTGAAGAACAGCCCCCAAAGATCGATCATACCGCCCAAATCAAACAAAATTCAAACAAAATGAAACACATAACTTGAACCAAAACGTTGATGTGTGTGTAAATCGTACCTTTTAGCGATTGAAACCTTGAAAACGTTGATGTGTGTGTAAATCGCACCTTAATGTGTGTGTGTGTGGGTTGAAATGGGGGAGAAGGCTGCCCCGCTTCAGCTAAAGCGAGGGTTCAAAGCGCCCCGCTTTGGCCATAGCGGGGCGCTTAGGGGTCAAAACGCCGCGTTATGCTCATAGCGGGGCGCTTTGAGCCTTTTTTAAATTTTTTAAAATTGTTTTTAATTCACAAACGCGTCGATAATAGTCTAAATTTTACGTTTTCTCCATTATACATCATTTTTTATTATATATGGACTATATTGCAAGTTCCGGATCAAATCGGTTACGTGTGATGTCTTATTCCGTTATATCGTATCATTTTGGTTTGAAAGCACAAGTACTCCTGTGAGAGGTGTTATGTGTATCAGCCGCCTACCGTAACTGAACATGACATATTTTTTCATTAATTGTAGTATTATGATGTATATTGTCATTTTGGGTCGTACAAGTGTGTATTGAATCTGATTATTATTAAACACATTTAACATACATCGTGAACATATGGGGTTACATAATGTCCCACCCCCTTGAAATTGATCCGTCTAAGCAGCGCATCATAATGTCCTATGTTTTCCGGATCGAAAAACTGCCTCCAAAGCGATTCGTTCGTACGTAACTCCTTTATAAGTTGTTTCCGGATCATCAAATATGAATTTTGTTTCACTCCTAACCCAACAGCCACCGATCGAAACCCACAATGACCATCTGGTTTCACGTCCTTTATTCTAACGATGTATGGATGGATCACTTCGGGAATCTGAGATGCGTAGTTGCGGATCGCTATATCCGTCTTAGGACCGAGCTTGATCATCGGGAAATCAGGGTGCAGGTTGATCGGTTTGGTATTCTTTTTTCTTCTAGAATCTTCGAGTGATATGTACGAGCTGTGACGGGGAAGATCATCTGAGGCCTCGACCCAAGTTTCTTCCGACGGAATGTACGAGCTTTTTCTAGCGGCTTCAACCTTTCTTTCTTCCTGCGTTTTCAATGTTGGGCGACCACGAGTTTTCTTCAGAACAGCAGGAGGTTTTTTGTTATTGTTCCCTGGATTGAGGATTTGCTGAAACTTTTCAAAGAAGCTCCTTTTCACCTGAGGGGGTGTTGGATCGATCTTTTGTTTCAATTTTTCAAATTCCGCGTCTACATCGATATCCTCTATGTTTGTCTTTGCAGGCTTGAAGTTAAGCTTCTTCCAAAACACGTCTATGTGTGTGATCCGGAGTTGCTGACCTGTGGATGAAAACAAATTAGGTGGCAAAATCATAACGAGAAAGGTCAAAGATATTAATTACCTTTATTTTCCAACTTTTCCAAACGACAGGCACATGGCAAACCACAGCTGGTAAAAAGTTGGTAACCACAGCTTGCACCGTAGGCTCTCAACCCGTCTTCCTTACGTTTTAGTTCCCTACTCAAAAGCTCAATCGCATATATTGAAACCTTTCTGAGAATATATGCAAGCATGGGCTGCTTCTTGTGGTGCGTCATCACTTTTCGGAGGCTTGTTTCAAAGCTTGTACTAATCTCGGTGTATTGTCTATCAACAACATGATCAACATACAGTACAAGTTTATCCAGTGTGTTGCGATGACTTGGAAAGTGACTTTTTAGTGTTGCATGCATGCCCTCAACCCTGTTGGTCGTAGTTTGGTGAAAGTTGATAGTTTTGTTAATCCAGCATGATACAAACTTTTCACGGTACGGATCCAACCAGGATTTCTTCATATAATCAAAAACCTCTAAAATTAAAAAAACGTAAATAGTCAGTTTTTGTTATTATATAAAATTTGAACATAATTATGTAAGAAATACCTACGTTCACGGTCATCTTCTTTCAGCTGTGCTTCAAGGTTTTCCAAGTTATACCTGTATATTTCCTCGGTCGTAGACTCGCACAATAACCAAAAACTACGTACGAATTCTTTCCAATCCTTGTCAGAGAATTTCTTCTTGCTGTTCTTATTAATATTTTGTTGAATATGGAACCGACAAAGATACTTATGCGCTTTTGGAAAAACTTGTTCACACGCGTTCATTAGCGCAAAATCCCTGTCTGTTAAAATCACGCGCGGTTCCATACATCCTACCAGCATAGACTTGATCCTCTGCAACACCCATAGGTAGTTCTCTGACTTCTCAGCGGAAATTACCGCACAAGCAGCCGTAAATGATTTGTTTGTCGACGTCATGCCTACGACCTCAACAAATGGCAGGTTGTACATGTTCGTTTTGTAGGTGGCGTCAATAATTAGCACATGCGGGAAGGCACACCACATCTTGAATGATCTTTCGTGAACAAAGAAGACATCTTCAACTTCGTTTGATATCTCATTCGTGCGCATGTAATAAGTGTAATTTTTTTCGAGAAGAATGCTTTCAAGTTTTTGCATCGGAGACTTACCGACATTTTTTTCGGCGTTGATCTTCTGAACAGCGTTGTGTATATCTTTCGGAATAAGCTTTCTAGCCGGATTGTTTTTTGTCAGCGTTCGCCAGATACTTTGGTTGGGAATGTCTTGCTCTGCCAGCTCCTTAACCAGTTTTGTATCCTCCGAAGAAAGCCTTCTCGCATACGCGTGACCCTCTAAGTTTTCAATAGGAGTGTGGTTATGCTTCGCCTTCGTCACCTCGATCCTCCAAACACTTCCGGATGATTCCGAAAACCCGATCATCTCGAACGGGCAGCCTATTTTCTTGCTACCCGTTTTCCTCTGTGTAGCTATACTCTTATGCTCCCCACCAAAAGTACATTGAAACCAAATCTTGTAATTCTCTCCTCTTTTATTCGACCTCTTAGTCACAATGAGGTAACCGTTGTCTTTTGCCGTGTCTTGTACCCAACGCACCAACTCTTTACGTGACGAAAAGGTCTGCGTCGTATCAAACGAAAACGTAACCGGGTAACAGCCTTCCTCGTCAACAGACACATCCCCCGGCTCACCATCGTCACCGAGGTCCGAATATACTTGATGTTCAAAGTTGTGCTCGCCACCGTAACCGAAATTCGAATAACCTTGTAAGCTCTGTTGACAACCGTAACTGTCGTTTGGACCACACTCCTGCTGTACAAAGCTGTACTCGCCACCGTAACCGAAATTCGAATAACCTTGTTGTGCGTAAGGGTCCTCCACAGGGGTATTCAAATCCAACGTTACCGTGTTATCACGATAACGAATGCCAGATACAACCTCTGCCTCCCTCAAGTTGGACGAGACCGGTTTCTCATACGAGTCAGAAATAGCGGTCCCCTCGTAAGAATCAGGAACAACTGTCTCGTCAGAATATTGACCGAAAATATAGTTGTTTAACCACGACATCGTTTTCTGAAGAAGAAAAAACCTCGAGCTTTTTTTTATGAAGAAGAAGAAGAACAAATAACGAAACGAAGACCAGGCCAACCTCAATCAGTAGCTTGCTTTTTAAAAGTGAAAATTTGGGTCGAAGCGCCGCGCTATGGCCAAAGCGCGGCGCTTAGGGTTAACGACAAAACATCATAATCAGCTTTATGTCTGTCAAACAGTAAGGAATGTCTCAAACATCAATCGAAGCACCTTTTGTCGACCGAAGCGCCCCGCTATGGCCATAGCGCGGCGCTTCGAGGTGTGAAAATAATTTTCTGCGTGTGGGAATAGCATGACCCTTTAGAATAACCCTTTACTTTAGGCTGACCAACAATGCCCTTTCACTATTAAATAAATAATAAAAAAGTTGACTTATGGGTGCATTTAACAATACCCATAAAAAATTGTATTATTCATTTATTTGAATTTGGTGTAATTTTCTTGACTTTTGATTTTAGGTATGGGTTTAATATTGATTTAATCATGTATTTGGTTCACCCACATTGAATTTAATCATTTTTGAAAAGGATATTATACATATTATATTATTATATTATATTATATTATATTATATTATATTATATTATATTATATTATATTTTGCCTCACTTAGAAATTACAATTTTGCCCTCGGTTCAAAATTACGATTTTGCCCCGTTTAAATTTACAGTTTCGCCATTAGTTTTGGTTTGTTCCTCCCAGCTAAATTACCATTTTGCACTCAATTTAAATTTACATTTTTCTCATCGTTTTTGTTTGCTTTCCCAGTAAAATTACGATTTTGCCCCTAGTGTATAACTACAGACACAAGATGAGGGAATAGTCTTAGGAAGCTGCCTGACACTCACCTATTGGCCCAACCAATTTACGATTTTATCCCCGCTTTAAAATTACGATTTTGCCATCAGTTCAAAATTACGTTTTTACCCCGTTCAAAATAAAATTATGCTTTCGCCCCCAACTAAAAATTACTGTTTTCCTCTCGATTCAAAATTACGATTTTGACCCATTTAAATTTACAGTTTTGACATTAGTTTTGTTTTTCCCCACCCAGCCAAATTACAATTTTTCCTCAATTTAAATTTACATTTTTGCCATCGTTTTTCTTTGCTTTCCCAGTCAAATTACGATTTTGACCCAGTGTAAAATTACATTCATGTCATCGTTTTTTTTTTTTTTTACAAAACTATAGTAGTGCTTTGTTTTCATTGTTTGACTCGGTGTAGTTTTTATTTTTCCCGCTGTTTAAAATTATTGTTTTTCTATCGTTTTTGTTTTTCTTAAGCAAAAGTATGATAGTGTTTTAATTTAATTGGTTGACTCAATGTAATTTTTTTTGAGATCGTGTTATGAGTAGTATGTACAAGTAATCGAAATACAGACGGACATGTTATGAGAGAGAAATATTCGGCTTAGTGCCCCGCAACGCAGGCGGGGAAAAATCTAGTTGTATTTAAGAAAAAATGAAGAAGGCTGGAAATCGAGTATTATTTTGAAAAATACTTAACTAAATCTTGACCACTTCTTCGCGATGTAGCAAACTTTCAGCACAGAGATATTGATTAGAAGAAGCTGAGGGAGTCTTGAAGTGTAAAATGTGAGTCAATGCCACATTCCGTACATCAACGTACGCTTGGACCAAATTGGTGTAGATATTTGCCAGACCTTGTTAGATTTTTTTTTGAAATTTAACTATTATTCACAAGCAAACCCTCAAACGAGGGCCGCCGAACCAAACACAAACATTTACATCAAATTGAACGAGCACCAATTCTGCCAAAGAATACCTCTATTTTTCGATCTATTTCGATACCAAAGAAAACTTAAACTTTTTATATCTTGAAAGATGTCCAAAATAGCTTTTCTATTGTTATTAAATCTCCTCTCGTTTCTCGCCTTCCAAATACACCAGCAACCAGTCAAGATGATACCATGAAGAGCTTCTTTAGCGACCCGGTTAAGCCCATATTAGCTGCCAGACCTTGTTAGATACTTTAAGATATGTATAATGTTGGCCATTGACCGTAGGTAGTAAAAGTGGTCCTATCACCAACACCGATTTCACTGTAACCAGGTCCACCACTCTTGCTTTAGCCTCGTCCCATGCACCTATTAAACCGCGACTTTTCCATACAATACATCTTCTATGATACCCGTTTCAAGACACAAGTTAATCTAGTTAATTATTTAAAATCTTATACCTAAGTATTTATATAATGTTTCGAGACGTGTAATTTTAATATGAAAATTATTATTAAATAAGTTTTGCTGAGTAATTTAATATTGTTTTCAAACATGTTCCAAGATTTGGCACACTTTCTAGTATTTAATGCTTAAGAAAAAATAAGTGTTAAAATTATTAATTCAATGAAAGTGTAAGGATAAAATAGGAAGTTTATTTTGCCTACGAAGGATAGAAAGCAATATGATTATGACATGTGAAAAAATGTAAAATAAAGAGTAAACGTATTTTAGTCAATCGTATCCTTTCTTCTTCCTTCTTCTCCCCAGTAACTTCAAAACACACAATTTTCAAAACCCACCATCTTCAACCATTTTTTCACTTTCTATCTCAATAATCACTACATTATAAGGCGATTTTCGTCACCAATCAATTATTCAAACACCCGATCAACGTGTTCAACTTTTTTGAAGAAACTCAGTTTAATTTCATACAATATCTCATTTTTTTCTAGTGATTTTGAAGCGAATCACTCGATTCGTTCGATTCGATCGCTGATAAGTGTTTCTAACATTCAAATTTCGTCAATCGTTGAAGAAATCTGAAGAAATCGGCTTCGGTGTATGTAAGAAATTTTTTAATTGCATTTTTACGATCTGGGTTTTTGATTTGTGTCATTGCGTTTTACGATCTTGGCGGGGGGTCCGGGGGCAGCGCCCCTGGCTCATTTCGAAGACAAAAATTCGTAGACAGTTTTTGATTTCCTACTCCCTGGTTCAGACAATTCACAGACAATTTTTATGTGTCCATTGCGTTTTAGAAATAAGACAGCTTTATGTGTTTTCTGGCCATTGCGTTTTAGAAAAACACATTTTTGAAGTGTTTTTAGTCAATTGCGTTTTAGGTAAACACATTTTGATGTGTTTTCAGTCCATTGCGTTTTAGAAAATACACTTTCTTTTGTGTTTTTAGGCCATTGCGTTTTAGAAATAAGACATTTTTAAGTGTTTTCTGGCCATTGCTGTCGCAACCCCCGATCCCTATTTCCTCGAGAACGGGCGGCCGAGAGCCAGTTTCGCTGGTATCTGGTATTGTCTAATTTTTGGCAGCGGAATTTTCATCAGGACCGTAGTTAGAAAATATTTGATCAGAGTAAAATACCACATTTCCATAATATTAAACACATAGGATAAAACCCAAGTTTGCAGTACACACATTTTCATAGGAATAGATCCTATTTTTATTTAATAAAAACATCTATTTTCATTTAGGTAACTTTATTGCCACTTTTCCAAGCCTTTAGTGCTGTCCAGCTGTCTTCTATTTGGCTTTCACATTTTGTTACCTGAAACGCGTTTAAAAATATTTTGTCAGTGGGAAATACTGGTGAGTGAATCTCAGTTTAATCAAGTTTAAGAAAATCCATTGTACAGTATTGAGGGCGATCTCGCAATTACATTTGTTTCCAAGTTATATCAATTAACATCCATGGTACTGTCAGACCCGACTTGTGGAAATGTTACCCCTCGCAAGGCAGTAACATAACTTTGTATACAAATACTCAATAACTGTTTAATAAATAATTAATCGTGTGAGGTTTTGCAAAAACAATTTACAAAGGGAGATTACTCACATTGCTATCTTAGATTATCCTTTAGGGTTTCCTGGTGACAATCTATAATTTACACAAATGCACACGTGTTAGTATAATAACCCATTTTAACATTAGTAATACCCTCCCCGAGACGGCATTCCAACGACTACGTCGGGCAGAACCACGACAGCCGTTATGGAACCCTAGATCAATCGAGCAGCGTATCTAATACGTATCCAGGGGTTATGATACTTACAACGGAGCAGAACTTCGCTATTTAGGGGGTATTATACCCGTGTATAATGCCTACACTTCAGTTTGGAGATTGAGAAAAGAAATCTGAGCGACGTAAACTGAAGGCCCAAGCTCCAGCTTTATAGGGGCTGAGTTTGGGTTTCTCGCGGCCCGCGTAAAACAAGACAAGGGCCTACGCGGCCCGCGTCAACGTTGGTCAACGATGTAGCTGATCCGGGTTAGCTTCCTAGCCTCGACGTGTGTCTGCCACGTGGTGTCACACCCCAACCGATGGCGGAAACATCGGGGCATGACACTGAGCGAAACAGATTGTCCAGAAGTTTCCATAACAACTATAATTACCAAATATTTAAAGCAACACGTCCCATACCATGTCATAAATGATAATACCGTTATTACAGAAAAGATCTAGTCAAATTGTTCTGTTCCGACAACTCAGATTCTTATTACAGACAATTGTTTATTGTTGTCCCAGGTATTTCCTAGCCTCGATTTCACAGCAAAAAAAGCAAATAAGCATCATAAGCACCTGCCACATACGTTAAAGTAAAAGTCAATACACATAGTGTAAAGGTGAGCATACAAGTTTAATAGTAGCATATAGAGTTCGAAATCGTTACGCATAACCAGCACGTACACAGAGTGAAATGAGGCATGTTAGTTATCGACATGAATCTATCGATACCAATGACTGCGGGTTGACTGCCCAAGTCAGTTCGCGATACATACTCACCACTGTGAGCCATGTAGGTAATTGTCCTTAACAACCCCCGAGTGAACGGGTGCTGAGTCCAAACTAATAGTACTATCGTTGCTAAGGCAGGTAGACAGCATTCCATGTGTAAACATAACAAACAAGCATTCATTTAGTCACGTATAACATGCGATAATAGTTAGCGTTTAAAAGTGATTCGTAGTGTGTTCGATGTGATTTTGTATAAGTAACGTATGTAACACCCAAAAGTGCGTAAAGTAAAAAGAGATCGAGTATACTCACAGCGGTTGATGGATTGAAGGGAGCGCTAGAGAGTAAGGTTAGCCTGAACAGATTGATAGTATAACGATAAGCGACGCGTAAAACGGAACAAGCGATAGTGGGGTCGATCAACAGTTCGTTCGGATGGTAGTCCGATCGGACAGCCGATCGTTCGGGTGACAGTCCGCTCGGATGGTCATCCGGTCGGGTGACCCTTCGAGTGGATTGTTTCTTCCTTTGAGAAGGATGTGTTTGTGTATGATGGCTTGACTTTTGAAGTTTTCGTTGTAGCATTTAGAAAACATAGGATTATCACTACCTTTCAGGTCGGTCGATCAGACGGTCGTTCGATCGGACGACAACCCGATTGGTTGGACACTTTAGTGAGAACAAGTTCACAGCAGGTTGTCACTCGATCGGATGGTAGTTCGATCGGGTCGCATCCCTTGTGCATTGAACATGTTGAAAATTGTTTAAGTGTTGAAGTCAGAACATCACATGGTCGAGTGGTAGTCCGTTCGAATGGTAATCCGATCGGTCAGCCCTTCGTTCAATGTTCATCCTTCAAGGTTTTGAAAACAAAAGTTAAGTGTGGGACCAAGGTGTAGATCGAACGGGTGACAACTCGTTCGGACGACATTCCGTCCGGGTCGTTTCGTTCGTCCTACACTTGGTTGTGTTGATAGTTTGTCGTTTTATCGAGATGTTTTGATAACGTGTTAACCATCAGAACCGCATCCTAAGCTCTAGTGACCCGATTGAACAAGAACCACCCAAGTTCAGTCAGTCCACCGGTTCAAGACGATTGTTTTTGGTTAACCCGGAATCGATAATCTCATGGATAGAATACGGATCTTGAACCAATACAACCACAAGAATGAGTAGTAAGTCGGTACAAGCTCCGATTCTATCGGTTTTGAATGCATTGAGTGTAAAAGAGTTGAAAGAAAGTTGGAAAACCATCTTTCAATCTTTTTCATTGTGAATAAGTTTAGATCTATGTAAGATCTTTGTTTGTTTATGTGGAAATCGGTTAGATCTAAGTTATTCTTGGTGGATTGAGGGCAAAACATGAAGTTCTCAAGAACATATGATGACGTCATCCTAGAACACCTTGAATCTTGATGATTTTACTGTTAAAAGTTAAGATTCAAAAGATAGAAAGGTGTAGGAGTGCGTGTAGATTAAGGAAGTACAAGATTTAGGACTAGATCTTACCGGAATTACGAGAAATCAGAGAAAAAGCAAGGTTAGAGCGTTGGTCGGATGAGAGTTGCCAAAAGTGGAAAGTATGAGAGTGACATGGGGTATTTATAGGGTTACCCAAAGTGGAAGGGAGCTGGTTGTTCGGTTGGCGGCCCGATCGGACAGCTGGTCGATCGAGAGGCTGCTCGATCGAGCGGTTGATCGATCGGCCGGTCTCCTGGTCGATCGGCCATCTGATTCGAGTGTCTAGTGCGACGAGTTTTGCCGTTTCGATTGCGATTGCGAGCGTTGTGATGCAATAAAGTTTCCTAGTCAAATTACTTTTAATCCTAACTACTATATCAACATACAATCATCCTTATTTCGTATTCGTTTAGCGTTTGCGATTCGATTGCGATTGAGTTTCGATTGTGTTTCGATTGATCACCACACATAACATGATAAAACATGCACAAGTAACACATAAGGCACACACACACGTATAACAATAACCAAAATGCGTAATTCGAGTTGCGAGTGCGATTGCGATTAAGCGATAAAGCGATTAAACAAACGATAAATAGCGATTACCATGTGATTATTAATAGATACACCACATAATACAGCTAAATTCAAAATAAAATAGGCTAATTACAAGTCAAAGAAGTCAAAACAGGATTTGAGCAAGGAGAGACAGATCGCAATTAGCAATCTTTTCTTCCTTTGACTTCAATCTTGACTTTGACTTTGACTTTCGAAACACGGGGTGTTACAGCCTCCCCTAGTTGAGGGAATTTCGTCCCAAAATTAGGCCGAAGCCGTAACAAACAACTGCGGGTACTTCACCTTCATGTCGCTTTCGAGTTCCCAAGTGAACTCCGCGCCTCGTTTGCCTTCCCATCGGACTTTCACAATAGGAATGCGCGAGCGTCTGAGCTGCTTGGTTTGGCAATCCATGATTTCGACAGGCTTCTCCACGAAGTGTAGTGTTTCGTTTACTTGGAGGTCATCGAGAGGCACAATTAAATCATGCTCAGCCAGGCACTTTCGGAGGTTTGACACATGGAAAGTCGGGTGGACATTACTAAGTTCCTTCGGTAGTTCGAGTCTGTAGGCGACTTTTCCGATCCTTTCCAGAATCTTAAAAGGTCCAACATATCGAGGCGCTAGTTTCCCTTTCTTGCCGAATCTGACCACACCCTTCCAAGGTGATACCTTTAGGAGTACGTAGTCGCCAACGTCAAATTCAAGGGGCTTGCGTCGTCTATCGGCGTAACTTTTCTGTCGACTTCTAGCTTTCAACAAGTTGTCTCGGATTTGGAGGACTTTGTCAGTCGTTTCTTGCAATAGCTCAGGACCGGTTAATTGCGAGTGACCGATCTCGTGCCACACATTAGGCGATCAACATTTTCTTCCGTATAAAGCCTCGAATGGTGCCATTTGTATGCTGGTATGATAGCTGTTGTTGTACGAGAATTCGACCAATGGCAGGTATGTATCCCAATTACCACCGAAGTCTATGACACATGAACGGAGCATGTCTTCAAGTGTACGGATCGTTCTTTCAGTCTGACCGTCGGTTTGAGGGTGGAATGCGGTACTTAGATTAAGCGTAGTACCGAGAGCCGCTTGAAATGTTTCCCACAGTCGCGAGGTAAACCGAGCATCACGGTCATAGATGATGTCGCGAGGCGTCCCATGTCGACAAATGATCTCATTGGTGTAGATTCGGGCTAATCGTTCTACCTTGTAGTCTTCCCGTATTTTGCAAAAAGTGAGCAGATTTGGTCAAGCGGTCAACAACAACCCAGATGTTGTCGTGACCTAATGACGTGTGCGGAAGCTTTGTTGTGAAGTCCATAGCTATACTCTCCTACTTCCACATAGGGATCAGGGGTTGTTCGAGTAGGCCAGAGGGTCTTTGGTGTTCAGCCTTGACCTTTGAGCAAGTCAGGCACTTTCCAACGTAGAAAGCGATATCCCTTTTCATGCCCGGCCACCAGTACTTGTAGCGGAGGTCCTGGTACATTTTGTCGGCACCGGGATGAATGGAGTATCGGGATTTGTGGGCTTCGTCCATCAATATCTGTTGCAAGTTGGTCCGCTTAGGGATCCAAATTCGGTCCAGAAAGTGGAATATCTCATTCGACTTGTTCACAAGCTGGGCTCCATCGTGATAGATCCTTTCCTTCTTCAAGGTGCGTTCATTAAAACAGGCATGTTGGGCTTCGCGGATGAGGGTTTCGAGGTCGTATTGGGCTTGGGTATTACGAATGCTGAGCAGATAGCTCCGTCTGCTGAGTGCGTCGGCAACGACATTGGCTTTGCCTGGGTGATAGCGAATCTCACAGTCATAGTCGTTGAGAAGTTCTACCCATCGGCGTTGACGCATATTAAGTTCTTTCTAATCAAAGATATGTTGTAGGCTCCTATGATCGGTGAAGATCGTACACTTGGTACCATACAGGTAGTGTCGCCAAATCTTTAACGCAAAAACAACTGCGCCTAGCTCGAGATCATGGATTGTATAGTTCTTCTCATGGATTTTGAGCTAACGAGATGCGTAAGCTATAACCTTGTCCTATTGCATGAGGACGCAACCAAGACCAAGGTTGGAAGCATCACAATAGACATTGAAGTCGTCGTTTCACAATAGGAATGCGCGAGCGTCTGAGCTGCCTTCCCATCGTACTTCACCTTCATGTCGCTTTCTTCCTTTGACTTCAAGGGAGAGGCACTAGCATGGTGGAAGGATCTCATTCAAGCTGCTGGGAAGATCCCACTTTACAACATGTCATGGGAACAGTTTGTTGCTCTCATTATGGAGAACTACTGCCCTCAACACGAGGTCGAAAGAATCGAATCAGATTTCTTATCATTGGTGATGACAAACTTAGATTGTCAAGCATACCTCACCAGTTTCAATACCCTGTCCAGACTGGTTCCTTACCTAGTAACACCAGAACCCAAGAGAATTGCTCGTTTCATCGGGGGTTTAGCCCCAGAAATCAAAGCCAGTGTTAAGGCTTCAAGACCTACTACATTCAGGTCAGCGGCAGATCTGTCGCTATCTCTTACACTCGATGTAGTCAGAAACAAGGTTGCCAAAGCCTCTGAAGATGGAAAGCATAAAAGGGAGGATGAGAATTCTCATCGCTCCGATAGGAAGAGGAATTCTGAAGATAAGAAGAGTTCCGGGTTTAAGAGAGACAGCCAGCAGTCGGGAGAGAAGACCAGGTGCGAAACCTGTAGGAAATACCATCTTGGGAAATGCAGATTTGAGTCTCAGCCTCTACCGTGTGGAATTTGCAAGTCTAAGGAACATAAAACCCTGGATTGCAAGAAGTTGAAAGATGCAACCTGTTATGGTTGTAACGAGAAGGGGCATATCAAGACCAACTGCCCTAGGAATCAGATGAACGCCTAAGAGTTGGTGCAGAATGATAACTATATAACAGGTACCTTTCCATATCAAGCAGTTTATGCAGAAATTTATTTGATACTGGCACATATGATTCTACAATGAATGATAAATGTTGAGAACTGTTGTCTTCGCCTGATTAAGACTCCGGTCATTAAATGCGAGGTAGAAAGTGACCGATGATACTTTAGAAAATGCTCCAATAAATCCTAGATTGATATTTTATATCTATTAGGAATCGCTCTTTTCTGATACCCTTATGGCAAACTTTCAAGCTATCCAAATTCATCAGTATAATAAAGACAGATGTGACTTTTGATCCCCTGTCAAAAAGGTGATGGACTAGGTCCAACCCTTAAATGCCATTGATGGTCTTTTGTGACCTAGGCTAAGTGATATTGATATATTTTTAAAATAACGTTCATTAAGAATGTTTGTGCCTTATTGGCCAGTATAGTTGATGAAACCATGGTTAGTATATGTTAAGGCCATCAGGGTGATGAATAGCAGATGTTGGATTGCAACTAAGTAAATGATTCATCTGGTAATAGGAACTAAATCTCGAGTATGATAAACTCGGATAAGACAACAGTCAATCGCGCCATTGATGATGCGACACATGCTATTGATACTACAATAGTAAACCGTAGAAAGTCCTAATGTACCCTCCCTCCAGATAAAGTACATCATCATATGAAATTGATATCTCTTTGATCTCTGCTGATTTCGAATACCAAATAGTATGACAAAGGCGCTATATGAGGATTGGTGTATCTTAATATGTTCCATAGATTGCTTCCATGCCTGATCAGTATGGAGGTTTAATGCATGGGACCACAAAGATATCCCAATGATCATATGGTACTAAAGTCAACTAATGGTATTCAAAGAAGATATCCAGAATAGAATTGTCCAAATAAATATTCCCTGATAAAGGAATATGTGGACTCATAACGTACATGTGTCACTTATTAGACACAAGCGTTGATGAGTGAACTGGAGCCTGAGATATGGAAATCTTTGTAACCTCCTTGTACCTTGATTATCTTCTCCTAAGATTACCCTGTTTACCCCTGGGAGGCAGGTAGAGTTAAGTTTAAGATCCCATTTAAGGCTGTGTATTATGAAATCTCCAAGACAGCTAGTACCATTATTGGAAAAATCGAAAACCCTGGTTAGGTAAGTTTTAAGATATGGATTCATATAGCCTAACTCAATATCCTGAGAGTTCGGTATAGTTAACTAGGAAAGACGGTTCATCTTGCTTATGCATTATATACCGCAACCCTATTTAGACAACGATTAAGAATCGCCATCAACTACCCAGGATCGTCGATTTGTTCGACTAACTGTAAAGATTAGCTATTCCTTAAGATTAATTTTGAGCAATGGTTGGAATTACCATCTCACCTTAAGATAAGCTTTTCTACAATAGCTGTTATATAAGTATCAAGGTGGCTCCTTTGGACCTTGTATAAATGAAATATCAAAACATCCGTTGGATGGACGAGACTTTAGAAAGTCCACTTATTAGGATCTAAAGGTTGCATTAAAAACAACAAATAAGATCATGCAAATTCATAATCACCTGTAAGATGCCAGTATTTGGCAGAAAATCAAGAAGTAATGGAAATAACAAACCTCCTAAATTCTTGTTAAGGATGAGGTTCAGCAAAGAGATCACCCAGGAAGGGTGTGCCAAATTTGTTAAAATTATCAGGCTAGTTAAGCTCTGAATATATAGAATCATTCGAAGGAAATCGAATGTATCAAAATCAAGCAGCTCATAAGCTAAAACCTATTTAAGGAGCTTAGCGGAGCTCGCAATACATTACACACAAGTGACTGAAGGGTGTTTCGCCAATAAGTCAAGAAGCATTATCACATAATGATATGCAGATCTATAATATGATGAGCAACCTGTGTCGATTAAGGATCGACAGGATTAGAAGCTCCAAAAAGATATATGTACCTATTATAAAGGTCAATTGGAGTGCCTTAGAGGCTCAAAGGTACTGAGGAAGATTAAGCCCAATATGAGGCAGAAAATACTTCCTTTACCTTAACAAATCTCGAGGTCGAGATTTCGTTTAAGGGGGTGAGGATGTAACACCTCGAAAATTCACGTCCTATAATGTATTGACACGTGTCATAAGCTTGAACGTGTAAAAGGATACTCTGGAAGGACTAAAGTTGACAATCATGGAAAGAATGTGAATATACGAGTTCTAAATGTCAACAGTGAATAAAAATATTGTACATTAACCCTACATAATGTTTATAGCATCAAACGAATAAATCATGGATCATGCGAAGCTAAAAGTGAGACATTACAAACTACAGGGGTTAAATGTGTCAACATGTTTAAGTTATACCTCTGAGTGACCTTTTGACACACCCGAAGCTTTGTAACTATTAATTATGCTCACTAGAATGCACGATATAAATTTCGTAAAGTTTCGTTATCGTATGAGAAAGTTATGATCAAATTCGTGTACGAGGGGTTAAAGCATCAACGTTGAAAGTTAGGACTTTTCGGGTAACAATTAAGTTAACCGGGGACTTAACAAAGTGAGTATATGTCTCGAAGCCCTTATACGTCAATTACGAGGGCTCAAAATGCAAGCAAATAAGGTCTAATCAAAGTTTGAAGAGCCAAGGACCAAAACTGCAATTTATAAAAATTTTGTTGGAGGATACCATAGGCTCGCGTAGCGCGAGCCCTCACCCTCTTGCAGTCGCGCTACGCGACTGCCTCAGCTGGACAGCTTTTTGATTTTGTTTGATCTTTGTCTGCCATAGCCTTATGTCCACCATTTAAACGACTTGCCTCTTCAAGCTTGGCCCCTAAACAACCCCTAAACACTTAGGGACATGTGTTGATGAGTTGTGGATGGTTGTAGACTTGTGTGTCAACTTCTTGTGGTGTTTAAATCACTATATAAAGACCAAGAGTTGCAACCAAGTTCCTCACACCTTCATTTGCACTTCTGATCATTCTTGGAGCTCCCAAGCAGGCTCAAGTCTTCACAATTCGTGCATAGGACTCTTGTAAGTATACTTGACCTTTCTAAATTAAGTTCTAGCTTAGTTATAGCTTAAAAGTCAAACCGTCGTAATTAACGGTTGACTTAAGGATTAATCACTAATGGTCCAGTGATTAGTCGAATCAAAAGTAGTTATAAGTAGGTAATTATGTGGGTAATAAACCCTTAAAAGGGTTCCCCTGATTCCCACTCTAACTAGGTCTAATGTCGGGTCAAACTTGTTAAGAAAAAGTCAACAGGATACTTAAATTGCAATTTATGCATAATTAGCAATGTAGAACACATACAACCTGTTTGATCATTAATATAACTTGGTAATTAGTGTAAGAACATGTCTAAACATGTTCAACCCGATAATTTCCTGTTTAGACCCGGTTCGGAACCGGAAGTCGCATAGTTTGACTTTTACTTTCACTTTCAGTTCTGACCCGTTGTGGTATGTTTTAGAAATACCTTAGAGCTTCATTTGGACCAGGTTACATGCTAGTATAACCCTCTGTGATTATACACCATGGTTCATTAGTTAACCAATTAATAAGCATGATTCCGTTAATTACCCATATGTTGACCATTATGCCCTTTACACCTTAAAATGTGATTTATGGAAATGTAAAAGTGTAGAAACCTTAGTTACTGATATATAAACTTGTATACGAAGTTTGACATCAGTTTGAGGTGTAGATTGAGAGTTATGCGCGTTAGCGTAAATTGAAGGCTTTATGTTAATTAAACGGCGTAATTAGCATATAGCCTAGTTAAGCCTACTTTTTGATATCAAAATTATTACCCACTGATGTAATATATTATTTTGGGATTTTTTAAGATTTTGAATTAATTTTAGGCTGAGCATAACTTATAGTCGTAGGCTTAATCCGGTAATTGTCGGTTTTGCCCTTACGGGCTATAAAATGAGTTTTACATATCTAAACGACTCCAAACCTTTTTCTACTGATTACATATGATAAATAAATTATTTTAAGCCTTCTGAAATAATAAAAATATCAGCTTTATGTATCAAACCCGTAAATGGCTTCTAATCGCCTTATTAAGCGTTTTTAGCGCATAGTATGTACTAAGACTATTTTTAAACATACAAGGGTGATACCTACTGATATTTTAGGTAAATTATGATATTTTAACAGTAAGCAAAAGTTGTTTAACTCAGACTTCAGTTTTGAGCTTTACGACTTATGTGAAATTACCAAAATGCCCCTACGGTGCATAGTTTGGTTATAATTGGTAAATTCACATATATACTTTATCCTACTGTTATAACTTACCAAAATAAGTATTTTTGCTGATTATATCAGACCTGTAACTCAGGTAAATACTTAAACACTTTTATAACCTTTTAAATGACCAAACTACCCCTACGGGGCCTAGTTTGTGTTTAAATACGTTTCGGGCATAATGAAAGACATCTTACTGATGTCACAACATATTTGAGGCATAATTAACTTAGGAAACCTGTATATGGCTCTCATGAATACCCGTCACGCTTATTACGCGTACGGTTCGGTTTATGTAACAAGTTTACATAAATTAGCCGAAACGGGTCAAACCTTATCGGTTTTATCTCAAAATTCAGAGTGTGTATGAAATACCCATATTATACAAGTCTTCAAACTTGTCGGGCCTAAAACACATTCTATTCCGGTCTTCGCTTAATCATGCGTTTGAACCGTATATTCCCTTAAGACTAACCGGTCTAAGCTTAGGCTAAATTAAAGACCCGTTAGCATTCTAATTGGTTATTTATACCATCATTCCAGACTAGAGCATTCCGGTAAATGGTACCTACGCTTACTTAAGTGAATACGGCTGAGTTATTAGATTCTTGCTATTTAAGACAGGAGCTAGCTCAGGTAAATACTCTTAACTTATTTTCCCTATACGGGCTTGGAATATGGTATTATAATACCGCTTGGTCGGGTATTGAATATTTAATCTTATTATGGTTAAATTATTGAGGTAACCCGGTTTAATCTGTATTGTTTGAAATAAAGACCTTTAGGGGTTAATGACCATGTCCCGGATATCCTTGACATCATTGTATTATAAAATGGCCACGTCTTAAGCACGGGGTGTAGGCATACACCTGACAGTTGCTTAAGTAATAACGGTATCTCACTCTCTTGTGGGCCTATACTTGTGGCGTGTCTGTTAATCTGACTCGGTTTCTACATCGGGCCCTGAACGTACAACGAACATGTAAATCTGTATACAAGGTTATAAATATAATTGTTCCAAGTTAAAAAGATTAATTTTGCCTCTGAGCATTTTAATCAAATTATAAAAGATATTTTGTGCCGCGTGCATTCAAATCAATTTTTTTAAACTCTTTTCAAATGAGTCGGTTGAGTGTATTTACTAGTGAAAACTGACGTATTTTCCAAAAAGGTTAAGTGACAGGTACTGAACGTAATTGGCTGGAAGCTCAGGGCGCTACTAAGGAATCTTGCAAGTTCTAGGCGTCTAAAGTCTGTTGAACAAATGATATGTTTTATGATCCGCCTGTGGATCCTTTACTTTCCGTTGTAATAGTGGATATTACTTTATATTCGGAATGTAATAATATTTATCTTTTGCTTCCGCTGTGCATATTATATATTGTGTTGTTTGACTATTATGTTGCCAACCACGTCACGATACTCCCCACCGGGCCCACCGGTGACACGTGGAAAGTCGGGGTGTGACACATCCACATCCTAGTTCAGATGCACAAAACAAGTGAGTATGTGTTATGCAAGTACTTAATGCAAGGGTTCAGGATGTATATGTACCCATAACAACATTTTTCTCAATCAGGGTCTGGAACACAGGGTCTTCAGAAAGGCTCTATTTAGGATTTGCATAAAAATATAAATTGAATCAAATAAAAAAAATCTTACTTGATATAGCAGTTGTCAGATCCAAATCTTCGCTTATTGTACACAGCTCCCTGTATTTTTCCACCATACCAATTCAACTAATATCATAAAAAAACGAAGAAAACTCTATCAAAAGTAAATCGAGCAAACCTTTCTTTCTTCGATTGGCTTAGCAGCCGGTGTGGTGAAATTGCTACCACTGACAACCTCATCTCATCGAGTAATAACGCGTGTAAAGACAATAATACCCAGAACGAAACCTGAAGCATAAAAGGATCAGATCTAAACCAAAATTTCACAAAAATAATCAGCAACAACATCAACTTATCAGATGACTGCATTCGAGCACTCCCCCTTCTAGCGATGGACTGCATACGGCTTCAATCTTGGAAGATTCTTCTCCATCAGCGCCAAATTTGGTTGAATCGGCTGTGAATCCCTCAAATCTAGAAGTAATCCATGGTTAGGTTGGCGTGAGAAGGGAAAGACAACCAGAGATGAGGAAGAAAAAGGAACGAAGATAGATTGAAAGATTGATTTAGGGTTTCTGAATTGTACGACAGAAGGAAGAACACAGAGGCTACCTTCTCTCTCATCTCTTCAAATGAAAAATGAAAAGGAGGTGTATGGAGAATTGGGTATGAGCGGGAGTTCAAAATGAATGCAAATTTTGGACGGTGCAGATCACCATTTGTGTGGTGTACTTCTATAAAAATGAACGGTGCAGATCGCAATCCGTGTGATATCTCAAGTGCAATCCGTGTGATGTGTTTCTTTGAAGGGCAAAATTGGAATTGTAAATTATATTGTGCTTTAGAGGGTTGTACAGCATGCTTTAGGGGTGTTTTAAGGAAATTTTTTTGGACTTTAAGAAGTCCTTCTAATATGTATTATAAAGTAGTATAGATATATATATATATATATATATATATATATATATATATATTCAAAATCAATGATCTTGAAGTCGTTTATTTGGATTTTCTTGGAAAATTTACCAAATCCAAATAAAATACAATAAATGATGTAGTTTATAGACATGTATTTTAATACTAGTTTAAGATCTCGTGTGTTACCCCGTGCTGTATAAAGAAAATATTTCTTATAAATTTATTGATTTAATAAATTACACATAGATGTAGATGCTACTATACTCACAATTGGTTCCCGTATTACGATTAATAACATATTTTAACACTCCCACCCTTCAACACGAAGTGGCTTCTCATTAACAAATAAATACAAAAAAAATCACAGGTTGTTTTATATAATATATTTTATTTTATATAGTACATAATATAATTCATTTTATAATAGTAGGAAATGACGCATTAAATATGAAAAAGGTTAAATTGCAATATACAAGTTTTTTTTGTTCTTTATTTATGTTGTATGTGACATTTGAAGTCTTGAACTTAAGACCTTAAAATCTAAGTGTATCTAAAGGTTTTTATCTTTGTCAATGGGCCATTAACCTCATTGGTAATTACAATATATAAGTAACAAACATATAAGCAATCTATAAATCTCTAAATACCTCTTTATACCCCACATTTGTATCTTATTTATAACATTTTCATATTTAGCTAATGTTAGTAACTTGACTTTATGTCTTCTTTTTATTCTTGATAGTGTCATATACAACTGCCCTTGAGCAAAAATCAATTCTTTTAATTACAAACCAACCTTTGTAGTGATTGTGTTTGACTTTTATTAATAATCATTTGCTAAACATCAAATTGATGTTTATTTATAAGTATGCAAACATTTTAAATATGGAATTGATTTTCAGTTATCATTTAAGATTTCATTAAAAAATAATAATAACAGTACACAAAAGGTAATAATTATTATATTGATTTATTTAAACAAAAAATAAGGCAATTTAAACTATTACCATTCTTGAACATAATCAAAAACTTTAATTATTTTATAATTTGAATGCGTAAAATATATATCATAATATTTAGAAGTCAACTATAATTTTATATCAATTACAATTAAAGATTATATTTTAAAAGGTTATTGTATTTATTAAGTGTTTTAGGAATGACGACTTAAAATAGGAAACTAAATATTAAAACAGTTATAACGAAATTACATTTACAATTTAGTTACAGAAAGAACTTTATATAAAGGAGAATACAATCTCGAAATTAAAGTAAAAATCTCATAAATATAAAAAATGATTTGGTTAATCTTAAAAAGGAATGTAACTAAAATTGCAATGATACATCAAAATAATCAAAAGCATTTTTAATTATTAAAAAAAAACGTAATGATTAAAATTTATTATAGAAAGTTTGGTAAAAGAAAATAAATTTATATAATCTTGAATAACCTATTGACAATTATATGGTGTATTGAAAGAATATTATTAAATGTCAATAAATCAAATGATATAAGTGAACCTTTAAAATAGCATCTAAGTTTTCATTAGAAATTTTAAAGTAATTAAATATTGAAAAATTTAATGGATCAACAAATACATAGTTAAAAATCGGTGTAAATAGCTAATCATATGCAAAGATTCTGCTAATAATTTTTTAATGAAGAAAATATTGTTACAAATATAACAAAGGAAAGTGCATATACCTTAAAAAGAAGACACATCCCTAATATCTTTTGCAGGTAATTTTGTACACATTAATGAAGAAAATAATATTACAAACCCTTAACATTCTTGAAAACTATAATGTCAAGATTGATTCTTATGGTCATTGTCATGGAAACCGTAATGGAAAGGGTAAGCGTGTGAGTTTTGCATAAAGTATAATTTGGTTAGTTCTATAGAAATATAATGAAAGAAAAAAAACACAAACCATGAAGCTAATTAAGATGATTAACACTCATGAAAAAAGATCATTGAACACTCATGTAAAAAACAACCTAATAAAAATATGTATCTATACATAACTACGGATACATGATTTCAGCGATTAACATTCATGAAAAAAGAATCATTATCAATGAACACTCATGTAAGGCAACAACCTAATCTAAATATGTATCTATACATAACTAGAGATACATGATTTCAACATTTGAAGTTCAAATGAATGTCTAGATCCTGGTCAAAACAGGGAATTTATGTTTCAAACAAACAAAATTGGTATTTAACATACCCGTTGCTGGTTGATTTTTTCCAATTCAGATGTAGGGTTATTGGAAAGTGAATATGCAAACGTAATTGTGGTAAGGATATGGAAGAAAGATTAGGGTTTGTGATTTGCAATCACATTCAAAAGGAAATTGTCTGCACAAAAGGAAAGTCTTATTTCTTTAAAATTTGTGAAAAAAGAAGTGGATCAAAAGCCTTGCGTTTTCCCTCCTAAAGCAAAACAATAAGGAGTATAATGATGCCACGTGGCAAAAGTGGCTGCTATATGGCCAAAGTTCATTTTGCTTTATTATAATGTATAGATTTACCAAAAACTTTGGTCAACCAAAGCCCATTTTTACACTGTGCAAAAGGAAATTACACAAAAATCAAGGGATTGATGAAAAGTGCAGACTATAATACTTAATTAGTTATACACAAAAGTTCAAGAGATTGATAGAAAATGCAGACTATAATACTTAATTAGTTAAGTACTCTACTTCAACATCTTAACATCTCACATATAAAATATTAAAATCTACACCACATATTTGATCACCAAAGATTCATTTTTTTTGTCTCCACCTACAAACAGTGTTGTAAAAATCGGTATTAATCGGCGCCTAGGCGCTAGTCAGGCGTTGGCTGATTAATTTTGAGCTAGTTGGACTATTAGTCGGTAGTCGGTCCAAGTCGATCCTTGTCGGTGCAAGGCGGCCCAAATCGGCCCAAGTCAGCCAAATCGTTTCTAATCGGCCCACTCTTTTTTTAGTTTAAATCTGGCCCAAACAAATGTTTTTAACCATTAAATACATAGCCCAAGTTGTTTAGTTTCAATCTGGCTCCAAAAAAACATGTTTCTAACCCATTAAAACATATTCCATGAGGCCATGACTGATATGCTAATGTTTGAATGTTTAAATACTTCAATTGCTATGTTTTAAACGTCGTTGTTTGATTTGAACTATTTTTAAGTATTATATTGATATTAATGTGTGTATTGAATGTTTAAATACTTGATTTGCTATGTTTTAAACTTAGTTGTTTGAATTTTGAACTATTTTTAAGTATTATATTGATATTAATGTACGTGTATATATAAATTTAAAAATTATATATAAAAATATCGATCCGATTAATCCCGATTAATCCTGATTAATCCCGATTAATCCCTCGTCAGTACTCCACCGTCCGACTAGCGCCTAGCGATCTCTACAACACTGCCTACAAGAACACAAAAAAAACAATCTTTCTTTTATTTCTTTTGGCGATTTTAGCTTTAATCATCATGTTTCACAAACTAAATTGTTGGTAATTTCCAATCTTTGTGTAATCTCGGTTAACACAAGCATTGCACACGCCACGTCATTTGGAGGGCCTCCCATATGCACGCGCCACACAGGTGCGCCATATGGAGTCCACCTTATACGCCATATGGGTACATTGATGATGTTACTATGGATAATGACTAGAGAAAGAAAGTCAATGGTACACATGATCAACAGGAATTAACAATGTTAAATAAAGCGACATCATTGAAAACAATGAAATAACAACATATCAAAAGTTGGAAAGCAGAGGCGGATCTACATTGAAGGTTACGGGTTCGCCCAAACCCACTCGGTTTCAAATTATTAGTAGAAATGATAATAGAAAATTCTGAATGAACCCATAAATAAAATTTGTGATGAACCCATTCATGAAATTGTAATATAGCCGAATGGTTAGCGTACTTCCTTACTAGCAAAAGGTCATCGGTTTGACTCCTGTCGGTTATTTTTTACGCTTTTTTTAAGACCCCAAATGCCCCCTTCCTTTTACTTCATGACTTCCAAATCCGAAATCCCTAGACCCTCACTAAAATTCATCCAAAATCCTTCGCAAAACTCGCTGCTCGCACATTGGTTCTGAAACGAGGAGACGATTGGACTTCAATTTCTAACCCTTCTTGAAAGAATGAAAGGTAAACTTATAATATTTTGCAATTTCTTTACTTTCTTTCTTTTTTCTTGATAGGTTTCATTGAATATGTGATGTTAAATCTTAATATGTTGTTGAACTTGAATGATTATGTGAACTTAAATGATTTTGTGAAGATTATTGAACTTGAATGAACGATTTTAAATTGTTGAATTTGAATGATTATGTGAATTTGAATGATTTTGTGAAGATTATTGAACTTGAATGATTTTAAATTGTTGAACTTGGATGATTATGTGAAGATATGAATATGAATTAGACATTTAGTGATGTTGGTTTGTAATTTGTGGAAACTTGAATTCGATATTTAGGTACGAAGAAAATTGACAACTTTTTCCAAAGACGACCATCAAACCTTGAATCGTCATCTTCAAGTAGTAAACTCTCGAAAATAGATTTAAATGATCTTCCATTGGGATCCTTCCGAAAGAAAACCAAACCGTCGAACCGACCATAATTTTACCTGACCCAAACCGTCGAACCGACTCGATTTTTTTTACATTTGGTCCTATGACATTAGAGTATCTAAAAACAATGAACCCACTGGAAAAAAAATCCTGGATCCGCCATTGTTGGAAAGCACACGAAAATTTTGAAATAACAAGAAAGAAGATTCAAAAATGGTATCAACAAATTGAAATTAATCATTTTATGATCTCTAATTTGAGTATAGTATTTCTATAGTGTTTTTTATTATTTAAAAAATTAACATGTTATACGATTATTAGTGTTTGTGTCCGCCGCCTTAGGGCTTTCTAGTTAGGGCTGTTCATGAGCCGAGCCGAGCCGAGCCAGGACAAGCTCGGGCTCGGCTCGATTATAAACCGAACTGGCTTGGCTCGGCTCGGATTTGAAACCGAGCTGAAAATTTAAGCTCGGGCTCGGCTTGGTTTTAAACCGAGCTAGCTCGGCTCGGCTTGGTTTTAAACCGAGCTAGCTCGGCTCGGCTTGGTTTAGCTCGATTTTATAAAAAAAACTAATATATACCTCTTAAAATTTAATAGCCTAAAATATTATTCAATAATTTAAAAGAATATATTCAAAATAAGTTCAACCTAATACAATTCAAACCAAAATCAAGTTTAACAACGCAAAATAAGTTTTAATTTCAATAAAATACAATATTAGTTCATTAGTATGGTAATCAATCTTCAAATATGCCATAAATATCAAATTACAAACCTATATACATGTAAATAATAATCAGTTTTTTTGTAATATATTATAATGTATATAAAATTAAAACTTATTATAAGTAAAATAATTCGAGCTAAACCGAGCCGAGCTACAAAGCGAGCCGAACCGAGCCAGCTCGGCTCGTTACGAGCCGAGCCGAGCTAGGCTCACTTTCTAACCGAGCCGAGCCGGCTCGGCTCACTTTTAAACCGAGCTAAATCGAGCGAGCTTTTTCCGAGCTAAATCCGAGCGAGCTTCGAGCGAGCTCCGAGCCGCGAGCTTTTTGAACAGTCCTATTTCTAGTATGTGTGTGTATATATAATAAATATGTATACATGATATTTGGTTAGTGTTTATTGATTTTTTTTTCAAGTTTTATAATCGTTCAATATAAGCTATTATGTATAAAAAACTACAAAAACGAAACAAAAATAAAACTTGGATGGCTTTACAGTTGAAAAGAAAATTTTGACCGACAAAAGTGAAATAATATTAACATCACAATTGTTTTGGTAAAAAAATGGGCTAATTTAGTGATCATATTTATATTTAGTTGTGAGGTAGTGTGCTTTTCAGGATATTGCAATATATGTGTGAAATAAAGCAGTACATAACTAAAACTATTACGAGGAAATCCCTTAACCCCTCGGGATCTCCGGCAGAAAACCTCAAGATGTGACAATCGTCGCCTGCCTCTAGTACTTATATTGATATGAAAGTTAATACAACTCGAGAGTTGTTTGCGATGGTGAGCTAAGTGAGTACAGAAAGTGTTACGCGTTATATGAGATTGTAATGTGTTCTTATCCATCGATCAACCTCTTTTTTATAAAAAAAAAATGAAATAACAACTATGAGCTAAATCCGGGATATATGGAAAATCTGTTTATGACCGCTGTGGACAATTTTAGTTGATTTCATCACGTATATAATAACTGCAAGTCCGAGTATTCAACTTATGACTTAGTCTTACATCCTTTCCTGTGATTATCAAGTAAAACAATGCAGGATATATTAGTAAGATATCACAAATAAGTTCAGGTTACCGAACTTACCCGGATCCGGGATTCCTAATCAAAACTCAAGATTCAGGACCAGAATTTGACCCATAACAACAATTTTACCCCAAAAATAAATGTTGGTAAGTTCCCAAACCGTACTTGTCATGAAATTATATGTATGACATTGACATCACTGGCGGGCCCAGTAATTATTTACTGGGGGTGCGAAGGTGGGTCTTAACCAACATTTCCAGAGGTGCGGTCGGGATTTTTGACTATAAAATACACTAATTTTTTTTTCAAGGTGTTCGCCCACCCACCCAACCTATAACCTAGGTCCGCCCCTGATTGACATCTTGAACATTTGTGACGACAACCAGTACACACTTCCTAACAATGTTATACATGTTTTGTATTAACTATAAATTTTATAATTTCCCCAAACTCTATCTTCCATACTAATCTATATGATTGCAAGCAATTTACTAGCTATGAAGAGCTTAACAATCTCTTAAACATTGTCAATCATGGAACAACGCAAAAATAACGTCATATTATAACTAGAGTTAAATGCCTGGTTGGTCTTTGTGGTTTGCAAATATTGCAGACTTGGTCCCAGTGGTTTACTAATTACAGAGTTGGTCCCGGTGGTTGCAAATTTTGCACTCGGGTGATCCTTATCACTAACCCATGTTAATTTTCTCAGTTAAATATATGCGAAATGACTAGATTGCCCATGAACAATAAAAAAATAAAAAATAAAGATGACCACCCTCATCTTCTTCCTCCCCTCTCTCTCTAAAACCCACCACCACCACCACCGCCACCACCACGTTCAACCCACCACCACCTCCACCAGGGGCGAAGCTTCTTGGGGGCGGGGGGGGAGGGTCGCCCGACCCCCGGGATTTTTCGCTCAGTAGTGTTATATATGTAGTTTTCGTATAGAAATTTTTGGATATATACGTTTTTACCCCCCCCCCCCCCCCCGATTCTATAGAAATTTTTGGGTATATATGTTTTAGCCCCCTCCGTTTTCTCCGGCAAGCTTCGCCACTGACCTCCACCATCACCTTCAACCCACCACCACCTCCACAGTCAGCTTCAACCCACCACCACTAAACTTTGGTGAATATCCTTCGCTATCGAGGTTTCTGGTGGTTTTTGCCATGAGGTATTCCGTTAATTTGAGCTTAATTTGTTCGATTTCATTGTTGTTGATTGTACTATCGAGGTATTCTGGTGGTTTTTGCCATGAGGTATTCCGTTAATGCGCGAAAATGCAAACTTGTGCACTTTTTGACACTTTTAGTCCCTGAATGACCCAAAAGTTTATTTTAGCACACCGAACCCCTCAAAGCCTATTTCTAAGCTATGTAAAGGATATTTATGGTATGTTTAACTTATGGTCATGTTCCGGAAGGTCTGTTACAGTTCAAATTGGCATACTTTCGCAGTTTGTCAAATTTAGTCCCTGTAAGCGATTAAACTTTGATTTCACCACACCAAACCTTCCAAAACTTATATATAAGTTATGTAAAGGTTATTTAAGGTATGTTAAGCCTATTTCACTATTCCGGAGTGTTCGTTGCATTAAACTGGTTATATTTACGCATCAGTGCGCGTATAACCTTCCAGAAAGCGATTTAGAGCTTGAAATCGAACAAGAATTGATATGTGTAAACGATACACATATTTTTACAAATCCCAAGTGTGAAATACAATATTTCATTGGTTTGGTATTTGTTTGATGGTCAAAATGACACGGGTGTCACAGTCTCCCCTACTTTAGGAAATTTCGTCCCGAAATTAATTCGTAGGAGTCTATTTGTGACTTTGTGTTAAATAACCATCAAAGATGAACAAGACGTAATCCTGTAATTTCTCTTTAACAAACATTTTTCAGAAATGAAAAATGAACCGAGTTATTTTTAACAGACATTCTTTAGAAACAAAAATGAACAGAATAGTCATTTTCCACAACATCTTCAGAAACAAACATGAACAGAATAGTCATTTTACATCTTCAGAAACAAAAATGAACAGAATAGTCATTTTACATCTTCAGAAACAAAAATGAACAGAATAGTCATTTTACATCTTCAGAAACAAAAATGAACGGAATAGTCATTTTACATCTTCAGAAACAAAAATGAACGGAATAGTCATTTTACATCTTCAGAAACAAAAATGAACAGAATAGTCATTTTACATCTTCAGAAACAAAAATGAACGGAATAGTCATTTTACATCTTCAGAAACAAAAATGAACAGAATAGTCATTTTACATCTTCAGAAACAAAAATGAACAGAATAGTCATTTTACATCTTCAGAAACAAAAATGAACAGAATAGTCATTTTACATCTTCAGAAACAAAAATGAACGGAATAGTCATTTTACATCTTCAGAAACAAAAATGAACAGAATAGTCATTTTACATCTTCAGAAACAAAAATGAACGGAATAGTCATTTTACATCTTCAGAAACAAAAATGAACGGAATAGTCATTTTACATCTTCAGAAACAAAAATGAACGGAATAGACTCTAGACACATGACAAAATTCGTTGTGGTTTCTGTGCACTGAATTCCATAATTATGTATGCATCCATAATTATGCAATTCCTTGCATAGTCCGCACAACTTGTCTTGAAATGTTTGTGGGGAGGATAATTAAACCTGTGATGAGTGTGACTAGACTACCATAGGGTCCTTTTAATTAGATCAACAAAGGATCCTTTTAAATTAGGCCACCAAGGAGTCCTTTCAGCTATATCATCACATGATTTTCCTAACCAGATTTTTGGATCAATCTGTTTACCTAGACCTCTCAGGGTCTAATTATGGAATGGTACAATATAATCCAAGGGTCTTTACTATTACGTACAAGCCCGTTGAGGATTTAGTATAGCACCCAAAGATATGGAAGATTCTACGAGAATTTGAATGACAAAAACTTGGATTACACAAAGCATAAAAAGAAACACATAAACACATAATCATATAGTTGTTTAACTTGTTTATTAATTTGTTATCTTTGGACGCGGATACTTAAAGCACACCAGGAATCCAATTCGTGGATTTCATTTGGCACTTTAATTATTTCAAGAATCTATCTATGAAGATAGAATAATCTTAAAAGAAATTCGGCTTTGTCCCTATTGAATTGTGATGTACGTATTGAATCATACAAAGAATTCAATTAAGGACTCCGATGAATGATATCCATCCACAAGGATCTAATTATGAAGATAGAAAGATCCTACATGGATTTTGGAGTTTGTGTAACGAGAGGTGTTCCGACACCTTGCACTATGCGTGCTTAATTCGATACACAAGGTAGAAAGTTCATGAGGTTGAGGCGCCAGATATGCCAAGCAACATATGAAGCAGAGTTTGAAGGTTGAGCAGTAGCAGGATTTGTAACAGCTTTGCTTTGGATTGCAAAGCGGCACATGTTAACCAAATGTCTCCATCGTCCACCGTGGGTACATTTGAAACAGGGTATTTGGTTTGGATGATGACAGTTGCATTGATTGCACCAAGGAGCAGTTCCCTTACGGCTTCATCCCTGAGGCGAGTCATGGTGATAGCTAAGTCAACGGTCCTCTGGAGTACGACGCCTATTCGCTGGGTAATTGCAACACCTGGTTCGGACATTGTTGTTGCGATGAAGAAGCATCTTGCAGATTTCGAAAGGCATAGGAGGAAACAAGCGAAAGATAGTCAAAAGGAAATGACAAGGCACGTAGATTGTGACCATTTGTTTGTTACCAAGGGCAAACAAATGAGACAGTGACTAATCAAAGTAAGCGGGTCAATATAATGTATCGCGAAGACATGCTCGCCTATAAGTGAACACTCATCCCAAGAATTCCCAGGTAAGCACAACTGGTCTCGCGTCTGGTTGAGATGTATACGAAGTGCTTGCCTAGACAGAAAACTCAGAATACAGGCATTCACCCTTCCAGTTTGCACGTGTTCACATTATTTAAAACCCAAAACCATGACGAGATTTTTGAAAACTCAAAGGGGTTCAAAACCATATAATAGAGGGTTCAAAACCTTGTAATAAATCATCCTAGAACAGATGATTAGTTTTCAAAACGGTTTTGAAATTTATGTTCTTGTTGTGGTAGTCGCCTAAGGATAGGTGACAGTATTGTTTTATGACTAAACGCAAGTAAACTCGCGTTAGGGTCCTAAGAAGGTTATAGACTAGGTCAAAGCATTACTAATAACCTAATTCCCTATAACCATTGGCTCTGATACCATCTTTTCTGTCACACCCCGACCACGTAGAACATACAAAACGTGGCGGAAATATCGGGGAGTGTTGTAACAGAATTAATTGTTTCAAATCCATGGCAATTGAAGTTTCGTTTTATTGATTAAAAGTGTTACAATGTCTTAACAAACAAGGAAATACAACATAATTAACTAGTCTTGTATCTTTTATTGTCACTAAAGCCCAAGTCTGCCTATGTGTATCTTGATCATCTTATGCAACAGTTCCTGAAAAACACATGTGAAAATAGGTACGTCAGCATAAAAATGCCTGTGAGATACATAGGTTTTGTGAAAATAGGTTCCATGACTTATGTTTGAGAAAATGTTTAGTCATGAACCTTGTTATTTGCTTTGTTTTGTAAATCATTTGAAAAACAATGAGTTCAGATGATATGTATAAATAAGTGAATAATGTATGGTTAAATGAATAACCATAGTAAAATGGATTTGTATAAGATAAGTTGTTTGTAAAACAATGTCTTGTGAAAAGTATGTTATTTGTATAAAATGTTATATGTCTCAAACTGAAATGATTCAAATAACGCTACGATATGTAATACCATACAAACACTTATATATAGAAAGTACCAGCGGCGTATCCACCATGCTTGTATCATATTACACACGCATCGTTACTTAATCACTTAATCAAACCAAACTAACCAATGTAAGAAGTCTATGTTTAAATCAATTGTCAAATGTATTGGGTAATATGTCAAAGTGTTCATGTCAAGATGTAAATCATATCAAAATGTCTATGTCAAATATCCATGTCAAATGTCTATGTCAAATATCCATGTCAAATGTCTATGTCAAAATGTCATGTATGGCAAGTGAAATGTCTCAACTCAACCATATACACAAAACAAAGTATTGAAGTAAAACTTGGTTTAAATCAAACTTATGTTTTGTGGGAAATGCATGATCAAATGTCAATCATGTTAAAATGTCTATGCCGAAATGTCTATGTCAAATGTCTATGTCAAAATGTCATGTAAAACGATGTACTAAGTAATGCACACAATTGGGCACACCTAGCATGAAATGTCATAAAATCATGTACTATAATGTACTAACGAACATAGCAGTATATGATGTTAAAACAGGAAAGCATGAAAGTAACAAGTAGGCACATGTGTTCCACCCCAAAACAGTTTGGAAAACAGTAAAAGAGGGGTCTATGTACTCACTTGAGATTGCTCAGTAGTCCTTGAGTAACAACTAAACAATGCTAGAGATCGCGGATATCAAACGGCACCTAGTATAGGTAGCTACATTAATAAACCGGACCTATATCGGAAGATCGGGTAGCATTAGGGTTTGTAAACCAAACGAGTGTAGAGACTCGTGTCATTTGGTTTAACAAAGCCTACATACTAAATGAAACTTAACCTAAGTGTCTACGACCCATTACGACCCGTTTAGGTAGCTTATGCTACTTTAACGCGTCGTTCGCGTGAAACGCGTTCGGACCGCCTAACTAGCCCTATGACAAGTGTTATATGCCTAAACATATTACATAATCAGTTATGTGACAAAGGTTTAGGTTACATATGCTTAATTACCAATTATACATGAAAAGGGTATTCTGGTAATTTACCTAAGGCATATAAACTACCTATCATACAACTACTTAAACGATGTGACCATAGGGTATAACCTCGGAAGGTTATTCCCTACCTACTATGGTCACCTAATGTGTTTGGTCGGATCCTAATGATCGACCAAATGGGTCGGGTTCGAGGTATAAGCGATTTATCAGATCGCTTACCCTACGACCCTAGACAACGTGGTAATCAGTGGGCATAGTCCCAAGGGACTATGACCAACGTGATTACACTCACGTTGCGAAGTTCAAACGAACTTCGCATTGACCATTACTGGTCAACGCTGAAAGTCAAACAAAGTTTGACTTTCTGACTCGAAAAGCAGTAAAATAAGGAAAAGAACGAAAGAATACTTACGAAGGGTCCCCGAATGCTAAACTCGATTCAAAAATCTCAGGTATGAAACAAATGTTTCAACTTAGAGTTTCTCAAATCAAGTTTCTAGTGATTTTAGCAATGGGGGGTATGGGGTATTTATAGGAATACCCGAACCGTTAAGATCGTTTCATGGAAAACGTGCCTTAATCCCATCCGTACATGTGTTGAAAAGTTATGGTGTTTAGGTGTTTAAATTCCATCCATACATGTGTTGCAAAGTTATGGTGTTTAGGTGCTTAAATTCCATCCATACATGTGTTGCAAAGTCATGGTGCTTAGATTCCATCCTTATCCGCTGACTAAGCATGTTTAGAATGTGTGGTTGTGAATTAAACAACGGCTAATACATCGAATCTGGTCCCGAATGCGAAAAACTGAGTTTCTGCATGTTTTCTTATGGCGAACATTAAAATAAAATATTTTAGTGCTTACATAAATTTTTGGATGTCCGGATGTATTCAGAACGTAAGTTATGCGCGAAAATGCAAACTTGTGCACTTTTTAACACTTTTAGTCCCTGAATGACCCAAAAGTTTATTTTAGCACACCGAACCCCTCAAAGCCTATTTCTAAGCTATGTAAAGGATATTTATGGTATGTTTAACTTATGGTCATGTTCCGGAAGGTCTGTTACAGTTCAAATTGGCATACTTTCGCAGTTTGTCAAATTTAGTCCCTGTAAGCGATTAAACTTTGATTTCACCACACCAAACCTTCCAAAACTTATATATAAGTTATGTAAAGGTTATTTAAGGTATGTTAAGCCTATTTCACTATTCCGGAGTGTTCGTTGCATTAAACTGGTTATATTTACGCATCAGTGCGCGTATAACCTTCCAGAAAGCGATTTAGAGCTTGAAATCGAACAAGAATTGATATGTGTAAACGATACACATATTTTTACAAATCCCAAGTATGAAATACAATATTTCATTGGTTTGGTATTTGTTTGATGGTCAAAATGACACGGGTGTCACAGTCTCCCCTACTTTAGGAAATTTCGTCCCGAAATTAATTCGTAGGAGTCTATTTGTGACTTTGTGTTAAATAACCATCAAAGATGAACAAGACGTAATCCTGTAATTTCTCTTTAACAAACATTTTTCAGAAATGAAAAATGAACCGAGTTATTTTTAACAGACATTCTTTAGAAACAAAAATGAACAGAATAGTCATTTTCCACAACATCTTCAGAAACAAACATGAACAGAATAGTCATTTTACATCTTCAGAAACAAAAATGAACAGAATAGTCATTTTACATCTTCAGAAACAAAAATGAACAGAATAGTCATTTTACATCTTCAGAAACAAAAATGAACAGAATAGTCATTTTACATCTTCAGAAACAAAAATGAACGGAATAGTCATTTTACATCTTCAGAAACAAAAATGAACAGAATAGTCATTTTACATCTTCAGAAACAAAAATGAACGGAATAGTCATTTTACATCTTCAGAAACAAAAATGAACAGAATAGTCATTTTACATCTTCAGAAACAAAAATGAACAGAATAGTCATTTTACATCTTCAGAAACAAAAATGAACGGAATAGTCATTTTACATCTTCAGAAACAAAAATGAACAGAATAGTCATTTTACATCTTCAGAAACAAAAATGAACGGAATAGTCATTTTACATCTTCAGAAACAAAAATGAACGGAATAGTCATTTTACATCTTCAGAAACAAAAATGAACGGAATAGACTCTAGACACATGACAAAATTCGTTGTGGTTTCTGTGCACTGAATTCCATAATTATGTATGCATCCATAATTATGCAATTCCTTGCATAGTCCGCACAACTTGTCTTGAAATGTTTGTGGGGAGGATAATTAAACCTGTGATGAGTGTGACTAGACTACCATAGGGTCCTTTTAATTAGATCAACAAAGGATCCTTTTAAATTAGGCCACCAAGGAGTCCTTTCAGCTATATCATCACATGATTTTCCTAACCAGATTTTTGGATCAATCTGTTTACCTAGACCTCTCAGGGTCTAATTATGGAATGGTACAATATAATCCAAGGGTCTTTACTATTACGTACAAGCCCGTTGAGGATTTAGTATAGCACCCAAAGATATGGAAGATTCTACGAGAATTTGAATGACAAAAACTTGGATTACACAAAGCATAAAAAGAAACACATAAACACATAATCATATAGTTGTTTAACTTGTTTATTAATTTGTTATCTTTGGACGCGGATACTTAAAGCACACCAGGAATCCAATTCGTGGATTTCATTTGGCACTTTAATTATTTCAAGAATCTATCTATGAAGATAGAATAATCTTAAAAGAAATTCGGCTTTGTCCCTATTGAATTGTGATGTACGTATTGAATCATACAAAGAATTCAATTAAGGACTCCGATGAATGATATCCATCCACAAGGATCTAATTATGAAGATAGAAAGATCCTACATGGATTTTGGAGTTTGTGTAACGAGAGGTGTTCCGACACCTTGCACT
The DNA here is from genome assembly GCA_030545235.1 of Helianthus tuberosus. NCBI lineage: Eukaryota > Viridiplantae > Streptophyta > Magnoliopsida > Asterales > Asteraceae > Helianthus > Helianthus tuberosus. The sequence goes on from CM060443.1 coordinate 9,727,114, forward strand.
ATGCGTGCTTAATTCGATACACAAGGTAGAAAGTTCATGAGGTTGAGGCGCCAGATATGCCAAGCAACATATGAAGCAGAGTTTGAAGGTTGAGCAGTAGCAGGATTTGTAACAGCTTTGCTTTGGATTGCAAAGCGGCACATGTTAACCAAATGTCTCCATCGTCCACCGTGGGTACATTTGAAACAGGGTATTTGGTTTGGATGATGACAGTTGCATTGATTGCACCAAGGAGCAGTTCCCTTACGGCTTCATCCCTGAGGCGAGTCATGGTGATAGCTAAGTCAACGGTCCTCTGGAGTACGACGCCTATTCGCTGGGTAATTGCAACACCTGGTTCGGACATTGTTGTTGCGATGAAGAAGCATCTTGCAGATTTCGAAAGGCATAGGAGGAAACAAGCGAAAGATAGTCAAAAGGAAATGACAAGGCACGTAGATTGTGACCATTTGTTTGTTACCAAGGGCAAACAAATGAGACAGTGACTAATCAAAGTAAGCGGGTCAATATAATGTATCGCGAAGACATGCTCGCCTATAAGTGAACACTCATCCCAAGAATTCCCAGGTAAGCACAACTGGTCTCGCGTCTGGTTGAGATGTATACGAAGTGCTTGCCTAGACAGAAAACTCAGAATACAGGCATTCACCCTTCCAGTTTGCACGTGTTCACATTATTTAAAACCCAAAACCATGACGAGATTTTTGAAAACTCAAAGGGGTTCAAAACCATATAATAGAGGGTTCAAAACCTTGTAATAAATCATCCTAGAACAGATGATTAGTTTTCAAAACGGTTTTGAAATTTATGTTCTTGTTGTGGTAGTCGCCTAAGGATAGGTGACAGTATTGTTTTATGACTAAACGCAAGTAAACTCGCGTTAGGGTCCTAAGAAGGTTATAGACTAGGTCAAAGCATTACTAATAACCTAATTCCCTATAACCATTGGCTCTGATACCATCTTTTCTGTCACACCCCGACCACGTAGAACATACAAAACGTGGCGGAAATATCGGGGAGTGTTGTAACAGAATTAATTGTTTCAAATCCATGGCAATTGAAGTTTCGTTTTATTGATTAAAAGTGTTACAATGTCTTAACAAACAAGGAAATACAACATAATTAACTAGTCTTGTATCTTTTATTGTCACTAAAGCCCAAGTCTGCCTATGTGTATCTTGATCATCTTATGCAACAGTTCCTGAAAAACACATGTGAAAATAGGTACGTCAGCATAAAAATGCCTGTGAGATACATAGGTTTTGTGAAAATAGGTTCCATGACTTATGTTTGAGAAAATGTTTAGTCATGAACCTTGTTATTTGCTTTGTTTTGTAAATCATTTGAAAAACAATGAGTTCAGATGATATGTATAAATAAGTGAATAATGTATGGTTAAATGAATAACCATAGTAAAATGGATTTGTATAAGATAAGTTGTTTGTAAAACAATGTCTTGTGAAAAGTATGTTATTTGTATAAAATGTTATATGTCTCAAACTGAAATGATTCAAATAACGCTACGATATGTAATACCATACAAACACTTATATATAGAAAGTACCAGCGGCGTATCCACCATGCTTGTATCATATTACACACGCATCGTTACTTAATCACTTAATCAAACCAAACTAACCAATGTAAGAAGTCTATGTTTAAATCAATTGTCAAATGTATTGGGTAATATGTCAAAGTGTTCATGTCAAGATGTAAATCATATCAAAATGTCTATGTCAAATATCCATGTCAAATGTCTATGTCAAATATCCATGTCAAATGTCTATGTCAAAATGTCATGTATGGCAAGTGAAATGTCTCAACTCAACCATATGCACAAAACAAAGTATTGAAGTAAAACTTGGTTTAAATCAAAGTTATGTTTTGTGGGAAATGCATGATCAAATGTCAATCATGTTAAAATGTCTATGCCGAAATGTCTATGTCAAATGTCTATGTCAAAATGTCATGTAAAACGATGTACTAAGTAATGCACACAATTGGGCACACCTAGCATGAAATGTCATAAAATCATGTACTATAATGTACTAACGAACATAGCAGTATATGATGTTAAAACAGGAAAGCATGAAAGTAACAAGTAGGCACATGTGTTCCACCCCAAAACAGTTTGGAAAACAGTAAAAGAGGGGTCTATGTACTCACTTGAGATTGCTCAGTAGTCCTTGAGTAACAACTAAACAATGCTAGAGATCGCGGATATCAAACGGCACCTAGTATAGGTAGCTACATTAATAAACCGGACCTATATCGGAAGATCGGGTAGCATTAGGGTTTGTAAACCAAACGAGTGTAGAGACTCGTGTCATTTGGTTTAACAAAGCCTACATACTAAATGAAACTTAACCTAAGTGTCTACGACCCATTACGACCCGTTTAGGTAGCTTATGCTACTTTAACGCGTCGTTCGCGTGAAACGCGTTCGGACCGCCTAACTAGCCCTATGACAAGTGTTATATGCCTAAACATATTACATAATCAGTTATGTGACAAAGGTTTAGGTTACATATGCTTAATTACCAATTATACATGAAAAGGGTATTCTGGTAATTTACCTAAGGCATATAAACTACCTATCATACAACTACTTAAACGATGTGACCATAGGGTATAACCTCGGAAGGTTATTCCCTACCTACTATGGTCACCTAATGTGTTTGGTCGGATCCTAATGATCGACCAAATGGGTCGGGTTCGAGGTATAAGCGATTTATCAGATCGCTTACCCTACGACCCTAGACAACGTGGTAATCAGTGGGCATAGTCCCAAGGGACTATGACCAACGTGATTACACTCACGTTGCGAAGTTCAAACGAACTTCGCATTGACCATTACTGGTCAACGCTGAAAGTCAAACAAAGTTTGACTTTCTGACTCGAAAAGCAGTAAAATAAGGAAAAGAACGAAAGAATACTTACGAAGGGTCCCCGAATGCTAAACTCGATTCAAAAATCTCAGGTATGAAACAAATGTTTCAACTTAGAGTTTCTCAAATCAAGTTTCTAGTGATTTTAGCAATGGGGGGTATGGGGTATTTATAGGAATACCCGAACCGTTAAGATCGTTTCATGGAAAACGTGCCTTAATCCCATCCGTACATGTGTTGAAAAGTTATGGTGTTTAGGTGTTTAAATTCCATCCATACATGTGTTGCAAAGTTATGGTGTTTAGGTGCTTAAATTCCATCCATACATGTGTTGCAAAGTCATGGTGCTTAGATTCCATCCTTATCCGCTGACTAAGCATGTTTAGAATGTGTGGTTGTGAATTAAACAACGGCTAATACATCGAATCTAGTCCCGAATGCGAAAAACTGAGTTTCTGCATGTTTTCTTATGGCGAACATTAAAATAAAATATTTTAGTGCTTACATAAATTTTTGGATGTCCGGATGTATTCAGAACGTAAGTTATGCGCGAAAATGCAAACTTGTGCACTTTTTGACACTTTTAGTCCCTGAATGACCCAAAAGTTTATTTTAGCACACCGAACCCCTCAAAGCCTATTTCTAAGCTATGTAAAGGATATTTATGGTATGTTTAACTTACGGTCATGTTCCGGAAGGTCTGTTACAGTTCAAATTGGCATACTTTCGCAGTTTGTCAAATTTAGTCCCTGTAAGCGATTAAACTTTGATTTCACCACACCAAACCTTCCAAAACTTATATATAAGTTATGTAAAGGTTATTTAAGGTATGTTAAGCCTATTTCACTATTCCGGAGTGTTCGTTGCATTAAACTGGTTATATTTACGCATCAGTGCGCGTATAACCTTCCAGAAAGCGATTTAGAGCTTGAAATCGAACAAGAATTGATATGTGTAAACGATACACATATTTTTACAAATCCCAAGTATGAAATACAATATTTCATTGGTTTGGTATTTGTTTGATGGTCAAAATGACACGGGTGTCACATCCACCATCACCTTCAACCCACCACCACCTCCACAGTCAGCTTCAACCCACCACCACTAAACTTTGGTGAATATCCTTCGCTATCGAGGTTTCTGGTGGTTTTTGCCATGAGGTATTCCGTTAATTTGAGCTTAATTTGTTCGATTTCATTGTTGTTGATCGTACTATCGAGGTTTCTGGTGGTGGGTTGAAGGTGACTGTGGAGGTGGTGGTGGGTTGAAGGTGACGGTGGAGGTGATGGATTGAAAGTGGTGGTGGTGGGTTGAAGGTGGTGGCGGTGGTAGTGGGTTTTAGAGAGAGAGGGAAGGAAGAAGATGAGGGTGGGCCATCTTTATTTTTTATTTTTTTATTGTTCAGGGGCAATCTAGTCATTTCGTATACATTTAACTTAGAAAATTAACATGGGTTAGTGATAAGGATCACCCGAGTGCAAAATTTCAAACCATTGAGACCAACTCTATAATTAGTAAACCACTGGAATCAAGTCTGTAATATTTGCAAACCACATAAATCAACCAGACATTTAACTCATATAGAGGTGAGATTTCTCACTTTCATAGTTCAATAGAGAAATATAGCTTAATTGATAATCTTTTTAGGCACATATATAGTTCAATAATTTTGAAGTTAGAGTAGGGATCCTGCGGAAAGTGTGTTTTTCCTAGAAAGTCTAGGAAGCGATCTGGGCCATCCAATGGGTGTGTTTAATGGTTAAGATGAAGTCAATGGCAATCTTGTAATTTTTTAGTTTATTTAATTCATTGTTTTAAAAGACTAGGGGCAATTTTGTCAATATATCGTGTTTTAAATCAATTAGATAACCGTCAGTCAAACCCAGTCCCTAATTTCACGCAATTTTCCCTCTCTCTCTCCAAACCCATCTTCGAAACCCCAATTCCTACCAAAAATAACTACAATCATGGAAGAAGATAACTTTAGAAAGGATGGAGAGCACATGATCAAATTAAAACACTTCTCCATCTCCACCATCTCCGAGTTCATCATCACCATTCAAATACTGTTCTTATCATCTCCGTTTTCTTGACGATGTGTTTTAACAGCAAGCAAATTAATACAGTTGTGTTTTATCAGCAAGCAGATTCATACAGTTGTGTTTTAGCATTCAGATTCATACAGTTGTGTTTTAACAGCAAGCAGATTCATATAGTTGTGTTTTAGCAAGCAGATTCATACAGTTGTGTTTTAACAGCAAGCAGATTCATACAGTTGTGTTTTAGCATTCAGATTCATACAGTTGTGTTTTAACAGCAAGCAGATTCATACAGTTGTGTTTTAGCATTCAGATTCATACAGTTGTGTTTTAACAACAAGCAGATTCATACGCTGTGTTTTACCATCTTTATATTGTGGGATCTATAAAAAAAATTGACTTTAGCCCTGTAAACTGTTAAAACACAACTCCAAGAACATGCTGATAATTTCCAGTAATCTTCTGAACAATGGAATATGCGATTGGTTTAGATTTTGAAAACAAATTATTCAGAAAATCATGGAGAAAAACGGTTACAAAATATGGACATGGATAGTTAGTTAATGACGATAAATTCCAAAAATAAAAATAGAATGTGAAAGTACACAATTGCCCTTCTAGTTAAAAATCTTCAATGCCACATGTCGCATTCTGATTGCTTCCTAGACTTTCTAGGAAAAACCCACTTTCTACCCAACTCCTACTCTTGAAGTTATTTGCTGATAATACAGCCCATCTGAAAAGGTAGTCATTTTGACAAGTGTTCATTAATGAGTAAGGGTGCAAACGAGCCGAGCGGCTCGCGAGCTACTCGAGATCGGCTCGAGAAAAAGCTCGAAACAATCTGAGCCTTATCGAGCCCGAGCCAAGCTTGAGCCTAAAATAAAGCTCGTTTGTTTATCGAGCCCGAGCTCGAGCCTCGCATGTGAAGCTCGTTAAGCTCGTCGAGCCTTATCGAGCCTTAGTGTAAACGAGCCGAGTCGAGCCGAGCTTATTCAAACTTGTTTAAAAGCCGACCTCAAACCTAAAAATAAGCTTATTTAGTAAACGAGCCCGAGCTTCACTTATCGAGCTCGCGAGCCTAAAAAGTCTATTATTTATCTTATTTTTATTTAATATATTAATTAATAGATAATAAACGAGCCGAGCCCGAGCCGAGCTCGAGCTTGAGAAAATACAAATGAGCCGAGCTCGAGCCTTGAAAACAAAGCTCGAATCGAGCCGAGCTCTCATAAGTTAATCGAGCTCGAGCTCGAGCCTAGTCAAGCTCGGGCTCGGCTCGTTTGCACCCCTATTAATGAGTCGTGGTTGGTTAGTGGGTCCAGTCATGTACAAGTGATTTTGGATTGCTAGGGATATTGGATTTGTTGTGGGCCATAAAAAAGAGGTGTGATAAATACACCTAAGATAAGGATTAATATACCCAAAAGTTAAAAATATACCCAAAAGTTAAATTTAGTAATGATTAACTACTTTATTATATTATTTTATTATAAAGTTAAAAGTAATAATTATGTTTTATTAAAAAGTCAAAAATAATAATTATGTTTTTAATGTTATTTTATTTTATAATACTTTTGTTACTTTTTTATATTTTGTTACTAGGTTATAACCCCGTGTATTACACGGGTTAAATAAATATAATTTTATATATCAAATAATAAAAAATATATCTTTAAAAATCTCGGTTATTACACGGGTTAAATAAATGTAATTTTATATACCAAATATTAAAAGAATATATATTTAAAAATCTCATTTATTACGTGGGTTGAATAAATGTAATAAAGATCCACCATTTAGAAAAAAAAATTAATAATGAAAATCAAAATTATTACGGACACTGGAAATAAATAACATGTGAGGTATTTTTAAATGATTTGTATATAGTTATTCAAATATAATTTCCTAACGATAAAAAGGATTTTTTACAATTAAAAAAAGGAAGGTAAAAACAGATGAACGAACCAGTGCAACTGTGTGCCTATTTTTTTTAAAACTAAAATAACTCTGTATAAATATATTATTTTATAAAATCATTCAAAAAACGGTACAATCATGTTTTATTTTCTATCTTTTTTTTTTGAATTTTCAATAGAAATGTTAGTTTAATTAAAAAAAATCTTATATAGAGAACATAAACAATCGTAAAATAAATAAATAAAACTAGTACCATTTTAACTAAAAATAAATAATCGTAAATTTTAAATCCTTAAATGGATTTGTTTTGTTAATTTAACATAAAATTAAACTATAAAAGGTGTAAAATAAATAAAAAAACCAGGACCATTCTAAATAAAAATAAAAAATCGTAAAAGTTAAATCCTTAAATGGATTAAAATGTAATTAAGGAGACCAAATTAATGCGATTATTGATGTACACTAAATTTTTAATTAAACATGATTAAATTTAACTGAATGTTGATTGGTTTGTTTTAGTCAAATCTAATTAATGCACTAGAGTAGGGTGTAAATGGAAATTAAGATAAGGTGTATTTAGAATAACCCTTTACTTTAGGCTGACCAACAATGCCCTTTCACTATTAAATAAATAATAAAAAAGTTGACTTATGGGTGCATTTAACAATATCCATAAAAAATTGTATTATTCATTTATTTGAATTTGGTGTAATTTTCTTGACTTTTGATTTTAGGTATGGGTTTAATATTGATTTAATCATGTATTTGGTTCACCCACATTGAATTTAATCATTTCTGAAAAGGATATTATACATATTATATTATTATATTATATTATATTATATTATTATATTATACATATTAAACTAAACTTTTCATGAACAGTAAACAAATATTTTTATAATATGATTTATATTTTTATTATTTCATTATTTTATTACTTAATTGATTTTTGATTATTTTATTACTTAATTGATTTCATTATTAATTAATTAATTAATTCTATAACATTTATGAATTTGGTAAACAGTGGTTCACCTTTAGGCCAAATCAAATTATGATTTTCTCCCCGCTTTAAAATTACGATTTTGCCATCAGTTTAAAATAATGTTTTACCTTCAGTTCAAAATAAAATTATGATTTTGCCTCACTTAAAAATTACAATTTTGCCCTCGGTTCAAAATTACGATTTTGCCCCGTTTAAATTTACAGTTTCGCCATTAGTTTTGTTTTGTTCCTCCCGGCTAAATTACCATTTTGCACTCAATTTAAATTTACATTTTTCTCATCGTTTTTGTTTGCTTTCCCAGTAAAATTACGATTTTGCCCCTAGTGTATAACTACAGACACAAGATGAGGGAATAGTCTTAGGAAGCTGCCTGACACTCACCTATTGGCCCAACCAATTTACGATTTTATCCCCGCTTTAAAATTACGATTTTGCCATCAGTTCAAAATTACGTTTTTACCCCGTTCAAAATAAAATTATGCTTTCGCCCCCAACTAAAAATTACTGTTTTCCTCTCGATTCAAAATTACGATTTTGACCCATTTAAATTTACAGTTTTGACATTAGTTTTGTTTTTCCCCACCCAGCCAAATTACAATTTTCCTCAATTTAAATTTACATTTTTGCCATCGTTTTTCTTTGCTTTCCCAGTCAAATTACGATTTTGACCCAGTGTAAAATTACATTCATGTCATCGTTTTTTTTTTTTACAAAACTATAGTAGTGCTTTGTTTTCATTGTTTGACTCGGTGTAGTTTTTATTTTTCCCGCTGTTTAAAATTATTGTTTTTCTATCGTTTTTGTTTTTCTTAAGCAAAAGTATGATAGTGTTTTAATTTAATTGGTTGACTCAATGTAATTTTTTTTGAGATCGTGTTATGAGTAGTATGTACAAGTAATCGAAATACAGACGGACATGTTATGAGAGAGAAATATTCGGCTTAGTGCCCCGCAACGCAGGCGGGGAAAAATCTAGTTGTATTTAAGAAAAAATGAAGAAGGCTGGGAATCGAGTATTATTTTGAAAAATACTTAACTAAATCTTGACCACTTCTTCGCGATGTAGCAAACTTTCAGCACAGAGATATTGATTAGAAGAAGCTGAGGGAGTCTTGAAGTGTAAAATGTGAGTCAATGCCACATTCCGTACATCAACGTACGCTTGGACCAAATTGGTGTAGATATTTGCCAGACCTTGTTAGATTTTTTTTTGAAATTTAACTATTATTCACAAGCAAACCCTCAAACGAGGGCCGCCGAACCAAACACAAACATTTACATCAAATTGAACGAGCACCAATTCTGCCAAAGAATACCTCTATTTTTCGATCTATTTCGATACCAAAGAAAACTTAAACTTTTTATATCTTGAAATATGTCCAAAATAGCTTTTCTATTGTTATTAAATCTCCTCTCGTTTCTCGCCTTCCAAATACACCAGCAACCAGTCAAGATGATACCATGAAGAGCTTCTTTAGCGACCCGGTTAAGCCCATATTGGCTGCCAGACCTTGTTAGATACTTTAAGATATGTATAATGTTGGCCATTGACCGTAGGTAGTAAAAGTGGTCCTATCACCAACACCGATTTCACTGTAACCAGGTCCACCACTCTTGCTTTAGCCTCGTCCCATGCACCTATTAAACCGCGACTTTTCCATACAATACATCTTCTATGATACCCGTTTCAAGACACAAGTTAATCTAGTTAATTATTTAAAATCTTATACCTAAGTATTTATATAATGTTTCGAGACGTGTAATTTTAATATGAAAATTATTATTAAATAAGTTTTGCTGAGTAATTTAATATTGTTTTCAAACATGTTCCAAGATTTGGCACACTTTCTAGTATTTAATGCTTAAGAAAAAATAAGTGTTAAAATTATTAATTCAATGAAAGTGTAAGGATAAAATAGGAAGTTTATTTTGCCTACGAAGGATAGAAAGCAATATGATTATGACATGTGAAAAAATGTAAAATAAAGAGTAAACGTATTTTAGTCAATCGTATCCTTTCTTCTTCCTTCTTCTCCCCAGTAACTTCAAAACACACAATTTTCAAAACCCACCATCTTCAACCATTTTTTCACTTTCTATCTCAATAATCACTACATTATAAGGCGATTTTCGTCACCAATCAATTATTCAAACACCCGATCAACGTGTTCTTCAACTTTTTTGAAGAAACCCAGTTTAATTTCATACAATATCTCATTTTTTTCTAGTGATTTTGAAGCGAATCACTCGATTCGTTCGATTCGATCGCTGATAAGTGTTTCTAACATTCAAATTTCGTCAATCGTTGAAGAAATCTGAAGAAATCGGCTTCGGTGTATGTAAGAAATTTTTTAATTGCATTTTTACGATCTGGGTTTTTGATTTGAGTCATTGCGTTTTACGATCTTGGCGGGGGGTCCGGGGGCAGCGCCCCTGGCTCATTTCGAAGACAAAAATTCGTAGACAGTTTTTGATTTCCTACTCCCTGGTTCAGACAATTCACAGACAATTTTTATGTGTCCATTGCGTTTTAGAAATAAGACAGCTTTATGTGTTTTCTGGCCATTGCGTTTTAGAAAAACACATTTTTGAAGTGTTTTTAGTCAATTGCGTTTTAGGTAAACACATTTTGATGTGTTTTCAGTCCATTGCGTTTTAGAAAATACACTTTCTTTTGTGTTTTTAGGCCATTGCGTTTTAGAAATAAGACATTTTTAAGTGTTTTCTGGCCATTGCTATCGCAACCCCCGATCCCTATTTCCTCGAGAACGGGCGGCCGAGAGCCAGTTTCGCTGGTATCTGGTATTGTCTAATTTTTGGCAGCGGAATTTTCATCAGGACCGTAGTTAGAAAATATTTGATCAGAGTAAAATACCACATTTCCATAATATTAAACACATAGGATAAAACCCAAGTTTGCAGTACACACATTTTCATAGGAATAGATCCTATTTTTATTTAATAAAAACATATATTTTCATTTAGGTAACTTTATTGCCACTTTTCCAAGCCTTTAGTGCTGTCCAGCTGTCTTCTATTTGGCTTTCACATTTTGTTACCTGAAACGCGTTTAAAAATATTTTGTCAGTGGGAAATACTGGTGAGTGAATCTCAGTTTAATCAAGTTTAAGAAAATCCATTGTACAGTATTGAGGGCGATCTCGCAATTACATTTGTTTCCAAGTTATATCAATTAACATCCATGGTACTGTCAGACCCGACTTGTGGAAATGTTACCCCTCGCAAGGCAGTAACATAACTTTGTATACAAATACTCAATAACTGTTTAATAAATAATTAATCGTGTGAGGTTTTGCAAAAACAATTTACAAAGGGAGATTACTCACATTGCTATCTTAGATTATCCTTTAGGGTTTCCTGGTGACAATCTATAATTTACACAAATGCACACGTGTTAGTATAATAACCCATTTTAACATTAGTAATACCCTCCCCGAGACGGCATTCCAACGACTACGTCGGGCAGAACCACGACAGCCGTTATGGAACCCTAGATCAATCGAGCAGCGTATCTAATACGTATCCAGGGGTTATGATACTTACAACGGAGCAGAACTTCGCTATTTAGGGGGTATTATACCCGTGTATAATGCCTACACTTCAGTTTGGAGATTGAGAAAAGAAATCTGAGCGACGTAAACTGAAGGCCCAAGCTCCAGCTTTATAGGGGCTGAGTTTGGGTTTCTCGCGGCCCGCGTAAAACAAGACAAGGGCCTACGCGGCCCGCGTCAACGTTGGTCAACGATGTAGCTGATCCGGGTTAGCTTCCTAGCCTCGACGTGTGTCTGCCACGTGGTGTCACACCCCAACCGATGGCGGAAACATCGGGGCATGACACTGAGCGAAACAGATTGTCCAGAAGTTTCCATAACAACTATAATTACCAAATATTTAAAGCAACACGTCCCATACCATGTCATAAATGATAATACCGTTATTACAGAAAAGATCTAGTCAAATTGTTCTGTTCCGACAACTCAGATTCTTATTACAGACAATTGTTTATTGTTGTCCCAGGTATTTCCTAGCCTCGATTTCATAGCAAAAAAAGCAAATAAGCATCATAAGCACCTGCCACATACGTTAAAGTAAAAGTCAATACACATAGTGTAAAGGTGAGCATACAAGTTTAATAGTAGCATATAGAGTTCGAAATCGTTACGCATAACCAGCACGTACACAGAGTGAAATGAGGCATGTTAGTTATCGACATGAACCTATCGATACCAATGACTGCGGGTTGACTGCCCAAGTCAGTTCGCGATACATACTCACCACTGTGAGCCATGTAGGTAATTGTCCTTAACAACCCCCGAGTGAACGGGTGCTGAGTCCAAACTAATAGTACTATCGTTGCTAAGGCAGGTAGACAGCATTCCATGTGTAAACATAACAAACAAGCATTCATTTAGTCACGTATAACATGCGATAATAGTTAGCGTTTAAAAGTGATTCGTAGTGTGTTCGATGTGATTTTGTATAAGTAACGTATGTAACACCCAAAAGTGCGTAAAGTAAAAAGAGATCGAGTATACTCACAGCGGTTGATGGATTGAAGGGAGCGCTAGAGAGTAAGGTTAGCCTGAACAGATTGATAGTATAACGATAAGCGACGCGTAAAACGGAACAAGCGATAGTGGGGTCGATCAACAGTTCGTTCGGATGGTAGTCCGATCGGACAGCCGATCGTTCGGGTGACAGTCCGCTCGGATGGTCATCCGGTCGGGTGACCCTTCGAGTGGATTGTTTCTTCCTTTGAGAAGGATGTGTTTGTGTATGATGGCTTGACTTTTGAAGTTTTCGTTGTAGCATTTAGAAAACATAGGATTATCACTACCTTTCAGGTCGGTCGATCAGACGGTCGTTCGATCGGACGATAACCCGATTGGTTGGACACTTTAGTGAGAACAAGTTCACAGCAAGTTGTCACTCGATCGGATGGTAGTTCGATCGGGTCGCATCCCTTGTGCATTGAACATGTTGAAAATTGTTTAAGTGTTGAAGTCAGAACATCACATGGTCGAGTGGTAGTCCGTTCGAATGGTAATCCGATCGGTCAGCCCTTCGTTCAATGTTCATCCTTCAAGGTTTTGAAAACAAAAGTTAAGTGTGGGACCAAGGTGTAGATCGAACGGGTGACAACTCGTTCGGACGACATTCCGTCCAGGTCGTTTCGTTCGTCCTACACTTGGTTGTGTTGATAGTTTGTCGTTTTATCGAGATGTTTTGATAACGTGTTAACCATCAGAACCGCATCCTAAGCTCTAGTGACCCGATTGAACAAGAACCACCCAAGTTCAGTCAGTCCACCGGTTCAAGACGATTGTTTTTGGTTAACCCGGAATCGATAATCTCATGGATAGAATACGGATCTTGAACCAATACAACCACAAGAATGAGTAGTAAGTCGGTACAAGCTCCGATTCTACCGGTTTTGAATGCATTGAGTGTAAAAGAGTTGAAAGAAAGTTGGAAAACCATCTTTCAATCTTTTTCATTGTGAATAAGTTTAGATCTATGTAAGATCTTTGTTTGTTTATGTGGAAATCGGTTAGATCTAAGTTGTTCTTGGTGGATTGAGGCCAAAACATGAAGTTCTCAAGAACATATGATGACGTCATCCTAGAACACCTTGAATCTTGATGATTTTACTGTTAAAAGTTAAGATTCAAAAGATAGAAAGGTGTAGGAGTGCGTGTAGATTAAGGAAGTACAAGATTTAGGACGAGATCTTACCGGAATTACGAGAAATCAGAGAAAAAGCAAGGTTAGAGCGTTGGTCGGATGAGAGTTGCCAAAAGTGGAAAGTATGAGAGTGACATGGGGTATTTATAGGGTTACCCAAAGTGGAAGGGAGTTGGTTGTTCGGTTGGCGGCCCGATCGGACAGCTGGTCGATCGAGAGGCTGCTCGATCGAGCGGTTGATCGATCGGCCGGTCTCCTGGTCGATCGGCCATCTGATTCGAGTGTCTAGTGCGACGAGTTTTGCCGTTTCGATTGCGATTGCTAGCGTTGTGATGCAATAAAGTTTCCTAGTCAAATTACTTTTAATCCCAACTACTATATCAACATACAATCATCCTTATTTCGTATTCGTTTAGCGTTTGCGATTCGATTGCGATTGAGTTTCGATTGTGTTTCGATTGATCACCACACATAACATGATAAAACATGCACAAGTAACACATAAGGCACACACACACGTATAACAATAACCAAAATGCGTAATTCGAGTTGCGAGTGCGATTGCGATTAAGCGATAAAGCGATTAAACAAACGATAAATAGCGATTACCATGTGATTATTAATAGATACACCACATAATACAGCTAAATCGAAAATAAAATAGGCTAATTACAAGTCAAAGAAGTCAAAACAGGATTTGAGCAAGGAGATACAGATCGCAATTAGCAATCTTTTCTTCCTTTGACTTCAATCTTGACTTTGACTTTGACTTTCGAAACACGGGGTGTTACAGCCTCCCCTAGTTGAGGGAATTTCGTCCCAAAATTAGGCCGAAGCCGTAACAAACAACTGCGGGTACTTCACCTTCATGTCGCTTTCGAGTTCCCAAGTGAACTCCGGGCCTCGTTTGCCTTCCCATCGGACTTTCACAATAGGAATGCGCGAGCGTCTGAGCTGCTTGGTTTGGCAATCCATGATTTCGACAAGCTTCTCCACGAAGTGTAGTGTTTCGTTTACTTGGAGGTCATCGAGAGGCACAATTAAATCATGCTCAGCCAGGCACTTTCGGAGGTTTGACACATGGAAAGTCGGGTGGACATTACTAAGTTCCTTCGGTAGTTCGAGTCTGTAGGCGACTTTTCCGATCCTTTCCAGAATCTTAAAAGGTCCAACATATCGAGGCGCTAGTTTCCCTTTCTTGCCGAATCTGACCACACCCTTCCAAGGTGATACCTTTAGGAGTACGTAGTCGCCAACGTCAAATTCAAGGGGCTTGCGTCGTCTATCGGCGTAACTTTTCTGTCGACTTCTAGCTTTCAACAAGTTGTCTCGGATTTGGAGGACTTTGTCAGTCGTTTCTTGCAATAGCTCAGGACCGGTTAATTGCAAGTGACCGATCTCGTGCCACAGATTAGGTGATCAACATTTTCTTCCGTATAAAGCCTCGAATGGTGCCATTTGTATGCTGGTATGATAGCTGTTGTTGTATGAGAATTCGACCAATGGCAGGTATGTATCCCAATTACCACCGAAGTCTATGACACATGAACGGAGCATGTCTTCAAGAGTACGGATCGTTCTTTTAGTCTGACCGTCGGTTTGAGGGTGGAATGCGGTACTTAGATTAAGCGTAGTACCGAGAGCCGCTTGAGATGTTTCCCACAGTCGCGAGGTAAACCGAGCATCACGGTCATAGATGATGTCGCGAGGCGTCCCATGTCGACAAATGATCTCATTGGTGTAGATTCGGGCTAATCGTTCTACCTTGTAGTCTTCCCGTATTTTGCAAAAAGTGAGCAGATTTGGTCAAGCGGTCAACAACAACCCAGATGCTGTCGTGACCTGATGACGTGTGCGGAAGCTTTGTTGTGAAGTCCATAGCTATACTCTCCTACTTCCACATAGGGATCGGGGGTTGTTCGAGTAGGCCAGAGGGTCTTTGGTGTTCAGCCTTGACCTTTGAGCAAGTCAGGCACTTTCCAACGTAGAAAGCGATATCCCTTTTCATGCCCGGCCACCAGTACTTGTAGCGGAGGTCCTGGTACATTTTGTCGGCACCGGGATGAATGGAGTATCGGGATTTGTGGGCTTCGTCCATCAATATCTGTTGCAAGTTGGTCCGCTTAGGGATCCAAATTCGGTCCAGAAAGTGGAATATCTCATTCGACTTGTTCACAAGCTGGGCTCCATCGTGATAGATCCTTTCCTTCTTCAAGGTGCGTTCATTAAAACAGGCATGTTGGGCTTCGCGGATGAGGGTTTCGAGGTCGTATTGGGCTTGGGTATTACGAATGCTGAGCAGATAGCTCCGTCTGCTGAGTGCGTCGGCAACGACATTGGCTTTGCCTGGGTGATAGCGAATCTCACAGTCATAGTCGTTGAGAAGTTCTACCCATCGGCGTTGACGCATATTAAGTTCTTTCTGATCAAAGATATGTTGTAGGCTCCTATAATCGGTGAAGATCGTACACTTGGTACCATACAGGTAGTGTCGCCAAATCTTTAACGCAAAAACAACTGCGCCTAGCTCGAGATCATGGGTTGTATAGTTCTTCTCATGGATTTTGAGCTAACGAGATGCGTAAGCTATAACCTTGTCCTATTGCATGAGGACGCAACCAAGACCAAGGTTGGAAGCATCACAATAGACATTGAAGTCGTCGTTTCCGTCGGGCAATGTGAGAACAGGAGCATTGCAAAGCATGCGCTTGAGGGTTTGGAAAGCAGAATCTTGTTCAGTTCCCCAAACACAAGGCTTGTCTTTATGCATGAGAGCGGTAAGCGGCACAGCGATTTTTGAGAATCCTTCGATAAATCGGCGATAATAGCCCGCTAATCCGAGAAAAGAACGGACTTCAGGCGGGTTCTTAGGTGTAACCCAACTTTTAACTGCTTCAATCTTCGCAGGATCGACATGAATACCTTGACTATTGACAATGTGACCGAGGAATTGAACCTCCTCTAACCAAAATTCACACTTGGAGAACTTGGCATAGAGTCGATTCCCTTGGAGTAGCTCGAGAACCAAACGTAGATGTTGTGCGTATTCGGCTTTCGATTTGGAATAGATCAAGACATCGTCGATGAATACGATGACGAAGCGGTCGAGATAAGGCTTACACACGCGATTCATCAGATCCATGAAAACCGCGGGTGCGTTGGTTAAACCAAAAGGCATAACAACGAACTCATAGTGGCCGTATCGAGTGCGAAAAGCGGTTTTGGGTATATCCTCCTCCTGAATGCGTAGCTGGTGATAGCCTGAACGTAGATCGATCTTAGAGAAACATGTAGCACCTTGTAGCTGATCAAACAAATCATCAATGCGAGGCAGGGGATAGCGGTTCTTGATAGTCAACTTATTCAGTTCCCGATAGTCGATGCACATCCTGAACGACCCATCCTTCTTTTTAACGAAAAGGACTGGCGCGCCCCAAGGAGAGGTGCTCGGGTGAATGAAGCCTTTCTTAAGTAATTCCTGGAGCTGATTCGAGAGTTCACGCATTTCAGACGGTGCGAGTCGGTAAGGAGCTTTGGCAACAGGGTTGGCTCCAGGGATGAGGTCGATACGAAAGTCGATATCACGACTTGGCGGAAGTCCGGGGAGATCGTCAGGGAACACATTAGGAAACTCACGAACCACAGGAACGTCTTTCACTTTTGTCTTTCCTTTCTTTTCCTTCTCCGCTACTACAATGTTAGCCAAGAAAGCTCTGTATTCCTTGCGGAAATACTTGCTAGCTTAGACACATGACATGAGCTTGAGACCTTTCGAAGCAGTTTCACCATAAACACACAATAAATCCCCATTCGCGAGCGAGAATCGAATCATTTTATCGAAGCACACAACTTCAGCATGGTTTTCGCGAAGAAAGTCCATGCCTACTATGACGTCAAAACTTCCGAGTTGCATCGGAATAAGCTCGATTGGGAAGATGTGATTGTTGAGCTCAAGAGTACAATCACGAAGAACAGAATTAACAGCGACAGTTCTTCTGGTAGCGACTTCAACATCGAACATCGAGGAGAGTTGGGAGCGCTTACGACTAAGGAGCTTTTCGAATTCAAACGACAGAAAGCAATTATCGGCTCCAGTATCAAACAAACACGATGCATAAATACCATTCACAAGGAACGTACCATTGACTACGTTGTTGTCAGCCTGGGCTTGGCGCACATTGATGTTGAAAGTTCTGGTGCGTGCGGCTTGCTGTTGCTGTTGAGGCTGTTGCTGCTGTTGAGGCTGCTGCTGATGGGGCTCTTGTTTCACAACCCTGTTCGGGCACATGTTCGCAAAGTGGTTAGGATCACCACATGCGAAGCAGACTCGGGCGTTGACTGCGGGTGCCTGAGCCGCTTGTTGGCCTTGTGAGGCTGGGAGCAGAACTTGATGAGCAGTGGCTTGAGCTGGTGCTTGACGAGGGCCAGTACGGCAATTAGCAGTGAAGTGACCGTACATATTGCAGTGAGCGCAAAAACGGAAGGCGAGACCTACCGGGTGATGGTAAGTGCATGTTGGGCAGGCAGGGTGAGGACCTGTGTATGCACACTTTGCAGGCGGTGCATAGGTCCCTGGTGCTGGGCGGTGGTGAGACTGCTGCTGAGCCAGTACGGCTTGAAGTGGAGCAGCAGTGGTGGTGGCAGCACAGTTCTTGTTGCTGGAGTTGCTGTTGTTCTTCTTCTTGAGGCGTGAGGACTTCGACGATTGAGCGGCGGCGGTTTCAGCGGTTGGTGCGGCGGTGACTTGGTGCAGGTTCTTTGGTGTTTTATCCCAGAAACCAGCTTTCACCCGCTTGTCGTTGATTTCGGCGGCAAGCAAGTAAGTTTCTTCAATCGTTGCTGTCTTTGCGGCATGCACAAAATCCGCAACACAGTCGGGTAGCGCTCGAATGTACT
Organism: Helianthus tuberosus; assembly: GCA_030545235.1. Classification (NCBI taxonomy): domain Eukaryota; kingdom Viridiplantae; phylum Streptophyta; class Magnoliopsida; order Asterales; family Asteraceae; genus Helianthus; species Helianthus tuberosus. The sequence continues at coordinate 9,745,575 of CM060443.1, forward strand.
TCTTAATTTCCATGTCGGGCGTCTTCACTTGATCGGGACAGATGATGCTGAGCTGCTTAAAGCGTGCAGTCAGGGCGGCGTTGTCACCTTATTTCTGCTTTATGTGCCAGAACTCATCCTCCAGCTTTTGGCGCTCATGGGGAGGGCAGAACTCTTCGAGCATAACGTTCTTCAACTCGTCCCATGACAGACCATAGGATGCATCATTTCCACGCTTGTTCCTTTTGGCTGTCCACCAGTCTAGAGCGCGGGACTGGAAGACGCCGGTTGCGTTCAGTGTGCGGAGATTATCAGGACATCCGCTCTGTCGCAGAGTGACTTCGATCGAGTCAAACCATTGAAACAAAGCCGTAGGGCCTTCTTCTCTGGTGAACTCTTTCGGTCCGCATGCCTTGAACTGTTTGAAGCTGAAAGCAGCTTTGGGATTCTCGGTCCTGGATTCTTCAGACGATTTACTCATGTTCTCGTACAGTTCACTGACAACTTGGGGTACGACCTTTGCCATTTGCTTAGTAATCATGGCAGCGAGGCGTTTGTCTGCTTGCTTTCGGCGAGCGTCTCGGGTGGCGCGAGATCCAGATGACGACATTGTTTGCAAAAGACATCGTCACAGGACTCAACACAGTATATTTTAATCTCTCCTCACAAGCCTAATACTATTAAAGCTTAGGAACACAGTGAACATGTATCACATAAACACATAGGCAAATAGTCACAGTTTCATATAAGCACAGAAGCACATAAGCACGTATGGCACAGAATCACAAAAGCACAGAAGCACATAATCACAAGAGGCAGTCAGAATATAGAAACCTATCATTCAAAGTTCGCGAGCGTTCGAGAATAACATAGCGAGTAGTATAGCATAAGCGTGTAGTATAGTAAATAGCGTAGTGTAAAGTCGTCCCATGAATGGTAACGATTTGTTAGCGTATTGAGATAGAAATGCAGTCCGAGTCGGGTGTGTCGATCAAAGCGTTAGTGAAAATTGAGTAAATCTCCAAAAATTAAAACACATAAACTGGTAAATACACATAAAATCGACGAACCATCAGAGTCAGCAGTTGCGGGCTCAGAATCGAAACATATAAAAATCGAGAGATGCATTGTCTGCGGCTATATAGACATTGACTAACCAAGGCGATTCGACTATTCACAAGGACCTTCTGAACACACTTTGACCTTCGGGATTGCGCTTTTGCCTCGATTCTTGGGCGAATGGCACAAATCCTTCCATTTTTCGCGTGACATCTAGTCGTTGGAGTCCGTCGAGACCTTGGTGAGAGTTTTGTAAAACCAATTAAAGGTTGGAATAAATCGTCAAGGTTCGGGTTTCACCCCTGACTCAACAACTTGTTCCTGTTTTGATAAAGTAAAAGAGAATTTTGCGTCAAAGTATGGATTTCACTCCTGGTTCAACGCAAATTTTCGTGTTTATAGATAAAAATGTGGGTTGATCAAGCAATTTAGTCGAGAGTTTGCGGTTTTCACACCTAATCTCGACTTAATCGCCCTTTTATAATTGAAAATTCGAGTGCAGTGATAGTGTTGCGTATGCGAGAACAGCGAGGAATAGCAGCAAGCTCGTACATAATCCCTACCGGATATGCACAAGTTGGTCTATTGGTTCCTAACTATAGACTAGGTCATTTCTAAGACATCGACCCAAACTAGGTCGTATCTTTCCTAATTCCCTATAGTTATGGCTCTGATACCAATCTGTCACACCCCAAACAATGGCGGAAACATCAGGGCATGACACTGAGCGAAACAGATTGTCCAGAAGTTTCCATAACAACTATAATTACCAAATATTTAAAGCAACACGTCCCATACCATGTCATAAATGATAATACAGTTATTACAGAAAAGATCTAGTCAAATTGTTCTGTTCCGACAACTCAGATTCTTATTACAGACAATTGTTTATTGTTGACCTAGGTCTTTCCTAGCCTCGATTTCACAGCAAAGAAAGCAAATAAGCATCCTAAGCACCTGTCACATACGTTAAAGTAAAAGTCAATACACACAGTGTAAATGTGAGTATACAAGTTTGATAGTAGCATATAGAGTTCGAAATCGTTACGCATAACCAGCACGTACACAGAGTGAAATGAGGCATGTTAGTTATCGACATGAACCTATCGATACCAATAACTGCGGGTTGACTGCCCAAGGCAGTTCGCGATATATACTCACCACTGTGAGCCATGTAGGTAATTGTCCTTAACAACCCCCGAGTGAACGGGTGCTGAGTCCAAACTAATAGTACTATTGTTGCTAAGACAGGTAGACAGCATTCCATGTGTAAACATAACAAACAAGCATTCATTTAGTCACGTATAACATGCGATAATGTTTAGCGTTTAAAAGTGATTCGTAGTGTGTTCGATGTGATTTTGTATAGGTAACGTATGTAACTCCTAAAAGTGTGTAAAGCAAAAAGGGATCGAGTATACTCACAGCGGTTGATGGATTGAAGGGAGCGCTAGAGAGTAGGGTTAGCCTGAACAGATTGATAGTATAACGATAAGCAACACGTAAAACGGAACAAGCGACAGTGGGGTCGATCAGCAGTTCGATCGGATGGTAGTCCGATCGGACAGCTGATCGTTCGGGTGACAGTCCGCTCGGATGGTCATCCGGTCGGGTGACCCTTCGAGTTGATTGTTTCTTCCTTTGAGAAGGATGTGTTTGTGTATGATGGCTTGACTTTTGAAGTTTTCGTTGTAGCATTTAGAAAACATAGGAGTATCACTACCTTTCTGGTCGGTCGATCGGACGGTCGTTCGATCGGACGACAACCCGATTGGTTGGACACTTTAGTGAGAACTTGTTCAAAGCAGGTTGTCACTCGATCGGACGGTGGTTCGATCGGGTGGCATCCCTTGTGCATTGAACATGTTGAAAATTGTTTAAGTGTTGAAGTCAGAACATCACATGGTCGAGTGGTAGTCCGTTCGAATGGTAATACAATCGGTCAGCCCTTCGCTCAATGTTCATCCTTCAAGGGTTTGAAAACAAAAGTTAAGTGTGGGACCAAGGTGAAGATCAAACGGGTGACAACTCGTTCGGACGATAGTCCGATCGGACGGCATTCCGTCCTGGTCGTTCCGTTCATCCTACACTTGGTTGTGTTGATAGTTTGTCGTTTTATCGAGATGTTTTGATAACGTGTTAACCAACAGAACCCCATCCTAAGCTCTAGTGACCCGATTGAACAGGAACCACCCAAGTTCAGTCAGTCCACCGGTTCAAGACGATTGTTCTTGGTTAACCCGGAATCGATAATCTCGTGGATAGAATACGGATCTTGAACCAATACAACCACAAGAATGAGTAGTAAGTCGGTACAAGCTCCGATTCTATCAGTTTTGAATGCATTGAGTGTAAAAGAGTTGAAAGAAAGTTGGAAAACCATCTTTCAATATTTTTCATTGTGAATAAGTTTAGATCTATGGAAGATCTTTGTTTATTTATGTGGAAATCAGTTAGATCTAAGTTGTTCTTGGTGGATTGAGGCCAAAACATGAAGTTCTCAAGAACATATGATGACGTCATCCTAGAACACCTTGAATCTTGATGATTTCATGGTTAAAAGTTAAGATTCAAAAGATAGAAAGGTGTAGGAGTGCGTGTAGATTAAGGAAGTACAAGATTTAGGACGAGATCTTACCGGAATTACGAGAAATCGGAGAAAAAGCAAGGTTAGAGCGCTGGTCGTATGAGAGTTGCCAAAAGTGGAAAGTATGAGAGTGACATGGGGTATTTATAGGGTTACCCAAAGTGGAAGGGAGCTGGTCGAACGGTTGGCGGCCCGATCGGACAGCTGGTCGATCGAGCGGCTGATCGATCGGCCGGTATCCTGGTCGATCGGCCATCTGATTCGAGTGTATAGTGCGACGAGTTTGCCGTTTCGATTGCGATTGCTAGCGTTGTTATGCAATAAAGTTTCCTAGTCAAATTACTTTTAATCCCAACTACTATATCAACATACAATCATCCTTATTTCGTATTCGTTTAGCGTTTGCGATTCTATTGCGATTGAGTTTCAATTGTGTTTCGCTTGATCACCACACATAACATGATAAAACTTGCCCAAGTAACACATAAGGCACACACACACGTATAACAATAACCAAAATGCGTAATTCGAGTTACGAGTGCGATTGCGATTAAGCGATAAAGCGATTAAACAAACGATTAATAGCGATTACCATGCGATTATTAATAGATACACCACATAATACAACTAAAGCGAAAATAAAATAGGCTAATTACAAGTCAAAGAAGTCAAAACAGGATTTGAGCAAGGAGAGACAGATCGCAATTAGCAATCTTTTCTTCCTTTGACTTCAATCTTGACTTTGACTTTACCTTTCGAAACACGGGGTGTTACACGTGGCAGCCTGGGGTCGTGCCAGCCATTACCTTGTCGCGGCCCGCGTAAAGGTTGAGGTGTGGCTTACGCCGCCCGCCTCAAACCCAAAAATTAGTTTTTAATTATTTTTAATAATATTCAAGGTATTCGGGGTCCGTTTTCGCGTATGGGGTGTATTTTAGGGCATATTGTGATGTTTTAAAATATATTAGGGTGTCGGAAAATGTTTCGAGGGTGTCGGTTTAATTTAGGGTTGTTATATCCTCCCCACCTTATTTTAGAGATCGTCCTCGAGATCTACTGGAACAAGTGTGGTCTGATTCAAGTTCCCATGTATACTCTGGTCCTTTTTTGGAGTCCCATTTCACTTTGACCAGAATTAACCTCTTGTGCTTGAGGTTCATGACTTTCCTGTCTTCAATCTGTAGAGGCTTTTCTACAAACTTGAGTTGTTCATTTACCTCTATATCCTTAAGAGGCACTACAAGTGATTCATCGGCTAAGCATTTCTTGAGATTGGATATATGAAATACATCATGTATTCATGCCATTTCCTCTGGCAGTTGTAGCTGATAGGCTACAGGTCCTATTCTTTTAATAATCTTAAAAGGTCCAATATACCTGGGACTTAGCTTTCCTCTTTTGATGAATCTTACCACTCCTTTCCAAGGAGAGACTTTTAATAATACTTTATCTCCTACTTGAAATTCAAACGGTTTGTGTCGGTTATCAGCATAGCCCTTCTGTCGATCACGTGCTGCTTTCAGTCGTTCCTTGACTTGAATGATCTTGTCAGTTGTTTCTTGTACTATCTCAGGTCCAGATAGTTGCTTTTCCCCAATTTCTGCCCAATAGACTGGGGTTCGGCACTTTCGTCCATAAAGTGCTTCGAATGGTGCAGCATTGATACTTGTGTGATAACTATTATTATAAGAAAAATCTATTAAAGGTAAGTGATCGTCCCAATTACCTCCGAAATCAATTACACAAGCTCTAAGCATGTCCTCCATTGTTTGAATTGTTCTTTCGCTTTATCCGTCCGTTTGAGGATGATAAGTTGTGCTTAGATTCAACTTGGTTCCCATGGCTTTTTGGAAACTTACCCAAAAATGAGAGGTAAAACGACTATCCCTATCAGAAACAATTGATAAAGGAATTCCATGTAAAGAAACTATTTCATTTACATATAATTTAGAAAACTGTTCCATACTGAAAGTTTCCTTCATCGGTAGGAAATGAGCTGACTTGGTTAGCCTATCTACAATCACCCAGATTGTATCATTACCTTTTCTTGTTTTGGGTAATTTGGTAACAAAATCCATTGTTATCAATTCTCATTTCCACACTGGCATTTCTAACGGTTGCAGCAATCCTGAGGGTTTCTGATGTTCAGCTTTAACTTGTGAGCAAGTTAAACATTTAGAAACATAGGTTGCTATGTCCTTTTTCATTCCTATCCACCAGAAATTCTTTCTTAAATCCTGGTACATTTTATCACTTCCTGGATGCATCGTATACTTAGACTTATGGGCTTCTTCTAATATGCGATGACGTAGGTTTCCTAATTTAGGTATCCACATTCTCTTTTCATGGAATCTCCAAATTCCATCTGTTCCTTGTTGTAATTCCTTAATCATACCTTTTAGTTTTTCAGTATCTTCCTTGATTACTGATTCTTGTGCCTTTTTAATTTGTTCATTTAAATCTACTTGTAGATTTAATTTAAGAGAACGTACCCTTTTTGGTTTTTCATGATACTTTCGGCTTAGAGCATCAGCAACTATATTTGTTTTTCCTTCATGATACTGGATATCACAATCATAATCACTAAGCATCTCCATCCAGCGTCTTTGTCTCATATTCAACTCCTTTTGCCCAAAAACATACCTTAAACTTTTATTATCAGTGAATATGGTAAACTTACTACCATAAAGGTAATGTCTCCAAATTTTAAGGGCAAAAGTTATAGCTCCTAATTCTAAATCATGGGTTGAATAATTCTCTTCATGATTCTTAAGTTGTCTAGAGGCGTAAGCTACAACTTTTTGGCGTTGCATCAACACACATCCATAACCTAATTTAGAAGCGTCACAATAGACTACAAAGTCTTCATTTCCTTCTGGTAACGCTAGTATGGGTGCATTGGTTAATTTTTGCTTAAGAATTCTAAAGGCTTCTTCTTGCTTTGGTCCCCATTCAAACTTAATGGATTTACAGGTTAACTTAGTTAAAGGAATGGCTATTCTAGAAAAATCTCGAATAAATCTTCTATAATAACCGGCCAATCCTAAGAAACTTCTAACCTCGGTTGGTGATTCAGGGGTTTTCCATTTGGTAATCGCTTCTATCTTGGTTGGATCTACATGAATTCCTTCATGGTTAACTAAATGTCCAAGAAACTGTACCTGTTCTAACCAAAACTCACACTTAGAAAACTTAGCATAAAGCTTTTCCTTTCTTAGTAAATTTAAAAGTGCGTGCAAATGCTCTGCGTGTTCCTCTTTACTCTTAGAGTAAATTAGAATATCATCTATAAAAACAATTATGAATTTATCCAAATATGGCTTACATATTCGGTTCATCATGTCCATAAATGCAGCTGGGGCATTGGTTAAACCGAATGGCATGACAGTAAATTCATAATGACCATACCTTGTTCTGAAGGCGGTCTTAGGAATGTCCTCTTCTTGTACCTTTAATTGATGATATCCTGACCTTAAATCGATTTTAGAGAAAAATCGAGCTCCTTGCAGTTGATCGAACAGATCATCGATTCTCGGTAATGGGTACCGGTTCTTAATTGTGACCTTGTTTAATTCACGGTAGTCAATGCACATACGCATTGATCCGTCCTTCTTTTTGACAAACAGTATCGGCGCTCCCCATGGTGATGAGCTTGGCTGTATGAATCCTTTTTCCAACAATTCATCTAACTGTTTCTTTAGTTCCTGCATTTCGGCAGGTGCCAAACGGTAGGGTGCTTTGGCAATTGGTGATGTTCCTGGCAGTAGATGAATTCTGAATTCAACTTCTCTGTCTGGCGGTAGTCCTGGTAATTCTTCTGGAAATATATCTGAAAACTGAGACACTACTGGGATGTCCTTTAATTCTTTTCCTTTAGTGTTAGTGATTATGGAAATCAAATACACTATAGATCCTTTTCTTATATAACTTGCAGTTTTCATCACAGAGATGAATTTAGTGGATCTAGATGGTTTATCACCTTTAATTGTGATCTTTTCACCCTTTGGTTAATTTACTTGAATTGAGTTTTGATCACATAAAATATTAGCTTTATTGGCTATTAACCAATCCATTCCTAATACGATATCAAATCCTGTCAGATTCATTGGGTACAAATTTGCAATATACTTTTGATTTAAAATTTCTATTCTTGTTCCCTGTAAGATTTCATAAATCCTAACCGTTTCTCCATTTGTTGTCTCTACTAGACATTCTTGTGGAAGTTTAGTTAATGATTGATTAAGAAGTTTGCAAAACAAAGTATTAATAAAACTTTGGTTTGCACCAGAGTCAAATAATACTTTAGCAAAAATATCATTAACTAAAAACGTACCGGCTATCACATCCGGAATCATTTTGGCTTCATCTGCTGTCAGAACAAATGCTCTAGCATTTTTAGTGTTCTTGTTGTTTGCAGCTGGAGCTAGTTTTGGACAGTTCGGCTTGATATGACATTTTTCTCCACAGTTGAAGCATAGTCCATTACTAGATTTTCTCCTGCAATCTTCTTCCTTGTGTCCTGGTAACTTACAGAAATTGCTGTGAATGGAGCATTTTCCTGAATGCTTCTTCTTGCAAGTCTTACAGTAAGGTGCAGAGGTAGAACCTATATTCCTACGGTTGAAATTACCGTAGCGGAATTCCTGGGTAAGCCTTTGTGCTAGGTTTCTTCTCTGGTCTTCTTCTCGTGTACGGACTAATTCATCAGTCAAGGTATTTGCTAGTTCTACAGCTTCTTCTATAGTTTGTGGTCTAGCTGCCTTGACTACATGCCTAATCTCTCCAATTAATCCCCAGATGTAACGGGAGATTAATACCGGCTCTGGTGATGCAAGGGTAGGTACTATTCTAGCATATTCAAAGAATAACTTAGTATACCCCTTACTATCCACTCCATTCATCCTAAGGTTTAGGAATTTGTTTGCTATTTGTTTCTTTTCATTGGGAGGGCAGAATTTCCTTTCTACCATATTTTTAAATTCCTCCCATTCCATGTTGTATACCCTATTACTTCCTCTTGACTGGAGGATAGTGTTCCACCACTCTAAAGCTGAATTCTTAAATAGATTGGAAGCAAACATTATCTTGTCTTCTTCAGCACACTTGCTTATTTTTAAGACTGCCCCAGTCTTTTCTATCCAGCGTAGAGCTGCAATGGGTTCTTCATTGCCCGAGAATTCTATCGGTTTACAAGACCAGAATTCTTTATAAGAACAACCATAAGGCATGGTTCTTCTTCTTTTGGGAATGGGCACTTGAAGTACGGGTCCATTGTTTACGCTGTTTTCTGGTTCAGTTTGTCGCTTACTGCTATGCTTACTTTTATTATCAGCTTCTTTAACAGTTTGGATAATAAATGGCATTGCATCTATGATTCCTTGTGCCACTATGTGTTGGATGGCAATATTATCCACTTGGTTTCCATTATTATTGATGCTCGGATCCTCATTAACCAAGTTAATGTTACTCTGGTTATCGTTATTCAAATTTCCTTGATTTCCTTCGTCGGCCATCTGAATTTTAAACAGTTACCACGTATTAATATCACAAAATAATATTTAATATAGCCAATCACATGACACGCATTTTGGTCAAAAGCGTTGATCATTGCGACTTTACTCTATTCATATAATATGCATCTATTACACACCAGTACTGAAATTAAAATTACAATACCAACTGAAATAAAAATTACACTAATAGTAGTAGGCATCCGTAGTTTTTTTTTTTCATACACACATATATTATTATTATTATATTATTATATTACTACCGTTTCCACCATCACATTCATGGATATGGATTCATCCAGAAATCCATATTGCGCTCGTCGTACTTCTAGACGAGTCGCTCTCCCACCTGTCACATTCTTTCACTACTCTCTAAAATTTCCTCACCAAATGTCCTAAGTTCTTGTACATTGTCTGCACTCATTGGGGGTGTAGGTTCTAGGACTGGGTTCGGAATCTGTGGTGCGGGATCCTGGTATGGAGGTATAGGGGCTTGGTATGGGTAAGGATTCTCTAAAATCTCCCTAATGTATACATCGTTATCATAATAGGGATCTAGAGGGTCCAAACCTGGGTAGGCTCCTAAGTTTGGCATGGGTGTGTCTTCATGTATCGGGTAGCGTTGCACATAGTCCCTAACGTCATCCCACCACGGGTCGTAATTTGGGTCTAAGGGATTAGGTGCTGGTACCCTAGGTATCTCTTCCGGGTTGAAATCATGCATTTCTACTTGATTTTTCAGGGTTTTCTATTTCCATTGGTTGGTCAGGAATTGGTGGTTGTGGTTGGGGTGTTATCATTTGTTCCAGGTTAGGGTCAGCTGCAGTGGTGGCTAGGATGTGGATGCTGGCTATACCCCTATTAATTATTTCCTGGGCATAGGCATCGGTTTCTCTTTTAGCTGCTGCTAGTGCTCCCTGGTCTTGTAACTTTTTCATACGCTTCCTACGCTCATGTGCCCCTCGACTGAACCATCCTCTCTTTTTCTGATGGAATGGCTCTTCAGACTGAGCCTTAAACATGAATAGTCCTTCTTCTGTATCACCAGAGTACCCCGAGAGGGCAGGCTGAGAAGAGGCACCTTCGCTTCTAGGCGAACCAGACAATTGACGGTACGCGTCAGATGGTCCTTGGTCGCTCATGCTGTAAACTAACAAATAGTCAAATAACACATAACAAATAAATACAATTATGCACGTATTTCCGTAATTTATTTCCTAACAATTTGAATTTTGATGTCAACAGAACGCTTCTGTGGCTGAATCAGTGGCTTAGCTCTGATACCACCTTCTGTCGCAACCCCCGATCCCTATTTCCTCGGGAACGGGCGGCCGCGAGCCAGTTTCGGTGGTATCTGGTATTGTCTAATTTTTGGCAGCGGAATTTTCATCAGGACCGTAGTTAGGAAATATTTGATCAGAGTAAAATACCACATTTCCATAATATTAAACACATGGGATAAAACCCAAGTTTGCAATACACACATTTTCATAGGAATAGATCATATTTTTATTTAATAAAAACATCTATTTTCTTTTAGGTAACTTTATTGCCACTTTTCCAAGTCTTCAGTGCTGTCCAGCTGGCTTCTATTTGGCTTTCACATTTTGTTACCTGAAACGCGTTTAAAAATATTTTGTCAGTGGGAAATACTGGTGAGTGAATCCCAGTTTAATCAAGTTTAAGTAAAATCCATTGTACAGTATTGAGGGCGATCTCGCAATTACATTTGTTTCCAAGTTATATCAATTAACATCCATGGTACTGTCAGACCCGACTTGTGGAAATATTACCCCTCGCAAGGCAGTAACATAACTTTGTATACAAAACCCCAACATACTCATGATAATTGTATTCTTACAAATACTCAATAACTGTTTAATATATAATTAATCGTGTGAGGTTTTGTAAAAACAATTTACAAAAAGGAGATTACTCACATTGCTGTCTTAGATTATCCTTTAGGGTTTCCTGGTGACAATCTATAATTTACACAAATGCACACGTGTTAGTATAATAACCCATTTTAACATTAGTAATACCCTCCCCGAGACGGCATTCCAACGACTACGTCGGGCAGAACCACGACAGCCGTTACGGAACCCTTGATCAATCGGGCAGCGTATCTAATACGTATCCAGGGGTTATGATACTTACAACGGAGCAAAACTTCGCTATTTAGGGGGGTATTATACCCGTGTATAATGCCTACACTTCAGTTTTGAGATTGGGAAAAAAAAATCTGAGCGACGTAAACTGAAGGCCCAAGCTCCAGCTTTATAGGGGCTGAGTTTGGGTTTCTCGCAGCCCGCGTAAAACAAGACAAGGGCCTACGCGGCCCGCGTCAATGTTGGTCAACGATGTAGCTGATCCGGTTCGGCTTCCTAGCCTCGACGTGTGTCTGCCACGTGGCAGCCTGGGGTCGTGCCAGCCATTACCTTGTCGCGGCCCGCCTCAAACCCAAAAATTAGTTTTTAATTATTTTTAATAATATTCAAGGTATTCGGGGTCCGTTTTCGCGTATGGGGTGTATTTTAGGGCATATTGGGATATTTTAAAATATATTAGGGTGTCGGAAAATGTTTCGAGGGTGTCGGTTTAATTTAGGGTTGTTATAATTGCGTTTTAGATAATTACATTTTTGAAGTGTTTTTAGTGCATTGCGTTTTAGGTAAATCAATTTTTTATGCTTTTTCAGTCAATTGCGTTTTAGAAAGTACACTTTCTTTTGTGTTTTTAGGCCATTGCGTTTTAGAAATAAGACATTTTTAAGTGTTTTCTGGCTATTGCGTTTAAAAAACACATTTTTGAAGTGTTTTTAGTCCATTGCGTTTTAGGTAAACACATTTTTATGTGTTTTCATTCCATTGCGTTTTAGAAAGTCACTTTCTTTTGTGTTTTTAGGCCATTGCGTTTTAGAAATAAGACATTTTCAAGTGTTTTCTGGCCACTGCGTTTTACAAATAAGATATTTCTTTGTGTTTTTGGTGCATTGCGTTTTTTTTTTAAAAAAAGTCATTTTTAACGTTTTTTTCTATTGCGTTTTATGCAACTGGGTTTCTTTCCATTGCGTTTTATGCAACTGGGTTTTCGCAAAAAAAATTTGAAAATATAACAGTAGTATACTCGTTTTAAAGATAAAAAACGCTCGTTTTTTTATGCAATTTTTATAAAAAAAATAATGTCGTATGAAAAAAGTTATTAACGTTTAAAAAATTGGGGGGAATTGGAGGAGAGAGAAACTATTGTTCTGGATTGACTAGAATGCCCTTACACAAACTCACGCGCCTCTTTTCTTCCCTTCAATTTCCCTTATTTAATCTTAGCCCTTGATTAAATCATTTGATGGTCAAGATTACTTTCTAGCCAAATAAACTTTCTATTATATCCTAACCCTTCAATCAAATATCAAACATATTTCATTGTTTTTTACATACTTCTTTTTTTTTTGGTACGTTCTTGTTTTTTGGTCATTTGTGCTAACTGCTTTGGGCTCCTGCTAATAGGCTTATGGATTGGGCTTTTGCTTTTTTAGCTTATGTTTTCCTCTAGACATCTCACCTTCATGTTTTTCTTTTATCATTCATAGTGTTGTTTGGCAAACATTCTATTGCGGACCTAAAAAGTTATTTTCTAGTGGTGCAAACGAGGGCTTCAACCAAACTGTCAAGGGGTGCGAGCACGGTTTTTGTCTATAAAATACACTAAAAAATTTTGTTCAACGGGTGCGCCGGCCCACCCACCACACCCAAGTCCGTCGCTGATTTTACTTAAGTTTCTTTTAAATAAACTCTTCAAGCAGTAGGGTTGTGCAAAGGGTCGGACCCGACCCTTTTGGACCCGGACCCGACCCGAACCTTTACCCTTTAACCTGTGAAATGAGAACCACGAACCAACCCTTTTTTGTTTATTCGGTTCCGGGTCCAAAAGGGTCTGATGGGTCGGGTAAAGGGTCTGGTGGGCCAGAACCTTCATTTAATTTGGGCATATGAAATGAGTTGCATTAAACTTAAAAAGTGTTCCATCATAGTAGTAACATCAATCTAAAAACAAAAACATAAAAAAATTTCCTGTCAAAATCCTTAAAGCATACACATGATTCAACCCTGAGAAACGGAACTGTAGAAGGCTTAATGTTTTGATCTTGAAAGGATTGATCTTTGAAGGTTTTGATGGCCGGTGGTTTCAATGTCTGAAGTTCGGACTTTTTATTAGCAGAAGGTTTGATCTTGGAAGGATTACTTATATGTAAGGAATTTGGATGTTTTTAATGATTTTAGTTTTCTTATAAGAAATACAAGGAACTAGGAATTGATAAAAATTAGATGATTGTTTATCAAAGGTTCCGATGGTTCTAATTTATTACCCATGGGTAAGAACCGGAACTGACCCGGAACCTTTTATTGATAAGGTTCCAATCATTGTGGTTCCGGTTTGGGTTCAAAGTTCTAAGGTTCTAGAACCATAATTTGCTCACCCCTACCAAGCCGTTAGTTTTTCTAATATGGTATCAGAGCTATAAGCTCTATTCATTGTTATTTCGTGTTTGCTTGATCGTTCAGGGCCTAATTAGTCTCATTGCTGATTCAAATTAACGATTGTTTGTTCTACGCTGCTCATCATCCATCGTGCATCGCTAGTAATTATCTGTTAATGTCTAGGACACGATATTATTCTGATTAGAATTTCTTGTTCGAAATTGGTGCCCGTTTGTAACATGTTTCCACTGCTGTGATTTCTCCTCCTCTAGATTACTCTGTTCGATTAAGGGACCGGTGGTTTGGTTAGTTTTTTTTTTAGGAAAAAAAACATTATTTGTGTGGTGTTCTCATCTTGTTTTCAATTTTATTTTGGACTCGCAATTTAGAAGGAATTTAATTGGCTTAGGGTAGTTTAATTGGGTTCTAATTTGTTCTTATATGGGTAACTTGATTTTAACAATCTCAACTTTCATCTATTGGTCGTGATTAATTCCAACTGAGGAATTGTTTAAAAACAGTATCAACTTTAAATGCATTTTCCACTAATTATAGTTGACATGTATTTTAATTCTTCTAGAGTTGTGACCAAAAAGATATATGGGAAATGCAGATTATAATACTTAAATTAGTTAAATACTTTACTTCAACATCTCACATAAAATAATAAAATCTACTTACACTAGATATTTGACCACTAAAGATTCAAATTTTGGGCCTCAATAACTAAACAATCTTTCATCTATTTCTTTTGCAGGATTTATTTTTCATCCTCACGTTTCACAAACTAAATTGTCGGTATTTTCCAATCTTTATGTAATTTCGGTTAACTCAGACTGTTTCTTTTCCTGCAAATCTCCATTCGGCTTCGGGTAATCATTTTATAACTTGACTCGAGGCCTTAACAAGAGAAAAATAATAGTTGGGGAGGCTCTCCAAAACGGACTTTATGAGGGTGACCCGTCCTTCAATCGACAACGTAGAAGCCTTCCAAAGCGATAACCAGGCCTCAAAAATAAATTTCCAATTGGCAATCTGATTCATGATTGCCCCAACCGAAACCCCCAAATGCACAAGCGGAACCGACTCCACTTGACAATTTAAAACCAAAGCCATCTCCATAACCTAACCCGGATCCACACCAAAGCCAAACAAGCTAGACTTTCTCATGTTAATCTTCAACCCGGAGCAAAGATAAAAACATCTAAGTAACTTGGTGATGTTTTTGACCATTCACCCATCACGATACGCATAAAGAAGATGAGTCAACATCGGCCCTTCATTCGGAAGTATAATAATACCTCTACATGCCCCCACCCTCTTAATCATACCGGAGAAGGCCTCCACCATAATAAAAAGAAATGGGGAAATCGGGTCACCTTGACGCATACCTTTGAAGCACCAAAATTCAAACGTAGGCGAGCCATTTATGAATACTGAGGATCTAGCGGTGGAAAGGATGCTATAGATCCAAGAACACCATCTCAGGGATACCCCAATGTTGTTTCCTTGGGTTACTAATAAATCTACTAACAACACTTACCGCATATCAAATGTTAGGCCGAGTGCAAACCACAAGTACATAAGATTGCCTAATGTATTTGCATACCATTTTCTCAAATTCTTCATCAGTTTATGGCGAATCTCTGCCTGACAATTTAAAATGCATAGTCAAATGTGTTTGGACAGACTTACTTTGTTCTATGAAGAAATTCTTTAGCACCTTTTTCACATATCTCTGTGAACTTCCATGCCCAAAATTTTCTTAATTCCTTCATGTCAAACTCACACATTAACAGTTTCTTTGTAGCTACAATATGTACCTTGTCTTCACATGCTAATATATAGCATGTCATTAACATACACAATTAAGTAACCATACTCCTTGTCATTGTACTCTTTATAATAGACACAATGGTTATAGCTACAACTATTGAAACCATGTGAAACAACATAGTCATCAAATCGTTTTAAGTCCGAGTTTCAACTAATGCCTAGTTATCCTATGTTTCTGATCAAACTGGTGATCATAGAACTCTAATCCATTGTCAGTTCTCAATTTTTCCATCTTCTTTTAAGTCCGAGTTTCAACTAATGGCATCCATTCTTTAAACTTATTAAAATTTTCATCTTTACTTTTCAAGACAAAAATCCAAACTCTTCTTAAACAATCATCAATTACCTAGAGATGAAACTAAAGCAGGAACCCATAAATCAGCGTGAATATTATCCAAGATGCCTTATATGCCTCCTTCTGTGCGATGGTTGTTAAAAGCCATCGCCTCTTGCGCCTGTTGAGATAAGTCAAATAATAATTTCTCTAAATAAATTAGTCAATTAAATCAATTACGATATTAGTGGGATGCTTGTTAGGAATGCTTATCTTTTCTATTTTTTCTTTTTTGAATCATTATAAGAAGGATCTTTATGTAATCATTCAGTATTGAGAATTAATAAAAAGAATCATCAATCATCTTCTTTTACCATGGAAAACATGGTATCAGAGCGTGGTTTGTGATTCTGGGAAATCAATTACCCTTCCTCTTGATTTAAAACCGAAAAAAAAACCCTTCATCCTGCAATACAATGGTTGGCGACAAAGCAGATAAAAGTTTGGCCATACCAGATGATTTAACGCTGCAAATCGCAGCCTTGCTTAGGAACGGCCTTGGAGCACAACCTACAAATTCTGAAAGTTTATCGATTGGGATAAAGCTTGGTGGAGATAACTACTCTCTATGGGCTACTATCATGAAGAAGGCAATCGGTGGTAGGGGGAAAGGTTCTCATCTTACAGGAGAACCGACACCACCATCAAAAACAGATCCAGCCTATGGGCGATGGGAGCAAGATGATCAATGTGTGTTTACATGGTTGATTCAGAATATTGAATCGAGCCTTGTTAACAGTGTTTCACAATACCCAACGGCTAAAGCTCTTTGGGACGGGTTAGCAGTCACATACGGGTCCGGAACCGACTCTTTGCAGATCTTTGATCTTCATAAGAAGGCCAATTCATTGAGACAAGGGAAAGATACATTAGAAGAATGCTGGAACAAGCTACAAAATATCTGGATGACGATTGACCGAAGAGATCCAAACCCAATGACGGAGCTCGAAGATATAGAAATTTACAACAAGAAAATTCAGGAACAAAGATTGTACCAATTGTTTATTGCTATAGATGATAAATTGGAACCAATCAAGCGAGACATTTTGAAGTGAGACCCTATTCCTTCAGTTGAAACTGCGTATGCAACTATACGCAGGGAAGTTGCAAGACTCAATATTTTACAAATAGCGTCATCCTCATCCGAGTCGTCTGAAATCGGGTCCATGTGCAGAAAAATGTGTTTTTATAGGGTATGGTCCACATCAGATAGGGTACCGGTGTTATAATCCAGTGTCTCGTTGCATCCATGTCACTATGGATTGTGAATGGTTGGAGTCTGAATTCTACTTTGCCAACCAACCTAGAATTCAGGGGGAGAGGGCTAGTGAATCTCTAGATTGGTTGAGTTGTCTTGAGGCTGTTCCGACAGAGCAGGTAGATGGAGCCACCGAGTCTCTCACAACCAACATAGGAGGGGCTGACAAGCCAGTTCACACAACCAGTGAACCGACCTCAGAAGATGTCCAGCAAGAGGTAATTGAAACTCAATATGATGATGCTTTAAATACTAATAATGGTAATCCAGTTCGAGAAAAAGAGGCAGAAGGAAAGGAAAAGGAGCCTGAGAAAACTGAATCTGAAAAACCAGAGGCTCGTGTTTTACCTCCAAGGAAAAATAGAGGTGTCCCACCAAACCGATTCTCTCCGGAACACAAGAAACATGAATCTAAATACCCAATTGATTGAGACAGGGGGAGAGTTGGTGAATCCACAAAAGCTTTCTTTGTCACTCTCCTCTCAGAAAATATTCCTAGAACGGTTAAGGAAGCAAGTGAAAAACTTGAATGGCGAAAAGCTATGAGCACAGAGATGAAAGCTCTTCAAAAAAACAACACATGGGAAAAGTGTGTGTTACCTGAAGGTAAGAAACCGGTTGGGTGCAGGCGGGTCTTCACTGTTAAATACAAAGTCAATGGAACAATTGAACGATATAAAGCAAGACTAGTGGCAAAAGGATACACACAAACTTATGGTATCGATTACTCTGAAACCTTCTCGCCTGTTGCTAAAATTGATACTATCAGAGTTTTATTGTCGATAGCCGCAAACAAAGAGTGGCCTCTTCACCAATTTGATGTGAAAAATGTGTTTCTTCATGGAGATTTAAAGGAAGAGGTATATATGGAGGCTCCACCTGGTTTCTCGAACAAATTCAATGAGAAGAAGTTTGTAAGTGAAGAAACACTGACCTGAACGGTACGCTCCGACTATGACTTCACCTCTTAGCGACCCGAACAACTAACTGCAAAACAGAACACCGTTAGGACTCGTTACAGGAATGGGGTTATTCCAGTAACCACCCTCTGGCGTGAGAATAAGTCTCGGTATTTGGGAGTAAGAAAGTATAGAGAGAGAGAGAGAGAGAGTAAACGAGAGTAGAATGAATCCATAACTTTGATGTTTACCTCTATTTATAGTTTACCATTAGGGTTTCCCTTAACTTAGGATGGGCTCCGATAAGTTAGGGATTTGCATGATCTTCCCAAAAGATTGGGGATTTGGTTACGTAGTTTATCCATGCAGAATAGAAGCTTCTAGAATAAATATTTATAATTATATATTTGTAATAAAATAATAGGTAATGACCGGGTCGGGTTAACCATTCCGATTCATACCTCGTCACGTCCCCCCAGTCCGAAGTTATGAAATGAAGTTCATGGGATCGGACTAAAAAAGGAAAAAGTCAAAATGCCCCCTTTGAGTGTAAGTTTCTCGAGTGGGGTACCATTACTTTTTTTGAAAAATGGCGGCGACGTGAAATGGTGTGACAGGTAAGTCATCATTAGGATGACAGTTGTACCTGCCCTGTATTGACACGCGTTCTTGCCCGTTTGCCTTTTTGAATTCGAAAGGTTGTTATCCCCTTTTCTATAAATAGGTCCCCCGTTTAGGGTTTTCCCATTTCGATCTTTTCTCTCACCTTCTTCAACTTCTTGATTGTATAAAATGGCTTCCAAAACCGGCGAATCTTCTTCAGCCCCAACAAGTTCCGATGCCCTGTATTGCAAATGGGGAACTATATCATTCAACAATCTTATACAAGAGTACGGTATCAGGCCGGAGTGGAATCCGGTGTTGCTATCAAAGACAGACACGGCGTTCCCCTTGAAATAGGGTAAAATCACTCTATTTAGTGATTTTTTCAAATTTTGCAATTTCCGGTTGCCAATCACCAAGTTTTGTAAGTCCGTTATTGATGAGTATCCCATTCACATCTCTCAACTGTATCCTTTAGGGTTAGTTAAACTTCATCACTTTGAATTTGCCTGTATAGACCTAGGTCATATCCCTAAAATTACGATGTTTAGGGCTTTTTCGTTCTTGTGTGGAAATCCCCCTTTTTTACATTTGACCGGCGAGACATTGGTGTGTCTTGCCTGAGGGATATCCCTGCCAGTGCCAGGGATAAGGACTGGAAGAAGAAGTTTTTATATATTGATGCCAGTGTTATCCCCAAGAAGATGCAGTGGAGGGAGATGGGGGCCAAGGACAAGTTCAAGGATGATGGTCCCCCTGCTGATGCCTATGTTGGGAATGCTCTGTTTAAGAGGTTAAGTCAACACCCATCCGAGTGCACGGTGATCCCGGAGGGTGCCTTGGTGATGGCTGGGATGAGTTTGCTGTGGCATGATATTCGGTTGTACCCTGCCTTTCAAATAGTTGATGAAAGTACACGTCGATTTGCTTTGAACTTAATCTGCAAATTATGTTTATTTTAACATGTGTAAGTGTTAAATAGGTAAATGGAGTTTGTTTGATATCGTTGATCCACCCCGGAATGTTGCTTTGAGAGCCGCGGACCGCGCGATTGGGGAACAGGGGCCTGATGTACTGAAGATCCATCTTGAGCAATTTCTTCTACCCGTTGTGCCGGCGGATCCGACTGCTTATGTATCTAGGCTTCTCCCCAGTGGGGGGGAGCAGTGTTTTCGTTGCAGAGACAAAGAAACCATCCCGGATAAAGATAACCGGGAGGAAATTTATTACCGCGGGGGCCACTACGACGCCTGTGGTGGTTAACATTTCTGTGGCCCGGGGGTAAAGTTGTTACTTCTGCTCCCACCAGTTTGGTGAGTCCACAGCGGGCGCTGAAAAAGCGTAGGATGATGCCTCCTTTGACCTCCTTTCAAGCAATCAAACTGCTCATGTCGTACCCGCTGGTAAGTGATTTTTCGTGTGAATGTAGGAGTTGAATTCCTATATTCTTGTTCTGAATATCTGATTTGATGTAGGTTCCTTTGCTGAGGCCCAAGTTGAGGGTGTGTCCTCTGTGCCTTTATCTTCTGGTGGGATTGTTACTTCCGCGGCTGGTGAGCACAGCCTGTCAGACCTTATATCCCAGGCGAGTGCTGATCTGTTAGCTTTTCAACGCTACCGCTGTGTTTACAACTGCTGTGGTGGTAACACCCAGCCCTGTTACGACATCGCTTTTTTTGGACTCTCCCCCCGTATCCCTGTTTGATTCTCCCGTTGGTGTATTCTCTGCATCTGAGAAAGAGATGCCTACAACTTCTGTTGCTGGTGAGTCAACAGGTGCCAGAGATACCACAGTTAGTGATACTGGGGGGGGGGGTCTAGCAGTGGTTTTGTTGATGACGGGGCCCGTTTAGGTGATGATCTTTATCTTCCCACCATTTGCTGGGACTCACATGCTCAAGACAAACGCCATTAACCTAAGTGGAAGAAAGCGGAGTCTTCCAGGCTAGTTTTCCACCAGTGGTTCATCACTGGGTTGAGCGGGCATACCCCCCGGCTGAATCAGCGTATGTAGAGGGGCTAGATAACGAGGGCTTAATGAACACGACGATGGTGGATGCTGTCAGTCAACCTCGAAGGCTGGCAGAAATCTGGCGTCGGTGGATGCATGATAACAATGAGCTCCACCAGGCGCAGATTACCATTCAGGAGCTGATGGATGAGAAATATCATTTGGAAAGCCAACTCCAAGCTGCAGGTCTCAGGGAGAGTCGGTTTATTTATGAGAAAAACAAGGCAGAGGAGGATCTGAATCGTGTAACGGCCAACCTTGCTGAAGAAAGGATATTATGGGCCCGCGACATAGCGGAAAAGGATCAAGTCCTTCGCACACCAAGGCTATTCAGGAAGAGCTGGAACGTAAAGCCGTCACTGAGGCGCAAAAGGTGAGATCTGACATATCTGCTGAGATGGAAAAGTTCTGTATTGACGTCGATTTTGTGTCTCAGGTGCTGGAGAGGTATTAAAGTCTCGCCGTGGAGTTAGAGGCATCTAATGCCAAGGCCCAAACCAAAAAAGTTGAGTTAGAAGAGCGGGAGGAGCAGCTTAGGCAGTTGCAGCAGATGTGTGACTCTCTTGTTTCAGAGAAAAATCAGCTTGTTCAATCTTCATCCACCCAGCAGGCGCGTCTTAAAGAGGCGGAGAGTGCCCTAGATCAATCCAACGCCGAAATCGATAGCCTGACCAGCCGTCCGGCTGGTTTACAGGGTGACAGGAAATGGTTGATAACCAATGGCTTGGTTGGGGCTTTTGAATATCTCCGTCAATCAGAGCCCTTTGTTGCTCTCTTGGACCGCCTGTCTACTGCCGCTTACAAGTCAGGGCACCATGATGGCATCTACGAGGGTTATTTTAATTGCCAACAAGCGGGTAGGCTCACTCCCAAGTTCCATGGGAATAGAGGCAAACTGACAGCGGACATGGCGGATGCTCTTGAGTCGGCTTATAACAACCCGCTGCCCGCGTATGCGGAGCTGGTTGACAAGGTGGTCGAAGACGGCGTGGACTCCTTACGCCAGATGCTGGATGTAGCGGAGGAATCTGGAGAGGAATGAGTGTTTCTTATTTGTTATGTACACTGTTCCTTAGATATTTTGTACAAACACTGTTTTGTTTTGGGGTGCGTGTAAGCACTCGATGTTTGTCGGACAATTAATGCAAATATCATTATGATGACACCGTCGTTTACTTAAGTGTGGCGATTTGACGTGTAATGATGCCTTGCTATTAAATTTGTTGTCACAATTGTTGTCAGTCTTCTTAACCCTTTATAAATTGTGTCTTGCTTTTTCCAAATTTGGTAACTGAGAAAAATGGAACGAAAATGCCATAATCGGAAAATTTCCGACATACTTCGAAACTTGGATGCAGTAAAGGCTATGGTCCGTCTCTAGGATCCGGTGACGGAGAAGATGATCAAGGGTAAACAGGCAAGCTCCGGCGATACCATACCTCGTATAGATAGGTCTTACAAAGGTATGGAAGATGGTGACATTTCCCCTATTCAGGTTAAGGATGACGTTCATGTGGTGTCTTTCACAGCTGACGCCTTGGTGGGGGCATTTCCTCCCGAGTATTCCCAACGTTGTAGAGCCGTATATGAACGACGCCGGAATGGCCGTCGATGTGCAGGCTTAGTTAGTGATCGGAGGATGCCAGCTTCTCCGATTGGTGAGGTGAATGTTGATGATCTAATCGTCGTCCTCATCCCTTGGAGTATTACGGTGAGGCATTGTACACCCATGCAGAGGTGATGGCAATGTTCCCCGGTGTGTAGATAAGTAGAACATGTTCGTTTTTTGGTTCCCATATGTTGGTTTTTGACAACAGGGACAAGTACTTGGTTTTGTAAGATAGTTGTATGTATTTATTACTAAGGGGCTGTTTAGCAACATCTGAATGGCTAAGTGTTGAACCAGTAAGAGGTCTGAACCATTAAGTGTTGAACCACTAAGAGGTCTGAACCAGTAAGAGCTTGTATAATGCTTAACCGTTGAGAGGCAAATGTCCGACCAATTCAGATTAGATGTCTTAAACATTCAGACTCTGTATAAATCTTAATCATTTAGAGGCAAATGTCTGAACCATTCACATATCTGCTCGTGAAACAAACAGTCTGAACCATTAAGTACTGAACCAGTAAGAGGTCTGAACCATTAAGAGCGTCATTAAGAGGTAAACAAACAGCCCCTAAAATACCTATCTTTTTTGTAGTGGTTAATGTATCTATTACCAGGATACCCACTCTTAGCGATGTATAGTTTTGGTCAGCTGACTTATATATGAAAAATATTTTCGTGTCAGAGACTTTTTTTACCGTTATATGCAGTTTGAATGATGGTGTCAGAGACTTTTTTTACCGTTATATACAGTTTGAATGATGGTAATTTCTTTGTACCGTGATATGCAGTATAAATGCAATGGTAATTTTTAGTGTACATGTAGGCAATAAAAAGGAATAAAAGGTAATTTTTATTATCTTAATAACTTGAAAGAAAAAGAGACATCGTTCCTGATGGATTACACTTGTTCAAAAAGGAAAATAGTCAAACCCGCCATTAGGGGCGGGTGTCTACATGTAACATTTTTTCAACTAGGCAGTGTTCCAACTACGTGGGACCGCTGTGCCATCAAGCTAGGATAGGCGGTAAGCCCCTTTGCCTAAGTCTTCTTGGATTATGTAGGGGCCTTCCCAGTTAGGTCCCAGCTTGCCTGAGGTTTCCGCCCTACTGGCCTCGTTATCCCGCATGACGTACTCGCCCTCCTTGAAGGTTTGCTGAGCCACACGCTGGTTATAATACCTTTCTAAGGTTTTCTTGTATTTTGCCTCGCTGATGGCGGCCGCTTCGCGCCGTTCTTCCAAGAGGTCCAGGCCTTCCTGTAACACCCCAAAAACAGGTTTAGTAATTAAATCTCGTTAATACCAAAGAGCGGGTAAAGTACCGTTAGCGGTAAAAAAAATAACCCGGTGAATATTAGGACTTAAACAAATAATCCTAATATTAATTAAAAGGGAAAATAAATGCTTTGAGAAAACAAAAGAAATATATATATAAGAACCCCGAGTTGACGGGACATAAAATAAAACAAGTTATAATCTACTCGAACCCACTTAGTTAACCAGGAATGTTTAACCCAGTTAACAAAACGAAATATTATTAGAAATAAGTAGGTTGTAGCCTACTAAACAAATTAACCAAACAAGAGGGGCCAAGGTGTGACAACTTGAAAAGTTATTTAATAAAACAAAAAAAATATACACACACAGACTGTGTGTGGAGATTGACCAGGGGAAGCTCCCATGGAGCTCTAACCCTAATTTCAACAAATGCACCAAATTAAAGCTCAAATCAAGGCCTAAATCAATGCATGAACTTGAATAAACGATCACCAAGTCAAGGGGATCGTAAGGTATGTCGAATTTTTGACATTCATGAAGTTGTGAAATTTTGATTAACATAACAAGATGCGATTTATGTAAGAATCGCAGAGGCTATAGCCGAATTAGAGAAATATGATTGTTTAGGAACAAATCCTAGTTGAAAAACTTGATGTATTAATGTTGAAAACTAGGAAATTGTTGATTACCCATATATGTGTTAAATGGGTATTATAGTTAGGTGATGAACACTTGAATTAGAATGTAAAATTTATGAATATTGATGTTATGATACAAGTTCTAGATGTAGTTCGTGAACACTAGACATAGAGGTTTGATTTTGATGTTAATCTTGGTAAAAATAACTAGTTATGAACTAGTTTGTAAATGTGTAAATCTATGCCCATTAGGTGTTTATTAAAATGCCTAAAACTGAAATGTTGAAATTTCACGTGAAACGCGCATTTGAATGATATGGCAAATTATGCGTAATATGAAGCGATAGGGGTTATAAACATCATGTTAATTTAGACTAACTGTGTAAATTACGTGATCAAAAGTAGTTAACTTTTGATAAGTTGAACTAACAAATGATGAAGTCGAATAGTAGTTTTTGACATAGAAAATACGTAAGGTGGAATAGTCGTGATTGTTAATGACTAATCTAACCATCTTGTGAATAATGATGATAGTTTGACGCTTAACGAGCTAGGTGGAGGCTTGGGAAAGAAGCGAGTCAAACGGATCGAATGCGCGGAAAAAGAGCAAAATCGGATACAAGGTAAGTAAGGCTTACACCCTTTTTTAGAATACCTACTTGTGTGTATAGAAAATGAATAAAGGAAAATTAGTAATTGAAATATGATGTTCCGACGTAAATAATACAGGTCGGAATAAGTGAAAATGGTGAGAAACCATAAACAGGTTAAAGAGGTAAAATGGTAATCCGGACATGAGTTGACAGATTAATAAAAAGATTTAAATAGACATCACAAGAGGCAAGTCGTAACGGGTCAACTAAATAAGAAACGACCTTTAAGTAATATGAACTCAAGGGGTAAACCGGAGTAGGTTAAAGGAGTGAGAAGGTAATTAAATACCATCTCATAGTGATAAATGGTCATTTCGATTAAATTGGTTAAATGGTGTTGATAACACCATTTGACAGTAATAACTAATGACCGCTTGTTGAGTTTTGTAATCACATGAAGTAACATATGGTTCGCACTGCTATTAACTAGTGATTAATAGCGAAAGGTATTTAAACGGGTCAATCCTATGACCCGAGCCAGGTACGCACAAAAAAGTTTATAGTTAAGAGTGAGTTTTTGGTCAAGTAATTAGTAAGTTCTTCGTAGTAAAACGAGGGACTAAAAGATTAACCAAAAAGCCCTTGATGGGTGAACCGGGTAAACGACCCTTAGAGGTTGTTTAGGAACTTGTATATTGATTTTGAAATCCTTAGATTCATGTAAAAGTCCTAGGCAAAAATAATTGTGGGTCGAATGCCAAAAAGTGGTCATTTGCGAAAAAGGACTAGTCGAAGGGTAAAATTTGGGATTTTGTGTTCCTTATGCTAAATCCACCACAAAAATAGTTGTGGTGGAAGATAAGTAGTTAATTAGCATGGAAAGATGAGGTACGAAAAGAAAATAGCGAGTTTGATGCTTAGATGCTTAAAAGTCCCCTAAATGGGTCAAAATAAATTAAGAAGTTAAATGTGGATTAAGTGATTAGAAAGATACAAATAAATCGGTGAATGTAAGTACGTACATGAACCCTGTAATGGAAGCGAAAACGCTAATTTTTGGCAAGCCCGGAATGGGTAAAAATGATAAGCAATGAACATTGTTAATAAACTTATAGTATGATGTTAAAAAGTAACGGGTCAAATAATCGCATAAAGGATTTTTAGTTGCTTGCTTATAAATCAGAATTTTTATGCAAACCGAGGTGATAAACGGATCCGTATTTAGATTACGGTCACGCAGGTACAAGAATCGGGTAAAACGGACGTGTAAACTGAAAGTTATGCCATTTTAAAGTTGAAATGTTCATGAAAACATAGCTGGGCAAATATGCAGCTCAAGAAAGAAACCTTGCTATCGAAAATAGGGTCTAGCGTCGCGCGGCAGGTGAAGGGCTTCACTGTCGCGGCTCGCGACACCTGTCACGGCACGCGACAAGAACTCCCAACACTGTCGCGGCACGCGACGGGAGCATATCCTGCAAATTTTTATTGTTTTGTTTGTTTGACGTAAGGAACTTGATATAACTAGTTATAAAATTATCAAAACTAACTTTTAAGTTGGTTTTGATTCCAGGTGATCGATATAGGCCTCCGGATGAAGATCAAGTGACGAACAAGAACCGAACACACAGTTAAATGAAGCTTTCGCACGTTGCTTCGTCGTTATTTCTAAACGATGAACTTATACATTATGTTGTATACTTTTTATTAAGAAAAGTTTTTTAATAAATTCGTACTTTCCAAGAATTTGTAATCACAATTACATGTTTATTTTCGTAAATTATACGAAAACCTGAAAATAATAGCACGGGTGTTACAAGTTGGTATCTGGGCTCATGGTTAAAGAGTAAAGTGTGTTCGGTTCTAGGCTTGATCGCAAATCCGGTAAGTACATGTATATTAATGGTGTAACATGATTAAAGTGTTGTGAACAACACATAGGGTTATCGTGTAATAAACGTTACCTCAATTAAATGATAAATATAGTTAACGAAATTACGTGTGTTGACACATATAGTAGAAAAGCCTTGTATTATAATACGGGAGTTCATTAAAGTCGAAATTACTAACTTTTATAAATGTTTTAGGTGAAGGACACTCGCATCTGAAGATAGCGGGAGTGTAACAAATTGCGGATTTGACAAAGGGATGGTCCAAAGTATGACAAGCAAACTATGCTCGCCAAGGACCTAAATCGCGTAACGACCGCGAACAAGGTTAATGGTAAGGAAAGCCCGTTAGGGCAAACATTATCAGGTGCACGCTTTTAAATTTAATCGCACAAGTAGTAATACGCAACAAACACGTAGGGAATGACGGTTGCATATATATGATAAAATATGGAAAATCTGAATAGGATATCTATTCAAGATGATGTTTCCAAGAGAAATTTAATAGAAACATGTGTTATTCACGATGATGAATAACAAAGAAATAACAGGATTAGTTCATATGAAAACTTGGACGGGGGGCAATTATCCAAGTAGAAAACTCTCAATATAATGCTATTGAGAAAAGTAGTGATCACATTAACGAGTGGGATTATATAATAGTTCGATAAAAAGGAAAATATTGTATATGTTCAAGAATGAAACGGGTAAAACTAATAATTGTTAAATAGTAATTGAATAAAGTTTTGCCAATCTAAGTTAGTGATATAGAAAGATTAAAGGCGTTACTTACATGGGGTGTAATGTGAAAATTATAAAAAGGTTATGTGTGTCATGTGTTGATCGCTTACTCTGGCCAAGTAAGTAGTGAACACATGATGTCATGAACTTCTTATGATGGACACATTTACGTCCAATGTAGTAAGGACGGGGTGAATGGGACGAATTAAAAAGGTACCCAAATGAATCAAATAAGTAAGACGTTTGATAGTAAACGTAAACGCAAGTCGGATGACGGAAGCGTATTACGTTAGAATAACGAGCCCGGGAGAAGGGACAAAGATTAAAGTAAATGAAAATACAAACAAACTAATGTGAATGCTAAGGCATAGGGGATAAAGTTTGACTGTCATAAGTGATGAAATTCACACAGACAAGTTAAAGGGGTAGAATAAAGAATAAAAGACTTGGTCGAATATTAAGCAATGAAATTCGCTAAGACGACTAAATAAATCAAAACGAAATTTTAAAGCATACCGGAAGGGTTGCAATAATAGTGACTCCGGTAAAATACCCGATTGATGGGTAGGGATTCAGAAGTATGCGTAAACCAAGAGACGGGAACGCGAATTAAAAGTCAAAAGACTCGGATTAAGAGTTATGACTAAAAGATGACAAGATTTTTTTTGCAAACATAAATTTTGACAGTTACGTTCAATTATTTCAAAGTTGGACAGGTTGAATAAAGAACGAAGTTGGACACTCTTGAGTGATGAAATTTCACCCAAAATGAGTCAAATGAGTTAATTAAGGAATAACGCTTGAAATAGTAAGGAAAACGCAAACCAGTGAAACCGGAAAGCTAAAAACACTAAAATAAAGAACTCGGGTAACGGGTCGTAAAGAAGTATAGGTAAGAGACGGGTAACAGTAAGTGTAGGGCAAACCGACGTGTAAATGACGTTAGAAGTCATAAATTCGGAAAGATAATTCGAAAGAAAACAAATGTAGCCTTAGACTATGGTCAAGGTTAAATGAAAGTCAAAAGCAAAAGTAAATAATTCTAAACATAAAAAGGGGTGCCTTGACGCCATATGTATATATATGTATACACAGTCGAATAAAGACTCGAATAAAATATGATCTACAGGATCATCATAACCTACGGGATTATACGTAATATTAAGGTCTACGGGACCAAAAAGACCCTTGGGTCACAAATAGAATGAAACAAACTGTTGGGGTCTCACCTTAAAAAGGGTGAAAATCTAAAGAAATAGCCTACGAGGCTAAGTAGAAGAACCTACGGGTCACTTGAGTAAAGCGTGGAAAACTAGTTACAATTCTCCGTGTAAAATAATAACGGTCAGGAATAAAACTTAGAACGGAAATTCCTAGACATGAGAAAAGACGCAAGACAAAAAGAAAAAGAAAAAGAAAACGTAAACTAAAAATTTAGTTTTTAGTCAAAAGCAATGTTTTAACAAACATAAGTAGTATGAAGTGGTTTAGAAAATCTTAAACACACATAAGGCCGGAGGTGGCAAAATAATATACCCGGGTGACGGGGTATGAAGTGACGACGACTAATTAGTCTAGCCGGTAAAACTATTCGAAGTCAAAGTAATATTATGAACTATGTAAAGCGCTCCTCAATATAAGATTAGCGTGAAGTAAACATGTTAACAGACGTAGTGATCGGGTGATCCAATGACAACTCGGTCAAATAAGCGACAAAGATAATAAATACAAGGTGAAAGCTACGGACCATAAGAACTTGTACATAAAAGATACCCATGTCAATACAAATGATAACTTTTGACCAAGAAGAATGAATGTCTTGAAAACGAAACCAAGTTAAGCGACAAAGATAATAAATACAAGGTGAAAGCTACGGACCATAAGAACTTGTACATAAAAGATACCCATGTCAATACAAATGATAACTTTTGACCAAGAAGAATGAATGTCTTGAAAACGAAACCAAGTTCGTTTAATTTACCATTGAGCTACGTAAAGAAGGTTTCGAGGGCGAAACCTCTTTAAGGGGGGTAGACTTGTAACACCCCGAAAACAGGTTTAGTAATTAAACCTCGTTAATACCAAAGAGCAAGTAAAGTACCGTTAGCGGTAAAAAAAATAACCCGGTGAATATTAGGACTTAAACAAATAATCCTAATATTAATTAAAAGGGAAAATAAATGCTTTGAGAAAACAAAAAAATATATATATATAAGAAGCCCGAGTTGACGGGACTTAAAATAAAACGAGTTATAATCTACTCGAACCCACTAAGTTAACCAGGAATGTTTAACCCAGTTAACAAGACGAAATATTATTAGAAATAAGTAGGTTGCAGCCTACTAAACAAATTAACCAAACAAGAGGGGCCAAGGTGGGACAACTTGAAAAGTTATTTAATAAAACAAAAAAAATATGCACACACAGACTATGCGTGGAGATTGACCAGGGAAGCTCCCATGGAGCTCTAACCCTAATTTCAACAAATGCACCAAATTGAAGCTCAAATCAAGGCCCAAATCAATGCATGAACGTGAATAAACGATCACCAAGTCAAGGGGATCGTAAGGTATGTCGAATTTTTGACATTCATGAAGTTGTGAAATTTTGATTAACATAACAAGATGCGATTTATGTAAGAATCGCAGAGGCTATAGCCGAATTAGAGAAGTATGATTGTTTAGGAACAAATCCTAGTTGAAAAACTTGATGTATTAATGTTGAAAACTAGGAAATTGTTGATTACCCATATATGTGTTAAATGGGTATTATAGTTAGGTGATGAACACTTGAATTAGAATGTAAAATTTATGAATATTGATGTTATGATACAAGTTCTAGATGTTGTTCCTGAACACTAGACATAGAGGTTTGATTTTGATGTTAATCTTGGTAAAAATAACTAGTTATGAACTAGTTTGTAAATGTGTTAAACTATGCCCATTGGGTGTTTGTTAAAATGCCTAAATGAAAACTGAAATATTGAAATTTCAAGTGAAACGCGCATTTGAATGATATGGCAAATTATGCATAATATGAAGCGATAGGGGTTCTAAACATCATGTTGATTTAGACTAACTGTGTAAATTACGTGATCAAAAGTAGTTAACTTTTGATAAGTTGAACTAACAAATGATGAAGTCGAATAGTAGTTTTTGACAAAGAAAATACGTAAGGTGGAATAGTCGTGATTGTTAATGACTAATCTAACCACCTTGTGAATAATGATGATAGTTTGACGCTTAACGAGCTAGGTGGAGGCTTGGGAAAGAAGCGGGTCAAACAGATCGAATGCGCGAAAAAAGAGCAAAATCGGATGCAAGGTAAGTAAGGCTTACACCCTTTTTTAGAATACCTACTTGTGTGTATTGAAAATGAATAAAGGAAAATTAGTAATTGAAATATGATGTTCTGACGTAAATAATACAGGTCGGAATAAGTGAAAATGGTGAGAAACCATAAACGGGTTAAAGAGGTAAAATGGTAATCCGGACATGAGTTGACGGATTAATAAAAAGATTTAAATAGATATCACAAGACGCAAGTCGTAACGGGTCAACTAAATAAGAAACGACCTTTAAGTAATATGAACTCAAGGGGTAAACCGGAGTAGGTTAAAGGAGTGAGTAGGTAATTAAATACCATCTCGTAGTGATAAATGGTCATTTCGATTAAACGGGTCAAATGGTGTTGATAATAACATTTGACAGTAATAACTAATGACCGCTTGTTGAGTTTTGTAATCATAGGAAATAACATATGGTTCGCGCTGCTATTAACTAGTGATTAATAGCGAAAGGTATTTAAATGGGTCAATCCTATGACCCGAGCCAGGTACGCAGAAAAAAGTTTATAGTTAAGAGTGAGTTTTTGGTCAAGTAATTAGTAAGTTCTTCGTAGTAAAACGAGGGACTAAAAGATTAACCAAAAAGCGCTTGATGGGTGAACCGGGTAAACGACCCTTAGAGGTTGTTTAGGAACTTGTATATTGATTTTGAAATCCTTAGATTCATGTAAAAGTCCTAGGCAAAAATAATTGTGGGTCGAATGCCTAAAAGTGGTCATTTGCGAAAAAGGACTAGTCGAAGGGTAAAATTTAGGATTTTGGGTTCCTTATGCTAAATCCCCCACAAAAATAGTTGTGGTGGAAGATAAGTAGTTAATTAGCATGGAAAGATGAGGTGCGAAAAGAAAATAGCGAGTTTGATGCTTAAAAGTCCCCTAAATGGGTCAAAATAAATTAAGAAGCTAAATGTGGATTAAGTGATTAGAAAGATACAAATAAATCGGTGAATGTAAGTACGTACACGAACCCTGTAATGGAAGCGAAAACGCTAATTTTTGCAAGCCCGGAATGGGTAAAAATGATAAGCAATGGACATTGTTAATAAAC
Organism: Helianthus tuberosus; assembly: GCA_030545235.1. Classification (NCBI taxonomy): domain Eukaryota; kingdom Viridiplantae; phylum Streptophyta; class Magnoliopsida; order Asterales; family Asteraceae; genus Helianthus; species Helianthus tuberosus. The sequence continues at coordinate 9,777,269 of CM060443.1, forward strand.
TTGTAGTATGATGTTAAAAAGTAACGGGTCAAATAATTGCATAAAGGATTTTTAGTTGTTTGCTTATAAATCAGAATTTTTATGCAAACCTAGGTGATATACGTATCCGTATATAGATTACGGTCACGCAGGTACAAGAATCGGGTAAAACGGACGTGTAAATTGAAAGTTATGTCATTTTAAAGTTGAAATGTTCATGAAAACATAGCTGGGCAAATATGCAGCTCAATAAAGAAACCTTGATGTCGAAAATAGGGTCTAGCGTCGCGCGACAGGTGAAGGGCTTCACTGCCGCGGCACGCGACACCTGTCACGGCACGCGACAAGAACTCCCAACACTGTCCCGGTACGCGACGGGAGCATATCCTGCAAATTTTTGTTGTTTTGTTTGTTTGACTTAAGGAACTTGGTATAACTAGTTATAAAATTATCAAAACTAACTTTTAAGTTGGTTTTGATTCCAGGTGATCGATATAGGCCTCCGGATGAAGATCAAGTGACGAACAAGAACCGAACACACAGTTAAATGAAGCTTCCGCACGTTGCTTCGTCGTTATTTCTAAACGATGAACTTATACATTATGTTGTATTCTTTTTATTAAGAAAAGTTTTTTAATAAATTCGTACTTTCCAAGAATTTGTAATCACAATTAATTGTTTATTTTCGTAAATTATACGAAAACCTGAAAATAATAGCACGGGTGTTACACTTCCCGTAGGAGCATGTCGTTGTCATCATCAGTTGTTAAGCGCCTTAGCGAGGGTAGCCCTACCTTCCCTGGTATCATTGCCTCTGCGCCGTAGGTTAGGCTGAAGGGGGTCTCGTTGTTGCTTGTCTTGGGCATGGTTCGATGTGCCCAGAGGACATTTGACAGTTCTTCTACCCAAGAACTTCCCTCATAGCCTAACCTTCTTTTGAATCCATCCAGCAGACTTCTATTTGCCCTCTCTACTTGGCCGTTTCCTTGGGGGTGTGCAACTGATGTAAAGATTTGTTGAATTTGAAGATCTGCGCACCAATCTTGTAGGACCTTATCAGTGAATTGTGTTCCATTGTCACTTACAAGATATAGCGGTAATCTAAAACGACAGACTATATGTTCCCACAGGAATTTCTTGGCGTTTTCAGCAGTTTTCTTGGCCAAGGGCATTGCTTCGACCCACTTGGTGAAATAGTCGATTGCCACGATTAAGTACTTTAGCTTCCCTGGGGCCAGCGGGAATGGTCCCACGATGTCAACCGCCCACTTTTGGAAAGGCCATGTTGTTGTGACGGGAATCAAGTTGTTTTTAGGGCGGAGTGTCTGAGGGGCACACTTTTGACAGCTGCGGCATTTTCTGAGCTCGTCTACCGCGTCTTCATGCATCCCAGGCCAATAGTATCCAGCGTTTTAGATTTTGGCGACAACTGCCCGGGGTCCGGCGTGAATGCCACATATACCGGCGTGTATTTCTTGGATTAAGTATTTGGCTTCCTCTGGGGATACACACCGCAATAGTGGTCCCAAATATGACTTCCTGTATAAAACGCCGTTGTTTACTTCATATTGTAACGCCTTTTTTTATATTTTCTGAGCGTCGCCTCTGGCGGAAGGTAGTTCCCCTTTTGTGAGGAATTTTAAGATGGGAGTGTACCAGCAGGGTTCTTCCGCTGTGACGGCGGATACTTCCCAGGACTCTATGGAAGGTGACTGGAGTGTTTCCACCTTAACCTTCCTTTCCCTGCCAGAAATGGCAAGCTTGCTTAGGGCATCAGCTATTTGGTTCTTTCCCCGATGAACGTGATTAAGTGTAACATTGTCAAATGTAGCTATGAGTTCCTTGGTTTTAGCCAAGTATTTTGCCATTGTCTCGTCTTTGGCTTCATAGGTCTCATTCACCTGATTATTGACCAGCAAAGAGTCAACATACGCATCGACCCGTGTTGCTCCCATGGACTGGGCCATTCTCAGACCCACTAACAGCGTTTTGTATTCTGCCTCATTGTTGGAGCATTCGAAATCGATCCGCATGGCATACATCAATTTTATTTCATCTGGGCTTATTAGCATGAGGCCCACTCCAGATCCTTTTCCGCTGGAAGACCCGTCCGTGTATAACTTCCAGGTCTGCCTGGCTGTACTGGATTCGGGTATGTCATTAACCACGGGGTCTTGTATTACTTCTCCATCAGGAATTTCAGCTAGGAAGTCGGCGATTACCTGCCCTTTGATTGATGTTCGCTTTCGGTATTCAATGTCTAGGGCTCCCAACTCAATTGCGCATTTAGCTAACCTTCCAGAGATTTCTGGCTTGTGTAAAATTTGCTACAAGGGATAGTTTGTTAAAATTTGCACGCGATGCCCTTGGAAATATCTTCAGAGGCGCCGGGTAGCGTGTACTAGTGCAAGTACCAGTTTTTCCAGTGTTGGGTACCGCGTTTCAGGGCCTGCTAGTACCCGGCTGATATAGTATATGGACGTTTGCTTACCATCCCTTTCAACCATGAGCATTGCACTTACAGCGTTATGGGCTGCCGCCAGGTACATCTTCAAAGGCTCTTTTGGGTATGGTGCTGTCAACATTGGTAGCTTTTCAATGAACCGCTTCATGTCTTGCAAGGCTTCTTCTGCTTCACTGGTCTATTTGAAGTTTTTCTTGTTGAGACAGTATTTCAACATTTTTATAAATAGCAAAGATCTCTTGGCGTGTCTTGCCAAGAACTTGTTTATGGCCACTAAACGTCCATTCAGTGCTTGTGCCTCTTTTTAAGTTCTGGGGGAGGGCATTCGCGTTGTAGCGGTTATCTTTTCCGGGTTGGCTTTAAAGTCGTCTCGGGTTACCACTACCCCCAAGAACTTACCTTCTTCTACCCCGAATGAACACTTCTTAGATGTTGTATTCTCTCAGCTTTTGAAAAGTTTCCTCGATGTCTTCGAGCATTTGTTTTTCCTCCCTGCTCTTGATCACTAGGTCGTCGACATATACGTCCAAATTTCTGCCGATTTGCTGCTCAAAGGCCTTGTCCCTGAGGCGTTGATAAGTAGCCCCGGCATTGCGTAGGCCAAAAGGCATTTTGGTGTAGCAAAAGATGCCTACATCGATGTGAAACGCCGTTTTTTCTTCTTCTTCTTTCGACATCTTGATCTGGTGGTAACCCTTATAGGCGTCTAAGAAACACTTGTACCTAACAGAGGACCAAAGAGTCAACCTTGAAATCCATCTCGGGCAGTGGATAGGCGTCTTTGGGGCAGGCCTTGTTTAGATCTTTGAAGTCGATGCACATCCGCCATGTGCCGTCTGGTTTTTTAACCATGTATGATATTTAGTTTCCCGGGGGATTCCAGCTTCGACCAATTTTCGTACCTCTTTTACTACTGCGTCTCTTCGATTAGGGGCCATGCTACGCTTTCCCTGGGCTACTGGCTTGATGCCTGGAAACGTAGCTAACCTGTGCTCTGCCTTATCCCGGGGTATCCCGGTCATATCAGAGTGTTCAAAAGTGAAGATATCGGCGTTCCTTCTCAGCAATTGTTTCAAGTTGTTTTTAACTTCAGGAGAGAGGCCATCTCCTATTGTAACTGTTTGCTCGGGGTGGCGTGTGCTCAGAACCCACCTTTCTGGACCGGTCGCCCCTGTAGGTCCTTGCCGACATCTTTTGGTATCTAACACTTCCCCAACCTTGTCCCGGTAGACTGTTGCAATCCCCCGCGGTGTGGAGAACTTCATGAACCCGCGCGTTGTGGAGACCATGGCGTCTGGTTTTCCCATGGTGAACCTTCCAATAATTACATTGTGGTAGGATTCAGCACGTACCACAACAAATGTGAGGAGTATGGTCCTTTCCCGAGGGGCACGTCCGAATGATACTGGAAAGGTGATTTGACCAACTGGGTCAACCTTTTCTCCGGTGAACCCCTTTATAGGGGCGTGTACTGACTCGAGCAACTTTTTATCCTCCAATTGCATCATGTTAAAACAGTGCTCATAGATTATGTCTTCAGAGCTCCCGGTGTCAACCAGGATCCTTCTCATGTTATAGTCGCCTACCGATGTGGATATGATTATGGGGTCAGTGGTGAGGTGTAAATCCTCAACACGTGGAAAAACTCTGTTTCGCTCCCTTTCCTTTATCGGCGTGTACCATGTTTATCTCCCGATGCCTCTTACCTGCCCCTTTGTCTTCATCTTCCTTGTTGGGGGGCGGGCCCTGCTTTATATCGCGAACCAGGTGAGCCAATTTCCCCGTCTTTACATAGTATTCGATTTGCTTCTTCAACTGATAGCAATCGTTAGGGTCATGGCCACTGCCCTTGTGATATTCACAGTATTTGCTAGTGTCTTTATTGGGCGCGTCTTTCAATGGTTTTGGAGGGTTGAGTTTCAGGTTTTCAGAAGCCAGGATTTCTGCTGGCGTTTTACTTAGGTTAAGGTATTCAGACCTTGACTTGGAGGAGGGTTCGTTTCTTGAATATGAGCTTCTGGATCTGTCATATCGTGAATCTGACCTGTCACATCTCTGGAACCTATCCCCTCTATTCTTGCCTTTAGAGTTTCGCTGCTCTCTATCGTTTTGGCTTTTTTGTGCTTCCTTTTTCCTGTTAGCAGTGTGACTGGCTGCCACAGTCTTTTCTTGTGTGACATACACTTTGGCTATTCTCAGGATTTCATCTATAGTGGAGGGCACGCCATCCCTTCCATATAGTGTCTGATGTGCACAAAATGCAACATATAAATTACATCAATTGTGGCATAAAACTACCCCTTTTTTTAGTACTAATGTTGGAAAAAGTGTGTTTTTGTCTTCCTTTTGTATTTTCAGGATTAAATGAGCTCAAATTAACAAAAGAAGCAAAAAGGCAGCTAAATCTAACATAAATACAAGAAAAGGAACAAACGTGGCATGCCCGACCTCCTCGACAGCATCTTCCCAAGAAACACAAGAGAATAGAAGGCCGAACACGCCCCGTGCTCAGTGAACACGGGGGCGTGCCCAAGTGTCAGCATAAAAGACAAAGTTGTAGAAGCTTCTATCGCCCACCACGGGGCCGTGCTCAGCGGACACGGGGCCGTGGTCAACTATAAGATTCGCAGAATCCAGGCAAATCTTGATAGTACAGATATGCTTCTGCACACGGGGGCGTGCCCAACGAACACGGGGCCGTGGTCAACTAATGCAGACAAGAGCAATTAATGAAGACAGAGAAGGAGGATGGACACGGGGCCGTGCCCAATGGCCACGGGGCCGTGCCCGAGCTACTGTTCAGCCTATAAATAGGGGTGTTTGGCTCATTTGCAAACCATCCCTTGGCATACCACCTCTCTCACACTTCACCCACCACCCACCACCATCACAACACCATCATCCACCACCATCATCCATTGTCCATCATAGAGTGTGTGAGTCGTCTCGGGATCCAAGATTGATCGTAAGAGTTCTTGACAATCAAAGGCCATGTTTGCCTAAGTCTCTTACATCACTTGGTGAAGACAAGTGTCTAGTGTAATACTTTTTATTTTTAATATTTTCGCACTTTTTACTTGGTTATGTATTAATGACTTTAATAACTAGTTTCTTATGTTGAAGGTGATTCTTCCTTCTCGTTTGTCCGTGGTGTCTTGGCATTATTTTACTGTTTATATAAAATAAAAGATTTTCACCATTCATATCTCCACGGTCTATATGGAGGTATGTTGGCTACCTGGTCGGGGGTTAAGGGAACGGTTTGGTAAGAGTCTTGCCTTGTTTAGTGTATAGATCCTGCAAGGACCCGGGTCAAATTTAGTAGGACCTCCTTCAATACCCACCGGTATTGGATGGCGGGGGTCCAAACTCTTTGATCCCCTCATATGTAAGCTACTATTAATACTTTAACCCGGCTACTTAGGACTGTATCCCTGCTGACTCAGACTACTTAGCTGAGGGTAACGTCACCTTCAAAAGAGGGGCCTACCATAATATGCATTAATAACTTAATTAATTATCTTTCAATAATCCGACCCTTTAGGATTGTATCCTTGCTGACTCAAACTACTAGGTTAAGGGTAACGTCACAATAACTAAGATAATCTCTTAAAAAGTGCAAAAGTGCGGAAATAATCAAAGGTTACACTAAACACGAGTCGGAGCCAAGTGATTCATCTTGTCTATCTGTTTTTATTTTTATTTTATTTTTCATTTTAGTTAGTTTTTATTTTTCTAGTTTAAAACCCTTTTTCTAACTTTGTGATTTGATTAGACGTTGAGGATAAACCGGTATTAAAATCTCTTGTGTCCTTGGACGACCTCGGTATCTTGCCAACACTATACTACGCTCACGATGGGTGCACTTGCCCATATGTGTGTTTGGTGTTAGTAAAATATCGTGTTTTATAAATTTAAAACTTGACTAACGTGTAAAAAGGGCTTAAAATATACTTAAATCCATATACCACCATACACGCATCAAGTTTTTGGCGCCGTTGCCGGGGATACAAGGATTTTAAGAAAGTTAGGAATCAACGGCCTAATCGTTTTTTTTCTAATTTTTCTGTTTTTTTAGGATTTTTCTTAATTTTCAGTTTCTGCAGAGCTCAGCACGGGCCGTGCCTGGTCGGACACGGGCCGTGCCCAGCATTGTCACTGGTAGTTTTTATTTTCTGAGTTACAGAGGGTTGAGCACGGGGCCGTGTCGGTGCAACACGGGGCCTTGTCCAGCTCCCCAGTAACAGGGATCCGGAAAACAATCGTTGTATCTCCGACCACGGGCCATGTTCAACTGAGCACGGGGCCGTGGTGAACCTTCTGACCAACGTTCTTTTCTGTTTTTATTGCAGGACTTGGAACCCAGGTGCCACATTTGAACTTCCTACGTAGTGTATGAGCTCCAGTTCTAGTAGAGACATAAAAGAACCTCTAGAAGAACCCAAACGCTTTCTCAGAAAAAGACTTAAAGTTAAAAACCAAGAGAAAGTTTCGGGGGACCCACTTCCAATGGCGGACCAACTTACCCTCATGGATTACCTACGACCCACTGTAGGTAATCTCGGCGCCGCTATCAATGCACCGAATGTCGAAGCCAATAACTTCGAACTTTGGCCACATTTGATACAAATGCTTCAAAACTTCGCAACTTTCCATGGGCTTGCGGACGAGGATCCCCATCTACATATTACTAATTTCTTAGAAATATGTGATACCTTTCGGATCAATGAAGCATCAAACGACTCCATCCGCCTTCGGATGTTTCCATTTTCACTAAAAGACCGAGCTAAGGCTTGGCTTAATACCCTCCCAGTTGGCTCGGTAAACACCTGGGATGAACTAGCAAAAAAGTTTCTATATAAGTATTTCCCTCCTGCTAAAACGGCTAAATTAATGACTGAAATTAATACATATTCACAAGAGGATGGGGAATCCTTATATGAAACTTGGGAAAGCTTCAAGGAGCTACTAAGAAAGTGTCCTCATCACGGTCTTGCGGTATGGCAACAAGTGTCCACTTTCTACAATGGGTTGTTGCCACACACAAGACAAACACTTGATTCTAGCTCCGGGGGACTTCTAGGTAATCGTCGCCCAAATGAAATATATAATCAAATTGAGGAAATTGCTCAGACCAATTTTCAGTGGCACACTCTCCAAGGCACTAAATCTATTGCCCCGGGCGCCCATAAGGTTGATGAAAGCACTTCTTTACAAGCCCAAATCGAGGCCCTTTCTTCAAAAATCAAAAAGTTAGAAATGGCAAAAACGGTCTCGGTTATGGCTTGTGAGGGGTGTGGTGGGCCACATGAAAATTGGAGTTGTATGAAAGAATTAGATGATCAAACGGAAACGGTAAACTACATTGATAATAGACCTAGGCCGTCGGGTCCTCCAACGGGTACCTACAACCAAGGATGGCGTAACCACCCCAATCTTGGTTGGAGAGATCCCGGCAATTAGGGGTGTTCAAGATCGGATTATCCGATTTTCGGATATCCGAAAACCGGATATCCGAAAATTTCGGATAGTTAATATTGATATCCGAATCCGTATCCGAAATTTCGGATATCCGACTTTCGGATATCCGAAATTTCGGATTCGGATTCGGATATTTAAACGGATTATCCGAAAAAAAAACAGAAAAACCTTTTCATGAAAGCTAATATACCAGATCTCATGCTCATAAATCATGATTAACAATTGAAAAAAATGTTATCACTTTACTTTTCTTGCTAAAAGGTACTGTATTAACACTTATCTTGAATCAAGAATACCATAATATATATTACCAATCATGAACGTAAAGTGAAAAACCTGCAACTCTTTATATACACTCTGAACATATATCGAACAACCTGCAAATCTTTATAAACGGTGACTGGAGACTATGGAGGGGGTGACGGCGGCCGGTGACCGGACAATAGGAAGGGGGTGACGACTGCCGGTGACCGGAGACGGCGGCCGGCAATGGAGGGTGAGTAGGCGACGACGTACGACATTCCGATTGAGAGAGCGGAGGGGATTGGGGGCAATACAGAGCAAAAATAACAAAATTCTAATTTTTGAACTGTGTGGTGTGTATGAGATATAATATATTTTTATATTTTATTTTTTTAAGTTTTCGGATATCGGATTATCCGAAATTTTTAAAAATTCACATCCAAATCCGAATCCAAAACTTTGGATTATCCGATTTTCGGATATCCGAATTTTCGGATATCCGAAATTTCGGATATTTCGGATGCGGGTTTTCGGATATTTCGGATTCGGTTTTGGATTCGGATTTTTTTGAACACCCCTACCGGCAATAGTAGTAACCAACAAAACCAACGAACTAACTTTCAACAACCACAAATTTTTTCTCAACAAGGTGGACGAGAAAGGCTTGAAGATACTGTATCTCGCCTCATCTTCGACACCGAAAAGAAAAACTCGGATCGATTTCAGCAATTGGAATCGAATTTTAGAAATCAACAAGCTAGCATTCAAAACATTGAAAAAAAAATTAAATCAAATAGCTCAAAATTTCTCCGAGAGACCACAAGGCGCGTTACCAAGTAATACTGAGACCAACCCAAAGGCGCAAGTACATCTCATAACATTGAGGAACCGTACCATGGGTCCCAAAGAGGCTCCACTCCCACCAACTGAAAGAAGCCAATCTAGCCAAACCATAACTCCACCCGCGCCCCAACAAGAGAAGGCTTCTTCACCAGTTCAAGAGCCTAATAAGACTCCTCCGGTTCCATACCCCGGTCGGTTAATTCGTCAAAAGACCGATGAGCAATTCGCAAAGTTCGAAAATTTACTAAAATAATTGCATGTTAATATTCCATTTATCGAAGTCCTAACTCAAATGCCTAAATATTCAAAATTTATGAGGGACTTCCTCACTCATAAAAGGAAAATTGAATCATTGCAATTAGTTAACTTAGGCGAAGAATGCTCCGCCTTAATACTCAACAAACTCCCACAAAAGAAGATTGATCCTGGAAGCTTCACGATTCCTTGCTCGATTGGGGAATCCCCCATTCGCAATGCGCTAGCCGATCTTGGGGCAAGCATCAACCTCATGCCCGCATCAATGTTCAAACGACTCGGCCTAGGAAAAACGAGCCCTACAAAGATGAGCATACAACTTACCGACAGATCCGTCAAATATCCACAAGGTGTCACTGTCTTCCCGGCCGACTTTGTCATACTAGACATGGAAGAAGACACCGAAGTCCCTCTCATCCTAGGGAGGCCATTTCTAGCCACTGCCCAAGCAGTGGTAGACATGAATGACGGAACACTAACATTGAAGTTTGGGGACGAGGAAGTGAAGTTTGGAGTCGGAAAAAAAGTAGAAGACGAAGACCCGGTCAACTACATGAAGGTCATAGACTCAAGCTTGGATGACGCTCTCCGACGGTGTAGCATGGGATGCAAAACATCCCACTTGGGTAACATATGACCAGGCTTTGGGTCTAGCCAAGGACCCTTATAAACGTGGAAAACCACGGAGGCATTCCGCGAAACTATCCTTAGTTTAGTTTAGATTAATTTTTATGTTTTCTAGTTTAGTTTTAATTTTCAGGAATAAAACACACTCGGGATGGCAAAGGATAACAAGGGAAAATGAACCAACACCCCATGCATGAAAACAGGGCCATCCGACGAAATTTTCTTCATTGCAGCAAGTTCAGCACGGGCCGTGTCCGCCCAACACGGCCCCGTGCTGCACAGTCTGTAGAAAATGCCCAGTTCAGGTAAACTGGACACGGGCCGTGTTCACCCAACACGCCCCCGTGTCCAGGCTTCTGTTTCTTTTTACAACTTTTTGTTACTGGCGACTGAACACGGGGCCGTGCCCGGACACCACGGGGCCGTGTCCAGACGCCCAGTAACATAAAATTTTGCTTTTTTACACATTCAATCAACCTAAAAACTTATTTTTGGGACACATTGAGGACAATGTGTAATTTAAGTGTGGGAGGGATGCTAAAACTTTGAATCTTGCAAGTCCTAATCACAAGCCTTACACAAAACTCTATTGGAACCGCTAATCACCCCAAATTTTTTCAAAAAAATTTCATTTTTTTCTACTAGTCTAGGTTTAACTTGGGAATTTCAAGTTCTAGAAAGGTTATATTTTTACAAATTTACAACCTATAGCGTCGTGATAAAAAGAACCAACATAAGAAAATTATGAAACGGCATGACAAGCTTAGTTAAAATTTGATTATATATACTTGATCACATAAAAACCCATTCCCACAAAAGTGAGTTTTGAGCCTTTATTGAGCATACAAATACATATCTTTAAACTAAATGCTCATTTTTCGTTTCTTGTGTGAATAGCCGCTTGGTTCTTACAACTCTAGAACTTGCCACGACGATACATTCCCAGTCCTTACCAACTTAAACCTGAGTAAGTAAATGATGGAGGCATTAGGACTAACCCTTTTTATTTCTACACCATTATTTTTCTTTTTTTTACCACCTACCCAAAATCCACCTAGTTAACTCCTTTGAGCCTAAACCTTTTCATTTCTTAACCCAAACCAAACACCCTTTCACCCACCAAAACCTTTTTTATTTTTAACCCTTTGTTTTAGTAGCAAGCTCGGATTTTCGTATGACTTTTCAATATATATATATATATATATATATATGTTGATGATGAAGCAAAATAAAAATGAACAAACAAGTTCACCAAAAATAACTTTGTTTGAAAAATGCCTTCATCAAAATAAAAATTGCAAAAATAAAAAGTCTTACGAAAACCGATGCTTTTTACACTTTTCGCCCTTTTCTACTAACCACTAACCCAACCACCTACCTTTAACCCAAGCCTAACCCTTCACCCAAAAAGTCCTCTTGATATTTACAAAGGTATATAGTTAAAAAGGAGGAGGATTGATTGCTTGGCAAGCCTATGGTAGGAGTAAGTTCCATGCCGCCCTCAAGTGATTCACTAAAATACATCTTCGGCCGAGTGTTGAGTGATTCCCCGTGAGGTATGTGAACTTGTATATAAATAGAATTTTAAAGAGGCATGTTATGCCCTAATAAGTAATTTATCTTATGAAAAGTTTTAAATAAATCATGACGAATAGGATTATAAATAAATAAAAATAAAACTTAATAAAGAATCTTGGAAATCCCGACACTCTATGACAAGCCCAAACACCTTCTCTTCTACTCATTCCATTTGGGAGTGTAAAGCCACATTATAAAGAGTTTTGCTTGAGGACAAGCAAAGATTCAAGTGTGGGGGTATTTGATGTGCACAAAATGCAACATATAAATTACATCAATTGTGGCATAAAACTAACCCTTTTTTAGTACTAATGTTGGAAAAAGTGTGTTTTTGTCATCCTTTTGTATTTTCAGGATTAAATGAGCTCAAATTAACAAAAGAAACAAAAGGGCAGCTAAATCTAACATAAATAAAAGAAAAGGAACAAACGTGGCATGCCCGACCTCCTCGACAGCATCTTCCGAAGCAAAACAAGAGAACAGAAGGCTGAACACGCCCCGTGCTCAGTGAACACGGGGGGCGTGCCCAAGTGTCAGCATAAAAGACAAAGCTGTAGAAGCTTCTATCGCCCACCACGGGGCCGTGCTCAGCGGACACGGGGCCGTGGTCAACTATAAGATTCGCAGAATCCAGGCAAATCTTGATAGTACAGATATGCTTCTGCACACGGGGGCGTGCCCAGCGGACACGGGGCCGTGCCCGAACTACTATTCAGCCTATAAATAGGGGTGCTTGGCTCATTTGCAAACCATCCCTTGGCACACCACATCTCTCACACTTCACACACCACCCACCACCATCACAACACCATCATCCACCACCATCATCCATTGTCCATCATAGAGTGTGTGAGTCATCTCGGGATCCAAGATTGATCGTAAGAGTTCTTGACAATCAAAGGCCATGTTTTCCTAAGTCTCTTACATCACTTGGTGAAGACAAGTGTCTAGTGTAATACTTTTTATTTTTAATCTTTTCACACTTTTTACTTGGTTATGTATTAATGACTTTAATAACTAGTTTCTTATGTTGAAGGTGATTCTTCCTTATTGTTTGTCCATGGTGTCTTGGCATTATTTTACTGTCTATATAAAATAAAAGATTTTCACCATTCATATCTCCACGGTCTATATGGAGGTATGTTGGCTACCTGGTCGGGGGTTAAGGGAACGGTTTGGTAAGAGTCTTGCCTTGTTCAGTGTATAGATCCTGCAAGGACCTGGGTCAAATTTAGTAGGACCTCCTTCAATACCCACCGGTATTGGATGGCGGGGGTCCAAACTCTTTGATCCCCTCATATGTAAGCTACTATTAATACTTTAACCCGGCTACTTAAGACTGTATCCCTGCTGACTCAGACTACTTAGCTGAGGGTAACGTCACCTTCAAAAGAGGGGCCTACCATAATATGCATTAATAACTTAATTAATTATCTTTCAATAATCCGACCCTTTAGGATTGTATCCTTGCTGACTCAAACTACTAGGTTGAGGGTAACGTCGCCTTCAAAATAGGGGTCTACTACAATAACTAAGATAATCTCTTAAAAAGTGCAAAAGTGCGGAAATAATCAAAGGTTACACTAAACACGAGTCGGAGCCAAGTGATTCATCTTGTCTATCTGTTTTTATTTTTATTTTATTTTTCCGCATTTTAGTTAGTTTTTATTTTTCTAGTTTAAAACCCTTTTTCTAACTTTTTGATTTGATTAGACGTTGAGGATAAACCGGTATTAAAAGCTCTTGTGTCCTTGGACGACCTCGGTATCTTGCCAACACTATACTACGCTCACGATGGGTGCACTTGCCCATATGTGTGTTTGGTGTTAGTAAAATATCGTGTTTTATAAATTTAAACTTGACTAACGTGTAAAAAGGGCTTAAAATATACTTAAATCCATATACCACCACACACGCATCAGTGTCCTTAACAGCTCGTCATCGTTTACTCCTTGTAGGAAAGCACCGCAGGCCAGATCATTTGTTATACCTGGGATCGCCAGACTTTCTTTGTTGAATCTGACGATGAAACTCTCAGTCGTCCCATTGTCTCGCCTACGAATATGGAGGAGTTCGTTTTGATCCTTTGTGTGTCGCCTTTGTTGACTGAATTGTAGCTGGAACTTGGCCACTAAATCTTCAAAGCTGTCAATCTCCCCTACGGGTAGGCTATCCCACCATACTCGTGCCGCCCCTACCAGTGTTTGAACAAACATCTTGCACCAGAGAGGCATGGGCCAGTAGGCTACCTCTCCAGCGCTTTTGAACAGATTGAGATGGTTATCAGGGTCGCTCAAACCATCATATTTGCACACAGTCTGGGGCATCTTGGGTTTCTACTTGATCGGGGCTTGAGCGATCCTCCTTGTGAATTTAGATTTGAATGTAGCGTCTGCAGGCTTGTACGGCCTGGTAATGTCATCATCTTCCACATTGATATGCTGTACTTGCTGAGTTGCCCCACCCTGACTTGTTCCCTGGGTAACCGAGGGCTGTGATGTGGCGATGTTGAGTGTGGAGCTAGGACCCCCGTTTGGAGAGAATCGAGGCCTTGATGTGTTACCCCTATCATAAACAGGTTCCGCTGTAGGCGGGGTCTGTCCATAAGTTGGTTGTGATGTTGGAAAAGACCACCAGGGCGGCATGTAGGCCGCGTATGGCGGTTGTGGAGCATAACTCTGTGCTGTCATCTGGGGTGAGTACCCATAAGGAGGTGTATAACAGTACCCTGGGAAATAAGCCTGGTTCCCAGGTGTGACTGGAGCATTCATAATTCCAGCAGGCATGATTACTGGTTGATGGGGTGGCGTGGACAACGCCGCTGTAAGCGCTCCTGAATATAGCGGTGGCATACCATATGTGAGAGGCGGCTAATAGTACTGAAACATGCTCATTTGTTGTGTAATGTTGCTTGGACCCGCGGATGTAGTAACAGGCATGGTGTTGTGACGTATAGTTTGTGCACTTGTCGTTGATGCTGGGGTAGAGACAATGGTGGTTTTGTGGTTGGAGCCACCGGTCGTAGCTACCACGAGGTATAGGAGAGAGGGTCTACAGCTGTCGCCCCGGAAGGAGCGGTTGAGGCCCTCGAAAAAACCCAGTGGTGCCTCTGCTTCAAACTCCTGGTCCAAAGACCTGGTTATGGCGGGTGAGGCTGGCATGGTGGTAACCACAGAACTCGTCACCAGTAACGGATTACTGGTTATCACTGCTTGGTTTGGTGTTGTTGTCCTGTTCTGATCGCTTGCCATTGGGTCTAAGTTCACAGATGTTACCGAATGGTCCCACGGATGGCACCAATGAAGAAACACTGACCTGAACGGTAGGCTCCGATTATGACTTCAACTCTTAGCGACCCGAACAACTAACTGCAAAACAAAACACCGTTAGGACTCGTTACAGGAATGGGGTTATTCCTGTAACCACCCTCCGGCGTGAGAATAAGTCTCGGTATTTGGGAGTAAGAAAGTATAGAGAGAGAGAGAGTAAACGAGAGTAGAATGAATCCATACCTTTGATGTTTACCTCTATTTATAGTTTACCATTAGGGTTTCCCTTAACTTAGGATGGGCTCCGATAAGTTAGGGATTTGCATGATCTTCCCAAAAGATTGGGGATTTGGTTACGTAGTTTATCCATGCAGAATAGAAGCTTCTAGAATAAACATTTATAATTATATATTTGTAACAAAATAATAGGTAATGACCGGGTCGGGTTAGCCATTCCGGGTCATACCTCGTCAATGGCTATGAAAAAATATGGATATAGACAAAGCAATGCTGACCATACCTTATTCTTCAAAAGGAGGGGAGAATTAGTCGCTTGTCTGATCATATATGTCGATGACATGATCATTACAGGAAATGATAAAGAAGAAATTGCCCAGCTACAAAAAAAATCTCTTTAAAGAATTTGAAATGAAAGATCTTGGCAGGTTGAAATATTTCTTAGGGATTGAAGTTCTTCGATCAAAGGAAGGAATTTTTATTTCTCAAAAGAAATATATACTCGATTTGCTGGCAGAAACTGGAATGGTAGATTGCAAGCCTGTTGATACTCCTATTATAGTCAACCATAATCTTAAGATGAATGAAGGAGCTAAGCCAGCAAACAAAGAAAGGTACCCGGGATTGGTTGGGAAATTAATTTACTTGGCTCACACCAGACCTGACATTGCCTATGCGGTTGGAGTAGTAAGTCAATTTATGCATCAACCTCAAAATGAGCATATGGAAGCGGTCATGAGGATAATTCAGTATCGTAAAGGCACTCCTGGAAGGGGTATTGTATTCAACAAGAGTGGACATCTAAGTGTGGAGGTTTTTACAGATGCTGATTGGGCGAGTAATCCAAACGAGAGGGGGTCAACCTCTGGATTTTTTACCTTGCTAGGAGGTAACCTTGTCACTTGGAAAAGTAAAAAACAAAAGGTGGTTTCCTTATCCAGTGCAGAATCAGAATTTAGAGGAAATGTTAAAGGGATTACAGAGATTTTGTGGCTTAAAAAACTGATGAAGGAAATCGGCTTTCCTATAAAGCTTCCAACTCGACTGTTCTGTGATAATAAAGCTGCCATAAGCATTTCAGATAATCCTGTTCAACACGACAGAACAAAACATGTGGAGGTCGACCGACATTTCATAAAAGAGAAACTTGAAGATGGTATTGTGGAGCTTCCCTATATAAAATCTGAAGAGCAACTAGCTGATATTCTGACCAAGGCTGTTACAGGGAAGGTTTTTTATTCGGTTCTATGCAAGTTGGGTATTGGAGATCCCACTACACAACTTGAGGGAGAGTGTTGAGATAAGTCAAATAATAATTTCCCTAAATAAATTAGTCAAATAAATCAATTACGATATTAGTGGGATGCTTGTTAGGAATGCTTATCTTTTCTATTTTTTCTTTTTTGAATCCTTATAAGAAGGATCTTAATGTAATCATTCAGTATTGAAAAATAATAAAAAGAATTATCAATCATCTTCTCTTACCATGGAAAACAGCGCCTAGGCCCATTTTCAGGCGAGGCGAGGTAGTGGCGCCTTAAGTCAAGACGATTGCGTTTTAATTTTCCAGGTGATGGTTCCGGTGCAATTTCTAGATTCCGAACAGTTTCTTGCCAAATTGTCTAAATTCTGGCAAGATTTCAGCTAGATTTCTAATTTTATCTAACGAAAACTATTTTCCTACATTAATATTTTAGAATTTTTGGTACTAAATAGATGATATTAAAT
This sequence comes from Helianthus tuberosus, assembly GCA_030545235.1. Classification (NCBI taxonomy): domain Eukaryota; kingdom Viridiplantae; phylum Streptophyta; class Magnoliopsida; order Asterales; family Asteraceae; genus Helianthus; species Helianthus tuberosus. Next base: position 9,793,973 of record CM060443.1, read on the forward strand.
GTTATATAATAGCTTTAGTTTATTTTATTTATAAAATAGTATTAATTTTCGAATACATAAAATATTATAATTCTTTTTCATTGTGCGTTTTATTATTCTCAATCCCTCCTTTTTTTTTTGCGTTTTGCGCCTATGCCCTAAACGAGACCTATGCGCCTTAAGTGCGCCTAGAGCCTTTAATAACTATGTTTTGTGCCATAACATAGCTAGTGTCTTCTACCACATTAACAGAGTTAGAAACAACATCCCCTTATAAGAAGTAAATGTTGTTTCCTCCCCCTAATACTAGTAAAAAACAACAATGGATTCATTTATGATCTTAGCTTTCCCATCCCTTGTATTATCATGATATCTATTACTTTCAAAAGTTCCCAATGATATCAAGTTTCTTTCTAACAAACTATTATCAACATGACAAAATCAACCCATAGCTTTACTAACAAGTATTAGTAAACCCCCCGTACTTTGACTAACTTGCTACTTTGGAATAAAACTTTGACTTACCACACTTTAGAGTCAATTGAGTTTTAGTTTTTTTATTAGTTTTCATGTGGAAGGTCCATTGTTTAATTAGAGATGTCAATCATGTCCGATTGATAGGGTCCGGTCGGAGGGTTGAATTGACTAACATCGACCATGGATCTATTTGTGTTTAAGAAATCAACCATAACATGCACTCATTTTTATTATGTGACCCAAATATAATCCATTTATCTAAACAAGTCCTTTTTGGGCTAAAATCAACCATAACATGGGCTCAGATGTTAAAATATTCATTTTTAGGCTAAAAGGGTGAAAGTGATATAACCACATGGGCTAAAATCGTAATTTACTCAAAAAGAAATTAAGAATCTCACACACCAATCAAGTTTATTGAGTGTTGTGTAAAAGTTATTTATAAAAACTATTTACCGTTCAAAAAAAACTATTTAAATTTCGACATTAAGAATCTGTTATATAAATAAAACATATATAAAACTTAGTTACTATTCAGTGATTAATGATTATATATCAAGTTTAATTAGGTATAGAATATAAGAAAGAATTTAATAATAAGCAAATTTTATAATGAAAGTTAGTTGCTACTTAAGTACTTAGTGACTACAGAATAAACCAGTATTATAATTGTTTCATTTAGATCATTAATTATATTAAGTGTATATACAAATGAAACAATAACAAAAGTTAGGTGGTTTATATTATTTTTATAGTTAGAAAAGAAGTATAAGTGGTTCTATTAGAACTTTATAATTTTATCCCAAAAACATTTATTTTTGTTACCCTACGAACCATGCTTGTCAAGAATTAAAAGTAAAATCTTGAACATTATGAAAACAACTAGTGCACCATACCTAACAATGTTAATAAGTATTTTGTGTTATCTATATATACCTTATGATTTTCGATAACACTGCTTTCCATACTGATCTTTGTGACTGCAAAGTACGAACAATTTATCGGCTATGAATAACTCAACAATCTCTAAAACGTCGTCAACCATGGGGCAATGCAACAGTAAGCATCATATTATCATCTTGAGACAGAGGGCGGGCCTTGGAGCAATTGGTAAGGTTGTTTCTTTGTGACCTTGAAGTCACGAGTTCAAGTCGTGGAATTGGCCTCTTACAGAAAAGAATAGGGTAAAGTTGTATACATCAGATCATGAATCGACCCGGCCCCTCCTTGGATGTTGCGCAAATGTGGAAGCCTAGAGCATCGGGTACGCCCTTATATACATATAGTACAATAATTTTGAAGATGTCCCCTTTTGGATTTATGGACATTACTCCATTATTTACAACTTTATGCATGACAATGATGATAGAGAGAATATTTGTTACAAACAAAACATAAACAATGATGAATTTCTTAACATAATTATATAAAGATACATTCAATACATAACCAATTAAAAATCAAATTACTAGGATTAAATTTTAAATATTGAGATGGCCATCGGGATAGGATAGGCGATTGGTTGCACCGGGAGATGACCCTTCTCTTGTAAACTCTTGACCGTTAATTTTAGATATTCCTTTGGATTTATGGATACTACTCGACTATTTACACCTTTCGGCATGATAATGATGGTAGGGAGCACATTTGTTACAAACAAAACACAAACAATGATGATTCTCTTAACATAAATATATAGAGATACATTCAATACATAACCAATTTAATATCTAGGATTGAATATGGAGTTGGTCATCGGTCTGGGTCGGTTGCACCGGGAGATGACCCTTCTCTTGCAAACTCTTAACCGTGTCATATAAACTTTGTTTTACCGGTATAAATTCAATACCCAAATCTTTAAGCTTTTGGTTTGAGAATTTGTATGGCTTTGCTCGTGGTTTTGTCTCATCTTTACACCTATAATTCACCATCACCCGTTTTAGCATCCATGATAATAATAACTTTAAAAACAAGCTAGCCGTATAAATCAAATAAATCCTTATTTATTTCCTCTTATATGCATTTAATTTAAAAAAAAAAATGATTGTTGTTAATATGGGCCCATCTGAAAAGGAAGTCATTTTAGACTCCACTAATGAGTCATAGTTGGTGGGTGGGTCCATTCACTTAGGGATGTTGGGTTTGATGAGGAGTTGTGTTATGTGGGCCATAAAGTATTGTAAGCCATTGATTTAACCTTGTATTTGGTTCACCAACTTTGTACTCAATTATATTTTTCAATTATATTTTAAAAAAGAGTAAATTACGATTTTGACCCCTATGGTTATATCATTTTTACCCTTTGAGTCAAAAAAATAATTTTTAACATCTGAGCCTCCAACGTCCATTTTTCTAACCCTTTTGACCCCTAACACTAACCTCATCCATTAAATGTTAGGGGCCAAAAGGGTTAGAAAAAAAGACGTTGGGGGTTCAGATGTTAAAAAAAAAATTGGTTAAAAGGGTAAAAGTGATATAACCACAGGGGCCAAAATCGTAATTTACTCTTTAAAAAATGATGATTGTAATTAAAAAATGGAAGAAGTGTAATTACTTGGTGGGAATTGGGTATTCCGGAAAATATTTAGCCAGAATCTCAACCACTTCTCCGCGATGAAGCACACTCTCAGCACAAAGATATCGACCAGAAGCTGAAGGAGTCTCAAAGAGTAAAATGTGTGCCAATGCCACATCTCGTACATCAACGTACGCTTGGACCGAATTAGCGTAGGTTTTTGCTGACCCTGTTAGATACTTTAAGATATGAATAATACTCGCATTAACCGTTGGTTGCAAAAGTGGTCCCATCACCAACACCGGGTTCACTACAACCAGGTCGACGCCTCTTGCCTTTGCCTCGTCCCATGCAGCCTGTTCCGCTACTGCTTTTCCATAGCAATACCAGTTCTGTGATACCCATAACAAGACACAAGTTAATATAATTAGTTATATAAATTTGCATACCTAAATATTTATATAATGTTTTGAGACATGTATATGCACTAAATTTAATAATGTTCATTTTCAATTATAACATGAGTTATTATTAAAAAATGTGTTGCATAGTACTTTAATAATGTTTTCAAACATGCTCCAAGATAAGAACAAAGCCAAATGAATCAAAATTTATTGTAAAAGAATAATATCATGATTTGATGCCAAGAATGGTCATTGTCTTACCAACCGGTACTCCATATTCCCATGTTTTGTTTCTATATATGAATGCTTAGACCACTATATCATCTTTTATAAACGTTATCATGAAAATATATTATTATTATTATTACTATTACTATTGCATAACCCACATCAAAAATCAATTAAATATATATTTTTTAGGTATACATATAATGTATCCGGGTGTATTCATTACATAACCAATTTTAAATAAAGAAGCGGAGAGTCATGTAATAATGTAATAATTTGTATTTATTGTTTTAAACGTATAGTGGAAGAGCGAAAGAAAGACATGAGGTTTCGATAGTTTCTTTCAATTAAAGCGATAGATACAAGTGTTTATACAGTTCTGAAGATTGCTCAAATAGGGTTTGAATACTAGTTTGACCGTTGAATAATAAAAAAATTCTAAAAAAAACAAGTCACCTCTGTGTAAACGCAAGGCAACAAGTCACAATAAAGTTTAGAGTTAAATGCGATTTTAGTTCCTGTGGTTTGGGCCATTTTTGCAGTTTAGTCCAAATCTTTCATTTTTCGTCTGTGAGTCCAAAAATGTTTCACCGTTGCCATTTTAATCCACTTGGTTAACTTCATCTATTTTTTATGTTAACGAGAAGGGCAATTGGGTCATTTTATATGTATTTCCGTTAACTAGAAGGGCAATTCAGCCATATAAAATGACCGAATTGCCCTTCTCGTTAACAGAAAAAATGGATAAAGTTAATCCAGTAGACTAAAATGGCAACGGTGAAACCTTTTTAGACCCACATGTGAAAATAAAACCTTTGAACTAAACTAGCAAAATGCCCCAAAATACATGGACTAAAATGGCATTTAACCCTAAAGTTTAAACACAATGTTTTGTCAAGATGTCAAGATGGAAATCTAATAAATCTAATACTATAATGAATAAACTAAAACATGCTGACATTATGGAGTAATGAACAAGTCATACCAAACATTTGTGTTTTGTTAATTGTTATATATATAAAAAAAAACATGTCACATTCACCCCAAAATTAGGTCTCCAGTTGAAGAAAACTGTTTCATTATTATTATTTTTTGTTCAACAATGACCAACTTCATGAGTCATCACCTTTCATTTATACTTGTCAAGTTACATCAAAACACAGAAGATAAACGGGCAACAAAATTCAGAATATGTACCAACTGAGAATACATACATACCTTAGTGTTCTTACAGAACTCAAGATCACTCCAGCAACTCTCATCAACAACATCATCAGGACTCCGGTTCGGGTCCATGTAAACCGCTCCTATCGATGAAGTAAATACCACTCGCCGAACTTTAGCTTCAGCCGCGGCTACAATAACATTTCTTGTTCCTATGACCGCGGGTTCGACCATTTGTTCCTAAAATATTATGAACACATGGTTAAGGACTCACATAGATGAGGCTCTAATTGTTATTATTTGTTACAAGTGAAATTGGAAACATACAGGATCATCTGTGACAGGAGAAGCAGTGTGGAATACACCATCACAACCGTTTATGGCTTCGCGCAAGCTTTCGAAATCCAGAAGATCGGCTTTGTATAGCGTTAATCGCTCTTTCGCTCCTTCGAGCTCTCGAAGATGATTGTTTTTCTGATCGTCTAAAGTTAATAAACATGAAAGACGAGTCAGCGATTTAAAATTTAAAAAAAAGGAGGGAAAAACAGGTATTGCTAAACTGCTAAACGTACCCCTCTTGCAGTAAATATGGGAAAGCGTGACCATAAAAAAATAATATCCTTACATAGGGGTACGTTTAGCAGAACTTTTAAAAAGTAAACTGAAACTGGAAAGTAGTTAGGAATGGTTGGGAATTGTAACAACCTGGATTTCTAACGGTTCCTCGGACAATATAGCCTTTCTCGAGGAGCAATTTGACCATCCATGAGGCGATGAACCCGCCGGCGCCGGTGACACAAATGACTTGGTTGGAGGATGGAGACATGTTTGTGGTTTGTGACTTGTGAGAGTTGGTTGAGGGGTTGTTGTTGTTGTTGAGGTTTGAAGAGAGGAATGTGACTATTTATAAATGGAGATTTCACCAACTCCTGCTTTCGCCCACCTTTTAGTGCTAAGTCAACAATTCTAGTATATTCTTTTGAGACAAATATGATAATAAAAAAAATTAGATATTGTGTACTTATATGTTATGTGAATCACCTATATTGGGAAAATAGGTTAGAATCACCTAAAGTTTGAAATGTTTAAGGTGTAAACCCTGATCTAGACCTTAAACATTTCGTATATTAGGTGATTCATACGCTAAATTCACAAATAATATGTGATTCACATAGCGGGTGTCTTTTAATTGTTGCCACCACTTATTGATGTCGTTGGTTGCCGCCATCATCCGTGCACCATTGCTACAATAAGCATCCCGACCATACCACCACCACCATCACTTGCCGGGCGTTGCCACCGCCTTCGATGTCTGACACCTACATGTGGTGGTGTAGGCGTCAGTGATGGTCGTGGCGATGGTTGTGGTTGGGGTGGTTGATGCGACGATAGTTGGTGGTCAGAAATACAAAGTTCCGTAGTGGAATTCCTTCACAATTTGGAAGTAATGTAGAATTTTTGGACATGAAGGAAAAGAACATAACTTTTATGAACCATTTAGTGGGAAGTTCGTTTATGTTCATTCAATTAGTAATTGAACGAATATGAACTGATTTGGTGTTCATTTATTCAAATGGATGAACATGAACACGATTTAGTGTTCATTTATTTAAACGAACGAACATGAACACATGTCCCATTCGTGTATGTGCACTTTTAATTTTAATTGGTGTTTGGTTATGTGTATGTGCTTACATTCATTTGTGCCCGTTCGTTTATGTTTGTGAATTGTCTGTTTATAATATTAATGAGTGAATATAAACAAACACGAACACGTTCAATTTTGTAAGAAGGAACACCAACAAGCAAATTTGTTCGTTTAAGTGTTCATGCACATCATTCGATTCGTTTCCAACCCTATAATCACATGATGTAGGGCATAAACAATCATCTCACGTAGGGCTGGATAATAAGTAGCCATGATATGAAATTTGCCTTAATTTTATTTTCGGGTGTTTTAAATTTCAACTTTTCTGATTAATTTAAAAACAAATTTTCCAATAAAAATTGTGTATAAAACTATTATATCGTGTTTTGGGGGAAATTGCCCGGATGCTTAGATCATGTTTCCAGGCGAGTTCATATACTTAATAGCTTTCACAAACACCCTTCACCCACCATTCAATATTTTATGTGGTCCTTATTAAATTAAAACATGACGTTTTTTATGGTTGAAAATGATCTTTAAACATAAACTTTAATCTGGTTACAAACCTATCCTCTTAATTAGTTGAAGTGTAAAAAACATACATTTATTTCTCAATAGGGTGGGACCTAGCATATAGGAAGCGGGGATCCTTAGCGTTCTATATGTAACGTTTATTACGGCTTTTCATCGCGTGTACATTATCAATCTATACATGTTGCATTTTTGTTTGGAATTGAGTTTGGAAATGAGTTTAAAAAAATGTTAGACATTGATAAAAGTGTTTTTTTATTTTGGTTTTTTGAAAATAAGTAAAAAGTTGTTTTTCAAAAGCCACAAAAACATGGCTTTTTAAATGGGTTTTTGGCTTTTTTTAACATAAAATTACCAATCTAACGTTACTCTTTAAAATATCAACTAAATATTGAAACTTACCATATCCTTTTTGATCATTCTACTTTTCCCACCATAAAAGCTAATCCAAACAATTGTTTAAAAACTTCTTTTAGAAAAATTATAAGTCTATAAGCACTTTTGGCAAAAAAAAAAAAAAAAAAAAAAAAACTTTTGAAGTTAAATAAGCAATCCCAAACACCAAAAAACAAAGTGATGAGCGAAAAACTAAGTATTGAATTTGATTAGAGTAAAATGCAATTTGCGTCCCTGTGGTATGTCCCAAACATCAACCTGAGCCCCTAAATTCATTTTTTGGTTTATGAGCCCTTGACTTTATAAATTCATAACACTCTGAGTCCTTCTGTCAAGATGCCGTTTGTTTGACTGTTTGACTATTGTTAAATGTCCAATATACCCTTAATAACCTTATACATATAATCCATTATCCCCTAAATTGATCAAACTCATTCATAAGACCACTGATCTGATACGAACCCTAACCCCAATTCCCAAATTGATCGATCCAATCTTAAACTATTGTGAAGATGTCTCAAAAATCAGCTTCAAGCTCCAACAAGAAATCAGCTGGCGGGGAACCTTCTCAATTTCTGTGTTCTTGTGGTGCACCTACTTGGTACAAGGTATCAAAGACGGAAGCTAACCCAAATCGACGGTTCTTATGCTGTGTAAGTTAAAATTATAGAAGAAAGATTGAAGTTAATCATAAGACCACTGATTGATGTGTTTTTACAGAAGAAAGATTGTGGATTTATAAGGTGGGCTGATACAGCTTCATCTCCACCTTCATCTCCACCTTCAAATTCATGCTCTGCTTGTGAGAAGGTAATACCCGCATTGTTAAGGAGCATGGAAAAGAAGGATGATTTGGCAATTAAGAAAGCTAACGAAGTGATGTTTTTGAAGATGTGTTTAACGTTTAGTTGGTTAATGATTGTGGTTGTTTATGTGTATTTTTAGTTTAATGTAAGAGTCTCTTAATGTAATGAATTTTGGTTATGTGTCTTGTTTTGGTTAATGTATGAATGAACATTGAACAAGTTTTTGTTAGTATCAGTTTAATGCTATGAATGTTGCCGTTGATCTGTAGAATAATGAATTGGTTGAGGAAGTGGCTGACAATGACTTGGACTTGGTGTCGTCTGTGCTGAAGGAGGAGTGGTCTGATGACTATGATGCTGTGATAGAAGTGTTGAAAGCAGAGTATGAAGCATCTCTTCCAGATCCAGCAGCGGACTACGACTCAGAAGAGTTGGAAAGGGCTAGGTGGGAATGTGCAGTTCAACCACCGGAGGATGATTGGTACCATGATCCGTACCCGGGGGAGCATTCTTCTGACTCCGAATGGTCAAATGATGACGCTCATTGGAAGTAGATTGTTAGGGTTTTAAATGTTTGTATTGACCGATTGGATGAGACTCAATGTGTTTGATACGTTTAATGAAATTTAGTTGTGGTTGAGACTCAATGTGTAATTGTGTATGATACATTAACTGCATAACATAAACTGCATTACAAACATAAACTGCAGTTACAAAACATAAACTGCATTACAAACATAAACTGCATAGTTGAACTGCATAAACAAGTCTTGAAGTGGGCCACTACATAAACAGGTTAAATCATATATAAACAAGTCTTAAACCATTGAAATCAACCTAACTAAGCTTCACTCTGACTTGGTGCACCTTGTGATACAGTTTGAGATTCTTGAACATTCTCCCCTCCCTGGCCCTTGCATGTCCTACTGTTGTGACCCAAGGTTCCACACTTGCTACACTTGCCCTTCCTGGTTTTGTTTTCTCCACCTGCAACTTGATCCTCACTTGGTGCATGTACAACATTCTCCCCACCCTGCCCCTTGCATGTCCTACTGTTGTGTCCCAAATTTCCACACTTGCTGCACTTGGTTGTATTGCCCTTCCTGGTCATTTTTCCCTCACTATCAAAATGAGCTTCAACTTCAGCCTCACCAACTGATTTCTTTCTCTTCTTTTGTGGCCTCCCAACCTGCTTATGGTGTTTGGGAGGCAAAAGTTTGGTGGGACATTGTGAGGGTATCCAATTCTCAGGCCCGGGAATTGGATTAATCACATTCTCATAAACCTTCTTCCAAGTGGATAACCAATACACTTCATCAACCAATTCTTCGGGCACCCCTCTCCTAATATCATTCCTGGCCATATCATTGATAGCAGCCACTGCATGTTTACATGGCATGCTAGTTAAATCCCACTTTCTGCAGGTGCATGTTCTATCCTTCATATTAACAACACACTGGGATCTTGAGCTATTCACCTACACAAAATCAGTATCCAACATTGAGTTACTCACCTACTAAAGGGTCTTATTTGGTCAAACTGCAATACACATACCTGGTACTGTACTGCATCCACCAATAATACATTGAGTTGTGAGGCTTCTTCTTTGATCTTATTAAACACTTCTTGAGCATGAGGAGTTAATGGACCATGAGCTTTAGCTTGAATCTTCTTTACATTCACAATTCTTTTGGTCATGTACACTCTTATGAACTCTAAACATGTGATTACAGGTTTGTCTTTGGCTCCTATCAACTGCCTATTGAACACTTCACATATATTATTCAACAATATGTCACATTTGGCCCTACCTGAAAAGTCCCAATATTTCTCTACCACACATCTTGAACCCTCTCATAATCGAAGCAAAACAAACATAACATCTCTTGAATTGCCTAGTAGGAAGACAAGGGTTAGCACAGGGTTCACAATCTATTCTAATTGTGCTACCTGGATTTGCCCTCAACAGTGCTTCACAATAAGACCTTAGGATACCATACTGCTCTCTATAATCTCCAATGATCCTTGTTGTAGCAATTCTTTTAGCCCTAAACACTTTCTGGATTGAAACATTCACCTGATGGTTCTTCACAAGCATATCCTGTATGGCTGGCAAAGGCATGTCAGGGTTTGACTCGATCATGGGTTGGATCTCATTAGCTATCTGAGACATGGTGTACAGGCCCACTTCTCTTGTTTGGAGGCAATGATGTTGTGAGGTAATGGTTTTCACACACCAAGATTCCTTTTCAGTTCTCCTTGAGATCTGAACCGTCCAAGGACAAGTGGGCTTCAAGTGCCTTTTATCTTGTTTTAACCCTAGCCCTCTAAATTTACTATTCTTCCCCTCACCAGAACCCAAAGTAGGATTAGTCCCAAGACAAATAACTCTGAACCTCAACTTTTCATTTTTTAATATATAAATCTGCCTTCTACTCTTAACAGCATATGTCTTTACCATGTCATTCAATTGTTTTTTATCTGGTATTAATTGACCAATTGAAAATGGGAGGTATGAGTCACTAACATTACCTGTATTTTTTCTCTTCTTCCTTACCTTCTTGGCAACCTTGTCCAGCAGTGTACAGTTATCATCTTTATCACTAAAATCCTCATAGTTATATCTTCCTGCCTAAGTTCTTCTTCAGTATTCTCATTTCTAGCATCCTTAATTGTCTCATTGACTTCATCAGGATCAAAGTCAACACATGCCTTGAACTGACTCATATCTACTTCATAATCAAACACTGGATTATCTGGTTCCTGATCAAATGTGTAATCTGGATCGTCTTCATCACTGTTCTCTTTATCACTACTTTGTAACTCACCCTCAGAAACTGCCTCGCTACTTTCTGACTCACCCTCAACCACATTATCTTCACCCACATTATCTAGTAAAGCCAGGCTCATTGCAGTTGAATCCTTGATTCTAGAGTCTCCTATTTCAACATACAAATCTACTAACTTGCTTCCTTCCTTTTCTAAGTTGGTCATACACATAATCTAACTCATCATCATCAGTAAAGTGTCTAAGACCAAAATCAAAACACACATTAGGATCTTTAACAAAAAAAATTGAACACATCATCTATAGAGTAACCTATATCTTTCAGCATTTCACGAAGAACAGCAACACTTAAATTTTCAAACTCAACCCAGTCAATGTAACTAACCTTACCGTTGACATACTCCCTTCCTGGATAATCAATAAACTCACCTCCATGGTTAATCTTTAGAGAAAATAGTCTGGGTTCATTCCCTGTTAACACAAATGATCAAAACATCAGATAATATTCAACTTACCAAAAACAAACTATAGCCCTGAGGAAGAAGACACAATCAACTTACCATATATATCTTCAGGATCGTAGTATTCACCTTGAGGACGAAGTCGCCATGTGAACACCATCGATTTGGGTTTCTCTCTTGCACAATCAACTGTCTATGTGTTTTGGCGGGAGTAAATTAGGGCTTAATAGTGAATTTTGGGGTTTTTAGAAGGTAAATAAATCAAACAGTTAAACAAACGGCAGCTTGACAGAAGGACGCATACTGTTATGAATTTATAAAGTTAGGGGCTCAAAAAAGCAAAAAATGAATTTAGGGGCTCAGGTTGATGTTTGGGACATACCACAGGGACGCAAATTGCATTTTCCTCATTTGATTATCTTGTTACAAACCTATCCTCTTAAATTGTTGAAGTGTAAAAAACATTAATTTATTTCTCTATAGGGTGGGACCTAGTATATAGAATGCGGGGACACATAGCTTTTTATACATAACGTGTATTACGGTTTTTCATCACGAGATTTCTAGACGCCGATATATATGGAAAAAATCAATCTATACATGTTGCATTTTTGTTTGGGATTGAGTTTGGAAATGAGTTAAAAATCGTGTTTGATATTGATAAAAGTGTTTTTTTTTTTTTTTTTTTTTTTTTTTTTTTGGAAATAAGTAAAAAAGTTGTTTTTTAAAAGTCACAAAAACATGGCTTTTTAAATGGGTTTTTGGCTTTTTAAACATAAGGCTGTAGGGTATGGGGTCCGTCCCCATCGAGGTTTGGCGAAGGTGAAACACCATCCCCCCCCCCCCCACGGTCCCGTCCTCACCGGGTTGCTCAAGACGTTGGCGACGATCCAATTTTGGTGGGCCCCCTTTCAAATGTGACCGTTAAAAATAAAAAAAAAATCTAATTTTCATTTCAAAAACCAATGGCTATAATTTAAACAAATACCCATTTCACTCCCACTTTTATAAATACTCACCTCTTTTACACCATTTTTCACAACTTTTCACCCACTACAATCTCATATCTCTCTCACATTTTATAACCACTCTTCCCTTTTTATAAAAACTCATCGATTTTTATACCATTTTTTACCCACTACCACCCCATCTCTCTCTCTCTCAAAAATTACCATGGCTTCACCTTCTTCCATTTCTTCATCTTCTTCGTCTATGTGGTATTCATCATCTTCGGAAGAGGATGAAATTATGCACAACAAGATTATGAACGCAGCTCAGGTCTTCATGGCGGGTGATGAAGCGTCGTCCCAACGGCTAACTAGACGAGCAAAATTAAACCGAGACCAAGAAGGTACTTTACTATTTTTTCCTTATGTTTTATATAGATTTGAAAATGTATTTTATAATTAGTTTCATTTATGTTTCGTTTTAAATTTATAGCCGCCCACGATAAACCAGTAGCCGATTATTTTGCCGACGAACCCGTGTACACAGCCGAGATTTTTCGACGTCGGTTCAGCATGAGTCGTCCACTTTTTTTACGTATCGCAGGCGACATGGCCCAGTCTGATCCGTTTTTTACACTGCGAAATGACGCTAGGGGGCAAAGGGGTTTCAGTAATTTACAAAAATGTACGTCGGCCATTCGCCAACTGGCATACGGTTACGCACCCGATGCATGTCACGGCCCTTGGCCCTGGTTTGACCTGGTCCAAAGCCGCGAGGCAGGAAATCCCGTGGTATCTAATCAAGTGACAGCGGAAGTCTTTTTAAACAGGATCGATTAATATTAAAACTGCTCGTTTATATATATAATATAGGGATAAATCCCATAATTTACAATAAAGTGATTTCACTGGGAAATCTTTATTTCTTAAAACATGTTTCTTTATTTATTTACATTGAGCCACTTTTCTAAGCTTGTAGTGCTCCACGGCACTTTTCCTTTTTGCTCACAACAGATCACCTGAAACATGTTTGAAAAAGGTTTTGTCAGCAGGGAAATACTGAGTGAATCATTCAGTTTTACTAAAACGACTCGTTTGTTATAATTCACAGTATTAAGAGAGATTACAATGTTTCTGATATCAAACCAACTACCCAGAGTATTTGTCACTCGACTCATTTCGGTGACTGTGGTCATATCACCATTGGCTGCCCCAATGAATGACGAATATCACTAATTAGGTTCGCCCACCTAAAGTGACAACAACAGTAGTAATGTGCACAATACCCCACATACCGGCTGTAATTTGGTGATTACATAAACTTAATCACTGTAATTATAACCTTTGAAAATAAACATGATTTTGAAAGTAATTTGATAAAAAGAGAGAATGACTCACATTGTAAATTTAACGAGCAGAGTATAAGCCTACTGATTAGCCTTGATTAACCTAATTTTAAATAACAATGCACACACAAACAGGTTAGTAACTAATACAGCAGTTACGACAATTCACGAGATTAAATTCTCACAACGATTTACAAGTGAAATACTTAGCAATTCAGCGGATTCACAACGAATGACAGAGTATAGTACGAGTTCGAACAGCACTCAAACATTCAAGTCGAAATCACGATGAATAACAAAGTATAAACTCAATTTGAGCGGCACTTAAACAATCGTTGGATAGTTATAATCGATCGGACGTTGAATCGTAATAGCGATCGAGTTATTACCCTGATTGTGGCAGCAATTAGTGATTGTGTGTGTTTTGATATTGTTTCTGCTATAACTCAGCGTATACTTCGAATTTTTACGTCGTTTCAGTACCAGAATTCAAGTCCCAAACCAACCTATTTATACTGAAAATTTGACCCAGTAGCGTAGCGCGACTGCCTACCCCTTAGTCGTCGCGCTACGCGACTGCCAACCTATTTTCATAGGGTAGCCAGGTGTATGAGTAGGCTTGCTGAGTTGACTGTTTCGTGAAATTCGATTTCTACAGATAGTTATTTAGATAATCGTAACGAGGGTTTTACCCCCCCTGAGTTTTAGGGGCCCTAATCCTGATTCTGAAAATTCTGAAAATTTTAGGGTTTGTGTAGAATCACTTGGGTTTCTCAATTAGGGTTTCCTATTGGCCAAATTAAAATAATAATTAGGACTTTTGATGAGAGTTGTTACATTCTCCCCACTTTAATAAAAATCTCGTCCTCGAGATTTGCTGGAATAAGTGATGATCCTTTCGCTTCATTTCTGATTCCAGCTCCCAAGTGTATTCAGCTCCTCTTTTTGAATCCCATCTGACTTTGACTAAAACTAGTCGTTTATGTTTGAGAAACTTAATCTTTCGATCTTCAATTTGAAGAGGTTTCTCAACAAATTTCAGCTTTTCGTTTACCTCTATATCTCGAAGAGGTACTACCAGAGATTCGTCTGCTAGACATTTCTTGAGATTGGATACATGAAATACATCATGTACTCCAGCTAACTCTTCTGGTAGTTGTAAATGATAAGCAACTAGTCCTATACGTTGGATCACTAGAAATGGTCCTACGTACCTTGGACTTAGCTTTCCTTTCTTTCCGAATCTAACTACTCCTTTCCAAGGAGAAACTTTTAATAGTACTTTATCTCTGACTTGAAATTCTAACGGCTTGCGGCGATTATCTGCATAGCTCTTCTGACGATCTCGGGCTGTTTTTAGTCTTTCCTTGATTTGAGTAATCTTATCAGTCGTTTCTTGTACTATTTCAGGACCTGACAATTGACTTTCTCCTATTTCTGCCCAATAAACTGGAGTTCTGCAGTGCCTTGAATAGGGCAGTTTCAATACTTGAATGATAACTATTATTATAGGAGAATTCAATTAATGGTAAATGATCATCCCAGTTTCCACCAAAATCTATTACACATGCTCGGAGCATGTCTTCCAGAGTTTGGATCGTTCTCTCACTTTGCCCGTCCGTTTGAGGATGATATGCTGTACTCAGATTTAGTCGAGTTCCCATAGCTTGCTGGAAACTTTTCCAAAAATGAGAAGTGAAACGACTATCCCTATCTGATACAATGGAGAGTGGGACTCCATGTAAAGATACCACTTCGTCTACGTACAACTTGGCTAGCCTTTCCATGCTAAAGGTTTCCTTCATTGGTAGAAAATGAGCTGATTTGGTTAATCGATCCACAATTACCCAAATCGCATCATTACCTTTTCTTGTTTTAGGCAACTTAGTAACAAAATCCATTGTTATGAGTTCCCATTTCCATACAGGCATTTCCAATTGTTGTAGTAGTCCTGAAGGTTTCTGGTGTTCTGCCTTAACTTGTGAACAAGTAAGACACTTAGAAACATATCTTGCTATATCCTTCTTCATTCCTATCCACCAGAAATTATTTCTTAAATCTTGGTACATCTTATTATTTCCTGGATGCATAGTATACCTAGATTTATGAGCTTCTTCTAAAATCTTTTTTCTTAATTCTCCCTGCTTAGGTACCCAAATTCGTTTCTTGTGGAATCTCCAAATTCCATCATTTCCTTGCTCTAGTTCCTTTATATAACCTTTCATTCTTTCAGCATCGTCCTTGATTGCTGTTTCCTGAACTTTCTTTAATTGTTCCATTAAATCTACTTGTAGATTTAATCTAAGAGCACGGACTCGCTTTTGTTTTTCCTGATACTTTCGACTTAAGGCATCCGCAACTACGTTTGCCTTTCCTTCGTGATATTGAATATCACAGTCGTAATCGCTTAGAACTTCCATCCATCTTCTTTGCCTCATATTTAACTCTTTCTGCCCAAATATATACCTTAAACTTTTATGATCTGTATAAACAGTAAACTTACTTCCATACAGATAATGTCTCCAGATTTTAAGGGCAAAAATTATGGCTCCTAATTCTAAGTCATGAGTCGTATAATTTTCCTCGTGCTTTTTCAACTGCCGGGAGGCATACGCAATTACCTTCTTGCGTTGCATCAACACACATCCGAATCCTAATTTTGAAGCATCACAATATACTTCAAAATCTTCTGTTCCTTCGGGTAATGCCAAAATTGGAGCATTTGTCAATCGGTGCTTTAAAATCTTAAAAGCTTCTTCTTGCTTATGTCCCCATTCAAACTTAGCGGCTTTACAGGTTAACTTAGTCAAAGGTACCGCTATCTTAGAGAAATCCTTAATAAATCGTCTGTAGTATCCAGCTAAGCCTAGAAAACTTCTAATTTCCATAGCTGTTTGTGGGACCTTCCATTTGGTGATTGCTTCTATTTTAGCAGGATCTACGTGAATTCCTTCGTGATTCACCATGTGACCTAAAAATTGTACTTCTTGCAGCCAGAATTCACACTTCGAGAATTTAGCATAAAGTTTTTCCTTTCTTAACAAAGTTAAGAGTGCATGCAAGTGTTCGCAATGTTCTTCCTGACTTTTGGAATAAATAAGTATATTGTCGATGAATACGATTACAAATTTATCCAAGTATGGTTTACAGATCCGATTCATCATGTCCATAAATGCTGCTGGTGCATTTGTTAGTCCAAAGGGCATGACTGTAAACTCATAATGGCCATACCTAGTTCTGAAAGCAGTTTTAGGCATGTCTTCTTCTTGTACTTTTAACTGGTGATATCCGGATCTTAAGTCTATCTTAGAAAAATACCTAGCGCCTTGAAGTTGATCAAAAAGATTGTCAAACCTAGGTAATGGGTATCAATTCTTAATTGTAACTTTATTTAGTTCTCTATAATTGATACACATTCTCATCGATCCATCTTTCTTTTTCACAAACAACACTGGTGCTCCCCAAGGGGATGAACTAGGTTGTATAAATCCTTTGCTTAATAATTCATCTAACTGCTTTTTCAATTCTAGCATTTCGGTGGGTGCTAATCGATAAGGTGCCTTGGCTATTGGTGTAGTACCCGGAATTAGATGAATTCTAAACTCTACTTCTCTATCAGGTGGTAACCCAGGTAATTCTTCTGGAAAGATGTCTGGGTATTCTGAAACTATAGGGATGTCTGAGAGTTCCTTACTTTTAGTGTTAATGATTACCGAAATCATATACACCATTTCTTGTTTTCTTGAATAACTAGCCAACTTTATTACTGAAATGAATTTCAGTGGCTTTCGTGGTTTATCTCCTGTAATTAAAATTACCTCTCCTGTGGGAGTACGGATTTCTACGGAATTCTTATCACAAAGGATTCGAGCATGGTTGGCTATCAACCAATCCATTCCTAACACTACATCGAATCCGGCTAACTTCATAGGTAACAGGTTTGCAGAAAACTTATGGCCTAACAGTTCTATCTTTCCTTCTTGCAAAACCTTATTTATGTTAACAGAATTTCCGTCTGCCATTTCGACTGTAAAAATTTGCCTAAGGGTGGTTAAGGGTAAGTTAAGGGCTTGGCAAAATGAAGTATTGATAAAACTTTGGTTTGCACCAGAGTCAAATAATACTTTTGCATAAACGTCGTGGACCAAGAATGTACCAGCTATGACGTCAGGGATTAGTTCGACTTCCTGAGTGGTTAGCTGGAATGCTCGGGCATTCTTCTTTGTTGTTCCATCAGCTGGTTTGCCTTTATTGTCTGCGGTTTTAATCAATTTAGGACATTCTGTTTTGTAATGTCCTGTTTCTCCACAGTTATAGCAGACTATGGTTTTCTTTTTGCAATTTTCTTCACGATGTCCTGCCATTTTGCAGAAGTTGCAAATTACATTGCATTTTCCAAAATGATTCTTTTTGCAATTTCTGCAAAAAGGCGGTTGTGCAGATTGTCTCCTTCCTCTTTTCTTGAACCTATTATTATCATTACCCACACGAAATCCTTGAGTAATCTTTTGGGCCAATTCCTTCTTTCGATCTTCTTCTCTTGTGCGCACTAGTTCATCAGTTAGGGTATTAGCTAGTTCCACAGCATCGTCAATAGTGCGAGGTCTCGCAGCTTTAACGATGTTACGAATTTCACTAATTAATCCCCAAATGTAACGGGAAATGAGTACCGGTTCTGGCGAAGCCAGTGTTGGTACCACTCTAGCATATTCAAAGAATGTCGAAGTATAACCGCGACACTCTACGCCTACCATACGATGGTTTAGGAACTTATTTGCCATTTGTTCCTTTTCATATTCAGGACAATATTTTCTTTCTACAAGAATTTTAAATTCTTCCCAGTTTATAGCATAAGCCATCCTTCTTCCTTTTGCTTGTAGCACCGTGTTCCACCATTCTAGTGCCCCTTCTTTGAACAAATTTGACGCATCCATAACCTGATCTTCTTCGGAACACTTACTTATTGCAATTACTGCTTCGGTTTTCTCTAACCAACGCAGTACTGCAGTTGCTCCTTCGTTGCCTGCAAATTCAGCAGGTTTGCAAGCAAGAAATTCTTTGAAAGTGCAACCAGGTGTTGCGGCTTTCATTTGCTTAGGAGGTGGAGCCTGTCGTAGATTATTATCGTCATGATTGCCGCCTCCATTTACACTATGACTAAAATTGTCTTCCTGCGTACGTTTACTAGGAATGATTTGTTGTGGTTCAACAGGTTTCTGAGCAGCAGCCATGATTGCTGGAATAGCATTAGCTATCCCTTGAGTGATAATGTTTTCAATCTCTTGTCTAGTCATATACTGGTTTTCCTGATTTTGTTCAGATTGATTCCCTTCATTAACTGGTTCATTACTAGCATTTTCCATCTGATAATTATTATAAATATAACTATTAGTATCAAATGATTGTAAATAAAACAATTACACAGAAGCACATAAAATCTTACAACACAGATATATATCCAAAATTGTCGATGTTTCGACTTCTATTTTGCTTTATATATTATATAGGCATCCATACACACTGTTTATCTTACAATGTTTTATTTCCCATTTTACAGAGTTATATTTACTATTATTATTATTATACATACATTCTTCCCAACCCCACTATTCTTTGGTCAACTGGCAGTTTAGTAGCGACGCTCTCTTTCGTCGTATTTCCAGGAAATTTGTTCCCCCATTTCCCGGATTCTATTCCCTGTACCTATCAGCTCTTCACCGAACTGACGGAGTTCGGCTAAGTTTTCGTTGCTCATTGGAGGATTGGGAATAGGTTCTGGATCAAACTGTGGAAGGAAGGAATAAGGACTGTTGATTATATTTTCAAATTGCCAGTCATTTGTCCACCATTCTTCCATTTGACCTAAAGGTCGAGTGTGGATTAGTGGGTCTGGAATAGCTGGTTCCAGATTTACAGGAAGTTGGTTTTCGGCTAGGTAAGGATATAGATTATTATGGATAGGGCTAATGACATCACAATTTGCCAGTAGACGGTCTATTTCATCTTGAAATGTGATTTCTTCAGGTTGTCTAGAGCTCTCTCCAATTTCTATTCCTTTTTGTTTAAAATCTTTCCTGATTTCTATCTCTGCTGGTTTAAAACTTTCTCCGATTTCGATTCCTTTTCCTTTGTCTATAGGGTTTTCTATTTTAGGGAGTTTCCTAGTAGTTGGCTTTCTCCTGCGCACTTTCCTCCATCCTACATATCTTCTTCTCTTTTTAGGTTTTGCTTTTTCCAGCGGTGGAGCTTGGAATTCCAGAGGTTCCTCTATGTCAGCAATTTAACCAGTAAAGTCATGGGAGACTTCAATTGGTACTGGGTAGAGGTTAAGATTCTGAAATGCTTCCGATATCTCACTCATGCTGGATAGCATATATGCAAAATGCACAAAAATGTTAAGTTAAAACTTTGGAACAAAGTTTTACAAATAAACATTAAAGTTTTATTGCATACTGATTTGTACAAAAGACTACAGGAAAGAGAACACACTATAATTTATTTATTTACTGGGTATTAATTTTCTACTAGACCAGGCTTATTGATATTTTAGAGGTTTGCATTCTCTGCTACTGTAGCTAGCATATAAAGATTTGCCCATTTTTCATCTAATGTGTCTTCCCAAGGTGGCCTATTGCCTAATTCCTGGATTTCTGAATTAAATCTCACTTTCTTGACTTGGGTTTTCTTTATTTTCTCCTGTCCCTTCCTAAGAATCGAATTTCTTTTATCTCGGGTGAGAGGATTTTCATAATTTGCTTTACGGACAAAAATCCCTTCTTCCAGATCTGCTGGGTGTTTGAAGGAAGAGGTTCCTTTTTCTGTGGGTTCAGTATCTAATTTGTGGTAGATAGCAGAAATCTTTTGTTTACCCATACTGTAACTCAACAATTAATCAATTAATAAAACATGTTTTCACAGAATGGCAATTAAATTTCATAAGTATCTCTCAATAACTTTAATAGGCTAAAATCAATAGTAAGCTTAAATCAGTGGCTCTGATACCACCTTTTCCTGTCACGGCCCTTGGCCCTGGTTTGACCTGGTCCAGAGCCGCGAGGCAGGAAATCCCGTGGTATCTAATCAAGTGACAGCGGAAGTCTTTTTAAACAGGATCGAGTAATATTAAAACTGCTCGTTTATATATATAATATAGGGATAAATCCCATAATTTACAATAAAGTGATTTCACTGGGAAATCTTTATTTCTTAAAACATGTTTCTTTATTTATTTACATTGAGCCACTTTTCTAAGCTTGTAGTGCTCCACGACACTTTTCCTTTTTGCTCACAACAGATCACCTTAAACATGTTTGAAAAAGGTTTTGTCAGCAGGGAAATACTGAGTGAATCATTCAGTTTTACTAAAATGACTCGTTTGTTATAATTCACAGTATTAAGAGAGATTACAATGTTTCTGATATCAAACCAACTACCCAGAGTATTTGTCACTCGACTCATTTCGGTGACTGTGGTCATATCACCATTGGCTGCCCCAATGAATGACGAATATCACTAATTAGGTTCGCCCACCTAAAGTGACAACAACAGTAGTAATGTGCACAATACCCCACATACCGGCTGTAATTTGGTGATTACATAAACTTAATCACTGTAATTATAACCTTTGAAAATAAACATGATTTTGAAAGTAATTTGATAAAAAGAGAGAATGACTCACATTGTAAATTTAACGAGCAGAGTATAAGCCTACTGATTAGCCTTGATTAACCTAATTTTAAATAACAATGCACACACAAACAGGTTAGTAACTAATACAGCAGTTACGACAATTCACGAGATTAAATTCTCACAACGATTTACAAGTGAAATACTTAGCAATTCAGCGGATTCACAATGAATGACAGAGTATAGTCCGAGTTCGAACAGCACTCAAACATTCAAGTCGAAATCACGATGAATAACAAAGTATAAACTCAATTTGAGCGGCACTTAAACAATCGTTGGATAGTTATAATCGATCGGACGTTGAATCGTAATAGCGATCGAGTTATTACCCTGATTGCGGCAGCAATTAGTGAATGTGTGTGTTTTGATATTGTTTCTGCTATAACTCAGCGTATACTTCGAATTTTTACGTCGTTTCAGTACCAGAATTCAAGTCCCAAACCAACCTATTTATACTGAAAATTTGACCCAGTAGCGTAGCGCGACTGCCTACCCCCTTAGTCGTCACGCTACGCGACTGCCAACCTATTTTCATAGGGTAGCCAGGTGTATGAGTAGGCTTGCTGAGTTGACTGTTTCGTGAAATTCGATTTCTACAGAAAGTTATTTAGATAATCGTAACGAGGGTTTTACCCCCCCCCCTGAGTTTTAGGGGCCCTAATCCTGATTCTGAAAATTCTGAAAATTTTAGGGTTTGTGTAGAATCACTTGGGTTTCTCAATTAGGGTTTCCTATTGGCCAAATTAAAATAATAATTAGGACTTTTGATGAGAGTTGTTACAATGCATTAGACAAGTATATAAGGATGTCTGAAAGAACCGCACGTCTATGTTTGCATAAGTTTTGCGAATGGGTTGTCAAACTGTATAGCAAGAGATACATGCGAAGACCGAACGCAAACGACGTTCAAAAATTATATGAAGCACACGAACAGAGACATGGTTTCCCAGGAATGCTCGGGAGAATTGATTGCATGCACTGGTCGTGGCAGAACTGCCCAGTTGCCTGGCAAGGTCAGTATACTAGGGGAGATCATGGACATCCGACTATTATTCTAGAGATTGTTGCGTCACAGGATCTCTGGATCTGGCATGCTTTTTTTGGTCTACCTGGTTCGCTCAATGACCTTAACATCATATACCAGTCACAGATATTTGACGATGTAGTGGCGGGTACAGGTCCAGACACAAGTTTTACGGTTTCGGGGGTGGAATACAAGCGAGGTTACTACCTAGCCGATGGAATATACCTGACGACGGGCCAATGGGAAATCCCATTTTACCCGCTTTGGGCTGCCTTCATGCGGGCCCAACAAGACATAAGCCCAAATAATAGTTTGCCTTGCCCATTAAGGTTCTCCTCATGAGAAATGAGCGGGAAACTAGAATCAGAGAATGCGGGTCACATTTAATGCCTGATAAGAAGAGGATCTTGGCTGACATTGTACTTCTCCGGCCGGAACATTAAATGAGGCTGCCATCTTACCGTTAGGGGTCAGACACGTGTCTGAGCCCCCCGAAGACCCTCAGAATCCGTTGGATCACCTTAACAAAATATCTCACATGTGAGATAAGGGCTCGGGATTATATAAGAGCCAAAGGGGATGATCATAAGGCAGATTGAAGGTATCACATTAAAAGCTCTTTCATTTACTCCTCTCTCATTTATTCTGACCAATATTCTCATACATTAAACATACACACATTTATTGGATTCACACCTTAGAGGAAACATTCCGGTGATCACACTCATCGGAATAGACTCCTCCAACTCTCCGGCAAGTTTACTTACTCTGACGCCGGAGCTTGGTCACAGATCCCCCTCCCGGGGCCCTCCGTGACGAGGCTAACGGTTTACTTTTTTGTAGCAACAAGGACTGGGGTATCTTGACGTCAGCGAAGATCCATTGAACGTCAGTAGGGATTTGGGTATTCGACATTGGCGCCATCCATGGGACCTCAGTCCGACTGGTGTTCCCACTCTGAAACTCCGACGTTGAGATAACCCGTTTGACAAGAAACAACATGGCTACTCCACCCGGCTCACGTATCATCCAGACGGTACAAAACGAACATGATAGGGTCACAGTGGAAGATATAACTCATGAAGAAGAAAACGAGAATCAAGTGGAAATTCTGGAAAAGGAAGGGGCCATCACTCCGGATTTCGTTGCCATGCACAAGGAGAAACTAAAAAAGTGTCTCGAGGATTTAGAAAGACAAGAAAAGCTTGACAGTCTCAGGGCAAGACTGTCCTTCGACACACCCTCTAATCAGGAGGGGGTGGACTGGCAAGACAAAAGCAGTGGGAATAACCCACTTGAAACTTTCATGACGGCTCTTAAGCAGCTGTCCTCGGAGGAAAGGGAGGATCTCATCAAGGGAAAGAGACCAAAAGGAAAAGAAAAATAAAAGGAAAACCAATGCGATAATGGTCTGAATCAACCCTACCTCCCACGGGACTTGGCCGAGATCTCAAAATTCACCAAGAGGATTGCAGAAGCACCCATGCCCCCCAAAACGAAGCTACCTCCAAACTTTGACAGGTATGACGGGACCAGGGATCCTGAGGATCATCTCCATGCCTTCAGGGGTGCAGGGCAGTTGGGACGGTGGCCCATGCCGGTTTGGTGTCACATGTTCGTGCAAACCCTAACGGAGGGAGCCAGGCTCTGGTTTGACAGCCTCCCTCCAGGAGGGATCGACAGCTATGAAGAGCTAAGTGAAAAGTTCCTGAGAAACTTTGGTCAGCAAAGAAAAGTGGTCAAGAACCAGAACGAAATTCTGCACATAAGGCAGAGGGACAATGAGCGAATATACCAATACATGGAGAGCTTTGTCAAGGAGAGTATGAACATCAAGGACGTCCCGGAGGTCATGAAGATCAGCAGTTTCATTAACGGGTTAAAACATGCACAACTATGCGAGAAGCTGGGAGAAGAGTTCCCACATTCGTTTGACATCCTCATGGACAGAGTCATAGCCTTCGTCAGGGGCAAAGACACGGTTAGCAAGGCTAAGGAGATGGACATCCCACCCCGGAGGGTTGCCCCGGCTGCAAAGCCCCCCGAAAAAGGTACACCTTACTCAAGAAAACCAGCTTTTGATAGAATAATGCATGATAGAACGAGGCCCTCGTATTCCCCATACAGGCCTCGAGGAATACGAAGCCCATCCCCTTACTCTGACAGCTTCACCCCTCTCACCAAAACCCCAAGTGAAATACTAGCCACTGAGAGGGTGAAGAGCTCCTTCCCAAGGCCACCACCCATAAAACCTGGGCCAAAGGCACAACCAAATGAGTACTGTGACTTTCACAAAGGGTTTGGTCACGAAACTGATGATTGCATGTACCTAAAGAGAGAAATAGAGGCCGCAGTGAAAACGGGGAAACTGGCCCATTTGGTTAGAGAAATCAAGGAAGGAGGGGGGACCGCAAAGGGAAAGATGTGAGGGAGCCTGGAAGGGTAGATGTAGACATGATTCGAAGGAGGGATGAATTTGATACCACTAGAAGTGTAAAGGCCAGAATTCTGGGCTCCCCGAACCGCATGAAACTCCCATCCTGATGCCGTACCTAGAGGAAAACGAAGTGCAGCGGCTTCCACTCAACATCTCAGCCATAATAGCTGGCCACAAGGTGGCCAGAATACATGTGGATGGGGGATCTGGGGTAGAGGTTATATATGAACATTGTTTCCTCAAATTTGACAGGGACGTAAGAGATAGACTTGAGGAGGACTCTATTCCCCTAGTAGGTTTCAATAACAGCGTGTCACACCCCCTGGGAAAGATCAGACTCCCATTCACAGTCAGGGTAGGGGATCGAGTCCGAACTATAAACCTGACCTTCACGGTGGTCCGAGCACCCTCCAAGTACAATGCAATCCTGGGAAGACCTGGGATGGGAGATCTGCAAGCACAGGCATCAACCCCGCACGGAGCCCTAGTGTTTCAAACGCCAAAGGGTTTGGCTTGGGTAAAATCTGCATATGAAGTAATTTCCTCAGGATCCGAGGGAGAAGCATCTGAGAAACCCCAAAAAGATGGGGTCGAAGAGTGGGTGCTTTGTGATAGGTTCCCGGTGCAGACGGTCAAAGTAGGAAGCCACCTGAGTGACAAGTGCAAGAGTGCTCTCAAGGAACTGCTCCTTCTCAACATAGATGTATTTGCATTTCAACATGGGGATATGACAGGAATCCCAAGAAGCTTGACTGAGCACCGACTCAACACATACACCTGGGCAAAGCCAGTAAAACAGAAAAAACGGAGCATGGGTCCCAGTAAGAGGAGGGCCACCTGTGAAGAAACCAGGAAGCTGCTCAGAGCCGGAATAGTAAGGGAAGTGAAGTACCCGTCTTGGGTTGCTAACCCGGTTATGGTACAGAAGAAAGACGGAGGGTGGAGGATGTGCATTGACTTTCAAGAATTGAACAAAGCATGTCCCAAGGACTGCTATCCCCTCCCAGAGATAGACGTCCAAGTGGACTCCTTATCCCAGTATCCCCTGAAGTGCTTCTTGGATGCCTATAAAGGATACCATCAGATACAGATGTCAATGGAAGACAAGGAAATGACCGCCTTCATCACATACGAAGGGACATTTTGCTATACCAAAATGCCCTTCGGACTCAAGAACGCTGGTGCCACCTATCAAAGGTTCATGAATGCCCTTTTCAGGGAACAACGAGGACGAAACCTGGAGGTATATGTTGATGACATTGTTATCAAAAGCTTGACCGAAATGGCCATGATAGATGACATAGCCGAGACCATCCGAACCATGCAAGATGTAAATATGAAGTTGAACCCTGGGAAGTGCTGTTTTGGGGTAGAAGAAGGGAAATTCCTGGGGGTAGTGGTTACTAAGGGCGGAATCAAAGCTAACCCGGAGAAAACTCAAGCCGTAGCTGAAATGCGATCCCCCAGGTCCCTGAAAGACATCCAACAGCTGAACGGAAGGCTAATCGCATTAAACCGCTTTTTATCAAAAGTAGCTGACAGGACCCTTCCCTTCATGAAGGTGCTGAAGGATTGCCTTTAAACGGACAGGTTTAAATGGACCTCTGAGGCAGAAACTGCCTTCCAAGAAATGAAGACTTACATCTGCAAGCTCCCGGCCTTAGCCACCCCAGTACCAGGGGAAGACCTGCTTCTGTATCTATCTGCTTCGAAGACTACCATAAGTGCGGTCATGATGGTGGAACGGGAAGGGAAGTAGATACCAATATACTTCATCAGCAGGACCTTTAAAGGCCCAGAAGAACGCTACATGCCTCTGGAGAAGTTAGCTTTGGCCCTTGTTTTTGCATCCCGGAGGCTTAGGAGGTACTTCCAAGGGCACAAGGTCACCCTGATGACAGACCAACCCCTCCAGAAGGTGTTAAGGAGGCCGGAGCTGTCGGGACGACTGGCTAAGTGGGCAGTCGAGTTAGGAGAACACTCCTTGGAATTCAAAGCCAGAACTGCAATGAAGGGACAAATACTGGCCGACTTCTTGGCAGAGGTTCCTGAGGATGAAGAAAAAGAGCTCTTAAAATGGGAAACTTTAGAAAAGGAGGAGAAGGAAAAGGAAGATGAGGCAGTATCGAAGTTGCTTACAGACGGGGCCTCCAGTGAAGAAGGTAGCAGAGCAGGCATTACACTAATCAGCCCTGAGGGGGTCGAGTTAACTTATGCCATCAGACTGGACTTCGAGAATACCAACAATACCGCAGAATACGAAGCTCTCTTAGCAGGAATGAGGCTAGCCAAGAAAATGAAGGCAAAGTATGTGGAAGCGAGTATTGACTCACAGTTGGTAGTTAAACAATATCAAGGAGAATATGAGGCCAAAGACAACACAATGGCTCAGTACGTGGCAAAAGTAAAAGAGACACCTGAAGCGTTCAAAACCTTCAAGCTAGAATACATCCCCCGCGGGAGAAACAAAAAATCTGATGCCCTCAGTAAGCTGGCCTCTGTGGAATTTGACCATCTAGAAAGAGAAGTCAAAGTGGAAGTCCTAACCTCCTCCTCCCTCGACACAAAAGAGGTGGCTGAGGTCGAAAACGCGCAAGAAACATGGATGACACCAATTGTAAAGTTCCTCAGAGACGGAACATTACCCGAAGGAGACTGGGCAGCCAGGAAGGTGAGGGTCAAAGCCTTACAATATGAGTTGGTCGATGAAGAACTGTATCGAAGATCATACATGGGTCCATCCCTGAAGTGTATTGACACTGAAGAAGCTAAATATGTAATCAGGGAAATACATAAGGGGATCTGTGGAATGCATTCGGGGCCAAGGACGGTAGTAGCAAAGGCAATGAATGCGGGATTCTATTGGCCTCGAATGTACGAAACAGCTTCCGAAGAGATCAAGAGATGTGACAATTGCCAGGTTCATGCACCTATGACACATCGCCACAAACACCTCATGATACCTATTTCAACGTCTTGGCCTTTCCAAAAATGGGCCATCGACATTATCAGACCATTCCCAGAAGGTCCAGGAGGGGTCAAATACGTGGTGGTTGCCATCGATTATTTTACCAAGTGGATAGAAGCAAGGCCCTTGGCAAAAATAACCGGGGAGCAGATGAGACGGTTTGTATTAGACAACATTATCTGCAGATATGGTGTCCCGAAGGAGCTCGTGAGTGACAATGGCGTGCAATTTGCTGGAAAACCCTTCAGACCATGGTGTGAGCAAATGCACGTACACCAAGTGTTCACTTCCGTCACCCACGCCCAGAGTAACGGGCTAGTAGAAAGAGCAAATCAAAGCGTTATCAAAGGGATGAAAGGGAGACTCGGAAGAAAACAAAAAGGATGGCTGGAGGAATTCCCATTTGTGCTATGGGCATACAGGACCACCCCTAAGGACTACAATGGGGAGACTCCTTTCAGCTTAACTTACGAGACGGAAGCTGTTATCCTGGCTGAAATAGGATCCCCAACTTCCAGAATGAAGCTCAGGGAGGCCTAAAACGAGCAAGACCTCCGGATGAACCTGAATCTGCTTGAGGAGAGAAGGGAAGTCGCAGCAGTCCAGGAGGCTAAGTACAAAAAGAAGCTTGAAAGCTATTACAATGCCAAGATGAAGAAACTTAGCCTCGTGCCGGGGGATTTGGTCCTAAGGGCAAATGAAGCCAGCCTACAGGAGAGCACCGGAAAGCTAGGACCCAATTGGGAAGGGCCTTACCGGGTCATATGGGCAAATGGCAAAGGAAGTTGTAAACTGGAAACGCTCCAAGGCAAGGAGGTCCCCAGGACATGGAACCTCATGCAACTCAGGAAGTATCACATGTGAGGGGTTTATCCCCCAGGAAAAATGGCCAGGGAGCCACTTTTGTAATAATTAACTGTTAATCTGGGGCATACCCCAAGAAAGAATCTTTTGTAAGAACTTGTGCTGGGAAGTTTAGTCCCCAAGAAATGAACGACAAATGGACAACTAACTTGTCCTCTTTTGGCAAAATAACAGGTATTATACCTAGGCAGACGTGCCCAGAAACACTATAAGCCTAACCAATAAACAAACACACGTGTACAAAGTATATCAAACATACCAAAAGCCCGGCCGTGGGGCAAAATAGGGTCTAGCTAACCCAAAGAAAACGGACAAACAAACCAACAACATAATCACACATTATAAACTTGTCCAGCGATTGGCCTCGAACAGACAATCCTGGTTTATCAAACAAACCATAAGTACAACACACTTCTGTAAACGAACTACAAAAAGAAGTTTTTCTTTATTTATTTGCAAAATAAATATACAAAGGGAAGCCTTACTGACTTTGGCAAAAACAACTAACATACAAGGAAACAGACACAACAAACTTGACAAACAAGACCAAAGCACATCTTCTTGCAAAACAGCCCAAAGGTCTTCAGGAAAGTGCCGACTTGATCCTTGGCAAAGGCCCCTGCAGCACGAAAAAACACAACAGAAAACAAGCAAAAAACAAGATAAAAACATACAGTCATAAGTTATATGATTAAGTACTTAGGAGAACCCCTACACGAAGGTCCTCCTTCCAAACACCAAAAAAGTTTAAAGTATCCTAGGGTAAGCAATTATCCGGATTACAACCATATCGAAAGAGGTTAATGTTTAGAAATCACTGGGGACCACCCCCAGATAAAGACTGTGGAGATGAAGGACCGGCGGAGGATAACAGGGCTTTCAATTCGTCTATCGATATCATGGGATGCTCCAGGATCTTCTTGAGAATGGCCGGGGTCTTACTCCCAAACTCCCCGTCCAGCTTAGATAGCTTCTTCTTAGCTTTGGAGTTGTAAAGCGGAGTCTCTTTCCTGCCCAGACCCTGAGCAGAGTAAATATACCCATCCTTCAGCCCAGCCTGGTAGCCAACATCCCGGTACGCCCTATACACCTCCTCCAAGCCACTTTTAAACCCCTCTGACTGAGATACGGCAGTAAGGAAGGCTCCGAAACCTTCAGTGATTAACCAATGTTTCTCCTTAGCCAACCGTTGGTTATCATCAGAAGTTATCCCATAATCTGCATACATAGTATTCAGCTGCTCCTGAGAAACGGAGCCAACCTCCTTCAGATGCTTTAACTCAGTGGCCAACTCTTCGTTCTCCTCTACCAACACCGCCATCTCCCTTTCCTAGGCTCGTTCCCTTCGCTCCAACATGGCTCCAGCCCCCTGGGCAAAAAACATCATAAAGAATACAAAAGCAGTTGGAAAATAAAAAAAAGGGGGAGAAAGGCTATGTACCTTCTCATCTTGCAACTTCCTCTCAGCCTCGACCACTTGACATCTAAGTTCGGCAGCAACAGACTGAGAGGCCTTGAGTTCACCCTTGAGTTCTTCGTTCGCCCTCCTCAAATCGTCAACCCGCTGCAGCATGCCGGCACCCCTGAAAAAACTCTCACAGAGTGACATGTTGTACTGATCCTCAAAAAGATCATCCCTCAAAGCAGAATTCATGAATTTGTGGGAGGGTGGAATAGCATGACTCAAAAAATCCCTAGCAGTTTCAGGGGTCCCTATCACCGAAGAGTGAGTTACTTTCCACTTAGGGACATAGGTGAAAGGGAGGGCATCAGCAAACAGGGGAGCCAAAGGGGATCGATGAGCAAGGCCCTCAAATTGAGAAGGTCTACTGGTCCCAGTAGCATGATGAGGAGAGACCTCAAGAGCCGAGGCAAGGCGGGCATTTCTCACTTCTGGAGTCTTGTCCTGAACACGGGAAGAGGAGGGACCAGTAGGGATCTCTATTGGATCATGAGAACTTCCCTACTCAGACAAAAAGAGAAAAAGAACATCAAAAATCCCCCCAGAACAAAATAAATATAAGGCAAATATGTGAAAGAAAAAATAAGCTCACCAACAAGGGAGCACTCACAAGGCTGGAAGACCACAGGCGCTTAGACAGAGAACCCTTAACCCCAACAGGGGGAAGTTCGGAAGCAGCCTTTGATGAAGGAAGGGGCTTCTGTCCACTAGCACTCCGGAGCCTTTGCCGGATGTTACGAGGAGCAGGGGCTGGTTTAGGACTTACAGGTTTCCTCTTACGAACCAAACGGATCTCCAAATCTTCATCATCACTTTGACCAGAATGCTTAACGGGGGGGATCAGGGGAACTCTCCTCCCCATCAGAGGAAGTACCCTCGCCTCCTTCCGCAGCAACGGAGCCCCCAGCCTGAGCAGACCTTCTGGTAACCGGCATTCGTACGATCCGGTTCAAAACTGGATCAGCCTCATCACCAACTACAAACTTAACATCCTTAGAGTCACCTTGGAGTAGTCTCCACAGAGTCAACTCTGCATAAGAAGAACACCAAAGATGACTACACAGATACCAAGGAACAAAAACAAATGACAGTAAATCCAGGGTAAAAAGATACCTTTGTTACCGAAAAAAGCCTTGGGACGAACTGAGTAGGAAGGACTCAATCCCCCCATGGCCAAGACTCCCTCAGAAAAAGTAAAAGCCCTCGTCGGGTTTTCATACATGTGTTTCCACTGAACGGTCTCGTTAGCAGACAGGGTGGGAACAGTATCTTCAATAGCGGCCTCAACGTCTCTTGGCAGTGGGGACTCTGGTATCATGGCAGCGGAAAAAAAGATGAACCTACTCTTCCAATCC
Organism: Helianthus tuberosus; assembly: GCA_030545235.1. Lineage (NCBI taxonomy): Eukaryota > Viridiplantae > Streptophyta > Magnoliopsida > Asterales > Asteraceae > Helianthus > Helianthus tuberosus. The sequence goes on from CM060443.1 coordinate 9,825,459, forward strand.
TTCGGGTAAGTGGAGGTTGGCATAAAGGTATAACAGGGTTTCGACACACTGTTCTGCCGCTTGGCAAAAGTAAACCAATCTCCATCAGAGATCAGTTTATAAAACATGCAGAACAAGGGGACAGATGGCTCGCCAGAAACGGCCGCACAAGACAACTCAAAATGCACCACTCTCATGAACCCTAAGGGATGCAACTGAGAGAAGTGAATCCCAAAGTGGCGAAGTAAGGCAATCTTGAAAGGTGAGAGGGGATACCGGACTCCACAAGAAGAAAACGCCAATGTATAAAGGGGAATTCGGTCCTGTGTACATTCAGCTGATTCATCAGGGCCCGGCAAGGTGGGAGAGAACCGCTCAGGAATGTTGTATGTCTCGACAAAAGACTTCAAGTCCCTCGCTGTCAAGACCGATCGAATTGCAGAGCGACCGGAACGACTCATGTTTAAAAAAGGGACGGTGATCAGAGAAATATGACGGAAGGAAAGAAAGAACTGGAAGGAATTGAGAGGAAGTTTAAAAGATAATGGGGTATTTAAAGAAGACAACTGACACACAGGAAACCGTCATGTCACTCGTCCCTTCAAAATTTAAAAAGGGTGCAGGTGTATCTAGGGGATTAACTCTCGCCGCTAGTATTCGGCGAAATGATGGGCTTCATGAAAAGAAACAATGATTAATAACTGGTTAGAAACGGGCCCACATTCATAGCCTAAGAAAATTAACCTCCTTCTCGAACAGTTATGATTCAGCCCGGGATCATGAGCCTCGGGTCTCAGAACCAGGGACTAAAGATGACTTGACGACGGGCCAATGGGAAATCCCATTTTACCCGCTTTGGGCTGCCTTCATGCGGGCCCAACAAGACATAAGCCCAAATAACAGTTTGTCTTGCCCATTAAGGTTCTCCTAATGAGAAATGAGCGGGAAACTAGAATCAGAGAATGCAGGTCACATTTAATGCCTGATAAGAAGAGGATCTTGGCTGGCATTGTACTTCTCCGGCCGGAACATTAAATGAGGCTGCCATCTTACCGTTAGGGGTCAGACATGTGTCTGAGCCCCCCGAAGACCCTCAGAATCCGTTGGATCACCTTAAAAAAATATCTCACATGTGAGATAAGGGCTCGGGATTATATAAGAGCCAAAGGGGATGATCATAAGGCAGATTGAAGGTATCACATTAAAAGCTCTTTCATTTACTCCTCTCTCATTTATTCCGACCAATATTCTCATACATTAAACACACACATTTATTGGATTCACACCTTAGAGGAAACATTCCGGTGATCACACTCATCGGAATAGACTCCTCCAATTCTCCGGCAAGTTTACTTACTCTCACGCCGGAGCTTGGTCACGGATCCCCCTCCCGGGGCCCTCCGTGACGAGGCTAACGGTTTACTTTTTTGTAGCAACAAGGACTGGGTATCTTGACGTCAGCGAAGATCCATTGAACATCAGCAGGGATTTGAGTATTCGACAATACCCAACGTACTCGACAATCGTTAAAACTATTCCGCACCCGACAGACGAAAAAATAAAAAAATTTGCGAAGTATCAAGAGGGTGCGAGAAAAGATATTGAACGGGCTTTTGGTGTTCTACAAAAAAAAATGGCAAATCATTGAACATCCAGCACGTTCGGCTACTCCAAAGAGGTTACGATACATTATGTACGCTTGTATCATCCTTCATAACATGATCATTGAAGACGAAGGTAGAGCGATATGCGAGTACGACGAAAACGCGTCTACTGGTGTCACACCCCGATATTTCCACTCATTACCGGTGGGCCTGGTGGGGAGTATCGTGACGTAGTTGATATCACCATAGTCAAGTAATCATAGTTTAATGCATGGAACCACCGAGATATCCCAATGGTCATATTGTACCAAAGTCAGCAAATGGTATTCAAAGAAGATATCCAATATAGAAATGTACAAATAAGGGTCACTGATTAAGGTATCCATGACTCGTAAAGTAAATGTGTCACTTATCATACACAGGCAATAATAGATGAACCGAAGCTTGAGATTTAGAATATCTCTGTAATCTCCATGTGGCTTGATTATCTTCTCTAAAGAAGTACCCTCTTTACCTCCTAAGACAAGTAGAGTTAAGATTTACATCCCGCTTAGGGCTGCATTATTATGAAATCTCCATGTCGATTAGTACCACCAATAATGGAAGAATCGAAACCATAATTAAATGAATTTTAAGATAAAGGTTCATAAAGCCTAATTCATAATTCTGAGAGCTTCGGTATTATTAATTAAGAAAGACGGTTCATTATGCTTATGCATTGATTACCGCAACCCTACGTCGGTAATTGAGAATCGCTATTAGCTACCCAGGATCGTCGACTTTTTCAACTAACCATGAGGTTAGCTAATCTTTAAGATTGGTTTAAGCAGTAGTTGGAATGACTATCCCACCTTAAATAAGCCCTCCTATAACTAATAGTTAGTATATAAGCATCAAGGTTGCTCCTTTGGCGACCTTGTATAGATGGAATGTCAAACGTCTGTTGTTGGACAAAAGTTTGGTAAGTCCAAATTAGCAGGACCTGAAATTTCCTTGGAAACAACGAATAAGATCATACGAATTCGTAACTGTCTGAAAGTTGCCAATAATCGGCAGAAAATCAATGATTGATAAGAGTCGCAAACCTCTTAAGTTCTTAATAAGGGATAAGATTCAACGGAAAGTACCACCCTAGAGAGGTGTACTGCATTTTGATGTAATGGACAAGTTAAGTCCAAATAAATAGTACCATTCGAAAATAATTGAATACGTCAAGATCAGTAGCTTATAAGCTAAAACTTATTTAAGGAGCTTGGTGGAACTCACAATGTGTTCCACACTTGTGATTTAATGATATGGCTAGACAATAGGTCAATAGCATTGTCACATAATGATGTGCGGATTAATAAAAACTTATAGTTTGTGGAGAAATCAGCATCGATTAAGGATCGACAAGATTAGAAGCTCCAAAAGAATACATGTACCTATTATAAAGGTCATCTGGGGTGCCTGTAGAGGCCCCAAATATGCTGTGGAAGATTAAGTCCATTATAAGACAGAAAGTACTTCCATCTTTTGAGCAAATCTCGAGGTCGAGATTTCTTTTAAGGGGGTGAGGATGTAACACCTCGTAAAATCACGTCCAATGATGTGTTGACACGTGTACTAAACCCTGATAAAGTCAAACATTGACTATAAGGGACTAATTTTGCGAAAATCAAAAACTTTGAATGTTGAGGAACTAAAAATGTCAACATGCCAAACTTTTGCCTCTGATTGACCTCATATGATGTTCGTATTCTTTATTGAATAAATTGCCGGACACAAGAAGCCGTTTGTGCTTAAAACCAAAAATTTACAAACCACATGGGTTAAAAGTGTCAACATGTTAATTCTTACCTCTGAATGACCTTTTAACAATCCCGAGGCTTTGTAGAATCTTTTTATACTCGCACGATTGTCAGATAATGATTTCATGGAATTTCGATGCAAATAAACGATTTAAATTGCAATTATCAAGAAGATGGGTTAAAAGCGTCAACATGTTCAAATTAACCTCTGAGTGACCTTTTAATGAACCCGAAGCATCGTGATGTTTGATAATACTCTCGAGAATGCCTAATATGGATGACATAGGGCTTTGACGCGATAAAATGATAATGCATGCAAGTTGTGCATTAAAGGGACCAAAAGCGTCAAACTCTAAAACTATACCTTTGAGCAACCATTTAAGTGAACTGGAGTAAACTGGAGTGTCGTAATATCCCATCATACTCTTGGGAATGCTTATTATGGATCTTGAAAGGCTTTTATGCCATTTCGCGTTAAAACGCACAAGTTCGCAAATTAAAGGGTTGAAAGCGTCAACGAGCAGAAACTAGTGTTTTCGGTAATCGTTTAATGAAACCGGACCTAACGGTGTTTGGTTATACTCCCTAGATCATTTACAAACTAACAACAAGGGCCCATTGTGCCTAAAATAAAAGATACGTAGCTTATAAAGGTGCAGGGACTAAAAATGACAAGTTTAAAACTTGTTTTGCTGAGATAAGGGGTGGTAGCGTGACGCCAAAGCATACCCCTTTTGCTGTGGCGCGCGGCGACGGCTCAAATTTGGCAGAATATCACCTCCAGCTGCCAGTTCTTCTTCCTTGATTCACCACTTGATCTCTAAAACCATTTTAATCATCCTAGGGGCTTGCTAACAGATTTATGAAACCAGATTACACCTGTGATGATCTCATAACTCCCTCATACACATGGCAAGATCTTAGGGATCACTGAAAACTATAAATAGGTGAACTTTTCTCACATTCAAATTTATACCATTTCTTGAGTTCTTGCTCTCTCTCTCTCAAATCTGAGGATCCTGAACATTTGGAACCTCCTTTTGAGTTCTTTTCAGTCCTAAGGACCACTTGTAAGTGTTCATTTCGTGCTTAGTTATTTTATTTGGCTTTTAGAGCCGAAAAGTCAAACGTTTACGATAAACGCTTTGACTTTTAGCTAGACCATAAATGGTCAAGCCATTGTTCGCAACTAACATGGCTACGTGATCGTAATTAGGTAGGTGTTAAACCCTCAAAAGGGCACCTCCTAATTACCACTTTTACTTGGTCAATTGTCGGGTCAAACTACTTAAAAGAAAAGTCAAACGAGTCAGTTTTTGTAAAATAAATCACATCTGATAATGTAGAAGCTATAAATTACACTTTATCGCTTAAACAACTTGGTAAATAATATAAGAACATGTTTAGGCATGTTCAACCCGACAATTCTGAGTATTAGGCTCGGTTCGCAACCGAAAGTCGCAAAAGTAGACTTTTGCTTTGACTTTCAGTTCTGACCCGAATTAGCTTAGTATAGTTATGCCTTAGGGTTCCTTTGTGACCATATTATATGTTAGTATGACCCACTGAGGTCATACTACATGGTCCCTTAGAAATCTGAATCATTTACATGTTTCCGTTAAAAGCTTAAAAGTTGATCATTTTGCCCTTATGTTATAAAAACGAGATTTTTGAAAATGAAAGAGGACAAAAAGATTTATTACTGATATATAAGTATGTCCTAAAAATTTGACATCAGTTTCTGGTCTGAAATAAAAGTTATGCAAGATATCGTAAAAAAAAGCTTTTTGTTAATTAAATGGCATTTTTTGCATAAATCATATTTAAACCCAATTTTTAACACCAAACTTGCTACCCACTGTTATGATATAATAATTAGGTATTTTTAGAAATTTTTTCAAATTTTATACTGACCATAACATTGAGTTCTAGTATAAATTCGGTAAATGAAGGTAATGCCCTTTTTGTTAATAAAATGAGTTTAACATATGATTTGCATACCAAACCTTTTCCTACTGATATCATATGTTAAATAAAATATTTTAAGCATTAGAAACTGATCAAAACTTCAGAATTTTTTAAACATCTTGAATACTGTCAATTACCGACTTTTACGCTAATTAGGCGCATAGTATGGTTTAAAACCATATTTAACGCCTAAGCCTTGTTACCTACTGATCTTATAAATAAATTTTTATACTTTAACAGTAAGTATAAGTCTTGAACTCAGATTTCCAAATTTGACCTTAAAAGCATATGTGAAATGACCAAAATGCCCCTACTGTGCATAGTTTGGCCATAAATGATTAAACACACATATGAATGATATCTTACTGATATAACAACATAAAATAAATATTTTTACAGAAGGTTTTAGACCAGAACCTCAGTTTATGTTTAAACCTCTTTTATAAACTTTAAAATGACCAAATTACCCTTTCGGGACTTAAATTGGTCTTAAATTCTTTTGGGGCATAATGGTTGATATCCTACTGATATCACAACATATTTTGAGCATAATAACTATTGTAACTTGTACTTGACTCATCCGGTTACCCGTTGTGCCTATACGCATTCGGTACGGTTTATGTAACTATATTACATAAATTAGCCAAAACGGGTCAAACCTTATCATTATTACTTCAAAATCCAGAATGTGTTTAGTTTACCCATTTTAAACAAGTCTTCATACTTGTCGGGTCTAAATCACATTCCAATCCGGTCACCGCTTAATCTTGCGTTTGTACCGTAAACCTTTCCTTAAAACTAACCGGTCTAAGTTACAACTTAAATAAGACCCGTTAGGAATCTAATAGGTTAATAAAACCTTCGTTCCAGATTGAGAGCCCCGGTAGAAGTACTTGCACTTGCTGATTAGAATATACGGCTGAGTATAATTTACAATTTATCTCAGGTAAATACTTTTAACTTATTTTTCCTTATACGGGCTTGGGATACGGTAAATTATTACCGCTTGGTCGGGTGTAGAAACCTTTTAATCGGAGATGGTTAAATTGCATAATCCTATTTTAATCAGTATTGCTTGATAACATATAACATTGGGGGTTAACGACCGTGTCTTGGATATCCTTGGCTCATTTAAAAAGCGTAAATGGCCACGACTTAAGCACGGGGTATAGGCATACACCTATTTGTTGCGTATGTAAAAGATATACTCACTCGTGAGGAAACTTCTTGTGAGTTTATATTTGTGGTGTGTCGATTAATCTTGTTCGGTTTATTTAATACCGGCCCTAAATGTTGGACAAACATGTAAATCTGATACAAGATTGGTATTAATATAATTGTCCCAAGTTATAAAAGAATATTTGTGTCTTGTGCATTTAAATCAATTTTCATAAATATTTTCAAAATAGTCAGTTGATTGTATTTATCAGTGTAAACTGACATATTTTACAAAAAGACTAAGTGACAGGTACTGTACGTAAATTTGGCTGGGAGCTCGGGGCGTTAATAAGGAATCTTGCAAGTTCTAAACGTCTAAAGTCTGTTGAACAATGTTTATATTTCTGTTTTAAGATCCGCCTATGGATCCATATACAACCGTTTGTATAATATTAAATTATACCTTGTGTTTCGGTTTGTATTAATATTTTACTTTCAAGACTTCCGTTGTGCATTAAACTGTGATTACTTGACTATGATGATATCAACTACGTCACGATACTCCCCACCGGGCCCACCGGTAATACGTGGAAATATCGGGGTGTGACAACTGAAAATTATGTTCCAGTTAGTGGGGAACAACAAGATTTGAACATATTCGCTCTACGTAACGAGTACACACATCATAACCTACAAGCGGACTTGGTGGAGTACATTTGGAACAACGCTCAAAACGAACCCGACGACGACATGGAGGACAAAGACTAGTAGCTTATTTTAATATATTAGGATTTTTTAAGTTTATGTTTTTTTTAAGTTTTTTTTTTTTAAGTTTTTTTTTTTAATTTATGTAATGTATTTTAATATTAATGAAAATATTTTGTTAGTTTATTTGTTAAATGTTAAAAAAGTAGAAGATTAAAAAAAATAAAAAAACATAAAAGTGGTGGGGTAGGATCATCTAGGACCATCCTCTCATACCCTCTAGTTTTGTGGAATGGACCATCCTTGGGAGGACTATGATGTGGCGTCTACGTGGCGGATCATCCTCCAAGAGAGGACCATCACCATACCCTCTAGCCTAAAATTACATCCTTTTTAGTTACTTTTTCCATCACAAAAGTTAATCCAAACAATTTTTTAAAAACTTCTTTCGAAAAAATTATAAGTCAATAAGCATTTTTAACCAAGGAAAAAAAACACACACTTTTAGAGTTAAATAAGCAAAATCCCAAACACCCAAAAACAAGTGATGAGCGAAAAACTAAGTATTGAATTTGATTATCTACTTCAGTAATTTAGGTATTCTTTCTAAATTATTATTAAACACTTTATTACCTTTGCGTGTCATGATTACCTCAAAAACTTCATTGCATCTCTTAGTTTCACCGGTTACAATGACATTATATCATTATTTATGTGAGTCTAGAGTTGTAAGTTATAACCAAGCCGAACGGAGCCTTGTTTATGTTCGTTCGTTAGCATTGAACTTGTTCAAGGACACGTATCAATTCTTTTCGTATTTGTTCAGTAAGAATTTGAACTTGTTCACGAACACAAACGAACATGTACCACTTTAAAAAAAAAGTACAACATCCTCAATCCCAAACATTAGACATAATCACCTTGTTAAGCACTTGATATAATAATTATAAACATAACTATCACAAAACAAAAGCACAAGTTAGACATAATAAGCATAAACAATCCAAAAATAATGTTTCAAAGATCTAAGTTTCTAATGACTGGACATACACTAAACAAAACAAACGACCATGAGCAGACGTAACCTAACATATTACCAAACGTTCACGAACGCAATTAATCAAACAAAATTTCGTGTTCATGTTCGTTCGTCTATTAAACAAACGAGCGTAACAAATTTCCCTTCAAACGCTTTATTGAACGTTCGGCTCGCTAAGAGCCCTATACATAACCCTACTAGAACCAAACCAAAATGTGGACGTTGAGTTAAAGGATATCCAAGCGTCGAAAAAGTCAACCTAGCGAAAAAAATTCAGGATTCTTCCTAGAACCTTTTAATTGGAAGTTAAAATATCTTTTAAATACACTAGTGAACACAGTTGGAAGATCAAACTAAAAAAAATGATAAGATTGTATACCCTTTTAATACAAAATTTAATAGAAAATTATGTTGGTTGTGGGGTCAATGGACAAATTATACCTATAAATTATAATGATTAAAAACTATTTTCTCAATATAATAATTTTGATATCCGAAAGTTGTTAATATTTTATATTTATAATAACTAGTGCTATTAAATCCGCGCGTTGCGCCGGAAATCCTCGCGTTGCGTCGTGGGTGGGTAGGCGTGGGTTGGGTACAAACGCCCAAGTCATCACCCCGGGTGGGCTTGGGTTTCGGCGTGGCCCCTTGAGCGGGAATTTCAGCCCGGGCGTTCACCCAAGTCACTACTAAACCCCCCAACCCCACCGCCTGTCCACATCGCTACCCCAACCCTTCACTCCACCTACCCGAACCCGCTACCCACACTTGATACCGACACAATGCGATGAAGGGCCGCCAACCCGGTGAGACCCGTTACTGGCCGGAAGCTTTCGCGAGCTACCGGCACAACGTGGGGAACGACCGGCACAATTTAAACGCGTGCCAACACAAGTGGCGCAAGCTACGACCGAAGCTCGACCGTTTTAAAGCCTACTACTATAGCGTCCCAGGCGGTGATATAAGTCAAACGGTTATTTTTTAAAATTTAAACCTAGCCGCTATGGCCTAGCCAACCCAGCCAATGAGAGTCGGCCACGGAGGACCGCTAGGCATGCCCAACACCCGGGCTGAAACTCCCGTCCAAGGGGCCACGCCGAAACCCAAGCCCACCCAAGGTGGTGACTTGGGCATTTGTACCCAACCCATGCCCCAACCCTCGCCCCATACCCCATAGTCTAATAAATGAATATAAAGTATTATATGATAAAATCAAAACACTGGGCATTTGTACTCAACCCATGCCCCAACCCTCACTCCGTATGAATATAAAGTATTATATGATAAAATCAAAACACTTCATTCAGTTTTGATTTTATCATATATATATATAGATAGATTTGTTGACATGTACAAGATAAAGAACAAGTCATTAAAAATTCAAAATAGATATCAAAAGTCTTTGTATTTGCATTTTCTTGTAAGATTCACCAAACCGAAATAAATAACAATAATAAATAAATGGTGCTACTTATATCCTCTAATAATAATTGACATGTATTTTAATATTTTATCCCTATATGAGTTGCTACAATTGACCAAAAATTTGGTCAAACAAAGCCCATTTTTGGACAAAAGGAAATCACACAGAAGTTCAAAAGATTGATGGGAACTGCATATTATAATGCTTAAATTAATTAAATACTCTACTTCAACATCTTAGCATCTTACATAAAATACCAAAATCTACACTAAATATTTGACCACTAAAGATTCAATTTTTGGGCCTCCATCTACAAGAACACCCAATCAAAATTCAAAAATAAGTAAACAATCTTTCATCTATCTCTTTTGCCGATTTTATATTTTATCCTCAGTTTCAAAACTCAACTGTCGGTATTGTCCAATCTTTGTGTCGTCTCGCTTGATTCAGACGGTTTCTTTTCCTGCAAATCACCATTTTTCTCGGGAGTATTCTTCTCATTATCAGCATTGCAGATTACATCCTCGGTTTTTGATGAGTCAGCAGGTGCTGAGACCGGATCATTCTTCTGGATATCAGCATTGCATATTACATCCTCAGTTTTTGATGAGTCAGCAGGCGATGATACGGGACCATTCTTCAGATTGTCAGCATTGCAGTTTACATCCTCGGTTTTTGATGAGTCAGCAGGTGTCGAGACCGGAATATTCTTCTGATTATCAGCATTGCAGTTTACATCCTCGGTTTTTGATGAGTCAGCAGGTGTCGAGACCGGAATATTCTTCAGATTATCAGCATTGCATATTACATCTGCGGTTTTTGATGAGTCAGCAGGCGTTGAAAGGGGATCGTTTTTCTGATTATCAGCATTGCAGATTACATCCTCGGTTTTCGATGAGTCAGCAGGAGTTGAGACGGGAGTATTTTTCTGATTATCAGCACTGCGTATGACATATGCGGTTTTTGATGAGTCATCAGGTGTCGAGACGGGATCATTCATCTGGATATCAACATTGCAGATTACATCATCGGTTTTTGATGAGTCAGCAAGAGTCGAGACGGTAGTATTTTTCTGATTATCAGCACTGCATATGACATCAGCGGTTTTTGATGAGTCAGCAGGCGTCGAGACGGGATCGTTCTTCTGATTATCAGCATTGCAGATTATATCATCGGTTTTTGATGAGCCCCACGCTTTTAGGCCCATCACCACACGTGGTCGGCTGTAATTAAGACAGTTGACATTTTAGATGACAATACAACAGATCATTTGACCGAATAATACAAAGGAATCAGTTAACATAATATTTTGATGTACGTTAAATGTTAACTAACCTTTTCTTTCTTTTCCTCTTCTGCTCTGACAGCCTGAAAACGTTGATTAACCAAAGTATCAGCTTTACGTAACATTTTTTTATTTTGAAAAACAATAGAAACCACGATTAAAAAAGTAATCAGCACTTACTCGGCAGATGTGGTAACGGGGCTCGGTAACCTTCTCTTTCTTTTCCTCTTCTGCTCTGGCCGCCTGAAAACGTTGATTAACCAGAGTATCAGCTTTAGGTAACATTTTTTTATTTTGAAAAAACAATAGAAACCACGATTAAAAAAGTAATCAGCACTTACTCGGCAGATGTGGTAACGGGGCTCGGTAACCTTCTCTTTCTTTTCCTCTTCTGCTCTGGCCGCCTGAAAACGTTGATTAACCAAAGTATCAGCTTTACGTAACATTTTTTTATTTTGAAAAAACAATAGAAACCACGATTAAAAAAGTAATCAGCACTTACTCGGCAGATGTGGTAACGGGGCTCGGTAAATCAGCAACTTGTTCCTGTTGCTAATATGATAAATCAGTAACATAAAAAAGTAAGTATAAATATTAAAAAGAGGCAATTTCATATATACCCCTACAAACTTGCAAAATAACATATATACCCTTACAAAGTAGTTGAAATATCATATATGCCCAATTCATTAAAAACAATTTAATAAATGACAATTTTACCCTTATTTTTCTAAAACTTTGAAATCTCATATATGACCTTTAACTTCAAGTTCAAATATTATATTTACTCATTTCTAGCATAATTTATTTAGCTTAAATATTATATATGGAGTATATTATTGTTTAAGGGTAAAAAATAAAAATAAAAACGGGTAAAAATAAATTTAAGCAAAAAATGTGTTATATAAAAATATAAAGTTAAAAAGATGAGCATATATGAAAACTTGAAGTTAAAAAAATAAGGATAAAATGATCATATATTAGATTGTTTTTGTTAAATTGGGTATACTTGATATTTTAACTACTTTGTAAAGGCGTATATGATATTTTTAGTTTTGGTTGGGTATATATGAAATTTTTAAAGTTTGTGAGGGTATATATGAAATTAATCCTAAAAAGAATTATGAAAAGAAAGTATAAATACAGAATAATGAAAAGAAAGTAACTTGATCAGGTGAAACGTCATCAAACATCTCCCACTTTTCACTATATAGATCCAGCACTTCTTCATCACCATCGGTATACATTACCTGCATTAAAAAAATAATCAGAAATACAAACTTTATAAAAAAAAAGCATAAAAAAACTTATTTCCATAGATCATATAAAAACTGTCATGCTCTCACCTTGTGCTTGTTATCTACATGGTTGTAAGAAGAAACAGTACCTTCATAATACCTGCCCCAAACACAACATATAAATATCGAGCGAATAATATTACAAACAATAAAAACATCATCCCTTTAGTTAATCCATATAACGGTACTTACATTTTATCCAATGGCCACCAAACCTTTACTCTATGGCCCACCAAATCTTGCCCCCATTTCTTTGAAGTGTCCTGTATTGAAAATTAAAGTTAATAAAAATGTCCGTAAATTGTTAATGGAAATTAACAAACATTTAAGCCATACCTTGCCATGAGAACCATTAGCAAGACGCTTGTTAGAAAGCTTTCTTCTACTTTGTGTTTTATTAATATTTGTTTGTTGTGTTAACGGTTCTGCACCATCATGATCCGATATAATCACATCCTCCTTCTTCACGACCACGTTATATAAAGAACTCGATTGCCTTTTGTCGTGAAATCGAGTTTTCCTCGTATCTTCTTTTGAGTTTTGAACAGAATTAGGGCTATTATCTTGATTTAAACTGTTTTTATTTTTCTTTGGTCGGCCCCTTCTGGGAGTTTCTACTTCTTTTCCTTTTAACGGACTTTTATCGTTAAACTTTTGCTTCTTCACGGATCCACCGTTCTCCAACGTACTACGATCCCTCTTGTGAGTACTGTTAGTTCTCGTTGACCTAGTTACCTGCAAAAAAAAATTGAGTTTTGGAACTAACTAGTTTTTATACCCGCTGCGCGTTGCGACGGCGCCATACGCGAGGTGACAAATTATAGACTACAATCAACCCGACTCGTTTCCGAACTATATTTACGTTGAAACGTAGAGTAATCCAAATTTATACCGTTGAATGAAAATGTATTGTATTTGACCCGACTTGTTTTCAAACAAAACTTTCGTCCAAACGTAGAACTCAAAACGTACATAAAATAAACATGTGTGTTCGCGTCATACGCGGCGTGATAAAGTATACTACAATCGACCCGACCCGACTCGTTTCCGAACTAAATTTACATTAAACGTATAGTAACTCAAATTTATATCATCGAATGAAAACATATTATATTTGACCCGATTTCTTACCAAACAAAATTTATGTCAAAACGTAGTCCAACTCAAAACGTACATAAAAATAAAACATTATATAATTGACCCGACTCGTTTCCAAACAAAAATTACATTAAAGTGTAGACGACCTCGAATTTAGGGGTGAGCAATGTCCAATACCCGACGACATGGTTTAAAAAAACGGTCGAGGCGTCCGTACTGAGGCGCGCCTCGAGGCGGAACGGAGCAAAAACGCATATGAGGCGGCGCCTCAGGGACAGAAATTATACGTACGCCTCAGTGGAGTGAGGCGCAAGTTTCGGTTCGAGGCGGAACTAATTTGGCGAGGCGTACGTCTATGTTTTAGGCGGGGTAGAATGATAGATTAGGTTAAAAAACTGAACTGGAGTTGCGTATAAAAAACTGCCTCACGCGGGCCCGGGTTTTTCGGAGCTGCATTCGTGTCCGCATGAGTTCAACCAAATTCCAGCTCAGAAACTCATTTTTGCACCCCCCCCCCCCTGCGCGCGGGTAGGACTTGTGGTAAAACATGTCATAAAGCTACAATAGAGTAGTAAAGTCTTTACCTTATAAACAACCACTCACTTTGTCCCCACACCAATGTGGGACAAAGTATTTACCACCTTTTGAGACTTTTATTCACACACCCAAAACTTACAACATATAAGTCCTAAACTTTTGCTACTAACTATTAGCTCCATGATCTTAAATGGCATATATAATAGTTTTTTTTTAATTTTATATGTGGAATCTTATTTATTTTCAAAGCATAACATATTTTTTATATTTTTTTCCTCTATGTGCGCTTTTCTTAAATAGCTTTTTTATGTCAAGTATTTGATGAAATTTGAATCTTTTTTATGTTTTTAACTACTGAATTTGATGAAATTTGATGAGAAAACTCTTTTTTTGATGTTTAGTATTTATTATTTTATGATATATATAATTTTAATATTTATTTATTAATACCGCCTCAGCCTTACGCCTCGTTCCGCCTCGATACTTACGCCTCGTGAGGCGAAGGGAAAACGCCTCGAAACTCGTTTCCGTTTTTTTAAACCTGGCCGACGATTACCCGAACCAACCAGAAACCCGAAGAATGGACCTAAAGATTAAATCGGGTATCGGTTCTAGATGATTTCTGGTTCATCTGTGTTCACTTAAAAAACCGACCCGATCATCAAAAGACATATTCGATTCATATAATTGTAATTTCCTTCAAGATTACTTAGAATCATCTACTCGATTGGAAAGATGTGAAGCAAAACTCTTTATTATGCTGAACAACTCCGATTAAAGGTCATTCCGATGTTCAAGACTTCAACTTTCAAGTTTCAGGTAACATGCAACTTTCAAATGTTAAAATTTAACCAATATATGCTTTAATGTTATATTCTTCTTGCTTAAACTTTTGATTATGGGGATCAATTCAATCAAAATTGACATCTCCCAAATGTTTATAATAAACGCACACCAGATGGTCGATGAAATGCATTTGTGATTATGAACTATGAAAGTTACCTTTGACTAACACAGAGGGTGTAGTGAATGATGCTGATAGCAAACTCAGATTTGCATGCTTTAGAAGATCTGTAGTCAATGTTACAGACTTACAACTAATTTAGGTCCGGTTTGCATACTCGGGTTTTTCAGGTTTTTGGACCAACCCGACCCGAACCCGACTCCTGGTGAAACTTAGGAACCGACTCTTGTACCTACCTTATACGGTTCGGTTCGGTGTGGGTGATTTTTCGGGTCGGTTATCGGGTATTTTCGGTCCACCCCAAATTCTGCTCACCCCTAATCGAATTTATACCGACACGTACATAAAATATAAAAATATAAGAAATTAGTTTTAGGGCAGACGCGAAACTTTAAAAACTTAGAGGGGGTCAAAGTGACATTTATAAAATTAAAGGGTTACTTTTGACATTTTATCAGACTTTGGGGGTAGAATGGGCCGGTGGCTTTTACCACCGACCTTTTGTTTTAAGGTATTATAAATAATATAAAGCACTAGAAAATAAAATTTTAGAATAAATATAAACGCACCATATGACCGTTTTCATGGGCATTCTGGCACAAGACAGTCACCACTTCAGCATAATCATCAAGATTTGAATTTACAAGCTTCGTTATTGTTTCGGAGTACGGTTTCAGTGTATCGATACAATTTCTCAGGACCTTTTCTGCTACTTTCCAAGAAGCAATTGTAACACCCTGAAAGCCAAATAACGATTAAAACGTTCACAAAATATTATACATTTTATAAGTATAAAAAAACATTCATAGAGAAAAATTAAGTACCAGGTTTTCTTTTTTAACATGAGAAATTAGAAGGGATAAAAGCTCAGTAGCAATTTCGTCACTTTCTTCAATAATAACCGTCATGATAGCTTCAATGTCTGAGAATACCGTGTGAGGGTGCTTTACCCTAAATTTCAACGACAAAAACAATATCAACTTTAAAATTTTCGCAATAACGAATTCAAATTTAAGCATATCGAGGGCTCTAACCTGATTTCACTTAAAAATTGCTCGAACATTTCGAGAACCAATGCATCACAATCCAAATCCAATATCAATAAGCACGATTTAACTTTAGCAACAGACTCAAGAATATGAATGGCTTTATGATAGCTTTGACCGTTAACGTTCGACAATTGCCCAAAAGCGAGTACAATTAGCTGGAAGATATCCTATGATAAAAAAAGGTATAATAAAGTAATAAAACATCAAATAACAGTCATAACCAGTCGAGTTTTTAACGTAAACAATTTAGGTTTTGAAATACCTTCATGATTTCATCCTTATAAGGTGGTTCGGGTGCGGTAATTCTCGCTACTTCACAAAGACAAGACGCCACGAATATTTTAACGTCAATTTCTGAATGCTTTAGTAGTCCATCAGCAATTAGGGCTCCCATTGAGGGCACAAGTGCACCTTGCATCGAGAGAGACGGTGCTTGACCCGCAAAACTTAACAGGTGCTCCGTTTTCTTATTGTAAAAAGGCAAGTTTTGTAAGTATAATTGGCAAGTTAAGAACATTAATCCATCTAAACTATCATTGAAAAAAAAGGCAATTAAACATATTTCAAGTTTTCAACAGAGATTTTGACTCCAAAACCCTAAAAAACCTAATGAAAGTTTGCTATCTGCTTCAGTATACACCTCTGTTATCAAGGCTCACTAAGGCGCACTTTTCAGGCCCAATGCATCCTTCTCACTTCGCTTCAAAAAGCCCCACTTTCAGGCTCTCAGGCGCATTTTTCAGACCAAATTCCGGCCAAAAATCATCTGAAACAATTATCCCAGACCAAAACAAACATAAAATCAACCTAAAACAGCCTAAACTAGCCCTAAACAAACATGAAATCAGCATAAAACAGCCTACACTAGCCGTAAACAAACATGAAATCAACATAAAACAGCCTAAACTAGCCCTAAACAAACATGAAATCAGCATAAAACAGCCTAAACTACCCCTAAACAAACCTGAAATCAACCTAAAATAGCCTAAACTACCCCTAAACAAGCGTGTTTTCAAAAACAAACGTGAATTCAACCTAAAACAGCCTAAACTAACCCTAAAAAGACATGAATTCCACCTAAACTAGCCCTAAACAAACCTGAAACCAACCTAAAACAGCCTATACTAGTCCTAAACAAACCTGAAATCAACATAAAACAGCCTAAACTAGCCCTAAACAAACCTGTAATCAACCTAAAACAACCTATACTAGCCCTAAAACAAGCCTAAAACCTGTCTAAAACCCCAAAAAATGTATTCTTGTACTACGCACCTCGCTTATAAAAGCCCTAGTTTTTTAAGCTCCTTGCTGATGCCCAAGGCTCACCCTCCGCGCCTTAAGTGTGTTTCGCGCCTTGCGGCTTCGACAACTATGATATACACACATACACAATTTACAAACAGTGATCGAACAGACAAACATCTACATCTACACCTAAAACCTCAAATTAACAAATTAGTACATAAACTTTAAACAATATATAGTACCTGAAAAAGTTAGGTCAACGATAACTTACATCAACAAGATCTAAAACATCGAAATAGAAGACAAACGGGCAACAAACTGCGCTGCAATCCCGTTTTGGATAGCAGGTATAATTAGCAAGTTAACAGCATTAATCCATCTAAATTATCCTTGAACAAAGCCAGTTAAACATGTTTTAAAACATATTTTAACTTCAAAACCCTAAAAACCTAATGAGAGTTTGCTAATTGCTATATGCTTCAGCAGCATCCACACAAACACATAAATTAGGGCTTACTTACACAAACAATGATCAAATATCTAAACCTAGATCCTCAAATTAACAAATTCGTACACAATTCATAAACAATATGCACTACATAATCCAATTAACAAAGAAGCAGATACACATAAACGATATTGATAAGAGATGACTTACATCAAGAAGGTCTAGAAGGTTCTTGGTAGAAGAAGGGGGGAATGCAAGGTGTTCACCGGCTTCTTTGAGGCGTTGCTCCAACTCGTTAACTGGAGAAACGTAATCCATTTTCGACACCTTTTGATTGATCCAGAAATGTTAATTTGAGTTTTTTATACTATCGGAATTGTTTAGGAAACCTAATTTTGGGACTCAGAACGTATGGAAAAGGTTGAAGAATAGTGGATTTTCTGAATGAAATTAACAGTCAGAAAAATGCAGGTGATTTGGGGTTTTGTTTGTCGAAACTAGATACCAATACTGTTTTTTTTACCGAATCGGTACCACTTTTTGGTGTTTTCGGTACTGATACTTTCGGTATTGGTGCTAGTTTTTTACCGATTGGCTATTTTGGCTTCAAATATCGGTACTGTACCGAACATTTTCTGTACCGTTACCCATATATAGCGAATTTTGATACCAGAACCGGTACCAAGTTTATCCCTAGGTGGTGGTGGCCATACCCTAGTGGTGGTTCGACAACACCTGATCTAAATTCGTGATGAACTTTAAATGCTTAATGAATGGTACAAGTAAACAACTAAACATTCCCGTGTGGTCCGTGATACCACCCCATCACGCGTTAAACAACAACGGAACACCGCCGCCGCCCCATTCATCACGCGTTATATTACCAACGCGTTGAAACCATCACGCGTTGATTTTCAAAATTCGAACGTTGAAAGCGACCGTTTGGATAGGATTTTTGACCGTTTGTAATTTATTTTGACCGTTTGAAGCCTTTTTTTATAAATCATCACTACTCAATTCAAAAAAACAACAAATTCTCTAAACCTTTCTCACACACTCAATACAAAAAATCAACAAACTCTCCAACTCAATCTAAATAATTTTACAAGAAACATGGAAGGTTCAAGCAAGAGAGGTGGGGGTTCGAAAAAAAGAGGTTCGGGTACGAAGAAAAATCCCGTAAGGCCCAAGGTTCGAGCGAATCTTGGCGAGCCGATGCGCTTTAGGTTGCAAGACGAACCCGAGCAAGTCCCACCCTTTCAAACCCAACAATATTCACCCTTTCAAACCCAACAATATCCACCCTTTCAATCGCAAACGTATCAAAACCAACCGTTCGTCCCACCGTTTCAACCTCACCAATTTCAACCCCAAACGTATCAAACCCAACCCCACCAACTCGACCCACTACTAGAAACCAACACCGTCATTCATCATTTTGCAAACGCGTATCGTGAACCACAACAAAGTCTTGACGACGATGAAGATGATGATTACGTTCAAGAACAACAACAACAAGAAGAGGAAGAAGAAGAAGAAAATGATGACGTTCAAGAAATCGTCCCAACCGTCCGACAATAATGGACGAGCGAGGAGGAGGTGTCCTTGGTGCATGCGTACTTGCACATCTCGGAGAGCAGGAAACATGCCAACGAGCAAAGAAAGGATTTTTTTTGGAGACGGGTCATTAATCATTTTAGGCAACTTCCCGGTGCAAGGATACGAAACATGGACCAAATGACGTCGAAATAGACAGATTTGAACGGGAAAATTAGTAAGTTCAACGCTTGTTTCATTCAAAAGGTATGTTTTTATTAAAGTTTAAATCTTTTATCATTGAAAACTGTTTTTTATTAAAAAAACAGAAACATATTTTATTTTTAAAAAAAACATGACAGTTTAAAAAAAAAAGAAACAGTTTAAAAAAAAACAGAACAGTTTTTATTTTTTTTTAAAACAGAACAATTTAAAAAAAAAACAGAAAACAGTTTTTTTTTTAAACTGAAAACAGTTTATTAAAAAATACAGAAAACTGTTTTTTTTAAATAACAGAAAACTGTTTTTTTTTAAACAGGATTTTTTTTTTAAAACATAACCTTTTATATTTTTTGTAGAACCGAAACCCACAAAGTGGAGCGAGCGAGGCGACAATCATGCGACAAGCCACCGAAATGTATTGCGATGTCTACAAAAAGAGGAGTTTTCCAGACGTGGCGGCATGGGAAGTTGCGAGAAATCACCCGAAGTGGGTCCCCGTTGAGTTGGTTGACATGCGTGGTCCTACGGCTCCAAAAAAACGAGGAGGTTCGAAAAGATCAAAGACATCCGATTCGGGGAACTACACGACTTCCGCGTCGGATAACTTGCCCGAAATGAACTTAAACGACGACCCCCTTGACGAACCCGATCACCCCGTTGAAGAAGATACACCTACAATGCCACGCCGCAGGAGAGGTGGTGAATCGTCAAGCAAAGGGAAGGAAGCGGTGGCGGAGTCGATCTTCAGAATCGAAGAGGAGAAAATGACACGATACAAGAAGGCCGAAAAAAGAAAAGATATAATTATGTCCTCAAAAGTTGAACGCGAGCAGGCGTACAAGGAACACTTGAAAACGGTTGAAAGACAAAATGATTTAAAAATCTTGTGTGAAAAGCACAACCATCTCGACGAACCGTTTAAGTCAATTGTCATTCAACAAAAGCGCGAGATTTGCGCAAAGTGGGGTTGGGAGATGCCACCCGTTTAGTTTTTTTTTATTTTGATATGTAATTTATTTTTTAATTTTAATGAAATTTATAATATTAGTGTTTTATTGTTAATTTCTAATTTTAAAATGAAAATTAAAAAAATTTGGGAGTGATAGAATTCCATCACTAGTGATACCACCCCCACTACATTTCTATCACTAGTGATAAAATATTGGGTGATGACATGGCATGAGTTGATTGGTGCTTGGTAGTGATAGGATTGTATCACTAGTGACCACCCCTCCTCCCCTTAAGGTGGGGGTATGGTTAATCACTCTAGGGTAATTGAGTGATTCTCTACCCAATAATATTATGTCATGTTAACTCCTCATTACACTCCTCATTTTGCACTCAATCACTAGGTATGGTTAATTACTCTAGGTGTTTTAGTTATATATTTTTTGATTGGTTGTTCTCTTCTCTCTCTCTCTCCTCCATCACTCTTCTCCACCTTCGGTGACTATTCACCGATTTCTCTCCTTCTCTCCTACTCAATCACCCGGTGTGGTTCACCGATCAGTGAATGCTATCCCCGCATATAGTCACCGAAACCATGCCGCCTAGCCTTAGAATATGATTAAATAATAAAGAGTTAAATGTCATTTTAGTCTATGTGGTTTGGGTCATTTTGTCAGTTTAGTCCAAAGATTTCATTTTTTCTTTGTGGGTCCAAAAAGGTTTCACCGTTGTCATTTTAGTCCACTGGGTTAACTTCATCCATTTTTTTTGTTAACGAGAAGGGCAATTCGGTCATTTTATATGGCCGAATTGCCCTTCTCGTTAACACAAAAAATGAATGAAGTTAACCCAGTGGACTAAAATGCCAACAGTGAAACCTTTTTGAACCCACAGGCTAAAAATAAAACTTTGGGACTAAACTGGCAAAATGGCCCAAACCACAGAGACTAAAATGGCATTTAACTCAATAATAAAAAACAAGAAAATGGATTAGAATTATATTCTTTTATAACATCCCATTTGTTGGGTTGAATGAGCTTATAATTTATAGATTACAAAAATAAGTAATTGTGATAACAATGACAGCTGATGATGACAATTATGTAATAAGAGTGTTAGTGTTGATGACAATATATGTGTTATTGTCAAGAAGAATTATTGCTGATTGAACAATTTGCTATGGATGGCAAGTTGTTATTGATGAAGATGGTTAGTATCGACGGGGCAACTTGTTGCTTATACAAGATGATGCTAAAAGGCAACGTAAGTTGTTGTCGATGAAAGTTACCATCAAATAGTTCTAAGATTAAGTCGATGTTGATATTGGGTGCTATTTATAGCAACTTGCTACTAGAAGGCGAGTTACTAATTGTGATAGCATATTACCAGAGTAGTAGAAGTTGCTATTGTTGAGTAACTTAACTCTAAGTTGCGCTTACCATCGATGAAGACAAACTATCATTGGTGCAACTTACTAATAGTAAAAGTATTCCTTTTGATGGGAAAGTTACAGGTTGTTAGAGAATATGTAATGTAAATAAATTAGTTTATACAACATGAGCTAGATAACAAGTTTAGAATGTCTTTGTTCAATTGTAATATGTAGCTTGCATTACAATCATTCGGATAATCAAGTCAATTGACTTTCTGATATGATGTGTTTGTATACTCTTTTGTGCTCTTCGGTTAAACAGTAAAACCCTAATTGATTAACGATTTTCCGTTACAAATTAATCTGGATTTTCTATAACAATCATTTACGATATTAACGCGTTACTGGATCTGACCCAACATTGTATTCTGTCACACCCTGATTTTCCGATGGGCCCGGACTTGGGTATATGCGTGACGATTGATATCAGTAATCACGATGCACAACGGAAGATGGGATTTTTAAATTTCATATTACAAAAGTACAAACATAAAAGTCCAAAGTTCAAAAACAATATACAAATTTGTTCGTACTAAAAATCCACAAGCGGGTCGAATATATGAAATATGACTTGAGACTAATAGGGTCTTTCGTGGAGTTGCAAATTCCAAATCGCGTAGACCAAGCAGCTCCAGCCTATTCTGTATTTGCTATATAACATGCACTTAGTCTTTTGAAAATACGTCAGTTTTCGCTGTTAAATACAATTAAGCGACTATTTTTGAAAATCTTTTCAAAAAGTATTTGATACCATTTGGTATATCATTTTTAAATAACTTGGGACAAACTATTTCTCTTATTATCAGTTTTACATACTTGTCAATACATATGGGGACCGGAAACTAAACGTCTGTACATGATTCATCGACACACCACTTTTTTCAATATCACATAAACATAGCATTAGCGTCTATCAGGTGTATGCCTACACCCCGCGCTTAGGTCGTGGCCATTTGCAATTAAATGAGTCGGGATATCCAGGACACGATCGTATTAACCCCCAATATTTAAGTTACGAAAAGGTTGAGTTTTCTGACCAAAAACGTTTTTCCGGCGACCAGAGATTAACGATGTTAGGGTTCTGTTAGTCAGGGTCCATTGGAGGTCAATATGTTAATAGTTGGGACTGTCAGTGGTTATTTTTGAAGTTGGGGTTGTTGGCGGCCAACGACAAATAACTGGGATTATTAAAATCCGATATTTCTTTTTTTATAACACTTCAAAAGATAGCATTAGATAAAGTTGCTTATGGGAATTATAAATATTTGATCTTCTTTTGTTGTTTTTGGGAGTAAACTGCCAAAATGGTCCATAGGTTTGGTCACTTTTGTCACTTTTGTCCAAATTCAATTTTGTTACCATTTTCATCCAAAAGCAAAATCTGGTAAAAAAATTCAGTTTGGTAAAAAATTTAAGTTAACATCCATTTTTTTTTTTTTTGTCTTTTTTTCCTCCCTTATAATTGTACTTAAAAGACCATTTTGCTCTTCATCAAAAGGGAGGAAAAAGACAAAAAAAAAAAAAACTGCATGTTAATTGAAAAATCTAATTAGATTTTGTTTTTGGATGAAAATGACAACAAAATTGAAACCATAGGGACCCAGATTCAAAAAATTTGAGTTTTGGACTAAAGTGGCAAAAACGAACAAAACCTCATGGACCACCATTTTGGCAGTTTACTATTGTTTTTGGTGTAAATTTATAATCTTGAAGCACAATATGAAAAAAAAATGAAAAATTCTAGATTGGGCATGTTTGGCTAAGCTTTTTGAAACAACTTATTGGCTTTTTGAAAAGTCATAAGCTCCAAAATGATGTTTGGCAACCAGGTTGTATGTGAGGGGAAAAGTGACTTTTCCAAAAAGTCACTCCATACTGACTTTTCCAAAAAGTCACTGTCAATAAGTTGTTTTCAAAAAGCTTAGCCAAACATGCCCTAAACATATTATATATTTGGTGTAAATCCGCATATATTCATGTAAAATCTTTGTGTTTTTGTCAAGTTCAACCCATAAACACACTCGTTTAACACCCCTTTGACAAACATTAAGGAGTTGATATTACCAAACCCATAAAACCAGTTAGCACGACCTGCTCGCACAACTCAACCGGTTTAACTTGTCACTTTTCAAAACCATAGTTTAACATTCTAGAATTTTCGTAAAAAAACCAGAATACATATACCCAAATCAAATCACTACTACAAAAACTGGTATTTGCTACGGTCAAATCCGTAGCAAATCCGTAGCTAATACCCATTTTGCTACGGATTTGCCACGGATTTGGTCCGTAGCTACAAGTCTCGTCGCGAATTTATTTGCTATGAACTTTGCTACGGAAACTTATATTTGCGACGGGTTTAGCTACAAAAAGTGACGTCGCTATTTTAGCTACAGATTCGCTACGAAAAAGTTTGCTATGGTTTTTTTGCTACGAAACTTTGCTACCATTTTTTTGCTACAGATTATTAGCTACGGAGTCTTTTTGCTATGGATTTTAGCTACGGTTTTTTAGTTACGGAACTTTGCTACCATTTTTTGGCTATGGATTATTAGCTACGGAGATTTTTTCGCTATGGATGCTAGCTACGCTTTGTCGATGGCAATTTGCTACGACTTTGCTACTATTTTTGCCACGGATTTGTTGCAATTTGGCTATGAAATTTGCTACATATATGCTAGGGATTGGCTACGAAAATTTGCTATCTTTTGCTACTCATTTTGTTACCGAATTTAGCTACGAATTTCATTTCAATTTTGCTATGAGTATAGCTATGGGTTTTACAAGGTTTTTGAAGCAGATTTAGCTACACATCTGGTCTTAAAGCAAACCAATAAATATTTGAACTATAGAAACATGAAACAACAAAATTATCCAAAAGCAAACCAATAAATATTTGAACTATAGAAACATAAACCCGTGTCTTCACTCATTCAACACAATGTGTAACCCCACTTTTCATTCAATTTTCTCCATCATAGCATGTTTCTCTTATCTTGTTCCAAATCCATCATTTATCCCTCCAACCATATGAAGTGGACAACATGCATATTAATGAGCTTCCTTCTACAAGAGTTAACATTAAAATCTTCAAGATGACAGTTAGTTATATGCTCGTATGGTAAAGAAAAAAATAAAATTAAAAAATAGGCTTGTTGACCGTCTCAGTCAACTTCTTCTTTCTCCTTCCCCCGGGGCTTCATCTTCCCCGGGTGGTTATCGAGATATGAGTAGGTAGTTATAATAGTCTCGCAATCCCAGCCTTCAGATTCATCACTGCTTTCTTCTAAGTACATGTCTTCTTTGTCATTCTTGTTTTCATTTTCAAACTGTTCAGCGTATTCCATGCACCGAGGCCTCAGATCGGCTGCGGTTTCTAGTGTAACAGGCTCTTCTTCTATATTTTTGTCGTTTGAAAGAAGTTTATATTTTCCATCTATTTCTAACGGAACATTGTTTAGCTTTTCTGCAAGAGAGTCGTGACACTCATAATCTTCGGATCCGGGGTTATCATACTCAGATTCATCATCTGTACCGTATTCCTGAAGTTCAAGCTGTAAAAAAACAAAAGGTCAATCAGTAATTTTATATATTAATTAACTACCAGAATATACAGAAATAATTATATAAACATAATTTCCCATTACCACCGTCTCCACATTTAGCACACAGCCTACGACAGTCTATCATTTTACGTTCCTTCATCAATAAGAAAAATTGAACAAAATAATGTAAATTGGCAGAAAGATCTTTCGAATGCAAGCTTTGGTTTATTTAAGATGGCTCTCTGAAAATCCAGAAGTTTGGAGAATCCATGGTGTTTTGTTATACTTTTGGAAAGCCTCCAAATCCATCATTTATCCCTCCAACCATTACCACCGTCTCCACATTTAAAAGTGGTTACATGAGCCGGAGTATCAAACGCCTTGTTGACCGTCTCAGTCAACTTCTTCTTTCTCCTTCCCCCGGGGCTTCAATCTTCCCCGGGTGGTTATCGAGATATGAGTAGGTAGTTATAATAGTCTCGCAATCCCAGCCTTCGGATTCATCACTGCTTTCTTCTAAGTACATGTCTTCTTTGTCATTCTTGTTTTCATTTTCAAACTGTTCAGCGTATTCCATGCACCGAGGCCTCAGATCGGCTGCGGTTTCTAGTGTAACGGGCTCTTCTTCTATATTTTTGTCGTTTGAAAGAAGTTTATATTTTCCATCTATTTCTAACGGAACATTGTTTAGCTTTTCTGCAAGAGAGTCGTGACACTCGTAATCTTCGGATCCGGGGTTATCATACTCAGATTCATCATCTGTACCGTATTCCTGAAGTTCAAGCTGTAAAAAAACAAAAGGTCAATCAGTAATTTTATATATTAATTAACTACCAGAATATACAGAAATAATTATATAAACATAATTTCCCATTACCACCGTCTCCACATTTAGCACACAGCCTACGACAGTCTATCATTTTACGTTCCTTCATCAATAAGAAAAATTGAACAAAATAATGTAAATTGGCAGAAAGATCTTTCGAATGCAAGCTTTGGTTTATTTAAGAGGGCTCTCTGAAAATCCAGAAGTTTGGAGAATCCATGGTGTTTTGTTATACTTTTGGAAAGCCTCCAAATAATTAACAGGGTTCTTACAAGAGGCAACCCATCACTTTCTCAATGATATGGTATTCATAGATATAGGGAAAGGAAGTCGATGGTTAGGGGAATGAGTAGAAATATGAATAGATTTGAGGAGAGAGATAATGAAATTTTGAATGTGAAATAGTTTTGGTGAAAAAATGGGTAGAGGGAAACTCGGAAAGCATTATTTGGGTGGAATGGAAACTAATTTTGGAGGGATTTTGAAAAACAAACTTTGGTTTCGGAGGGAAATTGTAATTTCGGAGGGATTTTGATAAATGAATTTTGAAGCTTTAATTTTAAAAACTATTTAAAAGTTTCACTTATCAAGCTTTAATAGGCTTACAAGTAAAAACACGACAATTATTTGTATGAATTGAATAAAATAAATAATTCTTCACTCTTTTATAAAACTTAACTAATGCCATTGGAGAAAAAAATAATAATAAGAAATTATAACAAAAAATGAGAATTAACTAATACGTTAGATTATACAAACTTTAATAGGTAATAATGGGTCTTAATATGTTATATTTAACAAATTATATTCATTAGGCCATTCTTAATGGGCGTTATAGGGGTGGGATAAGGTTTGTGACTATTAGGTCATGTGTTCGATTCTCATAAAGGAGTTTTTCAAGATTTATTAGGTTTCCTCATAAATTGGTGTATAAGCATTATTGCTTAGTGAAGATGGATATGATTAGGTGGTTCCGCTGGTGGCACGATAATACTCCATTGGTCCATCAATGATCCAAATTTGTCGTTAAAAAAATAGGATTTGAAAAGGTCTGATAACGCCCCAGCACCATCCTCTTAGGCGTTATAAGGGCATGAAGAGGGAGGGACATTTCTAGAATGATGTCTAAATAGGAGGAAAAATGGAAAGTATTGAATGAACTGGGCATTAACCGTTACACATTTTTTGAATGAGTATTATGATACCGATGTAGCGAAAAATGTCCCTTAGGGGACATTAACCATTACGCATGGTCTTATTGACCAACATTGACTCTCATTCACCATTATTGATCCAAACTGACTCTCATTTACCATCATTACCCTTGTGAACAATCACTAGTGGTCTGTTTGATATGGGTAATGTAATGGATGAGAAATGAAATTGACGAGGTAATGAAATGAACAAAGGAACGAAATGGTGATGGTCGGTGGTGGCGGTGGAGGTTGGCAGAAGAGGCAACAGCGCTGGGCGGTGACGACGGTGGGTGGTGGTTGGTGGAAGGTAGTAGCGATGGTGGCAGTGGGTGGCGGTGGTCGATGGTGGTTGCGATTGTCGGTGGCGGCGGTGCTTTGTGGCGAATGGTGGCATTTGCGGTGGAAGGTGGCAACGACGGTGGTCGTGGTGGCGGTGGAGGTTAGCAGCCATTAGCTGACCATCATTAATCATAATTGACCATCATATGACCTACTTGGCCACCATTAACCTTAATTGACCAACATTAACATTTGTTGACACTGTTAGTCAAGTTGGTCATGAATAACCGCAACTGACCATCATTAGCCCTGTTAACCCCTATTGTCACACCCCAACCGATGGCGGAAACATCGGGGCGCGACACTGAACGAAACAGATTGTCCATGAGTATCCATAACAACTATGATTACAAAATATTTAACTTTACGTCCCATACCATAACATATAAAGTAAAACAGTTATTACAGACATAGTGTTTGTCACACCCCAACCGATGGCGGAAACATCGGGGTGCGGCATTGAGCGAAACAGATTGTCCAGGAGAAATCCATAACAACAAATATTACCAAATATTTTAACGTTACGTCCCATACCACAACATATCAAGCAAAACAGTTATTACAGACATAGTATCTCAATGATAAATAAATTGTTCCGACAACTCAGATTTTATTTAATTCGTTTCTAGACTCTCCTAGCTTGATTCCACAAAGTTCAGCAAACATAGCAAGCATCCTAAACACCTGTCACATACGTTAAAATAAAAGTCAATACACATAGTGTAAAGGTGAGCATACAATTTTAATAGTATAATAGTAACGAAAGCGATTTACGCATAACAAGCATGTAACACGTAGAAATGCGAAGCAAGTAGGTTATCGACAATGAAATATGCACAGACATGACTGCGAGTTGTAGAATGTGCAACACATATCACCATTGTGACACGTGAAGAAATACCCTTAACAACACCTGTCCACGACAAGGCGGAAAGAAGGAAACGAAAAGGTCTTCGTCGCCGCTGCTGATGTTTGTCGTTGTTCGGCGGAGAAGGTCGGGCGAGAAGAAAACAAAAGAGTGGGAACAAACCCTTTGTTGATTAATTTCGAGCCCCGTGATGAATTCCTGCTGCATTTGAGGATTCAGCATGCGCTACTGGGAAGTATGCCATTTGAATGTTGGGTTTTGTTGAACTAAGAAGGGTTTGAGTATGGGTTATTTTGGGTACCTCAGGCGACGGCAGTGGGTTAAGTCGATACAAAAAGGAAGTCTGGGGGTATGTGAAAGGAGTTGTCTGGGGGCAGTGGGTTAAGTCGATACCTGGTATCGTACCGGTACCAAAAACGTCAAAAGCCGGTACTAAATATATTCGGTTCCGGTACCCAACACCATTTGCTCATACCTATGCTTAATTTGGTACGTATTATTTGTATGAGATAGTTATATTAAATGTATTTATGTTAACATCAGTCCGTGTAAAATTGACCTTTTTTTAACTATTTTTAAGTAATTAATATTTTTGATTTTGATTTTTGTATAATATATATTATTAATTATTTTTTATGATTTTGCTATAGTATATATTATTAATTATTTCATCAATTTTGCAACGGATTTGCTATGAGTTTTGCTACGAAATTCGTTTGCGACGGAATTTCGTAGCTAATTCGTAGCAAAATATGTAGCAAACTCGTAACAAAATTTGCCACCATTTTTTTCCGTAGCAAAATTTGCCACCATTTTTTCCGTAGCAAAATTTTCATGATTTTGCTACGGATTTTGCTACCGGTTTTGCTACGTTATATGATTTATATTAATTTCATCAATTTTGCTACGGATTTGCTATGAGTTTTGCTACGAAATTCATTTGCGACGGAATTTCGTAGCTAATTCGTAGCAAAATATGCTCGTAGCTAATCCGTAGCAAACTCGTAGCAAAATTTGCCACCATTTTTCCGTAGCAAAATTGTCCACGGATTTGCTACAGATTTTGCTACCGGTTTTGCTACGTTATTTGATTTATATTAATTTTGTCACTTTTGCTACGGATTTGCTACGAGTTTTGCTACGAAATTCATTTGCGACGGAAGTTCGTAGCTAACCGGTAGCTAATTCGTAGCAAAATGTGTTCGTAGCTAATCCGTAGCTAAGTCGTAGCAAAATCTGCCACCACTTTTTTCCGTAGCAAAACTCCGTAGCTGATGCCTGTTTTTGTAGTAGTGAATCAAAGGGTGGAGATACAATAGGAAGTTTATTTCGCTAGGAAGGATAGGAAGTAATCATAACCGTCCAATTGCACAATCTACGGTCAAGATCAAAATCAAATTAAAAACTGTCATTTAAACACGCTCTCCGGAGTTTCAGGGGTATTATCGTCAAATTTCAAAATAACCGTCGTTGATTATACACAGAAACGCTTCGAAACAAAGTGCATTACGTTTTACACTTCCATTGAACGATCAAACACATACAGAAATTTGAGAAAATCATACTCCATTGAAGTTCATGGCGTCGTCGAGAGATAATTTGAAGGTTTACATTCGAGTTACTCAAAACAAATCAGTCTCTGAAAACCCTAAATCATCAAAGAAGCGAAAAACATCAACAGCTGAAGAGAACATTGATGAACAAGAAAATATTAGCCGAAAATCAACAATCAAACAACAAAGAACTAGAAAACGCAAAGATATTTCAGACAATGGTATATTTATCTATTTTTTGCTCTTTAACTGAATTCAAGTTACGTTTTATGAAGTACAATAGACCTAATATATCATATTCGTTCCGAAAAATAGTTAATGAGTTATATCATCCCCTATCTTAACATTTTTGTTACCAGAGACTATATTGCGTTTTATGTTAAAACTATGATCTAAGATACTAATGCTTCTTACGGGATTTATATATTGTGAATTAATGCGTTTTACCTTAATAAATTTGCAGAAACAATGAGATTATTATTATGATAATTGTAATCGAATTTTAGTACATTGCGTTTTATCTTTGAATTTGCTGAGATACATGTGTTGTTAACTATTGCGTTTTATATTAATATATAATAAAAAAAACAAAATGAGATTATGTAATGTTAATTTGGTGTGTTAAATAATATGATGTAAAGTATTGCGTTTTATCTTAAACCTGTGAATTACTGCTTTTTATCTTTATAGTGTTAGCTAATGCGTTTTATCATTAATTTCTTAATTGACATTGTTGACTAATGCGTTTTACATTAATAAATCATAAAAAACAAAATGAGATTATGTAATGTTAATTTGGTGTGTTAAATAATATGATGTAAAGTATTGCGTTTTATCTTAAACCTGTGAATCACTGCTTTTTATCTTTATGGTGTTAGCTAAAGAGTTTTATCATAAATTTATTAATTGACATTGTTGACTAATGCGTTTTACATTAATAAATCATAAAAAACAAAACGAGATTATGTAATGTTAATTTGGTGTGTTAAATAATATGATGTAAAGTATTGCGTTTTA
This sequence comes from Helianthus tuberosus, assembly GCA_030545235.1. Classification (NCBI taxonomy): domain Eukaryota; kingdom Viridiplantae; phylum Streptophyta; class Magnoliopsida; order Asterales; family Asteraceae; genus Helianthus; species Helianthus tuberosus. The sequence goes on from CM060443.1 coordinate 9,856,534, forward strand.
TCTTAAACCTGTGAATCACTGCTTTTTATCTTTATGGTGTTAGCTAATGCGTTTTATCATAAATTTGTTAATTGACATTGTTTCATTATTCTATTTAAAGTTAAAAAACAAGAGGAAAAACAACAACAGGAAAAACAAAAAAGGCGAAGAAAGAAAGTGGTGATAGAATCATCAGAAGAAACAGTTTCTGATTCAATGGATGAAAAATCTAGTCGAGCTATTGTTCTGCATACTTCCAAACAACAACAAGTAAATTCAGGTAACATAAAACACATTTAACATATTTCATGAAAAAAATATATGTTTTTAACACAATTCAATGTATCAGATGATGATTTTGTTGATCCACAACCAAGAGTTAACCTGACAAAAAATCAAAAGAAGGAAAAGGCAGAATCAAAACCAAAGAGATCACAGAGGAAAGATAAAACAAAAGAACAACCAGAACAACAACCATATTATGATTACGACGGAAAAAAAATTAACATAAGATGTGCAGTCAATAATCTAAAAGATTATATTGAAGGTTTGTCAAAAGAGCAAAGGAATGTTGTTAGAGAAATAGGGTTTGAGAGCATACTAAAATTCAAGCTGCATTCAGTTCCACGCAAATTCGGATATTGGCTGGTAAAAAACTTTAATGCTGAAAATGATGAGATAAATATTGGAGATGAAAAGATTAAGATCACAGCTGAATTCATCCAAAAGGTATTTCAAATACCAAATGGAAAAACAGAGATTGTGGAAAAACTGAGACCAAAAGACACTGATCTTATAATTAAATTCTGTCGCGGTCAATTCACCAAAGATATTTTGCAAAGAATGTATGCGCACAACTTGATTACTTATTTAAAATCAAGAAATGAGCTTGGAAGATTGTTCAAACTGAATTTCTTGGTTATTTTTTTTACGATCATGGCGGAGGCAATGCAGAGTAGTAATGTTAATCAAAGATTCCTGCCATCAATGAAAAGTGACAAAAAAAACCCAGGATTTTAATTGGTGTGAATATATGCTGACCGTTTTAAAGCGTACAAGAAGACAATGGCCTGGAAATGAGAAGCTCTTCAATGGACCTATTGCATTGTTAGCGGTATGAAATCTGGTCTTTCATTATTGCTACATATTTGCTGAATGCTTGTTTAGGCTGCTTGTTTATATTATTTGTTTGTTTAAAACTAGACTTTATAAAACGCAATGTATATTTTAAAACGCAATTATCTTTCATTTTTGTTTATTTATATTCTTTGTTTGTTTAAAACTCTTCTTTGCTTGAGTAAAACGCAATGTTTTTTGTAAAACGCAATATATTTAAAGTTACAAAACAATAGTTTTGTAATTTGTTTACAATGATTTATATTTTAAAACGCAACAAATTATGAATTGATTATTTATCTAAAACGCAATGAATCATACAGATACTATATGCATACAAAAAACAAGGATTTGACGATACTGAAAACACTGAAGAGTTCTCACTTGATAAAATTGATTCTACAACATTACAAGAATTTGAAGATGAATTGGAAATTGCTGCACAAAATGAGGGCAGATGTCTTGTAAAGGATAAAGTGAAAAAAGTCAGAAAGACTAAACAAAAAAAGAAAGATGAAAAGAATGAATTTTATGTTTATCCAAGTGAATCCGAGAATGAAAACGAAGAAATTTTTGAAGATGAATCTGAAGAAAAACATGAAGACGATGCTGAAGAACAACCAATCACCTTACTTAAAGCTGCAACAGACTGGATTGATCAAGAGAATCAATAGAATGTTCAAAACAGCCAAATTATAACAAATGAAACTGAGAAAACACATACAGAAAGTGGAGGATCATGGGGGCAATTCTTCATTAAACCATCAATAGGAAACAAAGATAAAATGTGGGTAGACAGTCAAAGCCGACTGCGTAATTTCATGCCATCACAAAATCAAAGTGAAGGTCTTTCTGACATTCATTCAACAAAAAGTGGCGATGAAAATATGAAGAACATTAAAGATAAAAAATCACATGAAGAATATCTTGTGACTGCTTTGGATCATCATTTTAAAGGAATTGAAGATATTTTCGAAAACATCCAATCACGCATAGATGAGATTGTGGAGGAATATCCAACGAGTGAAGCTCTTCATAACAAAGTTAACGAATGGGTGTCATTGATTGAAAAATTCCACCATCAAGCAAAAAAGCACAAGAAAGTTAATATTGATTCAACTATGATTGAAACACCATCAAGATTTCTAAATTTGAGCCAAAATGAAGACACTGAAAATCAAATCATTTCAACACCATTGATTGTAAAACGCAATGATGATGATACAAAACGCAATGAGGATAGCTCACCTCTAGTTCAATCATCCAATCCAGAAAAAATCAGTGAGAATGAACCTGCATCTGTTCTGCAAACACACATTGAAAAACCTTCAATGGTACAATCATCATTTAGCGAAGAAACTCCATCATTAATGTTGGAGATTATCAAAAAGACAGATGAAGAAGAAAAAAAATCAAATCAAAAGAAAATTCATGATGATGAGGTACCATCCTTTGATTTGAAAATTTCTCAGTTGTCTTCAAATGTTGATGAAAATGAAGTTGAAGTTGATGCTACTCGACACGGTGCACAAACCGAAATTCAAGCGGAATCTGAAAAAAAAAACAATCGAACAAGATGTTCAAATTACTGGAATACAAACAATGTTTGATAGAATTGAAGAACAGGATACTGAAAAGGAAATCAGTGATCTACTTCAAAACACATCATTCCTACACCCACAAGAAGATCCGTATAAAACACCTGCAAAATCAGTTCATCAAGAACAACCAACAACTGATATAAGCAAAACAGAAGAAATAATCACAAGGATGGTACGACCAGATCGAGAGAAAAATGTTCCTGAAGTATTTTGTTCACCATATTATCTAAGACAAGTAGCAATGAAGCAATCAAGAACAGCACACTAAAACAACATATCGGGATATGCATTCCATGCAAAAGGAGAAATGACATAAAAATTCATTTATATACACTAAAACAAAAAAACAAAAATCAAAATATTATAATTTAATTATTATTATTATTATTTTTTTGCAGGGATACTCTCTTTGAAATTAAAGAACATGCATTTCTATATAGATATGCTGCTGAAACAATGAGGCCAGGATTGGAAATCACCGGAGAAGTAATCAATTGTTGGTCATATATTTTGAATGAAGAAGAAAAAAGAAGATCAAAAGACAACAAATCTCCAAGATTTTTCTGTACTATTCGAATGCTGGTATGATATTTAAAACGCAATTTTTCTGTATTCGTATAATGAAGTATTTTGAAGTTTGATTGAATGATGTTTTATAAAACGCAATAGAATTTTTATTTCTTTAATAAAACGCAATGATTTCTTTGTTTGAATGAAGTTTTATAAAACGCAGCTGTATGTTTTATTAACTTCATAAAATGCAGCTCTATGTTTATTTACCTTCATAAAACACAATAATATGTTAATTTGTTTAATTTTATACAGGCTTTACCAAATTGTGACAAGGAAGAAACTGAAAATAAAGAAAAGATGATAAAAGCATTCACAATGAACATAGAAAAAATTCTTAAAGGTGCAAAGCTAAAAAGCATAAAGGATTTTAAAATTATCCTTGTCCCGATTCTCCATATACAACATTTCTTTGTTATATCCTTCAATCTTGAAGAGAAACAAATATTCATCATTGACACCAGTGCGAAAGAAGAAACAAATGAATCTAAATATGGAAATGTCCCTGAAAATACAGTAAGTATTCTTAATTATGCTTTTAAAACACAAATATAAACCACCTAATCTTTTTGTTTTGTTTTTTGTTTTCTATAGAGGGATGCTTTGGCAGCTTACCTTAAATCTGTTGGACATGAAAAAGCAGATGATATAAAGGGAATAATCCATGTTAGAATGCAGATGAAATGGAGGACACAACATAATGGCATTGATTGTGGTATATTCACAATGCGTCATATGGAATGTTATAATGGAGAACCGGTCGAAAAATGGGATTGTGGGTTTAACGTGGAATATGAAGAACCTGCAAATATCAAGAAGGTTAAAAACAAAAAACCAGTCAACAAGCAGACCGCACAACTTAAAGATTTAAGAAGAAAGTTCATCGCAAAGATATTATTGCACGAAATCAACGAACAAAGAGATTATGTTATTGAGGACTCAAAGAAGTTTCGAGACCTCAGTGCGAAACTTAAAAAACAATCTTATGACACTAGTTTAGATAGGATTAAAGACAGGCTTGCTCTTGCTGGTTTACTTTGATTTTGAAATGATACTTATTATAAAACGCAATGTTTTTTCATTTATCTTGGTTTTTATATAAATCATTATTTTCTTGATCTTGCTAGTTACTTTGAGTTAAAAATGCTACTTACTATAAAACGCAATGTTTTTTATTTTAAAATACCAGTTATTTTTTTGTTATCTTAAAACGCAATATGTATCATTTAAAAATATTAAATCATTATTTTGAAAACAATTTATACAATTTATATACAATTTATAAAACGCAACATTTTAATATATGCTATTGTCTATTTAAATTATTACAATGTATTAAAATGCTAAAAACTATAAAACGCAATATTTTTTCTAATTATTCATTTCCAAACATATAACGCAATATATTTATAACGCATTGATTTTTTTTTTTTTACAATTTTATAACACAAAAAACAAATAAAATAAACTGATATCTTAATGACAAGAAATGATTAGACCAAAAGCCTTAAAAAGCCTTTTAGATTCCTGATATAAATACTGTATGTATGATGGAAATATCAATTCAAAGAAAAAAATAAAAAATAATCATTATTATTATTAAGACAAATTGATTCAAATTCCTCAACCAGTAGATTATATAAGAACAGAAACCCTAAACTATTTTCACATTTCTCTCATCATACACCAAAAAACACCAAATACCCAACACACACAAACCCTAAAATGGATAATCAACAACTATCAGTTTGGTGGGTTAAAAGAGGCAATTTCTTTCTTCAATTCCTTGATGGAAAAAAAATAAAATGTTTTGAAAAGGATGAACGAAATAGGTATACCACCTTCTTGTTACACAGATCAAACAGCCGCACTGTTCAGAATTCTACACAAAAGATATGGTAATCCGAATCAAACAGCAACTGAAGATGCCCAGGTTACATCTTGGGAGTTCATTGAGGAAACTTTCAAAGTTTCAGTGACTTGGGACGATGGTGATGTCGAGATGTATGACCCAAAGGACATATCTACCAGTGAGGATCTAAGTTTTTTGAAGCAGTTATCTGAAATACCAATCATCAACAACTCTGCTAGCAAATTTGCAGAGAAGCTTCAAAACGCAGTACTCTCACAGGTTGAACTTTGGGTTGAATCTGAAAGTGATGAAGAAATCCCTGATGGAAGCTTAGGGTTTTCATCCGATGAAGAAACAAACTTTGATCCATGAAGCTGATCATGCTAGTTATTTTTGTTTAATTTTGTTGTTTGAAAACATCATCTTTGTTTAGAACTATCATTATCTATATAACGCAATGTTTATTATATCCACTTGAATTTCTTGTTTAATTTTATGTTTAATATGTGTTACAATAAAACGCAATAATCAAAAAATACATATTAAAGTATATTGTTCTATCTATAAAACGGAATAACAATATACTGTTATCATAAAACGCAACTTTCCAAAAAAAGCTGACAAGTGATTTGGAAATCCCTTATGGAAGCTTAGTGTTGTCATCATTTCTTGTTTAATTTGATCTATGATCTGTGTTACAATAAAACGCAATAATCAAAAAATACAATTTAAATTATATTGTTCATGTATAAAACGCAATTACAATATATTGTTGGTATGATAAAACGCAATTAACCAAAACATACTGATAACTATGAAGGATATTATAAAACTCAGTAATAAAATGAGATGACACATATACATCATAAAACGCAATGACAAATTTTTTTTTTTACTTATTGATATCTGATTTTGTCAGAATTTCTATACATAATTACATTGCATTGCTAGAACCTATAGCATTAGAAGAAACCTTATCTTTACATGTGCGACTGTTATGTCCTTTTTCACCACATACACGGCACGATTTCTGGATCTTTGATGATTTCTGAATTGCAATCTCACGATTTGACTTGATCCTTTTTTGTACACCGCATCCTTTGGTCCTTGTTTTGATCGGCACACGAATAATAGAATCTGATTTTTCTATGTTCCCTCCAATTTTAGCAAATCTTTCTTTGCGACTAGGAGGCGGCACAGCAACCATAACCTCATCCGCTTTATCAATATAATTTTTAATATGATCCCTGTAACGACACAACTCATCTATATCGCCAACCAGCCTATTAACCACATACTCATTTGCAACAACGGTTTCTCTATAAACTTTATCAATTTCACTATTCCTACCAATTTCATCAAACCGAATATTTGAATGATTTGATCCAACAGAAACAACATCTCTCATCCATCTTCTATGAACATATCTTCTAGGAAACTCATTTATATCATCATACCGTAAAACGTAAAATATATGCCGGCGTAATATACCAAATTGTTTAAACCGTTTGCAAGAACAACTTATTGTTAAACCATCTTCTTGTTTGCTGTATTGCACCTGTAAATAAGATTAAAAAGCTATATAAAATTAGTGAAATGAAATATAAAATGCAATGAATCTTAATTATAATACAGATAAAACTATATTTTCATATAATGATAAAACGCAATGAAAGATGGAATAATAAAACGCAATAGATATTTAAAAATCTATAAATTTAAAAAATACCTTCAAAAAAGATGTGCATGGCTGTCTGAAATCCTTTATTTCAAAATATTGAACATCACCCACAATATCAAGAGACTTTGACATACACTTTGTAATGGCAGCATCAATTTCAATCTGAATATCCTTAAAAATTGTTTTGGTATATATTTCTGATGCTTGTTTCTCCAATACAAAGTCACTCCAGGGCTTAGACTCAATATACCTTGTATCATGATCATTCCTCCTATGCTCATGCCTTTGAATATCCATTGCAGTCTCAAAATGAGTGAAAAATTCAACAAGTGTACATCTTAGATTGCAAATCTGACCAAAGAAGTAATTCTCGCTTTCACATCTCGACGTAGTACGCATAAGACCAGCCAAATCCTCTCCATGGTAATAAGCAGGAATCCAGTCAAATCGAAGATCGTACATATCTTTTAACCACTCATGATTTTCCAATCCAAAAGTAGACATTATTGAATGCCACTCAGTTTCAAAATCTTCTGGACTAATAGTATCATTCCAAACAACATGAGTCATTCTTGTATTAAAATCAGTGTTTGCTGACAAAACAGGACCAACCTGAATAAAAAAGTAATAATATTATTAAACATAAAACGCAATAATTTAAAAACAATATATTGAAAATGATAAACATAATGAATTGATGGTAAAACGCAATTGTTTTGTAATTCTATTGATAAAAATATTTGGTGATCTTATTGTATAATACATAAAACGCAATAATAAAACAATTAAAATTGCAGTTTGTTATATCATAAAACGCAGTTAATACCTTTGTCTTCAATTTCTCCCATATATGCCACATACATAACCTATGCCTACTTCTTGAAAGTACATCCTTAATAGCTCTCTTCATTGCAGCATCTTGATCAGTAACAACAACTTTAGGCTCACTTCCAAAAGCATTAACAAAACACCTTAAAAGCCATCTATAAGAATCTGCAGTCTCCGAACCAAGTAATGCACCACCAAATGTGACATTCCTATAATGATTATCAATACCAGTAAATGGTACAAAAACCAAATCATACCTGCATAAAAAACAAATTAAAAAAGCATTAGAAAATTAGAACAACATGTATAACGCAATAGAATATATAACGCAATAAATGAAAAAAAAACTTACTTGTTTGATTTATAAGTAGCATCAAAACCAAATATGTCACCAAACACTGTATAATTTTTTTTTGATTGCTCATCAGCCCAGAAAAGCCCTTTCAATCTTCTATCTTCACCAATAACATAATCACATGTGAAACCAGGACAACTTTCTTTCTTCCTAATAAGACGCCTAACTACCATTTCTGCATCATACTCTCCGATATAAAGATTCAAATCCCTTCTATAATTCTTACAATCAACTTTACTAGCACCAACTTCACCAAAACCACCATACATTGTTTTCATAATATTGAATGCTTTAACAGGTCCAATATTGATTGCAGACAATCCAGATATAAAACTTTCTTTCACATAATCGATACTTCGTGCAGCCGGCAAGAAATGAATATCTTCATCTTCCACAAAGATATGATTATGTTCTTCTTCAAAGTAGTAGATTTTATACATATTATTGTTCTCTAATATTAATTTCACATGAGCATTGCATCCAACTCTTTTTGAACATCTATTACGTCTAACAATCTTTTTACTATTCTCAACTGAACCAGAATCTATTTCTTTGCTAACATGAAATCCTTCTTTTGAACAGACAATATATCTTATTTTCACTAAACCATCACCATTTTTTCAAGAGGTATTTTTTCTTGCAGAAAAACCTGCAGCAAATGCATATCTCTGATAAAACGCAAAAGCCTCATCAAATGACTTAAAAAACATTCCAACAGCAGGTGTAATGGATCCACTGACTTTAGGTTTGAAAAACTTTCTTCCACTGTTTATGCATACACGTTCCTCCCACTTGGAAATGTTATCTGAAACAATTAAAAAAAACTTTAAAACGCAATTCATCTTACATAATAATGTTTTTATTGATAAAACAAAAAATATGTTAATAAAAATTTAAAATTCAAACATTTAAAGTTTATATATACACTAATATGGATAAAAAGCATAAAAAGCAATACGTTCAGTAAAACGCATCATATGATCTGAAACACTTAACAAATAATCATAAAACGCAATACATCCTATATAATAATGTGTTTAGTATTAAATCACAAAATAAGTTAATAATAATATAAGAAATACAAACCTTTAAGGTTTGTATATGAACTATTATCTAAAAAATCATAAAACGCAATACATTCAGTAAAACGCATCAAATGATGAATAAACAAAACATTGTACAACAATAACAGTTATAGACAGTTAAAGCTTTATATTACATAAAAATAAAAGTTTTATATGCATATAATTTAATTAATATCATAAAACGCAACTCTTCACTAAAACGCAATAAATGATGAAGAAAAAAAACAAACAAATTATGTTTAATTATACAACAATAACTATTAAACTTATGAAAAATCAAATATTACTTACAGAACCACGAATTATAAAACGTAAAACAAAGAAATTCAGAAAAAATAACAAAAATTTACTCCGAATTGAAGCTAAACATACCAGCAGAGTCTGAAGAAGACATTGAAGTTATCGAATTGACGAACGATACAAGATTAATGTTTGAAAAGAGGTGAATTTGCAATCGACGGCGATTTAGGGTTACAGAAACTTCAATTATGTTATGAGAGTGATGAACTAAGAAAAGAAGTAACATAATCTGTAATTGAATTAGAACGAAGATATGATAATGTAAAAAGACGAAAATGTCACCGCGTACAAAAATTTAAAAAAAGATGATGAACGGCTAAGATTGCTTCCTATACTTCCTAGCCAAAATAAACTTCCTATTTGATCTTTACCCTCAAATCAAAATCAAAATATAAAAAAAAAAAAAACAATAGTAATAAAATAGTTCTGCATAGGATAGGAACAGGATGGTAGTTACGGTACCAAACAAAACCATCCAACCCAAAAAAAATATCTACAAATAAAAAAAAACACAAAAATAAACAAGATAAAGGCGGTGTGCAATGTTTATATTTAGGCATTGGCCACAAAATTTCTGCAAGTCGATATCGATTCACAGCTGGTACTCACTCTCTTCTTCTTCTCTTATTATTATAACAATTTCTCCATTTCTTCACTCTTTAATGGTAGCTGTCTTTCCTCTTTCTCTCTTTCTGTAGATAGATTGCAGTGAAGGAGGTGGACATCCGCGTTCTAACAACCCTAATTTCCTCTTTTTTCAACTTCTTATCCTCAATTGCCGCTCCTATCGATTCATCATCGCTGATTTACACAACGACGTTCGATTTCCGGTAAGAATTCATCGTATATATCTCTTATTTGCTGTTTTTGTTGTTGTTGTTGTTGGATTAGGTGAGGTTGATTAATGATTATTGATTGTTCGTCGTGTGATTTTATAGATTTGGATCGATTTATGTTGAATTTGTGCAATGGATTTGAATAATTGTATTGATGAATGTTGTTTTTGTTGTTGTTGATGATTATTGATCATTCGTAGTATAATTTTCCGGATCTGTATCGATTTTATGCTGAATTTCTGCAATAAATCACGTTAATTGTATTGAGAAATTTCGCTTTTGTTGATGTTGATTTTGATTATTCGTCGTGTAATTTTCCAGATCTGGATCGATTTATGTTAAATTTCTGCAATAGATTTCGATAATTGAATCGAGAAATGTCGATTTTATTGCTGTTGTTGAATTACGCGAGGTTGATTATTGATTACTAATTGTGTAATTTTTCAGATCCGGATCGATTTATGTTGAGTTTTTGCAATAGGTTCTAATAATTTTATCGATAAATGTTGTTTTTGAATTACGAGAGGTTGATTATTGATGATTGTTGATCATTCGTAGTGTAATTTTCCAGATCCGGATTGATTTATGTTGAATTTCTGCAACAGATCACGATAATTGTATTGAATAATTGTATCGAGAAATGTTGTTTTTGTTTTTGTTGAATTATGAGAGGTTGATTATTGATCATTCTTAGTATAATTTTCCAGATCTGGATCGATTCATGTTGAATTTCTGCAATAGATAACAATAATTGTATTGAGAAATTTCGCTTTTGTTGACGTTTATGTTGATGTTGATTATTGAATATTCGTCTTGTAATTTTCCAGATCTGGATCGATTTATGTTTTGAATTTTCTGCAATAGATTTCGATAATTGAATCGAGAAATGTCGATTTTGTTGCTGTTGTTGAATTACGCGAGGTTGATTATTGATTACTAATTGTGTAATTTTTCAGATCTGGATCGATTTATGTTGAGTTTCTGCAATAGGTTTTAATAGTTGTATCGAGAAATTTTGCTTTTGTTTTTGTAATTGAATTACGCTAGGTTGATTATTGATTGTTGTTCGTGTAATTTTCAAGATCTGGATCTATTTATGTTGAATTTTTGCAATAGATTCCAATAATTGTATCGAGAAATGTTGTTTTTGTTGTTAAATTACGCTAGGTGATTATTGATTGTTCGTCATGAAATATTTCAGATCTGGATCGGTTTATGTGAATTCTGCAATAGATTTCAATAATTGTATCTTGAAATGTTGATTTTGTTGAATTACTCGATGTTGATTATTAGTTATTGATTATTGATTATTCGTCATGTAATTTTCCAGATCTTGATCGGTTTATGTTGAATCTCTGCAATATATCTGAATAATCGTATTGAGAAATGTCGCTTTTGCCAAAAGGCGATTCTATTCAGATTCGCGAGGTATGGAATGACAACCTGGAAGAAGAATTCACGTTGATTCGAGGTATTGTTGATGATTTTCCGTACGTAGCAATGGACACCGAGTTTCCAGGGATTGTTCTTCGCCCCGTTGGTAATTTTAAAAACAACAACGATTATCATTACCAGACGTTAAAAGACAACGTCGATATGTTGAAATTGATTCAATTAGGGTTAACTTTCTCCGATGACCAGGGGAATTTACCAACATGCGTAACAGATAAACCCTGCATATGGCAATTCAATTTCCGAGAATTCAACGTAAACGACGACGTTTTCGCGAATGATTCGGTAGAGCTTTTGAAAGAGAGCGGTATAGACTTTAAGAAAAACAACGAAAAAGGAATCGATGCACGGAGGTTCGGGGAGCTGTTGATGTCATCAGGGATTGTGTTGAATGACAATGTGTATTGGGTGACTTTTCACAGCGGGTACGATTTCGGTTATCTGTTGAAGGTATTGACTTGCAAGAATCTGCCCGATACACAAGCCGGATTCTTTAACTTGATCAACATATATTTTCCGACCATTTACGACATAAAGCATTTGATGAAGTTCTGTAACAGTCTTCATGGAGGATTGAACAAGCTTGCGGAACTGTTGGAAGTGGAAAGAATAGGGATTTGTCATCAAGCTGGTTCGGACAGTTTGCTTACGTCGTGTACGTTTAGGAAGTTGAAAGAGAATTTCTTTAGCGGTTCGATGGAGAAGTATGCTGGTGTGTTGTATGGTTTGGGTGTTGAGAATTAAAACAGATTTGTGAAAAGAATGTTAGTTCTATGTTTAAGTTATACAATGTGTTGTAATGGCACCACAGCTTGAGGATAAATTAAGGTAAATATTTTATTTCTCTTCTTCATCTCCATAAAGAATGTTTCTTCTGTGTTTAAGTTATACAATGTGTTGTTCTGCATAACCAAAGGGAAACAGGGGTGCTGCAGTAATCATGAACATATCTGACATCTAAAGAATGGAGAGCCTGAGTTCGACTAGGCTCAAGCTCGGCTCGATTCAAGCTTTGTTTTTAAAGATCAAGCTAGGCTCAATACTCGATTCAAGCTTTGTTCGAGCTAGGCTTATAAGTAGTTTATCCGGTTTGAGCTTAGCTCGTCTCGTTATTATTTTATAAATTAATTAATTATAATTATTATTACTTTTTATATAATTTTTTTACTTTTTCATAATTTTATAAATCATAATTATTACTATTTAAATATACATTTAATATATAAAATTAATTAAAACTTGTGTAAACAGTAGGCTCGTTTAGGCTTGCGAGTCTTTTGAGCTTGATAAACGAAGCTCGGACACAGGCTCGTTTACTAAACGAGTTTGTTTTTGGCTCGGGCTTGAACTTGTTTAAGGTCCAGCTTGTTTCGATCTTTTTTCTAACCAGCTTGTTTTTTGGCTCGTTTACAATGTTCTAACCAGATCCAAATGGTGACGAAATCAAATTTTGAAGGACTTGACAATACCAATAGTTCATAATTAAGTTTTATGTTAAATTATATACGATATTGATATATTGAAAATGTATATTATACAAGCTTTTGTAGTTTTATGAATAAAAAATTGCTTTAGCATAATATATGGTGTATTGAAATGAAGGCGTATTGAAATACGTTTTTTCACATTAAATTAAATTTAACGTGAATTTTGATGCATAATTGTCTTTAGACTGGATGGTGTTGGCTAGCGTCCTAGGCCACGTATGCACCATAGCTCCCCTAACGACGCTGAGGGGATGTCGTCATAGGGGGCGCTATGGAGAGGCTTGCGAGAATAATCATGAGAGCTAACGATTTCAATATGTATGATGGTACCTTTAATGATTTGACCGTTTGAAAACGATAGGAATTCAAAAAATATACATTTTTCCTAAAAATCTACAGTATATAAACCTACAATTTTTACCATTTTATACCACACATTTCTTGTCATTTTATACTACAAAATTAATCCACTCTACAGTTTCCCGACAACAACAATATAAACACTTTTAGCCCGAATCACCTTTTTTTTTTTGCAAATCGTCAACCGATGGACCTTGACAACCCGAATAAAATAAACCCATAAACGGATGACGCAGAGTTCTATCCGATCATGTCATCTCCACAATCCCCACATCCGTCATCACCACTACCCATGCCCGGTTTCATCTACTATTCCACTCAAATGCCACAATTAGTGCAAAATTCTCCATGATCCCCGTTTCCGCCACAATCGGCACATTCCGTACCTGAAACCCAAACGACTTCATCCACGAGTTGTAGACACCGTAAAAAGGTCCGGATCAAGAACGTGCTCCGAGTTAGTCGAGAGGTGGACACCCACCGAAAAACTAGCTTTGTCACGGGCGTGGCTCGACATTTCGAAAGACCCGCTTGTTGGTAATGTTTTTTTTTCTCAACTAAATTTATATATTTTTATGTCAATATGTTATTTTTTTCTCAACTAAGTTTTTTTTTTTTTGTCAACTATTATATATGTTATTATTTTTTTTTGTCAAGCAGCGTATAATATTTTTTGGTCAAGTAATGAATAATATTTTTTTTGTCAACAAACTTTATAAGATTTTTGACTAGAGAATGACCAAGATCAAGTCATGCTTTGGAGGCGTATCCGTGAGAAATTTTTCACCGCAATGGACTGCGGTGAATACCGTACACCCGATTCATTCCCGGGCAAATGGACCGCAATGAGAACCAAATTCTTCAACTTCAGAACATTTATAACTGCATTTCAAACAATCGTACACGAGTAAGCGGTTCAAACGATGTGGACGTCATGACCGCGACCCATAATGAATATAAAATTCATACCGGATCCGAGTTTACAATGATAACTTGTAGGGAGCTTCTTCGAAAATCTTCAAATGGTATTATGTACCACCACCTAATCCAACAATTTCCGGCTGATCGTCTTTAACAGGTTTTTAAAACAAACCGTCTATTTATACAGCCGATTCCAGGTATCAAGCCGAACCAAACTGTTAAACCACCAACCAGTGAAAACCGAACAATTCGAATTCTGACTTGCTTCGGTATGAACGATGGAATCGGTTTTAACTTTTTAAACAACCCTAATTGCATCCCAAAAACTGCAAGGAGTGGAGATAATACAAGACTTTTACCATCCAAAGGTACAATAACAAGGCAAATAAGGCCCAGAACAAAAAACACTAATTTTACCGTTCGAGAAAAAGTTCAAAACACCTCTACGTTCACACTCGCTTAAACTCAACTTCAAAAAGATAGATATAGATCTGGATGTATATAGTTAGTTCATCTTGCTAATCAACTCATTGATTTGATCTTCACGGTTTCCCGAATCACCTCCGTCTCTGAAAGGCTTTTTCTTACCCTGCAACGCCTTTTCAGGCTTGTTTAGATTAAACGGACACAAAAAGTTGCAAACGTCCTTGAAATGTGGGCCCACATTCGCTATTTCGTTAACAATGTCTTCTATGCATATAATTTTGTGCTCCCCAAGCGCCTGAAAAACCATCAAGTAAAGTGAATATTTAAATAATTTTCAAAACTATATAAAAACAAAGATACCCACAAAATGGTGCAATTTCTACCCATTTACTAAATGGGGATCAAATTTTGATTATTATTTTTATTATTGAACAAATATGTTAAAATCATTAACGGCACTAGGGGCGGCAATATTTGACACGACCCAAACCCAACACAATAAAAAACAGGTTTTGGGTCGAGTAACACAACCTGTTTAAAAACGGGCCAGGTTCGGGTTGACCCATTAAATTATTTAGAAAAGAAAAAAAATTGTATTTTTCATGTTAGATGGTTAGTAATAATAATAACGTTAGTTTTATCACACCATATTACCTTCTTGTCACACTCATACTACATAACACGTAACTGATAATCCGCTTACAACCCAACAATTCGCTTATAACTCGTCAACATGTATGACTCATGTAAAAAAATGGGTCGAACCGGGTCATGTTCGGTTTGAACCGAATTTATGTGTGTGGGTCAGGGTTGAAATCTTTGACATGAATAATAATATGGGTTGGATAACAGTTGCACATTTCAACCCGCCAACCAAACAAGATTGACACCCCTAAACGTCACAAGTTATTTATATTTTATAGGCGTATAAAATTAAACAAAATGTGTTTCAAGTCAACTCTAATAAGAATATATCATATACCTGTTCAATAATGTTATTGTCCGTCAAAGGATACAACTGCTTGTTAATTTTCGCCAAACCCTTCTTGTATATAAGCTCGTTCACGCTCTTGAGGTTAGGATACCTTTAAATTGTCAAAAGAATAAGCAAAACTTTCATAAGAAACCAAACTAAAAATTAAAAAAAATGAACACAATGTTTAAAAGAATTATGGACTCACCCGTAAGTCACATATGGTTCAACTTTTTGTAGAACATCCAATATTCTGTCATTTGCCTTGACAAAAACACCGGTGAACATCCTCCTTAGTCTCAAAGAGTATAAAAGTTTCCGTGTCTGAGGGTGCATGTCACTTTTACTAAAAAACAAAAAAATAATAAAATAAAGGTGAGCAGAAACATATAAAATAAAGCGGAAAAAACGAGGCGTGGTGGCTCGAGAACTACTCGGGATCGTATCGGTAAAAAGCTCGAACAAGCCGAGCCTTAACGAGCCCGTGCCTGAAATATGACTTGTTTTAGTTATCAAGCTCAAGCCTGAAATATGACCCGTTTTAGTTATCAAGCTCGAATTTTATATACAGAGCTCGTTTAAGCTCGCAAGCCTAAACGAGCCCAAACACAGTTTATATTATCTGTTTTATGTATGCAATTTTGTCCATTTGAACAGGTTCAACTTTAACTAATAATAATGGCGAGCCGGACTCTAGCCGAGCTTTGGCTCGTTTAAGCTATTGAAGCGAGCTCAAGCCAAACTTTTAGCTCGCTTAAAATTGTTCTCAAGTTACCCTCGAGCCGAGCCGAACTCGAGGTCTTGGGTTTTATTTTTGACCCGAGCTCGAGCCTAGTCAGGCTCAGCTCGTTTACACCCCTATTAAAAAAACTATCACCCGTGACATACCCTTGTATACGTATGATGAAAAGAAGCTTCGACTGAGATAAGTCAGATGCTTTTCTTGGTCGTTTTGACCGATGTTTCATTTTGATTAGATCAGCCTCCTGAATGAAAGATTAAAAAAAACTGTTAAGCACCAAATATAAGTTGGTTAACACAAACAGCAAGGGGTAGTTCATTACTCTATCGCGGTATTCTCTGATAAACTGTTCGGGCTTTTTGATAACGAAATTATCACTTTTGGATTTCTTGACCCGTTGTTCCAATTGCTCTCTCCTTCTAATGGCCCAGTCCTCATTGTTTTTTCTTTTCTTCAACACAATCTCGGATACATAATCGAGCTGCTTCGGTTCCTCATCGGCCATGATGGTTGATATCACCTAAGAAAAAATATATGTATTGGTACATTTGGTTGCTTTGATTATGACCATAGTTGTTAATAGCGAATAGCAGTAAATAGAGACAAGCTACCTATACGCTACGTAGCGATAGCCATGAGATAGCGAGTGCTATTTGATGTTTAGCAATAACATATTAGAAAAAAAAAAGGTTTTTTTGATGCAATTAGTGAAGATTACGACTGTTTAGTCGATTAAAATGCCTAAAAATTCGGTTTTTAATATTAGAAAAAAAGATTAAAAAAAACCCTAATTGTTGCTATTGAGCGATAAACATTAGATAGTGATGATCCAGCGCTACACTACGCTATTCGCTATCATAACATCGCGTGTAGATTCTACTTCATGATAACATAAACATAAACATACAAATTTGAATTGTCAATGTGTATATCTATTATCTAGCCTGATCTTACTACCAATATTAACTACATTGAACACTAAATATTTTTCATTGATAAAAAAGAGTTGTTATACGGGTTAAGTTCCGAACCCAGAAATTTTAAAAGAACCTATAACCAACACAAATATTCAAACGGGTCGACCACACAAACAACTTATTCGCGTGTTAGCCACTTCTACTATTAGAAACACATTTTTTCTGCATACTACTACTCTAAATCGGCAAACATCTCACTGAGTTAGCCAGATTTGATGCAGCATCAATTAAACTAATTCTAATGTGAGCTTCAAGATAAAAATAAAACTGAAAGTCTGAAACAATAATGTCAGTTTGTTTCTATCACAAGAACCATAGAAATTTTGATACTCTTGCAAGCCTAAAATATCTTTAAAGTCAAACTTTGGTTTAAATGTAAAACTCATATAACCGTACAAATTTTAAAACTCTTGCAAACCCTTAAATATCTTTAAAAATCAAACTTTAGTTTAGATGTAAAACTCAAAAAACCATACAAATTTTATAACTCTTGCAAAGCCTAAAATATCTTGAAAAATCAAACTTTAGTTTAGATGTAAAACTCAAAAAACCATACAAATTTAAAACTCTTGTAAAGCCTAAAATATCTTTAAAAAATCAAACTTTAGTTTAGATGTAAAACTCAAAAAAAAAAAAACCATACAAATTTTATAACTCTTGCAAAGCCTAAAATATCTTGAAAATTCAAACTTAAGTTTAGATGTAAAACTCATATAACCTTACAAATTTTAAAACTCTTGCAAACCCTAAAACATCTTTAAAAATTCAAACTTTAGTTTAAAAGATGTAAAACTAAAAAAACCATACAAATTTATAACTCTTGCAAAGCCTAAAATATCTTGAAAAAAATCAAACTTTAGTTTAGATGTAAAACTCAAAAAACCATACAAATTTTATAACTCTTGCAAAGCCTAAAATATCTTGAAAAATCAAACTTTAGTTTAGATGTAAAACTCAAAAAACCATACAAATATAAAACTCTTGTAAAGCCTAAAATATCTTTAAAAAATCAAACTTTAGTTTAGATGTAAAACTCAAAAAAAAAAAACCATACAAATTTTATAACTCTTGCAAAGCCTAAAATATCTTGAAAATTCAAACTTAAGTTTAGATGTAAAACTCATATAACCTTACAAATTTTAAAACTCTTGCAAACCCTAAAATATCTTTAGAAATTCAAACTTTAGTTTAGATGTAAAACTCAAAAAACCATACAAATATAAAACTCTTGTAAAGCCTAAAATATCTTTAAAAAATCAAACTTTAGTTTAGATGTAAAACTCAAAAAAAAAAAAAACCTTACAAATTTTATAACTCTTGCAAAGCCTAAAATATCTTGAAAAATTCAAACTTTAGTTTAGATGTAAAACTCATATAACCTTACAAATTTAAAACTCTTGTAAAGCCTAAAATATCTTTAAAAAATCAAACTTTAGTTTAGATGTAAAACTCAAAAAAAAAAAAACCATACAAATTTTATAACTCTTGCAAAGCCTAAAATATCTTGAAAATTCAAACTTAAGTTTAGATGTAAAACTCATATAACCTTACAAATTTTAAAACTCTTGCAAACCCTAAAATATCTTTAGAAATTCAAACTTTAGTTTAGATGTAAAACTCAAAAAACCATACAAATATAAAACTCTTGTAAAGCCTAAAATATCTTTAAAAAATCAAACTTTAGTTTAGATGTAAAACTCAAAAAAAAAAAAAAAACCTTACAAATTTTATAACTCTTGCAAAGCCTAAAATATCTTGAAAAATTCAAACTTTAGTTTAGATGTAAAACTCAAAAAACCATACAAATTTAAAACTCTTGTAAAGCCTAAAATATCTTTAAAAAATCAAACTTTAGTTTAGATGTAAAACTCAAAAAAAAAAAAACCATACAAATTTTATAACTCTTGCAAAGCCTAAAATATCTTGAAAAATCAAACTTTAGTTTAGATGTAAAACTCAAAAAACCATACAAATTTAAAACTCTTGTAAAGCCTAAAATATCTTTAAAAAATCAAACTTTAGTTTAGATGTAAAACTCAAAAAAAAAAAAAACCATACAAATTTTATAACTCTTGCAAAGCCTAAAATATCTTGAAAAATCAAACTTTAGTTTAGATGTAAAACTCAAAAAACCATACAAATTTAAAACTCTTGTAAAGCCTAAAATATCTTTAAAAAATCAAACTTTAGTTTAGATGTAAAACTCAAAAAAAAAAAAACCATACAAATTTTATAACTCTTGCAAAGCCTAAAATATCTTGAAAAATCAAACTTTAGTTTAGATGTAAAACTCAAAAAACCATACAAATTTAAAACTCTTGTAAAGCCTAAAATATCTTTAAAAAATCAAACTTTAGTTTAGATGTAAAACTCAAAAAAAAAAAAACCATACAAATTTTATAACTCTTGCAAAGCCTAAAATATCTTGAAAAATCAAACTTTAGTTTAGATGTAAAACTCAAAAAACCATACAAATTTAAAACTCTTGTAAAGCCTAAAATATCTTTAAAAAATCAAACTTTAGTTTAGATGTAAAACTCAAAAAAAAAAAACAAACCATACAAATTTTATAACTCTTGCAAAGCCTAAAATATCTTGAAAATTCAAACTTTAGTTTAGATGTAAAACTCATATAACCTTACAAATTTTAAAACTCTTGCAAACCCTAAAATATCTTTAGAAATTCAAACTTTAGTTTAGATGTAAAACTCAAAAAACCATACAAATATAAAACTCTTGTAAAGCCTAAAATATCTTTAAAAAATCAAACTTTAGTTTAGATGTAAAACTCAAAAAAAAAAAAAAACCTTACAAATTTTATAACTCTTGCAAAGCCTAAAATATCTTGAAAAATTCAAACTTTAGTTTAGATGTAAAACTCATATAACCTTACAAATTTTATAACTCTTGCAAACCCTAAAATATCTTTAGAAATTCAAACTTTAGTTTAGATGTAAAACTCAAAAAACCATACAAATATAAAACTCTTGTAAAGCCTAAAATATCTTTAAAAAATCAAACTTTAGTTTAGATGTAAAACTCAAAAAAAAAAAAACCATACAAATTTTATAACTCTTGCAAAGCCTAAAATATCTTGAAAAATCAAACTTTAGTTTAGATGTAAAACTCAAAAAACCATACAAATTTAAAACTCTTGTAAAGCCTAAAATATCTTTAAAAAATCAAACTTTAGTTTAGATGTAAAACTCAAAAAAAAAAAAACCATACAAATTTTATAACTCTTGCAAAGCCTAAAATATCTTGAAAAATCAAACTTTAGTTTAGATGTAAAACTCAAAAAACCATACAAATTTAAAACTCTTGTAAAGCCTAAAATATCTTTAAAAAATCAAACTTTAGTTTAGATGTAAAACTCAAAAAAAAAAAAACCATACAAATTTTATAACTCTTGCAAAGCCTAAAATATCTTGAAAAATCAAACTTTAGTTTAGATGTAAAACTCAAAAAACCATACAAATTTAAAACTCTTGTAAAGCCTAAAATATCTTTAAAAAATCAAACTTTAGTTTAGATGTAAAACTCAAAAAAAAAAAAAAAAACCATACAAATTTTATAATTCTTGCAAAGCCTAAAATATCTTGAAAATTCAAACTTTAGTTTAGATGTAAAACTCATATAACCTTACAAATTTTAAAACTCTTGCAAACCCTAAAATATCTTTAGAAATTCAAACTTTAGTTTAGATGTAAAACTCAAAAAACCATACAAATATAAAACTCTTGTAAAGCCTAAAATATCTTTAAAAAATCAAACTTTAGTTTAGATGTAAAACTCAAAAAAAAAAAAAAACCTTACAAATTTTATAACTCTTGCAAAGCCTAAAATATCTTGAAAAATTCAAACTTTAGTTTAGATGTAAAACTCATATAACCTTACAAATTTTATAACTCTTGCAAACCCTAAAATATCTTTAGAAATTCAAACTTTAGTTTAGATGTAAAACTCAAAAAACCATACAAATATAAAACTCTTGTAAAGCCTAAAATATCTTTAAAAAATCAAACTTTAGTTTAGATGTAAAACTCAAAAAAAAAAAAAAAAACCTTACAAATTTTATAACTCTTGCAAAGCCTAAAATATCTTGAAAAATTCAAACTTTAGTTTAGATGTAAAACTCATATAACCTTACAAATTTTATAACTCTTGCAAACCCTAAAATATCTTTAGAAATTCAAACTTTAGTTTAGATGTAAAACTCAAAAAACCATACAAATATAAAACTCTTGTAAAGCCTAAAATATCTTTAAAAAATCAAACTTTAGTTTAGATGTAAAACTCAAAAAAAAAAAAAACCTTACAAATTTTATAACTCTTGCAAAGCCTAAAATATCTTGAAAAATTCAAACTTTAGTTTAGATGTAAAACTCATATAACCTTACAAATTTTATAACTCTTGCAAACCCTAAAATATCTTTAGAAATTCAAACTTTAGTTTAGATGTAAAACGCAAATTCACACACAGCAATAAACACATAAATTTGCCTATAAATCCTTCAAGACCCATAACCCTCTTTTGCATACACCTAAAACATGAGTAGCTCTGACTTAAAATGCATAAGAATCAAAGATTTAGTTATCAAACAACATGTAAATAATTATCAATTCTATCAATATTTGTTATTTGGTGATAAAGATTCCAAATTTTTCAATGTATTTAGAAAGGAAACGTACCGTACGGATTGAAGAAGTTGAAAAGCCGAAGGATGATGAAACTGTGTGAGAGGTAGAAGAAGACCAAGAGGGAAAATGTTTTAGGTTTTCCAATATGTGTATGATTGATAAAGCCTATCTTTGAAAAATAGGCCCATTATTGGTTGAATTTGGGTCTTCACCTTTAATGGGTCTTAACCAGGATTATTGGTTGAATTTGGCCCACACCCTTATATAATGTACAAGACTAGCCACTAGGAGAACCAAAATAAAATAATATATATATATATATATATATATATATATATGAATATTATTATGTAGTGTTAATAATTAAATATTTATTAGTATGAAGCTCCTTGCGTTGTGGTAGGGGTGTAAAATCGTGTCAAGTATCATCAATACTACATTGTCGATAGCGACCACTAAATATTGAACCATGCACGTCTGTTGCGGCGTGTTAATGTGAAAAAATTATATCGAAACGTAAAACATGACGAGGTTGTTAAATGGGAAAATAGAGGTAAAAAAGTTGAATCACATACGCATGCTGCGGCGTGTTAACCTGAAAATTCAGAGCGAAACATTTTAATAAAAAAATTATAAACGATGAAAAGTATATAGAACCAAAGTTTAAAGTGAAAAAAAATGTTTTGATTAAATGTAAAAGATGAAAACTATTAGGGTTAAAAGTAAAAGAAAAAACAAAGTTACTACCTATAAACAAGGCCGACCCTAAGGGTGGGCGGGGAGGACCACCGGCCAGGGCCCGATATTTAAAAGGGCATGTTACTTTAAAAAAAATCCGATATGTATATGTAAAAATAAATTAATTAATAGGGTATACACATACACATACAAACACCAACATAGACCCACTTACAAAACTATTTTTATGATTTAGATTAGTTATTAGCCCATTGACATTAGGTTTAGACCTTTATTGAGCCATATACCCAATTTCGTTAAGGCCTAAGCGCATGTTTTTTCGAGCTCAAACAGGGTACACAAATTCTCAGGGCCGACCCTGCCTATAAAGCTTGAAGTACAAACCATAATGGATAATCAAGTTGCAAATATGAAGTTAAGAATCAAACTACATTTTTATAGGCGTATGATTTTTCTTTAGTGATATAAGAACAAATTTATATTTATAAAATGCATACATAGGCTACTCATTTGTTAAAAGCTAAATCATTATTACAAAACTAGCTTTTGGCACTCGCGTGTCACACTCGCGTGTCACACTCGCGTGTCACACTCGCACAAATGGGATTGGGCATAACGATTGGTATCAACATAAGCAACGGAAAATGTACCTAAGACTTGTGGAATGCTGAACTTCAAGGCATCTATGCGCCTTCTAGGTAGTTGTCCAATCTAAAAGCCTATCTTGAACGTCAGTGGCGGACCCATGATTTTTTTCTAATGGGGTCCATTTTTTTCGATGTTCAGATTTTTCACAACTAAATGATAAAATTTTCGGGTCGGTCGTCATTCGGGTCAGGATGATCCTGGGTTCCTATGGGTAATCATCTCAGAAATCAAATACAGTTGAATATGCAGGATGTAAAAGAAAATAAAGTTGCTATGAATTGTCATTCCGTTTCATGACACTTTTTCAATCTCCAAAACAGTGCATACGTTTTATATTGGTGAGGCAAATTCTTAGGGTGGTTCACTTAGAGTTTTGGACCCATGAAACTATGCATCCAGTTTAGAAGTTTTGTCAGTTTAGAAGTTTTGTCATTGAAACTCAAAAGTGGGCCTTGCTTTTTGTTGCATGAAATAAGAAAACGCTAAAAAAAGGCAAAAAACAACTTGAATAAGGATTGAACTTGCGACCTCTTTGTTAGGAAACAAAGGATTTACCACCATACCAGTTCTGCTTTTGACATTATGGGGTCCAACTAAATCTTCTTATGGGGTCCATGACCAATTTAATATACCGGATCTACTAAATTTTTAAAAAAGATTGGGGTCCGGGGACCCCGACCCACTCTATGTGGGTCCGCCCCTGTTGAACGTCACAAGGTCTTGGGCTTCTAGGGTTCCAAACCAAATGTTTCGCCTATTTCCAACCATGCCACAGTTAAATAATATCTGAAAAACATGCTTAAAAACATTAACTTAAAGTTGGTAAGTTCACGTGTTTGTTCTACCAGATGGAAATCATTTTCCATACAAGCACTGATATGGTTGTCATGAAAAGACATAATAGACAGGTCGTTGAAACCTGACATACTTGTCTTTTGAAATCTAATACTAATAAAAGAATCCATTTAATGTCACATAACATTATCTCCATCATTTAGTAATAATAGTGTCATCAAAATTTCATGTGACAATTTCTTATGCTACCTCAACCATAATAATAATAATAATGAAAATAATATAAGAACCATTGTACACCTAAATAAATAATTCTAAATAAACCTTATCTCTCTCAAAAGAAATTGATGTACTATGATGATTGGGTAATAAATTATAGTATACAATAAATAGATAAAATAGAAGAAATACTTTATCTCTTGAATATACCGATTTTACATATTAGAGATCAATATTATCTTTGTCTCTATGACATACGATAAAGGGTTATTATATTTTTAATATGTTTGTGTTTAATATGAATATCCTTTAAAAATCAAAAGCCTTTTTAATCGTTAGTTTATTTTTATCTATAACAAAAGTATTATTATTATTATCTCCACTTTAATTATTTATGAATTATTATAATAACTTTATTTGTTTATATAACACTTCATTAATATTAACCACAATATTTCTAAAACCAACTGATTTAAACTATTAGTTATTGATAAAAAAAAATGGTAAAGTTACAAACCAAAGATCAAATCTAATCTAACTTTTAATATAGGATTATTGTCATATGTGACTCTCTCCTTCAACCTTACAATTTAGACTTACATTTTTATTTTAAAATATTTTTTTAATCCTTAAGCTTACTAATATAATAAATTTAATTTAAATATGTTAATAACCAGATGAGGATGCAATATTTAATTAATATTATTAGATAAATACAACGTATTTTATTAAATATTATCGTAAATATAAATACAATAATTAGAACTTTTTTACTAAACCGTCCTTGTTTTAGTACTAATTGGAATAACACAATAATCGTATTATACTATTATTACACTTTTTTTAACTATGTGATCGGGATTATATAGAAGTATAATTTACATATTTTTTTATATTTATCGTGTGTAATACATGGGTTTGTAACACTTATAAATTAAAATATTATTCAATCTAAGTTTTTTATATTTAATCCGTGTGATATACGGGTTTATATGCTAGTATTTAATAAACATATCTTTGAAAATCTGACATACTTGTCAATATAAATATACTATTGAAAACCCGACATACTTGTCGTTGAAAGATACACATATCTTTGAAATCTTGGCATGCTTGTAAATATAAATATACATTTGAAAACCCGACATACTTGTTGTTGAAGATAAACATATCTTTGAAAGCTTGACATACTGGTTGAATAAATATACCTTTGAAAACCCGACATGCTTATCGTTGAAAGATATACATATTTTTTAAATCCCGACATACTTGTCGATATAAATTTACCTTTGAAAACCTAACACACTTGTCGTTGAAAGATATAATACACGTATTTATGAGAGCCCGACATACTTTCCAATGAATGATATAATACTCATATATTTGAAAACCCCGCATACTTGCCAATGAAAGATATAATACATATATCTTTAAAAACCCGACATAGTAACCAATGAAAGACATAATACATATATTTTGAAAACCCGACACACTTGCCAATGAAAGATAAACATGTATTTAAAAAAACTCGACAAACTATGATCACTCCTCATGTTTATCATTCCCAATTTGCTATTAGAAAATTATGTCGTTTTTCATCCAATGGTTTTGTAGAAATATCATCAAATTATTTACTGGTTGGCACAAAATACATTTCAACATAACATTATATAAAAGTGATACGTAGCATCAATATGTTTTGTTCTTGAGTTATGGACTGGATCAGGATTTGAAGTAATGACCATTGCACTCTTCGAACCACACAATATCAATGTCTTTGTTAAAATCACCCTATAATCTCTCAGCTGGGTTTACGTTCACAGGACTTATGAAGATATTGAAACACAATCTTGTTTCTTGCTTGCCCAACACACTAGTTTCTCACCCAACATTTGACATGCACCAAATGTGTTTATAATATCAAGTTTGCAACCTACATTTTCTGCATTTATATATACAATAAGATCTAAATTTGTATTCTTTGGATACCATAGACCAATATCTAGTGTTCCTTTTAGATACTTAAACATTCTCTTGACAACTGTTTGATGTGACTCCTTAGGATTGTATTAATGACTTGCTAGAAAACATGTTGCAAACATTACGGGGCTGTTTGGTAGCCTCTGAATGGTCATTAAGAGGCTACCTCTTAATGGAACCATTACAAATGTTACCAATGAGAAGGTAGAAGAATGTGACATGTGATGATTTACCATTCAGATGTTACCTCTTAACCATTCAGACTTGAGGTTACCTCTTATTCATTCAGAGGTTTTAAACCATTAAGAGGTAGCATCTGAATGGCCATTAAGAGGCTACCAAACAGCCCCTACATCTGGTCTCTTTGCAATTAGATATAATAGAGATCATATAATTCCTCTTTATGTTTTAATATCCGCAGGCTCACCATCAGGATCAGAATCAAGTTTGGTTCCTGTTGCCATTAGAGTTCTTGATGTTGAGTAGTTTCCAAGAGAATACATTTTTTTTTAAATTGTTCTGAGTTATTTATATTGGGTTAAAAATATCCCATCAGAGAATTGTTTTACTTAAAGTCCTAAGAAAAAGTTTAATTCCCCATCATACTCATTTCAAAATAACTGGTCATAAGCTTTCCAAACCTTTTTATAAAATTCAAGATTTGTTGCCCCAAAATTGATGTCGTTTACATAAAATTTGGCCAAAAGGGTATGACCGTTGTGAGTTTGAAGAAATAATATTGTATCAAGTGTGCCATTTGTGAAACCGGGCGTAATTACGAATTTTGATAGGGTTTCTTACCAGACTCTAGGTGCTTATTTTAAACCATATAAAGTTCTATCTAATTTCAAAACATATTTTGAAAATTTAGGATTAATAAAGACTTTTGGTTAGTTTATATAGACATCTTATTCAATTTTGCTATTGAGAAATGTCGACTTGACATCCATCTGATAAATTTGAAATTCATAGATGTTGCATTAGCTAGAAATATTCTTACTACTTCTAGTCTAGCCACAGGAGCAAATGTTTCATCATAATCAATCCCCTCCTGATGACTATACCCTTTAACTACTAGTCTAGCCTTATTTCTTGTAGTTATTCCTAGTTCATTAGACATGCTCCTGAAAACCCATTTTATACCTATTACCAATTTGTTATAAGGTTTTGGAACAAGTATCCATGATTTACTCTTGTCAAACTGGTCTAGTTCTTCTTGCATTGCTTGTACCTAAATTGAATCTTTGAGTGCCTCTTTTACAATTTTAGGTTCTATCATGATTAGAAAACCTACATAAATGCATTCAATTGCAGAAGCTAGTCTTATTTGAACTCCTTTTTTGAGATGTCAGATTTGTTCTTGAAAACATAGGTTATTTTGTACTTACTAAAAATTTGTTCTGAGGTTTTGGAACAAGTGTCCATAGTTTACTCTTATCAAACTAGTCTAGTTCTTCTTGGATTGCTTGTACCCAATTTGAATATTTGAGTACCTCTTGTACAATTTTAGGTTCTATCGTGCTTAGAAAGCCTGCTTCAAGGCATTCATGTGTAAAAGCTAGTCTTGTTTGAATACCTTTTTCGGGATCGCCAATTATATTGGTTGCAAGAAAGTCTTTAGTCCATTTTCTATTGTAAAATGGGTTTATGAAAACCTGATTTGATGAGCTACTTCCCCTTCCCATTGATGTTGTACATTTTCTGAGTTAAGATCATAATTTTGATTATTGTCAGAGTTATTTAATAAGTGACTAGAAATTTGATTCTATTCATTAATTTCATCGGAACTATGAACTGTTCCAAGGTTTCAATATTTGAAGAAAGAATTGATTTTGGATTAAATCGAAGTAGGGATGACAATAGGCCGGGTATTGATAATCCAATACCCATACCTGATTGTAAATCGTGTCTCATACCTGACCCAATACCCGTCGGGTATTTATCGGGTATTAGGTATATCTCTTAATTTGTTAAAAGATGGTGATCGAGATTTTCAAATACGTTCCTTTTTTACTATTATAATTATTGAATAATTTTTATTTATAGTGATATTGAGATATTGGATTTAAATAACCCCAACCTTCACCAATTGGTTGATAGCACTCACAACTTTCGATTTGTACCACACCACTCCTAACTTTCAACTTATTGGCCGATAACAGTCCCAACATTACATGCATATAAGTTTTTTCATAAATAAATAATAACATTATAATTTTCATATAGTTTTGTTTATATCTGTGACAACTCGCATTTTAAAAGTCTTTTATTTGTATTTGATTGGTTGTCGGTTCTCTAATCTTGGTCACACTTCTTTGCTCGCACCCTCGGCCCGAAGCCTTAAGGTATCGATACCAAGCCCAAACACGGCCCAATGTGGGGCCCGAATGTTAGGGTGGTCGCATACACTTGTGATTGAGAGAGAGTTTTCTCATAATCTTGAAAACACTAAAATATAACAAACCCTAAACTCCTTTCCCTCCTCCTTACAAATCGGTGGCAGTCTCATCTCCTTCGAAGCCCTCTTTGTTCATCATTCTATTCAGTTAGTATTCTACTGTTGTTTTAATCTGCATGTAAATGATTTGATGTTCGATTCGTGAATGCTATGTGTTTTGCATAATGGTTGTAGGATTACGATTAGTGAAATCTTTGATGAACATTATTCCATGATAATCAAACTGATAGATCTAAATCAGAAGCATGATTGATGGTTAGGATCTTTAGATATTAGAATCCGATGAGTTTTGGTCGGGTTAGTGAACCGGTATAAAAGGATGATTATTTCTTAAGTATGAACTGTCACACCCTGACTTTTGCGGATGCGTGATTGTGTGTGACTTGCTTAATATCATTGCATTCAATCATAACCACAACTATATGATAAAACCAAAGATGATCATCCATTAAATAAGTTTAAAAACATAGCAACAACATTGTCTTGAAACCAAATACAACTTCAAATCCAAATACAAACCATGCAATTAGTTTAGAGTTCCATAAGGACTCGACAAAAGATTTTAAATAAAACCAGGCTTTAGAAGATGTGTCTCATCTAGGATTAGACACACTATCCAAACCCTTAAACATCGGATGACATCTTTTATTCTCAACATAACTTGAAACTTTCAAATGCCCGCCAGACCCATTTTAATTCCCTGAAATACATGTAGTTTGAAAACATCAACAAAAGTTGAGCGAGTTCATGTGTTTGTTTGTGTGTACGAATAAACCTTTGTAATCATTGTGTGTATGTATGTTTGTAAATCCCGGTATGAAAGCAAACAAGGAAACAACTCAATTAATGGTTTGCAAGGCCATTAACATGTGTGCAACGGCGTAGGAATGCTCAAACCTAGCAGATTTTGTACCGGGCCTCCGGCTGTAAGACATAGTCACCTCATGGGCCAAACCCCAGTCCACATGGGTGTGGGCTCGCTAAACCCAAATAGATCTATCACTCATGTCCCTCGGTCCTAACACGAGGATTAATGGTCTTAGGAGTGTGCCTACCCATTCACATGATCTACAGTGCATTCCATATCTAACCATACCAATTGTAATTCTTTGTAAACATTTTGTAACATGTACTTCACCCCCGAAGTTATAAAGCAAAACACTTAAAAGAAAAGGGGGACATGAACTCACAGTCTTGCGTTCTTCGTAATCGCAGTAACTCAAAGCTTCGCCTGACGTATACGACTACCTACAACGTACTAAGGTCTATTAGACGAGCGGGTCCTGCCTTGGCTTAGTATAGATTAGTATCTTTGAGTTACGTTTCTTGGTGTCTTCATTATTATTCCAAGTTATATAATTATTTGTTAAAATAATAAATATTTTAACTTAAATTATATTTACTTAATTTTGGAATAATTGTTAGAATAATATTTTAACTTATTACTTTCCATGTGTT
Source organism: Helianthus tuberosus (assembly GCA_030545235.1). Lineage (NCBI taxonomy): Eukaryota > Viridiplantae > Streptophyta > Magnoliopsida > Asterales > Asteraceae > Helianthus > Helianthus tuberosus. Next base: position 9,886,973 of record CM060443.1, read on the forward strand.
CATACATGTATATCCTTCCCAAGGATGGGTGTACTTGTATTCGTATTCTTATACTTGTATATTTTTGCCATGTATTGGTGTCGTATTCCGGAGTGTATTTATGCGTACGAGAGTACGTATTTTCTTGTAATTGTTAAGTATTCTTATACTTAATTTTGTATTAATTTTTCCGGAATAATATCTTTAATAAAAATCCATATATATATATTTTCAAAATATATATTTTAAGAAATACTTACTTAGAAAAATTATTTATAATCTTTCCTTTGGCAAAAATAATTGTATTTTTATGTAACTTCAAAAAAATAATATATTTTCAAGTCCAACTTAGAAAATATACGTATGCTTATTTTTCTCCAAAAATAATATACTTCCTATTTATTTGAGAAAATATATATTTCTTCCAAAGATAATATACCTTCTAATAATCCCAAGAAAACATATATATTTTTATTCACCAAAAACAATATATTTTCTTCTTGTTAAAAAAATATGATATAAATTTGTAATAAGTGTGAAAATCACGTTTTCATTCACTTGGTGTCCAAAAAATTATTTACCAAAATATACTTGTGAATAAGTTTTCCAGAATATTTTGCAAGTTATATTCTTTTGTTTGGTTTCACCAATATTTTAGGTATTCTTTGTATATTCATATTCTTGAGATTTTGGTAATATTTTGGATTGTAACTTTTGGTATTTTGATGAGTTATATTATTGCAAGTCCTAAAATAATATAACTAATACACATAATATACAAATAATCACACACATGTTGACATCTAAATATATATTTTCCTAAATACATATTTAGTCACTTTTGTTTATAAAAATCAACCTCCAATATTTGTAATTTTGTAACAAAAATTATGGCAAACTTTATGTAAAAATTCATGGTTTGAAATATACTTGTAAATATTTGTTTAAAAATATTTTTCTAAGTGTTTATTTTCTAGAAAAAATTTGTCATAGTTTCCCCTAAAAATAGAGGTTTCCATACCTTGAAGGTATATTATTTTCTTTTGTAAATCAACACAATCAACCAATAATCAATAATAAACAATCTATACTTACCAGTTTTGCCAAAGACAAGCATAAACTACCACTTCATGAACTTGAAAATTTATAAAAATTTGTAGTAACTTACTAGTGTATTTAGTAAGTCTTGTTACCCTTTAAAGTGTGGTTGATTCTTTAAAAACTTCATTTTTAAAGAAAATGGTTCTTTACAACTTGTGATCATATCTACTAAAAATGTTTCTTCATGGATTTTTCTTGTTACACATATGTTTCTACACTTGTTTAATCTCCAAAAATGAGGGTTATTTATTTAAGAACCAAGATTAAGTAAAACTTGTATTTTTAACTTGGTTTCTTGAAAAATTATTCTTGAAATCTTTAGATTTACAAGACTTTAAACTTACTTTGTTCATCACTTAACAAGAAAACAATTTATTCATTCAAGTTCATGACTTTTGTGAGGATGATCTATTAATCTTTAACACTTTCATCCTCTCATCTTGCTAGATTATGTTTTTAATTATGATCTAGCAAGATCATATGATGATCTACATCATTTACACAAGTAAACAACAATCAACAAGTAAATCAACACATAAACAACATGGTTTCTTCATGATTTAAGCTTATGTTCAAGTTTCATTCTCTTGATTCTTAGTGTTCTTCAAGTTAATCATCATGTATCATTCTTTAACCACTTATATAAGATGTAAAATGAAGAGATTAGTGTTCTTACCACTAGCTCAAGGCTAGGGATGATCAAGAGAAGAAATAGAGTGGATAAAAGCAAATAGAGAAGGTCCTTGAACTTCCGAAAGCTCCTAGCTTCCTTATGCACATTCTATCACCCTTGAGTATGCTTGAAATTAGATGAAGATGAGTGAATGATGGTGGTGGTGTTGTTGTTGTTTACGGCCGAACCCAAAGAAAGGAAGAAGAAGAAAGATGAAGGTGTTGTGTAGAATGAGAATTGTAGGTTATGATCTTATGGACTTCCTTTATAATCTTCCAACATTCAAACATCTAATGGTTAATATGTTCTTAAAGTGCCAACATAATCCATTAAAATAACCAAATGAAATCAAGGTGGGGCCCTCTTGTAACCGTGTAGTTAGGTGGGGGGGGGGGGGTCTTGGTTAGTTTGTAAACATTAGTTAGATCATAAGGTTAAAAATCAAGTGTTTAGTTAGATATTTAGTTATTAGATATTTATATGTTGTGTTATGATGTCCGGGGACCATAACTAGCTTGGTAATGTTAAAACAGTGCTTCTAGTGTAAATTTGGTGTTTCGGGTAGTGTCCGGTTGTTCGGTTGGTTACCGGTTCGTTAAGGTGCTAAACTATGCAGTTTAGTGTGCTTTATGTACCCTTTTGTGATTGTTTCAATTCCTGACACTTAGGAAAGCATTCAGGACCATTTAACCACATTTCTGCATGATATAAGATTGTTTAAATGCTGAATTTGCTGATTTTCTGCAAATTTCTGCAGTTTATGTGAGTTTTAGGCACTTTCCGGCACTTAAACTATCTCTAGGAAGGCAGTTTTGTGATCCTTACTTTCCTACACACTATACTAGTGTAATACTTGGTTTCTGGCTCATTCTGTGTCTCAACACATTGGCTGTCTATGCACTGAACTCTGTCAGCATTTTTCTGATTTGTCTGATAACTGTGTTTTGTGCATCATTCGAGTCAATAAAGTTCTCATGCAATAATGATATGTCATTTGCAATATGTGATGCACATGTATGTATAAAGAAGAAATTAGAAAGCAATTCAAATCATTAATTGAAATGCAGCACAGTCATTAAGCACTAATTATGGTTTAATAGTTGTACGGATACCTGGAATTTTGACAGTTGTCACATGAACGCTGAATTGTTTTATGCATGATTGAATGTTAAATGTGTTCATGATTAATCGATGCAAATGATGGTGATTAGATTGATGCGAATAAAACTGTTAGGGATTAGGGTTTGTGTGAATCATGAAAAGTTGTTAATTGATTGTGCAAAGAGAAAACGTAACTGATTCCATGAATTACGGTGATGAGTAGACCGATCGCACATGTCACACACTTCTCGGGCCGGGTTACGTTGGGTCGAACAAATAAACGGGTCGCACAACTGGGCTGCAATCGCACAAGCAGACCCAGTCGCACAAGCTAAATGGTTGGGCTGAACTGAACTCCTCACTGGGCCGCACCCTAGCCCATAAACCAGAAACCAGTCACACAAGTCCATACCAATCGCACAAGAGTATGTTAGTCGCACAAGCTCATGTCAGTCGCACAAAGGCCATGTGGGCTGAACTTCTCTTTGGGCCACACACATGACCATGGACGACATAACAGCCGCACAGTTCGGGACCAATCGCACAATTCGTGTTGGGTCGTACAATTGGACACCGATCGCACAATTATATGATGTATGTGTGAAATTGATTATGTGTTGCTGTGTTGCATAACTAACTGATAAACTATATGAGGCCCAAGAATGCATGATGTGTGTTATGATTTCTTGTATGAAAAGTTTGTGAGATTCTAACTGTTGTGGGTAACTTAAATAGGACCCGGTCGATTTAATCTAAACAAGTAATTGTTCTTACCGAGCAAAACCAAGGTGAGTTCACTCCTCTCAATACAAGCATGCGTCCGGTGGGGACAATCAAACAGGCAAACATATAAACGGATTTTCACAAACCCATATCTTTGCAGGGGATATGAGGTAGTTTTCAGTAACAAACAGACTTTCACAAACCCATATCCTTGTAGAGGATATGAGGCGGTTTTCAGTAAATGTTGATGTTGGATAATACACTCACTTTCTATCACTTAAGTCCCATCATACTACCGAACTAGTTGCTTGTAGGGCAACGGGGTTATTAGTTGATAGCGCTATTAGATTTGGCACCCTCACGACGTACCTGGATAGGACGGGCGTAAACTAATAACTTTAAAATCATGATCAATGTTTGATAGAGCATTGGAGAAGGGCAAAAAGGAGCCGTCTGCGGTATCGAGTTATTATCAACATAACATAAATCATTACTTGGTAACAAACGGTTAAACAAACTGTGAACTCGCCAGCTTTCGCTGATACACTTTTTTGCATGTTTGCAGGCCTTTAGGTACACTGTCATGGAACTTGCTGTCTGGGAAGCTGGAGTGGTCATGGGTCGTGGCAATTGGAACGCTTCTTGATGTTGCTTTGTCTTTGAACATTTTTATTAAACTTATTGAACAAACTATTATGCTTCCGCTGAACATGTTTGATTTTCTAAACCAGTGCTGGGATTATACTATTTTATTCAATGGAAAGTTCTATTTTATTTATGGTTCAATGTGATTAGTGGCTAGATCCTGATACGTCACACGCCTCGCGGGGGTTACCGCTTGTGGTATTTATGGGGGTGTGACAATATTCTTCATAACACACAAAATGTAAATGATATTATCAAATACATATTCAAAAAGAAAAAAAAATCACATAGTGAACCTACTAAAATAAGTCACTATAGTTTTGAAATTTGTTTGATAATGTACATATATATACATTAACGATTTTTTGATAATGGACATATACGTACATTAAAGAATTTTGATTTGTTTTGAAATGTACATTAAAGAAAATTATTGTTATGAGGATTGTTTGATAATGTACGTAATTGATTCGAGAGTAAATTGCCTGGATGGTCTCTATGGTTTACATTTTTTAACTTTACTCACTAACTTTCTAAAATTACATGTTTGTTCCTTGTGGTATTCTCACTTGCCACTCGGATAGTGACCGTTAGTTTGTCCGGTTAAACATGTGTAAAATGACTGAACTACCCCTGCTTTTAATATAAATAAATAAACAAGTGGAAATCCATATCGTTCTTTCTAGGTTTGGGTTATTTACACATGTTGGGCTGGCGAATTTGGTGTCGAATTGTGTGAATTTGGACGAGATTGATCTTTCATGTTGTGCATATGAATGACGGTGGTACAAATGAAGAACACTTGGTTTATAGTTTGCAAATGGCTTTCATGTTCAGAAGATTGTCAAAGAGAAATAGAATCAAGATCCAACATCAGAATATGTTGGTAATTCCATAAAATTATTTTTTATAGTAAGGGTAGTTTAGTCATTTCACACGTAGTAGAAGTTACTCTTGTTTTAAATATGAGTTTGATAATGTCATATATGTAGAAGTTATTTAACTTGAGAAAAAAAAGGAGATAGATAATGTATTTAAACTTTTAATTGGAAAGATAAAAAAAATAAGACTTCACTATTGTTAAAACAACAAGAATATGGCAGTGGGAAGGTCCAAGATCCACTCTAGCAGATAGCTTCTTAATTGGAATCTACATGCAAAGAACATTGTTAACCTTAATGTGAGAGGCGGCCTCCCGAGTTTGGACTCCGGCGTAAGAATCAGTAAAAAGATCTCTAAGAGTTAAGCATAAGTGGTCCGCATTGGTTCTCAAAGTTCTCAAAATCTACTTGGTTATTTTAGAACATCTACCCTATATCATGGGGTGAGGGTCGGGGTTGAGATTCAAACTTGGGTATCCTGGCAACATACGCACTCTACACTCTACTCAAGTAAGTTTTTTTTCTTCAACTGGAAGTAAATTTTTTATCATGCAACACTTTAAAAAAAACAAAAAACCAGTGGCTGCCATTTGATAAGCCCTCATTTGACCGCCAACCTACACCAATGGGAAAAGTTACTGTTCAAATGTAACAAAACTAATATAGTATAATATAATATAATATAACTGCAATTTCAATATCACCATTAAGGTTGAAATTTATGATATTTGAAGGGGGGTCGAGAAGGGTGACGTGACATTGGTGAGGAAGGGGAACACCCCCACTTCTTTCTCCTTTGGTGCAATCATGCGGAATTTCTCGTCTCCCTCGAATACTATAACACATACTCTCTCTCCCCCCCCCCCCCCCCTCCTCCATCTCTTAATTTAATTAGTAAAAATGGAAGGGGATAAAGGGGAACACCATCTTCTTTGAGGGGAGTGGAGGGGAAAGGTAAAAGAAGAGAATGTTGAAGTGAAACTTAGGTGAAGGATAATGTCATGATAATGATATATCGTATAGCCTAACCAATCTGCTAGGATGTTTTTCAGTTTCAACACAAATTTCATTATATTACATGGAATGAATGGCCCCTTAATTCTTTAGCCCTGTAGCATGAATGCTTGATTTTTGACTTATCGTATCCAGTGACGAAGCTTGAGATTTCCAACTGAGGGGGCGGAAGTTACCGAACCTAAAAATTTCTATAAAACGGGGGGTCGGAAACGTATATACCAAAAAATTTCTATACTAAAACTACATACTCTCCACTACTGAGCGAAAAGTTTGGAGGGTCGGTCGCCTCCTCCCGCCCCTTTAAAGCTTCGCCAATGATCGTATGGTCACCAAAGTTAACCTTTAAGTTTTAACAAATATAACAGCGAAAATTTATTTTCTTGGTAATTTTAAGAATTAAATATATATTTTTTGAAGTCCTAAATTTTATAAAACTGAAATTTCGTTCCTTAACATATACCTCATATTAATAAAACTGATATGTTAATCAACTTTTTAAATTTTTTTAATTACATTTAAAAAAGATGTAAAATCAAACTAAATCACAGATTATGATAACATACTCTCTTACTAATCATGTCCACTTAGCTCCACCTTGCCATGATTAATAACACACTTCTCCCACTACACATAATAATTTACTTTTTATTTAAAATAGTAAAATACACATTTGGTTATATTATATTGTAACGAGTGAATTTCAAATTTTGTCCTTTATCTTTATAGTGAATTTTAGGCTGTGTCCTTTATCTTTCAAATTGAGGAGTTTTATCCTTTATGTTTTAAATTCTTGCACGTTATGTCCTTTAGCCCTAACTCAGTTAATTTTTTCTATTAAGTCAGATCATGTGCAAGGCACATGAGGGTATATTTGTCTTTTTATCTTATGTCCAAGACACATGAGAGTATGAGGGTATATTCTTCTTTAACTGGAGAAGTTGACCAGCTATCCGACAACAAGCATTTCAATTTCTACGACCTCAAAATTTCTTCGGTTAATGTTCACCCAACGGGTTCACCGGGTTCTCCATCTCCAAGTATATACGATTCACTGATTTTATCCGAGAGGTCGAATTCGAATTCTCGGTTTCCGTTGGTATCCTCTTCATCTCCATCACAGATTCTTGGTTGTCCATCTTGGCTTGGATCCGTCCATGGAATCTTTTGTATCTTTGACCGAGTTCGACTTAACTACTGATCTGAACCTTGAATTTAGATGCGTTGTGTTATTTGATAGTGGACCGTGTATATATGGGTGTGTTCCCGCAACCGACTGCTATACTGAAAACACTCGAGTTTCTGTTGTCTATGTTACAGCTGGCGAATAAAGACGTTAGAGTCGAACAAGCACCGCCAACTGCAAAGGGATTTTGTCAATTGGTAGAGGAACAAAACAGATCGATTCTTACGTCATCTCGATTTTCAAAAACATAAATCGTGTTACAGTGTACAGTTTTTGTCACACCCCGATATTTCCACGTATTACCGGTGGGCCCGGTGGGGAGTATCGTGACGTAGTTGATATCATCATATTCAATAATCATAGTTTAAATGCACAGCGGAAGTCTAAAAGTAATTTATACAAACCGAGTTTAAAGTAACATAAAATATTACACAACGGATTGTAAGATGGATCCACAGACGGATCTAAAATAAAAAGAAATATTGTTCAACAGATTTAAGTATCAAAAGCTTGCAAGACTCTTTATTTGATACTAGGAGTAGCCAGCCCATTTCACGTAGTACCTGCACTTAATCTTTTTGAAAAATACGTCAGTTTACACTGGTAAATACAATTAACTGACTCTTTTGAAAAATATTGGGAAAATTGATTTTTAAGTGCACTTGGCACAAAATTCTTTTATAACTTGGGACAATTATTTAAAAATAATCTTGTATACAGTTTTACATGTTTGCGTCCATTCGGGACCGGTTAGAAGAGCCGAATTAGATTAATTGACACGCCACAAGTATATGCCCAAAAGAGAGTGAGATACCGTTTATACATACGCAACTGTCAGGTGTATGCCTACCCCCCGTGCTTAAGCCGTGACCATTTCTAATAAATGAGCCGAGGATATCCAGGACATGGTCATTAACCCCCCAAAGGCATTGCATCAAACAAAACAGATTAAAACGGGTTATGTAAATATATTAATCACAATCCGATTTAAATAACTACATACCCGACCAAGAGGTATTATTAAAATACCGTATCCCAAGTCCGTATAACGGAAAATAAGTTAAAGGTATTTACCTGAGCTAAAATAAAATTTTAATCCCAGCCGTATGTCAAATTAGCAAGTGCAAGTAGCTTTTACCGGGCTCCTAATCTGGAACGAATGTTTTAATAACCTATTAGATTCCTAACGGGTCTCATTTAAGTTATAACTTAGACCGGTTAGTTTTAAAGAAAGGTATACGGTTCAAAAAGCAAGATTAAGCGAAGACCGGATTAGAATGTGATTTAGACCCAACAAGTATGAGGACTTGTATAAAATGGGTAAACTAAATACATTCTGGATTTTGAAGTAAAAATGATAAGGTTTAACCCGTTTCGGTTAATTTATGCAAACTAGTTACATAAACCGTACCGAACGCGAAAAATGCATAACGGGTAACCAATTGAGTCATGAACAAGTTCCACAAGTTAATATGCTTTTAATATGTTGTGATATCAGTAGGATATCTTCCATTATGCCCAAAATGAATTTAAAATCAATTTAAGCCCCGTAGGGGTATTTTGGTCATTTTAAAGTTTATAAAAGAGGTTTAAATATAAATCGAAGATCTGATGCCCCGCTTGCGGTGTGCACATATAATGTATATATGTGTGGGCGCTCGGGGGGCAAAAGTGAAATGGTACTAACTTTAACGTTATTTTACTAATTTCGTGAAAATAATGTTAAAAGCGGCAGATGGTTAATCATGCATCATGTGGTGACGTTGATAGCTAAAAGACACGGGGGTACATGCACCAATCAGTCTCTGTCCTGATTGTTTGAGTGTTATGTGTCTTAGGTCCAAGGCTTGATACAAAACTACAATCGAGCCGGGGGTCTCACCGGAAGCAGCCTCTCTATTCCTACGGGGTAGAGGTAAGGCTGTCTACATCTACCCTCCTCAGACCCTACCTTAGCTTTGCTATTGGTGTGATTTACTGAGTATGATGATGATGATGGTTATAACAACAAGATATCATATATATGTGTACTTAATTGTTTATGGCCAAACTATGTACCGTATGGGCATTTTGGTCATTTCACATATGCTTTAAGGGTCAAATTTGGAAATTTGAGTTCAAGAATTAAGCTTACTGTTAAAATTTATAAATTTATTTATAACATCAGTAGGTAACAAGTTTTTGGCATTAGATATGGTTTTAAACCATACTATGCGCTTAATAGGCGTAAAAGTCGGTATTTGACGATATTTGAAATGTTTATAAAATTTTGAAGTCCTGATCAGTTTCTAAAGCTTAAAATATTTTATTTATCATATGAAATCAGTAGGAAAAGGTTTGGTATCAAAATGATACATAAAACTCATTTAATCAATAAAAAGGGCAATTTCGTCAATACCGAATTTATACTAGAACGCTATGTTTTGATCAGTTTAAAATTCAAAAAAATTTCCCAAAAATCTCTAAATATTATATCTTAAATTGTAGGTTTAATGTTTGGTGTCAAAATTTGGGTTTAAACATGATTTATGCGGAAAATGCCATTTAATTAATAAAAAGGCTTTCATTTACGATATCTTGCATAACTCCTATTTTGGACCAAGAACTGATGTCAAATTTTTAGGACATGCTTATAAATCAGTAATAAAGATTTTTGTCCTCTCACATTTTCAAAAATCTCGTTTTTATATCAAAAGGGCATAATGTTCAACAATTAAGCATTTAACGGAAACATTCATATGAATCAGATTTAAAAGGAACCATGTAGTATAATCTCAGAGGGCTATACTAATATGTAATATGGTCCTAAAGTAACCCTAAGGAATATCTAAACTAAGCTAAATCGGGTCAAAACTGAAAGTCAAAGCAAAAGTCTACTTTTGCGACTTTCGGTTTCGAACCGAGCCTAAACTCAGAATTGTCGGGTTGATCATGCCTAAACATGTTCTTATATTATTTACCAAGTTATTTTAGTGTTAAAACATGTTCCATAACCTCTACATTATTAGTTATGAATTAATTTGTAAAAACTGATTTTGTTGACTTTTTATTAATAAGTTTGACCCGATAATTGACTGAGTTAACGTGATAATTAGGAGGTGCCCTTTTAAGGGTTTAACACCTACATAATTACCAACACATAGCCATTTTCAATTCGAATAATGGCTGGACCGTTTGTGATTAATCACAAAGTCAAAGCAGATTTACGTCAACTTTGACTTTCGGTCATTACACTAATGAAAACTTAATTACAGAGGCTAAGTACACTTACAAGAGTCCTTGGCATGCAAATTAAGACTAAGAGAGCTTCCTTCCAAGCTAGGAGGCTCCAGAGAATGAGTTTGAAAGCTTAAAACTTGAGAATGAGTTGAGAGTTACAAAACTTGAACTTGCAAGTGAGGAAGCTGCCAATTTCACACCTATTTATACTACTCAAGGCCATCACCAGATCATTACAGGTGTTAGGGTTGTTCTCTGATCAGCACAGGTGTCCAAAGTGGTTTTTAAAACCAACAAATAGTCCATAGAATCGACCAAAACCATGCAAGGGTGAAGATAGGTGCAGTGACATGTACCTGTGCATGTTTCTGCCCAGATAACGTCGTCGCGTCGCACGACGGCAGAGGAGGAGACCTATGGCGCGATGCCACCACCTGGTTTACCAGCTTTTCAAGTTTCAAACTTGCCATATTCACCCCCTGGACCTTTTAAAACGCAATATCTTTCATTTTAGGCACATTTAACCCATATAACTTATATTTTTATGACCCATGAGATATAACCAAACACCGTTAGGTACGGTTTCGTTAAATGATAACCGAAAACACAAGTTTTGCCTCGTTGATGCTTTAAACCCCTTAATTACGAAAGTTAACGTATTTATCTCATACGATATCGAAACCTTGTGAAATTTTTGTCACTTATTCTTGGGAGTATAATTAATCGTTACAAGGCTCCGGGTTCGTTAAAAGGTCACTCAGAGGTATTACTTAAACATGTTGACACATTTAACCCTCGCGTCTTGTAAACTTTCACTTTCTTCCACAAACGGTTTCACACGATTCATGATTTATTCGTTTAAGGGCATAAACATCGTGTAGGGTCGTTGAAAGACAAAATTTTCAAATGTTGACACTTTGGATCCTTTTTGCACACATACTTTCTTCGTTTGTCAACTTTAGTCCCTCGTAATCAATTCGTTACACGTTTAAAATTCACGACACGTGTCGATACTATATTGGACATGATTTTTCGAGGTGTTACAGTTTTCTTCCTACGTTTTTTATATCAATCGGTGAAGATGAATTTCTTTCGCGATTAGGACTACAAATCGAGCCAAGGAAGAAGTTATTCACCAATATTTCACAAGAGGAAGAGTTGTGGCAGTGGTGGTTGGTGAGGGATGTGATGGTGGTTGTTGGGGGTGGTGTAGTGCAGAGAGAGAGAGAGAGGGGGGGGGGGAGTGGTGGTGGTGGCAGAAGGAGGTTGTAGTTGTGATGGTGGAAGGAGATGGTGAAAGCCTGATTTCAATTTGGGGAACCGATTGTTACACCCCAACCGATGGTGGAAACATCGGGGCATGGCACTGAGCGAAACAGATTGTCCAGAAGTTTTCATAACAACTATATTTACCAAATATTTAAAGCAACATGTCCCATACCATGTCATAGATGAAAATACAATTATTACAGAAAAGATCTAGTCAAATTGTTTTGTTCCGACAACTTAGATTTTTATTACAGACAATTGTTTATTGGTTTCTAGACCTTCCCTAGCCTCAATTTCATCACCGCAAGATAAAGCAAATAAGCATCCTAAGCACCTGTCACATACGTTAAAATAAAAGTCAATACACATAGTGTAAGGTGAGCATACAAGTTTGATAATAACATATAGAGTTCGAAAATCGTTACGCATAACCAGCACGTACACAGAGTGAAATGAGCCATGTTAGTTATCGACATGAACCTATCGATACCAATGACTGCGGGTTGACTGCCCAAGGCAGTTCGCGATATATACTCACCACTGTGAGCCATGTAGGTAATTGTCCTTAACAACCCCCGAGTGAACGGGTGCTGAGTCCAAACTAATAGTACTACCGTTGCTAAGGCAGGTAGACAACATTCCATTTGTAAACATAACAAACAAGCAATCATTTAGTCACGCATACATGCGATAGCGGTTAGCGTTTAAAGTATTGCGTAGTGTGTTCGATGTGATTTTGAATAAGTAACGTATGTAACACCCAAAAGTGCGTAAAGCAAAAAGGGATCGAGTATACTTACAGCGGTTGATGGATTGAAGGGAGCGCTAGAGAGTAGGGTTAGCCTGAACATATTGATAGCATAACGGTGAGCGACGCGTAAAACGGAACAAGTGATAGTGGGGTCGATCAGCAGTTCGATCGGATGGTAGTCCGATCAGACAGCCGATCGTTCGGGTGACAGTTCGCTCGGATGGTCATCCGACCGGATGGCCGTTCGAGTGGATTGTTATTTCCTTTAGGAAGGATGTGTTTGTGTATGATGGCTTGACTTTTGAAGTTTTCGTTGTAGTATTTTGAAAACATTGAAGTAACTCTACCTTTCAGGTCGGTCGATCGAACGGTCGTTCAATCGGACGACAACCCGATTGGTTGGACACTTTAGTGAGAACAAGTTCACAGCAGGTTGTCACTCGATCGGACGGTTGTTCGATCGGGTGGCATCCCTCGTGCATTGAACCTATTGAAAATTGTTAAGTGTTGAAGTCAGAACATTACATGGTCGAGTGGGAATCCGATCGAATGGTAACCCGATCGGTCAGCCCTTCGTTCAATGTTCATCCTTCAGAGTTTCGAAAACAAAGTTAAGTGTGGGACCAAGGTGTAGATCGAACGGGCGACAATTCGTTCGGACGACAGTCCGATCGGACGGTAGTCCGATCGAACGACATTTCGTCCTGGTCGTTCCTTTCGTCTTACACTTGGTTGTTTTGATAGTTTGTCGTTTTATTGAGACGTTCTGATAACGTGTTAAACAATAGAAACCTCGTCACGACTTGGTACCCCTGATCGGACACGAATCACCCAAATCCGGTCAGTTAACGGTTCGAGACGTTGTTCCATGTTTAACCCGAAATCGGTAGTCTCGTGGATAGACTCCAGATCTTGAACCAACACAACCACAAAGATGAGTAGTGAGTCGGCACAGCTCCGATTCTATCGGTTTTGAATGCATTGAGTGTAAAAGAGTTGAAAGAAAGTTGGAAAACCTTCTTCCAATCCTTTTTGTAGTGAATATGTTTAGATTTATGAAAGATTTTTGTTTGTTTATGTGGAAATCGGTTAGATCTAAGTTGTTCTTGGTGGATTGAAGCCAAAACATGAAGTTCTTCAAGAACACATGATGACGTCATCCTAGAACACCATGAATCTTGACGATTTCACGGTTAAAAGTTAAGATTCAAAAGATAGAAAGGTGTAGGAGTGCGTGTAGATTAAGGAAGTACAAGATTTAGGACGAGATCTTACCGGAATTGCGAGAAATCGAAGGGAAAAGCGAACAAGAGCACTGGTCGCACGTCAGTTGCTAAAAGTGGAAAGTATGATGGTGACAAGGGGTATTTATAGGGTTACCCGAAGTGGAAAGGAGCTGGTCGATCGGTTAGGCAGTCCGATCGAACAACTGATCGATCGATCGAGCGGCTGTTCGATCGGCCGGTCTCCTGGTCGATCGGCCATCTGATTCGTGTGTTCGGTGCGACGAATCTTGTCGTTTCGATTGCGATTGCGAGCGTTGCGATGTAGTAAAGTTTCATAGTCAAATTATTTTTAATCCCAACTACTATATCAACATACAAGCATCCTTATTTTGTATTCGTTTAGCGTTTGCGATTCGATTGCGATTGAGTTCGATTGCGTTTCGATTGATCACCACAACACAACATAAATAAACATGCACAAGTAACACATAACCAAAATGCGTAGTTCGAGTTGCGAGTGCGATAGCGATAAGTCAATTAAACATGCGATTAATAGCGATCAGTATGCGATTATTAATAGATACTCCACATAATACAATCAACGCGATAATAGACTAAATTCAAGTCAAAGAAGTCAAAACAGGAATGAAGCAAGGAGGGACAGATAACAATTAGCAATCTTTTCTCCCTTTGACTTCAATCTTGACTTTGACTTTTGCAACACGGGGTGTTACACCGATTTAGGGGAAACTTGATAAAGTAGGGTTTGGGTTAGTTTATACTGGGGAAAAAGATAAGGGGGTATACCAAATGACATATCTACCCTCATGTGACTTGCACATGGTAACACTTAATTGAAAAACAAACTACGTTAGGCCTAAGGACATAACGTGATGGATTTTAAAACATAAAGGATAAAACTCGTCAATTTGGAAGATTAAGGAAACCGCCTGAAATTCACTATAAAGATAAAGGACAAAATTTGAAATTCAGTTTTTTAATATGTTTTAAATATCTTTTACATCATTAGGGTTGGTAGCCAAATGGATAAAGCAAATCTTCTAGGAACTCCTTCGTTAGGGAAATCATAAATTCAAGTCTCACAAGGTGTAAAATTAAAATTTGTTCAAAAAATGTCTAAATATCTTTTAAAACATAAATAGTATATTGAATAAAATTAAAGTATTTAAGCATAAACTTTATATATAATTGAACTTGTCATACCTAAATCTGGATACCGGATATCGATGTAACATCAATACTGGATTCAGAGGAGTCTGTATCGGAAAGTGTTTCGGATTCTGAAGCAGGATCAATGGATACGGAGGAAATGGAAGAAGGTGAGATAAGACATAATCTGGATAATTTGGAGCGCCGGCAGGATGAAGACACTATGCTTGGCCGGTCGGAAAATATTCCGGTGGATAATGAACAGTCTTTGGATAATCAAGAGCCAGTGGAAGTTCATACATTCTCGACATTCGAGGTTGAACAGAATCCCAAAAATTTGCATGGGGGTGGGATAAAGACGGCGCATGTCGAGGGTGTTAATGATGTAGTTAATGCTCACGTGGATAACTCAAATAAGAATGTTAATGATGGGCCCATTAATACTATTTCAGCAGATTTAAATGATGGGCCGATTGCTGGCTTAAATGATACTGGCCCAGCTATGGGTCAAAATCTGGTAAAAAGGACTAGAGAGGATCGCAGTCCACCTTCGATTGGGTCAACCCAGGGGCCCACCCAGAGGATATACAACCAGTCTAATAGGCCCAATATTGAGCCGATACATCTTAACACTCCTGTTCGAGATAGGTCGGGTACTATTGATGAAAACGATGCTGAGTATGCCGATGCAACGGCCAAATGCAACGGTGCTTGTGTGCTTGGGTTTTAGAGAGCAATGGCCAAATGCAATGGTGCTTGCATTGGATAGGGTTGCGTCGGATCATAGGCCTATCATACTGTCCACTGTCCAGTCGGATTTTGGCCATATTCCGTTCAGATTTTTTAACTCTTGGTTTGAGTTCCCTGGGTTTCTGGATTTTGTGCAAAGATGTTAATTACCGGAAAAACAATAGAGGCAGAGGAGATGGTATCGAGTGGACGTTTCTGGTGCAAAACATCTCTGACAAAGTAACTAGGAACGTGTTATGGAGGGATTTTAAGCCGTTTGGGTTCGTGTCTGATGTGTATGTTGCTAGAAAAAGAGATTCGAGGGGTAAGTGCTTTGGGTTTGTCCGGTATGTTGGAGTGGAGGATATGAAGGTTACATTGGCCTCAATGAACACGGTAATTATGTTCAATATGAAAGTCTCGGTCTCCTTAGCAAAATATGACAAATATCATAATAAGATAACCTATACACCAGAAATGATGGGTCGGAGCGTTTGGAAACCGAAGGTTGGGCAGCAGTAAATGATGAATCAGGGTGATGGTTTTAGAAGTAATGCGAGTAACTCCTCGAATTTCCATATGCCTAACCAGGAGCAGCCAAACAGGATGTACTCTCATGACGGGAGGACGTTCGCGGACCTGTTCAAAGGATGCAATAATAATGGAGGAAATAACAATGGGGCTAAAGTGGTTAATGTAGGGGGTAAAGGTTCACTCTACCCTCTTCATTGTATTGGTAGGTCGGTCCTGGGTAGCGCCAAAGCTGTTACGTCTATTAGTAAAATGAGGCAGTCTATAGAAGATGAAGGCATGAATGAGGTAGGCCTGTCGTACATTGGTGGAGTAACTTTTCTGTTAACTTTTAGAGATAAGGAATATGCGAAAGTCTGCATGGATCTGCATGAAGGTATTTTCAAGTCTGTTTTCTCTAAATACCAACTGTGGAATGGGGAAGAAGTCCCATATAGTAGACTGGTGAATTTGAACATTACCGGTGTGCCTTTTATCATCCGTGATAATAAACTATTTGATAATATTGGTGAATTGTTTGGCGAAGTAGTAGAAAGATCGACCTTTTCATGGCAGGAGGAAGATAACTCTAATGGCTCGGTGATGATAGTATCTTCCAATCCGTCAAAGTTAGATGAGGCGGTAGTTATTAAATGGAATGATAAAACGATCGTTGCATGGGTGTCGGAGGTAGCCCACAAATGGATACCGGATATCGATGTAACATCAATACTGGATTCAGAGGAGTCTGTATCGGAAAGTGTTTCGGATTCTGAAGCAGGATCAATGGATACAGAGGAAATGGAAGAAGGTGAGATAAGACAGAATCTGGATAATTTGGAGCGCCGGCAGGATGAAGACACTATGCTTGGCCGGTCGGAAAATATTCCGGTGGATAATGAACAGTCTTTGGATAATCAAGAGCCAGTGGAAGTTCATAAGTTCTCGACATTCGAGGTTGAACAGAATCCCAAAAATTTGCATGGGGGTGGGATAAAGACGGCGCATGTGGAGGGTGTTAATGATGTAGTTAATGCTCACGTGGATAACTCAAATAAGAATTTTAATGATGGGCCCATTAATACTATTTCAGCAGATTTAAATGATGGGCCGATTGCTGGCTTAAATGATACTGGCCCAGCTATGGGTCAAAATCTGGGAAAAAGGACTAGAGAGGATCGCAGTCCACCTTCGATTGGGTCAACCCAGGGGCCCACCCAGAGGATATACAACCAGTCTAATAGGCCCAATATTGAGCCGATAGATCTTAACACTCCTGTTCAAGATAGGTCAGGTACTATTGATGAAAACGATGCTGAGTATGCCGATACAGATCCTATGGATAAGGTTGAGGATTCGGTTCCAATCGCTGTAGCTTCGGGATCCAGGGCTTGTGATTCGGGTCAGGAGATTGGTGTTGGTTCAGCTGATGGGACCTCATAGAAGGTTTTAGAGGAAGAAGTGGAGGCTACCATCAGAGTCGGGTCACTACTTGGGGTTGATCTTAACGAATTCGTGTCTGCGACTGAGAGGTTAGTTGCTGATGAAGGTGTTCCAACTAGTTTTAGATGAATTGCTTGTCTATAAATTTGAGGGGGGCGAGGAACAGTCGTAAATCGGACTGGATTCGCGGCCTAAAAACTAGTTATGGGATCCATTTTATTGCTATTCAGGAAACAAAATTGCAGGATGCGGAGAATTTTATGTTCAACCAATTTTGGGGTAGAGCTGAATTTAAACTAGCGGTGGAGAATTCTCAAGGAAGATCCGGGGGTCTAGCGTGTATTTGGTGTCCGTCAATTTTCAGGTGCGTTAATGTAATAAAAAACAGATACTTTATTGTGGTTTCGGGTTTCATTGTATAAACGGGGTGTAGAATCAATTTTATGAACATTTATGCTCCAAATGAGGCGGTAGGTAGACGAGCACTGTGGTCAGAAATATTGGATCTTAAGAATTCCTTACAAGGGTTATGGGTCTTGATGGGAGACTTTAATGAGGTTAGAGACGCTAGTGAACGTTTAAACTCTGAATTTGTAGAAGCGAATGCAGATGTGTTTAACCAATTCATCCTCTCGGCTGGCTTGGTGGAATATAATATGGGTGGGGGAAATTACACATACATATCTGATAATGGTAAAAAGTTAAGCAAATTAGATCGGTTCCTTGTGTGCTTGGGTTTTAGATAGCAATGGCCAAATGTAACGGTGCTTGCATTGGATAGGGTTGCGTCGGTTCATAGGCCTATCATACTGTCCACTGTCCAGTCGGATTTTGGCCACATTCCGTTCAGATTTTTTAACTCCTGGTTTGAGTTCCCTGGGTTTCTGGATTTTGTGCAACAGCTGAGTGGGTCCTTCTCGTTTTCGGGTCCAGAAGATCTTGCGTTAGCAATTAAACTAAGGTGGTTAAAGAATAAGATAAAATCTTGGTTGAAAGTGGAGAAGGGTAATAGGGAAGGTATTTATGATAGAAAAAAGAGGAGGTTGGCGAACATAGAAAATCTGGCGGAGGAGAGGATGTTGTTGGAAGAGGAATTGGTTGAGAGGGCGGATTGTAGGAATTACTTGGCTGAATTTGATAGATTAAAACAGCTAGATTTGAGACAGAAATCTAGATCCAAATGGGCTATTGATGGCGATGAAAATTCTGCCTATTTCCATCACATTATTAACTCCAATATCAGCACGAACCGGTTGAATGGGTTAATGATTGATGGAACGTGGATCACAAACCCTCTGTCAGTCAAAGAGTCCTTGTTCGAGTTCTTTGTACATCAGTTTAAGGAACCAATGCCTGTTAGGCCGGAATTGGTATGTCCGAATTTGGCTACCATTTCGGATAATGAGGCGTTTATGTTGGAGCAGCCTTTCTCAGTGGAGGAAATAAAAGCAGCGGTATGGGACTGTGATGGGGACCGGGCACCAGGGCCGGATGGCTTTAATTTCAAGTTCATTAAAAGATGTTGGTCAACTTTCCGGGATGACTTGCTTAAATTATTTAACAAATTCTATGACACGGGCATTTTAAATTCAAGTTGTACTTCTTCGTTCATTGCTTTGATTCCCAAAGTTAAGGATCCGATGGGCCCAGCTGATTTTAGACCCATTAGCCTTATTGAAGTAATTAACAAAGTTATCTCCAAAGTTTTGGTTAATAGGTTAAAAGGAGTAGTGGGGAATCTGGTTTCTGAGCAGCAATCGGCGTTCCTGGCAGGGAGGAATATCATGGATGGTCCTCTTGTCCTAAATGAAGTCCTTAGTTGGTTAAAAAAGTCAAAACGGAGTGGCATGTATTTTAAGGTGGACATTAACAAAGCATATGATTCTGTGAATTGGGCCTTTCTTGATTCGATCATGACACAGATGAAATTTCCCAATAAATGGCGAACATGGGTAATGGCTACTTTGGTTTCAGCTAGAGCATCGGTTCTTGTGAATGGGTCACCAACTCGGGAATTTGAATGTTCTCGTGGGCTTCGACAAGGCGACCCGCTTTCACCTTTCTTATTCGTGATTGTTATGGTAGCAGACAACAGGAGTGTACTTTCGTGATTGCGAATACCCACTCACTGGGGATTAGTAACAAAATAAAGTAACTGGCTGATGGGAGACCTGTTCCACGTCTTAGCTGCTCTCACGGGTATGATGAAAAAAGCGGTTTCAGTTGGGTTGTTCAATGGGATAAGAGTTTCCAATGATGGGCCCTCTTTGTCTCATTTGCTATATGCGAATGATGTGATGTTCGTTGGGGAATGGTCATTGTCGAATGCTAATAATTTACGGCGAATTCTGAGATGTTTCTACTTGGCTTCCGGATTAAAAGTAAATTTAGCCAAATGTAGTGTGTATGGAGTTGGAGTGAATGAAGACGAAGTCCAAGCTATGGCACACCTCTTGAAATGTAGACAAGGTACGTTTTCGTTTAAGCATCTCGGTTTATTGATTGGAGCTAATATGAACTTGGCTCGGAATTGGAAGCCGGTGATTGAAATATTCAAAAGTAGGCTATCAATTTGGAAAGCGAAAACATTGTCGTATGGTGGGAGGATAACACTAATTAAATCGGTGTTGAATGCGTTACCAACATATTACTTGTCGTTATTCAAGGCACCAATAAAAGTCATTGACGCTTTAGATAAAATTCGTAGAGTTTTCTTTTGGGGTGGTTCGGAGGAAAAAGCAAAAATGAATTGGGTGGCGTGGGATAAAACAATTGCACCTATTGAATATGGGGGATTGGGTTTTGGATCGTTAAGAGATGCCAATTTGGCCATGTTAGCCAAATGGTGGTGGAGATTTAAATCGAAGAAGTCAAGTTTATGGCGTAGAGTCGTTTGGGCAATTCATCATAAGGCAAGGGCTTGGAACGACATCCCGGTAAAAAATGCAATGGCAGGGCCGTGGAGAAGTATTTATAGCATTAGTCAATCTCTTTTAGAAGCAAATATTGATCTAAAAGGTGCAATATCATCAGTGGTTGGCAATGGCCTGAATACATACTTCTGGTTAGACACTTGGATTGAATCAGGTCCGCTATATATACTGTTCCCTGAACTGTTTAAAGAAGAGGTGCATAAGGACTGTTTGGTAGCAGATCGGTGGGCAAATACAAGTTCTGGTCCCGCGTTTAATTGGGCCTGGGCTGTCACAGACCTCGGCCAAGCTGCAGAAGACCAGCTACAGCAACTGTTGGTGATGTTGAACAACCGCTCCCTGTCGATGGCTCCGGATGGTTGGATATGGAAGCATGAAACGAATGGGTCATTCAGTGTTTCAAGTATTAAGAAAGTGCTGAGTTCTGTTGGCCGTTCCAGAACTGATAATGTGTTTGAATGGAACAGTTGGGTCCCGAAGAAAATTGGTATAGTGGCTTGGAGGGCAGAGATGGAGAAATTACCGACAAAGTGCGCGTTGGCAAGACGTAACGTATCAGTTCCTGATCGATTGTGTGCCCTCTGTGGAGAATACGATGAAACATGTGATCACATTTTTGTATCGTGCCATTTCTCACAAATGATTTGGCAAAACTTAGCAACTTGGTGTAGGATTCAGCCGATTATTGCCTTCGGTATGAATGACTTGCTGTCACTTCATACTTCTAGCTCGGGTCCGAAGAGAAGAAAGGTTATTCATGCAATAGTCTTGGTGACTTTTTGGTGCATTTGGAAGACGAGAAATGATGTGGTTTTCAGGCAAGCGGTCCCAAATTTTACAAGATCATTAGATGAGATAAAGTCAATGGCGTTCTTATGGATTAAAAATCGGTCTAAAGTGGTCTCGTTAACATGGGAGGACTGGAGCCGGTTTAATTTAGTGGCTATGTAATGTTGTATCTGGTTTAGTTTGTTTTAGTTTGGTGTAATCGGTGTACTTTTGGTTTGTAGCATCTTGCTACTATGAATAAAATCTTTTGTCGGCCGTTTAAAAAAAAATTCTTACAACAATCATACTCCTAAATTGCACAACATTAATGGTAATTAGGAATTAAATCATAGTCTTTTTTCGTAAAAGACATGAGTCTATACTCTATACCACTAATCAAAGTTAAAAGTTTCCGTGTGAATGAATTTTCTATTTGATAATAAAACTCTTGAAATACCCTTTTCAAGTCTTTTGATGAACAAATCAAATATGTTTACATATATATTTCAATTTGTTTGTCCTTTTAAATAACTTTTATGTCAATTTAAAGTTTCCAATCACAACTACTTTAACAAACAATTCCATAAAAAGCTCTACCTAAATTACCAAAATACCTAGTATTCTTTATTGGTGCCAAAAAATATTATAACATTTTTTTTTGTGGTTGTCATTAGAAAGTAATACAATCGATATATTTGATTCCGAAATTTATATTTTTATTAGTCAACAATTACTTGATTAAACAGCATAGATGCTACCATAGTATACTTACAAAGAGTATCTAGGGGGGGGGGGGGGGGGGGGGGTAGTTGCACGGACCTCCCATCCGCCGGAGTATTGCAACTCCGCAAGCTAGCTTAGCCCCATAGCTGCCTGGCGGTGATTACCCACGGTGAAGAGCCCCAACACCCCATAAGGGCATTGCCGGGAATCGAACCGGTGACCTCAAGTAGAGGCCTGGGTGAGGCTGGCCAACTGGGCTACCCCAGAAGGTTCTTACAAAGAGTATCTAACTACGGCACATTACTAATTTAGTATCTTAACCATATATAACTTTGTAACAGTGTTGTATCTAACAATAGTCGGTGTTGCCATTGGTTATGCTTCTAAAATAAATTATTTTACCATTTTCTATTAAAATGGACAAAATCATGAGTCTATTCATACACTACTAAAATGACATCCCGTCATAGGCAAGCCCACAATAAAATATATCGCAGCTTCTTCTACCCGAGTTGTCTCTAAATGACTTGGCTTTGACCTTATCTAATCCATTCGTATCACATTGTTTGTGGGAGATCGTTTACACTAGCATTGACAATGTCAACGACATGTAATTTCTAGACGTCGACGTCACTATCATTGTATCTATTCAAGTGGACATAATGTCTTATCGACTTGGCAAGCTCATTACCGGTAACAAGAAAGAAATTTAAATGTTTTGATTTACAACATTAATACACTGGTTATTGAACATTGAGACCCTAATTTGTATTATCGCTCATAACAAACTATAAAAGTTCAAATTAGCGGACTAAGATCCAACATAATATGTCGGACAAGGTTTATTTCATATGTCACATCTTAATTCTGAGCCGGGGTCTTACTGAAAGCAGCCTCTCTATCCTACGGGGTAGAGGTAAGGCTGTCTACATCTTACCCTCCTCAGACCCTACCTTAGCTTTGCTATTAGTAGGATTTACTGAGTATGATAATGCTGATGATGATATGTCACATGTTAATTGGTTTCAAGATCGTTTCGGGAGTCTGAATCATGCTACGTTTAAGTCAAGAGATCTATCTTTCCTCTTAGCTCTAGTGTAGACAAATAACATACTAGATGGACCATCTACGTAGTTTAGTTTAACCATTGCATAAACATTCTTAACTTAACAAAACATAAGTTCTTACTTCTTTCAAACCCTATAAAATAAATCTCTACTTTCAATAAAAGTATGTTAAGCCTTAACTAAAGAAAAATAAGTTATCTAAGTTGGCCACTAGCAATTTCACTTTTGAATATTCTCACTGGAAAGTCACACATTTTAACTATTTTGCCTTAAACAATTATCAGTTTAATTTTTTTTCCGAATTACAAACTGACGTTTTTGAGGCTTTTGATCAGAATGAGGAGACCTGTCGATTGATGTAAAATTTACCTCGAAAGAGTGGTCCAAACCACAAAAATGGTGCTTCAATTCGGGTGTTTAAACTTCCAATTACCAAAATTAAGTTGTTTGAAACACCGTTTCAATGTAAGTTTTACATCAATCGAATCGTATTCTCGTTCTGATCAAAAGCCCTAAAACTCCGTTAAGTTTTTTTTTTAACTCAGAACTGTTAAAGGCAAAATGTCTAAATATGAGATTGGTAATAGCCAATAACGTCTACTTGAATTATTAAAATCTAATTTTTATTATTTTTTTTACTAGTATTGGTCCTATTGGAAGGAATAAATGAATAATTTATACTTGAACATAAAGGGGAAAAACCAGAAATGCAAAGAGTAGTGGTGGTGGTCCACCAAAAAGCATAGGATTTGATACTTAAGATTTTGAAAATGTTACTTTTGCAAAGTGCTAACTGTTACTTGATTCTTAATAAATACACAAACCATCAATCATTTTAAACCAAAAATGTTGTGCAGAGGAAGCTCCATAGAGTGCCGAAAGGAAGCTCAATGTATATGATCTCACTTCCATTAACGGCTACGCGTACTGGCTCGGCCTTGGTGTTTATCACTCGGGCGTGCAAGGTTTGCATTTCCGTACTTCCTTCTCATGTTACCATAGATAATAAATGATTGGCGGCTTTTCCATCAGACGGATGTTCCCGTAACTCTAATTTTCACTTGGATTATATATCTAGTAAGGTCGTGGTACACATACATCATTATTCTTTTTTTACCAAAAAAAAGAATCTTGAAATTCCATATTTAAATTCGGTACCCGTACTATTTTTACTAAAAAAGCACGGATGCAAATATTGTAAGAATTCGTACCAATATGAGTACTCGTGCCTAGGGATGAGCGTATAACGATACCGGTACCGAAAATCGCCAAACTAGGTACCAGTATTTGAAGTAGGGCTGTGAATTTCTGACACGACACGAACCTAACACGAAATACGCGGTTGTAGGTTTAGTCTAAACGAGTTCGGGTTAGTTTCAGGTTGAATCCGTTTAGCTAAACGGGTTTGGGTTCGGGTCTACCTGGTCAGGTTGACGAGTTGACCCGTTTAACCCATTTATATTATATTTTTTACAACATGTTTAATGTCATAAATTAATTTGGCTGTGCATTTTATGCATAATTATAACTTAAAAATAGAGTTTGAAATAAAGTTTTATAATTAAAATGCAATTGTATTAACTACATTTGTGTGTTTTTTAGTATAATTTTAATTTTAATATATTAATATGCGAAAAAAGGAAAGATTTGAAAATCCGGGTTGAACAGGTCGTGTTCGGGTCATCCGGCTAATATCCGGATCGGGTCCGGGTTCCTATGTATGACAAGATTTTCAGGTTCGGGTCGGGTTGAACCAGCCAACCCGCGAACCCGACCCGTTTAGCACCCTATTTGAAGATATAAATCGATATTTTACCTGTACCGTAAACGCCAAAAAGTGGGTACGAAATCAGTACCGAAAATAATTCGGTACGGGAAATTCGGTACCGGTACCAAATACCATATGCTCATCCCTAGTCGTACCAGTAGAATATGAATAAGTAATTGCGTTAAAAAAATCTCATCCCTTATCACAATCGATAACAAAGGATTTCCTAGCTACTACAATTGATAGAAAAACAATTTCTCAGCGAAAGCTGACGTATTTTATATTTCTTTTTCCTGAATATAGTTCATGGAGTTGAGTACGCATTCGGATGTCATGAACAAGCAACAACTGGAATATTCGAGGGACAACCGAAACAATGCGAAGGATTTACGTTTAGGAAGCAGATTCTGATCGGATGGACGGAGAGGAATCTACGAGAAGTGAGAGGAGTTATGGAAGAGCTCGCGGAAGATTACAAAGGAACTTCATATAATCTCATTACAAGAAACTGCAATCACTTTTGCAAAGATGTGTGTGTTAAACTCACTGGAAAGTCCATCCCTAGCTGGATTAATCGGCTTGCTAGAATCGGTAAGTCAATTTTTTTAAACTTGATCGGGTAATTGTCACATTGTAAGAAGATCGTATCTATTGGAGATAATCCTCATCGTTTTATCAAAGATGAGAATATTTAAATTTTTTACTGAACGACAAATGTTACTTCTACTCTACTTTATATTATTTATTACATTGTTTAATTTTAATGTTTAGATTTATTGGCTATGCGTATTTAATTATTTAAATAGAGTTTGAGAACTAGTGGGTTATGTATTCAATTTTGTTTGTCGAGTTGAGTTTATGATAATAAAAGGGTTAAGCGAGTGTTGGCGTCAAATATGTTTTCTTGTGTCTTTTGTTTGAGATAAATGAGAACTATATTTGAATGAGTAGGAAATTACATAATAGACGTAGGTAAACGAGCAACAAGCTGCGCCGCAACCCCTTGTGTTTAGCGAATCTAGGCTAACAGATTCATCAACGAATGGAGATTTGAAACGTTGTTTCGGGTGGTGATTTTGCAGGTTTTTTGTGCAATTGTATAATTCCGGCGAGTATAACTTCAACTAAAGTCGGAATTGAAGATAACAAGGTGCATAATGAAGGAGAGATGAAAAAGTTGCAAAGCAGTACAAGCAGATCTACTTCATCTTGTAGTTGTTCGCCGGAATCTGAGAGATCGTCGTCGTGGACATCGCCTGCGGTTGCTCGGTGTGGAAGTTATGGAATCACAACTTCTCTTCCTCCACCTTCACCATTGATTCTAGACTGTTCAAAATCCTAACAGATTTTTAACTGTATCTTTCAGTTAAAAAATTGATTATTATTTTTTTGTTAATTATTTTTACTTTTAGTTTTTGATTCATTAATGTACCACTTCTCTATAATCCAGCCATCCTTATAACCTTCTGTGAGAAGCACAAGGCTTTTGTAAGGCTTGACTAAACAAACACAACTAATCACTGGTGGAGCTTGAACAAAACCTCACTGGGGGCCGGACGCTTAAAATCTAAATTGGTGGGGGCAGGACTCTTGAAAATCCAGTATTTTACACTAAAAAAAAAGTCGGTATAATTAACAATACGAGTGAAAAATCGGTAGGGGACAGGGCCAATAAAGTTTCGCGCATGCAACTAATGTGTTATAGAGCCCATATGACTTCATACGGGCCAAATGATAAGCATAAATAGTCATATGGATCCTATGACAGACAAAAAATAGTCATTTGGGTCATATGAGGCGGTGTTCGTTAAATTATACGGCTCATATATCTATTTGACCGCCACAAAAATACAAGTTCGAAACTTCCCATCTACAGGATCTTGTAGGGGGCCGGCTCAACCATTTTGGTGGCCTAAAGTGAAGTAAAAACTAGAGGCCTTTTCCCTCAAAAAATTTGAGTAAATCGCAATTGCCGCTAAAATACAATACTCATATGTAGCGCCCCTACAAATCTCCTATACATCAATAATATCTATCGCAACCCAACCCAAATATCATATATAATTATTACTAATTTTTTTTAAAGCTGGAGACCCTGTTTATTTGGAGGCCCAAAACCCAAGTCTCAAAATACTTGGGCTTGGGCCGGACCTGGGATCTTGCATAGGATCCTTTGGTGCATAGGACACAATGACACATGATAATTATGGAAGCATTGAGGTTCATGTGGGATCTTGCAAGATACATTCAGACGTTTAGAACCGACATTATAACCGACTACTCAAAAATTGATGGGTCCTTTGAGTAAGACTAGCGGGTATGGGGAGGCTCATCCCCATGAGGATGGGCCGCCACGTCAGCGCCACGTAGGAGGGGCTTGCAGATGATGGACCTAGGGGGTGAAGGATGGGGCCCCACACTATTATAAAAACAATTAAAAAATATAAGTTATTTGTTTTTTTAGAGAGAGAAAGAGAGAGGCAGGACAGAGAAAGAAGAGAGAGAGAGAGATGGAGGCCCATCATCTTCGTCTTGCAGCAGCCGGTTATCACAAGCCGGGCCAAGGGGGGCGGTGTGGGGGACCGGCGCCGGCCTTTGCCGGGCCTAAGCCGGCCCCCATACCCCTTGGTCTAAGTTGTATAACGGTACTTAGTCTTGGTGTGTTTTGTGACTAGGGCAAAATGGGCCAGACGGCGGTCGTAAGTGTCCGGGTTAAAATGTGTTGTTTTTACAAAATATCAAATTTGTTTTGGGGAAAAATAGGTTTTGTCCAAAATGAGAACATGTTGAAATGAGTCCTTTTAGAAAAACAAATATTAAAGCGTGTCCAAAATGAGAACAAAATTAGAAACATGTTCTCATTTTGAAATGAGTCCAACAAAAATAGAAACATGTACTCAACTGGTTTAGAATTTGGTAATTGGAGTCAAGTAGTTAAATTGACCAAACCACATAGACTCAAATAGTAATTTACTCTTTTCTTATGAATCCATATCGATCCTCACAGCGAAGAATGGTTACAAGAAGACCACTCTTCTAGTAGCGAGTCTAGCGATATTTTCTCTTTTGCATAATCAATCATGTTCTCTAATATTTGGAAGCTTGCCCTGGGGATATACTAGATCCAAATAGACATTTGGGATTTGGTTAGTTATTATTTTTCATCTCATTAATTAAGTCATTAAAATGTTTCAAGTTAATTCTTACAAATCTTGTTTTATTTTTGTATTGAACCGACATATGCATACATATATAACACTTTATAAAATAATAACTAGTAAAATTACCCGCGTGTTGCTGCGGGAGTTTGATCGACATTGATTCGGTTCATTCCTAGGATTGATACGATACCGGCACCCGGTATAACAACTGAAAGAGGAAAACATAAAAATAAAGTCGAAAGAAAAGTTTATTGAAGTTTAGGGGTTATTTAATAACTTTTTTAAAGTTTAGGGTGTAAGAAGTAAAATGAGTAAACTACAGGGGGTGAAAGGGAATGATCACTAAATGACAAAAAAAAGACCCGGTATAACAATCAAAAAGAAAACTTAAAAAACAAAGTCGAAAGAAAATTTTATCAATGTTTCGAGGCTGTTTGATAACTTTAAGGTTATCTATAATTTCTAAAACTTACAAAGATGAAAAACTGGATGATTCTCGTAGCACGCTTGAATTGTAAAAAAATCTTTATAGGTTAAATTATCTATATTTTAAAAGTTTGATTAAAATATAATTCAGATTTAATTGTTATACCAAATACAAGTTCGAAACTTCCAATGACCCACTCTATTTTTCTAATTATTTTCTTGGGGTGCGATCAGGATTTTGTCTTATAATATACACTAAAAAAGGTTTTTTAAGGGGTGCGTCCGTCCACCCAACCTCTAGTTAGGTCTGCCCGTGACACCTTGGTTACATTATGCTTTAAATTATGTTCGACTTATTGCAATATATTTATTCTTCTCTCTCACATCTATTTTACAACTTTCTTCAAGATACTTCATTTCCTCTCTCACATACCGAAAACCTAAAAATACAAAAACGTTCTTGAGTAATTAAACCATACACACCTTTAAATAAAAATGTAAAAAGATAAACAAAATTAATTTAAAGAGTAAAGTGATAAAATGGTCTTTGAGTTTAGTCCACTTTTGTCACTTTAGTCCAAAAATGAAATCTTTTGTATCTGCGTTCCTAAGGTTTATTTTTGTAGTCATTTTCACCCAATTGACAAACCGAGTTAGAATTTTCTGTTAACTTTTCTCATTTTTTTTATCGTTTTCCTCATATAATTAAAATATATTACGACATAAAATGACGATTATACTCTTCGTTTAAATGAGGAAAACGACAAGAAATGGAGAAGTTAACAGAAAATCCTAACCAGTTTATCAATTGAATGAAAATGACAACAAAAATAAAACCTGAGAGACCTGTATACAAAAAGTTTTTTTTTATTTAAGTGGCAAAAAATAGCCTAAACACCGGGACCATTTTCGCATTTTACTCTAATTTAAAAAAAATAAGAATAACACGAAGCAGGAACCACGTTCTTTTCAATTAGTGGACATATATACGGTTAGTGTAAAATGAAAACTTATACGAGTTGTGAGAACTTAGAGAACTCGCCCTTACAAAAAGTTTTTTCAATTTTTTTTTACAAAAAATCCTAAAAAATCAACTTTTCCAAAAAAATAAATAAAATAACTAGTTTTTTTTTTTTCATTTGAGGCTGCCGTAAATGCTGTAAAAAGTGATGTCATGCCGAAAAACACCACTTCGAATTTTTTTTTAATTTTTTTACGACAGTCTTTTCTAATATTTTAATCTAGATGTGTGAAAAAATAGGGGCAAAACTCACACGGGAAGACCAAGTTTGAAGGGGTATGGTACCAAATCTCGCACCAAAGCAGTCGCGAGTGACCATCACCCTTATCAAATACTCCCACTAGCAAGGACTTATCTGCATCCGTGCGGGCATGCGCAAACGCGGTTGGCGATTCCAATCAGTCAAGTGATGAGAAGACTTACCTTGTGCATGAAAACGGATGTTTTCGTCACGACAAGGGATGCAGTAACAACAGTAGTTACCGCACATAGCGATGCGGCTTCGCACCGCATCCTATACACATCTTCGTCAAAGCAAGGGACGTGGACACGACCGCAGTTACCGCACGACAGGGATGCGGCCAACACGGTATCTTGTTGACAACGCAAGTGGGACTGACAGTTTTGCTCAAGTGTCCAAAACAGCAAGTGGCACTGATAACAGTCACCTGTCTAGCCCACACACATGCAACGCTGGCAAACAGACTGACAGCCACAGTAGGACGTGGCATCACCTCCGTGACCTACTAGCCACTCAATTACCCTTCTTCACTCTTCGGCTATATATACCCATCCCGGACCAGGTTTGAGGTATCGCTTATAAACTCTCTCTCACACTTACTACTATCACACACTTTGCTCTCAAGCAAATACTAATTCTCACACCAGAGAGTGGTAACAAGGAGCACCCCCCACCCCATCCTCCTTGTTACGAGTTACAGTGTGTTTCCCTGTGTAGGAGATAGATCAGCGGACGATTCAGCCACCGATCCTCGGAAAGAAGGGATTAACCCTACTTGACGAGCAGTGGCGGACCCAGGATTTTTTTTCATTGGGGTCCATTTTTTGTGTAAGGATTTTTCACAACCAAACATTAAAATTTTCGGGTCAGTCATCGTAGTCGGGTCGGGGCTAGGAAATAATGTAGAAGCATTTAGTGGACATGAAACCACTACATTATATGTTGGAAGTTTTATTTGGTAATCAAGTGTTAAATAAAATCGACATTCAATTTATCATTTTAAGGAAGCAAATTGTGGTTGTGTTGTTTTAAAACACTAGTTTAATTTTGATGGAAAAAATAAACTAAAAGAACAAGACATGTACGACTTGAACTTATGATCTATTTGTTGGAACACAAGAGGATTTACCACCACACCCTCATTGCTTTTAATATTATGGGGTCCAATTAATTTATTTTTTGGGGTCCTTTAAAAATTTAACATACCAGTTCTACTATTTTCTAAAAAAAGATTGGGGTCCGTGGACCACGATCCGGACCATGTGGGTCCGCCCCTGTTAACAAGACCAGTGAATTAACCTCCCCTGGTTAACCATTGTTTCATCAAAGTTCTTTAAGTTCTCACTACTAGGAAGAGTTTTTCCTTGATCTTGATTCTATATATATAGGATTGTAGAAGAATATATTTGTAGGATTAGGATTAAATACAAAGGCTCCTAATTGTAAGAAGGGTACAAAGGCTCTTAAAAAAACGCACTAAAAAAAAAAAAACTTAAACATCCACCACCACCCAAAAACCTAAACCCCCACTCCCCTCCCCCATAAGTCCATAACCCACCCAATTATTTATTTATTTATTTATTTTTTTTTGCCGAGAGGGTGGGGGTTTAGGTTTTTGGGTGGTGGTGGGGGTGGGTGTTTTGTGTTTTTTAGATTTTTGGGTGGTGGGGGGTTAGGTTTTTTGGTGAGGTGTAGTTTTTTTTTTTTTTTTTTTTGTGTCGCCGGGGGGGGGGGGGGGGGGGTGTTTAGGTGTTTAGGTTCTGGGTGGTGATGTAGTGGGTTTAATTTTAGGTTATTGGACACTTATCACTCTATAAATCCTTCTTACAATTAGGTAGGGGTGTTCAAAAAAATCTGAATCCGAAATATCCGAAAACCCGTATCCGAAATATCCGAAATTTCGGATATCCGAAAATCGGATAATCCGAAGTTTCGGATTCGGATGTGAGTTTTAAATTTTTTCGGATAATCGGATTATCCGAATCCGAAAACTTAAAAAATAAATAAATAGATATGTATTAATATATTATGCCCATTAACCATTTAACTTAACCTAAACAGACCAGACCTTACACGCACATTCACATTATAGCAGACATTCATATTTGAAGAACTAGGGTTTCTCAGTTCTCCCTATCACAACGCCGTCGCCACTCATCCCCGCCCTTCTCGCATCTTCCATCGCCGTCCGCCGTATGCACCATTCACTCTCGTGTCTCCGGTCAAAGAAGTCTCCGCCTAGATCTGTAAGTTATATACTTCAGATTAATTGTAATTGCTCGTGAGACTTATCACAACGTCGTCGCCCCTCTCCCATCTTCCATCACCGGTCGCGGAGATGGATTGTTATTATGTTGCCCTGTATCGATGTCTTCAGTCAAGAAAGCCTTCGTCTTGGTCGTCTTTGCTCGTTTGGTTAGGTTTTTTCGGGATGGATATTGCAGAATTGTAGGGATGTGTATACTTCAAATTGGTTGAATTTGCTCATTTGGTTGTCTGTATTGCAGAATTCCGGCAATTTATCGTTTTAATTGTTGTGATTTATTTAAAACTTGGAATTGTTTGTGGTTTATTTGAAACTTGGAAGTGTTTAAGTTTGAATGTTGTTATGAATTTGATTATTTTTTGCGGTTGCAGATACATAGAACAATTTTTTTGTTTTTTTTTTTTTTTAATTCGGATTATCCGTTTGGATATCCGAATCCGAACCCGAAATTTCGGATACCCGAAAATCGGATATCCGAAATTTCGGATTCGGGTTCGGGTTCGGGTTCGGATGTCAATATTCACTATCCGAAATTTTCGGATATCCGATTTTCGGATATCCGAAAAGCGGATAATCCGATCTTGAACACCCCTACAATTAGGAGCCTTTATAGAATAAATTATACCTATATTTGTATATCGTGTGATCAATGTGTAGAAATTGAACCACCAGTTCACTCATTGTATCCACTCAGTTACTAAATTAAAATCATAAGAAATTGTATGTCTAAATTCTAGGAATTATGTCTTTTTATGAACTTATTAATCTTATCACTAGGATAAAATCATGAAACACTAGAAATTTCAAAATATAGCATGCTACATTCGAATAACATGATACCTGGTCCTAGTATCAAAGATTAGGAATTCATAAATAGAAATAACTACATATTTAATTCTCTTTCTACTAATTTGTATGGACCAACATGATAGTTTTTTTTTAACGACAAATTTGGATCACTGACAGACCATCAGAGTATTATCATGGCACCAACGGAATCACCCGATCATATCCATATTCACTAGGCAATAATGTCTATACACAAGTTCAAGAGAAAACCCAATAAATCTAGGAAAAAAAATCTTATAGGAATCGAACCGCTCTGTAAAGAAAGGATGAAAATCACAAACGAGTGTTGAAAATGTTTTATAAAAATAGTATATCTCGTCTATTATTTTACATGTTTGCGATTTGCTTTAATTAGTTTTGAATAACCACTAAAATTTCATAGGCTTAAAATTATAACCAGTATGTTAAGTGTGGTGTTCAACATTGGCATGGTATGAAAATTTTCTTCGAAGACTAAATTTAAAAATATTATGATAAGACATATTAGGCATAAAAATGTGAAAATTAATATTATTGAAAATTTCATTGCTTGAGCACCTACCTACATCTGATTTTTTTTTTTTTTTGAACGGTGACTTTCTTATGAGTGACCCATTGTCACTGAACCCCGTCGAAGACGGTATTCCCCAGCCAAGATCTGCCGACGATGTTCTATCGGGCCCCGTACGGTATCAGACTTGGATGGCGTTCCCCCGGAAACCGTACTGCCTCCACACGAGTTGCCTCGCTGGAGTAACAGCCGGGTGAAAACCGGGGTGACGCTCAGGATCAAACCCCCCTCGGTGGGTTAGTCACCATCATTGCGCACGAGTGTCCTACCCCCTTTCGCCACAAGCGGGAATCGAACCGGTGACCTCTAGGAGACCAAACCGGCCCTCAACCAACTGGGCTATGAAGGCAGGACTACCTACATCTGATTTGCCAACGATATTACATGTACTCATATATAAAATTTAACTTTAGTATTGTTTGAGCAAATCATCTCGTTTCTAAAACTAAATATTAGTGATTTATCATATTAGATATAATAATAAGGGGGGTAGGGGTGGTTTGTTAGTGATAGATTCCAGTGATGGAAGCAACCAATCAAATGATGCCATGTGGCACCCAATATTCTAGTGATAGTGATAGAAATGTAGGAGGGGTGGTATCACTAGTGATAGGGATTCCAATGTACAAATATTAATGCACAATGTACAAGATACATGTTCCTTTTTTTATCTACAACGCGTTACCCACTCAACGCGTTATACTATCACGAGTGATAGAAACTAGTGGCGGCGGTGTTGAGTGATAGTTCAACGAGTGATAGAAACTATCACGCTACCACCCCGGGTGGCCTAATAATAATAATAATATTATATTAGATATAATAATAATAATAGTAATAATAGTAGTAGTAATAATAATAATAATAATAATAATAATAATAATAATAATAATAATAATAATAATAATAATAATAATAATAAGTCTGGCTGGATTTTGATTGGTCATTGGCCTCTTCATCCGTTGTCCTGTTATGTGTGTGTTTCACACACATATTTTGAGATATGGGAAAAAAAAAAATGGAGAACACTTTGAAAGGAAATTGAATTTTAATAATCTATATCTTTTAGTATTTGACCAATTATAATCTTCTCTTATAAAATCCTCGGTCCCACCTTTTAAAATAAAATTCTCATTGTACAATCGATAAAAAAACTTAACTTCATTAACTTAACTTAAGTTTTTTTTTTTTCGAATTTCAAACTAATATTTTAGAGCTTTTGATTAAAACGAGGATACGAGTCGATTCATGTAAAACTTACCTCGAAACGGTGCTCCAAACAACTTAATTTTTGTTAATTGAAAGTTTAAACACTCGAATTAAAGCACGTTTCGTTTTGAGGTAAGTTTCATTTTTAAATGTGAAAATTTTATTTTTTACCTATTTTTTGGGAAGTTTTATATATAAAGGCATCTAGAAGTCGTATTAATAAAGAAAATTTTGAAAAACAAAAAAAAGTAAAATTTTATATTACTAAAACTAATATTTTTATTTGAACGAATTTTACATGTGTTTATAAGAAACACCTCTGAAGAAATTATGTAATTTTTTTTTTCAATGTAAAAATGATTTTATAATAATATATTAAATGATTTTAAAATAATATATTAAATGATTTTACAAAAATTAATATTTTGTTCCCCGATGAACTCAATATATATATATATATATATAACAAATTTTACTGTATTTTAGTATTTTTATAAGTAATATAACAAAAATTCGCTGAAAAAACATAGAAAAATAATACTAAATAAATAAAATAAACTCACTAAAATTCATATTTGTATATTTTTACAGGTAATATAATAGTAGGGGAAGGTTTATTTAAGAATAAATTTAATGTGAGAAGAAAAAGAAGAAATTGCATATTAGTAAAATATTATTTCATTTATAACTAATATCATTAATTTTTAACTCTTTAATTTATTAATCAACTAATCATTAATTGTCCTACATATAATCTACAAAAGCTACACATATCAACATTTTCCTACATATACCCTACACATTATAGAATTTTATCCTACACAGTTGAAATTTATCCTACACATCTCGAAATATATCTTACACAATTCATAATTTATCCTACACAACTAGTAATTTATTATACACTTTAAATTAAGTTTTTTTTTTTTTTAATTTGGAAAAAGTATATATTTTGAAAAGGAGTTACAAATTTAATTTAGTTAGTTATTAAAGGGGAAGAATACAAATTAATGGTTTTTGTAAGTTTACCAATATACCCTTATATTAAAATTAAATGCAAATATTAAATGAAGTAAAATGAAGAATTCTTATTGGTTGAAACTTGTTCTTTTTTTTTTCTCACATTAAAATTCTTCTCATTTGAACCCTCCACTATAACAGTACTTGATAAAAATATCAAATATATAGTTTACACTCAATAAAGTTCATATAAAAATACAAACCGTTTTTTTTTTAAATTCGGGTACAAAATATTTGGATTTGATCCGATGCGAGTAGACCCAGAAAAAATTGGTGGGTTGAAAATCTTAAAATTCAGATTCGATGCCGGATTGTATCCAATTTCAAATGATTTGGTTTCCCCGTTAAATCGGTTTCGAATTATTTTTTCGGATCGATTTCATATTCAGATTTTTTTACATCTCTAGTTAGAGGTGCACAAAAAAAAATCCGTTCCTGGTAAAAAATCTGGAAGCAATTTTTATAATACCTGAAACCGAAATCAATCATATCCATAGGGTATAGAGAGGGTATGCATTTTGAACTGAACACCTGGAACCGAAACCGATCATACCCGATTAATACCTGAAACCAGACAAGAACCGGAACGAGAACCGATTATACCCAGCTTTCCCGATACATTATTCTAATATCTATCTTATAAATTTATGTTATTAGTGCATTTTTTTTACATTATACAATGCATATTTAATAATAATAAATAAAAAAACGAGAAAATAGGGTAATAAAAATGCAATAGATTATTTAAAAACTTAAAAACAGGGTACTAAAAAACTCGAAAATATGGTATAGAAAAACCAAAAAATAGGGTATTTTAATGCACAATTTCTTAAGAATTGGAACCGAACCCTACCCGAAACCGGGCACATAGGGTATGATTATTTTGTCAAATAATTGGAACCGAACTAGTTATAGCGATAACTTGTTCCAACCCTTAACACGAGAAACTGAAACCGATTCCAGGGCCGGCTTGGGCCAGGTGCAGGGTGGGCCACCACACAGGGTCAAAAAACGTAAGAGGGCTCGAAAAATTATATATAACAAATCTATAGCGAACCCATAAATATAATTAGAGGTAACCCTATTTACAAGAAACAGTCACAGTCTAGTGGAAAGGCCTCTTGTTTTCATACAAATGGTATTTGGTTCGAGTCCTCTTAGTGTAAATTTTTATCATTTTTATTCACGGTTGTTTGGTGTTGTTTTGTTTTTTAGGGTTTGAGAAGAAGGGGCGGGAGTTTTAGGTTGTCATTAAAAAAAGATGGGAAGGGATATGTGGGCTTACATTTAAACTACAACTTGTCTTTCAAGGTGTTGGGCATTTTAATGTTGAGCCACTTTATTAGAGCAACAATAATAAACCAGGTTCTTCTATGAGTTTATTTATGTGATTGACTAATTGATGTATCATTATAGGACTTGTAGGGCCCGACAGGGCCCAAAAAAAATTCAACATTTTCGGAGACAGCCCTGACCAATTCTATAACCAG
This sequence comes from Helianthus tuberosus, assembly GCA_030545235.1. Lineage (NCBI taxonomy): Eukaryota > Viridiplantae > Streptophyta > Magnoliopsida > Asterales > Asteraceae > Helianthus > Helianthus tuberosus. Next base: position 9,924,085 of record CM060443.1, read on the forward strand.
AACCAATTATTAAAAATACCCGGTTTGTACACCTCTATCTCTAACCACCTACCAACATAAAGTATCCTTCCAATTCTTTCATACATTATATTAGTCACAGACGTTACTCGTTTGTATTCATATATGTTGATGGGCCGGGTATGATAAGGCGATAAGACACCAGATAAGACAAGATAAATCCTTATAAAAAGGTTAAACTACAATAATTTGCATCTTCATGTTTTATCTAAAATCTAGTGTAACTAAAATAAGATTAATAGTTAGATCTTTTCAATGCTTTTATAGATATATACAATTTACTTAAACACGAGGCTTATGTCGGGGAATTTTGTATACCACGGATAATCAGAGAGACGTGTAATCACTCGTAGATCAAATTATTTCGGTGATTCTCCCGAATGATTCAATCGAATACAACTTTGAATTTGAGAAATTGAACACAAGTATGTGTGTATGAGAATTCGTGAATGAACCTGTAAAAACACCAAGAACCCTAATTTCAATCGGATACAACTCTGAATTCGAGAAATTGAACAACAGTATGTGTGTACGAGAGTTCGTGAATGAACCAGTAAAAAAACCAAGAACCATAATTTCAAATTTGGGGATGAAACAGGTAACTGCCTCAAGTTCACCAAGTATATTATAATTCGCTCACCTCCTAACTTGTTCGATATATATTATAATTCCCTTTGGTCACAAAGTTAATCCCCATTACACTAAATATCTAATAGCTTATGGCGAAATGAACACGAATTCGCTACACACCATGACGCCATGCGCCTTCGCTCGCTCGCTCTCGAGTAAAAATCGTACGATCTTGGATGGTGATGTATAAAATTCGAATTTGAATGTCATTGTACTAGTGCCAGTATCATAGTGTAGTCAAACAATCCAGCTGCATCATGTCTACTAATCTCACACTATGAAACTGATCCCACCACGTGAAAGGAAACCATATTCATGTGGAAAACATGTGGTCAAACATTCAACTTCGGCTATTCGATTTCCAAAAGTCCCAACTGATTTTAGATGCTTGTTTTCTTGTTATTCAAAATATTAATAATGAAAAAGTTTTGTTGACTAGATTAATTCTTAGGCTGGACGGTGTGGTATAAAGTCCTTAGAGACTTTATCACGCTACGTAGGCGACACGTAATCGAGGAGAGTTATTGTTAACTTGCACGATGTGTAATAAAGCCCTTTAAAGCTCCCATTTACTATATATAAAAAAATATAAAAAAAGAAGGATGACTGGTTGTTACTCTCTCATCTTTCACGCTCGCTAACCCACTGGCGAAGGCATGCCATAGCGCCCCCTTTGGCGGCCGGGAAATGGGGAGGGGCGCTATAGGGCGCCAAACTAGCTGAGTTGGCCAGGGGCGCTATACCACACCCCCTGGTCTTATTATATTTTTGGCAATCTTATACATTAGAAAGATGTGTAACACATGCGTATGTTATTATAAGATCACTTGTCTAAATTTCTTATTACTTAACAATTACAACGTATATTGGAAGACATTCGTATCGTAATGTTGTAGGGCATTCATGTTAAAAAGTTGACTCAAATAACAACGTTGAGAAATTTGTCGTTCAAAAAAAAATAGTAACATATTGATAACCGGTAACTAATTGATCAAAATAACTAGTGGTTACTACGTGATAACAAAATAGATATGCCATACGCAACAACTATGTAATTAGTTATTACTGGATTATTAGTAGCAACTAATCGATCAATAGTGACTACGTTACTACCAATGGGGTGGAGGTCCATTGGTAAAGGCAAAACCTTTAAAAACACATAGGTTGGGAAGGGGAAGGTCTTCAGTTCAAGTCTCACAGACGACAAGGGATTAAAGAATTTACTGATGTCGACAATAACCACTTTATCTGCCAACTATTTTAGCCACCAAATGCAACATTCCTTCTCTAAGCACATTGCCGTTTTAAACTAATGTTGTTATGGTTCACTACATATAAAACCAAATTCTTTGGTTTATTGCGAGCAAAGATTTATCGACATAAAATGTATACTCGTTCTGGTTTCTTTATTGGTTATCCAATTAAAATTTTGAGAGTAATATCAAAATACTTTAATTTGAAAGTAACTAACACCATTCAATCATAGATATTATCTAGAGATTATCTTCCTCAATCTTTAAATAGACATTGAAGGGGTATGGTCCCAAAAAGCCGCGCAAACCTCCGTCAAGGTTACGCGCAGGACCATACTCCTTATTCAGCAAATTTCTTATCGCTACCGTCGCGCGGGCTACATCAACATTCTTTGATGCGGCGCGAGGTCTAAGCAATAGGAAGCTCCATTTTCAACACTTAGTATTCTGAATGAGCATGCAGTAACCTATACTCCTGCGCGGGGTAGTTACGTGCTCAGCAAGAATCGCGCGTGACTACGGCGCAAGACTGTTTTGGATAGTACACAAGGTACAAGTGGCACAAGAAAAGAGCCAATCAGCGTCCTTCTGGCCCTGCTCAATCGTGCTCCACGATTGTCTGACATGCAGGAGACAAAAAGTACTTAAGGACGCCTACATGGCACCAATCACAGGGCAGAGACAACTGCCCCACGATCTCCACTTACCTGCTGATGGCAAAAGAGCGGCCAGGCCGACAACAGTGACACGTGGCTCCAATCACGTTGCGCCAACTCCAGAAAGCTCCGAGAAGCCACTAACGGTCGACACCAGTGGGACAAGGAGCATATCCTCTATGTTGTCGCATTCAGGCCCAAGGCCCATCAGCCCACATCCTCTTACACCTCTCCGGCTATAAATAGAGACCTCACTTCACAGGTTAAACATTCCATTCCCTCGACTCACACTCTTAATACTTAATTATCTCCCCAAAGCAATCGCTTATTCTCACGCCGGAGCCCGGTCAAGAGGGAAACCCCCACATTCCCCTCTTAACGAGTAACGATGTTCTGTTTTGCAGGATAATCCAGTCATCAAGAAGCTCAGGAAACCATAAAGAAGATTAACCACTATGATAGGAACATAAACCAAACTGATTAGCCCCTTAATTAGTTTAGTGTTTCTTCATTGGCGCCCACCGGTTTTCTACAAATCACTTTCATCTTCTTTTTTCTGAGTTTTCATTGTTTTTTCTTCCTTCGATCATGGCTGGTCAAGGAATTATTCCCGAGTTCGGTTTCGGAGCGAACCCTAATGCGGTGTTGGGTGAGGGCAATCAAAACGTCCAACCCCAACACATTGAAGAAATTGGCGAAATCGAAGTAACCAACACGGGGGGACCGCGCGGGAGCATCACCCGCATCACTCAAACGGTAACCCCAGGAAACAACGGCGCTGGACCTTCAAACCCAGCTCCACCTCAGAACATTTCGGCGCTACTAGGGCTACCAGAGGGCGAAACCCCAGCCTCATGGTACGCCAAGCAACTTGCCACCATTAATGAGGCATATCAATCTTTGAGCGCACAGCAAGCGGTCTTAACGGCAGAACCGTCATTGGTTACACCAGCAGGCCCTAGTCACGGGGCGCGCCAGATACCACCACAGCAAAACATCCAAGGAAGAGCTAACAGACCTCCCCCTACCAGAAGACTAAGCGTGCAGGACACGCGCGATACACGAGGAGAAACAGAAAGCTACTATGACTATTCGTCAAACGTCCAAAGAGGCCCAGTTCATAGCCGGCTCACGCCGCGCAACATGAACAATGAATGGGAAGATACTGACCCGAACGATCCAACTTGGCAAGACGATGAAGGATCTTCAGTCTTCAATCGTTTACAAAGGAACCATGAAAATTACAGACCACGACAACACGTCGGGTACACCGAAGAGGCAGAGCGCGACTTTCGCCTCGCCTATCGACCGGCTGAAGCTGTAGAACATTCAAAGTTCATTCCAAAGATCGCGCTGGCGCCACTTTCAAGAGAGAAGTTACCTCCGACAGTTGGAAAGTTTAACGGATTGACTGATCCCGATGATCACGTCAGAGTTTTCACAAGTGTAGGTTGCATGGGAGGATGGAATATGCCCATGTGGTGCCATCTGTTTATTCAAACGCTTACAGGGGCTGCTCGCGCCTGGTTCGACAGCCTTCCTCCGGGAAAGATCAAGTCATGGGTGGATTTCAGAACACAGTTTTTGAATCACTTCAGTCAACAGAGGCGTTACCAGCGCGACACAGCCGAGGTAGAGGACATCTGGCGCAGAGATAACGAGGGTCTGGAAGATTTCATCACTCGCTTCAACAAAGAGTGCTTGGAAATCGGTGGCGTAAGTGAGCAACTCATGCGTTGCCACTTCAAAAAAGCCATTCGCTGCGATAGTCTCATCAGAACTATCACTGGGAGAGATGGAATGCCCAAAGAATGGGATAAGCTCATGGAAGCCGCGAAAATAGTCGCGCAGACTGAAGAGTCACTCGCCGCAAACAAGAATTATTATGCTAAAGATCGATTTTCTAAGGGGGGCCATTCGCGCGACAACAACAGACGAAACAAAGGCAAAAACCCTGGGTGGAAAGCCAACCACTCCAGCGGTTATGGCGAACGACCTCGTTATGAAGAGCGGTCTCGCTACAGAGAAGACGCGCGAGACACTATTGATCGCATTGGTTATCAGAAAGCAGTCAGGGATGATAACCGAGAAAAGCACTGGACTCCGCTCATAAAAACACCGAAAGAGGTGCTGATGACGGAGAATCATGATTTCAAGGCTCCAAGGCCTATGACAAACAAGAAGGGGCAAGACCCCAACCTGTACTGCGACTTCCACAAAGATACAGGGCACCTGACAGATGACTGTTTCAGTTTACGTCAAGAGATTGAAAGAGCGCTAAAAAGCGGGAAGCTAAGCCACCTGGTGAAAAACGTGCGCAAAGAAACTCGACAGATCCAACGCCATGAGGAGGGGAATCACAAGAAAGTCCGACGCCTAGAAACCCATATGGTCAATGGACCAAGATACAGCGCAAAGGAGAAAGGCAAGCGCCCTTATGAACCCTCAGGGCAAGAGCAACAGGTCATTTTCCCGGTAGTGCGCGGCGGCCCTCGCGCCACTCGACCCGTCGTCATTACCGGTATTATCGGCCATTATGAAACGGAGTATGTCTTCATTGACCCAGGAAGTACGGCTGATATCATCTATGAGCAATGTTTTAATCAGTTTGATGAGGATGATAAAGCGAGACTTGAGCCAGTTGATTACCCACTGTCTGGATTTTGCAACGAAATGGTCTTCCCGCTAGGCCAAATCAGCTTCCCAGTCACGCTCTCTGACGGGAAGCATTCAAGAACAACAAATGTAAACTTCATGGTGATGCCTGTCAAGTCGAGGCATGATGTGTTGATTGGGAGAGAAACCCAAGGCGAACTGAACATGGTAACTTCCACGCCCCACTCAGCGATAGGGTTTCCAACCAAGACAGGGGTAGCAATTATCTATGCCAAGAAAGAAGTAATGTCGTCAGAAGAGATGCGCCCAACAAAAGCGGCGAAGGTTTCAACAAAAGCAGAGAAATGGGTGTTAAACCGTAAGTACCCGGAGCAAACGGTGACGATAGGCCACGCAATCTCACCAAACATCAGAACGCATCTCAAACAACTCCTGTTCAAGAATATGGATATCTTCGCCTGGACTCCGGCTGACATGACCGGTGTCCCGCGCGACAATACCGAGCATTGTTTAAACACCTATCCCTCTGTTGAGCCGAAGGTCCAAAGAAGGCGCAGTTTAGGGGCAGACAAAACCAAAGCAATGAATGAGCAAGTATGTGAACTACTCAAAGCTGGAATCTTGCAAGAAGTACGTTATCAAAGTTGGGTCGCGAACCCAGTGATGGTGGAGAAGTCTAGTGGAGGATGGCGAATGTGTGTTGATTATACCGATCTCAACAAGGCATGCCCTAAAGATTGCTACTCTTTGCCTGAGATCGACAAAAAGATAGACTCTATCGCACCATATAGATGGAAATGTTTCTTAGATTGCTACAAGGGATACCATCAGGTTCAAACGAAGTTCGAAGACGAAGACAAGACAGCTTTTCGAACCGATCTTGGGATCTTTTGTTACACAAAGATGCCATTCGGCCTCAAAAACGCTGGCGCCACATATCAACGCCTGATGGATAAGACCTTCGCTGGAGATATTGGGAAGCATATCGAGGTTTATATCGACGATCTAGTGATCAAAAGTCCTGAAGAGGACCAAATGTTGAAAGACATCGAAAAAACATTCAACTCGTTGCGCAGCGTGAATATGAAATTGAATCCAGCCAAATGTTCTTTTGGTATGGAAGAAGGGAAATTCTTAGGCTTCATAGTCACAAATGGCGGATTTAAGGTGAATCCAGAAAAGGTCCAGGCAATAGAGCGAATGCCATCTCCACGAACAATCAAAGAGATGCAAAGGTTGGCCGGCCGCCTAGCCGCGCTTAACCGATTTTTGTCAAACCACGCCGCGAAGTCATATCCTTTTATCAGCACTTTGCGCAATTGTGTGAAGAAGCAAGAATTCAGAAGGACGCCTGAAGCAGAGGCCGCTTTTCAACAAATGAAGGAGTGTTTGATCGAACTCCCTACCCTGACCGCGCCGTTCGAAAAAAAACCACTCGTACTGTACTTATCTTCTTCGGATAAGGCAGTAGGGTCGGTATTACTTGTGGAGAGAAACGGAGTACAGACTCCAATTTACTACGTCAGTAGGGTGCTTACCGATCCAGAAACAAGATACTCCACAATGGAGAAATTGGTGCTTGCGCTGCTACACGCCTCTCGGAGGCTGCGCAGATACTTTACAGGGCATGTGATCACCGTACTTACCAATTTCCACATCGGCACGATATTGTAAAAGCCAGAAACATCTGGGCGGTTAGCAAAATGGGCGATCGAGCTGGGGGGCCACAACATTTTGTACAGGCCGCGCCCAGCCATCAAGGGTCAAGTCCTTGCAGACTTTATCACAGAAGTCCCAGCGGAAAAAATCAAAGATTGCGAGCTTGTTGAGACTCCCGTGAAAGACACGACCAACGAGTTATGGATGTTGTACACTGATGGGGCATCAAACGAGGATGGCGCGGGAGCTGGATTGCGCCTCGTTAGCCCAGAAAACCATGAATTTACATACGCCATCAAGTTGGATTTTAAGAACACCAACAACGAGGCGGAGCACGAGGCATTTCTGGCAGGCTTACGCCTCGCCATAAAAATGGGAGCCAAAAATCTTCAAGCGCACGTTGATTCACTTTTGATCGCCAGTCAAATCAACGGAATCTATGATGCAAAAGGCGAAGTCATGGCCTTATATCTGGATCAGGCGAAAGAATTGCTTCAGAAATTCAAGACATACAAGGTAGTACACATTAATCGCTCTGAGAACAAACCAGCAGACGCTTTGAGCAAGCTTGCTTCAACTTCATTTCAAGATCTCGCCAAAGATGTAAGGATTGAAGTACTTAAAAATCCATCAGTCCTGCTGCGCCAGGTAAATGTGATCGAAATAGGGCAGCCATCTTGGATGACCGCTATAATTCAGTATCTGCAAGAAGGGGTACTCCCGGAGAGCAAAGCAGAGGCAAGGAAGATTCAAAACAAGGCCCTGCATTATGAGATGAACGATGGTATCCTATATCGAAAGTCCTTCTTGGGGCCCTTATTGCGCTGCGTAGACCCCCAGGACGCCAATTACTTGATCAGAGAGACTCACGAAGGGATCTGTGGCATCCATGCAGGACCGCGCATGGTTGTCGCAAAGATTATGAATGCTGGATATTATTGGCCAGGGATGCATGCCGACGCCCTGAAGGAGTTGCGCAAATGCGACTCCTGTCAGCGGCACTCTCCAAAAACCCTGCGCCCAAAGAATGATCTCATTCCCGTATCCACTGCTTGGCCTTTTCAGCAGTGGGGAATTGACATGGTGGGACCTTTCCCTGATGCTCCAGGAGCCGTGAAGTTCATAATCGTGGCCGTTGATTATTTTACTAAGTGGGTAGAAGCCAAGGCTCTCGCCTCAACCACTGCAATGATGGTGCGCAAGTTTATTTGGGAACACATCATTTGCAGATTTGGTCTTCCACTCAAAATCGTCACAGACAACGGTACCAATTTTGCTTCTGAGGATCTTCAAAGTTGGATGAAGGAAATGAAGATTGAGCATACCTTCTCCTTCGTTGCACACCCTCAAGGCAACGGTCAAGTGGAAAGCGTTAACAAAAGCATCGTCGAGGGGATAAAAGCCCGACTGGGCACAAAGAGAAGAGGCTGGGTAGACGAGCTCCCAAGCATCCTGTGGGCTCATCGAACCATGCCGAAGACTAGCACCGGCGAAACTCCTTTCAGCCTAGTATACGGATCGGAGGCAGTTATCCCAGCGGAAGTTGGACTCCCCTCACCGTGCTTGACAGCAGTCAACACGGTTGATAATGAAGCAGAGCGTCATCTCGATTTGGATTTATTGGAAGAAAGACGCGAGATTGCGCGTATCAAAGAAGCAAAATACAAGACACAGCTGGAAAGGTACTACAATGCGAGAGTCTGCATTTGTACCTTCACTCCAGGAGAATACGTCTTTCGAGACAACGAAGCTTCAAACGCCGAACGCCCCGGAAAACTAGCACCCAAATGGGAAGGCCCATACTTGGTTCACGAAGTGCTAGGAAAGGGGGCATACAAATTGCGCACACTGGATGGACACAGAGAAATTCGAAGTGTCGAACCCTAACCATCCCAGAAGGACTCAACTGGGAGATGTGAAAGCCATAGAACTGCAAAATATGTGCCATGAAATTCGTCGCCGGCAACCGGAAGTTGCCCTGATGGAAGAAATCTTCATACAACGTGATATACCCCGGTGGTGCGTCGGCGGCTGTCTGGTTCTGACCAGGGTACTTGGCATCCCATTCCGGTGGAAATCGGAAACCACGTACTATCTGCTCAAAGAGGCCTAAGTCCCACATGAGAACGGGAACATGGCCTTCTTCTCCGGGATTTTCTTCAGCCATTAATGATTCAAACCTTGAATATTCAGGAACTTGAAGATATGAAGAAAATTCTTGAAGATCTGCTACAGGCAACTCGAAGACTTGAAGATTCGAAGAAGGTGAGTAGAGAGAAAAGGATAAGAACAGTAGAAGACGTGAGGGTTCTCTCCTTCTCATCGGATATATATACCCATCGCATTTAATGCGATGGGTAAACGTGCCGGGATCGCCGCGCACGTGACCAATCAGAAGACGGCACGTAAGGCGAGAATCCCGGAGTGACGGTTACCACGCGCGCGTGGAGCTCACTCTCCTGACGGAATGACCAACCGTCAGAGACAACTTGATGACAGCCGTGTAAATGGTCAACTCAAACGTCACCATCAACGACGTTTCTCACCAACTTGTCAGATTTCAAATTTCAAGGGATTTCCCGCCCAAAATTACTACAAACTTAACGAAGAAGTTACCCAAGGCACACGCGCCATAGCAACACAAAGCAAAGAATCATCACCTGCCAGATATGTAGTCGCGCCGTAACAACTGTCAAACATTTGCACGCGCGCGCCTACCAACCAAAAAACAAGCATTCTCTGCAACTTTCTTTTTTCACGCACGCGCGCGCCTACCAACCAAAAAACAACTGTCAAACATTTGAACGCGAGCTCCAACCACTTGCCTCGCGCATGGTGCAGCACTGGACTGGGGGGACTTGAAGGGGTATGGTCCCAAAAAGCCGCGCAAACCTCCGTCAAGGTTACGCGCAGGACCATATTCCTTATTCAGCAAATTTCTTATCGCTACCGTCGCGCGGGCTACATCAACATTCTTTGATGCAGTGCGAGGTCTAAGCAATAGGAAGCTCCATTTTCAACACTTAGTATTCTGAATGAGCATGCAGTAACCTATACTCCTGCGCGGGGTAGTTACGTGCTCAACAAGAATCGCGCGTGACTACGGCGCAAGACTGTTTTGGATAGTACACAAGGTACAAGTGGCACAAGAAAAGAGCCAATCAGCGTCCTTCTGGCCCTGCTCAATCGTGCTCCACGATCGTCTGACATGCAGGAGACAAAAAGTACTTAAGGACGCCTACATGGCACCAATCGCAGGGCAGAGACAACTGCCCCACGATCTCCACTTACCTGCTGATGGCAGAAGAGCGGCCAGGCCGACAACAGTGACACGTGGCTCCAATCACGTTGCGCCAACTCCAGAAAGCTCCGAGAAGCCACTAACGGTCGACACCAGTGGGACAAGGAGCATATCCTCTATGTTGTCGCATTCAGGCCCAAGGCCCATCAGCCCACATCCTCTTACACCTCTCCGACTATAAATAGAGACCTCACTTCACAGGTTAAACATTCCATTCCCTCGACTCTCACTCTTAATACTTAATTATCTCCCCAAAGCAGTCGCTTATTCTCACGCCGGAGCCCGGTTAAGAGGGAAACCCCCACATTCCTCTCTTAACGAGTAACGGTGTTCTGTTTTGCAGGATAATCCAGTCATCAAGAAGCTCAGGAAACCATAAAGAAGATTAACCACTATGATAGGAACATAAACCAAACTGATTAGCCCCTTAATTAGTTTAGTGTTTCTTCAGACATGAAGGAAGAAAACACTTAACTATTGAAGACTAAATTGCTCGGATGGTCTCTGTTTGTTTCAGACCTCATCTTTAATCCTTACCTTTCTAAAATTATATGTTTGTTTCCTATGGTATTCTCACTTGTCACTTGGATAGTCCTCTAACTAGATGGACCGTAGGTTTTCCAGTTAAGTTGGTGTAAAATGACTAAATTACCCTTACTATTAAAAACAATAATTAAAAAAACTTAATTAATCATTTAAAAATTCAGGCATGCCCGAATTAATTCTTCTTCTTCTTCTCCTCCTCCTTCTGAATTGGTCAGACATTTGCCACTGAACCTTCTCCTTCTGAATTGGTCAGACATTTGCCCCTGAACGATTAAGCATTATACTGGCTCTTAATGGTTCAGACCACATACTGATTCAACACTTAATGGTTCAGCCCTCTTACTGGTTCAGCACTTAACCATTCAGAAGTTGCCAAATAGCCCCTCAATATAGAATAACTTCTATCGTGTATTATTTCTCTAAAGGGCTTACGTTTTATTCTTCTTATCCATTTGTTTATTGATGTTAGTGTTATTGAATTTTTATAATCTCAACTTTTACCGTTTGACTGATAACACTCTTAACTTACGAATTGTATCACGTCACTCCCAATTGTTAACTTATTTTCATATGACACCCCAAACTATTTAAACCCTAACCTAGTTATTTTTTTTTTCTGATGTGACACTTTGTTTAATGATGTGGCCCTTTTAATTGACGTGACATCTAATGTGGCAATTATTTAGTGATGTAACATCTTATGTGACAACCGACGTGATACTTGTTTAGTGACGTGACTACTAACGTCAACTAACTGAGTTAGGGTTAATTTAGTTTAGAAGTGCCAGAAGAAATTAAGTTGAACGTTGGGAGTGACGCGGTACAATTCATAAGTTGAGAATGATATCGACCAAATAGTGAAAGTTGGGTTATTTAAATCCAATATCTATTGATTTTACATATGACATCTTTTTCATATTTTAACTATTTTATGTAAAGTATTAAATAATATAAAAAAACTCATATGTATTCTAAGCTAAAAATATAGTTATAAATAGTTGTTTTTATATCTTAACTTAATAAATAACTTGAAATAACTGAATTAAAATATGGATATTGGTCTCTGATAATTCCTACTACACGTCATTGGTCATTGGTAGTCCTATCTTTTTTATTCCCCATGACAGTCCCACCTTCATCTATTTTTCCGCCACCGGTCCTCAATTAAAAATACTTAATGGAGTTAAGTTTTTTCCGAATTACAAACTGACGTTTTAGGGTTTTTAATCAGAAAGAGGATACGAGTCTATTGATGTAAAACTTACCTCGAAACGATACTCCAAACGACTTGATTTTTGTTAACTAGAAGTTTAAACACCCGAATTGAAACACCGATTTCATCGTTTGGAGCACAATTTCAAGGTAAGTTTTACATCATTCGACTCGTATCCTCGTTCTGATAAAAAACCCTAAAACCTTAGTTGGGTAATTCGGAAAAAAAAACTTAACTCAGTTAAGTTTTTTTAACTGAGAACCAATGGAGGAAAAATAGTTGAAATGTGAGACTGTCAGGGGAATATAAAATGGTGGGACTGCTAAGGGCCAATGACGTCTAGTAGAGATTATCAGATGCCAATATCACATTAAAATATTAAAAAAGTTGAATAACGTGGAAATATAGTTTACAAAGTCAAGCTTAATTTTAGACCAATAGTTGGAGATATTTTTCAGAGAAAAAATATATCCTTTTCTTCAATGTTTTTAAACCCGGACCGGTCCGGCCGGGAGCCGGAAACATCACCGGGCCGGTTCTTGCATTTAACCCGTTTCAACATTGACCCGGAGGTCGGGCCGGAATCTGGGCGGTCGGGCCGGCGGTTGGTTTAGTTAAGGTCGGGCCGGAAAGAAGGGGAAGAGAGAATAAGGTTGCAGTGCCGGAGTTTTTTTTCTGGCCAGCCAAATCTATGCTTACCGGAGTACCCACTGATGCGTGTGAAGTGTTATATATATTAGGTGTATATTTTAAGCCCTTTAACACTTTTTTAGCCAAGTTTTAAATTTATAAAACACGATATTTACTAACACTAAACACACATATGGGCAAGTGCACCCATCGTGAGCGTAGTATAGTGTTGGCAAGATACCGAGGTCGTCCAAGGACACAAGAGCTTTTAGTACCGGTTTATCCTCAACGTCTAATCAAATCAAAAGTTTAGAAAAATGGTTTAAACTAAGAAAATAAAAACTAACTAAAATGCTGAAAAATAAAAATAAAAGAAAAACAGATAGACAAGATGAATCACTTGGCTCCGACTCGTGTTTAGTGTAACCTTTGATTATTTTCGCACTTTTGCACTATTTAAGAGATTATCTTAGTTATTGTAGTAGGCCCCTCTTTTGGAGGTGACGTTACTCTCAACCCAGTAGTTTGAGTCAGCAAGGATACAATCCTAAAGGGTCGGATTATTGAAAGATAATTAATTAAGTTATTAATGCATAATGTGGCAGGCCCCTCTTTTGAAGGTGACGTTACCCTCGGCTAAGTAGTCTGAGTCAGCAGGGATACAGTCCTAAGTAGCCGGGTTATAGTATTAATAGTAGTTTAACTTATGAGGGGATCAAAGAGTTTGGACCCCCGCCATCCAATACCGTTAAGTATTGAAGGAGGTCCTACTAAATTTGACCCAGGTCCTTTGCAGGATCTATACACTGAACAATGGAAAGACTCTTACCAAACCGTTCCCTTAACCCCCGACCAGGTAGCCAACATACCTCCATATAGACCGTGGAGATATGAATGGTGAAAATCTTTTATTTTATATAGACAGTAAAATAATGTCAAGACACCATGGACAAACGATAAGGAAGAATCACCTTCAACATAAGAAACTAGTTATTAAAGTCATTAATACATAACCAATTAAAAAGTGCGAAAAGATTAAAAATAAAAAGTATTACACTAGACACTTTGTCTTCACCAAGTGATGTAAGAGACTTAGGCAAACATGGCCTTGATTGTCAAGAACTCTTACGATCAATCTTGGATCCCGAGACGACTCACACACTCTATGATGGACAATGGATGATGGTGGTGGTGGTGGATGATGGTGTTATGGTGGTGGTGGGTGGTGGGTGAAGTGTGAGAGAGGTGGTGTGCCAAGGGGATGGTTTGAGCTTAAGCCAAGCACTTCTATTTATAGGCTGAACAGAAGCTCGGGCACGGCCCCGTGTCCATCCTCTTCTCTGTCTTCATTAATTGCTTTTGTCTGCATTAGTTAACCACGGCCCCGTGTCCGCTGGGCACGACCCCGTGTGCAGAAGCATATCTGTACTATCAAGATTTTCCTGGATTCTGCGAATCTTATAGTTGACCACGACCCCGTGTCCGCTGAGCACGGCCCCGTGGTGGGCGATGGAAGCTTCTACAACTTTGTCTTTTATGCTGACACTTGGGCACGCCCCCGTGTTCACTGAACACGGGGCGTGTTCAGCATTCTGTTCTCTTGTTTTGCTTAGGAAGATGCTGTCGTGGGGTCGGGCATGCCACGTTTGTTCCTTTTCTTGTATTTATGTTAGATTTAGCTGCCTTTTTGCTTCTTTTGTTAATTTGAGCTCATTTAATCCTGAAAATACAAAAGGAAGACAAAAACACACTTTTTCCAACATTAGTACTAAAAAGGGGTTAGTTTTATGCCACAATTGATGTAATTTATATGTTGCATTTTGCACACATCAAATACCCCCACACTTGAATCTTTGCTTGTCCTCAAGCAAAACTCTTTTATAATGTGGCTTTACACTTCCAAATGGAATGGGTAGAAGAGAAGGTTTTTGGGCTTGTCATAGAGTGTCGAGATTTCCAAGATTCTTTATTAAGTTTTATTTTTATTTATTTACAATCCTATTCGTCATGATTTATTTAAAACTTTTCATAAGATGAATTACTTATTAGGGCATAACATGCCTCTTTAAAATTCTATTTATATACAAGTTCACATACCTCACGGGGGATCACTCAACACTCAGCCGAAGATGTATTTTAGTGAATCACTCGAGAGCGGCATGGAACTTACTCCTACCATAGGCTTGCCAACAATCAATCCTCATCCTTTTTAACTATATACCTTTGTAAATATCAAGAGGACTTTTGGGTGAAGGGTTAGGCTTGGGTTAAAGGTAGGTGGTTGGGTTAGTGGTTAGTAGAAAAGGGCGAAAAGCGTAAAAAGCATTGGTTTTCGTAAGACTTTTTATTTTTGCAGTTTTTATTTTGATGAAGCCATAATTCAAACAAAGTTATTTTTGATGAACTTGCTTGTTTATTTCTTTTGCTTCATCATATATATATATATATATATATATTTTTAGTCATACGAAAAACCGAGCTTTTTACTAAAACAAAGGGTTAAAAATAAAAAGGTTTTGGTGGGTGAAAGGGTGTTTGGTTTGGGTTAAGAAATGAAAAGGTTTAGGCTCAAAGGGGTTAACTAGGGGGATTTTGGGTAGGTGGTAAAAAAAATATAATGGTGTAGAAATAAAAAGGGTTAGTCCTAATGCCTCTATCATTTACTTACTCGGATTTAAGTTGGTAAGGACCGGGAATGTATCGTCGTGGCAAGTTCTCGAGTTGTAAGAACCAAGCGGCTATTCACACAAGAAACGAAAAATGAGCATTTAATTTAAAGATATATATTAGTATGCTCAATAAAGGCTCAAAACTCACTTTTGTGGGAATGGGTTTTTATGTGATCAAGTATATATAATCAAATTTTAACTAAGCTTGTCATGCCTTTTCATAATTTTCTTATGTAGGTTCTTTTTATCACGACGCTATCGGTTGTAAATTTGTAAAAATATAACCTTTTTAGAATTTTGAAATTCCCAAGTTAAACCTAGACAAGTAAAAAAAATGAAAATTTTCGAAAAAATTTGGGGTGATTAGCGGTTCCAATAGAGTTTTGTGTAAGGCTTGTTATTAGGACTTGCAAGATTCAAGGTTTTAGCATCCCCCCCACACTTAAATTACACATTGTCCTCAATGTGTCCCAAAAATAAGTTTTTAGGTTGATTGAATGTGTAAAAGGTGTGAAAAAGCAAAATTTTATAGTTACTGGGCGCTGGACACGGCCCCGTGTCTGATGGACACGACCCCGTGTCTGTCAAAAGTCTGCATATTTAGACAAACATCAAGTCTGGGGTAGTGGGCACGGGGGCGTGTCGGCTGGACACGACCCCGTGTAGACAGTCTGCAATGTTGAGAAACAGGTTTCTGGTTCTGGTTTTCTTGTCCCGGCTTTAGTAGCACTAAGGTTTAGTGTTCTAAGCCTCGTATGTACCTGTTTTATCAATAAACACTACGCCAACAACATAGCAAACATCCTAGATTACCAATGTTCAACATCCCATCCATCACAAAGTTAGAAAAAAAAATGCAGAAAATAAAAGAGTTAAAGGAAAGTAAATTGTTCAACACACGGCACGCAGGCCGGAAATTGTTCAAGATAAAAGGGGTTAACCTGTAAGATCACCAACCAACCGCTTCTTCCTCCGCCCCTCCCGCCTAGTCCATGTCCTCGTCCTCATCATCATCATCATCATCTCCACCGTGCCCCGCAATGTACTCCCGGATATTTCCAATATCATCTTGGATATCGGATATGTTTCTCTCGATCGCTCCAACCCGGTTGTACGTGTTGCTTGCCATATTGTAGGTGTTCCTGGTGCACATGAGGTTTTCCTGCAATAAATCATGTAAACTTTGGAAGTTAGGAAAACCGCCTCCTGAGGAGGACTGGCCTGGATCACCATGGGGCTGGTACTGGTACTGATGATGTTGTGGAGCGTGAAGGACAAGTGCCTCTTGCGGGTTCCATGCATGCCCTTGCATCCTTTGGAAGCTAACCGTCCCGTCTTCAGCATCATAAATTAGGTTCATTGAGCGGCAAATGTGTATATCTACCCTTCCCGACCATGGGCTCCTTCCGAATGACCTAGGTATGTTGGTGAAGTGCTTGAAGAGACGGTACACCCATCCTCCAAAGAAGATAGGTGTGGGTAAAGTAGCAAGCCGGTTCAGATGCATGTTACGGAGCATGAGGAACGGAACATCGAGGTGTCTGCGGTTATGGATGCAGTGGAGGACAAGTAAATCTCTTAACCCAACAACGCCACCGCTATCATGCCTTTGGCTAAGAGAGTAGCCGAGGAGCCTATGGATGTATCGGTAGAGCGGATCCCTCAACTTAGTGCTCTTAGTGCTGCTCGGATTGTAGTGCCCTTCACAAATCTGAGCCCACGCGGCTTGGCGATCGTTCTCATCTATCTCTCGCATCCCTCCAGTATTTTCCTCGTTACCCGCATCTTCCTCCGCATACAACCCGACAATCGACCCAAATTGTGCCATAGAAATCGAATACTTAGTTCCACCACATCGCAATGCTACCCCATCATTGTCAAATGGGTCGCACCTTGAGTTGAATGTGAAGGTGCTATAGAATTCCAAAGTGCATTCGTGGACGGAACGAAGTCGAGTTCTTAAAGCGACTCTTAGTGGGCCTATGACAAGGTTGTTGAAGCGGTCGAGTTGGTTCACCAATGCTAACAAATCCGTGCATGCTTGCCTTGGGTATTCTTCCGGTCTTGTTTGAAGTACTTCGTATCTAGCCCTAGCATCGAGCTCATTAGCGTTAAACCTTGTGAACTTCCTTGCCATTCTGAAAGAATACACCAAAAGTTAGCATGAAATATTAGAATTATCGGACAAAACTGCAAACAGTGTTCTGGACACGACCCCGTGTTCAGCGGACACGGCCCCGTGTCCAGGCGTTTGTTACTCAAAAACATCATTTTTCGACCCCGTTTCGAAAACTTGAAAATTTTTGGTCCGATAGGTGCGGTTTCCCCCGAAAATGAAACCCCAAGTGCCGTTTTTCTCAAAGCAACCCGTTTACCCATTCAATTTTATCTTTTTCGGTTCAAAAACAAGGGTTTGGGGTTTTTGTGAGAAATCGGGCGAATCTTTGAACAATACAAGTGGATTTACTTCCTATAACACTAATCTAACTAAATGCTAACAGATTAACGCAAAAATTTGAGGTTCGATCCGGGTGTAGTTCAAGAACCCTAGATTTTTCCCCAAATTTTTGAAGTTTTAACTACATGCAAATGCTAAATCTAACTAATTATAGTGATAGAATCATACCTTGATGTTGTTAGAATGATAGGAGACGTCGAAAATCTGCGGAAAATCGCCTGGAACCAGAGCGTTTTCGGGGAAACGGGGCGTGTGGAATGAAGTAACTGTTATGAAAAGGGGTTTTATCCCGACAGTCGCGTGGACACGGCCTCGTGCCGAGCAAAATTTTGAATTTTTTTTATAGTGCTCGTGTGAGTGCCCTTTGTTTCCCAAAAAGTTTGGTTAGAAGACTTACCGATGTAGATGTCGTCCCAATCGTTCGTAACTTACCAGGTATGATGTTGATGTTTTCATTCTTCGACCGTTTGAAGCGAGATCTCTTCCTCTTCATCCTCAATGAACCCTTGATAGAGTTTCAGCCGTTGGCCATTGACTTTGAATGGAGGTCCATTCCGCGATTTAATTTCTACTGCACCGTGTGGGAAAATATGGGTGATGGAAAAAGGTCCTGACCACCTAGACTTTAATTTACCAGGAAACAATCGCAGTCGTGAATTAAACAAAAGAACTTGATCTCCCACTCGAAATTCATTAGGTTTAATATGTTTGTCGTGCAAGTTTTTCATTCTTTCCTTGTAAATTTCTGAGTTTGAGTATGTATAATTCCTAAGTTCGTCTAATTCATTTAATTGACAAAATCGATTTTTACCAGCAAATTCTAAATCTAAGTTTACATTTTTAATTGCCCAGTAGGCTTTTGTGCAATTTCTACTGGTAAGTGACAACTTTTTCCATAGACTAGCTTATATGGGGTTGTACCTATTGTTGTTTTATAAGCAGTTCGAAAAGCCCATAAAGCATCATCTAATTTATCTGCCCATTCCTTTTTATTCAACCCTACGGTTTTTTCGAGTATTCGTTTTAAACCTCTATTAGTCACTTCGGCTTGTCCGTTTGTTTGAGGGTGATACGCTGTTGAGACCCGGTGACAGACCCCATATCTTGTTAAAAAAATTTCAAGTTGATGGTTGCAAAAATGGGTACCTCTATCACTTATTAATGCTTTAGGTGTGCCAAAACGAGAGAATAATTTTTTTCAGAAATCTTACCACTACTCTTCCATCATTTGTTGGAAGTGCCTCGGCCTCGGCCCATTTAGACAAGTAGTCTACTGCCACAAGTATATATTTGTTTCCTTTCGACGGTGGGAAAGGTCCCATAAAGTCGAGTCCCCACACATCAAAAATTTCACAAACAAGAATGCCATTTTGTGGCATTTCGTTTTTTGAAGAAATATTACCTGTTCTTTGGCAAGCATCACAAGTCTTGACAAGACTTTGGGCGTCTTTGTAAATGGTTGGCCAATAAAATCCTGAATCAAATACCTTTCGTGCGGTACTCGCGGCACCATGATGCCCTCCGTATGGACCTTCATGACAATGGCGGAGAATTCTTCGTGCTTCATTACCATGTACGCATCGTCGGATGAGTTGGTCGGCACACATTTTGAAAAGATATGGATCTTCCCAAAAATAGTGTTTCACATTGGCAAAGAATTTTTTTCTTTGATGATGTGGCCAACCCTTAGCGACTATCCCGCTAGCTAGGTAGTTAGCATAGTCGGCGTACCATGGTTCTTCCTTGTATTCCACCATTTCTAGGGACTCCGTTGGAAATTTTTCGTTGATTTGCTCGTCCCTGGTTGCCTCCAAAGCTGGGTCTTCTAAGCGTGAAAGATGATCTGCTGCGGTGTTTTCTGCTCCTCTTTTATCTTTGATTTCAATATCAAATTCTTGGAGGAGTAGAATCCACCGAATCAAACGTGGTTTTGCGTCCTGCTTTTTGAAGAGATATCGAATGGCTGCATGATCTGTATAGACTATAGTTTTAGAAAGAACAAGATAAGAACAAAATTTATCAAAAGCAAATACCACAGCTAGTAATTCTTTTTCAGTTGTTGTGTAATTTTCTTGTGCATCGTTAAGTGTTTTACTAGCATAATAAATTGGGTGGAAATGCTTTTCTTTTCTTTGTCCCAAGACAGCTCCAACTGCAAAGTCACTAGCATCACATATGATTTCGAAAGGAAATTTCCAATCAGGCGCTATCATGATAGGTGCATTGACTAGCATTTCCTTTAAGGTTAGAAATGCTTGATTGCAATCCTTGTCAAAGATGAAAGGAGCATCTTTTTCAAGTAATTTTGTTAGAGGCCTTGAAATTTTAGAAAAGTCTTTGATAAACCGCCTATAAAATCCGGCATGCCCTAAGAAACTCCTGATAGCTCTAACGGAGGATGGGGGTGGTAGTCGAGAAATGGTATCTATTTTGGCTCGATCCACCTCCATTCCTTCGCTTGAGATTTTGTGACCGAGTACTATTCCCTCCGTTACCATGAAATGGCATTTTTCCCAGTTAAGGGCGAGGTTAGTTTCCTCTCATCGGGATAGCATTCGTTCAAGGTTATCGAGGCATTGGTCGTATGAATCCCCAAAGATAGAAAAGTCGTCCATGGAGACTTCCATTGTCTTTTCTATCATATCGTGGAAGATGGCTACCATGCAACGTTGGAATGTTGCGGGGGCATTACATAGACCAAACGGCATGCGTCGATAAGCAAAAGTTCCATAGGGACATGTGAAGGTTGTCTTTTCTTGGTCTTCGGGTGCTATCGGGATTTGAAAGTAACCTGAAAAACCATCCAAGAAACAATAAAATTTATGACCGGATAATCTTTCTAACATTTGATCAATGAAGGGTAAAGGAAAGTGATCTTTTCTTGTCGCCTCATTTAATCGTCTATAATCTATACATACTCTCCATCCTGTGACGGTTCTCGTTGGTATTAGTTCATTTTTTTCATTAGTTATTACCGTCATACCTCCTTTCTTTGGAACAACTTGGACGGGACTTACCCAAGGACTATCGGAGATAGGATAAATAAGTCCGGCGTCAAGTAATTTGATGACTTCGTTTTTAACCACTTCTTGAACATTTGGATTTACTCGACGTTGTGGTTGTATTACCGATTTGTAGTCATCATTCATTAAAATTTTGTGCGTGCACATGGAAGGACTTATTCCTTTTATGTCTACAAGTTTCCAAGCGATCGCATTTTTGTGTTTTTTCAAAAGACTAATTAATTTTTCTTTTTCTAAACTATCTAATTTAGACGAAATAATTACAGGTAATTTACCATCTTTGTCTAGAAAAGCATATTCCAAACCTTTTGGAAGTTCTTTGAGCTCAAGAGGTGGGTCTTTAGGAGACTCCTTATTCGGTTGCTCATGTTGATCAAGAACCTTAAAAGTTTGTTCTATGGAGACCTCTTCTTCAACAAAGTGGTCAAACTTTTCACTTGTATCGGGTGGTTCATCTTCATCTTCAATTAGGGGGTCATTATTTCCGAATGGATATTTCATTGCCTGCTCAAGATCGACACTTTTTTTAAATGCCCCTAATTGAAGAGGTAAATTGTTGAACTTCCGGTTTTTCAAAGCTTCGTGAGTTTTTACAAAGGGTCGTCCCAACACTAGAGGAGCGTCATCAAGGATGACAAAGTCGGTTGGGATTACCATTTGATTTGTTTGAACCAAGACATCCTCAACTACACCGATTGATTTTATTACTTTCCGATTGGATAGGAAAATGGGTATTTGAAGTGGAGAAAAATCACTAATACTTAATTTTTTGAAAATGTAGTTAGGCATTATGTTAACACAAAGATCTTTATCGATTGTGACATTACTAATAAATGAATTTTGAAAGAAACATGGAACTGGTGTAATGTTAATTTCAAATGGGTCTTCTTTTATTAGTGAGGTTTGATCAATAGTTAACTTAACACTTACCGTTTCGTAAATTTTAGTGTTAGTGTTTAACTCTTTTAAAAACTTAGCATGAGTGGGTATTAAACAATGATTTTCAAAAGAAGGTGACAAGAGATTAATTTCTTCAAAATTAGACTCTTCTTGAATTTTAACGTTGTAGGACTCACCTTTTTCGTTGTCTAACTCATGTGTCGGTTTTTCACTTATTTGTTCTTCCATTTTTACACTTTCAGTTATCTCTTCTTTATTTAGTTCTTCTCTTGCAAGGGACTCCTTTTCCCTTGCGCGAGATTCTTTTATATAGCGATCGATAACTCTAAGGTGTTCTAATATCCTATCGGTCACTTCGGTTATAGAAAAAGGATCGGGATTTTCAAAGCTTGAATCCGGTTGTTCGATCCTTTGTTCCTCATAATACTCATTTGAAGTAGATGGTTCACACCATTGTTCTTCATTGTAAGCATATGATGGATAAGGTTCATAATTTTGTTCTTCATAATACTCATATGAGGTGGGTTGTTCACGCCATGGTTCCTCATAATAAGCATATGAAGGTGGTGGCTCATATCTTGGTTCCTCAAAGTATGAGTAAGAAGGCTCATAGCTTGGTTCATCAAAATATGAGTATGAGGGAGGAGGTTCATACCTTTGGTCTTCATAGGATGTGTATGAAGTCGATGGTTCGTACCTGGGCTGCTCATAATAGGTGTATGAATCGGATGGTTGATATGAATGACAATATTGAACCGAGTGCGGATTACTACAATTAGTACAATAGTTATTCCTATAATCATCCTCCTCATAGGTGTAGTTGTAACCTCCTGAGTATTGATCCATAAGAATCACTCAGCAGACCACAACCAAGTCTCGAGATCAGAAAACAAAAATAAAAACGGAAACAGAGGCTGGACACGGCCCCGTGTACAAAATCTGTATCTGGGCGTTTTAATTAAAGTTACTGATTATGTTGAGCACGGGGGCGTGTTCAGTGAGCACGACCCGTGTTCAAGCTACTGTTACTGGGTGTTTTATGAAAATGTGCAGCACTGCCACGTGTTCAGTGAGCACGGCCCGTGTTCAGGTTACTATAAATGCAAAACTAAACTAAAATGCAGAAAAATGTGCGCGCGTTTTAAAAAGGTTTTGAAAAACTGATTAGGCCGTCGATTTTAAGCTTTCTTAAAATCCTTGTGTTCCCGACAGCGGCGCCAAAAACTTGATGCGTGTGAAGTGTTATATATATTAGGTGTATATTTTAAGCCCTTTAACACTTTTTTTAGCCAAGTTTTAAATTTATAAAACACGATATTTACTAACACTAAACACACATATGGGCAAGTGCACCCATCGTGAGCGTAGTATAGTGTTGGCAAGATACCGAGGTCGTCCAAGGACACAAGAGCTTTTAGTACCGGTTTATCCTCAACGTCTAATCAAATCAAAAGTTTAGAAAAATGGTTTAAACTAAGAAAATAAAAACTAACTATAATGCTGAAAAATAAAAATAAAAGAAAAACAGATAGACAAGATGAATCACTTGGCTCCGACTCGTGTTTAGTGTAACCTTTGATTATTTCCGCACTTTTGCACTATTTAAGAGATTATCTTAGTTATTGTAGTAGGCCCCTCTTTTGGAGGTGACGTTACTCTCAACCCAGTAGTTTGAGTCAGCAAGGATACAATCCTAAAGGGTCGGATTATTGAAAGATAATTAATTAAGTTATTAATGCATAATGTGGTAGGCCCCTCTTTTGAAGGTGACGTTACCCTCGGCTAAGTAGTCTGAGTCAGCAGGGATACAGTCCTAAGTAGCCGGGTTAAAGTATTAATAGTAGTTTAACTTATGAGGGGATCAAAGAGTTTGGACCCCCGCCATCCAATACCATTAAGTATTGAAGGAGGTCCTACAAAATTTGACCCATGTCCTTTGCAGGATCTATACACTGAACAATGGCAAGACTCTTACCAAACCGTTCCCTTAACCCCCGACCAGGTAGCCAACATACCTCCATATAGACCGTGGAGATATGAATGGTGAAAATCTTTTATTTTATATAGACAGTAAAATAATGCCAAGACACCACGGACAAACGATAAGGAAGAATCACCTTCAACATAAGAAACTAGTTATTAAAGTCATTAATACATAACCAATTAAAAAGTGCGAAAAGATTAAAAATAAAAAGTATTACACTAGACACTTTGTCTTCACCAAGTGATGTAAGAGACTTAGGCAAACATGGCCTTGATTGTCAAGAACTCTTACGATCAATCTTGGATCCCGAGACGACTCACACACTCTATGATGGACAATGGATGATGGTGTTATGGTGGTGGTGGGTGGTGGGTGAAGTGTGAGAGAGGTGGTGTGCCAAGGGGATGGTTTGAGCTTGAGCCAAGCACTCCTATTTATAGGCTGAACAGAAGCTCGGGCACGGCCCCGTGTCCAGTGGGCACGGCCCCGTGTCCATCCTCTTCTCTGTCTTCATTAATTGCTTTTGTCTGCATTAGTTGACCACGGCCCCGTGTCCGCTGGGCACGACCCCGTGTGCAGAAGCATATTTGTACTATCAAGATTTGCCTGGATTCTGCGAATCTTATAGTTGACCACGACCCCGTGTCCGCTGAGCACGGCCCCGTGGTGGGCGATGGAAGCTTCTACAACTTTGTCTTTTATGCTGACACTTGGGCATGCCCCCGTGTTCACTGGACACGGGGCGTGTTCAGCCTTCTGTTCTCTTGTTTTGCTTGGGAAGATGCTGTCGTGGGGTCGGGCATGCCACGTTTGTTCCTTTTCTTGTATTTATGTTAGATTTAGCTGCCTTTTTGCTTCTTTTGTTAATTTGAGCTCATTTAATCCTGAAAATACAAAAGGAAGACAAAAACACACTTTTTCCAACATTAGTACTAAAAAGGGGTTAGTTTTATGCCACAATTGATGTAATTTATATGTTGCATTTTGCACACATCACCCACCCCAAAAAGAATTCTTATGGTTGACCCCTCATCTTTTTTCTGTAAAACACTAGAACTAAAAGAAAAGGAGATGTTGAACGTTTTCCGCCCGGACGACTGTGCGGCAGGCAGCAATCAACGGTGTGGAAATAAGAAGCGGCTGTTATCACTTCTTAGTTTTACCTTGCAGATGAGAAAGAAGATAATTTATCCGTGTTATATTATTTGATTAAATATTAATAATAGCATGGGCTTTGAAAAACGAGCCTAGCCATCATGAAATGTCAATACTTTCTCTGGGAAATTGTCAAATCCTCTGCAAATGCAAAAGCCATCATAAATTTAAGTTCTTTTTCGTTTTGTTTTATTTTTTTATTATTTAATTAGTAAAGGTGACTTATATGTGTACCATTGCTTGTTTATATGTTTTATTTGCTATTTCAAGTTTAAAGATTTTGAATTAATTAACTATATTATTATTTGATATAAGGTTTTTTTTATCATAATTTGCTAATTGCTATTATTTTTATATTTATGAGTGCAAGTTTAGAAGTATATTTTGATAAAAATACACTAAAATTCAATCAAAATAATAATAAAGAAGGAACCATTTGGAGCATCAAAGACTAAGTGATCTCTATATTTTATATATATTTTTATATAATTTATGACATAATCCGGGTCTTAAATCCGTTGAACCGGTCGGACCGGTCTGACCTTTGACCCCGTAAGACGACCGGGTCGACCTCCGGTCCGGTTCTGAAAACATTGCTTTTCTTTCATATCTAGAGGACTAGACACACAGACAAAGTTATGACGTAAAATAGTTCAAAATGCTTGTGACAGACATGTCTTGATTCTATTTTGATGATTTTTTTATATATAAAAACTGTTGTGAAACTAGCCTAATAGCAAAGAAATAAGAAGAAAATAATAAGGAGAAGTGATCTAATATTTCATTGATTGAGATGTGTCTAATACAAGAGATACAATGTAGTATATATAGTAGAAGAAAACTTGGAGAAGAAGTCAGTCTATTTTAGGAGTTGATAACCATAATAATACAATAATATATTTATAACACTCCCCCTTGGTTATCAACTTAATACGCTTTGAGATGCTGCCTCGTTAAAAACCTTGCTATGAAAACCCAGTGGGACAAAACCTCAGCCAAGGGAAAAAGAGTGCAGTGTGTAATGCGCATTATCTCCCCCTGATACTTCTGGATCAGGTATGTTGCCTCATTAAAAACCTTACTAAGAAAACCCATTGGGATAAAACTTAGTTAAGGGAAAAAGAGTGCAACTTGAATAAATCTCCACCTCATTATAATATGTATCTTTTAAGTAAAGTGTGTCCATCATCCTCGAAAGTTGCTCAAAACTTTTGTAGAATGATTTGTCGTTTGATGCCTTGAAGTGCAATCCTTTATATTGAGTAATGTTGTAAAATCTTCTTGTGAGACTTCTAGTGCTTCCTCTTGCGAACAAATACCATAAGATCCAAAACTATTTGTGTTACATTCTTTATATCTACAAGACTAACAGAAATAGCTTTCATGGGTTAGTAAAATATAGACACATATCATTCTTACCTTTAGGGTATAGACATATCTGCTTTACCATTCAAATGTCTCCTCATTGGACATGTGCTATATCATATTGATAAAAATTCAAATAAAAAATATATATATTATCATGCACAACTAGAAAGTTAAGTTAATGCACAATTGCACTTTAGCCATGGTACTTTTGAAATGAGAATCTCTACTTTGGTAGGAGATGATAATAATCATTTATTATAAAAAGTGTCTGAACAACCTTTAACATACTATAAGGTTGAGCTCTCTACATACTAAAATGTCCCACCAACATCTTATAGATGTAGTTTGATAGATGAATAAAAGTATGATTACAAATATACTCGAACTGCAAGTCGAGTAATAATTAGACTGTGCTAGGGTCATTAAAAAAAAATCCCCCTTTTAAAAGCTCGCCAGTTTCTCTTGATGATGCTCAGACATCATCACTGTAAATTGCGATTATAGTGAACTTTTAAGAAAGAACATTTGATAAAGATGGATAATATTATCAACCTTATATTGCTCTTTATCAGAATATATCATGAGTTGTACAACACTCAACTTGACTATTTTAGTTCATACTATCTTTAACTTTATAAAGATACATTCTTGAGGACTTGAAATCAATGCTTCAGGCATTTGCAATTATATACATACTTCTTTCAACTTTGAAAAACAATGTATGTGCATTCACTCTTTAGGAGTTCTATTACATATACCTCCTCATTGATTTCTATATCATATGCAAGGATGTCTTGAATATTTAATCCATATTGTATCATGCTTATACATTGTACATTAGGATGCCATAATAACCAGGCACAAGTTTTCTATGTATAGTTATTGGTGCACAAGAATTACATCCTTAAGATATCTCAACTAACCTTATAAGCACTTAAATGCTTTACGATACTCATCAGGAGTTCCAATTATATTCAACGTATTCAAATATGAATTTGTATACAACGATCATATCGTTCTCGAGAACTCATTTTACATGATTTTTGATAATTCAAATCCTTGAGGGACTTTCTTGTAAACTTTTAGTATCAAGTGATACATAACATTCATAAGACACATATCAATTCTCTCTTTATATTTCCAGACTAATTAAATATTGGAAAGCCAATACATCCACCACCGGAGAATACGTCTCCTCATAATCAGTCATATGTCTTTGTGAAAACACTTGTGCCACCAATTTTGCCTTATATCACTTTATTTATTTTTCACATGATTCGCATAAAAGACCCATTTGTATCCAACATATTTTACAATTTCAGTTGTATGGACTGTGATCGGAGTGTCGCGCTCCGGTCAAAGATAATATTTATATGCCCAAATTACCCTTAACAAATAGCTAGTGGTAGCAAGGGGTCGAACCACGAAGAGTATGTGGTTTGCGAGTGGATTCGATTGAATTATAGAGAAGTGTCACAATTATGAAGCTTGCTATGATATTTGTTTCTTTTTGTTTAATTGAGAGATGTGAATTTATTCTAATGAAATTGATTGAATTGATTAACAACTAATGAGTAACGATTGCAAGAAATATTGATTAATAAACAATAATAAGAAAAAGGGATCACACCCGATTTCAGTAATTGCCAACCTAGGGTTTCTACAAGTTTTTAGATTCAACTCAATTGCGTATGATTAGCGGATTTAGTGTACCGTGACTTAGGTGCTAATAACTATCAACGTTTCGAAAAACGGACAAGAATACACTTTATAATCAACACAAGTAAAACCTAACCACGACAATGTATAACTACACATAACCATTTCGTAAAGTCATAACTTTTAACATCGCTCGACAATTTCTGAATACGAAACAAATGTAAACTATTGTCAATGGTTTCAAAAATCAAACACAAATTGTCACAAAGTTGAAACAAGCACAATTCGAAACCCTAAAGTTAACAACTACCTACACCGGGGTGAAACCGAGATGATTAGCCGCTCATGGTTGAAGAAGCTTGATCACCGAATGATTGGAA
The DNA here is from genome assembly GCA_030545235.1 of Helianthus tuberosus. NCBI lineage: Eukaryota > Viridiplantae > Streptophyta > Magnoliopsida > Asterales > Asteraceae > Helianthus > Helianthus tuberosus. Next base: position 9,952,203 of record CM060443.1, read on the forward strand.
CTTGATGAAGATCATCTTGAAGCTTGAAGGATGAAGGATTGGTGAATGATGAAGGTTGGGTGAAGGATGATGGTGGATAACTAGGGTTTAGGATGAATTGATTGTGAATGATGTTGGTGATGATGTTTCTTGATTCGGATGATGTTCTTGATGATAGATGGAATAAAAAAATTCATTCGTGTCTGAGAAGTGGCTCCAAGATACAAGATTCGAACCCCAGGAATAGTGTAACTTACGACTTTTAATGACCCTCACCCAATCAAAATCGACTTCAACTAGAAATCCCCAAAAATCCCGTCGGACAAAATCACTGCCCGTCGCCGACGGGTTCCCAATTCTTGAAATATGGCCGACGGCCTATTAGTCTGTCTACGGGATTGTTTAGCTGACGGGTGATTTAAGAGGGCGTAGCCGACGGCCCGTGACCCGTCGCCGATGGGCTCTCCTTCTCCATTTTTCCAAATCTCACTTCTTGCATGCCCGATTGATCCGTAACGCGTCCCGGTGCTCCGGTTTTTGACCCGATGAGTCGTAAAGCTCCCGAAAAGCTCCTTAAACTCCATCAAACCTGCAAAACACATTTTTGATTAAAAGTAGGCTATCCGAAATTAAAACTTATGTAAAAACATTAAGTTATACACTAACGAACACCAGTTTTCAACCACGTATCACATCCCCACACTTGTCTTTTGCTTGCCCTCAAGCAAATCTGTTTTTCACTTTCACGTGGGTCGAACGACGAATACACTCCCCATTCCCGAGACAAGGGTTAAGGTCTATTGTCATACAAAAATTCAAACCTTTTACAATTTTCACATATTTACCGGCCAAGTGAATAATCACATATAATAATGGTTATCCAAGATTAACCCGCCCGTAAAACTAACAAGTCATACATATCCCTCACAATGTTCTCTCCACTCGGCTTAAAAGAATGGCTAATGTGTATAATGTATTAGCACTTCAACAATTAATCACTCAACACCGATTAGAACACGTACCCGCATAGGCTTGCAACTCAATCATTCTCCACCACTGATCACAAATACTAAGCACAAGTCAAAAGGTCTTTGAACGGGTTGTAACGGGGCTAGGCTAAGGTGAAATAGGATATTTTAAAGTGGCTAAGGTGATGAACATTCGATTTTTATTACAAAAGACTACTCTAAACAAAATTAAACTATAAATATCAACTACAAGGCAACAAATTTCGCCTTCTATTCAACAAACTACTAGTACATCTTTTTGTGTTTTTCTCATTACTTTTTCATTCTTTTTCGCAACATTTTTCTAATATTCCCCCCCCCCCCTTTTTAATTGAATCACAACTATACAAACTCAAGCTCCTATAATCGAATTTTCATCACACGGGTTTAAAAGAAAAAGGTTTTAAGGTTATTGGCTAAAGGGTGGTCAAACGAAGGGATTAGGCTCAAGATTGGCTACTAGGAGATATTTTTTTTTTGGGTAAGGGTATAAAAATGGTGTAAAAGGAAAAGGTTTACCTAATGCCTTAATCATTCTTGTGCTTGTATTCGGTCTATGGTCTCGAACGTATCCAAAGTTGCAAGTTCTACAATACGCGACTAATGGTCCACTCAAACAAAGAAACATGTAAATGTAAATCTATGATATAAAAGTGGCTCAAAACCTCACGTATAAGGGTATGATATGTGATATGCATAGAATGCTAGTTCCTTAGGCGAATTATTCCCAAATAACCACCCGTTATGCTAATTAATTTGAACTTGACCATGACAAAAGACCAAATGAGTTGTGCCATCCCTCGTTGACTTAGTTACTTGTGCTTTTAAGATCGATTTTGAAACAAGAAATTTTTGAAAATTTTTTGAAATTTTCCCCTATCCCCACACTTGAGGTAAACATCGTCCTCAATGTGTAGTATTTAAATGAACGGGTCAAAATCGAAAACTTTTACTCCTCCCCCATCCCCACACTTGAGATAGACATTGTCCTCAATGTGTAAGAACTAGAGTTTTAAAACGCACAAGGGATGTGACACGGCTAATCTTCCCAAAATTTCACCGTGGAAATAAAATACAAAATACAATCCACTTATTACTAAACTAATAATCAAAGTAAAAAGGAAACACATGCACCTGATTTTTGTCACTTGATGCTCATATCTTCTTCTTCTCTTCATAAAAACGGTTGTCCCGCGAACATGTTGTACCTACAAATTCTAACCCTTGTGTAGAAGCATGCTTCTCACAACCATCAAAATTTGCTAGCTACCTAGTTCTACCACTTTTATGAAAATATTACCAAGCCATGCGTTATTTCACTTTGATTTATGTGGAAAATAATTTCAACAACAACAACCTAACTCACTTTCGTAGGAATCACGGTTGCATTTAGCTTATGCAACAAGCCCATTTAAACCCCCTAATAGCTTGGGAGGACGAGAGGTCTCATGAGGGTTATATAGGGAACACACCCACAACGTTCATTTAACTAGGCGAAAATAAATAAATAACGAAAAAGAAATAAAGAAACTAAAGTATACAACAACAACAACACAAAACATACCTTGCCTTCACCGCTGAAATCTCTCGTTGGGATCAACTGGCGGGTTTGGCTGATATGGATAACCAGTGAGGGCTTGAAACATCTCCCTGTAGTTATCAAGTGGGCTCATCTCTCCTTGCGGTGGTGGTTGATAGGGTATCGGAATGAAGCTGGAGCCGACGGCTTCGGGCCAGTAAGGAGATGGGTCGGATGGGCCTCGTGGGACTGAGAGATTGGGGTAGTCAGTCCACCCCGAATGCTCGACATAGGGACGGCCGGCCTCAAGGTCTCTTTGGTGTCTCTCCTGATCGTGAAGGATCTTGGCATTATTAATAGCCATTTCGTGTGAGACATATAAGGCACTCCAACGGTTGTCCTCCACTATGTTTCGGTCATGCCGTACTTTCTCTTCCCTTTCTTCCCATGCCCGTCTTCGGGCCATATCTTCTTCTTGCAATTGCAACAAGCGTTCCATGTGAGATCTTTGAAGTGCTTGTTGCTTTTCCATACGTTTCTCCATCCTCTCACGACAGGATGCTTGGGAGGCCCACTGTTCTTGCGAGAAGGTCCCGTGCATCCCTTCCCAGTTCTCTCACCTCCTGTTATATTCCCGGCCCTCGCCTATACATGCCGAGACATTATCATAAGTTGCTTGTTGCCCGCGGGTAAAATTTATGTATGACGGCACCTGTCTTTGTTTCACAAAACCTGCCACCTCTGCATTGATCTCCCTATGGGGCCTCATGTACCTCTGTTGTGGTCCCCGTGGACCAGAAGGCTCATCCTCGTCTTCTTTATCAACCATCTCCTTATCTCCCCCAGCTCCTTGCTGCGCATCTGGGTTAACAAAATCATATCTATGACCCAATTTATCGGTCACCACGTATTTGTTTCCCGACAGATTCACATCTATTTTCCAATTTTTCTTCTTTGAGGCGATGTTGAACTCTTCCAGAGGTTTAGATACCCAAAGTGATTCCGGAGGCAAACAATTCTGTTGGACAATCATAGCACTGATGAGGCGTGCATAAGGAATAAAACGCCTTTGAGACGCCTCCCGGGTGATCCATGTATTCATCATTATGATGTGTCTCCATGACAAGGTAGGGGTCCCGTACAACAAAGAATGGACAACCCTACAATCGCTCGCTCTTACTCCCCCTCGATCACCGAATCTCACCATCACATTTTCTAGGGAAATCCCTTGAAGAATTTTCCCTTCGATCGTCATTTGAGTTCTTTTAGCCTCTCCCCCATCACTGTATGGTAAAACAACCGCTGTCATCTGCTCCGGATCACCATCGTTCATATGATTATCCAAAAATTGTTGCATGGTTGGATAGTCATATGCTTGCACCCCCAAAGAATCAAAGCGTGCAATGCAGTTGATTGTTTCGAAGGACATCGTCATTACCCCTCGGCTTGTTTTACAAACCAATTTCCACTGAGCAGGAGGACTATCTTTATTCATAAACCTCAACGTCGACAACCACTCACACACCTCCGCCAAATACACCCGCGAGGTGTTGTCTTCACACCAGTCAAGAACTCTCTCCCAACCCTGTCGCTCAAACATTTGTACGATTCCGATCTGCCTAAACTCTTCCACATTCACCACTCTTTCACATATAATCCTTTCCGGTACCGAAGTGTTCACATTGTTGACCATTTTCCATTTCCAAAGTTTGGCCTCTAACTTCCTATCTTGATATGCCGATAAGGGTTTGTTCTTCTCATCATCCCATATTTTGGCGCTTTTGCTATCCCGGAACTTTTCCCACGCCCAATCCTGTCTATACAGTCTCGCATCACCCTCTTCGACGGAGCTCAGTTGCTCCCACTTCTTCGGTATTAAACCGGAAGAAGATCCTGCTCCAGCTGATGAGCTTTGCTCTGTAGTCTTTTACTTCTTTCTACCTCCAGCCATAACTACAAGCACAAAACAAACAAAACATCAATATAAACCCAACCTTCACTAAACTTTCAAACTTTGAACATGATGTGCGATGTTGCAATTTTAATTAACAAGTGAATGTAAAATCGCCTTTTTAAACTTCCAAAGTAGCTCATTTTATCATATACTTGTCAATTTTCGTGTTAACTTGCAATTTCTTATAAGTTCAACAATATTCAACATCACCTTCATGTTCAATCATGTGCATAACAAGTGTAATCACTTCACTATGGCTATAACATGCTCAAATTCCATCCAAAACAACTAATCTTACTCAAAATCATGCTAAAACAACATACATTGTCTAAACAACCTACTCTTAAACTACAAAGTTTAAAATTTCGGAAGAAAAACAACTAACATATGATAATCATGCATAACTTTGAGGGAAATCCATACCTTTGATGTTGTAAACAAGAAAAACTATGAAGAGATGTAAAGCAAGTAAATTGATGAACACTCTTTCAAAAACCCTAAGCTTCACGCCCAAAAATCTTGCAAACGAGCAAGAATTGATGGAAACCGTGATGGAGGTTTTGTTCCTCTCGAAAAATCACACAAGGTGGACCCAAAAATCAAGTGATTTAGTGGAGAATTGAGAAAGTTATGAAAGCTTGAAGGTTTCTAGGGTTCTTGAAGAAGAAATGAAGAAGATGAAGAGAAAAAAAGACGAATTAGGAGAGAGATGGCAGGGATTTTTGGAGTAATGAATGATGGGAGATGGTTGTAGGTTAAATTGGATGGTCAATATGGAGCTTAGATTGTGTTTGGTGCGGTTTTGGAGAGATTAGGTTCGATTTTTAACGCAATTGAATGATCAGACGCGGCCCAGATTAGACAACCCGTCGGCGACGGCCTGACCCCCGTCGCCGACGCCCTCTTGTTTAGAAGCATATGGCCGACGGCCTATCTTTCAGGATACGGGCGAGGTGTGCCTACGACATTTTAGAGGACCCGTCCCGGACGGGTATGTATCCCGTCGCCGACGGGCACGGTTTCTTCACTTTTATTATTTTTCAAAAATTTTTTTTAAGGGAAAAAAAATATGCACTTTTTGTAAAGGGGCTATATACAAACAAAAATCCTAAAAATTAATAAAAATCTTTTTGTAAATTTTTATAGGTTAAAATTTGAAAACACGAGAACTGTTAACGGCCTGATGCGTGTGGAGTGTCGTTAGTTTTTAATGTATTTATTAAGCCCTTTTCAACACTTTTTAGCCAAGTTTTAAATTTATAAAACACGATATTTACTAACACTAAACACACATATGGGCAAGTGCACCCATCGTGAGCGTAGTATAGTGTTGGTAAGATACCGAGGTCGTCCAAGGACACAAGAGCTTTTAGTACCGGTTTATCCTTAACGTCTAATCAAATAAAAAAGTTAGAAAAATGTTTTAAACTAAGAAAATAAAAACTAACTAAAATGCTGAAAATAAAAATAAAAAAATAAAAACAGATAGACAAGATGAATCACTTGGTTCCGACTCGTGTATAGTGTAACCTTTGATTATTTCCACACTTTTGCACTTATTTAAGAGATTATCTTAGTTATTGTAGTAGGCCCCTCTTTTGGAGGTGACGTTACCCTCAACCCAGTAGTTTGAGTCAGTAAGGATACAATCCTAAAGGGTCGGATTATTGAAAGATAATTAATTAAGTTATTAATGCAAATTATGGTAGGCCCCTCTTTTGAAGGTGACGTTACCCTCGGCTAAGTAGTCTGAGTCAGCAAGGATACAGTCCTAAGTAGCCGGGTTATAGTATTAATAGTAGTTTAACTTATGAGGGGATCAAAGAGTTTGGACCCCCGCCATCCAATACCGTTAAGTATTGAAGGAGGTCCTACTAAATTTGACCCAGGTCCCTTGCAGGATCTCTAAACGCTGAACAACGGCAAGACACTTACCAAACCGTTCCCTTAACCCCCGACCAGGTAGCAAACATACCTCCATATAGACCGTGGAGATATGAATGGTGAAAATCTTTTATTTTATATAGACAGTAAAATAATGCCAAGACACCACGGACAAACGATAAGGAAGAATCACCTTCAACATAAGAAACTAGTTATTAAAGTCATTAATACATAACCAATTAAAAAGTGCGAAAAGATTAAAAATAAAAAGTATTACACTAGACACTTGTCTTCACCAAGTGATTTAAGAGACTTAGGCAAACATGGCCTTGATTGTCAAGAACTCTTACGATCAATCTTGGATCCCGAGACGACTCACACACTCTATGATGGACAATGGATGATGGTGGTGGATGATGGTGTTATGGTGGTGGTGGGTGAAGTGTGAGAGAGGTGGTGTGCCAAGGGATGGTTTGAGCTTGAGCCAAGCACTCCTATTTATAGGCTGAACAGAAGCTCGGGCACGGCCCCGTGTCCAGTGGGCACGGCCCCGTGTCCACATCCTTCTCTTTCTTCATTTATGGCAGCTTGTCTTTATTAGTTGACCACGCCCCCGTGTCCGCTGAGCACGACCCCGTGTGCAGAAGCATATCTGTACTATGAAGATTTACCTGGATTCTGCGAATCTTATAGTTGACCACGGCCCCGTGCCCGCTGAGCACGGCCCCGTGGTGGGCAATAGAAGCTTCTACCACTTTGTCTTTTCTGCTGACACTTGGGCACGCCCCCGTGCTGGCTGAGCACGGGGCGTGTTCAGTCTTCTGTCTACTTGTTTTGCTTGGGAAGATGCTATCGTGGGGTCGGGCATGTCACGTTTGTTCCTTTTCTTGTATTTATGTTGGATTTTGCTGTCGTTTTGCTTCTTTTGTTAATTTGAGCTCATTTAATCCTGAAAATACAAAAGGAAGACAAAAGCATACTTTTTCCAACATTAGTACTAAAAAAGGGTTAGTTTTATGCCGCAATTGATGTAATTTATATGTTGCATTTTGCACACTTCACGGCCCTACCACCCCCCAAAAATTCGTGTATTGTCCTCAATGCACCTAACAAAGTCTAAAACATACCTTACGTCTTCAAAACTCGTTTGGGATATCCGGACTTCACACAATCAAATGGGGTTAGTATGAAACGGAAACGATTATATCCAAAACACACAAACAATTAAATAATTATACATAACTTTACACAAAACGTTACCGGTCCTTTTCATTCGACTTCATAAATCGGAATGCTTGCCACGAAGCTCACCGATTCCTTGTTTTCATCCAACTTTTCATTACCATCGAGAAACGGTTTTAGCCGATGACCATTTACCGTTTGCCTTGACCCGTCCTTCGGGTCCTCGATTGTAACATCACTCAATTGTCCGACCCGGGTGATCACATAGGGTCCCATCCATTTGCTTCGAAGCTTTCCGGGAAAGAATTTGAGCTTCGAATTGTAGAGCCACACCTTTTGCCCAATCTCGAACTCTTTCTTCTTCAACTTGGCATCATGCGCCTTTTTCATCCCATCCTTGTAGTTGGACGCGCATTCATATGCCATTTCCCTTAGCTCCTCCAACTCACATAACTTGAGTTTTCGTTCCTTACCTGCATCGTCATATCGCACATTAACCTCTTTAATAGCCCACAACGATTTATGCACAAGTTCTACCGGTAAATGACAATTTTTACCGTAAACCAACCGGTAAGGTGTAGTGCCAATGGGTGTCTTATGTGCCGTACGGTAGGCCCATAAAGCATCGTTCAATTTGATTGACCAATCCTTACGGTCCGCCCGCACGGTCTTTTGCAAAATCTCTTTGATTTGCCTATTTGACACCTCAACTTGCCCGCTTGTTTGCGGGTGATAGGGGGTAGCAATTCTATGGTCAACACCAAACCGTTTTAAAAGTTTTCCAAACCGAAAGTTTTTAAAGTGAGATCCTCTGTCACTTATGATGACATGAGGAATCCCAAACCTTGAGAAAATATTGGTTTGAACAAAATTACAAACTACGGAATGGTCGTTTGTCTTGGTGGCTATTGCCTCGACCCATTTCGACACGTAATCAACGGCCACCAAAATATACAAATTGCCATAAGAGTTGGGGAATGGGCCCATGAAATCAATACCCCACACATCGAAAATGTCAACTACGAGGATTGGTTGCATGGGCATATCATCCCTTTTTGAAATACCCCCTAGTTTTTGGCACTCTATACAATTCTTTGAAAACTCATTTGCATCTTTAAAAATAGTTGGCCAATAAAGACCACTATTCAACACTTTATGACCCCTTTTGTGGCCACTAAAATGACCACCACACGCAAACGAATGTAGATGATGCAACACGCTTGGAATTTCCTCGTCATCTATGCATCTTCTAATCACTTGATCCGCACACTCTTTCCACAAGTGCGGTTCTTCCAACCGGTAATACTTGATTTGAGACATGAAGTGTTGCCTCTTCTGTCTATCCCAATGTGCCGGTAAGTCACCTGTAACAAGATAATTCACAATGTTAGCATACCAAGGTAACTTATCCAATTTCATAATATGCTCATCGGGAAATGACTCATTGATCTCTAACGATTTAGGATCCTCATCAACCATCAACCGGGACAAATGGTCCGCTACCACATTCTCGGTACCCTTTTTGTCCCGTATCTCCAAATCAAACTCTTGGAGCAACAACACCCATCGGATCAACCTCGGTTTTGCATCTTTCTTCTCCATGAGATACCTAACTGCAGAATGGTCAGAATATATAATAACCTTAGTACCCCATATGTAAGCACGAAATTTATCCAACGCATATACCACCGCAAGTAGCTCTTTCTCGGTAGTTGTATAATTTAATTGTGCATTCGAAAGAGTCTTACTTGCGTAGTAAATGGAAACCGGTTTCTTATCTACCCTTTGACCCAATACGGCCCCCACCGCGTAATCGCTTGCATCACACATAATTTCGAATGGTAACGACCAATTCGGTGATTGCAAGATTGGGGCCTCAACCAGCTTTTTCTTCAACACATTAAAGGCATTTTGACAATCTTTATTGAATTCAAACGGTTGATCCTTTAGCAATAATTTACATAGAGGTTTGGTTATATCACTAAAACCTTTTATAAATCTTCTATAGAACCCCGCGTGACCCAAAAATGATCTAATACCCCTAAAATTCGTGGGATAAGGTAAGTAGAGATGACTTGCACTTTTGCACGGTCAACCTCAATCCCACGACTCGAGACAACATGCCCCAACACAATCCCTTCTTGAACCATAAAATGGCTCTTTTCCCAACTCAAAACAAGATTTTTCTCAACACATCTTTTTAAAACTTTTTCGAGTTGGTCAAGGCATGTATCAAATGATGACCCAAATATTGAGAAATCATCCATGAAGATTTCCAACGACTCCCCCACCATATCTGAAAAGATACTCGTCATGCACCTTTGGAAGGTGGCGGGGGCATTACAACGTCCAAAGGGCATTCGCCTAAATGCAAAGGTACCGTATGGACAAGTAAAAGTAGTCTTTGCTTGGTCTTCCGGATGTATAGCAATTTGATTGTATCCGGAGTATCCATCCAGAAAACAATAAAATTTTTATCCGGCCAACTTCTCAACAATTTGGTCAATAAATGGCAAAGGGAAATGATCTTTGGAAGTTGCAGCATTTAACTTCCTATAGTCAATACAAATACGCCACCCGGTTACCGGCCGAGTGGCGACCTCTTCACCTGCGTCATTTGTGACGACTTGAATGCCCGCTTTCTTAGGAACCGTTTGTGTCGGGCTGACCCATTGGCTATCTGAGATAGGGTATATGATACCCGCATCTAGCCACTTCAATACCTCCTTCTTGACAACTTCTCGCATGTTTGGATTTAATCTTCGTTGTGTGTCACGAGAATGACTCATTCCATCTTCAGTGATGATCTTGTGCATCACTACTGAAGGACTAATTCCCTTCAAATCCGCAATTGTCCACCCTATGGCGGCTCTATGAGTGACCAAAATTCTCATCAACTTTTCTTATTGCTCCCCGGTCAAGTTAGATGCAATGATAACCGGGAGCGTGCTACCTTTACCCACATAAGCATACTTAAGATGCTTGGGTAGCACCTTCAACTCTAGCACCGACGGCTCTTCCAATGATGGCTTCAACTTTGTGTCAATGCTTTCCGGAAGACTTTCCACTTAATGTGTCCAAGTGGGCCTTCCTTCCTTTGCCGCCATGACCTCCAACTCTTTCACCTCTTCATCCATGCTCCGATTCGTCTCTCCTTGTAACCTGTCAAACATGAAACATTCCTCTATTGTGTTTTCCTCTTCGACACTAATGTCGCATAGAGGTATACACTCGTCAACGATGTCCGCCATATAGCATTCACCGCCCACTAGAGGATCCGTCAATCCTGAAAAAACATTTAACCGCAACCGACGGTTACCAAAAGTCATGTCGACCGTGCCCGATTTGCAATTAATTTGGGCATTCGATGTTGCCAAAAATGGTCGACCAAGGATCACCGTTGGTTGCTTGGTTCGGTCCAAAGAAACATAATCTAATACAAGAAAGTCCACCGGATAGTAAAAGTCCTCGACCTTGACTATTACATCCGTGACTATCCCACGGGGTAGTTTAGGGGTCAAGTCGGCTAACACCATGATGGTGTTCGACACTTGAAGTGGACCAAAATCATATTGGTCATATAAACTACCCGGCAAGATACTCACACTTGCCCCAAGATCCAAAAGTGCTCGGGTCATTTTAAATTCACCGACTTGTATTGAAATAATGGGCGCCCCCGGATCTTGAAGTTTTGGTGGAAGTGCACCCGAAAGAATCGAACTCACATTTTCAGTCAAATCAAGTTTCTTAGGAAACTTGTGAGTCCGTTTTTGGGTGCATAAATCTTTCAAGTATTTAGCATATGAAGGTACTTGTTTAATTGCATCTAGAAGTGGTAAATTGATTTTAACTTCCTTAAAAATTTCCCACATCTCTTCTTGTTGTGGGCCTCGTTTATTTACCACTTTCTTAGATGGTCCCAACAAAGCTTCGGGATAAGGGGCGGTATTAACCTCCACACCCTTTTCCTTAGCCTTTGGGACGGGAACGGTCACAACGGGTGTATTTTTATTACTTTTTAAATCATTTTTATTTTGACCCGTTTGACCGTTATTACCTTCGTCATCACTCGCATCTTCCACCACCCCTTCAACAAACTTGGGTGGTGGTGGCTCAACACCACTATCTATGACTCGACCACTATGTAAAGAAATTTGATTAATTGGTACCTCACGTGTATTCTTCGAGCCCGACCCTTGATGCTTAGGGTTCACCGTGGTATCACTTGGAAGTCCTCCTCCACTTCCACGAATTTGAGCCATCTCTTGAGCAAGTTGCCCCACTTGCTTCTCCAATGCTTTATAAGATTTATCCCGCACTTCAAATTCTTTCCTTACTTCGGTTGTAAGGGTGGTCATAGCATTCATGAGAGCGTCCATTTTAGAATTGAACGAGTCGTCACATTGAGAGTTTGATGTACCACCCCCATTTCCACTTTGGTTGTAACTACGTTGATAATTACCTTCACGATTTTGATAGCCTTGGTTACCCCCTTGATTGTAATTCCTTTGGTAACCCCCTTGGTTACCACCTTGACGATTGTTATACGATGACCCACCTTGACCACCTTGATTACCCGATTGGAAATTCGGATTCATTTGATTCGAAGAATTACCATACCGGAAATTAGGGTGATTTCTCAAACCCGGATGGTAAGTGTTGGAGTTCATGTCATATGGCTTTCGATCCCCATACACTTGGTTCACCTCCTCGGTGTAGTCACTCGACCCCGTTGGACATTGCTCGGTTTTATGACCAATATCTCCACACTCTTCACACACCGCGGATTGTACCGCGTTCACATCCTTCTTCTTCATACGAGCCATTTCCCGCTCTAAGGTAGAAATTCTATCCTTAGAATCAAGATCGGGAAGTGACCGGGCAATGGGATGTTTCTTAGCTCTATTGGCCGATTTCTTCTCTTTCGACCGTTTGCTCATCCGCTCCAAAAACTCCCAATCATCATCTTCATGATTGCTCAAAAGAGTCCCGTTGCTCGTCGACTTGAGGCGATTCCATGTCGCGTCATCCAATCCTCGTACAAAACACTTCACCAATTCCCACTTTTCTATTTGGTGATGTGGGCATCTCCGCATCAATTCTTTGAATCGAGCGAACGCTTCATGTAACGGTTCACTCGATAGTTGCCGAAACGACCTTATTTCATCCCTAGCATCATCGGTCTTCGCCATCGAATAGTATTCGTCTAAAAAGACTTGTTGCATCTCACCCCATGTCCGGATGCTATTCGCCGGAAGTGTGAGAAACCATTTTTTTGCCTTGTCTTTCAACGAAAATTGGAACAAGCGAAGTTTGACCTCCTCTAGTGCAAAATTGTGCCCCCCGATGGTGTTGCAAATGGAAGAAAACTCCGCCAAGTGCGTAGACGGCTCATCATTAGACCTCCCATTGAAGTGGGGAAGTATATTGATGTAATGGGGTTTGCAATCGAACATTCTCCTTTCGCACACTATAGGAGAATCATTGTCGGTAACTACCGGTCGAAAACGGTCATTCACTCCCCGTGGAGGTTGTTGACGACGTTGTGGACCATTAACCTCTTGATCTACCGGCCTTCGGTTGTCTCTTTTATCACCTCTTCGATCACCACCTTGATTTCTACCTTGGTTACCCCTTTGATTACCCCCTCCCACAAAACGAGGAATCCGGTTAGGGTTGGCATTGTTGTTGTTGTAAAACCCATCGTTCCGGTTCCTTTGATTGTTGTTTCGTGGTTGGCGGTTATTTTCGTAACCGTTATTTCTTCTATCCCCGTACCCGTAATCGTCATTCCCCACAAAATTGGCATTTTGGTAGCCAAACTCATCATCTTCGAACCCTCTTGCATTGTAACCTTCTTCTCCGGGATTTTCTTCGGGATGTTCTTCAGCCATTAATGATTCAAACCTTGAATATTCAGGAACATGAAGATATGAAGGAAATTCTTGAAGATCTGCTACAGGCAACTCGAAGACTTGAAGATTCGAAGAAGGTGAGTAGAGAGAAAAGGATAAGAACAGTAGAAGACGTGAGGGTTCTCTCCTTCTCATCGGATATATATACCCATCGCATTTAATGCGATGGGTAAACGTGCCGGGATCGCCGCGCACGTGACCAATCAGAAGACGACACGTAAGGCGAGAATCCCGGAGTGACGGTTACCACGCGCGCGTGGAGCTCAGTCTCCTGACGGAATGACCAACCGTCAGAGACAACTTGATGACAGCCGTGTAAATGGTCAACTCAAACGTCACCATCAACGACGTTTCTCACCAACTTGTCAGATTTCAAATTTCAAGGGATTTCCCGCCCAAAATTACTACAAACTTAACGAAGAAGTTACCCAAGGCACACGCGCCATAGCAACACAAAGCAAAGAATCATCACCTGCCAGATATGTAGTCGCGCCGTAACAACTGTCAAACATTTGCACGCGCGCGCCTACCAACCAAAAAACAACTGTCAAACATTTGCACGCGAGCTCCAACCACTTGCCTCGCGCATGGTGCAGCACTGGACTGGGGGGACTTGAAGGGGTATGGTCCTAAAAAGCCGCGCAAACCTCCGTCAAGGTTACGCGCAGGACCATATTCCTTATTCAGCAAATTTCTTATCGCTACCGTCGCGCGGGCTACATCAACATTCTTTGATGCGGCGCGAGGTCTAAGCAATAGGAAGCTCCATTTTCAACACTTAGTATTCTGAATGAGCATGCAGTAACCTATACTCCTGCGCGGGGTAGTTACGTGCTCAGCAAGAATAGCGCGTGACTACGGCGCAAGACTGTTTTGGATAGTACACAAGGTACAAGTGGCACAAGAAAAGAGCCAATCAGCGTCCTTCTGGCCCTGCTCAATCGTGCTCCACGATCGTCTGACATGCAGGAGACAAAAAGTACTTAAGGACGCCTACATGGCACCAATCACAGGGCAGAGACAACTGCCCCACGATCTCCACTTACCTGCTGATGGCAGAAGGGCGGCCAGGACGACAACAGTGACACGTGGCTCCAATCACGTTACGCCAACTCCAGAAAGCTCCGAGAAGCCACTAACGGTCGACACCAGTGGGACAAGGAGCATATCCTCTATGTTGTCGCATTCAGGCCCAAGGCCCATCAGCCCACATCCTCTTACACCTCTCCGGCTATAAATAGAGACCTCACTTCACAGGTTAAACATTCCATTCCCTCGACTCTCACTCTTAATACTTAATTATCTCCCCAAAGCAGTCGCTTATTCTCACGCCGGAGCCCGGTTAAGAGGGAAACCCCCACATTCCCCTCTTAACGAGTAACGGTGTTCTGTTTTGCAGGATAATCCAGTCATCAAGAAGCTCAGGAAACCATAAAGAAGATTAACCACTATGATAGGAACATAAACCAAACTGATTAGCCCCTTAATTAGTTTAGTGTTTCTTCAGACATGAAGGAAGAAAACACTTAAATATTGAAGACTAAATTGCTCGGATGGTCTCTGTTTGTTTCAGACCTCATCTTTAATCCTTACCTTTCTAAAATTATATGTTTGTTTCCTATGGTATTCTCACTTGTCACTTGGATAGTCCTCTAACTAGATGGACCGTAGGTTTTCCAGTTAAGTTGGTGTAAAATGACTAAATTACCCTTACTATTAAAAACAATAATTAAAAAAACTTAATTAATCATTTAAAAAATCAGGCATGCCTGAATTAATTCTTCTTCTTCTTCTCCTCCTCCTTCTGAATTGGTCAGACATTTGCCACTGAACCTTCTCCTTCTGAATTGGTCAGACATTTGCCCCTGAACGATTAAGCATTATACTGGCTCTTAATGGTTCAGACCACATACTGATTCAACACTTAATGGTTCAGCCCTCTTACTGGTTCAGCACTTAACCATTCAGAAGTTGCCAAATAGCCCCTCAATATAGAATAACTTCTATCGTGTATTATTTCTCTAAAGGGCTTACGTTTTATTCTTCTTATCCATTTGTTTATTGATGATAGTGATATTGAATTTTTATAATCTCAACTTTTACCGTTTGACTGATAACACTCTTAACTTACGAATTGTATCACGTCACTCCCAATTGTTAACTTATTTTCATATGACACCCCAAACTATTTAAACCCTAACCTAGTTATTTTTTTTTTCTGATGTGACACTTTGTTTAATGATGTGGCCCTTTTAATTGACGTGACATCTAATGTGGCAATTATTTAGTGATGTAACATCTTATGTGACAACCGACGTGATACTTGTTTAGTGACATGACTACTAACGTCAATTAACTGAGTTAGGGTTAATTTAGTTTAGAAGTGCCAGAAGAAATTAAGTTGAACGTTGGGAGTGACGCGGTACAATTCATAAGTTGAGAATGATATCGACCAAATAGTGAAAGTTGGGTTATTTAAATCCAATATCTATTGATTTTACATATGACAACTTTTTCATATTTTAACTATTTTATGTAAAGTATTAAATAATATAAAAAAACTCATATGTATTCTAAGCTAAAAATATAGTTATAAATAGTTGTTTTTATATCTTAACTTAATAAATAACTTGAAATAACTGAATTAAAATATGGATATCGGTCTCTGATAATTCCTACTACACGTCATTGGTCATTGGTAGTCCTATCTTTTTTATTCCCCATGACAGTCCCACCTTCATCTATTTTTCCGCCACCGGTCCTCAATTAAAAATACTTAATGGAGTTAAGTTTTTTTCCGAATTACAAACTGACGTTTTAGGGTTTTTAATCAGAACGAGGATACGAGTCTATTGATGTAAAACTTACCTCGAAACGATACTCCAAACGACTTGATTTTTGTTAACTAGAAGTTTAAACACCCGAATTGAAACACCGATTTCATCGTTTGGAGCACAATTTCAAGGTACGTTTTACATCATTCGACTCGTATCCTCGTTCTGATAAAAAACCCTAAAACCTTAGTTGGGTAATTCGAAAAAAAAACTTAACTCAGTTAAGTTTTTTTAACTGAGAACCAATGGAGGAAAAATAGTTGAAATGTGAGACTGTCAGGGGAATATAAAATTGTGGGACTGCTGATGGCCAATGACGTCTAGTAGAGATTATCAGATGCCAATATCACATTAAAATATTACAAAAAGTTGAATAACGTGGAAATATAGTTTACAAAGTCAAGCTTAATTTTAGACCAATAGTTGGAGATATTTTTCAGAGAAAAAATATATCCTTTTCTTCAATGTTTTTAAACCCGGACCGGTCCGGCCGGGAGCCGGAAACATCACCGGGCCGGTTCTTGCATTTAACCCGTTTCAACATTGACACGGAGGTCGGGCCGGAATCTGGGCGGTCGGGCCGGCGGTTGGTTTAGTTAAGGTCGGGCCGGAAAGAAGGGGAAGAGAGAATAAGGTTGCAGTGCTGGAGTTTTTTTTCTGGCCAGCCAAATCTATGCTTACCGGAGTACCCACTGATGCGTGTGAAGTGTTATATATATTAGGTGTATATTTTAAGCCCTTTAACACTTTTTTAGCCAAGTTTTAAATTTATAAAACACGATATTTACTAACACTAAACACACATATGGGCAAGTGCACCCATCGTGAGCGTAGTATAGTGTTGGCAAGATACCGAGGTCGTCCAAGGACACAAGAGCTTTTAGTACCGGTTTATCCTCAACGTCTAATCAAATCAAAAGTTTAGAAAAATGGTTTAAACTAAGAAAATAAAAACTAACTAAAATGCTGAAAAATAAAAATAAAAGAAAAACAGATAGACAAGATGAATCACTTGGCTCCGACTCGTGTTTAGTGTAACCTTTGATTATTTCCGCACTTTTGCACTATTTAAGAGATTATCTTAGTTATTGTAGTAGGCCCCTCTTTTGGAGGTGACGTTACTCTCAACCCAGTAGTTTGAGTCAGCAAGGATACAATCCTAAAGGGTCGGATTATTGAAAGATAATTAATTAAGTTATTAATGCATAATGTGGCAGGCCCCTCTTTTGAAGGTGACGTTACCCTCGGCTAAGTAGTCTGAGTCAGCAGGGATACAGTCCTAAGTAGCCGGGTTAAAGTATTAATAGTAGTTTAACTTATGAGGGGATCAAAGAGTTTGGACCCCCGCCATCCAATACCGTTAAGTATTGAAGGAGGTCCTACTAAATTTGACCCAGGTCCATTGCAGGACCTCTAAACGCTGAACAATGGTGGATGAGGGTGTTATGGTGGTGGTGGGTGGTGGGTGAAGTGTGAGAGAGGTGGTGTGCCAAGGGGATGGTTTGAGCTTGAGCCAAGCACTCCTATTTATAGGCTGAACAGAAGCTCGGGCACGGCCCCGTGTCCAGTGGGTACGGCCCCGTGTCCATCCTCTTCTCTGTCTTCATTAATTGCTTTTGTCTGCATTAGTTGACCACGGCCCCGTGTCCGCTGGGCACGACCCCGTGTGCAGAAGCATATTTGTACTATCAAGATTTGCCTGGATTCTGCGAATCTTATAGTTGACCACGACCCCGTGTCCGCTGAGCACGGCCCCGTGGTGGGCGATGGAAGCTTCTACAACTTTGTCTTTTATGCTGACACTTGGGCACGCCCCCGTGTTCACTGAACACGGGGCGTGTTCAGCCTTCTGTTCTCTTGTTTTGCTTGGGAAGATCCTGTCGTGGGGTCGGGCATGCCACGTTTGTTCCTTTTCTTGTATTTATGTTAGATTTAGCTGCCTTTTTGCTTCTTTTGTTAATTTGAGCTCATTTAATCCTGAAAATACAAAAGGAAGACAAAAACACACTTTTTCCAACATTAGTACTAAAAAGGGGCTAGTTTTATGCCACAATTGATGTAATTTATATGTTGCATTTTACACACATCAAATACCCCCACACTTGAATCTTTGCTTGTCCTCAAGCAAAACTCTTTTATAATGTGGCTTTACACTCCCAAATGGAATGGGTAGAAGAGAAGATTTTTGGGCTTGTCATAGAGTGTCGGGATTTCCAAGTTTCTTTATTAAGTTTTATTTTTATTTATTTACAATCCTATTCGTCATGATTTATTTAAAACTTTTCATAAGATGAATTACTTATTAGGGCATAACATGCCTCTTTAAAATTCTATTTATATACAAGTTCACATACCTCACGGGGGATCACTCAACACTCAGCCGAAGATGTATTTTAGTGAATCACTCGAGAGCGGCATGGAACTTACTCCTACCATAGGCTTGCCAAGCAATCAATTCTCCTCCTTTTTAACTATATACCTTTGTAAATATCAAGAGGACTTTTGGGTGAAGGGTTAGGCTTGGGTTAAAGGTAGGTAGTTGGGTTAGTGGTTAGTAGAAAAGGGCGAAAAGCGTAAAAAGCATTGGTTTTCGTAAGACTTTTTATTTTTGCAGTTTTTATTTTGATGAAGCCATAATTCAAACAAAGTTATTTTTGATGAACTTGCTTGTTTATTTCTTTTGCTTCATCATATATATATATATATATATATATATATATATTTTTAGTCATACGAAAAACCGAGCTTTTTACAAAAACAAAGGGTTAAAAATAAAAAGGTTTTGGTGGGTGAAAGGGTGTTTGGTTTGGGTTAAGAAATGAAAAGGTTTAGGCTCAAAGGGGTTAACTAGGGGGATTTTGGGTATGTGGTAAAAAAAAAATATAATGGTGTAGAAATAAAAAGGGTTAGTCCTAATGCCTCCATCATTTACTTACTCGGGTTTAAGTTGGTAAGGACCGGGAATGTATCGTCGTGGCAAGTTCTAGAGTTGTAAGAACCAAGCGGCTATTCACACAAGAAACGAAAAATGAGCATTTAATTTAAAGATATATATTAGTATGCTCAATAAAGGCTCAAAACTCACTTTTGTGGGAATGGGTTTTTATGTGATCAAGTATATATAATCAAATTTTAACTAAGCTTGTCATGCCTTTTCATAATTTTCTTATGTTGGTTCTTTTTATCACGACGCTATCGGTTGTAAATTTGTAAAAATATAACCTTTTTAGAATTTTGAAATTCCCAAGTTAAACCTAGACAAGTAAAAAAAATGAAAATTTTCGAAAAAATTTGGGGTGATTAGCGGTTCCAATAGAGTTTTGTGTAAGGCTTGTTATTAGGACTTGCAAGATTCAAGGTTTTAGCATCCCCCCCACACTTAAATTACACATTGTCCTCAATGTGTCCCAAAAATAAGTTTTTAGGTTGATTGAATGTGTAAAAGGTGTGAAAAAGCAAAAGTTTATTGTTACTGGGCGCTGGACACGGCCCCGTGTCTGATGGACACGACCCCGTGTCTGTCAAAAGTCTGCATATTTAGACAAACAGCAAGTCTGGGGTAGTGGGCACGGGGGCGTGTCGGCTGGACACGACCCCGTGTAGACAGTCTGCAATGTTGAGAAACAGGTTTCTGGTTCTGGTTTTCTTATCCCGGCTTTAGTAGCACTAAGGTTTAGTGTTCTAAGCCTCGTATGTACCTGTTTTATCAATAAACACTACACCAACAACATAGCAAACATCCTAGATTACCAATGTTCAACATCCCATCCATCACAAAGTTAGAAAAAAAAATGCAGAAAATAAAAGAGTTAAAGGAAAGTAAATTGTTCAACACACGGCACGCAGGCCGGAAATTGTTCAAGATAAAAGGGGTTAACCTGTAAGATCACCAACCAACCGCTTCTTCCTCCGCCCCTCCCGCCTAGTCCATGTCCTCGTCCTCATCATCATCATCTCCACCGTGCCCCGCAATGTACTCCCGGATATTTCCAATATCATCTTGGATATCGGATTTCTCTAGATCGCTCCAACCCGGTTGTACGTGTTGCTTGCCATATTGTAGGTGTTCCTGGTGCACATGAGGTTTTCCTGCAATAAATCATGTAAACTTTGGAAGTTAGGAAAACCGCCTCCTGAGGAGGACTGGCCTGGATCACCATGGGGCTGGTACTGGTACTGGTACTGATGATGTTGTGGAGCGTGAAGGACAAGTGCCTCTTGCGGGTTCCATGCATGCCCTTGCATCCTTTGGAAGCTAACCGTCCCGTCTTCAGCCTCATAAATTAGGTTCATTGAGCGGCAAATGTGTATATCTACCCTTCCCGACCATGGGCTCCTTCCGAATGACCTAGGTATGTTGGTGAAGTGCTTGAAGAGACGGTATACCCATCCTCCAAAGAAGATAGGTGTGGGTGAAGTAGCAAGCCGGTTCAGATGCATGTTACGGAGCATGAGGAACGGAACATCGAGGTGTCTGCGGTTATGGATGCAGTGGAGGACAAGTAAATCTCTTAACCCAACAACGCCACCGCTATCATGCCTTTGGCTAAGAGAGTAGCCGAGGAGCCTATGGATGTGTCGGTAGAGCGGATCCCTCAACTTAGTGCTCTTAGTGCTGCTCGGATTGTAGTGCCCTTCACCAATCTGAGCCCACGCGGCTTGGCGATCGTTCTCATCTATCTCTCGCATCCCTCCAGTATTTTCCTCGTTACCCGCATCTTCCTCCGCATACAACCCGACAATCGACCCAAATTGTGCCATAGAAATCGAATACTTAGTTCCACCACATCGCAATGCTACCCCATCATTGTCAAATGGGTCGCACCTTGAGTTGAATGTGAAGGTGCTATAGAATTCCAAAGTGCATTCGTGGACGGAACGAAGTCGAGTTGTTAAAGCGACTCTTAGTGGGCCTATGACAAGGTTGTTGAAGCGGTCGAGTTGGTTCACCAATGCTAACAAATCCGTGCATGCTTGCCTTGGGTATTCTTCCGGTCTTGTTTGAAGTACTTCGTATCTAGCCCTAGTATCGAGCTCATTAGCGTTAAACCTTGTGAACTTCGTTGCCATTCTGAAAGAATACACCAAAAGTTAGCACGAAATATTAGAATTATCGGACAAAACTGCAAACAGTGTTCTGGACACGACCCCGTGTTCAGCGGACACGGCCCCGTGTCCAGGCGTCTGTTACTCAAAAACATCATTTTTCAACCCCGTTTCGAAAACTTGAAAATTTTTGGTCCAATAGGTGCGGTTTCCCCCGAAAATGAAACCCCAAGTGTCGTTTTTCTCAAAACAACCCGTTTACCCATTCAATTTTATCTTTTTCGGTTCAAAAACATGGGTTTGGGGTTTTTGTGAGAAATCGGGCGAATCTTTGAACAATACAAGTGGATTTACTTCCTATAACACTAATCTAACTAAATGCTAACAGATTAACGCAAAAATTTGAGGTTCGATCCGGGTGTAGTTCAAGAACCCTAGATTTTTCCCCAAATTTTTGAAGTTTTAACTACATGCAAATGCTAAATCTAACTAATTATAGTGATAGAATCATACCTTGATGTTGTTAGAATGATAGGAGACGTCGAAAATCTGCGGAAAATCGTTAAGTGTTTTACTAGCATAATAAATTGGGTGAAAATGCTTTTCTTTTCTTTGTCCCAAGACAGCTCCAACTGCAAAGTCACTAGCATCACATATGATTTCGAAAGGAAATTTCCAATCAGGCGCTATCATGATAGGTGCATTGACTAGCATTTCCTTTAAGGTTAGAAATGCTTGATTGCAATCCTTGTCAAAGATGAAAGGAGCATCTTTTTCAAGTAATTTTGTTAGAGGCCTTGAAATTTTAGAAAAGTCTTTGATAAACCGCCTATAAAATCCGGCATGCCCTAAGAAACTCCTGATAGCTCTAACGGAGGATGGGGGTGGTAGTCGAGAAATGGTATCTATTTTGGCTCGATCCACCTCCATTCCTTCGCTTGAGATTTTGTAACCGAGTACTATTCCCTCCGTTACCATGAAATGGCATTTTTCCCAGTTAAGGGCGAGGTTAGTTTCCTCACATCGGGATAGCATTCGTTCAAGGTTATCGAGGCATTGGTCGTATGAATCCCCAAAGATAGAAAAGTCGTCCATGGAGACTTCCATTGTCTTTTCTATCATATCGTGGAAGATGGCTACCATGCAACGTTGGAATGTTACGGGGGCATTACATAGACCAAACGGCATGCGTCGATAAGCAAAAGTTCCATAGGGACATGTGAAGGTTGTCTTTTCTTGGTCTTCGGGTGCTATCGGGATTTGAAAGTAACCTGAAAAACCATCCAAGAAACAATAAAATTTATGACCGGATAATCTTTCTAACATTGGATCAATGAAGGGTAAAGGAAAGTGATCTTTTCTTGTCGCCTTATTTAATCGTCTATAATCTATACATACTCTCCATCCTGTGACGGTTCTCGTTGGTATTAGTTCATTTTTTTCATTAGTTATTACCGTCATACCTCCTTTCTTTGGAACAACTTGGACGGGACTTACCCAAGGACTATCGGAGATAGGATAAATAAGTCCGGCGTCAAGTAATTTGATGACTTCGTTTTTAACCACTTCTTGAACATTTGGATTTACTCGACGTTGTGGTTGTATTACCGATTTGTAGTCATCATTCATTAAAATTTTGTGCGTGCACATGGAAGGACTTATTCCTTTTATGTCTACAAGTTTCCAAGCGATCGCATTTTTGTGTTTTTTCAAAAGACTAATTAATTTTTCTTTTTCTAAACTATCTAATTTAGACGAAATAATTACAGGTAATTTACCATCTTTGTCTAGAAAAGCATATTCCAAACCTTTTGGAAGTTCTTTGAGCTCAAGAGGTGGGTCTTTAGGAGACTCCTTATTTGGTTGCTCATGTTGATCAAGAACCTTAAAAGTTTGTTCTATGGAGACCTCTTCTTCAACAAAGTGGTCAAACTTTTCACTTGTATCGGGTAGTTCATCTTCATCTTCAATTAGGGGGTCATTATTGCCGAATGGATATTTCATTGCCTGCTCAAGATCGACACTTTTTTAAATGCCCCTAATTGAAGAGGTAAATTGTTGAACTTCCGGTTTTTCAAAGCTTCGTGAGTTTTTACAAAGGGTCGTCCCAACACTAGAGGAGCGTTATCAAGGATGACAAAGTCGGTTGGGATTACCATTTGATTTGTTTGAACCAAGACATCCTCAACTACACCGATTGATTTTATTACTTTCCGATTGGATAGGAAAATGGGTATTTGAAGTGGAGAAAAATCACTAATACTTAATTTTTCGAAAATGTAGTTAGGCATTATGTTAACACAAAGATCTTTATCGATTGTGACATTACTAATAAATGAATTTTGAAAGAAACATGGAACTGGTGTAATGTTAATTTCAAATGGGTCTTCTTTTATTAGTGAGGTTTGATCAATAGTTAACTTAACACTTACCGTTTCGTAAATTTTAGTGTTAGTGTTTAACTCTTTTAAAAACTTAGCATGAGTGGGTATTAAACAATGATTTTCAAAAGAAGGTGACAAGAGATTAATTTCTTCAAAATTAGACTCTTCTTGAATTTTAACGTTGTAGGACTCACCTTTTTCGTTGTCTAACTCATGTGTCGGTTTTTCACTTATTTGTTCTTCCATTTTTACACTTTCAGTTATCTCTTCTTTATTTAGTTCTTCTCTTGCAAGGGACTCCTTTTCCCTTGCGCGAGATTCTTTTATATAGCGATCGATAACTCTAAGGTGTTCTAATATCCTATCGGTCACTTCGGTTATAGAAAAAGGATCGGGATTTTCAAAGCTTGAATCCGGTTGTTCGATCCTTTGTTCCTCATAATACTCATTTGAAGTAGATGGTTCACACCATTGTTCTTCATTGTAAGCATATGATGGATAAGGTTCATAATTTTGTTCTTCATAATACTCATATGAGGTGGGTTGTTCACGCCATGGTTCCTCATAATAAGCATATGAAGGTGGTGGCTCATATCTTGGTTCCTCAAAGTATGAGTAAGAAGGCTCATACCTTGGTTCATCAAAATATGAGTATGAGGGAGGAGGTTCATACCTTTGGTCTTCATAGGATGTGTATGAAGTCGATGGTTCGTACCTGGGCTGCTCATAATAGGTGTATGAATCGGATGGTTGATATGAATGACAATATTGAACCGAGTGCGGATTACTACAATTAGTACAATAGTTATTCCTATAATCATCCTCCTCATAGGTGTAGTTGTAACCTCCTGAGTATTGATCCATAAGAATCACACAGCAGACCACAACCAAGTCTCGAGATCAGAAAACAAAAATAAAAACGGAAACAGAGGCTGGACACGGCCCCGTGTACAGAATCTGTATCTGGGCGTTTTAATTAAAGTTACTGATTTTGTTGAGCACGGGGGTGTGTTCAGTGAGCACGGCCCGTGTTCAAGCTACTATTACTGGGTGTTTTATGAAAATGTGCAGCACGGCCACGTGTTCAGTGAGCACGGCCCGTGTTCAGGTTACTGTAAATGCAAAACTAAACTAAAATGCAGAAAAATGTGCGCGCGTTTTAAAAAGGTTTTGAAAAACTGATTAGGCCGTCGATTTTAAGCTTTCTTAAAATCCTTGTGTTCCCGGCAGCGGCGCCAAAAACTTGATGCGTGTGAAGTGTTATATATATTAGGTGTATATTTTAAGCCCTTTAACACTTTTTTAGCCAAGTTTTAAATTTATAAAACACGATATTTACTAACACTAAACACACATATGGGCAAGTACACCCATCGTGAGCGTAGTATAGTGTTGGCAAGATACCAAGGTCGTCCAAGGACACAAGAGCTTTTAGTACCGGTTTATCCTCAACGTCTAATCAAATCAAAAGTTTAGAAAAATGGTTTAAACTAAGAAAATAAAAACTAACTATAATGCTGAAAAATAAAAATAAAATAAAAACAGATAGACAAGATGAATCACTTGGCTCCGACTCGTGTTTAGTGTAACCTTTGATTATTTCCGCACTTTTGCACTATTTAAGAGATTATCTTAGTTATTGTAGTAGGCCCCTCTTTTGGAGGTGACGTTACCCTCAACCCAGTAGTTTGAGTCAGCAAGGATACAATCCTAAAGGGTCGGATTATTGAAAGATAATTAATTAAGTTATTAATGCATAATGTGGTAGGCCCCTCTTTTGAAGGTGACGTTACCCTCGGCTAAGTAGTCTGAGTCAGCAGGGATACAGTCCTAAGTAGCCGGGTTAAAGTATTAATAGTAGTTTAACTTATGAGGGGATCAAAGAGTTTGGACCCCCGCCATCCAATACCATTAAGTATTGAAGGAGGTCCTACTAAATTTGACCCATGTCCTTTGCAGGATCTATACACTGAACAATGGCAAGACTCTTACCAAACCGTTCCCTTAACCCCCGACCAGGTAGCCAACATACCTCCATATAGACCGTGGAGATATGAATAGTGAAAATCTTTTATTTTATATAGACAGTAAAATAATGCCAAGACACCACGGACAAACGATAAGGAAGAATCACCTTCAACATAAGAAACTAGTTATTAAAGTCATTAATACATAACCAATTAAAAAGTGCGAAAAGATTAAAAATAAAAAGTATTACACTAGACACTTGGTCTTCACCAAGTGATGTAAGAGACTTAGGCAAACATGGCCTTGATTGTCAAGAACTCTTACGATCAATCTTGGATCCCGAGAAGACTCACACACTCTATGATGGACAATGGATGATGGTGGTGGATGATGGTGTTATGGTGGTGGTGGGTGGTGGGTGAAGTGTGAGAGAGGTGGTGTGCCAAGGGGATGGTTTGAGCTTGAGCCAAGCACTCCTATTTATAGGCTGAACAGAAGCTCGGGCACGGCCCCGTGTCCATCCTCTTCTCTGTCTTCATTAATTGCATTTGTCTGCATTAGTTGACCACGGCCCTGTGTCCGCTGGGCACGACCCCGTGTGCAGAAGCATATCTGTATTATCAAGATTTGCCTGGATTCTGCGAATCTTATAGTTGACCACGACCCCGTGTCCGCTGAGCACAGCCCCGTGGTGGGCGATGGAAGCTTCTACAACTTTGTCTTTTATGCTGACACTTGGGCATGCCCCCGTGTTCACTGAACACGGGGCGTGTTCAGCCTTCTGTTCTCTTGTTTTGCTTGGGAAGATGCTGTCGTGGGGTCGGGCATGCCACGTTTGTTCCTTTTCTTGTATTTATGTTAGATTTAGCTGCCTTTTTACTTCTTTTGTTAATTTGAGCTCATTTAATCCTGAAAATACAAAAGGAAGACAAAAACACACTTTTTCCAACATTAGTACTAAAAAGGGGTTAGTTTTATGCCACAATTGATGTAATTTATATGTTGCATTTTGCACACATCACCCACCCCAAAAAGAATTCTTATGGTTGACCCCTAATCTTTTTTCTGTAAAACACTAGAACTAAAAGAAAAGGAGATGTTGAACGTTTTCCGCTCGGACGACTGTGCGGCAGGCAGCAATCAACGGTGTGGAAATAAGAAGCGGCTGTTATCACTTCTTAGTTTTACCTTGCAGATGAGAAAGAAGATAATTTATCTGTGTTATATTATTTGATTAAATATTAATAATAGCATGGGCTTTGAAAAACGAGCCTAGCCATCATGAAATGTCAATACTTTCTTTGGGAAATTGTCAAATCCTCTCCAAATGCAAAAGCCATCATAAATTTAAGTTCTTTTTCGTTTTGTTTTATTTTTTTATTATTTAATTAGTAAAGGTGACTTATATGTGTACCATTGCTTGTTTATATGTTTTATTTGCTATTTCAAGTTTAAAGATTTTGAATTAATTAACTATATTATTATTTGATATAAGTTTTTTTTATCATAATTTGCTAATTGCTATTATTTTTATATTTATGAGTGCAAGTTTAGAAGTATATTTTGATAAAAATACACTAAAATTCAATCAAAATAATAATAAAGAAGGAACCATTTGGAGCATCAAAGACTAAGTGATCTCTATATTTTATATATATTTTTATATAATTTATGACATAATCCGGGTCTTAAATCCGGTTGAACCGGTCGGACCGGTCTAACCTTTGACCCCGTAAGACGACCGGGTCGACCTCCGGTCCGGTTCTGAAAACATTGCTTTTCTTTCATATCTAGAGGACTAGACACACAGACAAAGTTATGACGTAAAATAGTTCAAAATGCTTGTGACAGACATGTCTTGATTCTATTTTGATGATTTTTTTATATATAAAAACTGTTGTGAAACTAGCCTAATAGCAAAGAAATAAGAAGAAAATAATAAGGAGAAGTGATCTAATATTTCATTGATTGAGATGTGTCTAATACAAGAGATACAATGTAGTATATATAGTAGAAGAAAACTTGGAGAAGAAGTCAGTCTATTTTAGGAGTTGATAACCATAATAATACAATAATATATTTATAACACTCCCCCTTGGTTATCAACTTAATACGCTTTGAGATGCTGCCTCGTTAAAAACCTTGCTATGAAAACCCAGTGGGACAAAACCTCAGCCAAGGGAAAAAGAGTGCAGTGTGTAATGCGCATTATCTCCCCCTGATACTTCTGGATCAGGTATGTTGCCTCATTAAAAACCTTACTAAGAAAACCCATTGGGATAAAACTTAGTTAAGGGAAAAAGAGTGCAACTTGAATAAATCTCCACCTCATTATAATATGTATCCTTTAAGTAAAGTGCAACTTGATGCCTTGAAGTGCAATCCTTTATATTGAGTAATGTTGTAAAATCTTCTTGTGAGACTTCTAGTGCTTCCTCTTGCGAACAAATACCATAAGATCCAAAACTATTTGTGTTACATTCTTTATTTCTACAAGACTAACAGAACTAGCTTTCATGGGTTAGTAAAATATAGACACATATCATTCTTACCTTTAGGGTATAGACATATCTGCTTTACCATTCAAATGTCTCCTCATTGGACATGTGCTATATCATATTGATAAAAATTCAAATAAAAAATATATATTATCATGCACAACTAGAAAGTTAAGTTAATGCACAATTGCACTTTAGCCATGGTACTTTTGAAATGAGAATCTCTACTTTGGTAGGAGATGATAATAATCATTTATTATAAAAAGTGTCTGAACAACCTTTAACATACTATAAGGTTGAGCTCTCTACATACTAAAATGTCCCACCAACATCTTCTAGATGTAGTTTGATAGATGAATAAAAGTATGATTACAAATATACTCGAACTGCAAGTCGAGTAATAATTAGACTGTGCTAGGTTCATTAAAAAAAATCCCCCTTCTAAAAGCTCGCCAGTTTCTCTTGATGATGCTCAGACATCATCACTGTAAATTGCGATTATAGTGAACTTTTAAGAAAGAACATTTGATAAAGATGGATAATATTATCAACCTTATATTGCTCTTTATCAGAATATATCATGAGTTGTACAACACTCAACTTGACTATTTTAGTTCATACTGTCTTTAACTTTATAAAGATACATTCTTGAGGACTTGAAATCAATGCTTCAGGCATTTGCAATTATATACATACTTCTTTCAACTTTGAAAAACAATGTATGTGCATTCACTCTTTAGGAGTTCTATTACATATACCTCCTCATTGATTTCTATATCATATGCAAGGATGTCTTGAATATTTAATCCATATTGTATCATGCTTATACATTGTACATTAGGATGCCATAATAACCAGGCACAAGTTTTCTATGTATAGTTATTGGTGCACAAGAATTACATCCTTAAGATATCTCAACTAACCTTATAAGCACTTAAATGCTTTACGATACTCATCAGGAGTTCCAATTATATTCAACGTATTCAAATATGAATTTGTATACAACGATCATATCGTTCTCGAGAACTCATTTTACATGATTTTTGATAATTCAAATCCTTGAGGGACTTTCTTGTAAACTTTTAGTATCAAGTAATACATAACATTCATAAGACACATATCAATTCTCTCTTTATATTTCCAGACTAATTAAATATTGGAAAGCCAATACATCCACCACCGGAGAATACGTCTCCTCATAATCAGTCATATGTCTTTGTGAAAACACTTGTGCCACCAATTTTGCCTTATATCACTTTATTTAATTTTCACATGATTCGCATAAAAGACCCATTTGTATCCAACATATTTTACAATTTCAGTTGTATGGACTGTGATCGGAGTGTCGCGCTCCGGTCAAAGATAATATTTATATGCCCAAATTACCCTTAACAAATAGCTAGTGGTAGCAAGGGGTCGAACCACGAAGAGTATGTGGTTTGCGAGTGGATTCGATTGAATTATAGAGAAGTGTCACAATTATGAAGCTTGCTATGATATTTGTTTCTTTTTGTTTAATTGAGAGATGTGAATTTATTCTAATGAAATTGATTGAATTGATTAACAACTAATGAGTAACGATTGCAAGAAAGATTGATTAATAAACAATAATAAGAAAAAGGGATCACACCCGATTTCAGTAATTGCCAACCTAGGGTTTCTACAAGTTTTTAGATTCAACTCAATTGCGTATGATTAGCGGATTTAGTGTACCGTGACTTAGGTGCTAATAACTATCAACGTTTCGAAAAACGGACAAGAATACACTTTATAATCAACACAAGTAAAACCTAACCACGACAATGTAAAACTACACATAACCATTTCGTAAAGTCATAACTTTTAACATCGCTCGACAATTTACGAATACGAAACAAATGTAAACTATTGTCAATGGTTTCAAAAATCAAACACAAATTGTCACAAAGTTGAAACAAGCACAATTCGAAACCCTAAAGTTAACAACTACCTACACCGGGGTGAAACCGAGATGATTAGCCGCTCATGGTTGAAGAAGCTTGATCACCGAATGATTGGAACTTGATGAAGATCATCTTGAAGCTTGAAGGATGAAGGATTGGTGAATGATGAAGGTTGGGTGAAGGATGATGGTGGATAACTAGGGTTTAGGATGAATTGATTGTGAATGATGTTGGTGATGATGTTTCTTGATTCGGATGATGTTCTTGATGATAGATGGAATAAAAAAATTCATTCGTGTCTGAGAAGTGGCTCCAAGATACAAGATTCGAACCCCAGGAATAGTGTAACTTACGACTTTTAATGACCCTCACCCAATCAAAATCGACTTCAACTAGAAATCCCCAAAAATCCCGTCGGACAAAATCACTGCCCATCGCCGACGGGTCCCACCCCGTCGCCGACGGGTTCCCAATTCTTGAAATATGGCCGACGGCCTATTAGTCTGTCTACGGGATTGTTTGGCTGACGGGTGATTTAAGAGGGCGTAGCCGACGGCCCGTGACCCGTCGCCGACGGGCTCTCCTTCTCCATTTTTCCAAATCTCACTTCTTGCATGCCTGATTGATCCGTAACGCGTCCCGGTGCTCCGGTTTTCGACCCGATGACTCGTAAAGCTCCCGAAAAGCTCCTTAAACTCCATCAAACCTGCAAAACACATTTTTGATTAAAAGTAGGCTATCCGAAATTAAAACTTATGTAAAAACATTAAGTTATACACTAACGAACACCAGTTTTCAACCACGTATCACATCCCCACACTTGTCTTTTGCTTGCCCTCAAGCAAATCTGTTTTTCACTTTCACGTGGGTCGAACGACGAATACACTCCCCATTCCCGAGACAAGGGTTAAGGTCTATTGTCATACAAAAATTCAAACCTTTTACAATTTTCACATATTTACCGGCCAAGTGAATAATCACATATAATAATGGTTATCCAAGATTAACCCGCCCGTAAAACTAACAAGTCATACATATCCCTCACAATGTTCTCTCCACTCGGCTTAAAAGAATGGCTAATGTGTATAATGTATTAGCACTTCAACAATTAATCACTCAACACCGATTAGAACACGTACCCGCATAGGCTTGCAACTCAATCATTCTCCACCACTGATCACAAATACTAAGCACAAGTCAAAAGGTCTTTGAACGGGTTGTAACGGGGCTAGGCTAAGGTAGGAAATAGGATATTTTAAAGTGGCTAAGGTGATGAACATTCGATTTTTATTACAAAAGACTACTCTAAACAAAATTAAACTATAAATATCAACTACAAGGCAACAAATTTCGCCTTCTATTCAACAAACTACTAGTACATCTTTTTGTGTTTTTCTCAATACTTTTTCATTCTTTTTCGCAACAATTTTCTAATATTCCCCCCCCCCCCTTTTAATTGAATCACAACTATACAAACTCAAGCTCCTATAATCGAATTTTCATCACACGGGTTTAAAAGAAAAAGGTTTTAAGGTTATTGGCTAAAGGGTGGTCAAACGAAGGGATTAGGCTCAAGATTGGCTACTAGGAGATATTTTTTTTTTTTGGGTAAGGGTATAAAAATGGTGTAAAAGGAAAAGGTTTACCTAATGCCTTAATCATTCTTGTGCTTGTATTCGGTCTATGGTCTCGAACGTATCCAAAGTTGCAAGTTCTACAATACGCGACTAATGGTCCACTCAAACAAAGAAACATGTAAATGTAAATCTATGATATAAAAGTGGCTCAAAACCTCACGTATAAGGGTATGATATGTGATATGCATAGAATGCTAGTTCCTTAGGCGAATTATTCCCAAATAACCACCCGTTATGCTAATTAATTTGAACTTGACCATGACAAAAGACCAAATGAGTTGTGCCATCCCTCGTTGACTTAGTTACTTGTGCTTTTAAGATCGCTTTTGAAACAAGAAATTTTTGAAAATTTTTTGAAATTTTCCCCTATCCCCACATTTAGCTTATGTAACAAGCCCTTTTAAACCCCCTAATAGCTTGGGAGGACGAGAGGTCTCGTGAGGGTTATATAGGGAACACACCCACAACGTTCATTTAACTAGGTGAAAATAAATAAATAACGAAAAAGAAACTAAAGTATACAACAACAACAACACAAAACATACCTTGCCTTCACCGCTGAAATCTCTCGTTGGGATCAACTGGCGGGTTTGGCTGGTATGGATAACCAGTGAGGGCTTGAAACATCTCCCTGTAGTTATCAAGTGGGCTCATCTCTCCTTGCGGTGGTGGTTGATAGGGTATCGGAATGAAGCTGGAGCCGACGGCTTCGGGCCAGTAAGGAGATGGGTCGGATGGGCCTCGTGGGACTGAGAGATTGGGGTAGTCGGTCCACCCCGAATGCTCGACATAGGGACGGCCGGCCTCAAGGTCTCTTTGGTGTCTCTCCTGATCGTGAAGGATCTTGGCATTATTAATAGCCATTTCGTGTGAGACATATAAGGCACTCCAACGGTTGTCCTCCACTATGTTTCGGTCATGCCGTACTTTCTCTTCCCTTTCTTCCCATGCCCATCTTCGGGCCATATCTTCTTCTTGCAATTGCAACAAGCGTTCCATGTGAGATCTTTGAAGTGCTTGTTGCTTTTCCATACGTTTCTCCATCCTCTCACGATAGGATGCTTGGGAGGCCCACTGTTCTTGCGAGAAGGTCCCGTGCATCCCTTCCCAGTTCTCTCTCCTCCTATTATATTCCCGGCCCTCACCTATACATGCCGAGACATTATCATAAGTTGCTTGTTGCCCGCGGGTAAAATTTATGTATGACGGCACCTGTCTTTGTTTCACAAAACCTGCCACCTCTGCATTGATCTCCCTATGGGGCCTCATGTACCTCTGTTGTGGTCCCCGTGGACCAGAAGGCTCATCCTCGTCTTCTTCATCAACCATCTCCTTATCTCCCCCAGCTCCTTGCTGCGCATCTGGGTTAACAAAATCATATCTATGACCCAATTTATCGGTCACCACGTATTTGTTTCCCGACAGATTCACATCTATTTTCCAATTTTTCTTCTTTGAGGCGATGTTGAACTCTTCCAGAGGTTTAGATACCCAAAGTGATTCCGGAGGCAAACAATTCTGTTGGACAATCATAGCACTGATGAGGCGTGCATAAGGAATAAAACGCCTTTGAGACGCCTCCCGGGTGATCCATGTATTCATCATTATGATGTGTCTCCATGACAAGGTAGGGGTCCCGTACAACAAAGAATGGACAACCCTACAATCGCTCGCTCTTACTCCCCCTCGATCACCGAATCTCACCATCACATTTTCTAGGGAAATCCCTTGAAGAATTTTCCCTTCGATCGTCATTTGAGTTCTTTTAGCCTCTCCCCCATCACTGTATGGTAAAACAACCGCTGTCATCTGCTCCGGATCACCATCGTTCATATGATTATCCAAAAATTGTTGCATGGTTGGATAGTCATATGCTTGCACCCCCAAAGAATCAAAGCGTGCAATGCAGTTGATTGTTTCGAAGGACATCGTCATTACCCCTCGGCTTGTTTTACCAACCAATTTCCACTGAGCAGGAGGACTATCTTTATTCATAAACCTCAACGTCGACAACCACTCACACACCTCCGCCAAATACACCCGCGAGGTGTTGTCTTCACACCAGTCAAGAACTCTCTCCCAACCCTGTCGCTCAAACATTTGTACGATTCCGATTTGCCTAAACTCTTCCACATTCACCACTCTTTCACATATAATCCTTTCCGGTACCGAAGTGTTCACATTGTTGACCATTTTCCATTTCCAAAGTTTGGCCTCTAACTTCCTATCTTGATATGCCGATAAGGGTTTGTTCTTCTCATCATCCCATATTTTGGCGCTTTTGCTATCCCGGAACTTTTCCCACGCCCAATCCTGTCTATACAGTCTCGCATCACCCTCTTCGACGGAGCTCAGTTGCTCCCACTTCTTCGGTATTAAACCGGAAGAAGATCCTGCTCCAGCTGATGAGCTTTGCTCTGTAGTCTTTTACTTCTTTCTACCTCCAGCCATAACTACAAGCACAAAACAAACAAAACATCAATATAAACCCAACCTTTACTAAACTTTCAAACTTTGAACATGATGTGCGATGTTGCAATTTTAATTAACAAGTGAATGTAAAATCGCCTTTTTAAACTTCCAAAGTAGCTCATTTTATCATATACTTGTCAATTTTCGTGTTAACTTGCAATTTCTTATAAGTTCAACAATATTCAACATCACCTTCATGTTCAATCATGTGCATAACAAGTGTAATCACTTCACTATGGCTATAACATGCTCAAATTCCATCCAAAACAACTAATCTTACTCAAAATCATGCTAAAACAACATACATTGTCTAAACAACCTACTCTTAAACTACAAAGTTTAAAATTTCGGAAGAAAAACAACTAACATATGATAATCATGCATAACTTTGAGGGAAATCCATACCTTTGATGTTGTAAACAAGAAAAACTATGAAGAGATGTAAAGCAAGTAAATTGATGAACACTCTTTCAAAAACCCTAAGCTTCACGCCCAAAAATCTTGCAAACGAGCAAGAATTGATGGAAACCGTGATGGAGGTTTTGTTCCTCTCGAAAAATCACACAAGGTGGACCCAAAAATCAAGTGATTTAGTGGAGAATTGAGAAAGTTATGAAAGCTTGAAGGTTTCTAGGGTTCTTGAAGAAGAAATGAAGAAGATGAAGAGAAAAAAAGATGAGTTAGGAGAGAGATGGCAGGGATTTTTGGAGTACTGAATGATAGGAGATGGTTGTAGGTTAAATTGGATGGTCAATATGGAGCTTAGATTGTGTTTGGTGCGGTTTTGGAGAGATTAGGTTCGATTTTTAACGCAATTGAATGATCAGACGCGGCCCAGATTAGACAACCCGTCGGCGACGGCCTGACCCCCGTCGCCGACGCCCTCTTGTTTAGAAGCATATGGCCGACGGCCTATCTTTCAGGATACGGGCGAGGTGTGCCTACGGCATTTTAGAGGACCCGTCCCGGACGGGTATGTATCCCGTCGCCGACGGGCACGGTTTCTTCACTTTTATTATTTTTCAAATTTTTTTTTAAGGGAAAAAAATATGCACTTTTTGTAAAGGGGCTATATACAAACAAAAATCCTAAAAATTAATAAAAATCTTTTTGTAAATTTTTATAGGTTAAAATTTGAAAACACGAGAACTGTTAACGGCCTGATGCGTGTGGAGTGTCGTTAGTTTTTAATGTATTTATTAAGCCATTTTCAACACTTTTTAGCCAAGTTTTAAATTTATAAAACACGATATTTACTAACACTAAACACACATATGGGCAAGTGCACCCATCGTGAGCGTAGTATAGTGTTGGTAAGATACCGAGGTTGTCCAAGGACACAAGAGCTTTTAGTACCGGTTTATCCTCAACGTCTAATCAAATCAAAAAGTTAGAAAAATGTTTTAAACTAAGAAAAAAAAAACTAACTAAAATGCTGAAAATAAAAATAAAAAAATAAAAACAGATAGACAAGATGAATCACTTGGTTCCGACTCGTGTATAGTGTAACCTTTGATTATTTCCGCACTTTTGCACTTATTTAAGAGATTATCTTAGTTATTGTAGTAGGCCCCTCTTTTGGAGGTGACGTTACCCTCAACCCAGTAGTTTGAGTCAGCAAGGATACAATCATAAAGGGTCGGATTATTGAAAGATAATTAATTAAGTTATTAATGCAAATTATGGTAGGCCCCTCTTTTGAAGGTGACGTTACCCTCGGCTAAGTAGTCTGAGTCAGCAAGGATACAGTCCTAAGTAGCCGGGTTATAGTATTAATAGTAGTTTAACTTATGAGGGGATCAAAGAGTTTGGACCCCCGCCATCCAATACCGTTAAGTATTGAAGGAGGTCCTACTAAATTTGACCCAGGTCCCTTGCAGGATCTCTAAACGCTGAA
The DNA here is from genome assembly GCA_030545235.1 of Helianthus tuberosus. Classification (NCBI taxonomy): domain Eukaryota; kingdom Viridiplantae; phylum Streptophyta; class Magnoliopsida; order Asterales; family Asteraceae; genus Helianthus; species Helianthus tuberosus. The sequence continues at coordinate 9,988,301 of CM060443.1, forward strand.
CAACGGCAAGACTCTTACCAAACCGTTCCCTTAACCCCCGACCAGGTAGCCAACATACCTCCATATAGACCGTGGAGATATGAATGGTGAAAATATTTTATTTTATATAGACAGTAAAATAATGCCAAGACACCACGGACAAACGATAAGGAAGAATCACCTTCAACATAAGAAACTAGTTATTAAAGTCATTAATACATAACCAATTAAAAAGTGCGAAAAGATTAAAAATAAAAAGTATTACACTAGACACTTGTCTTCACCAAGTGATGTAAGAGACTTAGGCAAACATGGCCTTGATTGTCAAGAACTCTTACGATCAATCTTGGATCCCGAGACGACTCACACACTCTATGATGGACAATGGATGATGGTGGTGGTGGATGATGGTGTTATGGTGGTGGTGGGTGGTGGGTGAAGTGTGAAGTGTGAGAGAGGTGGTGTGCCAAGGGATGGTTTGAGCTTGAGCCAAGCACTCCTATTTATAGGCTGAACAGAAGCTCGGGCACGGCCCCGTGTCCAGTGGGCACGGCCCCGTGTCCACATCCTTCTCTTTCTTCATTTATGGCAGCTTGTCTTTATTAGTTGACCACGCCCCCGTGTCCGCTGAGCACGACCCCGTGTGCAGAAGCATATCTGTACTATGAAGATTTGCCTGGATTCTGTGAATCTTATAGTTGACCACGGCCCCATGCCCGCTGAGCACGGCCCCGTGGTGGGCAATAGAAGCTTCTACCACTTTGTCTTTTCTGCTGACACTTGGGCACGCCCCCGTGCTGGCTGAGCACGGGGCGTGTTCAGTCTTCTGTCTACTTGTTTTGCTTGGGAAGATGCTGTCGTGGGGTCGGGCATGTCACGTTTGTTCATTTTCTTGTATTTATGTTGGATTTTGCTGTCCTTTTGCTTCTTTTGTTAATTTGAGCTCATTTAATCCTGAAAATACAAAAGGAAGACAAAAGAATACTTTTTCCAACATTAGTACTAAAAAAGGGTTAGTTTTATGCCGCAATTGATGTAATTTATATGTTGCATTTTGCACACATCACGGCCCTACCACCCCCCAAAAATTCGTGTATTGTCCTCAATGCACCTAACAAAGTCTAAAACATACCTTACGTCTTCAAAACTCGTTTGGGATATCCGGACTTCACACAATCAAATGGGGTTAGTATGAAACGGAAACGATTATATCCAAAACACACAAACAATTAAATAATTATACATAACTTTACACAAAACGTTACCGGTCCTTTTCATTCGACTTCATAAATCGGAATGCTTGCCACGAAGCTCACCGATTCCTTGTTTTCATCCAACTTTTCATTACCATCGAGAAACGGTTTTAGCCGATGACCATTTACCGTTTTCCTTGACCCGTCCTTCGGGTCCTCGATTGTAACATCACCCAATTGTCCGACCCGGGTGATCACATAGGGTCCCATCCATTTGCTTCGAAGCTTTCCGGGAAAGAATTTGAGCTTCGAATTGTAGAGCCACACCTTTTGCCCAATCTCGAACTCTTTCTTCTTCAACTTGGCATCATGCGCCTTTTTCATCCCATCCTTGTAGTTGGACGCGCATTCATATGCCATTTCCCTTAGCTCCTCCAACTCACATAACTTGAGTTTTCGTTCCTTACCTGCATCGTCATATCGCACATTAACCTCTTTAATAGCCCACAACGATTTATGCACAAGTTCTACCGGTAAATGACAATTTTTACCGTAAACCAACCGGTAAGGTGTAGTGCCAATGGGTGTCTTATGTGCCGTACGGTAGGCCCATAAAGCATCGTTCAATTTGATTGACCAATCCTTACGGTCCGCCCGCACGGTCTTTTGCAAAATCTCTTTGATTTGCCTATTTGACACCTCAACTTGCCCGCTTGTTTGCGGGTGATAGGGGGTAGCAATTCTATGGTCAACACCAAACCGTTTTAAAAGTTTTCCAAACCGAAAGTTTTTAAAGTGAGATCCTCTGTCACTTATGATGACATGAGGAATCCCAAACCTTGAGAAAATATTGGTTTGAACAAAATTACAAACTACGGAATGGTCGTTTGTCTTGGTGGCTATTGCCTCGACCCATTTCGACACGTAATCAACGGCCACCAAAATATACAAATTGCCATAAGAGTTGGGGAATGGGCCCATGAAATCAATACCCCACACATCGAAAATGTCAACTACGAGGATTGGTTGCATGGGCATATCATCCCTTTTTGAAATACCCCCTAGTTTTTGGCACTCTATACAATTCTTTGAAAACTCATTTGCATCTTTAAAAATAGTTGGCCAATAAAGACCACTATTCAACACTTTATGACCCATTTTGTGGCCACTAAAATGACCACCACACGCAAACGAATGTAGATGATGCAACACGCTTGGAATTTCCTCGTCATCTATGCATCTTCTAATCACTTGATCCGCACACTCTTTCCACAAGTGCGGTTCTTCCAACCGGTAATACTTGATTTGAGACATGAAGTGTTGCCTCTTCTGTCTATCCCAATGTGCCGGTAAGTCACCTGTAACAAGATAATTCACAATGTTAGCATACCAAGGTAACTTATCCAATTTCATAATATGCTCATCGGGAAATGACTCATTGATCTCTAACGATTTAGGATCCTCATCAACCATCAACCGGGACAAATGGTCCGCTACCACATTCTCGGTACCCTTTTTGTCCTGTATCTCCAAATCAAACTCTTGGAGCAACAACACCCATCGGATCAACCTCGGTTTTGCATCTTTCTTCTCCATGAGATACCTAACTGCAGAATGGTCAGAATATACAATAACCTTAGTACACCATATGTAAGCACGAAATTTATCCAACGCATATACCACCGCAAGTAGCTCTTTCTCGGTAGTTGTATAATTTAATTGTGCATCCGAAAGAGTCTTACTTGCGTAGTAAATGGAAACCGGTTTCTTATCTACCCTTTGACCCAATACGGCCCCCACCGCGTAATCGCTTGCATCACACATAGTTTCGAATGGTAACGACCAATTCGGTGATTGCAAGATTGGGGCCTCAACCAGCTTTTTCTTCAACACATTAAAGGCATTTTGACAATCTTTATTGAATTCAAACGGTTGATCCTTTAGCAATAATTTACATAGAGGTTTGGTTATATCACTAAAACCTTTTATAAATCTTCTATAGAACCCCGCGTGACCCAAAAATGATCTAATACCCCTAAAATTCGTGGGATAAGGTAAGTAGAGATGACTTGCACTTTTGCACGGTCAACCTCAATCCCACGACTCGAGACAACATGCCCCAACACAATCCCTTCTTGAACCATAAAATGGCTCTTTTCCCAACTCAAAACAAGATTTTTCTCAACACATCTTTTTAAAACTTTTTCGAGTTGGTCAAGGCATGTATCAAATGATGACCCAAATATTGAGAAATCATCCATGAAGATTTCCAATGACTCCCCCACCATATCTGAAAAGATACTCGTCATGCACCTTTGGAAGGTGGCGGGGGCATTACAAAGTCCAAAGGGCATTCGCCTAAATGCAAAGGTAGCGTATGGATAAGTAAAAGTAGTCTTTGCTTGGTCTTCCAGATGTATAGCAATTTGATTGTATCCGGAGTATCCATCCAGAAAACAATAAAATTTTTGTCCGGCCAACTTCTCAACAATTTGGTCAATAAATGGCAAAGGGAAATGATCTTTGGAAGTTGCAGCATTTAACTTCCTATAGTCAATACAAATACGCCACCCGGTTACCGGCCGAGTGGCGACCTCTTCACCTGCGTCATTTGTGACGACTTGAATGCCCGCTTTCTTAGGAACCGTTTGTGTCGGGCTGACCCATTGGCTATCCGAGATAGGGTATATGATACCCGCATCTAGCCACTTCAATACCTCCTTCTTGACAACTTCTCGCATGTTTGGATTTAATCTTCGTTGTGTGTCACGAGAATGACTCATTCCATCTTCAGTGATGATCTTGTGCATCACTACTGAAGGACTAATTCCCTTCAAATCCACAATTGTCCACCCTATGGCGGCTCTATGAGTGACCAAAATTCTCATCAACTTTTCTTATTGCTCCCCGGTCAAGTTAGATGCAATGATAACCGGGAGCGTGCTACCTTTACCCACATAAGCATACTTAAGATGCTTGGGTAGCACCTTCAACTCTAGCACCGGCGGCTCTTCCAATGATGGCTTCAACTTTGTGTCAATGCTTTCCGGAAGACTTTCCACTTAATGTGTCCAAGTGGGCCTTCCTTCCTTTGCCGCCATGACCTCCAACTCTTTCACCTCTTCATCCATGCTCCGATTCGTCTCTCCTTGTAACCTGTCAAACATGAAACATTCCTCTATTGTGTTTTCCTCTTCGACACTAATGTCGCATAGAGGTATACACTCGTCAACGATGTCCGCCATATAGCATTCACCGCCCACTAGAGGATCCGTCAATCCTGAAAAAACATTTAACCGCAACCGACGGTTACCAAAAGTCATGTCGACCGTGCCCGATTTGCAATTAATTTTGGCATTCGATGTTGCCAAAAATGGTCGACCAAGGATCACCGTTGGTTGCTTGGTTCGGTCCAAAGAAACATAATCTAATACAAGAAAGTCCACCGGATAGTAAAAGTCCTCGACCTTGACTATTACATCCGTGACTATCCCACGGGGTAGTTTAGGGGTCAAGTCGGCTAACACCACGATGGTGTTCGGCACTTGAAGTGGACCAAAATCATATTGGTCATATAAACTACCCGGCAAGATACTCACACTTGCCCCAAGATCCAAAAGTGCTCGGGTCATTTTAAATTCACCGACTTGTATTGAAATAATGGGCGCCCCCGGATCTTGAAGTTTTGGTGGAAGTGCACCCGAAAGAATCGAACTCACATTTTCAGTCAAATCAAGTTTCTTAGGAAACTTGTGAGTCCGTTTTTGGGTGCATAAATCTTTCAAGTATTTAGCATATGAAGGTACTTGTTTAATTGCATCTAGAAGTGGTAAATTGATTTTAACTTCCTTAAAAATTTCCCACATCTCTTCTTGTTGTGGGCCTCGTTTATTTACCACTTTCTTAGATGGTCCCAACAAAGCTTCGGGATAAGGGGCGGTATTAACCTCCACACCCTTTTCCTTAGCCTTTGGGATGGGAACGGTCACAACGGGTGTATTTTTATTACTTTTTAAATTATTTTTATTTTGACCCGTTTGACCGTTATTACCTTCGTCATCACTCGCATCTTCCACCACCCCTTCAACAAACTTGGGTGGTGGCGGCTCAACACCACTATCTATGACTCGACCACTACGTAAAGAAATTTGATTAATTGGTACCTCACGTGTATTCTTCGAGCCCGACCCTTGATGCTTAGGGTTCACCGTGGTATCACTTGGAAGTCCTCCTCCACTTCCACGAATTTGAGCCATCTCTTGAGCAAGTTGCCCCACTTGCTTCTCCAATGCTTTATAAGATTTATCCCGCACTTCAAATTCTTTCCTTACTTCGGTTGTAAGGGTGGTCATAGCATTCATGAGAGCGTCCATTTTAGAATTGAACGAGTCGTCACCTTGAGAGTTTGATGTACCACCCCCATTTCCACTTTGGTTGTAACTACGTTGATAATTACCTTCACGATTTTGATAGCCTTGGTTACCCCCTTGATTGTAATTCCTTTGGTAACCCCCTTGGTTACCACCTTGACGATTGTTATACGATGACCCACCTTGACCACCTTGATTACCCGATTGGAAATTCGGATTCATTTGATTCGAAGAATTACCATACCGGAAATTAGGGTGATTTCTCAAACCCGGATGGTAAGTGTTGGAGTTCATGTCATATGGCTTTCGTTCCCCATACACTTGGTTCACCTCCTCGGTGTAGTCACTCGACCCCGTTGGACATTGCTCGGTTTTATGACCAATATCTCCACACTCTTCACACACCGCGGATTGTACCGCGTTCACATCCTTCTTCTTCATACGAGCCATTTCCCGCTCTAAGGTAGAAATTCTATCCTTAGAATCAAGATCGGGAAGTGACCGGGCAATGGGATGTTTCTTAGCTCTATCGGCCGATTTCTTCTCTTTCGACCGTTTGCTCATCCGCTCCAAAAACTCCCAATCATCATCTTCATGATTGCTCAAAAGAGTCCCGTTGCTCGTCGACTTGAGGCGATTCCATGTCGCGTCATCCAATCCACGTACAAAATACTTCACCAATTCCCACTTTTCTATTTGGTGATGTGGGCATCTCCGCATCAATTCTTTGAATCGAGTGAACGCTTCATGTAACGGTTCACTCGATAGTTGCCGAAATGACCTTATTTCATCCCTAGCATCATCGGTCTTCGCCATCGAATAGTATTCGTCTAAAAAGACTTGTTGCATCTCACCCCATGTCCGGATGCTATTCGCCGGAAGTGTGAGAAACCATTTTTTTGCCTTGTCTTTCAACGAAAATTGGAACAAGCGAAGTTTGACCTCCTCTAGTGCAAAATTGTGCCCCCCGATGGTGTTGCAAATGGAAGAAAACTCCGCCAAGTGCGTAGACGGCTCATCATTAGACCTCCCATTGAAGTGGGGAAGTATATTGATGTAATGGGGTTTGCAATCGAACATTCTCCTTTCGCACACTATAGGAGAATCATTGTCGGTAACTACCGGTCGAAAACGGTCATTCACTCCCCGTGGAGGTTGTTGACGACGTTGTGGACCATTAACCTCTTGATCTACCGGCCTTCGGTTGTCTCTTTTATCACCTCTTCGATCACCACCTTGATTTCTACCTTGGTTACCCCTTTGATTACCCCCTCCCACAAAACGAGGAATCCGGTTAGGGTTGGCATTGTTGTTGTTGTAAAACCCATCGTTCCGGTTCCTTTGATTGTTGTTTCGTGGTTGGCGGTTATTTTCGTAACCGTCATTTCTTCTATCCCCGTACCCGTAATCGTCATTCCCCACAAAATTGGCATTTTGGTAGCCAAACTCATCATCTTCGAACCCTCTTGCATTGTAACCTTCTTCTCCGGGATTTTCTTCGGGATGTTCTTCAGCCATTAATGATTCAAACCTTGAATATTCAGGAACTTGAAGATATGAAGGAAATTCTTGAAGATCTGCTACAGGCAACTCGAAGACTTGAAGATTCGAAGAAGGTGAGTAGAGAGAAAAGGATAAGAACAGTAGAAGACGTGAGGGTTCTCTCCTTCTCATCGGATATATATACCCATCGCATTTAATGCGATGGGTAAACGTGCCGGGATCGCCGCGCACGTGACCAATCAGAAGACGACACGTAAGGCGAGAATCCCGGAGTGACGGTTACCACGCGCGCGTGGAGCTCACTCTCCTGACGGAATGACCAACCGTCAGAGACAACTTGATGACAGCCGTGTAAATGGTCAACTCAAACGTCACCATCAACGACGTTTCTCACCAACTTGTCAGATTTCAAATTTCAAGGGATTTCCCGCCCAAAATTACTACAAACTTAACGAAGAAGTTACCCAAGGCACACGCGCCATAGCAACACAAAGCAAAGAATCATCACCTGCCAGATATGTAGTCGCGCCGTAACAACTGTCAAACATTTGCACGCGCGCGCCTACCAACCAAAAAACAACTGTCAAACATTTGCACGCGAGCTCCAACCACTTGCCTCGCGCATGGTGCAGCACTGGACTGGGGGGACTTGAAGGGGTATGGTCCCAAAAAGCCGCGCAAACCTCCGTCAAGGTTACGCGCAGGACCATATTCCTTATTCAGCAAATTTCTTATCGCTACCGTCGCGCGGGCTACATCAACATTCTTTGATGCGGCGCGAGGTCTAAGCAATAGGAAGCTCCATTTTCAACACTTAGTATTCTGAATGAGCATGCAGTAACCTATACTCCTGCGCGGGGTAGTTACGTGCTCAGCAAGAATCGCGCGTGACTACGGCGCAAGACTGTTTTGGATAGTACACAAGGTACAAGTGGCACAAGAAAAGAGCCAATCAGCGTCCTTCTGGCCCTGCTCAATCGTGCTCCACGATCGTCTGACATGCAGGAGACAAAAAGTACTTAAGGACGCCTACATGGCACCAATCACAGGGCAGAGACAACTGCCCCACGATCTCCACTTACCTGCTGATGGCAGAAGGGCGGCCAGGACGACAACAGTGACACGTGGCTCCAATCACGTTGCGCCAACTCCAGAAAGCTCCGAGAAGCCACTAACGGTCGACACCAGTGGGACAAGGAGCATATCCTCTATGTTGTCGCATTCAGGCCCAAGGCCCATCAGCCCACATCCTCTTACACCTCTCCTGCTATAAATAGAGACCTCACTTCACAGGTTAAACATTCCATTCCCTCGACTCTCACTCTTAATACTTAATTATCTCCCCAAAGCAGTCGCTTATTCTCACGCCGGAGCCCGGTTAAGAGGGAAACCCCCACATTCCCCTCTTAACGAGTAACGGTGTTCTGTTTTGCAGGATAATCCAGTCATCAAGAAGCTCAGGAAACCATAAAGAAGATTAACCACTATGATAGGAACATAAACCAAACTGATTAGCCCCTTAATTAGTTTAGTGTTTCTTCAGACATGAAGGAAGAAAACACTTAAATATTGAAGACTAAATTGCTCGGATGGTCTCTGTTTGTTTCAGACCTCATCTTTAATCCTTACCTTTCTAAAATTATATGTTTGTTTCCTATGGTATTCTCACTTGTCACTTGGATAGTCCTCTAACTAGATGGACCGTAGGTTTTCCAGTTAAGTTGGTGTAAAATGACTAAATTACCCTTACTATTAAAAACAATAATTAAAAAAACTTAATTAATCATTTAAAAATTCAGGCATGCCTGAATTAATTCTTCTTCTTCTTCTTCTTCTTCTTCTCCTCCTCCTTCTGAATTGGTCAGACATTTGCCACTGAACCTTCTCCTTCTGAATTGGTCAGACATTTGCCCCTGAACGATTAAGCATTATACTGGCTCTTAATGGTTCAGACCACATACTGATTCAACACTTAATGGTTCAGCCCTCTTACTGGTTCAGCACTTAACCATTCAGAAGTTGCCAAATAGCCCCTCAATATAGAATAACTTCTATCGTGTATTATTTCTCTAAAGGGCTTACGTTTTATTCTTCTTATCCATTTGTTTATTGATGATAGTGTTATTGAATTTTTATAATCTCAACTTTTACCGTTTGACTGATAACACTCTTAACTTACGAATTGTATCACGTCACTCCCAATTGTTAACTTATTTTCATATGACACCCCAAACTATTTAAACCCTAACCTAGTTATTTTTTTTTCTGATGTGACACTTTGTTTAATGATGTGGCCCTTTTAATTGACGTGACATCTAATGTGGCAATTATTTAGTGATGTAACATCTTATGTGACAACCGACGTGATACTTGTTTAGTGACGTGACTACTAACGTCAATTAACTGAGTTAGGGTTAATTTAGTTTAGAAGTGCCAGAAGAAATTAAGTTGAACGTTGGGAGTGACGCGGTACAATTCATAAGTTGAGAATGATATCGACCAAATAGTGAAAGTTGGGTTATTTAAATCCAATATCTATTGATTTTACATATGACATCTTTTTCATATTTTAACTATTTTATGTAAAGTATTAAATAATATAAAAAAACTCATATGTATTCTAAGCTAAAAATATAGTTATAAATAGTTGTTTTTATATCTTAACTTAATAAATAACTTGAAATAACTGAATTAAAATATGGATATTGGTCTCTGATAATTCCTACTACACGTCATTGGTCATTGGTAGTCCTATCTTTTTTATTCCCCATGACAGTCCCACCTTCATCTATTTTTCCGCCACCGATCCTCAATTAAAAATACTTAATGGAGTTAAGTTTTTTTCCGAATTACAAACTGACGTTTTAGGGTTTTTAATCAGAACGAGGATACGAGTCTATTGATGTAAAACTTACCTCGAAACGATACTCCAAACGACTTGATTTTTGTTAACTAGAAGTTTAAACACCCGAATTGAAACACCGATTTCATCGTTTGGAGCACAATTTCAAGGTACGTTTTACATCATTCGACTCGTATCCTCGTTCTGATAAAAAACCCTAAAACCTTAGTTGGGTAATTCGAAAAAAAAAACCTTAACTCAGTTAAGTTTTTTTAACTGAGAACCAATGGAGGAAAAATAGTTGAAATGTGAGACTGTCAGGGGAATATAAAATTGTGGGACTGCTGATGGCCAATGACGTCTAGTAGAGATTATCAGATGCCAATATCACATTAAAATATTACAAAAAGTTGAATAACGTGGAAATATAGTTTACAAAGTCAAGCTTAATTTTAGACCAATAGTTGGAGATATTTTTCAGAGAAAAAATATATCCTTTTCTTCAATGTTTTTAAACCCGGACCGGTCCGGCCGGGAGCCGGAAACATCACCGGGCCGGTTCTTGCATTTAACCCGTTTCAACATTGACCCGGAGGTCGGGCCGGAATCTGGGCGGTCGGGCCGGCGGTTGGTTTAGTTAAGGTCGGGCCGGAAAGAAGGGGAAGAGAGAATAAGGTTGCAGTGCCGGAGTTTTTTTTCTGGCCAGCCAAATCTATGCTTACCGGAGTACCCACTGATGCGTGTGAAGTGTTATATATATTAGGTGTATATTTTAAGCCCTTTAACACTTTTTTAGCCAGGTTTTAAATTTATAAAACACGATATTTACTAACACTAAACACACATATGGGCAAGTGCACCCATCGTGAGCGTAGTATAGTGTTGGCAAGATACCGAGGTCGTCCAAGGACACAAGAGCTTTTAGTACCGGTTTATCCTCAACGTCTAATCAAATCAAAAGTTTAGAAAAATGGTTTAAACTAAGAAAATAAAAACTAACTAAAATGCTGAAAAATAAAAATAAAAGAAAAACAGATAGACAAGATGAATCACTTGGCTCCGACTCGTGTTTAGTGTAACCTTTGATTATTTCCGCACTTTTGCACTATTTAAGAGATTATCTTAGTTATTGTAGTAGGCCCTCTTTTGGAGGTGACGTTACCCTCAACCCAGTAGTTTGAGTCAGCAAGGATACAATCCTAAAGGGTCGGATTATTGAAAGATAATTAATTAAGTTATTAATGCATAATGTGGTAGGCCCCTCTTTTGAAGGTGACGTTACCCTCGGCTAAGTAGTCTGAGTCAGCAGGGATACAGTCCTAAGTAGTCGGGTTATAGTATTAATAGTAGTTTAACTTATGAGGGGATCAAACAGTTTGGACCCCCGCCATCTAATACTGTTAAGTATTGAAGGAGGTCCTACTAAATTTGACCCAGGTCCTTTGCAGGATCTATACACTGAACAATGGAAAGACTCTTACCAAACCGTTCCCTTAACCCCCGACCAGGTAGCCAACATACCTCCATATAGACCGTGGAGATATGAATGGTGAAAATCTTTTATTTTATATAGACAGTAAAATAATGCCAAGACACCACGGACAAACGATAAGGAAGAATCACCTTCAACATAAGAAACTAGTTATTAAAGTCATTAATACATAACCAATTAAAAAGTGCGAAAAGATTAAAAATAAAAAGTATTACACTAGACACTTTGTCTTCACCAAGTGATGTAAGAGACTTAGGCAAACATGGCCTTGATTGTCAAGAACTCTTACAATCAATCTTGGATCCCGAGACGACTCACACACTCTATGATGGACAATGGATGATGGTGGTGGATGATGGTGTTATGGTGGTGGTGGGTGGTGGGTGAAGTGTGAGAGAGGTGGTGTGCCAAGGGGATGGTTTGAGCTTGAGCCAAGCACTCCTATTTATAGGCTGAACAGAAGCTCAGGCACGGCCCCGTGTCCAGTGGGCACGGCCCCGTGTCCATCCTCTTCTCTGTCTTCATTAATTGCTTTTGTCTGCATTAGTTGACCACGGCCCCGTGTCCGCTGGGCACGACCCCGTGTGCAGAAGCATATTTGTACTATCAAGATTTGCCTGGATTCTGCGAATCTTATAGTTGACCACGACCCCGTGTCCGCTGAGCACGGCCCCGTGGTGGGTGATGGAAGCTTCTACAACTTTGTCTTTTATGCTGACACTTGGGCACGCCCCCGTGTTCACTGAACACGGGGCGTGTTCAGCCTTCTGTTCTCTTGTTTTGCTTGGGAAGATCCTGTCGTGGGGTCGGGCATGCCACGTTTGTTCCTTTTCTTGTATTTATGTTAGATTTAGCTGCCTTTTTGCTTCTTTTGTTAATTTGAGCTCATTTAATCCTGAAAATACAAAAGGAAGACAAAAACACTCTTTTTCCAACATTAGTACTAAAAAGGGGTTAGTTTTATGCCACAATTGATGTAATTTATATGTTGCATTTTACACACATCAAATACCCCCACACTTGAATCTTTGCTTGTCCTCAAGCAAAACTCTTTTATAATGTGGCTTTACACTCCCAAATGGAATGGGTAGAAGAGAAGGTTTTTGGGCTTGTCATAGAGTGTCGGGATTTCCAAGTTTCTTTATTAAGTTTTATTTTTATTTATTTACAATCCTATTCGTCATGATTTATTTAAAACTTTTCATAAGATGAATTACTTATTAGGGCATAACATGCCTCTTTAAAATTCTATTTATATACAAGTTCACATACCTCACGGGGGATCACTCAACACTCAGCCGAAGATGTATTTTAGTGAATCACTCGAAAGCGGCATGGAACTTACTCCTACCATAGGCTTGCCAAGCAATCAATTCTCCTCCTTTTTAACTATATACCTTTGTAAATATCAAGAGGACTTTTGGGTGAAGGGTTAGGCTTGGGTTAAAGGTAGGTGGTTGGGTTATTGGTTAGTAGAAAAGGGCGAAAAGCGTAAAAAGCATTGGTTTTCGTAAGACTTTTTATTTTTGCAGTTTTTATTTTGATGAAGCCATAATTCAAACAAAGTTATTTTTGATGAACTTGCTTGTTTATTTCTTTTGCTTCATCATATATATATATATTTTTAGTCATACGAAAAACCGAGCTTTTTACTAAAACAAAGGGTTAAAAATAAAAAGGTTTTGGTGGGTGAAAGGGTGTTTGGTTTGGGTTAAGAAATGAAAAGGTTTAGGCTCAAAGGGGTTAACTAGGAGGATTTTGGGTATGTGGTAAAAAAAATATAATGGTGTAGAAATAAAAAAGGGTTAGTCCTAATGCCTCCATCATTTACTTACTCGGGTTTAAGTTGGTAAGGACCGGGAATGTATCGTCGTGGCAAGTTCTAGAGTTGTAAGAACCAAGCGGCTATTCACACAAGAAACGAAAAATGAGCATTTAATTTAAAGATATATATTAGTATGCTCAATAAAGGCTCAAAACTCACTTTTGTGGGAATGGGTTTTTATGTGATCAAGTATATATAATCAAATTTTAACTAAGCTTGTCATGCCTTTTCATAATTTTCTTATGGTGGTTCTTTTTATCACGACGCTATCGGTTGTAAATTTGTAAAAATATAACCTTTTTAGAATTTTGAAATTCCCAAGTTAAACCTAGACAAGTAAAAAAAATGAAAATTTTCGAAAGAATTTGGGCTGATTAGCGGTTCCAATAGAGTTTTGTGTAAGGCTTGTTATTAGGACTTGCAAGATTCAAGGTTTTAACATCCCCCCCCCACACTTAAATTACACATTGTCCTCAATGTGTCCCAAAAATAAGTTTTTAGGTTGATTGAATGTGTAAAAGGTGTGAAAAAGCAAAATTTTATTGTTACTGGGCGCTGGACACGGCCCCGTGTCTGATGGACACGACCCCCTGTCAAAAGTCTGCATATTTAGACAAACAGCAAGTCTGGGGTAGTGGGCACAGGGGCGTGTCGGCTGGACACGACCCCGTGTAGACAGTCTGCAATGTTGAGAAACAGGTTTCTGGTTCTGGTTTTCTTATCCCGGCTTTAGTAGCACTAAGGTTTAGTGTTCTAAGCCTCGTATGTACCTGTTTTATCAATAAACACTACGCCAACAACATAGCAAACATCCTAGATTACCAATGTTCAACATCCCATCCATCACAAAGTTAGAAAAAAAAATGCAGAAAATAAAAGAGTTAAAGGAAAGTAAATTGTTCAACACACGGCACGCAGGCCGGAAATTGTTCAAGATAAAAGGGGTTAACCTGTAAGATCACCAACCAACCGCTTCTTCCTCCGCCCCTCCCGCCTAGTCCATGTCCTCGTCCTCATCATCATCATCTCCACCGTGCCCCGCAATGTACTCCCGGATATTTCCAATATCATCTTGGATATCGGATTTCTCTCGATCGCTCCAACCCGGTTGTACGTGTTGCTTGCCATATTGTAGGTGTTCCTGGTGCACATGAGGTTTTCCTGCAATAAATCATGTAAACTTTGGAAGTTAGTAAAACCGCCTCCTGAGGAGGACTGGCCTGGATCACCATGGGGCTGGTACTGGTACTGATGATGTTGTGGAGCGTGAAGGACAAGTGCCTCTTGCGGGTTCCATGCATGCCCTTGCATCCTTTGGAAGCTAACCGTCCCGTCTTCAGCCTCATAAATTAGGTTCATTGAGCGGCAAATGTGTATATCTACCCTTCCCGACCATGGGCTCCTTCCGAATGACCTAGGTATGTTGGTGAAGTGCTTAAAGAGACGGTATACCCATCCTCCAAAGAAGATAGGTGTGGGTGAAGTAGCAAGCCGGTTCAGATGCATGTTACGGAGCATGAGGAACGGAACATCGAGGTGTCTGCGGTTATGGATGCAGTGGAGGACAAGTAAATCTCTTAACCCAACAACGCCACCGCTATCATGCCTTTGGCTAAGAGAGTAGCCGAGGAGCCTATGGATGTATCGGTAGAGCGGATCCCTCAACTTAGTGCTCTTAGTGCTGCTCGGATTGTAGTGCCCTTCACAAATCTGAGCCCACGCGGCTTGGCGATCGTTCTCATCTATCTCTCGCATCCCTCCAGTATTTTCCTCGTTACCCGCATCTTCCTCCGCATACAACCCGACAATCGACCCAAATTGTGCCATAGAAATCGAATACTTAGTTCCACCACATCGCAATGCTACCCCATCATTGTCAAATGGGTCGCACCTTGAGTTGAATGTGAAGGTGCTATAGAATTCCAAAGTGCATTCGTGGACGGAACGAAGTCGAGTTGTTAAAGACACTCTTAGTGGGCCTATGACAAGGTTGTTGAAGCGGTCGAGTTGGTTCACCAATGCTAACAAATCCGTGCATGCTTGCCTTGGGTATTTTTGCGGTCTTGTTTGAAGTACTTCGTATCTAGCCCTAGCATCGAGCTCATTAGCGTTAAACCTTGTGAACTTCCTTGCCATTCTGAAAGAATACACCAAAAGTTAGCACGAAATATTAGAATTATCGGACAAAACTGCAAACAGTGTTCTGGACACGACCCCGTGTTCAGCGGACACGGCCCCGTGTCCAGGCGTCTGTTACTCAAAAACATCATTTTTCAACCCCGTTTCGAAAACTTGAAAATTTTTGGTCCAATAGGTGCGGTTTCCCCCGAAAATGAAACCCCAAGTGTCGTTTTTCTCAAAACAACCCGTTTACCCATTCAATTTTATCTTTTTCGGTTCAAAAACATGGGTTTGGGGTTTTTGTGAGAAATCGGGCGAATCTTTGAACAATACAAGTGGATTTACTTCCTATAACACTAATCTAACTAAATGCTAACAGATTAACGTAAAAATTTGAGGTTCGATCCGGGTGTAGTTCAAGAACCCTAGATTTTTCCCCAAATTTTTGAAGTTTTAACTACATGCAAATGCTAAATCTAACTAATTATAGTGATAGAATCATACCTTGATGTTGTTAGAATGATAGGAGACGTCGAAAATCTGCGGAAAATCGCTTGGAACCAGAGCGTTTTCGGGGAAACGGGGCGTGTGGAATGAAGTAACTGTTATGAAAAGGGGTTTTATCCCGACAGTCGCGCGGACACGGCCCGGTGTCCAGCGGACACGGCCTCGTGCCGAGCAAAATTTTGAATTTTTTTTATAGTGCTCGTGTGAGTGCCCTTTGTTTCCCAAAAAGTTTGGTTAGAAGACTTACCGATGTAGATGTCGTCCCAATCGTTCGTAACTTACCAGGTATGATGTTAATGTTTTCATTCTTCGACCGTTTGAAGCGAGATCTCTTCCTCTTCATCCTCAATGAACCCTTGATAGAGTTTCAGCCGTTGGCCATTGACTTTGAATGGAGGTCCATTCCGAGATTTAATTTCTACTGCACCGTGTGGGAAAATATGGGTGATGGAAAAAGGTCCTGACCACCTAGACTTTAATTTACCAGGAAACAATCGCAGTCGTGAATTAAACAAAAGAACTTGATCTCCCACTCGAAATTCATTAGGTTTAATATGTTTGTCGTGCAAGTTTTTCATTCTTTCCTTGTAAATTTCTGAGTTTGAGTATGCATAATTCCTAAGTTCGTCTAATTCATTTAATTGACAAAATCGATTTTTACCAGCAAATTCTAAATCTAAGTTTACATTTTTAATTGCCCAGTAGGCTTTGTGTGCAATTTCTACTGGTAAGTGACAACTTTTTCCATAGACTAGCTTATATGGGGTTGTACCTATTGTTGTTTTATAAGCAGTTCGAAAAGCCCATAAAGCATCATCTAATTTATCTGCCCATTCCTTTTTATTCAACCCTACGGTTTTTTCGAGTATTCGTTTTAAACCTCTATTAGTCACTTCGGCTTGTCCGTTTGTTTGAGGGTGATACGCTGTTGAGACCCGGTGACAGACCCCATATCTTGTTAAAAAAAATTTCAAGTTGATGGTTGCAAAAATGGGTACCTCTATCACTTATTAATGCTTTAGGTGTGCCAAAACGAGAGAATAATTTTTTTCAGAAATCTTACCACTACTCTTCCATCATTTGTTGGAAGTGCCTCGGCCTCGGCCCATTTAGACAAGTAGTCTACTGCCACAAGTATATATTTGTTTCCTTTCAACGGTGGGAAAGGTCCCATAAAGTCGAGTCCCCACACATCAAAAATTTCACAAACAAGAATGCCATTTTGTGGCATTTCGTTTTTTGAAGAAATATTACCTGTTCTTTGGCAAGCATCACAAGTCTTGACAAGACTTTGGGCGTCTTTGTAAATGGTTGGCCAATAAAATCCTGAATCAAATACCTTTCGTGTGGTACTCGCGGCACCATGATGCCCTCCGTATGGACCTTCATGACAATGGCGGAGAATTCTTCGTGCTTCATTACCATGTACGCATCGTCGGATGAGTTGGTCGGCACACATTTTGAAAAGATATGGATCTTCCCAAAAATAGTGTTTCACATTGGCAAAGAATTTTTTTCTTTGATGGTGTGGCCAACCCTTAGCGACTATACCGCTAGCTAGGTAGTTAGCATAGTCGGCGTACCATGGTTCTTCCTTGTATTCCACCATTTCTAGGGACTCCGTTGGAAATTTTTCATTGATTTGCTCGTCCCTGGTTGCCTCCAAAGCTGGGTCTTCTAAGCGTGAAAGATGATCTGCTGCGGTGTTTTCTGCTCCTCTTTTATCTTTGATTTCAATATCAAATTCTTGGAGGAGTAGAATCCACCGAATCAAACGTGGTTTTGCGTCCTGCTTTTTGAAGAGATATCGAATGGCTGCATGATCTGTATAGACAATAGTTTTAGAAAGAACAAGATAAGAACGAAATTTATCAAAAGCAAATACCACAGCTAATAATTCTTTTTCAGTTGTTGTGTAATTTTCTTGTGCATCATTAAGTGTTTTACTAGCATAATAAATTGGGTGAAAATGCTTTTCTTTTCTTTGTCCCAAGACAGCTCCAACTGCAAAGTCACTAGCATCACATATGATTTCGAAAGGAAATTTCCAATCAGGCGCTATCATGATAGGTGCATTGACTAGCATTTCCTTTAAGGTTAGAAATGCTTGATTGCAATCCTTGTCAAAGATGAAAGGAGCATCTTTTTCAAGTAATTTTGTTAGAGGCCTTGAAATTTTAGAAAAGTCTTTGATAAACCGCCTATAAAATCCGGCATGCCCTAAGAAACTCCTGATAGCTCTAACGGAGGATGGGGGTGGTAGTCGAGAAATGGTATCTATTTTGGCTCGATCCACCTCCATTCCTTCGCTTGAGATTTTGTAACCGAGTACTATTCCCTCCGTTACCATGAAATGGCATTTTCCCAGTTAAGGGCGAGGTTAGTTTCCTCACATCGGGATAGCATTCGTTCAAGGTTATCGAGGCATTGGTCGTATGAATCCCCAAAGATAGAAAAGTCGTCCATGGAGACTTCCATTGTCTTTTCTATCATATCGTGGAAGATGGCTACCATGCAACGTTGGAATGTTGCGGGGGCATTACATAGACCAAACGGCATGCGTCGATAAGCAAAAGTTCCATAGGGACATGTGAAGGTTGTCTTTTCTTGGTCTTCGGGTGCTATCGGGATTTGAAAGTAACCTGAAAAACCATCCAAGAAACAATAAAATTTATGACCGGATAATCTTTCTAACATTGGATCAATGAAGGGTAAAGGAAAGTGATCTTTTCTTGTCGCCTCATTTAATCATCTATAATCTATACATACTCTCCATCCTGTGACGGTTCTCGTTGGTATTAGTTCATTTTTTTCATTAGTTATTACCGTCATACCTCCTTTCTTTGGAACAACTTGGACGGGACTTACCCAAGGACTATCGAAGATAGGATAAATAAGTCCGGCGTCAAGTAATTTGATGACTTCGTTTTTAACCACTTCTTGAACATTTGGATTTACTCGACGTTGTGGTTGTATTACCGATTTGTAGTCATCATTCATTAAAATTTTGTGCGTGCACATGGAAGGACTTATTCCTTTTATGTCTACAAGTTTCCAAGCGATCGCATTTTTGTGTTTTTTCAAAAGACTAATTAATTTTTCTTTTTCTAAACTATCTAATTTAGACGAAATAATTACAGGTAATTTACCATCTTTGTCTAGAAAAGCATATTCCAAACCTTTTGGAAGTTCTTTGAGCTCAAGAGGTGGGTCTTTAGGAGACTCCTTATTTGGTTGCTCATGTTGATCAAGAACCTTAAAAGTTTGTTCTATGGAGACCTCTTCTTCAACAAAGTGGTCAAACTTTTCACTTGTATCGGGTAGTTCATCTTCATCTTCAATTAGGGGGTCATTATTGCCGAATGGATATTTCATTGCCTGCTCAAGATCGACACTTTTTTTAAATGCCCCTAATTGAAGAGGTAAATTGTTGAACTTCCGGTTTTTCAAAGCTTCGTGAGTTTTTACAAAGGGTCGTCCCAACACTAGAGGAGCGTCATCAAGGATGACAAAGTCGGTTGGGATTACCATTTGATTTGTTTGAACCAAGACATCCTCAACTACACCGATTGATTTTATTACTTTCCGATTGGATAGGAAAATGGGTATTTGAAGTGGAGAAAAATCACTAATACTTAATTTTTCGAAAATGTAGTTAGGCATTATGTTAACACAAAGATCTTTATCGATTGTGACATTACTAATAAATGAATTTTGAAAGAAACATGGAACTGGTGTAATGTTAATTTCAAATGGGTCTTCTTTTATTAGTGAGGTTTGATCAATAGTTAACTTAACACTTACCGTTTCGTAAATTTTAGTGTTAGTGTTTAACTCTTTTAAAAACTTAGCATGAGTGGGTATTAAACAATGATTTTCAAAAGAAGGTGACAAGAGATTAATTTCTTCAAAATTAGACTCTTCTTGAATTTTAACGTTGTAGGACTCACCTTTTTCGTTGTCTAACTCATGTGTCGGTTTTTCACTTATTTGTTCTTCCATTTTTACACTTTCAGTTATCTCTTCTTTATTTAGTTCTTCTCTTGCAAGGGACTCCTTTTCCCTTGCGCGAGATTCTTTTATATAGCGATCGATAACTCTAAGGTGTTCTAATATCCTATCGGTCACTTCGGTTATAGAAAAAGGATCGGGATTTTCAAAGCTTGAATCCGGTTGTTCGATCCTTTGTTCCTCATAATACTCATTTGAAGTAGATGGTTCACACCATTGTTCTTCATTGTAAGCATATGATGGATAAGGTTCATAATTTTGTTCTTCATAATACTCATATGAGGTGGGTTGTTCACGCCATGGTTCCTCATAATAAGCATATGAAGGTGGTGGCTCATATCTTGGTTCCTCAAAGTATGAGTAAGAAGGCTCATACCTTGGTTCATCAAAATATGAGTATGATGGAGGAGGTTCATACCTTTGGTCTTCAAAGGATGTGTATGAAGTCGATGGTTCGTACCTGGGCTGCTCATAATAGGTGTATGAATCGGATGGTTGATATGAATGACAATATTGAACCGAGTGCGGATTACTACAATTAGTACAATAGTTATTCCTATAATCATCCTCCTCATAGGTGTAGTTGTAACCTCCTGAGTATTGATCCATAAGAATCACACAGCAGACCACAACCAAGTCTCGAGATCAGAAAACAAAAATAAAAACGGAAACAGAGGCTGGACACGGCCCCGTGTACAGAATCTGTATCTGGGCGTTTTAATTAAAGTTACTTATTTTGTTGAGCACGGGGGTGTGTTCAGTGAGCACGGCCCGTGTTCAAGCTACTATTACTGGGTGTTTTATGAAAATGTGCAGCACGGCCACGTGTTCAGTGAGCACGGCCCGTGTTCAGGTTACTGTAAATGCAAAACTAAACTAAAATGCAGAAAAATGTGCGCGCGTTTTAAAAAGGTTTTGAAAACTGATTAGGCCGTCGATTTTAAGCTTTCTTAAAATCCTTGTGTTCCCGGCAGCGGCGCCAAAAACTTGATGCGTGTGAAGTGTTATATATATTAGGTGTATATTTTAAGCCCTTTAACACTTTTTTAGCCAAGTTTTAAATTTATAAAACACGATATTTACTAACACTAAACACACATATCGGCAAGTACACCCATCGTGAGCGTAGTATAGTGTTGGCAAGATACCGAGGTCGTCCAAGGACACAAGAGCTTTTAGTACCGGTTTATCCTCAACGTCTAATCAAATCAAAAGTTTAGAAAAATGGTTTAAACTAAGAAAATAAAAACTAACTATAATGCTGAAAAATAAAAATAAAAGAAAAACAGATAGACAAGATGAATCACTTGGCTCCGACTCGTGTTTAGTGTAACCTTTGATTATTTCCGCACTTTTGCACTATTTAAGAGATTATCTTAGTTATTGTAGTAGGCCCCTCTTTTGGAGGTGACGTTACCCTCAACCCAGTAGTTTGAGTCAGCAAGGATACAATCCTAAAGGGTCGGATTATTGAAAGATAATTAATTAAGTTATTAATGCATAATGTGGTAGGCCCCTCTTTTGAAGGTGACGTTACCCTCGGCTAACTAGTCTGAGTCAGCAGGGATACAGTCCTAAGTAGCCGGGTTAAAGTATTAATAGTAGTTTAACTTATGAGGGGATCAAAGAGTTTGGACCCCCGCCATCCAATACCATTAAGTATTGAAGGAGGTCCTACTAAATTTGACCCATGTCCTTTGCAGGATCTATACACTGAACAATGGCAAGACTCTTACCAAACCGTTCCCTTAACCCCCGACCAGGTAGCCAACATACCTCCATATAGACCGTGGAGATATGAATAGTGAAAATCTTTTATTTTATATAGACAGTAAAATAATGCCAAGACACCACGGACAAACGATAAGGAAGAATCACCTTCAACATAAGAAACTAGTTATTAAAGTCATTAATACATAACCAATTAAAAAGTGCGAAAAGATTAAAAATAAAAAGTATTACACTAGACACTTGGTCTTCACCAAGTGATGTAAGAGACTTAGGCAAACATGGCCTTGATTGTCAAGAACTCTTACGATCAATCTTGGATCCCGAGATAACTCACACACTCTATGATGGACAATGGATGATGGTGGTGGATGATGGTGTTATGGTGGTGGTGGGTGGTGGGTGAAGTGTGAGAGAGGTGGTGTGCCAAGGGGATGGTTTGAGCTTGAGCCAAGCACTCCTATTTATAGGCTGAACAGAAGCTCGGGCACGGCCCCGTGTCCATCCTCTTCTCTGTCTTCATTAATTGCATTTGTCTGCATTAGTTGACCACGGCCCTGTGTCCGCTGGGCACGACCCCGTGTGCAGAAGCATATCTGTATTATCAAGATTTGCCTGGATTCTGCGAATCTTATAGTTGACCACGACCCCGTGTCCGCTGAGCACAGCCCCGTGGTGGGCGATGGAAGCTTCTACAACTTTGTCTTTTATGCTGACACTTGGGCATGCCCCCGTGTTCACTGAACACGGGGCGTGTTCAGCCTTCTGTTCTCTTGTTTTGCTTGGGAAGATGCTGTCGTGGGGTCGGGCATGCCACGTTTGTTCCTTTTCTTGTATTTATGTTAGATTTAGCTGCCTTTTTACTTCTTTTGTTAATTTGGGCTCATTTAATCCTGAAAATACAAAAGGAAGACAAAAACACACTTTTTCCAACATTAGTACTAAAAAGGGGTTAGTTTTATGCCACAATTGATGTAATTTATATGTTGCATTTTGCACACATCACCCACCCCAAAAAGAATTCTTATGGTTGACCCCTAATCTTTTTTCTGTAAAACACTAGAACTAAAAGAAAAGGAGATGTTGAACGTTTTCCGCCCGGACGACTGTGCGGCAGGCAGCAATCAACGGTGTGGAAATAAGAAGCGGCTGTTATCACTTCTTAGTTTTACCTTGCAGATGAGAAAGAAGATAATTTATCTGTGTTATATTATTTGATTAAATATTAATAATAGCATGGGCTTTGAAAAACGAGCCTAGCCATCATGAAATGTCAATACTTTCTTTGGGAAATTGTCAAATCCTCTCCAAATGCAAAAGCCATCATAAATTTAAGTTCTTTTTCGTTTTGTTTTATTTTTTTATTATTTAATTAGTAAAGGTGACTTATATGTGTACCATTGCTTGTTTATATGTTTTATTTGCTATTTCAAGTTTAAAGATTTTGAATTAATTAACTATATTATTATTTGATATAAGTTTTTTTTATCATAATTTGCTAATTGCTATTATTTTTATATTTATGAGTGCAAGTTTAGAAGTATATTTTGATAAAAATACACTAAAATTCAATCAAAATAATAATAAAGAAGGAACCATTTGGAGCATCAAAGACTAAGTGATCTCTATATTTTATATATATTTTTATATAATTTATGACATAATCCGGGTCTTAAATCCGGTTGAACCGGTCGGACCGGTCTGACCTTTGACCCCGTAAGACGACCGGGTCGACCTCCGGTCCGGTTCTGAAAACATTGCTTTTCTTTCATATCTAGAGGACTAGACACACAGACAAAGTTATGACGTAAAATAGTTCAAAATGCTTGTGACAGACATGTCTTGATTCTATTTTGATGATTTTTTTATATATAAAAACTTTTGTGAAACTAGCCTAATAGCAAAGAAATAAGAAGAAAATAATAAGGAGAAGTGATCTAATATTTCATTGATTGAGATGTGTCTAATACAAGAGATACAATGTAGTATATATAGTAGAAGAAAACTTGGAGAAGAAGTCAGTCTTTTTTAGGAGTTGATAACCATAATAATACAATAATATATTTATAACACTCCCCCTTGGTTATCAACTTAATACGCTTTGAGATGCTGCCTCGTTAAAAACCTTGCTATGAAAACCCAGTGGGACAAAACCTCAGCCAAGGGAAAAAGAGTGCAGTGTGTAATGCGCATTATCTCCCCCTGATACTTCTGGATCAGGTATGTTGCCTCATTAAAAACCTTACTAAGAAAACCCATTGGGATAAAACTTAGTTAAGGGAAAAAGAGTGCAACTTGAATAAATCTCCACCTCATTATAATATGTATCCTTTAAGTAAAGTGCAACTTGATGCCTTGAAGTGCAATCCTTTATATTGAGTAATGTTGTAAAATCTTCTTGTGAGACTTCTAGTGCTTCCTCTTGCGAACAAATACCATAAGATCCAAAACTATTTGTGTTACATTCTTTATTTCTACAAGACTAACAGAACTAGCTTTCATGGGTTAGTAAAATATAGACACATATCATTCTTACCTTTAGGGTATAGACATATCTGCTTTACCATTCAAATGTCTCCTCATTGGACATGTGCTATATCATATTGATAAAAATTCAAATAAAAAATATATATTATCATGCACAACTAGAAAGTTAAGTTAATGCACAATTGCACTTTAGCCATGGTACTTTTGAAATGAGAATCTCTACTTTGGTAGGAGATGATAATAATCATTTATTATAAAAAGTGTCTGAACAACCTTTAACATACTATAAGGTTGAGCTCTCTACATACTAAAATGTCCCACCAACATCTTCTAGATGTAGTTTGATAGATGAATAAAAGTATGATTACAAATATACTCGAACTGCAAGTCGAGTAATAATTAGACTGTGCTAGGTTCATTAAAAAAAATCCCCCTTCTAAAAGCTCGCCAGTTTCTCTTGATGATGCTCAGACATCATCACTGTAAATTGCGATTATAGTGAACTTTTAAGAAAGAACATTTGATAAAGATGGATAATATTATCAACCTTATATTGCTCTTTATCAGAATATATCATGAGTTGTACAACACTCAACTTGACTATTTTAGTTCATACTGTCTTTAACTTTATAAAGATACATTCTTGAGGACTTGAAATCAATGCTTCAGGCATTTGCAATTATATACATACTTCTTTCAACTTTGAAAAACAATGTATGTGCATTCACTCTTTAGGAGTTCTATTACATATACCTCCTCATTGATTTCTATATCATATGCAAGGATGTCTTGAATATTTAATCCATATTGTATCATGCTTATACATTGTACATTAGGATGCCATAATAACCAGGCACAAGTTTTCTATGTATAGTTATTGGTGCACAAGAATTACATCCTTAAGATATCTCAACTAACCTTATAAGCACTTAAATGCTTTACGATACTCATCAGGAGTTCCAATTATATTCAACGTATTCAAATATGAATTTGTATACAACGATCATATCGTTCTCGAGAACTCATTTTACATGATTTTTGATAATTCAAATCCTTGAGGGACTTTCTTGTAAACTTTTAGTATCAAGTAATACATAACATTCATAAGACACATATCAATTCTCTCTTTATATTTCCAGACTAATTAAATATTGGAAAGCCAATACATCCACCACCGGAGAATACGTCTCCTCATAATCAGTCATATGTCTTTGTGAAAACACTTGTGCCACCAATTTTGCCTTATATCACTTTATTTAATTTTCACATGATTCGCATAAAAGACCCATTTGTATCCAACATATTTTACAATTTCAGTTGTATGGACTGTGATCGGAGTGTCGCGCTCCGGTCAAAGATAATATTTATATGCCCAAATTACCCTTAACAAATAGCTAGTGGTAGCAAGGGGTCGAACCACGAAGAGTATGTGGTTTGCGAGTGGATTCGATTGAATTATAGAGAAGTGTCACAATTATGAAGCTTGCTATGATATTTGTTTCTTTTTGTTTAATTGAGAGATGTGAATTTATTCTAATGAAATTGATTGAATTGATTAACAACTAATGAGTAACGATTGCAAGAAAGATTGATTAATAAACAATAATAAGAAAAAGGGATCACACCCGATTTCAGTAATTGCCAACCTAGGGTTTCTACAAGTTTTTAGATTCAACTCAATTGCGTATGATTAGCGGATTTAGTGTACCGTGACTTAGGTGCTAATAACTATCAACGTTTCGAAAAACGGACAAGAATACACTTTATAATCAACACAAGTAAAACCTAACCACGACAATGTAAAACTACACATAACCATTTCGTAAAGTCATAACTTTTAACATCGCTCGACAATTTACGAATACGAAACAAATGTAAACTATTGTCAATGGTTTCAAAAATCAAACACAAATTGTCACAAAGTTGAAACAAGCACAATTCGAAACCCTAAAGTTAACAACTACCTACACCGGGGTGAAACCGAGATGATTAGCCGCTCATGGTTGAAGAAGCTTGATCACCGAATGATTGGAACTTGATGAAGATCATCTTGAAGCTTGAAGGATGAAGGATTGGTGAATGATGAAGGTTGGGTGAAGGATGATGGTGGATAACTAGGGTTTAGGATGAATTGATTGTGAATGATGTTGGTGATGATGTTTCTTGATTCGGATGATGTTCTTGATGATAGATGGAATAAAAAAATTCATTCGTGTCTGAGAAGTGGCTCCAAGATACAAGATTCGAACCCCAGGAATAGTGTAACTTACGACTTTTAATGACCCTCACCCAATCAAAATCGACTTCAACTAGAAATCCCCAAAAATCCCGTCGGACAAAATCACTGCCCATCGCCGACGGGTCCCACCCCGTCGCCGACGGGTTCCCAATTCTTGAAATATGGCCGACGGCCTATTAGTCTGTCTACGGGATTGTTTGGCTGACGGGTGATTTAAGAGGGCGTAGCCGACGGCCCATGACCCGTCGCCGACGGGCTCTCCTTCTCCATTTTTCCAAATCTCACTTCTTGCATGCCCGATTGATCCGTAACGCGTCCCGGTGCTCCGGTTTTCGACCCGATGACTCGTAAAGCTCCCGAAAAGCTCCTTAAACTCCATCAAACCTGCAAAACACATTTTTGATTAAAAGTAGGCTATCCGAAATTAAAACTTATGTAAAAACATTAAGTTATACACTAACGAACACCAGTTTTCAACCACGTATCACATCCCCACACTTGTCTTTTGCTTGCCCTCAAGCAAATCTGTTTTTCACTTTCACGTGGGTCGAACGACGAATACACTCCCCATTCCCGAGACAAGGGTTAAGGTCTATTGTCATACAAAAATTCAAACCTTTTACAATTTTCACATATTTACCGGCCAAGTGAATAATCACATATAATAATGGTTATCCAAGATTAACCCGCCCGTAAAACTAACAAGTCATACATATCCCTCACAATGTTCTCTCCACTCGGCTTAAAAGAATGGCTAATGTGTATAATGTATTAGCACTTCAACAATTAATCACTCAACACCGATTAGAACACGTACCCGCATAGGCTTGCAACTCAATCATTCTCCACCACTGATCACAAATACTAAGCACAAGTCAAAAGGTCTTTGAACGGGTTGTAACGGGGCTAGGCTAAGGTAGGAAATAGGATATTTTAAAGTGGCTAAGGTGATGAACATTCGATTTTTATTACAAAAGACTACTCTAAACAAAATTAAACTATAAATATCAACTACAAGGCAACAAATTTCGCCTTCTATTCAACAAACTACTAGTACATCTTTTTGTGTTTTTCTCAATACTTTTTCATTCTTTTTCGCAACATTTTTCTAATATTCCCCCCCCCCCCTTTTTTAATTGAATCACAACTATACAAACTCAAGCTCCTATAATCGAATTTTCATCACACGGGTTTAAAAGAAAAAGGTTTTAAGGTTATTGGCTAAATAAATAAATAACGAAAAAGAAATAAAGAAACTAAAGTATACAACAACAACAACACAAAACATACCTTGCCTTCACCGCTGAAATCTCTCGTTGGGATCAACTGGCGGGTTTGGCTGGTATGGATAACCAGTGAGGGCTTGAAACATCTCCCTGTAGTTATCAAGTGGGCTCATCTCTCCTTGCGGTGGTGGTTGATAGGGTATCGGAATGAAGCTGGAGCCGACGGCTTCGGGCCAGTAAGGAGATGGGTCGGATGGGCCTCGTGGGACTAAGAGATTGGGGTAGTCGGTCCACCCCGAATGCTCGACATAGGGACGGCCGGCCTCAAGGTCTCTTTGGTGTCTCTCCTGATCGTGAAGGATCTTGGCATTATTAATAGCCATTTCGTGTGAGACATATAAGGCACTCCAACGGTTGTCCTCCACTATGTTTCGGTCATGCCGTACTTTCTCTTCCCTTTCTTCCCATGCCCATCTTCGGGCCATATCTTCTTCTTGCAATTGCAACAAGCGTTGCATGTGAGATCTTTGAAGTGCTTGTTGCTTTTCCATACGTTTCTCCATCCTCTCACGATAGGATGCTTGGGAGGCCCACTGTTCTTGCGAGAAGGTCCCGTGCATCCCTTCCCAGTTCTCTCTCCTCCTATTATATTCCCGGCCCTCGCCTATACATGCCGAGACATTATCATAAGTTGCTTGTTGCCCGCGGGTAAAATTTATGTATGACGGCACCTGTCTTTGTTTCACAAAACCTGCCACCTCTGCATTGATCTCCCTATGGGGCCTCATGTACCTCTGTTGTGGTCCCCGTGGACCAGAAGGCTCATCCTCGTCTTCTTCATCAACCATCTCCTTATCTCCCCCAGCTCCTTGTTGCGCATCTGGGTTAACAAAATCATATCTATGACCCAATTTATCGGTCACCACGTATTTGTTTCCCGACAGATTCACATCTATTTTCCAATTTTTCTTTTTGAGGCGATGTTGAACTCTTCCAGAGGTTTAGATACCCAAAGTGATTCCGGAGGCAAACAATTATGTTGGACAATCATAGCACTGATGAGGCGTGCATAAGGAATAAAACGCCTTTGAGACGCCTCCCGGGTGATCCATGTATTCATCATTATGATGTGTCTCCATGACAAGGTAGGGGTCCCGTACAACAAAGAATGGACAACCCTACAATCGCTCGCTCTTACTCCCCCTCGATCACCGAATCTCACCATCACATTTTCTAGGGAAATCCCTTGAAGAATTTTCCCTTCGATCGTCATTTGAGTTCTTTTAGCCTCTCCCCCATCACTGTATGGTAAAACAACCGCTGTCATCTGCTCCGGATCACCATCGTTCATATGATTATCCAAAAATTGTTGCATGGTTGGATAGTCATATGCTTGCACCCCCAAAGAATCAAAGCGTGCAATGCAGTTGATTGTTTCGAAGGACATCGTCATTACCCCTCGGCTTGTTTTACCAACCAATTTCCACTGAGCAGGAGGACTATCTTTATTTATAAACCTCAACGTCGACAACCACTCACACACCTCCGCCAAATACACCCGCGAGGTGTTGTCTTCACACCAGTCAAGAACTCTCTCCCAACCCTGTCGCTCAAACATTTGTACGATTCCGATTTGCCTAAACTCTTCCACATTCACCACTCTTTCACATATAATCCTTTCCGGTACCGAAGTGTTCACATTGTTGACCATTTTCCATTTCCAAAGTTTGGCCTCTAACTTCCTATCTTGATATGCCGATAAGGGTTTGTTCTTCTCATCATCCCATATTTTGGCGCTTTTGCTATCCCGGAACTTTTCCCACGCCCAATCCTGTCTATACAGTCTCGCATCACCCTCTTCGACGGAGCTCAGTTGCTCCCACTTCTTCGGTATTAAACCGGAAGAAGATCCTGCTCCAGCTGATGAGCTTTGCTCTGTAGTCTTTTACTTCTTTCTACCTCCAGCCATAACTACAAGCACAAAACAAACAAAACATCAATATAAACCCAACCTTTACTAAACTTTCAAACTTTGAACATGATGTGCGATGTTGCAATTTTAATTAACAAGTGAATGTAAAATCGCCTTTTTAAACTTCCAAAGTAGCTCATTTTATCATATACTTGTCAATTTTCGTGTTAACTTGCAATTTCTTATAAGTTCAACAATATTCAACATCACCTTCATGTTCAATCATGTGCATAACAAGTGTAATCACTTCACTATGGCTATAACATGCTCAAATTCCATCCAAAACAACTAATCTTACTCAAAATCATGCTAAAACAACATACATTGTCTAAACAACCTACTCTTAAACTACAAAGTTTAAAATTTCGGAAGAAAAACAACTAACATATGATAATCATGCATAACTTTGAGGGAAATCCATACCTTTGATGTTGTAAACAAGAAAAACTATGAAGAGATGTAAAGCAAGTAAATTGATGAACACTCTTTCAAAAACCCTAAGCTTCACGCCCAAAAATCTTGCAAACGAGCAAGAATTGATGGAAACCGTGATGGAGGTTTTGTTCCTCTCGAAAAATCACACAAGGTGGACCCAAAAATCAAGTGATTTAGTGGAGAATTGAGAAAGTTATGAAAGCTTGAAGGTTTCTAGGGTTCTTGAAGAAGAAATGAAGAAGATGAAGAGAAAAAAAGATGAGTTAGGAGAGAGATGGCAGGGATTTTTGGAGTACTGAATGATAGGAGATGGTTGTAGGTTAAATTGGATGGTCAATATGGAGCTTAGATTGTGTTTGGTGCGGTTTTGGAGAGATTAGGTTCGATTTTTAACGCAATTGAATGATCAGACGCGGCCCAGATTAGACAACCCGTCGGCGACGGCCTGACCCCCGTCGCCGACGCCCTCTTGTTTAGAAGCATATGGCCGACGGCCTATCTTTCAGGATACGGGCGAGGTGTGCCTACGGCATTTTAGAGGACCCGTCCCGGACGGGTATGTATCCCGTCGCCGACGGGCACGGTTTTTTCACTTTTATTATTTTTCAAATTTTTTTTTAAGGGAAAAAATATGCACTTTTTGTAAAGGGGCTATATACAAACAAAAATCCTAAAAATTAATAAAAATCTTTTTGTAAATTTTTATAGGTTAAAATTTGAAAACACGAGAACTGTTAACGGCCTGATGCGTGTGGAGTGTCGTTAGTTTTTAATGTATTTATTAAGCCCTTTTCAACACTTTTTAGCCAAGTTTTAAATTTATAAAACACGATATTTACTAACACTAAACACACATATGGGCAAGTGCACCCATCGTGAGCGTAGTATAGTGTTGGTAAGATACCGAGGTCGTCCAAGGACACAAGAGCTTTTAGTACCGGTTTATCCTCAACGTCTAATCAAATCAAAAAGTTAGAAAAATGTTTTAAACTAAGAAAATAAAAACTAACTAAAATGTTGAAAATAAAAATAAAAAAATAAAAACAGATAGACAAGATGAATCACTTGGTTCCGACTCGTGTATAGTGTAACCTTTGATTATTTCCGCACTTTTGCACTTATTTAAGAGATTATCTTAGTTATTGTAGTAGGCCCCTCTTTTGGAGGTGACGTTACCCTCAACCCAGTAGTTTGAGTCAGCAAGGATACAATCATAAAGGGTCGGATTATTGAAAGATAATTAATTAAGTTATTAATGCAAATTATGGTAGGCCCCTCTTTTGAAGGTGACGTTACCCTCGGCTAAGTAGTCTGAGTCAGCAAGGATACAGTCCTAAGTAGCCGGGTTATAGTATTAATAGTAGTTTAACTTATGAGGGGATCAAAGAGTTTGGACCCCCGCCATCCAATACCGTTAAGTATTGAAGGAGGTCCTACTAAATTTGACCCAGGTCCCTTGCAGGATCTCTAAACGCTGAACAACGGCAAGACTCTTACCAAACCGTTCCCTTAACCCCCGACCAGGTAGCCAACATACCTCCATAAAGACCGTGGAGATATGAATGGTGAAAATATTTTATTTTATATAGACAGTAAAATAATGCCAAGACACCACGGACAAACGATAAGGAAGAATCACCTTCAACATAAGAAACTAGTTATTAAAGTCATTAATACATAACCAATTAAAAAGTGCGAAAAGATTAAAAATAAAAAGTATTACACTAGACACTTGTCTTCACCAAGTGATGTAAGAGACTTAGGCAAACATGGCCTTGATTGTCAAGAACTCTTACGATCAATCTTGGATCCCGAGACGACTCACACTCTATGATGGACAATGGATGATGGTGGTGGTGGTGGATGATGGTGTTATGGTGGTGGTGGGTGGTGGGTGAAGTTTGAAGTGTGAGAGAGGTGGTGTGCCAAGGGATGGTTTGAGCTTGAGCCAAGCACTCCTATTTATAGGCTGAACAGAAGCTCGGGCACGGCCCCGTGTCCAGTGGGCACGGCCCCGTGTCCACATCCTTCTCTTTCTTCATTTATGGCAGCTTGTCTTTATTAGTTGACCACGCCCCCGTGTCCGCTGAGCACGACCCCGTGTGCAGAAGCATATCTGTACTATGAAGATTTGCCTGGATTCTGTGAATCTTATAGTTGACCACGGCCCCGTGCCCGCTGAGCACGGCCCTGTGGTGGGCAATAGAAGCTTCTACCACTTTGTCTTTTCTGCTGACACTTGGGCACGCCCCCGTGCTGGCTGAGCACGGGGCGTGTTCAGTCTTCTGTCTACTTGTTTTGCTTGGGAAGATGCTGTCGTGGGGTCGGGCATGTCACGTTTGTTCATTTTCTTGTATTTATGTTGGATTTTGCTGTCCTTTTGCTTCTTTTGTTAATTTGAGCTCATTTAATCCTGAAAATACAAAAGGAAGACAAAAGCATACTTTTTCCAACATTAGTACTAAAAAAGGGTTAGTTTTATGCCGCAATTGATGTAATTTATATGTTGCATTTTGCGCACATCACGGCCCTACCACCCCCCAAAAATTCGTGTATTGTCCTCAATGCACCTAACAAAGTCTAAAACATACCTTACGTCTTCAAAACTCGTTTGGGATATCCGGACTTCACACAATCAAATGGGGTTAGTATGAAACGGAAACGATTATATCTAAAACACACAAACAATTAAATAATTATACATAACTTTACACAAAACGTTACCGGTCCTTTTCATTCGACTTCATAAATCGGAATGCTTGCCACGAAGCTCACCGATTCCTTGTTTTCATCCAACTTTTCATTACCATCGAGAAACGGTTTTAGCCGATGACCATTTACCGTTTGCCTTGACCCGTCCTTCGGGTCCTCGATTGTAACATCACCCAATTGTCCGACCCGGGTGATCACATAGGGTCCCATCCATTTGCTTCGAAGCTTTCCGGGAAAGAATTTGAGCTTCGAATTGTAGAGCCACACCTTTTGCCCAATCTCGAACTCTTTCTTCTTCAACTTGGCATCATGCGCCTTTTTCATCCCATCCTTGTAGTTGGACGCGCATTCATATGCCATTTCCCTTAGCTCCTCCAACTCACATAACTTGAGTTTTCGTTCCTTACCTGCATCGTCATATCGCACATTAACCTCTTTAATAGCCCACAACGATTTATGCACAAGTTCTACCGGTAAATGACAATTTTTACCGTAAACCAACCGGTAAGGTGTAGTGCCAATGGGTGTCTTATGTGCCGTACGGTAGGCCCATAAAGCATCGTTCAATTTGATTGACCAATCCTTACGGTCCGCCCGCACGGTCTTTTGCAAAATCTCTTTGATTTGCCTATTTGACACCTCAACTTGCCCGCTTGTTTGCGGGTGATAGGGGGTAGCAATTCTATGGTCAACACCAAACCGTTTTAAAAGTTTTCCAAACCGAAAGTTTTTAAAGTGAGATCCTCTGTCACTTATGATGACATGAGGAATCCCAAACCTTGAGAAAATATTGGTTTGAACAAAATTACAAACTACGGAATGGTCGTTTGTCTTGGTGGCTATTGCCTCGACCCATTTCGACACGTAATCAACGGCCACCAAAATATACAAATTGCCATAAGAGTTGGGGAATGGGCCCATGAAATCAATACCCCACACATCGAAAATGTCAACTACGAGGATCGGTTGCATGGGCATATCATCCCTTTTTGAAATACCCCCTAGTTTTTGGCACTCTATACAATTCTTTGAAAACTCATTTGCATCTTTAAAAATAGTTGGCCAATAAAGACCACTATTCAACACTTTATGACCCATTTTGTGGCCACTAAAATGACCACCACACACAAACGAATGTAGATGATGCAACACGCTTGGAATTTCCTCGTCATCTATGCATCTTCTAATCACTTGATCCGCACACTCTTTCCACAAGTGCGGTTCTTCCAACCGGTATTACTTGATTTGAGACATGAAGTGTTGCCTCTTCTGTCTATCCCAATGTGCCGGTAAGTCACCTGTAACAAGATAATTCACAATGTTAGCATACCAAGGTAACTTATCCAATTTCATAATATGCTCATCGGGAAATGACTCATTGATCTCTAACGATTTAGGATCCTCATCAACCATCAACCGGGACAAATGGTCCGCTACCACATTCTCGGTACCCTTTTTGTCCTGTATCTCCAAATCAAACTCTTGGAGCAACAACACCCATCGGATCAACCTCGGTTTTGCATCTTTCTTCTCCATGAGATACCTAACTGCAGAATGGTCAGAATATACAATAACCTTAGTACACCATATGTAAGCACGAAATTTATCCAACGCATATACCACCGCAAGTAGCTCTTTCTCGGTAGTTGTATAATTTAATTGTGCATCCGAAAGAGTCTTACTTGCGTAGTAAATGGAAACCGGTTTCTTATCTACCCTTTGACCCAATACGGCCCCCACCGCGTAATCGCTTGCATCACACATAATTTCGAATGGTAACGACCAATTCGGTGATTGCAAGATTGGGGCCTCAACCAGCTTTTTCTTCAACACATTAAAGGCATTTTGACAATCTTTATTGAATTCAAACGGTTGATCCTTTAGCAATAATTTACATAGAGGTTTGGTTATATCACTAAAACCTTTTATAAATCTTCTATAGAACCCCGCGTGACCCAAAAATGATCTAATACCCCTAAAATTCGTGGGATAAGGTAAGTAGAGATGACTTGCACTTTTGCACGGTCAACCTCAATCCCACGACTCGAGACAACATGCCCCAACACAATCCCTTCTTGAACCATAAAATGGCTCTTTTCCCAACTCAAAACAAGATTTTTCTCAACACATCTTTTTAAAACTTTTTCGAGTTGGTCAAGGCATGTATCAAATGATGACCCAAATATTGAGAAATCATCCATGAAGATTTCCAATGACTCCCCCACCATATCTGAAAAGATACTCGTCATGCACCTTTGGAAGGTGGCGGGGGCATTACAAAGTCCAAAGGGCATTCGCCTAAATGCAAAGGTACCGTATGGACAAGTAAAAGTAGTCTTTGCTTGGTCTTCCGGATGTATAGCAATTTGATTGTATCCGGAGTATCCATCCAGAAAACAATAAAATTTTTGTCCGGCCAACTTCTCAACAATTTGGTCAATAAATGGCAAAGGGAAATGATCTTTGGAAGTTGCAGCATTTAACTTCCTATAGTCAATACAAATACGCCACCCGGTTACCGGCCGAGTGGCGACCTCTTCACCTGCGCCATTTGTGACGACTTGAATGCCCGCTTTCTTAGGAACCGTTTGTGTCGGGCTGACCCATTGGCTATCCGAGATAGGGTATATGATACCCGCATCTAGCCACTTCAATACCTCCTTCTTGACAACTTCTCGCATGTTTGGATTTAATCTTCGTTGTGTGTCACGAGAATGACTCATTCCATCTTCAGTGATGATCTTGTGCATCACTACTGAAGGACTAATTCCCTTCAAATCCACAATTTTCCACCCTATGGCGGCTCTATGAGTGACCAAAATTCTCATCAACTTTTCTTATTGCTCCCCGGTCAAGTTAGATGCAATGATAACCGGGAGCGTGCTACCTTTACCCACATAAGCATACTTAAGATGCTTGGGTAGCACCTTCAACTCTAGCACCGACGGCTCTTCCAATGATGGCTTCAACTTTGTGTCAATGCTTTCCGGAAGACTTTCCACTTAATGTGTCCAAGTGGGCCTTCCTTCCTTTGCCGCCATGACCTCCAACTCTTTCACCTCTTCATCCATGCTCCGATTCGTCTCTCCTTGTAACCTGTCAAACATGAAACATTCCTCTATTGTGTTTTCCTCTTCGACACTAATGTCGCATAGAGGTATACACTCGTCAACGATGTCCGCCATATAGCATTCACCGCCCACTAGAGGATCCGTCAATCCTGAAAAAACATTTAACCGCAACCGACGGTTACCAAAAGTCATGTCGACCGTGCCCGATTTGCAATTAATTTGGGCATTCGATGTTGCCAAAAATGGTCGACCAAGGATCACCGTTGGTTGCTTGGTTCGGTCCAAAGAAACATAATCTAATACAAGAAAGTCCACCGGATAGTAAAAGTCCTCGACCTTGACTATTACATCCGTGACTATCCCACGGGGTAGTTTAGGGGTCAAGTCGGCTAACACCACGATGGTGTTCGACACTTGAAGTGGACCAAAATCATATTGGTCATATAAACTACCCGGCAAGATACTCACACTTGCCCCAAGATCCAAAAGTGCTCGGGTCATTTTAAATTCACCGACTTGTATTGAAATAATGGGCGCCCCCGGATCTTGAAGTTTTGGTGGAAGTGCACCCGAAAGAATCGAACTCACATTTTCAGTCAAATCAAGTTTCTTAGGAAACTTGTGAGTCCGTTTTTGGGTGCATAAATCTTTCAAGTATTTAGCATATGAAGGTACTTGTTTAATTGCATCTAGAAGTGGTAAATTGATTTTAACTTCCTTAAAAATTTCCCACATCTCTTCTTGTTGTGGGCCTCGTTTATTTACCACTTTCTTAGATGGTCCCAACAAAGCTTCGGGATAAGGGGCGGTATTAACCTCCACACCCTTTTCCTTAGCCTTTGGGATGGGAACGGTCACAACGGGTGTATTTTTATTACTTTTTAAATTATTTTTATTTTGACCCGTTTGACCGTTATTACCTTCGTCATCACTCGCATCTTCCACCACCCCTTCAACAAACTTGGGTGGTGGTGGCTCAACACCACTATCTATGACTCGACCACTACGTAAAGAAATTTGATTAATTGGTACCTCACGTGTATTCTTCGAGCCTGACCCTTGATGCTTAGGGTTCACCGTGGTATCACTTGGAAGTCCTCCTCCACTTCCACGAATTTGAGCCATCTCTTGAGCAAGTTGCCCCACTTGCTTCTCCAATGCTTTATAAGATTTATCCCGCACTTCAAATTCTTTCCTTACTTCGGTTGTAAGGGTGGTCATAGCATTCATGAGAGCGTCAATTTTAGAATTGAACGAGTCGTCACCTTGAGAGTTTGATGTACCACCCCCATTTCCACTTTGGTTGTAACTAGGTTGATAATTACCTTCACGATTTTGATAGCCTTGGTTACCCCCTTGATTGTAATTCCTTTGGTAACCCCCTTGGTTACCACCTTGACGATTGTTATACGATGACCCACCTTGACCACCTTGATTACCCGATTGGAAATTCGGATTCATTTGATTCAAAGAATTACCATACCGGAAATTAGGGTGATTTCTCAAACCCGGATGGTAAGTGTTGGAGTTCATGTCATATGGCTTTCGTTCCCCATACACTTGGTTCACCTCCTCGGTGTAGTCACTCGACCCCGTTGGACATTGCTCGGTTTTATGACCAATATCTCCACACTCTTCACACACCGCGGATTGTACCGCGTTCACATCCTTCTTCTTCATACGAGCCATTTCCCGCTCTAAGGTAGAAATTCTATCCTTAGAATCAAGATCGGGAAGTGACCGGGCAATGGGATGTTTCTTAGCTCTATCGGCCGATTTCTTCTCTTTCGACCGTTTGCTCATCCACTCCAAAAACTCCCAATCATCATCTTCATGATTGCTCAAAAGAGTCCCGTTGCTCGTCGACTTGAGGCGATTCCATGTCGCGTCATCCAATCCACGTACAAAACACTTCACCAATTCCCACTTTTCTATTTGGTGATGTGGGCATCTCCGCATCAATTCTTTGAATCGAGCGAACGCTTCATGTAACGGTTCACTCGATAGTTGCCGAAACGACCTTATTTCATCCCTAGCATCATCGGTCTTCGCCATCGAATAGTATTCGTCTAAAAAGACTTGTTGCATCTCACCCCATGTCCGGATGCTATTCGCCGGAAGTGTGAGAAACCATTTTTTTGCCTTGTCTTTCAATGAAAATTGGAACAAGCGAAGTTTGACCTCCTCTAGTGCAAAATTGTGCCCCCCGATGGTGTTGCAAATGGAAGAAAACTCCGCCAAGTGCGTAGACGGCTCATCATTAGACCTCCCATTGAAGTGGGGAAGTATATTGATGTAATGGGGTTTGCAATCGAACATTCTCCTTTCGCACACTATAGGAGAATCATTGTCGGTAACTACCGGTCGAAAACGGTCATTCACTCCCCGTGGAGGTTGTTGACGACGTTGTGGACCATTAACCTCTTGATCTACCGGCCTTCGGTTGTCTCTTTTATCACCTCTTCGATCACCACCTTGATTTCTACCTTGGTTACCCCTTTGATTACCCCCTCCCACAAAACGAGGAATCCAGTTAGGGTTAGCATTGTTGTTGTTGTAAAACCCATCGTTCCGGTTCCTTTGATTGTTGTTTCGTGGTTGGCGGTTATTTTCGTAACCGTCATTTCTTCTATCCCCCGTACCCGTAATCGTCATTCCCCACAAAATTGGCATTTTGGTAGCCAAACTCATCATCTTCGAACCCTCTTGCATTGTAACCTTCTTCTCCGGGATTTTCTTCGGGATGTTCTTCAGCCATTAATGATTCAAACCTTGAATATTCAGGAACTTGAAGATATGAAGGAAATTCTTGAAGATCTGCTACAGGCAACTCAAAGACTTGAAGATTCGAAGAAGGTGAGTAGAGAGAAAAGGATAAGAACAGTAGAAGACGTGAGGGTTCTCTCCTTCTCATCGGATATATATACCCATCGCATTTAATGCGATGGGTAAATGTGCCGGGATCGTCGCGCACGTGACCAATCAGAAGACGACACGTAAGGCGAGAATCCCGGAGTGACGGTTACCACGCGCGCGTGGAGCTCACTCTCCTGACGGAATGACCAACCGTCAGAGACAACTTGATGACAGCCGTGTAAATGGTCAACTCAAACGTCACCATCAACGACGTTTCTCACCAACTTGTCAGATTTCAAATTTCAAGGGATTTCCCGCCCAAAATTACTACAAACTTAACGAAGAAGTTACCCAAGGCACACGCGCCATAGCAACACAAAGCAAAGAATCATCACCTGCCAGATATGTAGTCGCGCCGTAACAACTGTCAAACAT
Organism: Helianthus tuberosus; assembly: GCA_030545235.1. Classification (NCBI taxonomy): domain Eukaryota; kingdom Viridiplantae; phylum Streptophyta; class Magnoliopsida; order Asterales; family Asteraceae; genus Helianthus; species Helianthus tuberosus. The sequence goes on from CM060443.1 coordinate 10,027,305, forward strand.
TTGCACGCGCGCGCCTACCAACCAAAAAACAACTGTCAAACATTTGCACGCGAGCTCCAACCACTTGCCTCGCGCATGGTGCAGCACTGGACTGGGGGGACTTGAAGGGGTATGGTCCCAAAAAGCCGCGCAAACCTCCGTCAAGGTTACGCGCAGGACCATATTCCTTATTCAGCAAATTTCTTATCGCTACCGTCGCGCGGGCTACATCAACATTCTTTGATGCGGCGCGAGGTCTAAGCAATAGGAAGCTCCATTTTCAACACTTAGTATTCTGAATGAGCATGCAGTAACCTATACTCCTGCGCGGGGTAGTTACGTGCTCAGCAAGAATCGCGCGTGACTACGGCGCAAGACTGTTTTGGATAGTACACAAGGTACAAGTGGCACAAGAAAAGAGCCAATCAGCGTCCTTCTGGCCCTGCTCAATCGTGCTCCACGATCGTCTGACATGCAGGAGACAAAAAGTACTTAAGGACGCCTACATGGCACCAATCACAGGGCAGAGACAACTGCCCCACGATCTCCACTTACCTGCTGATGGCAGAAGGGCGGCCAGGACGACAACAGTGACACGTGGCTCCAATCACGTTGCGCCAACTCCAGAAAGCTCCGAGAAGCCACTAAAGGTCGACACCAGTGGGACAAGGAGCATATCCTCTATGTTGTCGCATTCAGGCCCAAGGCCCATCAGCCCACATCCTCTTACACCTCTCCTGCTATAAATAGAGACCTCACTTCACAGGTTAAACATTCCATTCCCTCGACTCTCACTCTTAATACTTAATTATCTCCCCAAAGCAGTCGCTTATTCTCACGCCGGAGCCCGGTTAAGAGGGAAACCCCCACATTCCCCTCTTAACGAGTAACGGTGTTCTGTTTTGCAGGATAATCCAGTCATCAAGAAGCTCAGGAAACCATAAAGAAGATTAACCACTATGATAGGAACATAAACCAAACTGATTAGCCCCTTAATTAGTTTAGTGTTTCTTCAGACATGAAGGAAGAAAACACTTAAATATTGAAGACTAAATTGCTCGGATGGTCTCTGTTTGTTTCAGACCTCATCTTTAATCCTTACCTTTCTAAAATTATATGTTTGTTTCCTATGGTATTCTCACTTGTCACTTGGATAGTCCTCTAACTAGATGGACCGTAGGTTTTCCAGTTAAGTTGGTGTAAAATGACTAAATTACCCTTACTATTAAAAACAATAATTAAAAAAACTTAATTAATCATTTAAAAATTCAGGCATGCCTGAATTAATTCTTCTTCTTCTCCTCCTCCTTCTGAATTGGTCAGACATTTGCCACTGAACCTTCTCCTTCTGAATTGGTCAGACATTTGCCCCTGAACGATTAAGCATTATACTGGCTCTTAATGGTTCAGACCACATACTGATTCAACACTTAATGGTTCAGCCCTCTTACTGGTTCAGCACTTAACCATTCAGAAGTTGCCAAATAGCCCCTCAATATAGAATAACTTCTATCGTGTATTATTTCTCTAAAGGGCTTACGTTTTATTCTTCTTATCCATTTGTTTATTGATGATAGTGTTATTGAATTTTTATAATCTCAACTTTTACCGTTTGACTGATAACACTCTTAACTTACGAATTGTATCACGTCACTCCCAATTGTTAACTTATTTTCATATGACACCCCAAACTATTTAAACCCTAACCTAGTTATTTTTTTTCTGATGTGACACTTTGTTTAATGATGTGGCCCTTTTAATTGACGTGACATCTAATGTGGCAATTATTTAGTGATGTAACATCTTATGTGACAACCGACGTGATACTTGTTTAGTGACGTGACTACTAACGTCAATTAACTGAGTTAGGGTTAATTTAGTTTAGAAGTGCCAGAAGAAATTAAGTTGAACGTTGGGAGTGACGCGGTACAATTCATAAGTTGAGAATGATATCGACCAAATAGTGAAAGTTGGGTTATTTAAATCCAATATCTATTGATTTTACATATGACATCTTTTTCATATTTTAACTATTTTATGTAAAGTATTAAATAATATAAAAAAACTCATATGTATTCTAAGCTAAAAATATAGTTATAAATAGTTGTTTTTATATCTTAACTTAATAAATAACTTGAAATAACTGAATTAAAATATGGATATTGGTCTCTGATAATTCCTACTACACGTCATTGGTCATTGGTAGTCCTATCTTTTTTATTCCCCATGACAGTCCCACCTTCATCTATTTTTCCGCCACCGGTCCTCAATTAAAAATACTTAATGGAGTTAAGTTTTTTTCCGAATTACAAACTGACGTTTTAGGGTTTTTAATCAGAACGAGGATACGAGTCTATTGATGTAAAACTTACCTCGAAACGATACTCCAAACGACTTGATTTTTGTTAACTAGAAGTTTAAACACCCGAATTGAAACACCGATTTCATCGTTTGGAGCACAATTTCAAGGTACGTTTTACATCATTCGACTCGTATCCTCGTTCTGATAAAAAAACCCTAAAATCTTAGTTGGGTAATTCGAAAAAAAAAACTTAACACAGTTAAGTTTTTTTAACTGAGAACCAATGGAGGAAAAATAGTTGAAATGTGAGACTGTCAGGGGAATATAAAATTGTGGGACTGCTGATGGCCAATGACGTCTAGTAGAGATTATCAGATGCCAATATCACATTAAAATATTACAAAAAGTTGAATAACGTGGAAATATAGTTTACAAAGTCAAGCTTAATTTTAGACCAATAGTTGGAGATATTTTTCAGAGAAAAAATATATCCTTTTCTTCAATGTTTTTAAACCCGGACCGGTCCGGCCGGGAGCCGGAAACATCACCGGGCCGGTTCTTGCATTTAACCCGTTTCAACATTGACCCGGAGGTCGGGCCGGAATCTGGGCGGTCGGGCCGGCGGTTGGTTTAGTTAAGGTCGGGCCGGAAAGAAGGGGAAGAGAGAATAAGGTTGCAGTGCCGGAGTTTTTTTTCTGGCCAGCCAAATCTATGCTTACCGGAGTACCCACTGATGCGTGTGAAGTGTTATATATATTAGGTGTATATTTTAAGCCCTTTAACACTTTTTTAGCCAAGTTTTAAATTTATAAAACACGATATTTACTAACACTAAACACACATATGGGCAAGTGCACCCATCGTGAGCGTAGTATAGTGTTGGCAAGATACCGAGGTCGTCCAAGGACACAAGAGCTTTTAGTACCGGTTTATCCTCAACGTCTAATCAAATCAAAAGTTTAGAAAAATGGTTTAAACTAAGAAAATAAAAACTAACTAAAATGCTGAAAAATAAAAATAAAAGAAAAACAGATAGACAAGATGAATCACTTGGCTCCGACTCGTGTTTAGTGTAACCTTTGATTATTTCCGCACTTTTGCACTATTTAAGAGATTATCTTAGTTATTGTAGTAGGCCCCTCTTTTGGAGGTGACGTTACCCTCAACCCAGTAGTTTGAGTCAGCAAGGATACAATCCTAAAGGGTCGGATTATTGAAAGATAATTAATTAAGTTATTAATGCATAATGTGGTAGGCCCCTCTTTTGAAGGTGACGTTACCCTCGGCTAAGTAGTCTGAGTCAGCAGGGATACAGTCCTAAGTAGTCGGGTTATAGTATTAATAGTAGTTTAACTTATGAGGGGATCAAACAGTTTGGACCCCCGCCATCTAATACTGTTAAGTATTGAAGGAGGTCCTACTAAATTTGACCCAGGTCCTTTGCAGGATCTATACACTGAACAATGGAAAGACTCTTACCAAACCGTTCCCTTAACCCCCGACCAGGTAGCCAACATACCTCCATATAGACCGTGGAGATATGAATGGTGAAAATCTTTTATTTTATATAGACAGTAAAATAATGCCAAGACACCACGGACAAACGATAAGGAAGAATCACCTTTAACATAAGAAACTAGTTATTAAAGTCATTAATACATAACCAATTAAAAAGTGCGAAAAGATTAAAAATAAAAAGTATTACACTAGACACTTTGTCTTCACCAAGTGATGTAAGAGACTTAGGCAAACATGGCCTTGATTGTCAAGAACTCTTACAATCAATCTTGGATCCCGAGACGACTCACACACTCTATGATGGACAATGGATGATGGTGGTGGATGATGGTGTTATGGTGGTGGTGGGTGGTGGGTGAAGTGTGAGAGAGGTGGTGTGCCAAGGGGATGGTTTGAGCTTGAGCCAAGCACTCCTATTTATAGGCTGAACAGAAGCTCAGGCACGGCCCCGTGTCCAGTGGGCACGGCCCCGTGTCCATCCTCTTCTCTGTCTTCATTAATTGCTTTTGTCTGCATTAGTTGACCACGGCCCCGTGTCCGCTGGGCACGACCCCGTGTGCAGAAGCATATTTGTACTATCAAGATTTGCCTGGATTCTGCGAATCTTATAGTTGACCACGACCCCGTGTCCGCTGAGCACGGCCCCGTGGTGGGCGATGGAAGCTTCTACAACTTTGTCTTTTATGCTGACACTTGGGCACGCCCCCGTGTTCACTGAACACGGGGCGTGTTCAGCCTTCTGTTCTCTTGTTTTGCTTGGGAAGATCCTGTCGTGGGGTCGGGCATGCCACGTTTGTTCCTTTTCTTGTATTTATGTTAGATTTAGCTGCCTTTTTGCTTCTTTTGTTAATTTGAGCTCATTTAATCCTGAAAATACAAAAGGAAGACAAAAACACACTTTTTCCAACATTAGTACTAAAAAGGGGTTAGTTTTATGCCACAATTGATGTAATTTATATGTTGCATTTTACACACATCAAATACCCCCACACTTGAATCTTTGCTTGTCCTCAAGCAAAACTCTTTTATAATGTGGCTTTACACTCCCAAATGGAATGGGTAGAAGAGAAGGTTTTTGGGCTTGTCATAGAGTGTCGGGATTTCCAAGTTTCTTTATTAAGTTTTATTTTTATTTATTTACAATCCTATTCGTCATGATTTATTTAAAACTTTTCATAAGATGAATTACTTATTAGGGCATAACATGCCTCTTTAAAATTCTATTTATATACAAGTTCACATACCTCACGGGGGATCACTCAACACTCAGCCGAAGATGTATTTTAGTGAATCACTCGAGAGCGGCATGGAACTTACTCCTACCATAGGCTTGCCAAGCAATCAATTCTCCTCCTTTTTAACTATATACCTTTGTAAATATCAAGAGGACTTTTGGGTAAAGGGTTAGGCTTGGGTTAAAGGTAGGTGGTTGGGTTAGTGGTTAGTAGAAAAGGGCGAAAAGCGTAAAAAGCATTGGTTTTCGTAAGACTTTTTATTTTTGCAGTTTTTATTTTGATGAAGCCATAATTCAAACAAAGTTATTTTTGATGAACTTGCTTGTTTATTTCTTTTGCTTCATCATATATATATATATTTTTAGTCATACGAAAAACCGAGCTTTTTACTAAAACAAAGGGTTAAAAATAAAAAGGTTTTGGTGGGTGAAAGGGTGTTTGGTTTGGGTTAAGAAATGAAAAGGTTTAGGCTCAAAGGGGTTAACTAGGAGGATTTTGGGTATGTGGTAAAAAAAATATAATGGTGTAGAAATAAAAAAGGGTTAGTCCTAATGCCTCCATCATTTACTTACTCGGGTTTAAGTTGGTAAGGACCGGGAATGTATCGTCGTGGCAAGTTCTAGAGTTGTAAGAACCAAGCGGCTATTCACACAAGAAACGAAAAATGAGCATTTAATTTAAAGATATATATTAGTATGCTCAATAAAGGCTCAAAACTCACTTTTGTGGGAATGGGTTTTTATGTGATCAAGTATATATAATCAAATTTTAACTAAGCTTGTCATGCCTTTTCATAATTTTCTTATGTTGGTTCTTTTTATCACGACGCTATCGGTTGTAAATTTGTAAAAATATAACCTTTTTAGAATTTTGAAATTCCCAAGTTAAACCTAGACAAGTAAAAAAAATGAAAATTTTCGAAAAAATTTGGGCTGATTAGCGGTTCCAATAGAGTTTTGTGTAAGGCTTGTTATTAGGACTTGCAAGATTCAAGGTTTTAACATCCCCCCCCCCCCCCCCACACTTAAATTACACATTGTCCTCAATGTGTCCCAAAAATAAGTTTTTAGGTTGATTGAATGTGTAAAAGGTGTGAAAAAGCAAAATTTTATTGTTACTGGGCGCTAGACACGGCCCCGTGTCTGATGGACACGACCCCGTGTCTGTCAAAAGTCTGCATATTTAGACAAACAGCAAGTCTGGGGTAGTGGGCACAGGGGCGTGTCGGCTGGACACGACCCCGTGTAGACAGTCTGCAATGTTGAGAAACAGGTTTCTGGTTCTGGTTTTCTTATCCCGGCTTTAGTAGCACTAAGGTTTAGTGTTCTAAGCCTCGTATGTACCTATTTTATCAATAAACACTACGCCAACAACATAGCAAACATCCTAGATTACCAATGTTCAACATCCCATCCATCACAAAGTTAGAAAAAAAAATGCAGAAAATAAAAGAGTTAAAGGAAAGTAAATTGTTCAACACACGGCACGCAGGCCGGAAATTGTTCAAGATAAAAGGGGTTAACCTGTAAGATCACCAACCAACCGCTTCTTCCTCCGCCCCTCCCGCCTAGTCCATGTCCTCGTCCTCATCATCATCATCTCCACCGTGCCCCGCAATGTACTCCCGGATATTTCCAATATCATCTTGGATATCGGATTTCTCTCGATCGCTCCAACCCGGTTGTATGTGTTGCTTGCCATATTGTAGGTGTTCCTGGTGCACATGAGGTTTTCCTGCAATAAATCATGTAAACTTTGGAAGTTAGGAAAACCGCCTCCTGAGGAGGACTGGCCTGGATCACCATGGGGCTGGTACTGGTACTGATGATGTTGTGGAGCGTGAAGGACAAGTGCCTCTTGCGGGTTCCATGCATGCCCTTGCATCCTTTGGAAGCTAACCGTCCCGTCTTCAGCCTCATAAATTAGGTTCATTGAGCGGCAAATGTGTATATCTACCCTTCCCGACCATGGGCTCCTTCCGAATGACCTAGGTATGTTGGTGAAGTGCTTGAAGAGACGGTATACCCATCCTCCAAAGAAGATAGGTGTGGGTGAAGTAGCAAGCCGGTTCAGATGCATGTTACGGAGCATGAGGAACGGAACATCGAGGTGTCTGCGGTTATGGATGCAGTGGAGGACAAGTAAATCTCTTAACCCAACAACGCCACCGCTATCATGCCTTTGGCTAAGAGAGTAGCCGAGGAGCCTATGGATGTATCGGTAGAGCGGATCCCTCAACTTAGTGCTCTTAGTGCTGCTCGGATTGTAGTGCCCTTCACCAATCTGAGCCCACGCGGCTTGGCGATCGTTCTCATCTATCTCTCGCATCCCTCCAGTATTTTCCTCGTTACCCGCATCTTCCTCCGCATACAACCCGACAATCGACCCAAATTGTGCCATAGAAATCGAATACTTAGTTCCACCACATCGCAATGCTACCCCATCATTGTCAAATGGGTCGCACCTTGAGTTGAATGTGAAGGTGCTATAGAATTCCAAAGTGCATTCGTGGACGGAACGAAGTCGAGTTGTTAAAGCGACTCTTAGTGGGCCTATGACAAGGTTGTTGAAGCGGTCGAGTTGGTTCACCAATGCTAACAAATCCGTGCATGCTTGCCTTGGGTATTCTTCCGGTCTTGTTTGAAGTACTTCGTATCTAGCCCTAGCATCGAGCTCATTAGCGTTAAACCTTGTGAACTTCCTTGCCATTCTGAAAGAATACACCAAAAGTTAGCACGAAATATTAGAATTATCGGACAAAACTGCAAACAGTGTTCTGGACACGACCCCGTGTTCAGCGGACACGGCCCCGTGTCCAGGCGTCTGTTACTCAAAAACATCATTTTTCAACCCCGTTTCGAAAACTTGAAAATTTTTGGTCCAATAGGTGCGGTTTCCCCCGAAAATGAAACCCCAAGTGTCGTTTTTCTCAAAACAACCCGTTTACCCATTCAATTTTATCTTTTTCGGTTCAAAAACATGGGTTTGGGGTTTTTGTGAGAAATCGGGCGAATCTTTGAACAATACAAGTGGATTTACTTCCTATAACACTAATCTAACTAAATGCTAACAGATTAACGTAAAAATTTGAGGTTCGATCCGGGTGTAGTTCAAGAACCCTAGATTTTTCCCCAAATTTTTGAAGTTTTAACTACATGCAAATGCTAAATCTAACTAATTATAGTGATAGAATCATACCTTGATGTTGTTAGAATGATAGGAGACGTCGAAAATCTGCGGAAAATCGCTTGGAACCAGAGCGTTTTCGGGGAAACGGGGCGTGTGGAATGAAGTAACTGTTATGAAAAGGGGTTTTATCCCGACAGTCGCGCGGACACGGCCCGGTGTCCAGCGGACACGGCCTCGTGCCGAGCAAAATTTTGAATTTTTTTTATAGTGCTCGTGTGAGTGCCCTTTGTTTCCCAAAAAGTTTGGTTAGAAGACTTACCGATGTAGATGTCGTCCCAATCGTTCGTAACTTACCAGGTATGATGTTAATGTTTTCATTCTTCGACCGTTTGAAGCGAGATCTCTTCCTCTTCATCCTCAATGAACCCTTGATAGAGTTTCAGCCGTTGGCCATTGACTTTGAATGGAGGTCCATTCCGAGATTTAATTTCTACTGCACCGTGTGGGAAAATATGGGTGATGGAAAAAGGTCCTGACCACCTAGACTTTAATTTACCAGGAAACAATCGCAGTCGTGAATTAAACAAAAGAACTTGATCTCCCACTCGAAATTCATTAGGTTTAATATGTTTGTCGTGCAAGTTCTTCATTCTTTCCTTGTAAATTTCTGAGTTTGAGTATGCATAATTCCTAAGTTCGTCTAATTCATTTAATTGACAAAATCGATTTTTACCAGCAAATTCTAAATCTAAGTTTACATTTTTAATTGCCCAGTAGGCTTTGTGTGCAATTTCTACTGGTAAGTGACAACTTTTTCCATAGACTAGCTTATATGGGGTTGTACCTATTGTTGTTTTATAACCAGTTCGAAAAGCCCATAAAGCATCATCTAATTTATCTGCCCATTCCTTTTTATTCAACCCTACGGTTTTTTCGAGTATTCGTTTTAAACCTCTATTAGTCACTTCGGCTTGTCCGTTTGTTTGAGGGTGATACGCTGTTGAGACCCGGTGACAGACCCCATATCTTGTTAAAAAAAATTTCAAGTTGATGGTTGCAAAAATGGGTACCTCTATCACTTATTAATGCTTTAGGTGTGCCAAAACGAGAGAATAATTTTTTTCAGAAATCTTACCACTACTCTTCCATCATTTGTTGGAAGTGCCTCGGCCTCGGCCCATTTAGACAAGTAGTCTACTGCCACAAGTATATATTTGTTTCCTTTCGACGGTGGGAAAGGTCCCATAAAGTCGAGTCCCCACACATCAAAAATTTCACAAACAAGAATGCCATTTTGTGGCATTTCGTTTTTTGAAGAAATATTACCTGTTCTTTGGCAAGCATCACAAGTCTTAACAAGACTTTGGGCGTCTTTGTAAATGGTTGGCCAATAAAATCCTGAATCAAATACCTTTCGTGCGGTACTCGCGGCACCATGATGCCCTCCGTATGGACCTTCATGACAATGGCGGAGAATTCTTCGTGCTTCATTACCATGTACGCATCGTCGGATGAGTTGGTCGGCACACATTTTGAAAAGATATGGATCTTCCCAAAAATAGTGTTTCACATTGGCAAAGAATTTTTTTCTTTGATGGTGTGGCCAACCCTTAGCGACTATACCGCTAGCTAGGTAGTTAGCATAGTCGGCGTACCATGGTTCTTCCTTGTATTCCACCATTTCTAGGGACTCCGTTGGAAATTTTTCATTGATTTGCTCGTCCCTGGTTGCCTCCAAAGCTGGGTCTTCTAAGCGTGAAAGATGATCTGCTGCGGTGTTTTCTGCTCCTCTTTTATCTTTGATTTCAATATCAAATTCTTGGATGAGTAGAATCCACCGAATCAAACGTGGTTTTGCGTCCTGCTTTTTTAAGAGATATCGAATGGCTGCATGATCTGTATAGACAATAGTTTTAGAAAGAACAAGATAAGAACGAAATTTATCAAAAGCAAATACCACAGCTAGTAATTCTTTTTCAGTTGTTGTGTAATTTTCTTGTGCATCATTAAGTGTTTTACTAGCATAATAAATTGGGTGAAAATGCTTTTCTTTTCTTTGTCCCAAGACAGCTCCAACTGCAAAGTCACTAGCATCACATATGATTTCGAAAGGAAATTTCCAATCAGGCGCTATCATGATAGGTGCATTGACTAGCATTTCCTTTAAGGTTAGAAATGCTTGATTGCAATCCTTGTCAAAGATGAAAGGAGCATCTTTTTCAAGTAATTTTGTTAGAGGCCTTGAAATTTTAGAAAAGTCTTTGATAAACCGCCTATAAAATCCGGCATGCCCTAAGAAACTCCTGATAGCTCTAACGGAGGATGGGGGTGGTAGTCGAGAAATGGTATCTATTTTGGCTCGATCCACCTCCATTCCTTCGCTTGAGATTTTGTAACCGAGTACTATTCCCTCCGTTACCATGAAATGGCATTTTCCCAGTTAAGGGCGAGGTTAGTTTCCTCACATCGGGATAGCATTCGTTCAAGGTTATCGAGGCATTGGTCGTATGAATCCCCAAAGATAGAAAAGTCGTCCATGGAGACTTCCATTGTCTTTTCTATCATATCGTGGAAGATGGCTACCATGCAACGTTGGAATGTTGCGGGGGCATTACATAGACCAAACGGCATGCGTCGATAAGCAAAAGTTCCATAGGGACATGTGAAGGTTGTCTTTTCTTGGTCTTCGGGTGCTATCGGGATTTGAAAGTAACCTGAAAAACCATCCAAGAAACAATAAAATTTATGACCGGATAATCTTTCTAACATTGGATCAATGAAGGGTAAAGGAAAGTGATCTTTTCTTGTCGCCTCATTTAATCGTCTATAATCTATACATACTCTCTATCCTGTGACGGTTCTCGTTGGTATTAGTTCATTTTTTTCATTAGTTATTACCGTCATACCTCCTTTCTTTGGAACAACTTGGACGGGACTTACCCAAGGACTATCGGAGATAGGATAAATAAGTCCGGCGTCAAGTAATTTGATGACTTCGTTTTTAACCACTTCTTGAACATTTGGATTTACTCGACGTTGTGGTTGTATTACCGATTTGTAGTCATCATTCATTAAAATTTTGTGCGTGCACATGGAAGGACTTATTCCTTTTATGTCTACAAGTTTCCAAGCGATCGCATTTTTGTGTTTTTTCAAAAGACTAATTAATTTTTCTTTTTCTAAACTATCTAATTTAGACGAAATAATTACAGGTAATTTACCATCTTTGTCTAGAAAAGCATATTCCAAACCTTTTGGAAGTTCTTTGAGCTCAAGAGGTGGGTCTTTAGGAGACTCCTTATTTGGTTGCTCATGTTGATCAAGAACCTTAAAAGTTTGTTCTATGGAGACCTCTTCTTCAACAAAGTGGTCAAACTTTTCACTTGTATCGGGTAGTTCATCTTCATCTTCAATTAGGGGGTCATTATTGCCGAATGGATATTTCATTGCCTGCTCAAGATCGACACTTTTTTAAATGCCCCTAATTGAAGAGGTAAATTGTTGAACTTCCGGTTTTTCAAAGCTTCGTGAGTTTTTACAAAGGGTCGTCCCAACACTAGAGGAGCGTTATCAAGGATGACAAAGTCGGTTGGGATTACCATTTGATTTGTTTGAACCAAGACATCCTCAACTACACCGATTGATTTTATTACTTTCCGATTGGATAGGAAAATGGGTATTTGAAGTGGAGAAAAATCACTAATACTTAATTTTTCGAAAATGTAGTTAGGCATTATGTTAACACAAAGATCTTTATCGATTGTGACATTACTAATAAATGAATTTTGAAAGAAACATGGAACTGGTGTAATGTTAATTTCAAATGGGTCTTCTTTTATTAGTGAGGTTTGATCAATAGTTAACTTAACACTTACCGTTTCGTAAATTTTAGTGTTAGTGTTTAACTCTTTTAAAAACTTAGCATGAGTGGGTATTAAACAATGATTTTCAAAAGAAGGTGACAAGAGATTAATTTCTTCAAAATTAGACTCTTCTTGAATTTTAACGTTGTAGGACTCACCTTTTTCGTTGTCTAACTCATGTGTCGGTTTTTCACTTATTTGTTCTTCCATTTTTACACTTTCAGTTATCTCTTCTTTATTTAGTTCTTCTCTTGCAAGGGACTCCTTTTCCCTTGCGCGAGATTCTTTTATATAGCGATCGATAACTCTAAGGTGTTCTAATATCCTATCGGTCACTTCGGTTATAGAAAAAGGATCGGGATTTTCAAAGCTTGAATCCGGTTGTTCGATCCTTTGTTCCTCATAATACTCATTTGAAGTAGATGGTTCACACCATTGTTCTTCATTGTAAGCATATGATGGATAAGGTTCATAATTTTGTTCTTCATAATACTCATATGAGGTGGGTTGTTCACGCCATGGTTCCTCATAATAAGCATATGAAGGTGGTGGCTCATATCTTGGTTCCTCAAAGTATGAGTAAGAAGGCTCATACCTTGGTTCATCAAAATATGAGTATGATGGAGGAGGTTCATACCTTTGGTCTTCAAAGGATGTGTATGAAGTCGATGGTTCGTACCTGGGCTGCTCATAATAGGTGTATGAATCGGATGGTTGATATGAATGACAATATTGAACCGAGTGCGGATTACTACAATTAGTACAATAGTTATTCCTATAATCATCCTCCTCATAGGTGTAGTTGTAACCTCCTGAGTATTGATCCATAAGAATCACACAGCAGACCACAACCAAGTCTCGAGATCAGAAAACAAAAATAAAAACGGAAACAGAGGCTGGACACGGCCCCGTGTACAGAATCTGTATCTGGGCGTTTTAATTAAAGTTACTGATTTTGTTGAGCACGGGGGTGTGTTCAGTGAGCACGGCCCGTGTTCAAGCTACTATTACTGGGTGTTTTATGAAAATGTGCAGCACGGCCACGTGTTCAGTGAGCACGGCCCGTGTTCAGGTTACTGTAAATGCAAAACTAAACTAAAAAGCAGAAAAATGTGCGCGCGTTTTAAAAAGGTTTTGAAAAACTGATTAGGCCGTCGATTTTAAGCTTTCTTAAAATCCTTGTGTTCCCTGCAGCGGCGCCATAAACTTGATGCGTGTGAAGTGTTATATATATTAGGTGTATATTTTAAGCCCTTTAACACTTTTTTAGCCAAGTTTTAAATTTATAAAACACGATATTTACTAACACTAAACACACATATGGGCAAGTACACCCATCGTGAGCGTAGTATAGTGTTGGCAAGACACCGAGGTCGTCCAAGGACACAAGAGCTTTTAGTACCGGTTTATCCTCAACGTCTAATCAAATCAAAAGTTTAGAAAAATGGTTTAAACTAAGAAAATAAAAACTAACTATAATGCTGAAAAATAAAAATAAAAGAAAAACAGATAGACAAGATGAATCACTTGGCTCCGACTCGTGTTTAGTGTAACCTTTGATTATTTCCGCACTTTTGCACTATTTAAGAGATTATCTTAGTTATTGTAGTAGGCCCCTCTTTTGGAGGTGACATTACCCTCAACCCAGTAGTTTGAGTCAGCAAGGATACAATCCTAAAGGGTCGGATTATTGAAAGATAATTAATTAAGTTATTAATGCATAATGTGGTAGGCCCCTCTTTTGAAGGTGACGTTACCCTCGGCTAAATAGTCTGAGTCAGCAGGGATACAGTCCTAAGTAGCCGGGTTAAAGTATTAATAGTAGTTTAACTTATGAGGGGATCAAAGAGTTTGGACCCCCGCCATCCAATACCATTAAGTATTGAAGGAGGTCCTACTAAATTTGACCCATGTCCTTTGCAGGATCTATACACTGAACAATGGCAAGACTCTTACCAAACCGTTCCCTTAACCCCCGACCAGGTAGCCAACATACCTCCATATAGACCGTGGAGATATGAATAGTGAAAATCTTTTATTTTATATAGACAGTAAAATAATGCCAAGACACCACGGACAAACGATAAGGAAGAATCACCTTCAACATAAGAAACTAGTTATTAAAGTCATTAATACATAACCAATTAAAAAGTGCGAAAAGATTAAAAATAAAAAGTATTACACTAGACACTTGGTCTTCACCAAGTGATGTAAGAGACTTAGGCAAACATGGCCTTGATTGTCAAGAACTCTTACGATCAATCTTGGATCCCGAGATGACTCACACACTCTATGATGGACAATGGATGATGGTGGTGGATGATGGTGTTATGGTGGTGGTGGGTGGTGGGTGAAGTGTGAGAGAGGTGGTGTGCCAAGGGGATGGTTTGAGCTTGAGCCAAGCACTCCTATTTATAGGCTGAACAGAAGCTCGGGCACGGCCCCGTGTCCATCCTCTTCTCTGTCTTCATTAATTGCATTTGTCTGCATTAGTTGACCACGGCCCTGTGTCCGCTGGGCACGACCCCGTGTGCAGAAGCATATCTGTATTATCAAGATTTGCCTGGATTCTGCGAATCTTATAGTTGACCACGACCCCGTGTCCGCTGAGCACGGCCCCGTGGTGGGCGATGGAAGCTTCTACAACTTTGTCTTTTATGCTGACACTTGGGCATGCCCCCGTGTTCACTGAACACGGGGCGGGTTCAGCCTTCTGTTCTCTTGTTTTGCTTGGGAAGATGCTGTCGTGGGGTCGGGCATGCCACGTTTGTTCCTTTTCTTGTATTTATGTTAGATTTAGCTGCCTTTTTACTTCTTTTGTTAATTTGAGCTCATTTAATCCTGAAAATACAAAAGGAAGACAAAAACACACTTTTTCCAACATTAGTACTAAAAAGGGGTTAGTTTTATGCCACAATTGATGTAATTTATATGTTGCATTTTGCACACATCACCCACCCCAAAAAGAATTCTTATGGTTGACCCCTAATCTTTTTTCTGTAAAACACTAGAACTAAAAGAAAAGGAGATGTTGAACGTTTTCCGCCCGGACGACTGTGCGGCAGGCAGCAATCAACGGTGTGGAAATAAGAAGCGGCTGTTATCACTTCTTAGTTTTACCTTGCAGATGAGAAAGAAGATAATTTATCTGTGTTATATTATTTGATTAAATATTAATAATAGCATGGGCTTTGAAAAACGAGCCTAGCCATCATGAAATGTCAATACTTTCTTTGGGAAATTGTCAAATCCTCTCCAAATGCAAAAGCCATCATAAATTTAAGTTCTTTTTCGTTTTGTTTTATTTTTTTATTATTTAATTAGTAAAGGTGACTTATATGTGTACCATTGCTTGTTTATATGTTTTATTTGCTATTTCAAGTTTAAAGATTTTGAATTAATTAACTATATTATTATTTGATATAAGTTTTTTTTATCATAATTTGCTAATTGCTCTTATTTTTATATTTATGAGTGCAAGTTTAGAAGTATATTTTGATAAAAATACACTAAAATTCAATCAAAATAATAATAAAGAAGGAACCATTTGGAGCATCAAAGACTAAGTGATCTCTATATTTTATATATATTTTTATATAATTTATGACATAATCCGGGTCTTAAATCCGGTTGAACCGGTCGGACCGGTCTGACCTTTGACCCCGTAAGACGACCGGGTCGACCTCCGGTCCGGTTCTGAAAACATTGCTTTTCTTTCATATCTAGAGGACTAGACACACAGACAAAGTTATGACGTAAAATAGTTCAAAATGCTTGTGACAGACATGTCTTGATTCTATTTTGATGATTTTTTTATATATAAAAACTGTTGTGAAACTAGCCTAATAGCAAAGAAATAAGAAGAAAATAATAAGGAGAAGTGATCTAATATTTCATTGATTGAGATGTGTCTAATACAAGAGATACAATGTAGTATATATAGTAGAAGAAAACTTGGAGAAGAAGTCAGTCTATTTTAGGAGTTGATAACCATAATAATACAATAATATATTTATAACACTCCCCCTTGGTTATCAACTTAATACGCTTTGAGATGATGCCTCGTTAAAAACCTTGCTATGAAAACCCAGTGGGACAAAACCTCAGCCAAGGGAAAAAGAGTGCAGTGTGTAATGCGCATTATCTCCCCCTGATACTTCTGGATCAGGTATGTTGCCTCATTAAAAACCTTACTAAGAAAACCCATTGGGATAAAACTTAGTTAAGGGAAAAAGAGTGCAACTTGAATAAATCTCCACCTCATTATAATATGTATCCTTTAAGTAAAGTGCAACTTGATGCCTTGAAGTGCAATCCTTTATATTGAGTAATGTTGTAAAATCTTCTTGTGAGACTTCTAGTGCTTCCTCTTGCGAACAAATACCATAAGATCCAAAACTATTTGTGTTACATTCTTTATATCTACAAGACTAACAGAACTAGCTTTCATGGGTTAGTAAAATATAGACACATATCATTCTTACCTTTAGGGTATAGACATATCTGCTTTACCATTCAAATGTCTCCTCATTGGACATGTGCTATATCATATTGATAAAAATTCAAATAAAAAATATATATTATCATGCACAACTAGAAAGTTAAGTTAATGCACAATTGCACTTTAGCCATGGTACTTTTGAAATGAGAATCTCTACTTTGGTAGGAGATGATAATAATCATTTATTATAAAAAGTGTCTGAACAACCTTTAACATACTATAAGGTTGAGCTCTCTACATACTAAAATGTCCCACCAACATCTTCTAGATGTAGTTTGATAGATGAATAAAAGTATGATTACAAATATACTCGAACTGCAAGTCGAGTAATAATTAGACTGTGCTAGGTTCATTAAAAAAAATCCCCCTTCTAAAAGCTCGCCAGTTTCTCTTGATGATGCTCAGACATCATCACTGTAAATTGCGATTATAGTGAACTTTTAAGAAAGAACATTTGATAAAGATGGATAATATTATCAACCTTATATTGCTCTTTATCAGAATATATCATGAGTTGTACAACACTCAACTTGACTATTTTAGTTCATACTGTCTTTAACTTTATAAAGATACATTCTTGAGGACTTGAAATCAATGCTTCAGGCATTTGCAATTATATACATACTTCTTTCAACTTTGAAAAACAATGTATGTGCATTCACTCTTTAGGAGTTCTATTACATATACCTCCTCATTGATTTCTATATCATATGCAAGGATGTCTTGAATATTTAATCCATATTATATCATGCTTATACATTGTACATTAGGATGCCATAATAACCAGGCACAAGTTTTCTATGTATAGTTATTGGTGTACAAGAATTACATCCTTAAGATATCTCAACTAACCTTATAAGCACTTAAATGCTTTACGATACTCATCAGGAGTTCCAATTATATTCAACGTATTCAAATATGAATTTGTATACAACGATCATATCGTTCTCAAGAACTCATTTTACATGATTTTTGATAATTCAAATCCTTGAGGGACTTTCTTGTAAACTTTTAGTATCAAGTAATACATAACATTCATAAGACACATATCAATTCTCTCTTTATATTTTCCAGACTAATTAAATATTGGAAAGCCAATACATCCACCACCGGAGAATACGTCTCCTCATAATCAGTCATATGTCTTTGTGAAAACACTTGTGCCACCAATTTTGCCTTATATCACTTTATTTAATTTTCACATGATTCGCATAAAAGACCCATTTGTATCCAACATATTTTACAATTTCAGTTGTATGGACTGTGATCGGAGTGTCGCGCTCCGGTCAAAGATAATATTTATATGCCCAAATTACCCTTAACAAATAGCTAGTGGTAGCAAGGGGTCGAACCACGAAGAGTATGTGGTTTACGAGTGGATTCGATTGAATTATAGAGAAGTGTCACAATTATGAAGCTTGCTATGATATTTGTTTCTTTTTGTTTAATTGAGAGATGTGAATTTATTCTAATGAAATTGATTGAATTGATTAACAACTAATGAGTAACGATTGCAAGAAAGATTGATTAATAAACAATAATAAGAAAAAGGGATCACACCCGATTTCAGTAATTGCCAACCTAGGGTTTCTACAAGTTTTTAGATTCAACTCAATTGCGTATGATTAGCGGATTTAGTGTACCGTGACTTAGGTGCTAATAACTATCAACGTTTCGAAAAACGGACAAGAATACACTTTATAATCAACACAAGTAAAACCTAACCACGACAATGTAAAACTACACATAACCATTTCGTAAAGTCATAACTTTTAACATCGCTCGACAATTTACGAATACGAAACAAATGTAAACTATTGTCAATGGTTTCAAAAATCAAACACAAATTGTCACAAAGTTGAAACAAGCACAATTCGAAACCCTAAAGTTAACAACTACCTACACCGGGGTGAAACCGAGATGATTAGCCGCTCATGGTTGAAGAAGCTTGATCACCGAATGATTGGAACTTGATGAAGATCATCTTGAAGCTTGAAGGATGAAGGATTGGTGAATGATGAAGGTTGGGTGAAGGATGATGGTGGATAACTAGGGTTTAGGATGAATTGATTGTGAATGATGTTGGTGATGATGTTTCTTGATTCGGATGATGTTCTTGATGATAGATGGAATAAAAAAATTCATTCGTGTCTGAGAAGTGGCTCCAAGATACAAGATTCGAACCCCAGGAATAGTGTAACTTACGACTTTTAATGACCCTCACCCAATCAAAATCGACTTCAACTAGAAATCCCCAAAAATCCCGTCGGACAAAATCACTGCCCATCGCCGACGGGTCCCACCCCGTCGCCGACGGGTTCCCAATTCTTGAAATATGGCCGACGGCCTATTAGTCTGTCTACGGGATTGTTTGGCTGACAGGTGATTTAAGAGGGCGTAGCCGACGGCCCGTGACCCGTCGCCGACGGGCTCTCCTTCTCCATTTTTCCAAATCTCACTTCTTGCATGCCCGATTAATCCGTAACGCGTCCCGGTGCTCCGGTTTTCGACCCGATGACTCGTAAAGCTCCCGAAAAGCTCCTTAAACTCCATCAAACCTACAAAACACATTTTTGATTAAAAGTAGGCTATCCGAAATTAAAACTTATGTAAAAACATTAAGTTATACACTAACGAACACCAGTTTTCAACCACGTATCACATCCCCACACTTGTCTTTTGCTTGCCCTCAAGCAAATCTGTTTTTCACTTTCACGTGGGTCGAACGACGAATACACTCCCCATTCCCGAGACAAGGGTTAAGGTCTATTGTCATACAAAAATTCAAACCTTTTACAATTTTCACATATTTACCGGCCAAGTGAATAATCACATATAATAATGGTTATCCAAGATTAACCCGCCCGTAAAACTAACAAGTCATACATATCCCTCACAATGTTCTCTCCACTCGGCTTAAAAGAATGGCTAATGTGTATAATGTATTAGCACTTCAACAATTAATCACTCAACACCGATTAGAACACGTACCCGCATAGGCTTGCAACTCAATCATTCTCCACCACTGATCACAAATACTAAGCACAAGTCAAAAGGTCTTTGAACGGGTTGTAACGGGGCTAGGCTAAGGTAGGAAATAGGATATTTTAAAGTGGCTAAGGTGATGAACATTCGATTTTTATTACAAAAGACTACTCTAAACAAAATTAAACTATAAATATCAACTACAAGGCAACAAATTTCGCCTTCTATTCAACAAACTACTAGTACATCTTTTTGTGTTTTTCTCAATACTTTTTCATTCTTTTTCGCAACATTTTTCTAATATTCCCCCCCCCCCTTTTTTAATTGAATCACAACTATACAAACTCAAGCTCCTATAATCGAATTTTCATCACACGGGTTTAAAAGAAAAAGGTTTTAAGGTTATTGGCTAAAGGGTGGTCAAACGAAGGGATTAGGCTCAAGATTGGCTACTAGGAGATATTTTTTTTTTTTGGGTAAGGGTATAAAAATGGTGTAAAAGGAAAAGGTTTACCTAATGCCTTAATCATTCTTGTGCTTGTATTCGGTCTATGGTCTCGAACGTATCCAAAGTTGCAAGTTCTACAATACGCGACTAATGGTCCACTCAAACAAAGAAACATGTAAATGTAAATCTATGATATAAAAGTGGCTCAAAACCTCACGTATAAGGGTATGATATGTGATATGCATAGAATGCTAGTTCCTTAGGCGAATTATTCCCAAATAACCACCCGTTATGCTAATTAATTTGAACTTGACCATGACAAAAGACCAAATGAGTTGTGCCATCCCTCGTTGACTTAGTTACTTGTGCTTTTAAGATCGCTTTTGAAACAAGAAATTTTTGAAAATTTTTTGAAATTTTCCCCTATCCCCACACTTGAGGTAAACATCGTCCTCAATGTGTAGTATTTAAATGAACGGGTCAAAATCGAAAACTTTTACTACTCCCCCATCCCCACACTTGAGATAGACATTGTCCTCAATGTGTAAGAACTAGAGTTTTAAAACGCACAAGGGATGTGACACGGCTAATCTTCCCAAAATTTCACCCCGGAAATAAAATACAAAATACAATCCACTTATTACTAAACTAATAATCAAAGTAAAAAGGAAACACATGCACCTGATTTTTGTCACTTGATGCTCATATCTTCTTCTTCTCTTCATAAAAACGGTTGTCCCGCGAACATGTTGTACCTACAAATTCTAACCCTTGTGTAGAAGCATGCTTCTCACAACCATCAAAATTTGCTAGCTACCTAGTTCAACCACTTTTATGAAAATATTACCAAGCCATGCGTTATTTCACTTTGATTTATGTGGAAAATAATTTACAACAACAACAACCTAACTCACTTTCGTAGGAATCACGGTTGCATTTAGCTTATGCAACAAGCCCTTTTAAACCCCCTAATAGCTTGGGAGGACGAGAGGTCTCGTGAGGGTTATATAGGGAACACACCCACAACGTTCATTTAACTAGGCGAAAAAAAATAAATAACGAAAAAGAAATAAAGAAACTAAAGTATACAACAACAACAACACAAAACATACCTTGCCTTCACCGCTGAAATCTCTCGTTGGGATCAACTGGCGGGTTTGGCTGGTATGGATAACCAGTGAGGGCTTGAAACATCTCCCTGTAGTTATCAAGTGGGCTCATCTCTCCTTGCGGTGGTGGTTGATAGGGTATCGGAATGAAGCTGGAGCCGACGGCTTCGGGCCAGTGAGGAGATGGGTCGGATGGGCCTCGTGGGACTGAGAGATTGGGGTAGTCGGTCCACCCCGAATGCTCGACATAGGGACGGCCGGCCTCAAGGTCTCTTTGGTGTCTCTCCTGATCGTGAAGGATCTTGGCATTATTAATAGCCATTTCGTGTGAGACATATAAGGCACTCCAACGGTTGTCCTCCACTATGTTTCGGTCATGCCGTACTTTCTCTTCCCTTTCTTCCCATGCCCGTCTTCGGGCCATATCTTCTTCTTGCAATTGCAACAAGCGTTCCATGTGAGATCTTTGAAGTGCTTGTTGCTCTTCCATACGTTTCTCCATCCTCTCACGATAGGATGCTTGGGAGGCCCACTGTTCTTGCGAGAAGGTCCCGTGCATCCCTTCCCAGTTCTCTCACCTCCTGTTATATTCCCGGCCCTCGCCTATACATGCCGAGACATTATCATAAGTTGCTTGTTGCCCGCGGGTAAAATTTCTGTATGACGGCACCTGTCTTTGTTTCACAAAACCTGCCACCTCTGCATTGATCTCCCTATGGGGCCTCATGTACCTCTGTTGTGGTCCCCGTGGACCAGAAGGCTCATCCTCGTCTTCTTCATCAACCATCTCCTCATCTCCCCCAGCTCCTTGCTGCGCATCTGGGTTAACAAAATCATATCTATGACCCAATTTATCGGTCACCACGTATTTGTTTCCCGACAGATTCACATCTATTTCCCAATTTTTCTTCATTGAGGCGATGTTGAACTCTTCCAGAGGTTTAGATACCCAAAGTGATTCCGGAGGCAAACAATTCTGTTGGACAATCATAGCACTGATGAGGCGTGCATAAGGAATAAAACGCCTTTGAGACGCCTCCCGGGTGATCCATGTATTCATCATTATGATGTGTCTCCATGACAAGGTAGGGGTCCCGTACAACAAAGAATGGACAACCCTACAATCGCTCGCTCTTACTCCCCCTCGATCACCGAATCTCACCATCACATTTTCTAGGGAAATCCCTTGAAGAATTTTCCCTTCGATCGTCATTTGAGTTCTTTTAGCCTCTCCCCCATCACTGTATGGTAAAACAACCGCTGTCATCTGCTCCGGATCACCATCGTTCATATGATTATCCAAAAATTGTTGCATGGTTGGATAGTCATATGCTTGCACCCCCAAAGAATCAAAGCGTGCAATGCAGTTGATTGTTTCGAAGGACATCGTCATTACCCCTCGGCTTGTTTTACCAACCAATTTCCACTGAGCAGGAGGACTATCTTTATTCATAAACCTCAACGTCGACAACCACTCACACACCTCCGCCAAATACACCCGCGAGGTGTTGTCTTCACACCAGTCAAGAACTCTCTCCCAACCCTGTCGCTCAAACATTTGTACGATTCCGATTTGCCTAAACTCTTCCACATTCACCACTCTTTCACATATAATCCTTTCCGGTACCGAAGTGTTCACATTGTTGACCATTTTCCATTTCCAAAGTTTGGCCTCTAACTTCCTATCTTGATATGCCGATAAGGGTTTGTTCTTCTCATCATCCCATATTTTGGCGCTTTTGCTATCCCGGAACTTTTCCCACGCCCAATCCTGTCTATACAGTCTCGCATCACCCTCTTCGACGGAGCTCAGTTGCTCCCACTTCTTCGGTATTAAACCGGAAGAAGATCCTGCTCCAGCTGATGAGCTTTGCTCTGTAGTCTTTTACTTCTTTCTACCTCCAGCCATAACTACAAGCACAAAACAAACAAAACATCAATATAAACCCAACCTTTACTAAACTTTCAAACTTTGAACATGATGTGCGATGTTGCAATTTTAATTAACAAGTGAATGTAAAATCGCCTTTTTAAACTTCCAAAGTAGCTCATTTTATCATATACTTGTCAATTTTCGTGTTAACTTGCAATTTCTTATAAGTTCAACAATATTCAACATCACCTTCATGTTCAATCATGTGCATAACAAGTGTAATCACTTCACTATGGCTATAACATGCTCAAATTCCATCCAAAACAACTAATCTTACTCAAAATCATGCTAAAACAACATACATTGTCTAAACAACCTACTCTTAAACTACAAAGTTTAAAATTTCGGAAGAAAAACAACTAACATATGATAATCATGCATAACTTTGAGGGAAATCCATACCTTTGATGTTGTAAACAAGAAAAACTATGAAGAGATGTAAAGCAAGTAAATTGATGAACACTCTTTCAAAAACCCTAAGCTTCACGCCCAAAAATCTTGCAAACGAGCAAGAATTGATGGAAACCGTGATGGAGGTTTTGTTCCTCTCGAAAAATCACACAAGGTGGACCCAAAAATCAAGTGATTTAGTGGAGAATTGAGAAAGTTATGAAAGCTTGAAGGTTTCTAGGGTTCTTGAAGAAGAAATGAAGAAGATGAAGAGAAAAAAAGATGAGTTAGGAGAGAGATGGCAGGGATTTTTGGAGTACTGAATGATAGGAGATGGTTGTAGGTTAAATTGGATGGTCAATATGGAGCTTAGATTGTGTTTGGTGCGGTTTTGGAGAGATTAGGTTCGATTTTTAACGCAATTGAATGATCAGACGCGGCCCAGATTAGACAACCCGTCGGCGACGGCCTGACCCCCGTCGCCGACGCCCTCTTGTTTAGAAGCATATGGCCGACGGCCTATCTTTCAGGATACGGGCGAGGTGTGCCTACGGCATTTTAGAGGACCCGTCCCGGACGGGTATGTATCCCGTCGCTAACGGGCACGGTTTCTTCACTTTTATTATTTTTCAAATTTTTTTTAAGGGAAAAAAATATGCACTTTTTGTAAAGGGGCTATATACAAACAAAAATCCTAAAAATTAATAAAAATCTTTTTGTAAATTTTTATAGGTTAAAATTTGAAAACACGAGAACTGTTAACGGCCTGATGCGTGTGGAGTGTCGTTAGTTTTTAATGTATTTATTAAGCCCTTTTCAACACTTTTTAGCCAAGTTTTAAATTTATAAAACACGATATTTACTAACACTAAACACACATATGGGCAAGTGCACCCATCGTGAGCGTAGTATAGTGTTGGTAAGATACCGAGGTCGTCCAAGGACACAAGAGCTTTTAGTACCGGTTTATCCTCAACGTCTAATCAAATCAAAAAGTTAGAAAAATGTTTTAAACTAAGAAAATAAAAACTAACTAAAATGCTGAAAATAAAAATAAAAAAATAAAAACAGATAGACAAGATGAATCACTTGGTTCCGACTCGTGTATAGTGTAACCTTTGATTATTTCCGCACTTTTGCACTTATTTAAGAGATTATCTTAGTTATTGTAGTAGGCCCCTCTTTTGGAGGTGACGTTACCCTCAACCCAGTAGTTTGAGTCAGCAAGGATACAATCCTAAAGGGTCGGATTATTGAAAGATAATTAATTAAGTTATTAATGCAAATTATGGTAGGCCCCTCTTTTGAAGGTGACGTTACCCTCGGCTAAGTAGTCTGAGTCAGCAAGGATACAGTCCTAAGTAGCGGGGTTATAGTATTAATAGTAGTTTTATGAGGGGATCAAAGAGTTTGGACCCCCGCCATCCAATACCGTTAAGTATTGAAGGAGGTCCTACTAAATTTGACCCAGGTCCCTTGCAGGATCTCTAAACGCTGAACAACGGCAAGACTCTTACCAAACTGTTCCCTTAACCCCCGACCAGGTATGTCACCTTTGTTCCTTTTCTTGTATTTATGTTGGATTTTGCTGTCTTTTTGCTTCTTTTGTTAATTTGAGCTCATTTAATCCTGAAAATACAAAAGGAAGACAAAAGCATACTTTTTCCAACATTAGTACTAAAAAAGGGTTAGTTTTATGCCGCAATTGATGTAATTTATATGTTGCATTTTGCACACATCACGGCCCTACCACCCCCCAAAAATTCGTGTATTGTCCTCAATGCACCTAACAAAGTCTAAAACATACCTTACGTCTTCAAAACTCGTTTGGGATATCCGGACTTCACACAATCAAATGGGGTTAGTATGAAACGGAAACGATTATATCCAAAACACACAAACAATTAAATAATTATACATAACTTTACACAAAACGTTACCGGTCCTTTTCATTCGACTTCATAAATCGGAATGCTTGCCACGAAGCTCACCGATTCCTTGTTTTCATCCAACTTTTCATTACCATCGAGAAACGGTTTTAGCCGATGACCATTTACCGTTTGCCTTGACCCGTCCTTCGGGTCCTCGATTGTAACATCACCCAATTGTCCGACCCGGGTGATCACATAGGGTCCCATCCATTTGCTTCGAAGCTTTCCGGGAAAGAATTTGAGCTTCGAATTGTAGAGCCACACCTTTTGCCCAATCTCGAACTCTTTCTTCTTCAACTTGGCATCATGCGCCTTTTTCATCCCATCCTTGTAGTTGGACGCGCATTCATATGCCATTTCCCTTAGCTCCTCCAACTCACATAACTTGAGTTTTCGTTCCTTACCTGCATCGTCATATCGCACATTAACCTCTTTAATAGCCCACAACGATTTATGCACAAGTTCTACCGGTAAATGACAATTTTTACCGTAAACCAACCGGTAAGGTGTAGTGCCAATGGGTGTCTTATGTGCCGTACGGTAGGCCCATAAAGCATCGTTCAATTTGATTGACCAATCCTTACGGTCCGCCCGCACGGTCTTTTGCAAAATCTCTTTGATTTGCCTATTTGACACCTCAACTTGCCCGCTTGTTTGCGGGTGACAGGGGGTAGCAATTCTATGGTCAACACCAAACCGTTTTAAAAGTTTTCCAAACCGAAAGTTTTTAAAGTGAGATCCTCCGTCACTTATGATGACATGAGGAATCCCAAACCTTGAGAAAATATTGGTTTGAACAAAATTACAAACTACGGAATGGTCGTTTGTCTTGGTGGCTATTGCCTCGACCCATTTCGACACGTAATCAACGGCCACCAAAATATACAAATTGCCATAAGAGTTGGGGAATGGGCCCATGAAATCAATACCCCACACATCGAAAATGTCAACTACGAGGATTGGTTGCATGGGTATATCATCCCTTTTTGAAATACCCCCTAGTTTTTGGCACTCTATACAATTCTTTGAAAACTCATTTGCATCTTTAAAAATAGTTGGCCAATAAAGACCACTATTCAACACTTTATGACCCGTTTTGTGGCCACTAAAATGACCACCACACGCAAACGAATGTAGATGATGCAACACGCTTGGAATTTCCTCGTCATCTATGCATCTTCTAATCACTTGATCCGCACACTCTTTCCACAAGTGCGGTTCTTCCAACCGGTAATACTTGATTTGAGACATGAAGTGTTGCCTCTTCTGTCTATCCCAATGTGCCGGTAAGTCACCTGTAACAAGATAATTCACAATGTTAGCATACCAAGGTAACTTATCCAATTTCATAATATGCTCATCGGGAAATGACTCATTGATCTCTAACGATTTAGGATCCTCATCAACCATCAACCGAGACAAATGGTCCGCTACCACATTCTCGGTACCCTTTTTGTCCCGTATCTCCAAATCAAACTCTTGGAGCAACAACACCTATCGGATCAACCTCGGTTTTGCATCTTTCTTCTCCATGAGATACCTAACTGCAGAATGGTCAGAATATACAATAACCTTAGTACCCCATATGTAAGCACGAAATTTATCCAACGCATATACCACCGCAAGTAGCTCTTTCTCGGTAGTTGTATAATTTAATTGTGCATCCGAAAGAGTCTTACTTGCGTAGTAAATGGAAACCGGTTTCTTATCTACCCTTTGACCCAATACGACCCCCACCGCGTAATCGCTTGCATCACACATAATTTCGAATGGTAACGACCAATTCGGTGATTGCAAGATTGGGGCCTGAACCAGCTTTTTCTTCAACACATTAAAGGCATTTTGACAATCTTTATTGAATTCAAACGGTTGATCCTTTAGCAATAATTTACATAGAGGTTTGGTTATATCACTAAAACCTTTTATAAATCTTCTATAGAACCCCGCGTGACCCAAAAATGATCTAATACCCCTAAAATTCGTGGGATAAGGTAAGTAGAGATGACTTGCACTTTTGCACGGTCAACCTCAATCCCACGACTCGAGACAACATGCCCCAACACAATCCCTTCTTGAACCATAAAATGGCTCTTTTCCCAACTCAAAACAAGATTTTTCTCAACACATCTTTTTAAAACTTTTTCGAGTTGGTCAAGGCATGTATCAAATGATGACCCAAATATTGAGAAATCATCCATGAAGATTTCCAACGACTCCCCCACCATATCTGAAAAGATACTCGTCATGCACCTTTGGAAGGTGGCGGGGGCATTACAAAGTCCAAAGGGCATTCGCCTAAATGCAAAGGTACCGTATGGACAAGTAAAAGTAGTCTTTGCTTGGTCTTCCGGATGTATAGCAATTTGATTGTATCCGGAGTATCCATCCAGAAAACAATAAAATTTTTGTCCGGCCAACTTCTCAACAATTTGGTCAATAAATGGCAAAGGGAAATGATCTTTGGAAGTTGCAGCATTTAACTTCCTATAGTCAATACAAATACGCCACCCGGTTACCGGCCGAGTGGCGACCTCTTCACCTGCGTCATTTGTGACGACTTGAATGCCCGCTTTCTTAGGAACCGTTTGTGTCGGGCTGACCCATTGGCTATCCGGGATAGGGTATATGATACCCGCATCTAGCCACTTCAATACCTCCTTCTTGACAACTTCTCGCATGTTTGGATTTAATCTTCGTTGTGTGTCACGAGAATGACTCATTCCATCTTCAGTGATGATCTTGTGCATCACTACTGAAGGACTAATTCCCTTCAAATCCGCAATTGTCCACCCTATAGCGGCTCTATGAGTGACCAAAATTCTCATCAACTTTTCTTATTGCTCCCCGGTCAAGTTAGATGCAATGATAACCGGGAGCGTGCTACCTTTACCCACATAAGCATATTTAAGATGCTTGGGTAGCACCTTCAACTCTAGCACCGGCGGCTCTTCCAATGATGGCTTCAACTTTGTGTCAATGCTTTCCGGAAGACTTTCCACTTAATGTGTCCAAGTGGGCCTTCCTTCCTTTGCCGCCATGACCTCCAACTCTTTCACCTCTTCATCCATGCTCCGATTCGTCTCTCCTTGTAACCTGTCAAACATGAAACATTCCTCTATTGTGTTTTCCTCTTCGACACTAATGTCGCATAGAGGTATACACTCGTCAACGATGTCCGCCATATAGCATTCACCGCCCACTAGAGGATCCGTCAATCCTGAAAAAACATTTAACCGCAACCGACGGTTACCAAAAGTCATGTCGACCATGCCCGATTTGCAATTAATTTGGGCATTCGATGTTGCCAAAAATGGTCGACCAAGGATCACCGTTGGTTGCTTGGTTCGGTCCAAAGAAACATAATCTAATACAAGAAAGTCCACCGGATAGTAAAAGTCCTCGACCTTGACTATTACATCCGTGACTATCCCACGGGGTAGTTTAGGGGTCAAGTCGGCTAACACCACGATGGTGTTCGACACTTGAAGTGGACCAAAATCATATTGGTCATATAAACTACCCGGCAAGATACTCACACTTGCCCCAAGATCCAAAAGTGCTCGGGTCATTTTAAATTCACCGACTTGTATTGAAATAATGGGCGCCCCCGGATCTTGAAGTTTTGGTGGAAGTGCACCCAAAAGAATCGAACTCACATTTTCAGTCAAATCAAGTTTCTTAGGAAACTTGTGAGTCCGTTTTTGGGTGCATAAATCTTTCAAGTATTTAGCATATGAAGGTACTTGTTTAATTGCATCTAGAAGTGGTAAATTGATTTTAACTTGCTTAAAAATTTCCCACATCTCTTCTTGTTGTGGGCCTCGTTTATTTACCACTTTCTTAGATGGTCCCAACAAAGCTTCGGGATAAGGGGCAGTATTAACCTCCACACCCTTTTCCTTAGCCTTTGGGACGGGAACGGTCACAACGGGTGTATTTTTATTACTTTTTAAATCATTTTTATTTTGACCCGTTTGACCGTTATTACCTTCGTCATCACTCGCATCTTCCACCACCCCTTCAACAAACTTGGGTGGTGGTGGCTCAACACCACTATCTATGACTCGACCACTACGTAAAGAAATTTGATTAATTGGTACCTCACGTGTATTCTTCGAGCCTGACCCTTGATGCTTAGGGTTCACCGTGGTATCACTTGGAAGTCCTCCTCCACTTCCACGAATTTGAGCCATCTCTTGAGCAAGTTGCCCCACTTGCTTCTCCAATGCTTTATGAGATTTATCCCGCACTTCAAATTCTTTCCTTACTTCGGTTGTAAGGGTGGTCATAGCATTCATGAGAGCATCCATTTTAGAATTGAACGAGTCGTCACCTTGAGAGTTTGATGTACCACCCCCATTTCCACTTTGGTTGTAACTACGTTGATAATTACCTTCACGATTTTGATAGCCTTGGTTACCCCCTTGATTGTAATTCCTTTGGTAACCCCCTTGGTTACCACCTTGACGATTGTTATACGATGACCCACCTTGACCACCTTGATTACCCGATTGGAAATTCGGATTCATTTGATTCGAAGAATTACCATACCGGAAATTAGGGTGATTTCTCAAACCCGGATGGTAAGTGTTGGAGTTCATGTCATATGGCTTTCGATCCCCATACACTTGGTTCACCTCCTCGGTGTAGTCACTCGACCCCGTTGGACATTGCTCGATTTTATGACCAATATCTCCACACTCTTCACACACCGCGGATTGTACCACGTTCACCTCCTTCTTCTTCATACGAGCCATTTCCCGCTCTAAGGTAGAAATTCTATCCTTAGAATCAAGATCGGGAAGTGACCGGGCAATGGGATGTTTCTTAGCTCTATCGGCCGATTTCTTCTCTTTTGACCGTTTGCTCATCCGCTCCAAAAACTCCCAATCATCATCTTCATGATTGCTCAAAAGAGTCCCGTTACTCGTCGACTTGAGGCGATTCCATGTCGCGTCATCCAATCCACGTACAAAACACTTCACCAATTCCCACTTTTCTATTTGGTGATGTGGGCATCTCCGCATCAATTCTTTGAATCGAGTGAACGCTTCATGTAACGGTTCACTCGATAGTTGCCGAAACGACCTTATTTCATCCCTAGCATCATCGATCTTCACCATCGAATAGTATTCGTCTAAAAAGACTTGTTGCATCTCACCCCATGTCCGGATGCTATTCGCCGGAAGTGTGAGAAACCATTGTTTTGCCTTGTCTTTCAACGAAAATTGGAACAAGCGAAGTTTGACCTCCTCTAGTGCAAAATTGTGCCCCCCGATGGTGTTGCAAATGGAAGAAAACTCCGCCAAGTGCGTAGACGGCTCATCATTAGACCTCCCATTGAAGTGGGGAAGTATATTGATGTAATGGGGTTTGCAATCGAACATTCTCCCTTCGCACACTATAGGAGAATCATTGTCGGTAACTACCGGTCGAAAACGGTCATTCACTCCCCGTGGAGGTTGTTGACGACGTTGTGGACCATTAACCTCTTGATCTACCGGCCTTCGGTTGTCTCTTTTATCACCTCTTCGATCACCACCTTGATTTCTACCTTGGTTACCCCTTTGATTACCCCCTCCCACAAAACGAGGAATCCGGTTAGGGTTGGCATTGTTGTTGTTGTAAAACCCATCGTTTCGGTTCCTTTGATTGTTGTTTCGTGGTTGGCGGTTATTTTCGTAACCGTCATTTCTTCTATCCCCGTACCCGTAATCGTCATTCCCCACAAAATTGGCATTTTGGTAGCCAAACTCATCATCTTCGAACCCTCTTGCATTGTAACCATTACCTTGATTCACATATCCCCAGTCTTCGTCATCATTAGCCCGATCATCAAAGTACCCCCCATCGTCCGAATTTTCCGTATGAATGCTTACATGTTCCGGTGATTGATAACCGGGAACACTATATGGTTCGTCATCAGGGATGGCGTTCCTCAAATCGTCTATGTTGAAGAATGGGTCTTCGTTCGCGGGATTGCCACGATCTCGATTGCCTCGACGGTCGGAATTGACATTCCGGTCATCAAGATTGATAGGTAAAGAATTGTATCGATGAAGGTTTTGTTGTTGGGGTGTTCGTTGGGTGTTATTGGGATTTTGGTTTTGAAACGGTGGTGTGGGTGGTCCATTGTTGTTGTTACCACCCGGTCGCTCTTGAGGCATGGGTTGAACATTTTGAGCGGGATTAAAATTGCTCCGGTATTGGAATTGATTCGGATTTTGGTTTTGGTTGAAGTTTTGGTTAGAGTTTTGGTTCGCCATTGAATCGGTTTCAATGGATGGTGTATGTTGTGGTGTGTTGGTGGTTTGATTAGAGGCAAATGTTGCTTCTAACCGGCTTGCTAGATTTCTCCTTGCAACTCTTTCGATTTCCGGTTCGTAGACTAAAGGTGAAGTCCTCCCGGAGTTTCGCGTATGCATACACTACCTGTAACCTGCACAAGTAACACACCCGCGTAACAAGGAAAAAGAATCACCTTCAACATAAGAAACTAGTTATTAAAGTCATTAATACATAACCAATTAAAAAGTGCGAAAAGATTAAAAATAAAAAGTATTACACTAGACACTTTGTCTTCACCAAGTGATGTAAGAGACTTAGGCAAACATGGCCTTGATTGTCAAGAACTCTTACGATCAATCTTGGATCCCGAGACGACTCACACACTCTATGATGGACAATGGATGATGGTGGTGGATGATGGTGTTATGGTGGTGGTGGGTGGTGGGTGAAGTGTGAGAGAGGTGGTGTGCCAAGGGGATGGTTTGAGCTTGAGCCAAGCACTCCAATTTATAGGCTGAACAGAAGCTCGGGCACGGCCCCGTGTCCAGTGGGCACGGCCCCGTGTCCATCCTCTTCTCTGTCTTCATTAATTGCTTTTGTCTGCATTAGTTGACCACGGCCCCGTGTCCGCTGGGCACGACCCCGTGTGCAGAAGCATATCTGTACTATCAAGATTTGCCTGGATTCTGCGAATCTTATAGTTGACCACGACCCCGTGTCCGCTGAGCACGGCCCCGTGGTGGGCGATGGAAGCTTCTACAACTTTGTCTTTTATGCTGACACTTGGGCATGCCCCCGTGTTCACTGAACACGGGGCGTGTTCAGCCTTCTGTTCTCTTGTTTTGCTTGGGAAGATGCTGTCGTGGGGTCGGGCATGCCACGTTTGTTCCTTTTCTTGTATTTATGTTAGATTTAGCTGCCTTTTTGCTTCTTTTGTTAATTTGAGCTCATTTAATCCTGAAAATACAAAAGGAAGACAAAAACACACTTTTTCCAACATTAGTACTAAAAAGGGGTTAGTTTTATGCCACAATTGATGTAATTTATATGTTGCATTTTGCACACATCACCCACCCCAAAAAGAATTCTTATGGTTGACCCCTCATCTTTTTTCTGTAAAACACTAGAACTAAAAGAAAAGGAGATGCTGAACGTTTTCCGCCCGGACGACTGTGCGGCAGGCAGCAATCAACGGTGTGGAAATAAGAAGCGGCTGTTATCACTTCTTAGTTTTACCTTGCAGATGAGAAAGAAGATAATTTATCTGTGTTATATTATTTGATTAAATATTAATAATAGCATGGGCTTTGAAAAACGAGCCTAGCCATCATGAAATGTCAATACTTTCTCTGGGAAATTGTCAAATCCTCTGCAAATGCAAAAGCCATCATAAATGTAAGTTCTTTTTCGTTTTGTTTTATTTTTTTATTATTTAATTAGTAAAGGTGACTTATATGTGTACCATTGCTTGTTTATATGTTTTATTTGCTATTTCAAGTTTAAAGATTTTGAATTAATTAACTATATTATTATTTGATATAAGTTTTTTTTATCATAATTTGCTAATTGCTATTATTTTTATATTTATGAGTGCATGTTTAGAAGTATATTTTGATAAAAATACACTAAAATTCAATCAAAATAATAATAAAGAAGGAACCATTTGGAGCTCAAAGACTAAGTGATCTCTATATTTTATATATATTTTTATATAATTTATGACATAATCCGGGTCTTAAATCCGGTTGAACCGGTCGGACCGGTCTGACCTTTGACCCCGTAAGACGACCGGGTCGACCTCCGGTCCGGTTCTGAAAACATTGTTTTTCTTTCATATCTAGAGGACTAGACACACAGACAAAGTTATGACGTAAAATAGTTCAAAATGCTTGTGACAGACATGTCTTGATTCTATTTTGATGATTTTTTTATATATAAAAATTGTTGTGAAACTAGCCTAATAGCAAAGAAATAAGAAGAAAATAATAAGGAGAAGTGATCTAATATTTCATTGATTGAGATGTGTCTAATACAAGAGATACAATGTAGTATATATAGTAGAAGAAAACTTGGAGAAGAAGTCAGTCTATTTTAGGAGTTGATAACCATAATAATACAATAATATATTTATAACACTCCCCCTTGGTTATCAACTTAATACGCTTTGAGATGTTGCCTCGTTAAAAACCTTGCTATGAAAACCCAGTGGGACAAAACCTCAGCCAAGGGAAAAAGAGTGCAGTGTGTAATGCGCATTATCTTCCCCTGATACTTCTGGATCAGGTATGTTGCCTCATTAAAAACCTTACTAAGAAAACCCATTGGGATAAAACTTAGTTAAGGGAAAAAGAGTGCAACTTGAATAAATCTCCACCTCATTATAATATGTATCCTTTAAGTAAAGTGTGTCCATCATCCTCGAAAGTTGCTCAAAACTTTTGTAGAATGATTTGTCGTTTGATGCCTTGAAGTGCAATCCTTTATATTGAGTAATGTTGTAAAATCTTCTTGTGAGACTTCTAGTGCTTCCTCTTGCGAACAAACACCATAAGATCCAAAACTTTTTGTGTTACATTCTTTATATCTACAAGACTAATAGAACTAGCTTTCATGGGTTAGTAAAATATAGACACATATCATTCTTACCTTTAGGGTATAGACATATCTGCTTTACCATTCAAATGTCTCCTCATTGGACATGTGCTATATCATATTGATAAAAATTCAAATAAAAAATATATATTATCATGCACAACTAGAAAGTTAAGTTAATGCACAATTCCACTTTAGCCATGGTACTTTTGAAATGAGAATCTCTACTTTGGTAGGAGATGATAATAATCATTTATTATAAAAAGTGTCTGAACAACCTTTAACATACTATAAGGTTGAGCTCTCTACATACTAAAATGTCCCACCAACATCTTCTAGATGTAGTTTGATAGATGAATAAAAGTATGATTACAAATATACTCGAACTGCAAGTCGAGTAATAATTAGACTGTGCTAGGGTCATTAAAAAAAATCCCCCTTCTAAAAGCTCGCCAGTTTCTCTTGATGATGCTCAGACATCATCACTGTAAATTGCGATTATAGTGAACTTTTAAGAAAGAACATTTGATAAAGATGGATAATATTATCAACCTTATATTGCTCTTTATCAGAATATATCATGAGTTGTACAACACTCAACTTGACTATTTTAGTTCATACTATCTTTAACTTTATAAAGATACATTCTTGAGGACTTGAAATCAATGCTTCAGGCATTTGTAATTATATACATACTTCTTTCAACTTTGAAAAACAATGTATGTGCATTCACTCTTTAGGAGTTCTATTACATATACCTCCTCATTGATTTCTATATCATATGCAAGGATGTCTTGAATATTTAATCCATATTGTATCATGCTTATACATTGTACATTAGGATGCCATAATAACCAGGCACAAGTTTTCTATGTATAGTTATTGGTGCACAAGAATTACATCCTTAAGATATCTCAACTAACCTTATAAGCACTTAAATGCTTTACGATACTCATCAGGAGTTCCAATTATATTCAACGTATTCAAATATGAATTTGTATACAACGATCATATCGTTCTCGAGAACCCATTTTACATGATTTTTGATAATTCAAATCCTTGAGGGACTTTCTTGTAAACTTTTAGTATCAAGTGATACATAACATTCATAAGACACATATCAATTCTCTCTTTATATTTCCAGACTAATTAAATATTGGAAAGCCAATACATCCACCACCGGAGAATACGTCTCCTCATAATCAGTCATATGTCTTTGTGAAAACACTTGTGCCACCAATTTTTCCTTATATCACTTTATTTAATTTTCACATGATTCACATAAAAGACCCATTTGTATCCAACATATTTTACAATTTCAGTTGTATGGACTGTGATCGGAGTGTCGCGCTCCGGTCAAAGATAATATTTATATGCCCAAATTACCCTTAACAAATAGCTAGTGGTAGCAAGGGGTCGAACCACGAAGAGTATGTGGTTTGCGAGTGGATTCGATTGAATTATAGAGAAGTGTCACAATTATGAAGCTTGCTATGATATTTGTTTCTTTTTGTTTAATTGAGAGATGTGAATTTATTCTAATGAAATTGATTGAATTGATTAACAACTAATGAGTAACGATTGCAAGAAAGATTGATTAATAAACAATAATAAGAAAAAGGGATCACACCCGATTTCAGTAATTGCCAACCTATGGTTTCTACAAGTTTTTAGATTCAACTCAATTGCGTATGATTAGCGGATTTAGTGTACCGTGACTTAGGTGTTAATAACTATCAACGTTTCGAAAAACGGACAAGAATACACTTTATAATCAACACAAGTAAAACCTAACCACGACAATGTATAACTACACATAACCATTTCGTAAAGTCATAACTTTTAACATCGCTCGACAATTTACGAATACGAAACAAATGTAAACTATTGTCAATGGTTTCAAAAATCAAACACAAATTGTCACAAAGTTGAAACAAGCACAATTCGAAACCCTAAAGTTAACAACTACCTACACCGGGGTGAAACCGAGATGATTAGCCGCTCATGGTTGAAGAAGCTTGATCACCGAATGATTGGAACTTGATGAAGATCATCTTGAAGCTTGAAGGATGAAGGAATGGTGAATGATGAAGGTTGGGTGAAGGATGATGGTGGATAACTAGGGTTTAGGATGAATTGATTGTGAATGATGTTGGTGATGATGTTTCTTGATTCGGATGATGTTCTTGATGATAGATGGAATAAAAAAAATCATTCGTGTCTGAGAAGTGGCTCCAAGATACAAGATTCGAACCCCAGGAATAGTGTAATTTACGACTTTTAATGACCCTCACCCAATCAAAATCGACTTCAACTAGAAATCCCCAAAAATCCCGTCGGACAAAATCACTACCCGTCGCCGACGGGTCCCACCCCGTCGCCGACGGGTTCCCAATTCTTGAAATATGGCCGACGGCCTATTAGTCTGTCTACGGGATTGTTTGGCTGACGGGTGATTTAAGAGGGCGTAGCCGACGGCCCGTGACCCGTCGCCGACGGGCTCTCCTTCTCCATTTTTCCAAATCTCACTTCTTGCATGCCCGATTGATCCGTAACGCGTCCCGGTGCTCCGGTTTTCGACCCGGTGACTCGTAAAGCTCCCGAAAAGCTCCTTAAACTCCATCAAACCTGCAAAACACATTTTTGATTAAAATTAGGCTATCCGAAATTAAAACTTATGTAAAAACATTAAGTTATACACTAACGAACACCAGTTTTCAACCACGTATCAGACTGTTGGTCCAGAAACTTTCTATCTTATTAGAGAATTCAACTCTGCCTTATTTGTGTCTTTCTATTTTGGCCAATCATTTATATGTTTTCATTCATAGGCAGATCTTAAATCTTAAATCTTGATCCTCGTCACTTCATCATTTCAAGCGCTATATTTATATACAAAAGTATAACGACGTCGATTTTATTTCGATTCCATATATATCTTAGACATGATACAACTTATCGAGATCTCTTTATTTTCAGGCACCTGAGGTTCTTCTTGAACCATCATGTCTATTGTCTCTTCAGGAGATCTTATTACTATAACCTTGACTTGACCATCTTAATTACTTGCTCCAATTTTCGAGGAATTTTATTATTGGAATCAACTAGTCTACCATGCTTCAAGCATGCAATAGACTCATTACAAACATGTGGTTGTCCTTCTAGGACACTCATCTTAATTGGAGCATTAGCAGTTGGTATATGTGACATAGTCACCTTTTTAAGGTCAGTGAATGCGTCTGGTAATAGATTCTCTAATCTTTGTAATTGAGTTATCCTTTGAACTTCTAGTTCACACTTTTAGTTTTGAGGATCAATGATAATTCATACCAACTCATTTCTTTTCCAACTGCTTTTTATCTCCCCCTAATATTGGGAATGTTAATCCATTGAGATGGATATCAATTAATTGAGCCGTAAATAAATATCTCATCAAAGGCTCTATTCATTACCATATATTCCCAAACACCTTTTAATGTCCCGTCTTTGTGTGTAGTGGTGGATCAGTTTCAATATATACCACACAAATAAAATCTTAGACTGGACATCTTTGGTTCCTGACAAAAAACCAACTATAATGGGGAGAAACTATTACAACATGTTAGCTTGATGTGAATTAATGTTATTGCATGTAAAATTACATGCATTCATATATAAACATGAACTTGCACTCATGATTATTGGCTTTGCTATAAATCGTAGACATTCAATGATCGTCTTAACAAAAGCAATTTGTGTATGAACATAATCTACAGGAAGTTCAACACTTATTCCGCCGATCATTAATAGCTAAGGAAATAAACTTATCGTTACTACTAATAAATACATGCAATCTGGAATATTGTGTTAGCTATCTTATTAGCTAAGCCATAAATTACACAAACATCAATTTGTGAATTTGATAACCATTTAGACGATGCATTGATTTAAAACACTAAATGGTTTCATGTTGAGATATGCATATCCCTTAATCACTTCCAGAATATTTAGGGATACACACCCTTAATTAGCAAATACATAATTTTCCTTAAGAGCAAACAATACATGCTATCAGTTAGAAGAATCTTCAAGTTCTTCATTATGTTTCACATCATCATTGATTCGGTGTGGTCTAACCGGTCATGCCAATTAATAAATAATTATGATCTATAAACTTCTGGTTTATGATCGTGTATGTGTTACTTGCTCATATGTAATACAAAACGTAAGATACGAGAAAATGTATTATAACTTTAAAGTTCAAACCATTATGTTAATAATCATGATCCATAAACTTCTAATTTATGATCGTGTGTGTATTAGCTTCATTATGCGAGAAAACATCGCATTATCATTGCAAACTATCTTGTTATATAACTTTTTTCCTTTTAACATTTTGTTCTCATATAATCACTCTCATAATGTGCCACGTCTAGTGGTCAATCTCATTATAACCATTATTACAATTCTAATAGCCGAGCTCACTATTAACTTGGCTATCAAAGGTATCTGATGATTGATCTCATTTTAGCATGGTAGTCATAACAAAATTTTCAATTATGTCCATGATAACGACATTTTCAATGATCATTATATAATCACATTTGCTTCAGCGAATGAAATAAAACCAGAACAAGCTTCATAGCTTTCCATTATTTACTCGATCAAACCGATATGAAATTATTTCAAACTTTTCATATGATATTGTTATTTCAAGAGCATATCTCAGGTGTGGTAAATGGAAAACTGTATCTAGTTTATCTTTAGAACAATCTTCTTTTCTCATTCTATAATTTGAGAAAAGGTTAAATGACCAAGTTGTATAAGATTTATTGGTCAACATCTTACGACCTTTTGTAACTTGATAATGAGATTTAGAGAGTATGACACACTTCGGATGTCATATCTAAATATATTTATATTATTTCATGAGAATGATAATAAACCATAAATTTTGGTTTTTCATTTGTTTTATCCAATTATATCTACCTACAAAGAATCTATTGCATATAGATAACATATGGTACAAAGTTAAATTATGTAATTTTCAAAGCTATAACATGTCAGCATATAAATCAAGTATATAATCATAATGTTCTTAAACAAAATTACGATGTTGATAAAAAAAATCATTATAGATCATTCTCTTATTTATCATTATCAACCAAGTGATTTTCATATTATCATTCTATAAAGAACAAAACTGATATGATGAAAGACACCATGAAATAATACAATTTGAATAATAGATTAAACTTATATATACACATATGTATGCAAATGATATTCATATTTGAATGTTAACAAATTTTATACATAAATCATTAACTTAATGTGATTGCAATCAAGTTCATAGAAAAGTTGACATAAAGTTCTATCTTTTTTTTATTATATAAAAGGATATTTGATTTTAAGGTAAACCATAAATTTAAATCAAACAAAGACGAGTATCAATACAAAACATACATATTAGAATGTAATTTTACTTTTAAAGCATTCATTAAAAAAAATAGAAAATTATCACAAAAGTTAATTTATACTTTTCTAGTAAAAGTTTAAATCTTCAAATTGTAATCGTAAAATTAACACATCGTTTATTGTTGATCAGTTCTGTTTAAACATAATGGAAAACATGAATCACATACCTGTTACAGCAGACAGGCCAGCAGAGAATCCAGTCAGAGATGCAGCCATTGAGTTCGACATATTTGTCAGGATGATCTGGTTCCTCCTTAGGGTGTAAGGTGATGATGGTAATGAAACCGAAACTAGGGAGGAATCGGTTATGGAGAGAGAGAGCCGAATAGATGTTATGAGGGTTGGTTGATTCACTAAATTGTATAACTTGTCTAACCCTTAAACTCTCTAATAATCTCCTTATATATACACCCAAGAGGAAACCCAATTAGTTAATAAGGGTAATATGATCCATCGACAATTACCAACTAATTAATAATAGGTTATTAATATATTTTGATCTAATATAATATAAATGATTATAATGGCTAAAAGATTAAATATTATATTAATAATATATTTAATCTCACATTCTCCCACTTAGCCAAGTAATCATTTATCATGAGTATTAGATGAGCCTGGCCAGGAGTTAACACTCATTTTAGCCTTAAACCAAGAACTATAGCAGAGAAATACAGCCGTTGAATCATCATTCGACTCAGGACCCCCATTAGTCATACTATAGCCTCAATTTAAAACCTAATAGTTACGATCAAAATATGTATAAGCCCTTTAGCGTCTGATTTGTATTTATATTTGTCTATATGTCATTACACCGGCAGAACATATGTTAGAGACATACAAAATCAAACTGAGGAAATTTCATTAATTAAAACATAAGCTAGTACAATATGCCATTAAATAAGGTCTTTAGTAAGTCCCATATTCGATACATGTTCTTCGAAAACTTTAGGTGGGAGACCTTTAGTTATCGGATCCGCAAGCATATCTTTAGTACTAATATACTCAATACAAAGATTATTTTCCTCAACTCGTTCACGTACGAACAAATATTTTGTATCGAGATATAAACCAGCTCCAGTCGAACTGTTACTGTTCGAGAAACTAACGGCAGCTGAGTTATCACAGTAAAGCTTCAATGGTCTAGAAATGGAATTAACTATTTTGAGTCCAGTGATCAGATTTCTAAGCAAAATTCCATGACAGGTTGCGTTGTAAACAGCAATGTATTCTGCCATCATTGTGGAAGTTGTAGTTAACTGTTGTTTATGACTCTTCCATGAGATAGGTAATGTATTCTGCCTGAAGTGGATTTC
Organism: Helianthus tuberosus; assembly: GCA_030545235.1. NCBI lineage: Eukaryota > Viridiplantae > Streptophyta > Magnoliopsida > Asterales > Asteraceae > Helianthus > Helianthus tuberosus. The sequence goes on from CM060443.1 coordinate 10,068,281, forward strand.
TTGTCATCTTTGCATTTGGCAAAGTCAGAATCAGAATAACCTACCACTTCTAACTGATCACTTCTTCTATAAGTCAGTTTATAGTCTTTCGTCCCTTGCAGATATCTAAGGACCTTCTTAGCTGCTTTCCAGTGATCTAGACCAGGATTAGTCTGATAAGGGCCTAGCATTCCAGCAATATAAGCGATATCTGGGCGAGTACAGATTTGAGCATACATCAGGCTCCCGACTACTGACGCATAAGCTATCTGGCTCATTTGCTCCTTTTCAACCTCTGTTGTCGGACACTGGAATGAACCGAAAACATCTCCCTTAACTACTGGAGCGACGGAGGGTTTGCACTGTTGCATGTTGTAACGTGTAAGGACACGATCTATGTAAGTCTTTTGAGACAATCCTAAGATCCCTTTGTGTCTATCTCAGTGAATTTCGATGCCAATGACGTAAGAAGCATCTCCGAGATCCTTCATGTCGAAGTTATGCGAGAGTAACCGCTTTGACTCATGCAACATGTCTAAACTATTACTTGCCAATAGAATATCATCTACGTAAAGGACAAGTATAGTAAAGCTACTCCCACTCATCTTGAGGTAGGTGCATTGATCCACTTGATTCTTCATAAAACCTTGTCTCTTCATGACTTCATCAAACTTGAGGTACCATTGACGTGATGCTTGTTTTAACCCGTAAATGGATTTCTTCAACTTACAGACCAGATGCTCCTGACCTTCAGGTTTAAAGCCTTCAGGTTGTTTCATGTAAACATCTTCGTCTAAGTCTCCGTTAAGGAAAGCAGTTTTAACGTCCATCTGATGCAGCTCCAAATCAAAATGAGCTACTAGGGCCATAACGATCCTTAATGAATCTTTACGAGAGACAGGCGAAAACGTCTCTTGATAGTCAATTCCCTCTTTCTGAGTGTAGCCCTTTGCAACCAATCTCGCTTTGTAGCGTTCAACGTTCCCATTCGGATCCAGTTTTGTTTTGAACACCCATTTACAACCTACAGGTTTGGCACCATTGGGTAATTCGACTAAATCCCAAACGTCATTTTTCTTCATGGATTCAAGCTCATCAATCATCGCTTTATTCCATTCAGAAGACTGATCACTGCTAATGGCTTCATTATAAGAGATAGGATCATTGAGCTTTCCAGCATCCATTTCAGTCAGGTAGGTAACATAATCATCCCAATTAGTAGGCCTTCTTTGCCTAGATGACCTCCTGAGTTGATTATCGGGTTCAGCGTTGTCTTGGTTTTGAGAGTTTGATGTGCCTTCGTTATGAGGTATAATGGGTTCTGATTGTGGAGATGGAGTTTTTGCAGTAGCTTCAGGTGCAGTTGCATGGGGTACAAGAGGAGTAAACGGAGTAATGGTAAGCGACGAGTCTCCCCCCCCCCCCCCGCGTCTTGTACTTCTTGCAATTCTTCGTAAGGTTTAGTACTGCTCCCACTGACCTTGAAATCCTCCAGGAACGCAGCACGCTTGGTTTCAACAATACGGGTGACATGGGAAGGACAATAGAAACGATAACCCTTCGAATGATCAGGATACCCAATAAAGAAACAGGTAACTGTTTTAGGGTCAAGTTTCCTTAGGAAAGGATTATAGAGTTTTGCTTCAGCAATGCAGCCCCGTACTTTCATATATTTAAGACTCGGTTTCCTTCCTGTCCAAAGTTCATAAGGAGTTTTAGGGACAGACTTAGAAGGAACTCTATTGAGTATATGAACAGCTGCTTTTAACGCTTCAGTCCAGAGGAATAATGGTAAATTAGTGTTGGCTAACATACTACGCACCATGTTCATAAGGGTACGATTTCTTCGTTCAGCGACACCGTTCTGCTGAGGTGTACCAGGCATGGTGTATTGGTTCACAATCCCCTGGCCCTTACAAAACTCATAAAATGGACCAGGAGCTTGACCCACATCAGTATGTCTTCCATAATATTCACCGCCTCTATCTGATCTCACAACTTTAATCTGACGATCTAATTGCTTTTCAACTTCAGCTTTATAATCTTTAAAAGTTGTAAGAGATTCAGACTTTTCCTTAATAAGATACAAGTACATGTAACGAGAATAATCATCAATGAAAGTGATAAATGAAGTATGTCCTGTTATGCCAGCGATTTGGTAAGGACCATTTGGTAAGGACCACTAATGTCAGTATGAATGAGTTCTAATAAATTAGAGTTCCTAGTGGCACCTTTCTTATTCGCTGATGTCATTTTGCCTTTAAGACATTTGACACATGTTCCAAAATCAGTAAAATCGAGAGGAGGTAAGACTTCATCCTTTACGAGACGATTTAATCGTTCTCTTGAGATGTGGCCTAAACGTTGATGCCACAACATAGATGAAGTCTCTAAGTCTCGAATCTGTTTCATTTTTGTGAGTGATTCATTAATATTATATGACAACAAAGATTTGGAAAAATTATCATCTAGTTCTAATCTATAGAGACCACCATCCAGAATGCCAGTACCATAAACAACGGAATCATAGAGAATAGAGAGTTTGCGATGACCATGAGAAACGACAAAACCGTCCATGTCTAACTTTGGTCCTGATACAAGGTTCCGAGTTACCTCAGGAACATATAAGGTATCATAAAGTTTAATACATAAACCAGTTTTCAAAAATAATTGTAATGTTCATATGGCCTTCACTTCTAATTCCCGATCATCCCCAACTTTAAGTGTTCTTTGGTTTCTTCCCAGCTTCCGGATTGTAAGGAATCCCTGAGTAGAGTTAGTTACATGAACCATAGAACCAGAATCAAACCACCAAGAATTAGCAGGAACATTTAAATTAAAGGACTCAAGTATCATGAAAAAATCGTTACCTTTCTTAGCCAGCCACTCCTTGAAGTCAGGGCATTCCTTTTGCTTATGTCCTGTTTTCTTACAGAACTTGCAATAGGGTTTGCCTAAGGAGCTCTTAGAGCTGGAAGGTGCACTTGTATGAGGATTTGGATTTGGCTTTTGGACCTTAGAAGCATCCTTTCTTTGATAATTGTGCTTCCTATTCTTAGAGTTGGAGGTGGTGAAGTTAGCAACATCAGTAGTGCGATCCATCTTCATACGCTCTTCCTCCTGTACGCACATAGCGACCAGCTCACTCATCGTCCATTTGTCCTTCTGAGTGTTGTAATTGATCTTGAATGCTTCATAGGACGAAGGAAGCGAAGTGATGATGAAGTGAACAAGAAAACCATCACTGATTTCCATCTCTAGCCGTTTCAGCTTATTGGCCATGTCATGCATCATCATGATGTGTTCGCGAATGTCGTTCCTCCCATCATACTTAGTCGTCACCTGCTTGAGGATAAGAGTGCTAGCGTGTGCTTTTGATGTTCCTTTGAATTGATCCTCCACAGAAGCCAGATAGGTTTTAGCATCTTCAGAATCAGGAATGGCGCCTCTAATAGCATTGTGAATGGATTGCTTCATGAACATGAGAGACATGCGGTTACATCTAGTCCATTTTTCATGAACTATCTGGTCAGCAGCAGTACTTTGAGTGGTAAGGTCCGCTAGCTTATTCTCTCTAAGAGCATAATCGAAGTCTAGCAATCCAAGTGTAAGCATGAGGGCATCCTGCCATTCAGCAAAGTTATCACCAGTCAAAGGTGGAATCCCGCAATTGGGTGCTGATAGTGGAAATAAGGTGAGCAAGTTATGATACTAAGAAAGAAGTCCTAATGTGATCTAAGGGCATGTTATACTAAGGCAGGCATAAATAATGACCATTTTAATTATGAAGGTGTGATAATGTCTATTACTAACATCAAAATAATAGACTTGGTAAAATTCTACTTAAACGAAGACAAATCAGCTTTGGCCAGAAGTGTAATCATTTAAGTATGTGTGCAAAGTAATCGTGACAAATCAGCTTTGGCCAGAAATGAGACAATCACTTTAGTTATGCACTTGTCAAGCATGCTAAACATAAATGAATTAAATCAGCTTTGGCCAGAATTAAGACATTTCACGTTTGTAATGCATACTCAACATAGCTTTTATAATACTTGAACAATAAATAGATGTATTAAATCAGCTTTAGCCAGAATTAATACATCAGAAGCTCATTCAAGTTAAGCTATTTTGGTTTTGTAAAAAATTATCTGATTCTGATTAGTTAATTAAGTGTCAACAAAACCAAGTATTTAATAGCAAACCATCTGTTAGTGCGGATCGAACTCCACGGTGAGTTCACTGGGGGTGCAGGGGGACAGCGTGCCCCCGCACGGGGTTCGGGGCGGAGCCCCGAGCTGAAAATTTAGTTCACATCAAACAGCCTAAGGTAATGAGGTCTCGAGTGAGGTCTCGAGTCAGGTCTCGAGTTAGGTCTCGACTGAGTTTTGAGATCTCGAGTTAGTTATGAGGTCTCGAGTCGCAACCTTTGTCTCGAGTCGGAACCACGGTCTCGAGTTTCAGCCTTATGGTCTCGAGTCGCAACCTTATGGTCTCGAGTTATGACCTTATGGTCTCAAGTCGAGACCTTTGTCTCCAGTTGTAAACTTTTGAGTCCTTATGATTTCGAGTCGAGACCTTGTGGTCTCGAGTCGAGATCTGTTGGTCTCGAGTTGTGAAGATTTAAGGACCTGAGGATTTCGAGTCGAGACCATAAGGTCTCGAGTCGAGACTGATGGTCTCGAGTCGTAATCTGATGGTCTCGAGCCCACTGTTAATAGCTGTTTTGTGATAATAACTGAAAACTCGAAATTTTAGGGATTGTGGGATAGTGTTTCCTGTTTTATTGCTGATCTAAACTTATCAAAAGATTTCGAAAGTTATAATTGATTATCTATTAACAGTTTTCGAAAATTTTAATAGATAAAATTCAGATCAAAATCAGTAAAACACCCACTAATCCAAATTATATTCCAAAATTTAAGGAATTTTCGAGTTTACTTAGAACAATATGATGAACCCTAGAAAAATTAAAACATAATTCTGGGATTCGAAACCTGAATTTTAAGACTTTTATTAACAGATTTCGGATATTAATTTACCCATATTGGTTTCGAGTCAATATATTAAACAACATATTCCGAAAACAATGATTTCGGCACAAACGTACTCGAAACAGTTTTGATTTTATAAACTTTCAAAAAATTCTGTTTTCCAGATTTTGATCCCAGAATAATGGATACGAAAACAGAACTGATTTATCAACATATGCTCTGATACCACATGTTGATCAGTTCTGTTTAAACATAATGGAAAACATGAATCACATACCTGTTACAACAGACAGGCCAGCAGAGAATCCAGTCAGAGATGCAGCCATTGAGTTCGACATATTTGTCAGGATGATCTGGTTCCTCCTTAGGGTGTAAGGTGATGATGGTAATGAAACCGAAACTAGGGAGAAATCGGTTATGGAGAGAGAGAGCCGAATAGATGTTATGAGGGTTGGTTGATTCACTAAATTGTATAACTTGTCTAACCCTTAAACTCTCTAATAATCCCCTTATATATACACCCAAGAGGAAATCCAATTAGTTAATAAAGGTAATATGGTCCATCAACAATTACCAACTAATTAATAATAGGTTATTAATATATTTTGATCTAATATAATATAAATGATTATAATGGCTAAAAGATTAAATATTATATTAATAATATATTTAATCTCACATTTATCATTTATAACTTTGTCAGAGTTAATTCATAAAACTTTATGACAATTATTACTATATTAATTAAAATAATATAGTAAACAAAACGCTAAAGGTTAATAATATAGAAAAAAAAACAAATTAATATGCTTGTTGAGCCCGGCTTTAACATGGGTAAGTTTCATTTGCAAAATAATCAACATATTAATCCCAACAATGTGTATCAACGTGCACAGGAGTTCTATCGTGATTTTTCAACTGATATTACACAATGATTAATTGATTAATCATACTTATCTCCCTAACTTGATAATTCACATAATAAAATTATTTAATGAATAGAAAAATAAAACATTAATAAAATTACTTAATGAATAGGAAAATAAAACATTGTATAACATTGTGAGCATCTCATCTAAAATTATGGGTTCAAGATAATAGAACATGATTCTTAAAACATTAATATTATGAATCCATAAAAACACATACAAATTCACTTTTCAATAATTAAAGATAAAGTAAATTAATTTTTTTTTTGGTTATGTATCCATACAGGAAGAGAATAATACCAAAATTGTATTTGTAATTCGAAAGTTTATGCGTATCATGAATTTATGTAATGATCAGTTGATAGTTAAGAAAATCTTATCATTTTTTTTTTGACCGAATCAATCATGTCACAAGTGACAATCAAATACAAAACACATATGGTTAGTCGCATACACGTGAATATAAAATTCCTTTGTTAGTGTACCAAAATTTAGAATCTACCTTTTAATGTATGGAATCTAGTATAATACGTTATGAATAATTTGAAAGTTGGTTTATATGATTATTAATGTATATTAATAAAAGAAGATTCAATAAAAATTACCTTTTTTTCTCGAATGATGACACTTTAGCAAGCTGTGGATCTCAAACTGCCCAGATAAGCATTCACGCCGTTTACGGTGTTTGACAGGGTAATAAGGTACGTAATGACGACTATTCCCTAACTTGATAATTCACATAATAAAATTATTTAATGAATAGAAAAATAAAACATTAATAAAATTACTTAATGAATAGGAAAATAAAACATTGTATAACATTGTGAGCATCTCATCTAAAATTATGGGTTCAAGATAATAGAACATGATTCTTAAAACATTAATATTATGAATCCATAAAAACACATACAAATTCACTTTTCAATAATTAAAGATAAAGTAAATTAATTTTTTTTTTCATTATGTATCCATACAGGAAGAGAATAATACCAAAATTGTATTTGTAATTCCAAAGTTTATGCGTATCATGAATTTATGTAATGATCAGTTGATAGTTAAGAAAATCTTATCGTTTTTTTTTTTGACCGAATCAATCATGTCACAAGTGACAATCAAATACAAAACACATATGGTTAGTCGCATACACGTGAATATAAAATTCCTTTGTTAGTGTACCAAAATTTAGAATCTACCTTTTAATGTATGGAATCTAGTATAATACGTTATGAATAATTTGAAAGTTGGTTTATATGATTATTAATGTATATTAATAAAAGAAGATTCAATAAAAATTACCTTTTTTTCTCGAATGATGACACTTTAGCAAGCTGTGGATCTCAAACTGCCCAGATAAGCATTCACGCCGTTTACGGTGTTTGACAGGGTAATAAGGTACGTAATGACGACTATAGAAACAGGGGTTCTAAAACGAGCACTGTCGTGCTGATAACGTGTTGTGAAACTAGCCTAATAGCAAAGAAATAAGAAGAAAATAATAAGGAGAAGTGATCTAATATTTCATTGATTGAGATGTGTCTAATACAAGAGATACAATGTAGTATATATAGTAGAAGAAAACTTGGAGAAGAAGTCAGTCTATTTTAGGAGTTGATAACCATAATAATACAATAATATATTTATAACAAAAACAACTTTTTTTAACGGTGTCTTGATTCTATTTTGATGATTTTTTATATATAAAAAAACTACTTTTTTAACGGAAAAAAAACAACTGAATAACTTAATACGATATAACAAGATCAGATTTGTATGACTTGATACCCAAGTTAAAGTTAATACATAAATTTCATAATTTAATATTACCATTGACTTAAAAACTCGGATTATAAAGTTTGAATTTAGCGAAAATACAAACTATATATCAATAAGAACACACTTAGTGTCACACCCTAACCGATGGCGGAAAATCGAACGGACGAGATTGCTCAAAGATTTCATAACATTATGTGACAATAATTTAATTCAAAACCGGTTTCATTCATAACAATAAATTGTCAAGTACAACGAAAGAAATCCAAGTACAATATCGAAAAGACAAAATACAACAAGTTTAACATAGTAAAAATATTCAAATCTAGTATTTCAAGTGTGTTTCTAAGTTGTCCCTACTAGATTCATCACGAGCATCATCATCAACCTGTAACATGTTAAAAATATGGTTCAACGCAAAAGCATTGGCGAGTACACAAGTTTTATATACATAGCATAAGTATAAAAGAATTACTCGAATCCAACATGACAATTTTGTATACAAGGTTAAACTAGCATGCAATACTAAAAGTCAAACCCGAGTGTCCACGAGAATTATGTGCATCCCTCGCCACTAAAGTGAACGAGACCGTTTATGTATAATAAGCTTAACAATACCCCGACGGGCGGCGTGCTACTCCTATAACGCTATATATGTTAAGATGGGCTAGCTAAGTTAATGACAAGTAGCATGTATGTATTCTAGCATGTAACCTAAGCATAACAAATAACATGTATGGCGGATTGAGCGAATAAAGTGTGTTTGTGTGTATTTGTGTATTTTGATAAGTTAACATGTTACAACCCAAAGGTGCATTAAAGCGAAAAGGGTCAAGTGTACTCACGTTTTTGCAAGCTTCAAACTTGGTAATCCCGTGAAGAGTTGAGTTTGTTAAGGATGGAACATCGAGTCACCCTATAAGGGTAAACGAAGGTGTGTAAGTTCATGGATTGAGAATGGAAGTTTCGGAATTGGAATTTAAGTATCAAAAAGTCTGTATACGAAAGTAATGTCTAGCTTTAAGTTCTCGTTTATGACACTATGTTAAGTGGTTTCATGGGTCCCAAATTGCCCTTTAGAATCATAACAAGTAACTTAGAATCTTAGACATATTAGCCTAGGTTTATGATGAACAATCTTGACTTGACTGTCATCACAAATTCAGCCATGTTTTATATGTATGTTTATAAGGTAATATTATAACCTAAAACTATGTTCAATCAAGGATATCATGTAGTATCATGTATTGTCAAGCATGGAGGTTGAAACCTCATTATATGATTCACCACTACACAAACCACCATGAAGATGGTTCGAAGGGTCATGAATAACAAGAAAATAAACCTATCTAACAATGCTCAAGTGACCAAGTACACTATAACCCGGGTGTGCCAACACGACATGGAAAGGTAATCCTAAGTGTCGGAGGCTAGACGGGGCTAAGGTACTTTGATTCTAATAAGTCACAAGAGTGTTCATAAACAAGGTTCAAATGAAGGAGTGGAACTTAGTTTGGAAAGCCCAAGCTTCCATTGTTCACACTTCATAAGTCACAAGTTCATCATATGGAAGATGATGACTTATGCTTGTTTTCATCATTAATTTTACCATGTATGAACAGAATTTTAAATGAGTATTTCAACTCATAACTTTGATGGTAATCACCTCAACTCAAACCCACAATCATAGACTTGATTGTAAGCTTAGTAGGCATGATATTCCACCAAGTTTTTATCATAAAAATGAGCACACAAGAACATGTAACAAAACATAAAGTTTTATGCACTTTGGACCTCAAATGTGGTGAGGTTTCACCTTAGATTACCCAAGTAATCTTGTGAAAACATTCCTAGAGGTTATCCAAGTGCTAAGAAAGAAGAAATGAGTAGAGAATAGTAGAATAAGTGAGCTAGAACTCACTTAGAAGTGCTTGAACTTTCTGATTAACTTCTAAGAATTTGATGATATTTGAGAATGATTTTGGGAGGATTAGAGTGTTTGTAAAGTGGTAAAAAAGTGTAGGAAGTGTTGGTTTTATAGTTGAGGTTTAGGGTTTTGAGTTAGGTGAGTTTTTAATGCAATTAGGTGAGAAAACACAACTAACAAACTCATTTCGGACCAATAAGGAGCTAAATTATAATTTTCTACGTATTCTGACCTCTGGCGTGCCGCGGCAGGGGAACGGGGTGGCGGTCGCAGGGCGCGACGGCCCTTGGCCGTGTATTTTGTTTGATTTTTGTCATAATTAGCCCTTGTTGTTTCATAATTGTTACGCTTTAAGGTACAAGGGATATTATAAGATGATTCCAAGTATTCTAAGCATATAAACAAGTATATTTATCATGACTAACTATTTGTAAGTGTCCAACGATGTACAAGTATGAGTGAAAACGTATAAGTTATGTATGTATGATACGTATTAGCAAGTTTATCACATGTTTACAAGATTCACGAATAAGATATCAAATGTATAATGAATTAGACGCTTTAAGCATGCACGAATAAGTAAAGTATAACTTGTATAAAACAATGGATTTTATTACGATCAAAGTCTCGGATTTACAACGATACAATGAAATACAATTACAAGGAATACAAGTTTCCAGAAATAGAAATACAAGACAAGCTTTCTAATTAAGGAAAGTTACGAGAAAGCGGAGCGTTACACCTAGAGATAAAAAAAGGAAGATACAAGCTATTAGGCTGCACGATATGGGACGCCAATCTAACGAGAGTGGAACCATATTCAATTCTTGATCTTCATGTCATGAGAATCACAACAATTGAACATTTTAGCTTGAACAAATCTTTACCATTATTAATTTCTTCAACATTTTAGTTTTGTTTTGCCACGAATCTACTATAATAAAATGAAAACTACATGCTTATAAAACCAAAATTGTTATCGATATTTTCTGCAAATGTTTCAATTTTTTTTCAATTAATATAAAACCAAAATTGTTATAGAGTTCAACGTGTGGTACACAACAACTTTTCGACCCCTCAGGGGCGAGACTTTGTTTTTAGTAGATTAGGGATTTCTATTCAGAAAGGGATGGCGGCGCAGTTTGTTGCTCGTCTACCTGATATCCTTATGTAATTTGCCCTGATGAATTATTAATGAAAACGTATAACTTTTATCCTAGTAATATGTTATGTATAATCAGTCATAAAAAGATTTTTATTAGTTAATATAAAACGTTATAAGATTGGTCGTTGTGGCATTACTCAAAATGACGCTTTAGTCCACATATTGTGTGGTTGCATTTATATATGGAATAGAGTTTAATTAGGCCATATGGTATGGCTTAACGCCATCCTGCCACCTAGACAATTTTGGCGCCCCGAGGCGTTATGGACCACACACTCAAAATTAAATGGAGTGTCCGCCATGGTGCTAACGAGCGTCAAAGGTGTGTGCAGGTGGGCCCACCTCTTTTCAACCAATAAAATCTTTTTTTTTAATTTTGTTTAATATATGGCTTTAAACCATTGCATGCAAGTTAAAGAGAGAGGCTTTAAATCCCCCCCATATGACGTGACGTCTAGGTGAATCCGACGTAGCGTGATAAAGCCTCTAGGGGCTTTATACCACACCCTCCAACCTTATATTGAATTGTTGTGATGGGACTTGAGATTTGAGAGGTAAAGTAGATGACATTAAATTGTAAACACATGTAGCTTACAACATGTTCAATATATATATATATAGTAGGGTTTAAATGAGAAATTTTTTTTTTTTTTAAGAATAAATTTCAACCAATAAAAAAGTTTCATTTTATTTCATTTAATTTTTGTATTTAATATTAGTGTAAGGGTATATTGGTAAACTTAGATAGATCATTAATTGGTAATTATCCTTTTAATAGGTAACTACATTAAATTTGTAATTTATTTTTAAAAAATATATATTTTTCAAAGAAAAAAAAATTAAGAGTGGATTACAAGTTTTGTCCTTTATTTTTATACCAAATTTCAGGCAGTGTCCTTTATCTTTAAAATTGATGAGTTTTGTACTTAATGTTTTAAAATGTTACACGTTATGCCCTTTAGCCCTAATCCAGCTGATTTTTTAGTTAAAGTTGGTCATGTGAGTTGCACATGAGGGCAAATCAGTCATTTCACCAACCTTTCCTCATTTTTCCCCAATTTATACACAATAAACCCTAGTTCATCATTTTATCCCCCAAATCAGCACTAGCCACCCTCCATCATAACAAACCACTACCACCCACCCCTTTACCACAACTCCACCACCACCCTTCCGATCATCTTACACCACTACACCTACCGTTAATATACTTACCTACCCGTTGCAACCACCACCACACATCCACCCCTGCCACACCACCACCACCATCATCACCTTTGACAATCGTTTCCGTAATCAAACAGAAGTTGTTCCAGCTTTCTAGTATCTCAGACATTGAAGCTTCTGAGAGAGAATCTAAATCCCCCAAAGTGCACACAGATGATAACGAGTCTACCGTCATTTTTGGAAGTTTTGATGAAATTAGAACCCTAGGTTGAAAATTAGTAGGCAATTATAGATTTGGTGTAGTGAATGAATGGAATTTGGTGATTTGAAAAACCCTAGTTAGTCTGATTTTGCCGCCATTTTGTGAGAAATCGGCTTTGCTATGATTCTGATCTTATTCATTACAATTAATAATCTTCCTCAGATTTTGAATAGCAATGAGTGTAACCGCTAACATGTGATTAGGTGTGCGATTGGTTAGGGTTAGGGTTTGTAATTGCAGGTCCAGTTTAATGTTTTAATGGAGGATTGGTGCCTTTGTGTGGAGTTTCCTGAGAGAGAGAGAGAAGAGGAAGAGAGAAACGGCTTGAGAGATGGAGAGAGTTTTGGCTTTATTTATATTTTATTTTGTTTTTTTTTAATTAACATATACTTTAATTAAATGAGTAAAGTTACAAAAGTACCTTCATGTGACTAGGGGTGTTCATGAGCCGATCCGATCCGATCGAGGGTCTGCTCATGCTCGGATTGAATTAGAATCGATCGGATCGTTTTCGCTCGGTTTCGCTCGTTTTTTATCAAATCCTAAAAAAATCGAGCGGATCGTTTTCGCTCGATTGAATTATAAGGCTTAGTTCAACAAAAACAAATCCTAACTTAATTAAAACATGTCCAACACTTTACTAACAAAAGCAATACATAACTAAAATCATGATTCTAAAAATGTTCTTAACAATATCAAGAAGCACAAAATAAAGTGCGAAATACAAATTATCATTTAGTTCAAAAGCCATAAACTTCTTCATTGATCTTTAAAATCTATAATATTTATATACATTAATTATTAATAAAAATAATTCGAGCGAAACCGAGCGATCGACGAGCGAGTGGACCTTTGCTCATGCTTGGATTGAATTTGAATCGAACCGATCCAAGCGGCTCATTTACAAACTGAGCGGGAATCGAACGAGCATTTTTCGAGCGATCGTCGAGCAGTTTGGACAGCCCTACAAGTGACAAGCACATGATCTTATTTAACGTTAAAAACTAACTAAGTTAGGCTCAAGGGACATAACGTGCAAGATTTAAAAACATAAAGTACAAAACTCGCCAATTTTAAATATAAATGACACCGCCTGAAAAGAGATATAAAGATAAAGGACAAAATTTGCAATTCACTCAAAAATTAATTTAAAGCGTAGGGTAAATTACGAGGTGTGTGGGATAAATTTCAACATGTGTAGGATAAATTTCAAAACGTATAGAATAAATTTTGATGTGTATAGGCAAAAATTTTAGTGTGGAAGATGATACTCTTTATGACTAATTAATTAGTCAAAGATAATAATAAATAAGATGAGAGAAAAACTATTAAATGTTTTACAATTGTACTATTTGTTCTTTTTCTTCTCAATTTAATTTTATTCTCAAATTAACCTACCCTTGTAAAAACCCTATGTAACATTTTTTTATTTTTTTCTAAAAAAATAGTGAATGTAACATACATATATTTAAACATTTTTGTAAAAAAAAACAAACAAAATATCAAGTAGTTTTTTTAAATGTTAAAAATTCCATGTTACATAATATATATGTCCAAAAAAATGTAACTGGACATTAAAAAAAAACTAGTCGGCGCTTTTTACATTTTTTTTATAAAAGTGTTCAAATATATGTATGTTACATTCCCTGTTTTTTTAGAAAAAATAAATGTTACCTAGCGTTTTCTTGAGTTTTTTCAACTCAAGTGAGTTTTCTTCCTATACTTTACACACACACATATATGCATATATATATATATATATATATATATATATATATATATTGTAACGACAATATCATTAAAACCTTAGCAAGGAGCTTGAAAACCAACAACAAAACAAGATTACAAGAGGAAAGTTTTTTAAGTCACATATTTAAAGAGGGACCTGTTCTTAATCCAGAGATAACCCAAAGATCTGATTTCCTCAAGCGTTTTGGAAACCAAAGCCGATTTGGATGAGAAGATGCTTTCGTTTCTTGCCTCCCATATATACCAACAAGTTGTAATAATTATCCCATGGAGAACCTTCTTGATCCGATTATTCTTTTGTAGACCCTTATAAAACATAAGCAGATCACGAACTACAAAGGCGTAAATCAGAGGAATACATCACCAACTTGAGACAACTTGCCATACGAGAGTAGCGATGTAACAAGAGGTTAGGAGATTATCACTTGTATCATCGTAATCACCACACAACTTATAAACAGTCGAGCCCGCATTAACGTTTCTCACATGCAGAGGAGATAGGGTTAGTAATTTGTCCATCTCCGCTTTCCAAACTAGGATATTACTTTTCTTTGGAACCCAATTGTTCCAATCCATAATGAAACAACCAAGAAAAAACCGTTTTAATATGCGATCCACATCCACCTATTAGAATTCATCGACAAGGTAACCCGCTGCAAAAAAAATCAAGAGCAGGTGTTTAACTCATGAAGCTCATCTTGATTCAAATGAGACCTTTTCCATCTCCATTTCTAGGTAGGATTCCTATTCACCAACACATAACAATAATTGTATTTAAAGTAGATGAAAAATGCTCGCTAGCAATTGTAAACATGCTAATTATCTAAGCGGAGTGGGGTGGTATCACTTGCAAAAATTCTATCACTCACAAACATCCAATCAAGTTCCGCCATGTCATCAACCATTTTTCCATCACTCACATCTTTTTTTAGTGGCAATGGTCATCACTCACCACCACACCCAACAATTTCCCCCAACCAACAATTACCCTCACAAAATAAAACCATCACGGCGTGAAGAAAATAACGGACTTTGAATTTGTGCATGTTATCACGCGTGGACTTTGTAGGTGGCGGTGGAAATTATGTTTGTTCCACGCGTGGAACAATTCTATAACGGACGAAAACGTAACCGCCCCTAGTGGCCTAATAGGCGATGAAATAGATAAGTACAATTACGTGTTACGTTTCATCAATGTCACTTCATCAATATATTCATTGATTTATTTAAAAAACATGAGATATATGTCGTGCACATGCTCGTTTTGTCATCATTCTTCCGACTTCATTTACCCCCCCCCCCCCCCCCCCCCGCGTCCAATCTTCAGAGTCTTCAGTGGAAATCTCTCGAGCTCCTCGACCCACTTCTCTCTATCTCTCTCTTCTATTTCCCCCTCTCTCTTGTTCGGTGAAGGGAAGATGGTGTTAGGTGGAGGTGATATGACGGATGGTGGTGATCGGGGAGGACGAAACCACACCCCATAGCCTAATAATGTCGTCTAAGATTCAATCAATATAAAGATGATGATGATTACAACGCGCCTATAATTTTCATTTTACAAAAAATATTATAAAGCAAAATTACAATGTGCATCGAATGTGGTATCATTTTGTGTCCGGACCTTATCAATTAGTCACATGCACATGGGTTGTTTCCTACAATTAGGAAGTTTAACGTGATGCATGTCCTTAATATCTACCATAAATCACATATGTCCATGGTTGTTTCAACTACATTCACTTGATTTTATTCCGACAACATAAATGAACTCTTAATTTAATCAAACCATACATTTTAGTTGGTGGTATGTTGATTCTTCATCTTTTTAACATTTTTTTTTTTGTCATTTTGTCATTTTCTTTTAATTTTTTTAAAAAGTTTTTAGTAGAACTCAGGGACCCACCCACATATATATATAACCCGACACTACAAGCTCCCAATCTGCATCACTGATACAAGTTCTGTTCTAGTGTTCTCACTGAGACATTTTCACAAACACCTTCACGACAACCCATCCTGCTCTTGTAATCAATCAAACCACCATGGCTAGATCCCAACAACGATACAGAGGAGTTCGCCAGAGACATTGGGGATCTTGGGTCTCCGAAATTCGCCACCCCATCTTGTAAATTTCTATTTTTTTACGTCACTTGTTTAACGCACACCAAATGTTCGATGAAATACCTCAAAGAACAAGTTTCATAAAATCTTGGTTCTGACCATGCTTTCTGGGTGTTTGGCATTTTTGTTGATACTTTAGTTTTCTAATGTTTATATATTTGTATGTATGAAACTGTGAACAGGAAAACAAGAATATGGTTAGGCACATTTGAGACCGCAGAGGACGCTGCGCGAGCATACGACGAAGCGGCTAGGCTCATGTGCGGGTCGAGAGCGCGGACAAACTTTGCTTACGACGCAGAAGGGTCGCAGCCGGCTTCTACAAAGCTGTTGTCTGCAGCTTTAATAGCTAAACTACATAAATGTCATATGGCATCTCTTGAACTAGCAAAGAAAACCGTGGCGGCTGAGAATGAAGTTAAACAAAGGCGACAGCGGTCTCCTTGTTCCCACGACACAGGGGAGTCGAGGGGTGATTGCGATCGGGATGGTAAGATGGAGGATTACAAGTCTGCTGAAGATGAACATATAGAACAAATGATTGAGGAGCTGCTTGATTATGGGACAATTGAGTTTTGTTCTGTTTGAAACTATTGATTAGATTTTCAAATTATATATTTTATACAAATTATTTATAGTAAGATCAACTGTAGCAGAATAACTAAAAAGTGCAACTGTTATGTAGATAATGGGGTCAATAACTAAACTACACAATAACTAGATGTACTAGTTTAACTAAAATTAAAAAAAAAAAAAAAAGTAAATGTAGTTATTGGTTGATCAAGAGTGTGCCTCACCTCTTTTCTCTTTTAAGCCCGCCGTGGGCTTGGTGGGGGTGCCCATGACGCCCTCCTTTGGCTATCCTGTAGTAGGGCTGTAAACAAGCCAAGCTCAACCCAGCTCGAGTTCGGTTCGAACTTAATTCGAGCTGGCTCGGCTCGAGCTCGAATTTCAAATCGAGCTGAGGTTTGAGACTCGAGCTCGACTCAATTAAAATTTGAGCTAGCTCGGCTCGGCTCGGCTCGATCTAGCTCGAACTAACAAAGAACCACAAAATTTACTACTTAAAAAGCCCTAAAAATTGAATCTCTTCATATATTAAGGGCCATAATTGCAATTTAATTTAACCAAATGGCTAAATATGCAAGTATAAATAGTTAGCTCACCTTGTACATTGTCTTTACCTTCTTTTTTAGGGAGATACTCCCTTAGTTTTTGTCTTCTGAGCGACGTGGGACAAAAAAATGAAGAATGTAAACTTATCGAGCCACCTCACAAGCTGAGCCAGGCCAAGCTCGAGCTCGGCTCGTTTATAAACCGAGCCGAGCCAAGCTGGCTCGTTTACAACCGAGCCAATTTCAAGCAGAGCTTTTTTCGAACTTTTTTCGAGCGAGTTTCGAGCGAGCTGCGAGTTTTTTGAACACCCCTATCCTGTAGTGTTATTTAACGAAATGAGTTGCTGAGGTGCAGTGGGGATGGGTTGCCAGCCAGTAGATACACCCGGTCTAAAACGAAATAAAACATGAAAAGTTGTGTACAAATTGGAGAGATGTAGAATAGAACCAGTCTTAGTTGAACATGAGTCCAAATACCATGCCAAAAAACATTTATGTTTGAATATTTCAAATGGTTAGAAACAACATAAAATACCATGCCAAAAAACATTTATGTTTGAATTTTTCAAATGGTTAGAAACAACATACACGTTGGACTCATTACAACGTAGAAAGTCGGACACATTCTTATAATGGGTTGAATGCATCGTTGTAATTATAAGCGTATCAAAACTTATTACAAAAGCC
Organism: Helianthus tuberosus; assembly: GCA_030545235.1. Taxonomy (NCBI): domain Eukaryota; kingdom Viridiplantae; phylum Streptophyta; class Magnoliopsida; order Asterales; family Asteraceae; genus Helianthus; species Helianthus tuberosus. The sequence continues at coordinate 10,086,146 of CM060443.1, forward strand.
AAAACTGGAAAGTTGGACATAGTGTTGTATGGGCTCTACGCACCGACTTTTTTTTTTTAAAGTCTGTTTTAAGATACACGTTCTTTTCAGAACCAGTATTATGTTGATAACTGCAAGAACCCTATAAAACACTTGTATAAAATGTGCATTGATGATTAAGTGGTAGGAAAAACTTAGTGGTGTGGGCAGTTATGTAACCGTCTTACGTGTTACACTAAAAGCTATAGCCTATAGGTACAAGTGCTTTGTGCGGTTCTCACGATTCTCAGCATAAATCTTGGTTCTTATGAAACACTCTTTTTGAACACTCTTTTTAGATATATATTCCTTGCTATTGACTTGCGATATCCAGATTCGTGACCTTCGTCCATGCCAAGGTTGTGCGCTATTCGTCTAGTCATCTGACCAGTTCGTTTGTCAGGCGTTGGTACGTGGTCCATCCGTTGTACATTGTTTTACCCTTTTTGCTCTATTGTTAAATACAAAAGCAAAAATGATAGTAAATACAAACCCTATTTCTTTTGATACCTAAATTATGTTGTAGCTCATGAGTCAAGCTAACATGTTACCCATAATGTTTCAACCTTAGTGCACATGCTTATGTATGTGGTATTTCTAGATTTAGTCAACAACAAATACACGTGAGCAGAACATGGGCCATTACTGGCACGTGCATGTTTAAGGATCCCCACGCATGGGTTGTTAATAAAATAACCATCTTCTAGAGTTGTATGCAATCTATATATGCAATATAAAAAAATATATAATGATTTCTATCTCATTCTTGTCATAAGAAGTTGTAACTACTAATTTTACCCACGCCTTGTGGTGGGAGTTTGATTATTAATATAGTGTTGACACTCGGTATAGCAGATTAGCAGCCAAAAGAGACAACATAAAATCATTGGAAAAGAAGTAGCGAAAAGTCCACGTATGTATAAAAAAACGCTAACAAACGAAATACGAATAGAAAAAAAATATCGGTTCTGATAATACCGATAGCGGAAACAATATTGGTTAGTTGGATTGGCTTTGGTTCATCACGTTAGGGAGAAAAAAAACTCTAAAAGGCGAAATACTTAACTGAATAAAAGTAAAAGTAGAGTGACTAAACATGTATGTCCACAAAGTTAAAGTAAGCAAAGTTAACAAATGGGGAATAAAATTTATTAAGTTGAGAGGCTAAATATGTATATTAGGAAAACTAAAGTAGAAGGACTAAACACATAAATTAGCAAAGTTAAGGGTTAAAAGGCACAAAATTCTTGTGGCCAACCACAAGACGACACTTGGCTATGTCGGATTGGCCCACCGACGTAGCCTTTTAAGTATATATATACTAGGTTAGAACCATTTGTTACACGAGCTGAATAATTATATCTAGACATATATACCCTTCAAAATCATTTATTTTGCAAATTATATGAAACGATTCACAATTATGTAAACCATTTGTTTTACAAATCGAATCTGGATGTGAGGATTATGTGCGTATATCGAAACCAATCGAAATCTTCGTTAACCTTGGATATTAATATACACCCCATACATTTTTTTGTCATTCTTTATATACAATGAACACAAATTTGGTAATTTAATTCAAAAATATTATTATCACTATAAACCTAATATATTTTTTTCATGAAAATCTATTTTTGGTTAGGTTTAGTTAAATAACTAGTTTAGAACCCCGTGTATTACACGGGTTGAATAAATATTAATTTTATATACTAAGTAATAAAAAAGTTATATCTTTAAAAACCCGTGCATTGCACAGATTTAATAAACGCGTGTATTACACGGCTTGAATACATATAATGTAGTCGGTATATGTTTTTGAAAAATGAACTTTGATGTACTATATAATTTTATTAGATTTTACTTTGTTTATTTATTTATTAGTATGTTAGAAACTTGTGTATTACATAAGTTATAACATTTTACTTTGTTTTTAATTTATTAATAGGTTAGAAACTTGAGTGTTGCACCTAGTTGAATAAATGTGATATTAAATAGTTGTTAATAAGTAGAAAAAGCAAAAAAAAAAATAGCTGAGAAAAGAAATATTAAATAAATAATAGATAAGAGAAAAAAATAAAATAATTGTATATCTATCTATACTATATAATAAAAGAAACCACTTTAGTGACACTTGTCATTATATTAGGCTATCTCTTATAGATAATTATTATTTTAATTTAATCTCTTCTAATTAATTATAATATTATTAGTTTAATATCTTCTGGATAAATATTATTAGTTATGAATTTTAACTTTGATGTTAACCTTTTGATATTCGTATCATTTTATAAATATATATAAAGCTTTGTTCTAATGAATTATGTATTTTTTTATATCTACAAAATGTAAAGCAAGTATGTAGCCATATAAACCATTTAAACTTATGTATCAAATACTATGTGACTATTTATCGTCGAAACATATTATATTAAAAGTTTTGCGTGTCACATTTAATAAATTGAGGAATCAATTATAGAATGATTAAATATTATTTTAGAGAGGAAATCATGGTTTCAAACTGATTCATTTGATTTTATTCGATTCATGATGTTTTTTTTTCTACAGAATTGGCCTGTAATAGTTTCAATTAAAAGTTATTGGTTATTGACAATTTCATTTTTGAATATTTTCCTCACAAGTTTCACCTTTTACTTATTTTTCCTACACCGGTCCCCCGTTAAAAAAACTTAACGGAGTTAAGCTTTTTTTCCAAATTACAAACAGTTTTTTTAGGGCTTTTGATCAGAACGACGATCCAAGTCCATTGATGTAAAACATACCTCGAAATGGTGCTCCAAATGACATGATTTTTGTTAATTGGAAATTTAAACACCCGAATTGAAGCGTCGTTTTCATATCGTTTGGAGTACCAATATTCATAAAATCTTAAATATAAAAGGACTTATTTCTTCACTCTTCCATATTTAGACCATGCACGCTTTACTTTGTGATTTCAGTTTACTCCATATTTAGACCATATACTTTAGTTCAATTTCCTTATAGTCTATTCGGTTAACTTTATACTCGGTATTAAATTTATAAATAAGACTTTATCCAAAATTATATTTATTTAATACACTATTAATCCAAAATTATATTTATTTAATATACTATTAATCTAAAGTTACGTTTATTCAACTCTTGTAATACATAGAGTTTTTAAAGATTTAACTTTTTATTATTTGGTATATAAATTACAATACACGTGGTTCTTAAAAATATAATATTTTTTATTATTTAATATATAAAATTACATTTATTCAACTCGTGTCGTAAATGAGGTTTTTAAATATGTATTGTTTTATTATTTAGTATGTAAAATTACATTTTTTTAACCCGTGTAATACACTGGGTTATAACCTAGTTAATAATAATTGAAATTGATATTAATAAATAATCTGTTATACTAAACAATATATATTGATTCTACTATATGACAAAACGATCCATTCGTATTTATTATGTGGATATATTATATACCATCTAATAATATACATATTGTAGCTTATTGGTATAATAACTATATAATCCTTTATCCTGTATAGTCTAATCTAATTTAATATGCATAAGTAAATAAATACATGATCATATAGATGTTTCTTGGCTAAAAGAACACACAAAAATATGCAGGAATCATATATCTAAATATTAATTACGGTGAGAAACATACAAACTAATTTATAGAACATTATATGTACATTAACCATTTTGATGTATCGGGATACAAACAAACTAATTTATAGAACGTGATAGATAAATTAACCATTTTGATGTATCTCGAATATCGATAATAAGATGAATTTATTTAAAAAATTTGAAGATAATTTATTACTTCTATAGAAAGTTAATAAATTATACATTGTTTTCACAATAAAAATTAAAGGGTATGATTACTTACACACTCCATACGGATAGTTAAAAAAAAAGTCATCGTGCATTTTTTATTTAATTTTCAAGGTATAATATTTGACTTAAGTATATCCAATATTACGTTTTAATTTGTTGTTATTCTTATCATTAATTCATATTTTATATTTATATAATGAATATTTTTAGTATTTAATAATAATGATTAAGTAGAAAAGAGAGACGGAAAAAAATAGACTGCTCCAATGAATGACACGTGTCCCCTCATAGGTTTCTTTTATTATATAGTATAGATATCATTAATATTATAAATTATGATTAAGAGATTTATTTAGCATATCTAAGTCAACAAAAAATTGGTCAACTTAGAGATATATTGGAATGAAGGACGAATATAAAGACAAGTATTTTAGAATAATCAGTATTATCATTCTATCATATTTGCCCGATTAAAAAATATTTTTTTTTTAAAATCGTTTATTAGAAGTAGAAATTAGAGTTGATTACATAGTTAGTCCATGTGGTTTACACAAAGTAACAATTTAAGGTACTAATAGTTTAAAATCACATCTTGGGGTACTAACTTTCCATTTTTTAACATGTGAGGGTATTAATTACATAATTAATTACATAGTTAGTGTTGGAATCTGAAGATTTATTCATAGAGGGTTGCATTAGTTCAGGGGTCAAATATGTAATGTTTTGTTTAGATATGGTTTGGGTCGAGATAGTGGTTAATGGATCTAATTGGTTTCGGTTTGGGTCTAAGGGGTTCCGACCCATCTAGCTAGTATATAAGCAAACCTCTAGTTATGTTTAGGGGTTGATCAGTTAGTCGCATAGTAGAGGCCAGCCGAAACCCTTTTGAACTCTTGTATCAGTCTCGTTCAACGTTGAATGCAAGATCTTCCGGTTGGTTTGTTTTATTCAGTTATTGTTTCGGTTTTTGTTTACTTGTTCTTGAATCAACTTGTGATTGATTTCCGCACACTCACAAGTCCTTATTCAATATCATTGAAAGATCCTAACGGAACTTATAGTTAGTCCCTGTGGTTTACACAAACTAACAATCTAAGGTACTAATAGTTAACATGGAATTAACGTTAATACCCTCACATGTTAAAAAATGGAAAGTTAGTACCCTAGGTGTGATTTTAAACTATTACTACCTTAGATTGTTATTTAGTGTAAACCACATGGACTAACAATGTAATTAACTCTAGAAATTATTTGTAATTTTTTTAAATAGTATTTAAATCATTATAAATGTGAATTAAGCTAGTCCAACCTTTATCTTGAACTAGTCAGACTATATATTTATTATTATTATTATTATTAACAGGAATTAAAACAATAATAAAATTCATTTTGATTAAAAACGAATTTTAGGGATAATATAGCATTGAGAAGTGGCATTCTTTGGAACCGTTTATTATAAGAACTAGGTTATAACCCCGTGTATTACACGGGTTGAATAAATAAATTTTATATACTAAATAATAAAACAATATATCTTTAAAAACCTTCTTTACTGCACGAGTTGAATAAATATAATTTTATATATTAAATAATAAAAAGTTATATTTATAAGAACAATATTGTACATGTTGAATAAATGTAATTTTATATACCAAATAAAAAAGTTATATTTTTAAAACCACGTGTATTACACGAGTTGAATAAATATAATATTGTTTACCAAATAATAAAATAATACATCTTTAAAAAACCGCATTTATTACACGGGTTGAATAAATGTAATTTTATATACTAAATAATAAAAAAATTACAACTTTAAAAATATGCGTATTACACGGTTTGAATAATTGTAATTTTCTGTACTAAATAATATATATATATATATATATATAGAGTGCGGTTAACATACATTACGCGTTATCGTACTTCACGTACGCGACGCTGTAAACCGTCGGATCAGGCAATAATCACGCATGGGACACAAAATAACGCATGGGATCAGATTTTTGGTGATAATCACGCATGAGAAGTGATAATCACGCATGGAAAGTATAATCACGCACGTTGAGATGGTCAAAAAAAATAATCACGCACGTTATGTATCTGGTCGCGTACGATAATGTACGATAAGGCCTTTTGTACATTATATTTCTCTCTCTCTATATATATATAGAGAAAGGTTAACATACAAAAAGCCTTATCATACTTCACGTACGCGAGAAGCGTAACCATCAGATCAGGGTCATAATCACGCATGGATCAGTTAATCACGCATGGGAGCAGTTATTTGGTGATAATCACGCATGGGAGGTGATAATCACGCATGGGTATGTTAATCACGCACGTTATGATGGTAAAAAAAATAATCATGCACGTTATGTATTTGGTCGCGTAGGTTAATGTACGTTAAGCAGTTTTGTACATTATACTTTCTCTCTATATATAAATATATATATATATCCTTAAAAAACCTCGTGTATTGTATGAATTGAATTTTATACATCAAATAATAAAATTACGATTTTGGCCCCCGTGATTATATCACTTTTACCCTTTTAGTCCAAAAAAGATTTTTTTTTTTAATATTTAAACCCCCAACGTCTTTTTTCTAACCTTTTTGGCCCCTAACGTCTTTTTTTAACCCTTTTGGCCCCTAACATTTAATGGATGAGGTTAGTGTTAGGGGCCAAAAGGGTTAGAAAAGAAGACGTTGAGAGATTAGATGTTAAAAAAATCATTTTTGAGCTAAAAGTGTTAGGGGCCAAAAGGGTTAGAAGAGAAGACGTTGAGGGCTTAGATGTTAAAAAAATCATTTTTGGGCTAAAAGGGTAAAAGTGATAAAAATACGTCTTTTTTAACCCTTTTGGCCCCTAACATTTAATGGATGAGGTTAGTGTTAGGGGTCAAAAGAATTAGAAAAAAAAGTTGGAGGCTCAGATGTTAAAAAATTCTTTTTTAGGCTAAAAGGGTAAAAATGATATAACCATAGGGGCCAAAATCGTATTTTTCTCTAAATAATATTATAAAGGAGAAGAAGATTAAACTAAATAATAATTATCCATAAGATATTAATTTAAATAATATTTAATAAAAGGGTTATCTATAATTAATTAGAAAATATTAAATTAAAATAATAATTATCTATAAGAGATGCTCTAATATGATGACAAATGTCCCTAAAGTGGTTTCTTTTATTATATAGTATATAGATAAGGATGTTAGGGGCTGTTTGGTAGCCTCTGAATGGTCATTAAGAGGTTACCTCTTAATGGAACCATTAAGAATTTTACCAATGAGAAGGTAGAAGAATGTGACATGTGATGATTTACCATTCAGAGGTTACCTCTTAACCATTCAGACTTGAGGTTACCTCTTATTCATTCAGAGGTTTTAAACCATTAAGAGGTAGCATCTGAATGGTCATTAAGAGGTAGCAAACCAAACAGCCCCTTAGTTATTCAAGGTATGATTTAGTTTATTCTTTTTTAGAATGTTAGTTATTCAATGAAATAATTTAAAAAAAAAATTGCTTTGCCTACTACTAAAAAAATTGCTTTGCCGAATTAAAAAAATTACTTATGTGAATTTGATAGACTGGATGGAGATAAAGGGTGTCATTGATATATATTTGTAAATAATTTAGTGAGAATGATTTGGTGAGAAACCAAAAATACCATCCTATTATTTATATTATATAAATTAGCAACAAGTTGATGCATTGCGGTGTTGTATCCTATGTTTTGGGGGATTTTTCAAAAAATAAATAAATAAATAAAAAATTGGTATTACACTTTTAACCCAAAACTACTTGATTTTGTAGTTTTAACCCAAAAGTTTTTAGTTTTTCCAATTTAACCTCACAAATTTTTTACTTTCAACTTTGATCCCCTATGTTTTTCATATTTTGCAAAATTTACGTTTTACATTTCATTCTAAATTTTGCGAGTTAACACGACACAATGTGTGTGTGGTTCAACGTTTTTACGTTTTGTTATACGCTTCGTTCTAAATTTTGCGAGTTAACATGACGCAACCTACGTGTGTGGTACAGTGTAGTTACGTCGTCTATTTTTTTCCCGTTTAACAAGTTCGTCACAACGCGCGAGTCCTAAATCGAGTTAGTTATTATTTTCTATGTTTTATATGTTGGTTTAATTTCTCCACATTAAGACGCCGCAACTTCAATGTTGGTTGTCGTTACGTCACCACCGTAACGCAAGGGGCTTAATACTAGTTTATATAATAAAATTGAGTTTAAACATTGGAACCATCGATAACCTAATGCATGTTCATGCTCTACATAAAATCACTTAATAGTGCACATGTCGTATAATTCACCCATGCATAATAAAATTTAGTAAATTTGGTATTATTAATACATATTAACATTCACACAGATTAATGGTTTAGCACCTATCGTCCAGATGGCAAAAAACATAACCGCATTATTTGTTGCAAGAGAAAACTTAGAAAGCGTGCCTTGACAACCAGCACGTGTTTATCGCATTTGCTTTTGATACTTTCGGTTTCCTAGCGTCAGAGGCTGTGGACCTACTTAGTCGAGTTCAAAGGGTCATGCATAGTAATGTTATGACCCCGAAATCTATGGAAGTAGTTTTTAAAAGACTTAGTTTTGCTATTCAAAAAGAGGTAGCGGTGCAGCTTGTTGCCCGTTTGCCATCTATCTCTGTAAATTCATAACACGACTACTTAAAGGAAGCGTGCCATTAAATCCGACAAACTGATAATTCAAAGCAATAAACACGATTTGAACAACTTAATAAGATTCCCAATTAATCACCATATCATTTATAGATATTATACTTAACATTATGATTTTTAGTTGTACTGAATAGACGTTAGGAGGATTAGGGTGGGTATAATTACTATAGCATTCTTCTACGAACATTGATAAAAACAAAAACAAAGTACATCAGATTCGCATACTCCCACTGCACTCGATCCATGCTTCCGAATGCATAAATGTTGACATGGTTGATAATCACATCCGAATAGAGGATGAGTCTTATGACAAGTGTTTGCGAAGCTCAACTGCATACCTGCAAATTTATAATTCAAATTTTGTCAAAACTTAAGGGATTATACGACTTTGTAATTAACAGTGGTGAAGCTTGAGATTTTTGACGGAGGGTTGAAAACGTATATACCTAAAAAATTGTATACGAAAACTACATATCGGACACTACTGAGTGAAAAGTTCGGGGGTCGCCCCCACCCCCCTACAAAGTTGCGCCCCTGTTTGTAAATAGTAATATAGTTAATAAAAATTATTGTTATTTTTATTGAACCTTTTTCAAGGAATATGTAACAATCTTACTGTTTTTGTTATTTTTTTTTTTTTTTGTGGCAAAGTTTAGAGTGAATTCGTTATATAAATTGAGGAACACTAGTAGGGGTGTGCAAAAAACCGAATTAACCGAACGATAACCGAATTAACCGACAAAACTGAACCGAAAAAACCGAACCAAATCAAAAACCGGTGGGTCGGTTATTGGTTTTTTTTGAAAACCGAAAGTAGCGGGTCGGTTATGGTTATCAATGTTTCCATAACCACCATAACCGAACCAACCGACATGTAATAAATCTTTGTAGGATTTAGGACTCTTCACTAGCTTTTTAATATTTAATGTTTTTGATTAAATTTTTTTTCGTATTTATTGGTTATTTCATATCGTTTTGCTGTTTTGGTTGAATGTTTATTTGAATTTATGGAATATATCAGATCACTTTATTTGAATATTCGGTAATAATCGGTATTAATATTATAGATTATATGTATTTTTTAATACTATGTAATATACTAATATATACAAATATACAATAACAATTTATTGCATGTCAAAAAAACTAAGCTATTTTTAGCTAGGCTAAATACACGGTTAACCAACCACAACCGACCCGCTATAACCATCAAAACCGATTAACCATAACCGCCATAACCAATCGGTTATGGTTATGGTTTCAGGCTAAAACCGACCCATGCACATCCCTATGAGGAAGTATGCCGACTTCCATAAACTTATGCTGCAAAACTTTTAACCAAGTAAAAAGGAATAGGAAGTTACCTATGAGAATGAGGAATACAACAAATATGGTAAAGAGCATAGACCTTGTCATGTTGAGTTGAGTTGTGTATTATGTTTTGTTTGATATTGATGATTTGACAAAAATATATAGGCCAGAGGCATTAAATTCATATATCTTTAACCATAATTGCATTCATGCTTGGTATAATAACGACAATGATTCACATAGTATCTTGGTATTTACATGTGTTAATATATATGACAGCAAGTATAATGATAAAAGATTCAATGCCAAGGTGGTTAGGGCTGTCCATTTTCACCCGAAACCCAAAACCCAAAACCTAAACCGAATTAGAAAATAGTTGAAAAACCTGAACCCGACCAACCCGAACCCTATATAGGTTGATTATCCGGTCACTTTTTTCCAGCTAAAACCCGAACTAACCAACCTAAAAAACCTGAAACTAATCGGTGCATTTTAAATAAACTTTATTTTATATATATTATAATATAATTGCATTAAATTTAGTACAAAATATATTACTTAGTTTTATATTTTGTGGGCTATTAAAGAAAATACCTAAAGGTGATATTATTATTATATATATCAATTTATAACATAGGTTTGTGCTAGGAAACTTCACAGCTTTTCTACTTTAGCCACAATAGTATAATGTCATCTCATTTGAGCCTATATTGTGCTTTTAAATTGCCAGCTCACTTGAGCCTATAATGTGACTTAAAATACGGTTCCTCGTGCTCATATCTACCCTTATATTATATTATCTTTTATACTTTTGACAAAATAACATGTTATTCCTCGTGCTCATATCTACCCTTATATTATATTATCTTTTATACTTTTGACAAAATAACATGTTATTTTACAAAGGGTGGTGGTGAGAAGTCATGACATTTGAAGAAGGATGAAAATTTGAAACAAACTAATATTAATATTTTTATTGATTTATGTTTATAGGTTATGTTACATTTTCTTTTGTTTGGACTCATGTAAGAAATTGGAGTAGACGTTTGATCCATTTAATTGTTTAATATATGTTTTTAATCTATTTATTTTTTTTAAAATATATTTTTAACACATTGTATTGGATAACTTAAAAAAAAAACTAAATACTTGGTTGTGTATAACTTAAAAAAAAAACTGAATATGTGGTTGTGTATAACTTTTTTTCCTCGACATACCGGTATAAAATTAGCTAAAAACAAAGTTGTATTCTAAATAGAGTGTTTTCTTTCGTATCGTAACCTAAACGAGTGTTGTACCAGTACCGTGACGAAACGAACCGAATCCGACTAAATAACACTTATTTCGACTGATAATATCGGTATTGGTACCGGTATTCGTTTTTATGGGTTTAACCAATGTAAAACACTTGTGGATATCTTTTTGGATACATCACGACTTTATTTTTTTTAGTTTATCTTTCAGGCGTTTTCGATATCATCAGTGCCTCGACGTTCCAAACCAATAACAATTCCCGTCGCGTAGCGCGGGGGATTCCACTAGTTATAAACCAAAGCAAAAAAAGAGAAACAACTGGTTTGTGTACTTCTTTTGTTTATAGAGAAAGCCAAATGAGCCTACTAATTGGGCCTGGTTTTGTGCTTATGATTATAAGATAAAACATTTTTTTTTTAAATCGCCTTTAATGAAAACTATATATATTACGGATGATGATAAAGATTTCATTAACTATATATTATTTTATTATTATATTAATAAAAAAACCTCTACGGATGATGATAAAGATTTCATTAACTATATCTTATTACTAGGTTATAACCCGGGTAGAAAAATTAATGGGTGAACTACTTTTTGAGTCCATGTGTTTTAGTGGTTTTAACTAGTTGAGTCCAAAAGCAAAAAGTTTAAAGACATGAGTCTCTATAAGCATTTTCATTAACCATTTGAGTCATTTTGAGTCCAAATTTTAACCTTTTGAGTCCAATTTTTTGGACTCAAATCGTTATAAAATGAACAAAATTGGACTCAAAACGTTATAAAATAAATGGCTAGAGACTCAGGGCGTTAAACTTTTTGATTTTGGACTCAAGTGGTTAAAACCACTAAAACACAGGGACTCAAAATTAATTTATATTAATTGAATTGTGTCATTAAATAAAATAAAAACACATGTTTTCAAACGTTATTAGTGTTTAAATATATAAATTAAACTTCAGTGTCGATAGCGGACCCAAGATTTTAATCATTGTTGAGACGATCAAGACTTTTGCCGTAAAACAATACTAATAATAAGTTTATAAATAATATAAAAATAACATGAGGCTTTGGCAATATCAAACTGGTGAGTTACACCCACCCTTATCCTAATTCCCAACTTGCTTGTAATTTTCAACAACTACATTTTCAAGATGATGACGTGAGCGGACAATAGTTTTCGACAGTGGTTCGCCAAAAGTGGCGGCCACTTTTGACTTTTGGTTTTTTTTTTTTCTTTTTTCATATAATAGTTATTTATAGGTGATGCTAAATTACAATTTTTTCTCCGGTGTAAAATTACGATTTCGCCCTCGATTCAAAATAAAATTTTGCTTTTGCTCCTTGCTTAAATTTACGATTTTGGCCTCAGTTAAAAAATACAGTTTTGCCTCCAACTCAAAATAAAATTATGGTTTTGCCCTCAGCTAGAGTCCTGCCAAATTACGATTTGGTTCCCAGTTAAAAATTACGATTTTGCCCCCAGCTAAAAATTACGAATTTGCCCGCAGCTAAAATATTACGATTTCGCCCCCATTTCAAAATAAAAAAATGGTTTTGCCCTCAATTCAAAATATTATTTACCTCCATTTTAAAATTACGATTTTACCTCCGCAAAAAATTGCAATCTTGCCATCGTTTTTTTTTTCTTTGGCAAAATCATGGTAGTGTTTTATTTTACTTTGTTGACTTAATTTTGTTTTTATTCATGCCAAACAGCTGCCTAGCACTCGCCAATTGGTCCTGACAAATTATTGTTTTGCCCCCAACTCTAAATTACACGCTTGTCATCGTTTTAGTTAAATTTTTTTATCATAACTATGGTACTGTTTTTCTTTAATTTGTTAACTTGATGTATCTTTTTTGATATCGTGTTATAGGTAGCATGTATAACTAACCGACATAAAGGCGTACATGTTATTAACCTAAGAAATACTCGGTTTAGCACCCCGCAACGTGGGCGGCACATAACTCTAGCTGCCCATTAGTCCTGAAAAATTACAGTTTTGCCCTGAGCCCAAAATTACGGTCTTATCATCGTTTTTTTTATAGCAAAATTATAGTAGTCTTTTTTTAATTGATTGAGAATTATTCGGCCCTCGCCCCGCAACGCGGGCGGGGCATCTACTAGTTTCTAAAACATTTCTCATCAATCTATGCATTTGCTGGCATACTGTTATGTACTTTCGATTAGAAATGACAAATTTGATTTCAATAGGTAATTAGGTGACATTTAAAAAATCAAGTCATAGTCTTGTTTTATATCAAATATGAAATAAAGTTTTGAGCAATTATGATTTTGGGTCTTAGCGAGTAAATGCAAATGATACAAGTATTTAAAACAAAGAAAAAACAAAATGCAAATGCTACTAGACATACATGATCATTATGATTGCAATTGCTAATAAGCTATAGCTTAAATGAAATTAGAGGGGAAACGAAATTCGCAGTTGAACGTTACATGTCTCAAGTTTGAATCTGACCCAAACAGAGTTTTACCGCAGTTGGCCTTTTGACAATGAGTTTTCTCCGGAACTAGAGATGGTGGGTTTCGGCTACCGAGTGTTGTCTGCAATCGCAAGCATATGCGTCCCCTTTTGCGATTGGATTACCCTAGGTAGCTGGGATTTTAAATATATTAAATAAGTAATTGATTCATTTGTTTCTTTGGAATTTTCATACAGAAGGAATATTGAGATGGGCAAGAGTTGGGCAATAAGGACTTAAAAGAAAGGGTTATTGGATTTTAATAATCCAAACTTTAATTAATTAGCCGACAATAATCCCAACTTAAAAAATCCCCCCTGCCAGTTTCAACTTTCAAGCTATTTTCCTCCACCAAGCCTTTACTAACTGGGGTCTAACCCAGTAGTGTTTTCCTAATGTGGCACCAAACTTGATTATTTGCTGACATTTTATGTGGCACCATCACCATCACCACCTTCATCACCACTTCCCACAACCACCGTCTGCCACCACCACCACCACCGCCAACCACCATACCCACCGGACACCCCACCCTTCCAACCTTCGACCACCACCATTGAACTACCATCCACAACTCCAACCGCCTCACCGGAAAAATGTGAGACCCTGAGATGGTGGAAATTTTGAAGTATTGAGCGGTGGAGAAGGTCATTGGAGGTTGGAGATGACTAGTGGTGGTCTCCTTTGGTGGTTTCAGGGGTAAAGAAGATCGCCATAATAAGTTGCAGGTCACCGAAGTTGCGTAGACGGTGGAAATTCTGAACTTTTGAGAAGCGGAGAAGATTACAAAAGGTTAGAGATGACTGGTGGTTGTCTCGTTTGGTGGTTTCAGGGGTAAAAAGGGTGGTCAGAATAAGTTGCAGGTCACTGGAGTTGCGTAGATAGTGGGAATTTTGAACTTTTGAGCAACGGAGAAGATTACAGGAGGCCGGAGATGACTGGTGGTGGTCTCGTTTGGTGGTTTTAGGGGTAAAAAAGGGTAGCCGGAATAAGTTGCAGGTCACCGGAGTTGCGTAGATTGTGGAAATTTTGAACTTTTGAGCAGCGGAGAATATTACAGGAGGTCGGAGATGACTGGTGGTGTTCTCGTTTGGTGGTTTCAGGGGTAAAAAGGGTCACCGGAATAAGTTGCAGGTCACTGGAGTTGCGGAGATGGTGGAAACTTTGAAGTTTTATGCGGCGGAAAAGGTCACAGGGGTTGAAGAGGATCGGAGTTGCTGGAACTAGTATATTATCAATTATCAATTAGGAACATTTGTAAGCATCAAAGCTTGTACCTTATGCTTAACATTTATTTGAATTGTTGTTAAATTCAAAGCATGTAGGAATAGAATTTAAGTTAAACTAGTATACTATTAATTTGAAACATTTGTATGCATGTTTGGTTGTAAGTTGTGCTTAAGTGGTTGTACCTTAATAAAATATTGGTTGTAAGTTGTGCTTAAGTGGTTGTATCTTAATCAAATAATGGTTTCATTACCTTACCAAATTCAATCTGTTTTGTATGCATGTATGGTTGTAAATTGTGCTTAAGTGGTTGTACTCTAATCAAATAATGGTTTCATTATCTTACCATATTCAATCGGTTTGATCCATTCAAAGTTATGTTGTTTTATTTCTAAATTATTATTATTTATAATAATCTAATTAATTTAGCCAAAATCTTGTATAAATATAATTTGCAACAGATTGATGCAATGGTTGTTGTAATGTATGCATTATGGTTTGTATAGTGGTAATGATATATATATTATATATAGATATATAGATTACGATGAACCTGTCAAACGGGAAAAAATAGACGCGAGTTCATCGTAACGCGCGAGTCCTAGATCAACTTAGTTATTTTATTCTATATTTTACGTTTCGGTTTAATTTCTTCGCATTAACACACAACTTCAGTGTCGGTGGTCACTGGCAGTAGTGTGACATTAGTGTTCGCCCCCGCCGCAACGCGGGGTGGCTTAATACTAGTTATTTTCAATTTTGTGGGGGTAGGTCTAGAAAACATTCCATTTTCTGTCATATTTCAAATGTCACTAGTTAATTTGAATTTGAAAAATAAGATTCGAAAAAGTTGCAAGTGTGAAACCGATTATTAATTAATACATGTCTAATTTAAATAATCAGTGAATTTAATAGATTGGGAGTTAAATAAAATATATAAACCATGCTCATATTCAACATTCCTCGTTATTATTACGAAAAGTAAAGCACATGACTTATATGTATGTAGATTAAAATGTGAAATTAATGAATTAAAAAAATACATAAGATATTTATTTAATAGTATGATGATATAATTTTAAAATACTTTTGTAAATTAAAACTGATAATTATCATGTTAATTTGAATTTGATAAATTAAATAGGGATAAATTAATAAAAAATATATTTTAGACGGGAAAACCGAATGGAGATCACTCTATAGAGTGTCATGTGTCATTGATTTAATTTACTTTATTATATAGTATATATAGATATAGATATAGAGGGTAAGGATATATAGAAAACCACTTTTATTGAGAAAACCCGGGAAACTCAAAGCTCCCGACATTTTTTTTTTGAAAAAAATAACACATGTAATATACATGTTTTTAAGAGTTTTGGGCCCAAAAAAAAGCGCCGAAGGAATTTTTTTTTTTAAATAAACAAGTTTCAACATTTTTTGCCTAACCCGTGTTAGTCAACAAAGTTGCTGAAATTTGTTTATTTTTTTTTAAGTAATCCTTCGGCGCTTTTTCGATTTTTTTTGCCCAAAACTCTTAAAAACATGTATATTACGTGTGGTAATTTTTTCAAAAAAAAAAAGTCGGGAGCTTAGAGTTTCCCAGGTTTTCTCAATAAAAGTGGTTTTCTTTTTATCTTTAGCCTAGATATAGATAGATTAATAATATAATAAGGAGTAAACTTCTGTTTTGCTCCCTGTGATTTGGTCGTTTTAACGGTTTTCTTTTAAAGATAGCCATTTTACTCCATAATGTTTCGGTTTTGTCACCAGTTTGCTCCCCGCCGCACAACTTTCTCTTTATTGAATGATTTAACTGAGTTAAGAGCCGGGGAGCAAACTGGTGACAAAATAGAAACATCAGGGAGTAAAATGACTATTTTTAAAGGACTGGGGCAAAATCATTAAAACGACCAAACTACAGGGAGCAAAACTGAAGTTTACTCTATAATAAGTTATTTGGGCATGTCTTTGCTTGCAATATGTTAAACGTGAAAATGGAAAAATATTAGCTTATATATGAAATGAATCCAACAAATTAAAAGTTGTTTAATGTGTACGGATGATCAGATTACATCCTTTTAAATCATTATAAAACAACTCAACAAGAAGAGTTGGGACGACTCAACTAACTAGGTTAACATTAAATTAATTGTTTTTTAATTACATCGAGTTTGGAAGAAGAAAAATTAGTGCAATAACCAGGTTGACATGACCAGCTAAATTACCTAAATGACCATTTGATCGGAAAACTAATCCTCTAGCATTTTGACTTTCAATGATACCCGTAAATCAGACGGTTATCAAGCAATAATAAAATAGCATAATGACATGTAGCAAAAACGATGTAACTTGGCCTAACTCGAAAGACTTAACCTTGTCTAATATGAAAGACATGACCTTCTGAGATCTCATCAAAGTGCTCGATCCCACCACGTCATGATTTTGTCTTTTATTAATTTTATACTGAAAGAGAAAATGTAGAATCGCGCATCTTGTGAGATCTAGAAGTCACTTTGTCCGAAAGCGCAAAATCATGTGTTTATATACGCGTTGTAATGTTAAAGTTATAGATATACAAAATTACAAATATACAATCTTGATGCATTATTTAGCTTGATTTATGAAATTGAAAGCTACCACATCATGATTTTGTCTTTATTTTTTTTAATTCATAAGGAGACATAAAAATGTAGAATCATGCACCTGGTAAGATCTAGAAGATCACTTTGTCCTGAGGCGCAAAATCATGTGTCATAGGGCTGGATGGGCATATGAAGATGCATTTATTTATTTATTTACTGCATATACATTTCCCGGATGGGGAATAGTTTTGCTTTGTTATTGGCCAAAACTGGCGGCAAATAACAAGGTTGTTTTTTAGTTAGCATATAATAGTTAAAATTACGAATTTGCCACCAGTTTATAATAAAACTTTGGTTTTGCCCCCAGCTTAAAATTACGATTTTGCCCTCAAGTAAAAATTACGATTTTGCCTCAGTTCAAAATAAAATAATGGTTTTGCCCCCAGCTATGGTCCTGCCAAATTACAATTTTATCCCCAATTTAAAATTACGATTTCGCCCCAGTTCAAAATAAAATTTTGGTTTTCCCCACAACTTAAAATTACGATTTTGCCCTTAGTTAAAAATTACGATTTTGCCCCCAGTTCAAAATAAAATTATGGTTTTGCCCTCAGTTCAAACTATGATTTCGCCTCCATTTCAAAATTACGATTTTACCCCGGTTAAAAATTGCAATCCTGCCATCGTTTTTTTTTTTTGGACAAAACTATGGTAGTGTTTTATTTTACTTGGTTGACTCAGCGTAGTTTTTATTCGTGTCAAACAGCTGTCTAGCACTCGCTAATTGGTCCTAACAAATTATTGTTTTGCCCCCAGCTCTAAATTACATGCTTGCCATCGTTTTAGTTATTTTTTTTGGCAAAACTATCGTAGTGTTTTGGTTTAATTGGTTCACTCGATGTATCTTTTTTTTGAGATTGTGTTATAAGTAGCATGTATAACTGTATAAGTGACCGAAATAAAGGCGTACATGTTATTAAACTAAGAAATATTCGGTTGAGCGTCCCGCAACGCGGGCCGCGCATAACACTAGTTGATATACACATTGTAATGTTAACAATATAGATACACAAAGTTACATATACACCATTTTGATGCATTATTTACAACTTTTGTTATAGTAATGTCTAAAATCATGCACTTTCACTAGAAAAGACCGAGTCATTCCTAAGTTAAGAACAAGTCGTGACGGGTCGGGTCATACAATAAAAATGTGAATCCTTTTGAACGAAACGACCCACTTTTGATCAATCATACACGGGTGGGTTTGACCGAAAAGACTTGAAGTAAAAGTAACAAGTAGAGAGAAAAACACGGTAACGAATATAGAAAGTAGTGAATTAAGGCGAGATAGTATGTATATGTATGATAAAAGTGTTGGCACATGCGTGAATATAGTGTCCTAAAGTGTTGGGTCTTCACCTGAATAACATCCACAAGTTTGAAATGGTAACTAAACAAGTACATATATAAATAATTTACACATGCATGTAAATTGTGATGGTAAAATTTATATTACTTAGCTTCATCTCCTAATAATTCCACCTTTGTATAATAATAATAATAATAATAATTGTATCATAGTTTTTGTTTACTATCTCTTCCAATCCTTTCTTCACATATAAACTTAACAATGGCAGAGAGTGAGGGCATCACCTGGGATGATATCATGAAGGAGACTGTAGATCTTGTATGATTTTTATATAATTTTATTGTTTAATACAAAGACAATTTTTTATATATTTTTTGAACATAATTTTGATTGCAGGAGCATATGCCAATGGATGAGTTATTTGATCAATTGAAATGCACAAAAGAGGGATTGACAAGTGAAGAAGGCAAAAGAAGGCTTGGAATATTTGGTCCAAATAAATTGGAGGAGAAAAAGGTCATTTCATTTTTTCTCAATTTAATTTATACTTTTATAAAACTATCTCCGACGTTAATAAGGTGGAAGGCGCCCGTGGCCTATAAAAGAGAGAAGGGCAGACAGGTGGGTTCTAATGTGGCGAGGAGAGAGGAGACCGCCCATAGGGGAGGGGTCGGTTATCAGACGTGGGGCCGGGCGCCTGGGCAGCCCGCGCGATGGAGATGGTCTAATTTTATTGGTTTTTCATTATGTCACTTTCATGCATGCAGGAAAGCAAATTTCTCAAGTTTTTAGGTTTTATGTGGAATCCTCTTTCATGGGTTATGGAAGCTGCTGCTATCATGGCCATTGCCTTAGCAAATGGAGGGGTCAATCTCTCCCTCTCTCTCTCTCTCTCTCTCTATCTATCTATATATATATATATATATATAAAACAATGCATCCAAAGTGTCCAGATTGACGCATAAACGAACTTGTGCGATTACAAACACTTGTAATTATACAAACGCATATACCATCGTCTAAAATACATGTCTCACGTACACGAAACTTCATACTAAAACCACTTGATACATAAACCGGGCTCTATGTTGATTTCTAAATTTGTTTATATATTATGAATATGATGAGTTGATGGTGAAATAACTATTGCAGGGGAAGCCACCAGATTGGCAAGATTTTGTAGGAATAACAACATTGTTATTAATCAATTCAACCATAAGTTTCATAGAAGAAAACAATGCAGGAAATGCTGCAGCAGCATTAATGGCAGGTTTAGCTCCTAAAACAAAGCTTTTAAGGGATGGAAAATGGGCTGAAGCAGAAGCTGAGTTTCTCGTACCCGGAGATATCATTAGCATTAAGCTCGGTGATATCGTACCGGCTGATGCGCGTCTTCTTGAAGGGGACCCGCTCAAGATTGACCAGGCTGCGTTGACCGGTGAGTCATTACCGGTAACTAAGAAACCTGGGAATAGTGTTTTTTCGGGTTCGACGTGTAAACAAGGTGAGATCGAAGCTGTTGTGATCGCTACTGGGGTCCACACTTTCTTTGGTAAGGCGGCTCACTTAGTCGATAGCACAAATCAAGTCGGCCACTTCCAAAAGGTACTTGTTATATGATGGTAAAATGTGTGCGTCCGAGAGGTTGTGTAACTAGTCAAAATGGATCGGGTCAGTTTGACCTAGAAATTTTATTTAGATACTTTGTACATCAAATATGATTACATAATTAAAAGTAATTAGTGCGCCAAATATGCTTCCGAAACTAGGGGTGTTCAGAATTCGATTCGAATTCGAAAAATTCGAAATTCGACTCAATTCAATTCGATTATCAAGAACTCGATTCGATTCCATTTGAATTCGAGTCCAGTAAATCAAATACGAATTTATAACTTTAAATTCGATTCGAAATTCAAATTACACATATTTATTTATTATATATATATAATTCACACAAATAACTTTCATTTGGACTATAGTATAAATTAATATATAAATTTGATCCAAGTCCCAAAATAGCTCATTACCAAGCCCAAATAGCCCATAACGAATTTGCATACGTTAAATGAATTTGAATCAAAATGAATTTATCCGAATTTGAATTCTTAATTGAATACGAATTGGCGTTTTAATTCAAATACGAATTGACCACTTTCTAATCGAATTCGAATTCGAATTCAAGCAAAAATAAAAATTATTCAAAAAATCCGATTCGAGTAATTGGAAAATTCGTTATTCGATTCGATAAACACCCCTATCCGAAACATATTATTTCAATAGCCATTTAACTTTTGAAAAAACTGATTTAAGAGATTCAACACCATCAAAATACACTTAGGATGACTTTCTTCATGTTCAACCCATTTGCTACGTTTGATTTAAGCTATGTCAAATTTTAGTGGTTTAACCCGCTAGAGATATAAGATAACCAGAACCAGTACATTCATAAGTAAACATGTCAAAATTATGCATGTGATGATATCTTTGGTTTTTGTTTGTTAGGTATTAACGGCGATCGGTAACTTTTGTATATGCTCGATTGCTGTCGGGTTGATAATAGAAATAGTGGTGATGTACCCAATTCAGAAACGAACCTACAGAAACGGAATCGATAACTTGCTGGTTTTACTCATAGGCGGCATCCCAATCGCAATGCCAACCGTGTTGTCGGTTACAATGGCTATTGGGTCCCACAAGTTATCACAGCAGGGAGCGATTACCAAAAGGATGACAGCTATTGAAGAAATGGCTGGGATGGATGTTTTGTGCAGTGACAAGACTGGCACTCTCACACTTAATAAGCTCACAGTTGATAAAAGTCTTATTGAGGTACAGCCAAAAGTCAAAACTGAAGCAAGAAAGATTCAAGTGTTGACTTTTTTTTTTTGGTCTGTAGGTCTTTGTAAAGGATATGGATAAGGACACATTGATTTTAATGGGAGCAAGGGCTTCAAGAGTGGAGAATCAAGATGCAATTGATGCTTGCATTGTAGGAATGCTTGCTGATCCTAAGGAGGTAATGATACATAAAAATATAATCAAGTGTATAAAAATATAATAATATTTATATTAGTATTATTAAGTTATTAACCAAAAGAGGTTAATTGTTTTGTTAACTAGTAAATTGCCCTGATCGTTGCCAAGGCGTTCTGTAAAATTTTTACGTCAAAACGTAGACCAACTGAAAAACGTACATAAAAATAAGCACGGAAACATATTAGATTTGACCAGACTCATTTCCGGAAAATTTTACGTTGATTACAAAGTCTGTAGAAAGTTAAGGGGTTGTGTAAGTGTCAATGCTGAAATTTGAGGGGCAAAAGTATAAAAAAAACAAAAAAAAAGACAAAAAAATAAATATTCAACACACTGTTCACAAACTTTGCTAATTGTATATATATTTAGGCAAGGGCGGGGATCAACGAGGTACATTTTCTACCATTTAACCCTGTGGATAAACGAACAGCGATAACATACACAGATCAAGATGGAAATTGGCATCGAGTGAGCAAAGGTGCACCCGAGCAGGTAGATTATTATTTGATTGTTTTTTTTTTCGTTTGTTTTGTTTGGTTTAGATACTAATATAATAACTTGAAAGCTATCAGATTGTGGAGCTTTGCAACCTAAAGGGTGATACTAGCAAAAGGGTTTTCGACATTATTGACAAATTTGCTGAACGGGGTCTTCGTTCTCTTGCTGTTTGTCAACAGGCGAGTTTCAATATTTCTAAAAACTGACACATTTCAACCCGACCCATTTTGACATGTGACTGATCTTGCCACCTCTATTTCTCGTATATGGTGGTTTAGTCATTTGATCTAAGAAAGTGGTTTTTGGTGGTTATACGCAGACGGTACCTGAAAAAACGAAAGAGGGTCCTGGCGGGCCATGGGTATTTGTTGGTCTCCTACCATTGTTTGACCCGCCAAGACATGACAGTGCTGAAACAATTAGGCGGGCCCTACATCTTGGTGTGAATGTGAAGATGATCACCGGTGATCAACTAGCCATTGGTAAAGAAACGGGCCGGAGGCTCGGAATGGGGACAAATATGTACCCCTCTTCATCCCTCTTGGGCCAACACAAAGACGCATCTATCGCTAATATTCCTATCGAGGAGCTAATCGAGCAAGCTGATGGCTTTGCTGGCGTTTTTCCTGGTAAGTACACGAATTTAATTTTAGAGTAAAGTACGTGGATGGTCCCTCTGGTTTACCAAATTTTGGATTTGGTCCCCAGCTTTTCAAAAGTACACGGATGGTCCATATGGTTTGCAGTTTGTAACACATTTAGTCCCCAACCAACAAATCTAAAGGATTCAGCAGGTCCAAGTTAGGGACTAGATGCGTTACAAAGTGCAAACCACAGGGGCCATCCATGTGACTTTTGGCAAAGTCAGGGACTAGATTCGTTACAAAGTGCAAACCACTGGGACCATCTGTAACTTATAGAAAGCTAGGGACCAAATCCAAATTTTAGTAAACCACAAGAATCATTTGTGTACTTAACTCTTAATTTGTTAATATTTTAAATGATTTAGAACTAAAATTATAGAAGGGGTTGAGAAATGCAGAGCACAAGTATGAAATCGTGAAGAAGTTACAAGAGAGAAAACATATATGCGGAATGACAGGAGACGGTGTAAACGACGCACCAGCACTAAAACGGGCCGATATCGGTATCGCGGTTGCTGATGCAACCGATGCAGCCCGAGGTGCATCCGACATAGTCTTGACTGAGCCTGGGCTAAGCGTGATTGTGAGTGCGGTACTTACTAGCCGAGCCATCTTTCAGAGGATGAAAAACTACACCATATATGCTGTCTCCATCACCATTCGTGTGGTTCTTGGTTTCATGCTACTCGCACTGATCTGGAAGTTTGATTTCTCGCCTTTCATGGTTCTCATTATTGCAATTCTTAATGACGGAACCATCATGACCATATCGAAGGATAAAGTCAAGCCTTCACCGATGCCGGATTCATGGAAATTGAAGGAAATATTTCTCACTGGGATCGTTTTCGGGACTTATTTAGCGGTCATGACCGTAATTTTCTTCTGGCTAGCACAAGACTCTGACTTCTTTCCAGTAAGATAAACTGTAAAATTATATACTTCATGACATGGTTGTAAAAATCACGCCTAGCCTCCGATTAATCCCTAGTCGGAGTTTCACCGAGAAATTTTCTTCTGATCGGCCGATTAATCGCTAGGTGATCAACAGTGGTTAAATCCAGTCCTAATCTGCCAAAAATCGGTCACAGTCTAGCGATTCTGGCCAAATTCCGGCCAAAACCTGTAATTTCCGGCCAGATTGCGGCCAAAACTTGTAAACTTTGGCAATTAATCCTATGTACTTCATTAAAAAACATGTTTACTTAAAAAGTTACATATAAAAATATGTGTATATACATATAAAACTGAAAATTACATACATAATCTCAATCCGATTAATCCCAACTAATCGCTAGTCGGAATCCCACAGGCCTTCTAGCACCTGGCGGTTCTTACAACACTGCTTAACGATGATGAATGAATTGCTGTGATTTTTCTACATTTGATAGTGATTGTAACACTGTATAGTGGGGTTTGGTTACAGGATAAATTCGGTGTAAGATCGATTAGAAACAAGGACTACGAGCTTACGGCAGCTTTGTACCTCCAAGTCAGCATTGTTAGTCAAGCGCTTATTTTCGTCACTAGATCAAGAAGTTGGTCGTATGTGGAACGACCTGGTCTTCTGCTTCTGACAGCCTTTTTGATAGCACAGCTGGTAAGTTTTTTGTTACACATTCTAAAGTTCATATAATGTTGTTTTGTATTCTAAGTTTGTTATTCTCATGTTTAATGAAGATAGCTACCCTGATCGCGGTCTATGCACACTGGGATTTTGCGAGAATCAACGGAATAGGTTGGGGATGGGCCGGTGTGATTTGGTTATATAGTATAATCTTCTACATCCCGCTAGATATTTTCAAATTCATCATACGGTATGCAATGGCTGGCAGGGCTTGGGATAATCTGCTCCAAAATAAGGTACAATAAATCTTTTCGGTTAGGTTATAAGTAGGGGTGCAAA
Source organism: Helianthus tuberosus (assembly GCA_030545235.1). NCBI lineage: Eukaryota > Viridiplantae > Streptophyta > Magnoliopsida > Asterales > Asteraceae > Helianthus > Helianthus tuberosus. The sequence continues at coordinate 10,111,052 of CM060443.1, forward strand.
CGAGCCGAGCCTTATCGAGCCTGAGCTCTAGCCTGACGTGTGAAGGCTTGTCAGGCTTGTCGAGCCTTCGTATAATATTGTAATATTAGTTTTTATTAATATTTAATAAAATTTATCCATTATTTGAAGTTGTCTAGTAAATGAGCCGAGCCGAGGTTATTTAAGCTTGTTCACAAGCCGAGCCCGAACCTAAAAATAAGCGTGTTTAGTAAATGAGCCCGAGCTCGAGCTTCACATATCGAGCTCACAAGCCTAAACGAGTCTATTATTTATATTATTTTTATTTAATACATTAATTAATTGATAATAAACGAGCCGAGCCGAGCCGAGCTCGAGCTTGAGAAACTACCAACGAGCCGAGCTCGAGCTTTGAAAACAAAACTCGAACTGAGCCAAGCTCTAGCTCTCATAAGTTAATCGTCGAGCTCGGGCTCGGCTCGTTTGCACCCCTAGTTATAAGGATTGTTAACTCTTAGTTGTTGACTGAATGAATTTTTCTTTGTTCTGATCTTATGAGAAACTAGACCGCTTTCACTAGCAAAAAAGACTACGGGCGGGGCGAAAGGGAGGCCCAATGGGTCCAGGAACAACGGACGGTCCACCGTCTCCAGCCGCCAGAGCAGCCAGAACAGTTCGTGAACGACAAGACGAGCTACCGGGAGTTGTCGGAGCTTGCCGAACAGGCTAAGAAGCGCGCTGAAGTGGCTAGGTGGTTTCCAAAACAAATAATTCATCATTATTTGTATTTTTAATTTCTTATTATATCTCTTGTTACAGATTGAGGGAGCTTCATACAATAAAGGGTCACGTTGAATCGGTAGTGAAGCTTAAGGGTCTCGATATCGATACCATTCAACAGCACTATACGGTGTAAAATCGCTAAGGTGGAAGTAGTTTAGTACGCCTACGTAAAGATTTTGGCAAAGAGAAATAAATCATGAAGGTTTACTTTACTTTACAGCTTTAGTTTCGTCCAATGTAATGAATGGATGAGACGTTGGAATAAGTCCTCCAGCAGACGAGATCGATTACACAGGATCCGCAGTTGGTGAGATAAAATTTAGGCAAAGTGTTTGTTTATATTTAAATTTTATTTCATGTTACAATCATTGTATCTGATCTCAGTTCTCACTGTAGATATGTACCTTACTGTTCATATTGTAACTATGTGCTAGTTCTTGAAGGGCTCACGTTCGTGTCATGCATATATATCCTTCATTGCTAGGGCTGCAAACGAACCAAACGTTCAGCGAACAATTCGTGAACCGTTCGGCTGGAAGTTCGTTTGTGTTCATTCGTTTAGTAAACAAACGAACACGAACAAGTAATTTCGTTTGTTTTATTTAAATGAACAAACATGAACAGAGGCTGCCGCGTTCGTTCATTTATGTTCGATTGTGTTCAATAGTTCACTAGTGCTTTTAGTTTTTATATTTTATTTAAATCCTTCAAAATTTCAACAAATAAAATATTTAATAAGTGTCAGTGTATTATATATTCTGCTCATGAACGTTTGTTTGTGTTCGTTTGTTTCCATTTGTGTTCATCAACGTTTGTTTTCGTTCGTTGCCTAAAATTAACAAACGAGCACGAACACGTTCATTTCCTTAACAAACGAGCACGAACACGTTCATTTCCTTAACAAACGAACACAAACATAAAATCCTGTTCGGTAAGTGTTGATGAACAGTTCGTGAACACATATATTTCTTAACAAATTCGGTCGGTTCGTTTGCAGCCCTATTCATTGCAATCTCAATTTTAAGAATGACTGACTTAAATTGAAGTCTAAATGTCTAACACGTACAAGATGAAGGAAGTTACACTAAAATAATTGAACACGTATTTAAACTACTCCAATCGTATTGCACTTGCAAAGAGAGCTTCATAAGGTTTTCACACAACATGCACATTATAACACAGCACTAGATAGTCAATAAAACGAATCACCTTTATTTCTTGCGCCGGTTAGGCGTTTTGGGATAACCTAAATGCACGAGGTACCACAAAATTCCCTCGGCAGCTGAATCCGCTGCAGTTTTCTTGCTGAGCTGAGGCTTGCCAATGCACTCAAGGGCTAACGTTGACTCTGATCCTTCTTTCATCTCAATACTGGCCTTGTAAGTAAACCTGCTCCATGTGTATACATATTATAATATACAATAATAATCTAAGGCTTACGTTGAACATTGTTAGGATCTATGCAGTTAATGCGGTAAAAAATCGGATATCGGTCAAGGACCGATATTTGAGATATCGGTAATCACGGTGGGATATCGGTAATTATAATATAATGCTGAATTTATATATATAGCAATTTAACACTAACAATTCAGTACATGGTTTAAAAAGGCTTTCCGAGGCGCGAGGCCCGCCTCGAGGCTTACGCCTTGGCTAAGGCTTAGCCTCATAGGGGTTAACTGAAACCTAGGCCTCAGTCATCCGAGGCTTTCCGAGGCTGTCCGAGGCGGTGAGGACCTTGTGAAAATGGAAATTTTTGGGTTTTTTGGACTTTATTTTAGACCCATTTAGTGTTTATTAGGCTTAAATGCTTAATTGGTGGGCCAACCCAATAGTTCACTTAAAAAAACATCTATTATGTTAAAAAACCTAATCGAAAAGAAGATATCGGTTGGGCACGAATAGGATGAACCAGTTGGTGTAGGTTATGTACAATAGGAGTTGAAGCAAAAGTTTATAAAGAAGACGAATCTAAAAGATGATGAAGTCTTGATAGTTGCCGATGATGTTTTGTCGGATGATGAGTGGATAGCTAACCCGAGTGGGGATGAAGATGGCATTGGTGGAGTTGGCAGGTCAAAATGTCAAATGAGGAAAAAGGTGAGAGTTCATCATCTAGGAGGAAAAGGAAAAGAGTTATAAATTTGGTTGATGACGATGACGATCTAATATGCCAGATGAAAACTTTGAGGATGATGATGCGGAGGAAAACGAGTTCTATGATATTTAGATGTCATAACATTACTAATTTAAGTTGTTCGAACTATTTTATGATGTTTGTTTTATTTTAAACCTTGTTTGTTTTCCTATTTTCTATTTATGATGTTTGTTTTATGGTAATTTTTTATTTTATGAGATATTTATATTTTTTTTTTAAATTTTAATAATGTTTTGAGGCTTACGCCTCATGAGGCTAAGGGAAAACGTCTCGATACCCGTTTCCGCCTTTTTAAACCTTGATTCAGTATACCCTCCTACCATTAACAAATTAACCTTTTGCAAAATGCAAAACACTAACAATTGGCAAGTATGAACTCATTAAGACTTAAAAGTTAAAACACTAACAATCAACATTTAAGACTTAAAACACTAATAACAGGAATAAGAAGAAAGACGAATGGTAAAACTAAGGTACTGATATCAGGAAAATCGGTGATATAACGGTCAAATATTGGTCAATATGACCGTTATTTTGCACACCGATATATCGGTGATATATCGCGAGCGATATTAACTGGATAGGTTAGGATCAATTACAAATAGTTTTTATCATACTAAAAGGAACTTACGATCTCTTATTATCGGGACCTTGTTGGTTGCAACAATCGAAAACAGGACGATTCCAATGGCTTTGGGCACATAGCTCGTACAAGCATGACCTCGCTGTTAATTTCACCGGACCTAATTTCAGGAACCACATATATTGTCAAGGTTAGGGTTATGGAGGTTAAAGTGTAAAACAATGCAGCAAAATTAGGTTAAGTGAGGTAGATGCATTACAGTAGTATACCTGGAGGAATAGAGGTGGAGGAAGAGGATGAAGTGATTGGTTGAGAATCGAGTGACGGCGGAGGAGTTCGGTTGTCGTCATCTCCACCGGCAGACGACGGCAGCAGGGTCATGGTTTCCGGTAGATTCTAGAAAGTGGTACGAAAACAGCCTTTTGTTTTTGTTTAAAGATGACACTAACCTAGGGACCGAGGGGTATGGGTCCCCCCCCCCCCCCCCCTCCTGGGCCGTCGCACACCGCCCCTTGGGGCCCGTCTCGGCGTCGGCATAGAGACGTTGGAGACGGGGCTAACTTTTGGAAATGGTGGCCCCCCTAACGGTAACATTCGACTTTTAAAAAAAAAAAACAAATTTCACCCCACCACTATAAATTAAACCACTTTTCACCCCATTTTTTTACCAATACTTCCACTTTTCTCCCAATTTTATAAAAAATCATCTCCCAACCATAAAAAAAATTATAGATCCCTACAATCCAAATAATCCCAACTCAAGTTCACTCCCGTTTTCGTCACCCGGCTACACACCCGTAATGGACAACTCTTTTGCGGGTTACCAACTGATGAAACACTGGTTAACACCTATGGTGAACTAGCTGGGTCGTCTCTTCTGTGGGTTCAATCTCCTTCTTTACTCGCCAAAAGACTAAGGTCCTGCAAAACAGCAACACCGTTAGCTCGTTAAGAGGGGAATATGGGGGTTTCCCTCTTAACCGGGCTCCGGCGTGAGAATAAGTACTGTTCCGAGGAAGAAAACAGTGTGTGTTGAGTGTGAGAGAGTGGAGAGTCGAATCTTGGGATTAACCTGGATGATGAAGGGTCCTATTTATAGCCGGAGGGTGAAAGAGAGAGGAGCAACCTTGCCAGCTGCTATAGGGCGCCAGCTGTTCGACCAAGGGGAATATCCTCTTGGTCCCCTTTGATGTGGTCAGGGTGGTGGTACACGTGGCGCGCCTATATTCGTCCATGCTGGAAACACCGTACTGCTGATGTCGGTCTGCTCCTGGATTTGCTGCAGGTCTACATGGCGCTTGATGAATGGTGGCACGTTTTGTCCTTTCTGTCGGAGGGAGCATCTTTGGTGCCACCTTGACGTCTTCCAGAAGCTTCTGGATTCGCTTGCTGATGTAGGCGCCATGTAGGATGAAAAAGTGGTGTGGTCCTTGCCATGTGGGCAAAGAATTGGGACCATACCTCTTCAAGTCCCCCCAGTCCAGTGTGCCTTCTAGTTGAGTTGATCGTCTAGGAGGGATTCTGGACTTATAAGGGTAATGGTTGTTGGCCTTTTTGAAATGCATGTTTATTACTTTGCGCGGTTGAGCAAAGTGGATGCGTGGCGCATGGCATACGAATGGGGATTTTGTAAAGTTGGGCCAACTGGACGCGTGGCGCATGGCGTGTTGGTAGCTTTACAAAGTTGAGCCAACTGGATGCGTGGCGCATGGCGTGTTGGTAGCTTTACAAAGTTGAGGCAACTGGGTGCGTGGCGCATGGCGTGTTGGTACCTTTACAAAGTTGAGCCAACTGGACGCGTGACGCATGGCGTGTTGGTAACGTTGCAAAGTTGAGCCAACTGGACGCGTGGCGCATGGCGTGTTGGTAACTTTTACAAAGTTGAGCCAACTGGGTGCGTGGCGCATGGCGTGTTGGTAACTTTACAAAGTTGAGCCAACTGGACGCGTGGCGCATGGCGTGTTGGTAACGTTGCAAAGTTGAGCCAACTGGACGCATGGCGTGATGGTACTTCCTTCTGAAAGAAGTTTCATTTCTTGGGATGAAGACAACTGATGTGACTGTCTGATGTCCCTGTCTTGTCGGAGGTGAACATGTGCCTTTTCAGTGGTGTCAGTTACTTTCCATCATGGTGTCAGACGTGTGCCGCCCACGCTCCCGAAAAAGGAGGTGACGGTTTCTCTCTCTCTACTGACGTGTCCTTCTCCTGTTGGGTGACGTTCTGAGTTCCTGACGGCCCACTACCCATCGCATTAAATGCGATGGGTATAATTATATGGCGGTTCTCTCCTTTTTCTTCGCTTTTCAAAATTTGAACACCAGTTTCTTCCCATACTTCTCTACTTTCTTCTTCTTCTAAGATCATTCATATTTCCTCTCTTCCTCTTCTTGCAATATGTCTTCTAGAGCCAATCCTCTGGTTCGGAAGAGGAAGTACAAGGGTAGGAATCCTCCCGGTCCAGATCGAGCGACGATAAATTGGAAAGAAGAAGAGTTCCACAATTTGGTTAGGGATATGGGTTTTCTTTCTGAGTGGGGTGCTCAGTTTCCGACCCCAAACTCTACTGCCTTGGATGCACCCCCAGGTTATATTGCGTTATATGCAGCCTTCTTCCGGGAGGGTAATTTCCGGCTCCCTATGACGAAGTTTACTGCCGATGTCTTGACAAAATACGGGCTTCATATTTCTCAAATCAACGCGTTGGGGCTTCCTCGTGTTACCCATTTTGAATTTATCTCCAGGGCCAACCGTGTTGAGCCGACCTTTGAGATGTTCAATGTTTTTTACAGCGTGACCTACACTGGTGGTTTTTACTCCTTTAACTCCCGGACCGGTGGTGTCCCTTGTAGTTCCAACCCCCCAAAAAGCCTACATGATTGGAAGCAGAAGTTCTTTTACATTGTCCGTGGTGTTATTCCGGTAGACATGCACTATCGAGCAGAGGGTGAAGGGGTCCCTAAGGTAGATGTGACTGTGGATTTTGCTCAGCAAGGGTGGTACAAGAAGTTGACGCACAAAGCCACTTCTATTTCTCAACTTGAGGAGAGAGCGTTGGTTGGTGCCGGTATGAGCATGTTGTGGGTCCCGAAGAACCCTATGGGTGTTCCTGTTTATGGTTATCAAGGCAAATGTATGCAATGTTTCTTATTTGTTTGTGTTTTCCTCTTGTTTTGTTGTGTTCTTCCTCATATCTTTGTATTTCGCAGTTGGATATAGCTTGTTGAACGTTCTTGACCCGAAGGCCGGTGGTGCCATGATTGAAGCGGTTCAAGCGGAGGGGAAACCGGCATGGCTGGACCAAATCCGCAACCGTTTTTTGCACCCTACTAACGAGAGCTTTGCCGCCTATGCCAACGCTATTTTAGGTGAAGGTGGTGAAGATGATGTTGATGACGCTATTGACCCCACTCGGGAGGAAGTTATTGTCCTTTCGAGTGAGGGTTCTGACCGATCTCTTGAAGACCTAACCCCTCATTCCCCGCGTGCAGGTCCGGAGCAAGGGGTTGCGCACGAGCCCGTTAATGAACCAGTTGATGTTGATGTTGAAGTTCCGGTTGAGACTGCTGAACAGTTGGAAACTCGGAGAAAGACAAAGGTGGACAAGTCAGAGGGGAAGGAGAAGAGGGCTGAGGAAAAAGCCACTGAAACTCCTCGTAAGCGACCCTCTACCCTTCCTATCCTAGATTATGTTGTTGTTTCTGATACACTATCTGGTTTAGGGGTCGGAGAGAAACGCAGTGGGCCCGATCCTGACGACGGCGCCACCTTAACGGAGATGATGAAGAAGAAAGCTCTTGAAGATAAGAAACGGAAACTTGATGAGCAGGCTGCTGATATGCTTGCATCGAAAAGAGCTAAACTCCAGAAGGGAGCTCCTCCTGCTCCTTCGGAATCTGAGATTGATATGGGAGTTTTCACTGCGAAGCATGGGAACTTGCTGGAAAAAATATTCGTGGCTTCTGGTTCCCGTGGTACAAGATTTTTTCATTTGTCTGTTCTAGTTGCCATTTTCCTTACTTCTTTCCGACTATCTTGTTTGTTTTGGAACAGGTGCTAAGCCGGGTAAGACTTCGCGCAAGGTTGATGTTTCAAAGATTACTCCTCCCTCCTCTCCACCTTCTAGGGCTATTGACTTATCCCCCCTCATGATGATTTGGGTGAGAAGAAAAAACGGGATGAAGTCGAGGTTGAACAGGTTGGTGAAGGTGGTGCTGGTGGTGCGGGTGGTGTTGGTGGTGATGGCCGAGGTAAAGGTGTTGAGACCGAGGCAGAGTCTAGTGAAGCTACACCTCGCCATACCATCTATACCAGGCGTCCACCAGGTTCTGGAGGTGGTGCTACTTCGGGAGTACCCCGGAGTCGCGAGTTTGAAAATATCCAAGCTGGATCCTGGCATACTCATAACCCAGCATGTGATGATCTGTTGCATGCTCCTCGCTGGAATTTAACTCAGGGCTCCCGGATGAATGATCATGATAACTGCCGAGAGTTCTTCTCCTTGTCCCTCCCCCTGCTGAGAGGTTATTTCAGAAAAGGCGCAACCGATTTGATCTCTTGGACGATCATATTTATGTCGGGGTCAACTTTTTTTCTACCTCCCAGGAGATTGTTCGGGAATGGAAGCTGATGGGGGAGGAGACTCTCGAGTTTGAGAATGACAAAAAAGCATTTGCTGAAGAAAGGGAGAAGTTCAATGCCGAGAGGAAGGGTTTGTTATGGAGGGTGTCTGATGCTGAGCAAAAACTTGTTCAAGAGAAACATGTTAACTCTGACAAGCAGAAAGATTGGGAGGCCGCTTGTGAACGTACCAAAAAGGAGTTACAAGCGCAGCGTGAAGCGATTGTCAGGATGTCTAGTGAGAAACGCAAGATCAGTGAAGAAGCTGAGTAGGAGCGTGTTGCGTCTCAGAAGAGGGAAGAAGAATATCTCCAACGCATAGCTAAGTTGGAAAAGTTTGCTGAGGAAAAGGTTGCTGAGTGCAAGGCTTCTGAACTTCTTGCAGAGGAGGTGTCTGCCGATTGCAAGTGGTTGCTTTCACCCGCGGTGCCTCTGGTAACTTCCTTTGTATATGTTTTGCTTTCGATTTGTGTTTACTATTCTTCTTATGTTTCTGTGTACTTCTTGCAGATTTCTGAACGTATTGTAAAATCTGATGAGCTTGCGAAGTATATGTTCGAATTGGGTCAGGCGGCGTACAACAGTGGCCGAAAAGATGGTTACGGCGAAGGTAAGGCGGATGCTATGAATAATGAGAAAGATTATCATTTTGAATTATTCAAGGAAGACTGCACTGGTAAGTATGCCGCCAAGCGTCGTGACTACGAATTCGTTGAGTTTGGCATTGTTAAGGTCGTTGAAAAGTTATCCCGGAGGGGCAATGCCATTGAAGTCTTGAAGAAGGCTCTTGGTGACTCGGGGCCTGATGGTGGTGAAACAGGTCCTAGTCGCCAAGACTGACTCTTTCCGGCTTGCATGCCGTGTATGGGCCTGATGGCCTTGTAATTTCCTGGCAGTTTTCGTTGGACAATTTACTTTGCTTTCAGAACAATTTATTCTCAGTTGTTATGTCTGTTGGTAACTATGGTACAAGTGATATATTCTACGTTATCTTTCGGTTTTGTTTCTTGTTTGCCTTGAATTTTTCTACCGTTACAATATGTGCATGTGTAATTAATTTGATTAGGTATCACGAATGGATGATGGCACTGACAGGTTGTGTTGTGTTAATTACAACGTATATTCTGCCGTTTAAGCGCTTAGGTTGATTCGTGTATACGAAGTGATCGAGTTACAGGTTATTGTGTTGACCCAGCTGTCTTCAGCTTTGGGGGTCTTACAATGTTTGTTCACCATGTATTTGATGCTTTCGTGTTTATATGGGCACGAAGTATTTATCTGGCGTTTTTTAGGCTTTGGTTGTGTTTTTTACCTGGCTGTGCACTTGGTTGTGACAAGCCTTGGTGGTCTACAACGTTTCCTAAGTTCGAGCCATTGATGTTTTCGTGTATGCCCAAAGTAATATATGCAGTTGTGACAAAAAATTCGCATGAGGAGAGATAGCCAAACACTTCTTGTATTAGTGCAAAATGTGTTGGCGCGCAGCCATTACAAGTACATAGAAAAAACTTCGACTGTTTACACGTAGCATCTTCTTAACTGCTGAGCATTCAAGGTTCTTGGGACCTCTTTGTTGTCCAGGGTGCGTAGTTTATACGTCCCTTTTCCAAGGACTTCATCTACAACATAAGGCCCTTCCCATTTGGGAGCTAATTTTCCGGGTTTTTCGGCGTTGGACGCCTCGTTGTCCCTTAGGACGTAATCTCCGGGGTTGAACGTGCAAATTCGGACCTTGGAGTTATAATACTTCTCCAGTTTGGTTTTGTATTTCGCTTCATTAATTACCTCCATATCTCTTCTTTCTTCTAGGAGGTCAAGGTCCAACCTCCTTTCTTCTTCGTTGTTGATCATGTTCATAGAGAGCATTCTTGGCGACGGTAGTCCGATCTCTACTTGTATCACGGCCTCGGACCCATAGACTAAACTAAACGGTGTTTCTCCGTTGCTTGTTTTTGGCATCGTCCTATGGGCCCATAATATGCTGGGTAGCTCGTCAACCCAACCTCTTCTTTGTGTTCCCAACCGTGCCTTGATACCGTCTACAATGCTCTTGTTGACGGCTTCGACCTGACCATTCCCCTACGGGTGCGCGACCGAGGAGAAGGTATGCTCTATGTTTAGCTCTTTGAACCAGCGTTGAAGATCTTCTGCAGCAAAATTTGTTCCGTTATCGGTGATGATTCTTAGAGGCAGCCCGAATCTGCAGATTATATGTTCCCAGATGAAACGTCGCACTACGGTAGATGTGGTTGATGCCAGCGCCTTTGCTTCCACCCATTTTGTGAAATAGTCTACCGCGACTATGATAAATTTCACTGCTCCCGGGGCTTCAGGAAAGGGACCAACCATATCTATTCCCCATTGTTGAAACGGCCACGCCGTTGTTACAGGGACTAGTTCATTTTTGGGGCGCATCGTCTTCGGGGCGTGTCTCTGGCACCCGCTGCATCTCCTCAAAACCATTACTGCGTCTAGATGCATTCCAGGCCAATAGTACCCGGCGTTCATTACTTTCGCTACCACCATTCTCGGGCCGGCGTGAATGCCACAGATTCCCTCGTGTACTTCCCGGATCAGGTCGTTTGCATCTTCTGGGTCGACGCATCTCAATAACGGCCCGAGGTATGATTTTCGGTACAGAATTCCATCAACCATCTGGTAGTGCTCGGACTTGTACTGAACTTTCCTTGCTTCGGATTTGTTTTCCGGTAATATTCCAGACTGGAGATACATGATTATGGGAGTCATCCAAGATGTCGTTCCCAGCTGGATAACACTTACTTGCCTTAGCGGTACCGATGGATTGCTCAGAACTTCAATGCGCACATCCTTTTCCAAGTGTTGGAAACTGGTGGATGCGAGTTTACTTAGTGCATCTGCTAGTTTATTCTCGCTTCGATTGATGTGGTGCACCTTGTAAGAATTGAAGTTCTGCAGCAATGCTTTCGCTTGGTCTAGGTATAACGCCATTACGTCTCCTTTGGCATCGTACTGGCCGTTGATCTGCCCAGCTACTAACATGGAGTCCACATGCGCCTCGATATGTTTGACTCCCATTTTGATCGCCAACCTCAGACCGGCAAGAAAGGCTTCGTATTCGGCTTCATTGTCCGTGCTCTTGAAGTCTAACCGGATGGCATACGTGAATTCATGTTTTTCTGGACTTACCAGCCTAAGTCCTGCGCCTGCGCCATCCTCGTTTGACGCGCCATCTGTATACAGTAGCCATGGTTCTTCCGAATGTTGCCTTTCAGCTCTTTCCATTGCCTTGCACTCCCTGTCTTTGTCGTCAGGCACCTCTGTCATGAAATCGGCCAACACCTGGCCCTTAATTGATGGCCTTGGTCTGAAAACCACGTTGTGGCCTCCCAGTTCTATAGCCCACTTTGCTAATCTTCCAGATATCTCGGGCCTTGCAAGGATGTTGCCGATGTTGTAATTTGTTAACACATGAATGACGTGGTTGGCGAAATACCTGCGCAGCCGCCTTGATGCATGAATCAGTGCCAGCACCAGATTTTCCATTATAGCATACCTTGTTTCCGGATCGTTCAGAGTGCGAGACACATAGTAAACCGGTGTCTGAATGCCTTGGCGGTCTACGAGCAAAACTGTTCCAACTGCTTTATCTGAAGCTGATAAATACATCACTAGGAGGGGTTCTCCTTTCACTGGCGCCGTCAGTGTTGGCAGTCTTATGAGGCAATCTTTCATTTCCCGGAACGCTTGTTCGGCTTTCGGGGTCCACTAGAACTGACTTTTCTTCATGCAATTGCAGAGTGTCTTGATAAACGATAAAGATTTAGCTGCATGATTGGCTAGGAAACGGTTGAGTGCTGCTAACCGTCCGACCAACTTCTGCATTACCTTGATCGTAGATGGTGAAGGCATTCGCTCGATTGCTTGCACTTCTTCAGGATTGACTTTAAAACCATCCTTAGGACGATGAAACCCAGGAACTTTCCTTCCTCCATGCCAAAGGAACATTTCGCTGGATTCAGCTTAATACTCACTCCGCGCAGTGTGTCAAATGTTTTTTGAATGTTTGCCAGCATCATACTTTCTTCCTTACTCATGATGATTAGGTCATCCATGTACACTTCGATGTATTTACGTATGGCATCGCTGAATGATTCATTCATTAGTCTTTGATAAGTTGTGTCACGGCCCCAGCCCCGGTTTTACCCGGTCAAGAGCCGCGGGACAGGAACACGTGGTATCTATGATGCGACAGCAGAAGATTTTTTAACAGGATCTTTTTAAAAACTCAAAATGCCCAAATATTTATTTCATCACTCGGGATAAACCCTGGTATTTTACAATAATTTCACAAGTAAATTCCCTAATTTATTAAAACATGTTTATTCATTTTAACTGAGCCACCTCTTCAAGCTTGTTAGTGCTCCGTAGCACGTTTTCCTTGATTTACAGCAGGTCGCCTGAAACATGTTTTAAAAAATATTTTATCAGCGGGGAAATGCTGGCGAGTCATTCAAGTATGTAAAATGACATATTAGTTATTAATTACAGCATAAGAGCGATTACAATGGCTTCTATCTTATTTTTATCTGGCGCCGTGTCACCTGGTGACGATGGTCATACCACTATTGGGTCTTTCCCCAAGTAGTGACGTTTATCACTGTTTGGATTTATTAGCCTAACCCGTGAGAAATTAGTAATGTGCACAATACCCCACTAGCCAGTGATTAAGATAACCACGACTTACTCCCTGTAATTATAACATTTGAAAATGGAGTATTGTAAAATACTTTTGATAAAAAGAGAATGACTCACATTGCAAATTTATACGGGCAGAGTTTAAGCCTACTGATTAGCCTTGTAACCTAAATTAATAACATGCACACGAACTAGGCCAGTAACTAATACAGCATTTACGATAACTCACGAGATTAAACCCTCACAACGAATGACAAAGTGCGATACTTAAACATCCATCGAATTCACGACGAATGACAAAGCATAACCCTAATGTGGGCAGCACTTAAACATCCGTTGGATAGTTTCAATCGATCGGACATTGAATCGTAGCAGCGATCGAATTATTACCCTGTTATCGTGGCGGAAATTCGAGATTGTGTGTGTTTCTGTAGTATTTGGACGATATCTCAGTGCATAAATCGAATTTTAACGTAGAACCAACGCGTAATTGCAAGTGCCACACCCCTCTATTTATACTGGAAAAACAGCCCCCTCGCGTGGCGCGAGGGGTACTACCCTAGCATAGGGTAGCCCCGTGTCTGCATAGCTCAGGTGAGTTGGCCGTTCATGCAAATTCGTATCACACGTAAAACTGTGTTGATATTATCAACTAGGGTTTACCCCCCCCCCCTTGAGTTTTAGGGGCCCTGATCCTGATTCCAATTGTTCTGAAAATTTTAGGGTTTATGCAGGATCACCTGGGGGTCTTAATTAGGGTTTCCTTTTGGACTAAATAAGTTGAGAATAAGTACTTTTAATGAGAGTTGTTACATCCTCCCCACCTTATTAAAATCTCGTCCTCGAGATTTATTGGAATAAGTAGGGATACTTTCGCTTCATTTCTGATTCCAACTCCCAAGTGTATTCGGGTCCTCTTTTAGAATCCCATTTGACTTTGACTAGCACTAGTCGCTTGTGCTTGAGAAACTTAATCTTTCTGTCTTCTATCTGTAGTGGTTTCTCCACAAATTTTAATTTCTCATTTACCTCTACATCTTGAAGAGGTACTACCAGGGATTCATCAGATAAACATTTCTTGAGATTGGATACATGAAATACATCATGTACTCCAGCTAATTCTTCTGGTAGTTGTAAGCGATAAGCAACTGGTCCTATACGTTGGATCACTGGAAATGGTCCTACGAACCTTGGACTTAGTTTTCCTTTCTTACCGAATCGCACTACTCCTTTCCAAGGAGAAACTTTCGATAGTACTATGTCTCCTATTTGGAATTCTAACGTCTTGCGTCGATTATCAGCATAACTCTTCTGGTGATCTCGAGCCGTTTTGAGTCTTTCCTTGATTTGAGTAATCTTGTCGGTCGTCTCTTGCACAATTTCAGGACCTGACAATTGACTTTCTCCTATCTCTGCCCAACACACTGGAGTTCTACATTTACGTCCATACAGTGCTTCGAATGGGGCAGCTTCGATGCTTGAATGATAACTATTGTTATAGGAGAATTCAATTAAGGGTAAGTGATTGTCCCAATTCCCTCCAAAATCGATCACACATGCCCTAAGCATGTCTTCCAAAGTTTGGATCGTCCTTTCACTTTGTCCATCTGTTTGAGGATGGTATGCAGTACTTAAATTTAGTCGGGTTCCCATTGCTTCTTGGAAATTTTCCAAAAATGGGAAGTGAAACGACTATCCCTATCCGATACAATGGAGAGTGGAACTCCATGTAAGGATACGACTTCATCTACATACAACTTGGCTAACCTTTCCATGCTAAAGGTTTCTTTCATGGGTAGAAAATGTGCTGATTTGGTTAATCGATCCACAATTACCCAAATCGCATCATTACCCTTTCTGGTTTTAGGTAACTTAGTAACAAAATCCATTGTTATGAGCTCCCATTTCCATACAGGCATTTCTAATTGTTGTAGTAGACCTGAAGGTTTCTGGTGTTCTGCCTTAACTTGTGAACAAGTTAGACACTTAGAAACGTATCTAGCTATGTCCTTTTTCATTCCTATCCACCAGAAGTTATTCCTTAAATCTTGGTACATCTTATTGTTACCAGGATGCATGGTATACCTAGATTTATGGGCTTCTTATAAGATTTTATTTCTTAACTCTCCTTGCTTAGGTACCAAATTCTTTTCTTGTGGAATCTCCAAATTCCATCACTTCCTTGTTCTAATTCTTTTATCCGCCCTTTCATTCCTTCAGCAACATCTTGGATTGCTGTTTCCTGAACATTCTTTAATTGTTCCATTAAATCTAACTGTAGATTTAATCTAAGAGCACGAACTCGCTTTTGCTTTTCATGATACTTACGACTTAAGGCATCTGCTTTTGAATATCACAGTCGTAGTCACTTAGGATTTCCATCCATCTCCTTTACCTCACGTTTAATTCTTTTTGCCCAAATATATATCTTAAACTCTTATGATCTGTATAGACAGTAAACTTACTTCCATACAAGTAATGTCTCCAAATCTTAAGGGCAAAAATTATGGCTCCTAACTCTAAATCATGAGTCGTATAGTTTTCTTCGTGCTTTTTCAATTGCCTTGATGCATACGCAATTACCTTCTTGCGTTGCATCAGCACACATCCTAATCCTAGCTTTGAAGCATCACAATATACTTCAAAATCTTCTGTTCCTTCCGGTAATGCTAGAATTGGAGCATTTGTTAACTTTTGTTTCAAAATCCTAAAGGCTTCTTCTTGCCTAGGTCCCCATTCAAACTTAACTACTTTACAGGTTAGCTTAGTTAATGGTACAGCTATCTTGGAAAAATCTTTAATAAACCGTCTATAATATCCGGCTAAACCTATAAAACTTCTAATTTCCATAGCTGACTGTGGGACCTTCCATTTGGTGATTGCTTCTATTTTAGCAGGATCTACGTGAATACCTTCGTGATTCACCATGTGACCTAAAAATTGTACTTCTTGTAGCCATAATTCACATTTCAAGAATTTGGCGTAAAGTTTCTCTTTTCTTAACAAAGTTAAGAGTACATGCAGGTGCTCACAATGTTCCTCCTGACTTTTGGAATAAATGAGTATATCGTCGATGAAGACAATTACAAATTTATCCAAGTACGGTTTACAGATTCTATTCATCATGTCCATAAATGCTGCAGGAGCATTTGTTAACCCAAAGGGCATGACTGTAAACTCGTAGTGACCATACCTAGTTCTGAAAGCAGTTTTAGGTATGTCTTCTTCCTGTACCTTCAATTGATGATATCTGAAGCGCAAGTCGATCTTAGAAAAGTATCTAGCTCCTTGTAATTGATCGAAAAGATCATCAATCCTAGATAATGGGTATCGATTCTTAATTGTAACTTTATTCAAGTCCCTATAATCAATACACATTCGCATCGAACCGTCTTTCTTCTTTACAAACAACACTGGAGCTCCCCACAGGGATGAACTAGGTTGTATGAATCCTTTGCTTAGTAATTCATCTAATTGCTTTTTCAATTCTAACATTTATGTGGGTGCTAACCGATAAGGTGCCTTGGCTATCGGTGTAGTTCTAGGAATTAGATGAATTCTAAACTCTACTTCCCTATCAAGTGGTAACCCAGGTAGTTCTTCTGGGAATACATCTGAGTATTCTGATACTACTGGAATTTCTTTAAGTTCCTTACCCTTAGTGTTAATAATTACTGAAATCATATACACTATTCCTTGCTTTCGTTCATAACTAGCAACCTTCATTACTAAAATGAACTTTAGTGGCTTACGTGGTTGATCTCCTGTAATCACCACTAACTCTCCTGTGGGTGTATGAATTTCTATGGAATTCTTATCACAAAGAATTCGAGCATGATTGGCTACCAACCAATCCATTCCTAACACCACATCGAAACCGGCTAAATTCATAGGTAATAGGTTTGCAGAGAATTTATGGCCTAATTGTCACACCCCAACCGATGGAGGAATCATCGGGGCTCGGCACTGAGCGAAACGGATTTTCCAGAAGTTTCCATAACAATTATCAATACTATTTAATTTAAATAATACGTCCCATACCGTATCTCAAACAGCAAAATAATTATTACAGACATAAATCCAGGCAGATATTCTGTTCCGACAACTCAGATTTAAATAGACAGCAATTGTTTATCTGCTTCTAGAGACCCCTGATTCGTTATCTACAAACAACTATTTGTTGGGCTCTAAAGCTTTATTCTAGCTTCAATTTCCTACCACATGTGCATCCTAAGCACCTGTCACATACGTTAAAATAAAGTCAATACATATAATGTAAAGGTGAGCATACAAGTTTGATAATAGCATATAGAGTTCGAATTCGTTTACGCATAACCAGCACGTACACATAGTGAAATGAAGCACGTTAGTTGTCGACATAGATCCATCGATACCAATGACTGCGGGTTGACTGCCCGAGGCAGTTCGCAATACATGATTACCACCATAATCCATGCAAGTAAAAGATCCTTAACAACCCCCGTGTGAACGGGTGCTGAGTCCAAACTATAGTACTATCGTTGCTAAGGCAGGTAGACAACATTCCATGTGTAAACATAACAAACAAGCATTCATAAGCCACGTATAACATGCATTAACGGTTAGCGTTCAAATAGTTTGAGTAGTGTGATAGTTGTAGTTGGAATATTCGTAATGTATGTAACACCCAAAAGTGCATAAGCAAAAAGGGATCGAGTATACTCACAGCGGTTAATGGATTGAAGGGAGCGCTTAGTGAGTATGGTTAGCCTGAATAGATTTGATAGCATAACGATAAGAGATGCGTAAAATGTTACAAAGTATGAATGGATCGGATAGCGGTTCGATCGGATGGTAATCCGATCGGACAGCAATCCGTGCGGATGGCAATCCGTTCGAGCGGTCATCCGGTCGGATGACGATTCGAGTGGATTGTTTCTTCCTATAAGAGGAATGTGTTTGTGTATGATGGCTTGTCTTTTGAAGTTTTCGTTGTAGTATTTTGAAAACATTGAAGTATCTCTACCCATCAAGTCGTTCGATCGGATGGTGGGTCGTGCGGATGACAATCCGTTCGGATGGTCATCCAGTCGGACGGCTAATTGGTGATGAGATTACTTAGTGAAGATAAGTTCTCAGCAGAAGTGTCACTCGATCGGATGTCCATCCGATCGGGTGGCAACTCTGGCAACGAACATGCTGGAAATTGTTTAAGTCTTTAAAGTCTTAGTAGGGGGGGATATTCCACGGTCCTCCCAACCGCCGAGGTGATCCCACCTCGCAGACCGCCACCCAGCAAGCCTGAGTCTGGGGGTAAATCCGCTACCGTAGGGGCATTGGGAACGAGCAAGACTCGAACCCGCCACCTCCGGGTTAGAATGCGGGCCCAAGTGTGATCCGTTCAATACTCAAACTTTAGTTAAGGTTGCTTAAATAGGGACCCAAGTGTGATCCGTTCGGGTGGCAATCCGTTCGGATGACCTATCCGATCGGACAGCAATCCATTCGGATTGTCCTGTTCGTCCTTCACTTGGCCGTTTTGATGGTTTGTCGTTATATCGAGACGCTTTGACAGCTTGTTAACCAACAGAACTCCCGTTTTGACCCAGATGACTAAACCGACCAGGAATCACCCTAGCTCGGCCAGTTGTCGGCTCTAGACGGTTGTTTTTGTTTAATCCGAAGTCGGTGGTCTCGTAGGCGGAATCCGGATCTGAGCTAGTACAACACTAGGGATGAGTAGAAGACTAGATCTGAACCCGATTCTGCCGGTTTTGAGTGTTTTTTAGTGTAAAAGAGTTGAAAGAAAGTTAGAAACCATCTTTCAATCCTTTTTACCACTCTTGTATCGAGATCTTTACAAGATCTTTGTGGAAATCGGTTAGTTCTCAGTTGTTCTTGATGGATTGAAGTCAAGACATGAAGTTCTTGAAGAACACATGATGACGTCACCCTAGAACACCCGAAATCCAGTGATTTCATGGTTAAAAGTTAAGATTTGAAGGATAGAAAGGTGTAGGAGTGCGTGTAGATTAAGAAAGTACAAGATTTAGGGCGAGATCTTACCTGGATTGAGAGAAATCGAAGAAAAGGTGAGGAGCACAAGTTGTTCGGACAGAGGGTTTCCAAAAGTGGAAAGAATGACAATGACAGGGGTATTTATAGGATTCCAAAAGAGGAAAGGGTGATCCGATCGGATGACACTCCGCCCGGATGACGATCCGGTCGGATGACATCCTGGTCGGATGACATAGTGGCTATCCGGTAGGATGGCTATCCGGCCGGATGACACTTGGCTCGGATGTTAGACGCGAAGATTTTTGGCGTTTCGATTCCGATTGTGAGCGGTTCGACACGATAGGGTTTCCTAGTCAAATTACTTTCAGTCCCAAACACTCATATCTCGCATAATCTCTTCTCCACCAATTATCATGGTTCGTTTACGATTCGAGTTCGATTGCACTTCGAGTTAGGTTTCGAGTTTCGATTGAGTTCGCTTGATTATCACAACACAACATAAATAAACATGCACAGGTAACACGTAAGGTACACACACGTATAATAACAAGTAAAAATACGTAGCTCGAGTTGCGATTTGATGTCGATTTGATTAGCATAGCTTGATTATTAGTTGATTAACTTTATCGCATTGTTACTTCCTATAATTCACAGTCGTAGATCGATTGAATAGCGATTAACATACGTCGATTATTGCATTTATAGACACTTGCTCCACATAATAGCTACAATAAAAGAAATCTACTACAAGTCAAGTTGCGCGAAATCGGTCGTTGACTTTGACCTTGGCTTTGACTTTGACCTGTGAAAACACGGGGTGTTACACTAATAATTCTATCTTTATTTCTCGCACAGCCTTATTTATTTTAACAGAATTCCCATATGCCGTTTCGACTGTAAAAATATGCCTAAGTTTGGTTAAAGGTAATTGAAGTGCTTGGCATAATGAAGTATTTATAAAACTTTGGTTTGCACCAGAGTCAAATAATACTTTTGCATAAACGTTGTGAACTAGAAATGTACCAGCTATCACATCAGGAATTAGCTCGGCTTCCTGAGTAGTCAGCTGGAAGGCTCTTACGTTCTTCTTGTTAGTTTCTTCTGCAGTTTTGGCTTTGTTATCAGTTGGTTTAACCATTTTTGGGCAGTCTGGCCTAATATGTCCAGTTTCTCCACAGTTGTAATAAACTGTGGTTTTCTTCTTCCTGCAGTCTTCTTCTTGATGCCCCGGAATTTTGCAGAAATTGCAATATCCCTTGCATCTTCCAAAATGCTTTTATTTTGCAGACATTGCAAAATGGAACAGTGGAAGATTGCCCGGTTCCCTTTCTCTTAAAATTGCTTCTATTACTCATACGGAATCCTTGGGTAATCTTTTGGGCCACTTCCTTTTTCCGAGTTTCTTCTCTTGTACGTACCAGTTCGTCGGTCAAAGTGTTAGCTAATTCCACCGCGTCATCGATCGTGCTGGGTCTCCCAGCCTTGACAATATTACGGATCTCGACAATTAAGCCCCAAATGTAGCGAGATATAAGTACCGGTTCTGGCGAAGCCAGGGTTGGTACTACTCTAGCGTATTCGTAGAATGTCGAAGTATACCCTCGACAATCCACGCCTACCATCTGATGATTTAGGAACTTATTGGTCATTTGTTACTTTTCGTACTCAGGACAGAATTTTCTTTCTACAAGACTTTTAAATTCTTCCCATTTCATAGCATATGCCACAGTTCTTCCTTTAGCTTGTAGAACTGTATTCCACCATTCTAGCGCCCCTTCTTTGAAAAGATGCGACGCATACATGACCTTGTCTTCTTCAGCACATTTACTTATCATAATTACTGCTTCGGTTTTCTCTAACCAACGCAGTGCAGCAGTTGCCCCTTCGTTACCTGTAAACTCAGCTGGTTTACAGGCAAGAAACTCCTTATAAGTGCAACCAGGTGTTGCAGCTTTCATTTTCTTAAGGAGTGGAGCTTGTATCCCCTCATTGTCATTATTAATATGGTTGCCGCCTCCGTTTACACTATTACTGAAATTATCTCCTTGTGTGCGTTTGCTAGGAATAATTTTTTGAGGTGCAATTGGACTTCGAGCAGCAGCAAGGATTTCTGGAATAGCATTGGCTATTCCTTGAGCAACGATATTCTCGATATCTTGCCTATTTAGAAATTGATCCTCCTGGTGTTGCTCAGATTGATTGCCTTCGTTAATTTGTTCATTACCAGCGTTTGCCATCTGGTAATTAATTTATATAAGTGATTAGCATAAAATAATTAAACAAACAAAACAAAACAATCACACATAATCACATTTAACACATATAGCCAAAATTGTCAATTTCTCGACTTTTATTTTTATATATTATAATATGCTTCCATACACACTGATTATTTTACACAAGTTTTATTGTTTATTTTACACGTTTTATTTTGATTATTATATTATTATACAATCATAACTTCACAACCACATTATCCCTAGTCCGCTGGTATTTCAAAAGCGATGTTCCCTCTCGTCGTACTTCCAGGAGATTTGTACTCCTATCTCCCGGATCCTATTCCCGGCATCCATTAGCTCTTCGCCAAAATGGCGGAGTTCAGCTAAGTTTTCATTACTCATTGGTGGGTTTGGTGCAGGTTCTGGGTCGAACTGAGGGAAAAAGGTATAGGGATTATTTAGAAGGTTTTGGAATTGCCAATCGTTGGTCCACCATTCGTCCATTCCTTGTGGTTGGGTGTGGATCAAAGGTTCTGGGATGGCTGGTTCCAAGTTTATTGGAAGTTGGGTTTCAGCAGGATAGGTAAAAAGGTTTTCATTGATAGGTTTAAGGGTATCACAACTTGCCAGTATGAAATCTAGCTCTTCCTGTAACGTCATTTCCTTGGTTTGCTTGGAGCTTTCCCTAATTTCCATTCCTCCTTGTCTAAAACTTTCCCCGATCTCAATTCATTTTCCTTTATCCATGGGATTTTCTATCTTGGGAATTTTCCTAGTTGCTGGTTTCTTCTGCGCACACGTCTCCAACCCACAAATCTTCTTCTTTTCTTAGGTTTTGATTTTTCCAGAGGTGGAGCTTGAAATTCCATAGGTTCTTCCACATCGGCAAAGTAACCAGTAAAATCTCTGGAAACTTCCACTTTTACGGGATAGAGATTGAGATTTTCTAGAGCTTCAGATAATTCATTCATGTTGTTTAGCATTTATGAAGAAACACACAAAATTTTAGGTTAAAAATTTGTAAATTAAATTTTCACAGAATCACTAAATGTAATTAAAATTTTAATATTAATTACAAACATCTATAAACCATTTTATTGAAATAAAATATTTATTTTTAATACAACTAATATTATTTTAAAGTTTCTGGCTAATAGACAATATGGGTGCTAATATTGGGTCAGGGTATTGGTAATTTAAAGGTTAGCATTTACTGCTACTGTAGCTAGCATATATAGATTTGCCCATTTTTCATCTAATTTATCTTCCCATGGTGGGTTGTTGCCTACTTCCTGGGTCTCTTTTATTATCACCTCTTTGGTTTGTAACTTCCTCATTTTCTCTTGACTTTTTCTAATAATCAAACTTCTTTTACTAGGGGAAAGTGGTTTCTCATACTGTGCCTTTCGAACAAATATTCCCTCCTTAGTGTCTGCTGAATATCTTGAGGAATTTGATTGGGATGAGGATCCCTTATCTTTTGATATACTATCTAATTTAAGATAGATATCCGACATTCTTTGCTTACCCATACTGTAACTAACAAGTAGTCAGTTAATAAAGCACATAATCACAAATTGGTAATCAGAAAAATTAAGTATTTTTAAATACTTAATAGGCTTAAATCAGTGGCTCTTTCAGTAGCTCTGATACCACCTTTTCCTGTCACGGCCCCAGCCCCGGTTTTACCCGGTCAAGAGCCGCGGGACAGGAACACGTGGTATATATGATGCGACAGCGGAAGATTTTTTAACAGGATCTTTTTAAAAACTCAAAATGCCCAAATATTTATTTCATCACTCGGGATAAACCCTGGTATTTTACAATAATTTCACAAGTAAATTCCCTGATTTATTAAAATATGTTTATTCATTTTAACTGAGCCACCTCTTCAAGCTTGTTAGTGCTCCGTAGCACGTTTTCCTTGATTTACAGCAGGTCGCCTGAAACATGTTTAAAAAAAATATTTTATCAGCGGGGAAATGCTGGCGAGTCATTCAAGTATGTAAAATGACATATTAGTTATTAATTACAGCATAAGAGCGATTACAATGGCTTCTATCTTATTTTTATCTGGCGCCGTGTCACCTGGTGACGATGGTCATACCACTATTGGGTCTTTCCCCAAGTAGTGACGTTTATCACTGTTAGGATTTATTAGCCTAACCCGTGAGAAATTAGTAATGTGCACAATACCCCACTAGCCAGTTATTAAGATAACCACGACTTACTCCCTGTAATTATAACATTTGAAAATGGAGTATTGTAAAATACTTTTGATAAAAAGAGAATGACTCACATTGCAAATTTATACGGGCAGAGTTTAAGCCTACTGATTAGCCTTGTAACCTAAATTAATAACATGCACACGAACTAGGTCAGTAACTAATACAACATTTACGATAACTCACGAGATTAAACCCTCACAACGAATGACAAAGTGCGATACTTAAACATCCATCGAATTCACAACGAATGACAATGCATAACCCTAATGTGGGCAGCACTTAAACATCCGTTGGATAGTTTCAATCGATCGGACATTGAATCGTAGCAGCGATCGAGTTATTACCCTGTTATCGCGGCGGAAATTCGAGATTGTGTGTGTTTCTGTAGTATTTGGACGATATCTCAGTGCATGAATCGAATTTTAACGTCGAACCAACGCGTAATTGCAAGTGCCACACCCCTCTATTTATACTGGAAAAACAGCCCCCTCGCGTGGCGCGAGGGGTACTACCCTAGCATAGGGTAGCCCCGTGTCTGCATAGCTCAGGTGAGTTGGCCGTTCATGCAAATTCGTATCACACGTAAAACTGTGTTGATATTATCAACTAGGGTTTACCCCCCCTGAGTTTTAGGGGCCCTGATCCTGATTCCAATTGTTCTGAAAATTTTAGGGTTTATGCAGGATCACCTGGGGGTCTTAATTAGGGTTTCCTTTTGGACTAAATAAGTTGAGAATAAGTACTTTTAATGAGAGTTGTTACAAGTTTCACCTGCATTCTTCAAACCAAAGGGCATTTTTGTATAGCGGTATAGCCCTGTTGGTGTGCGAAATGCAGTCTTGTCTTCATCTTGCACAACCATCTGCAGTTGGTGGTATCCCTTATAATAATCAAGGAAGCATTTCCACCTAAACGTCGCTAAGGAGTCAATCTTTTCGTCAATCTCTGGTAAAGCATAACAATCGCGCGGGCATGCTTTATTTAAGTCCTTGTAATCCACATACATCCTCCATCCACCATTTCCTTTGGGGACCATGACTGGGCTTGCCACCCAGGTTTGATACTGGACTTCTCAGATGATACCAGCATTTAACAACTCTGTTACTTGCTCTTGCATCGCCTCGTGCTTTATGTCTCCCAGATGACGCTTGGCATGTACCACCGGTTTGGCACTCTCTGAGACGTTTAATCTGTGCTCTGCTATGTGTCGTGGGACACCCACCACGTCGGCTGGTGTCCAGGCGAACACGTCCATGTTTTCAAATAGCAGTTTTTTCAGCGCCGCGCGCGTGAGATCGGACATTGCAGGTCCCAGAGTGACCGTTTGCTCTGGGTATTTGTTGTTCAGCACCCATTTTTCTGCTTCTGCGCGTGGCACGGATTTGCTAGCCTTTGCTGGCCTGATTTCATCAGTTGCCAAGACTTCTTTGCTTGCGTAGATTATTGCTACCCCTGTCTCTGTTGGGAATCCCACAGCTGAATGTGGTGCGGAGCAAATCATACTAAAATCTCCCTGGGATTCCCTTCCCAACAGGATATCATGTCTTGAATGTGCAGGTAGTACCATGAACGTGACTTTCTCCATTCTTGAATTTCTTCCGTCTGAGAGTTGCACCGGGAACGATATCTGGCCTAGAGGAAAAACGGCTTCGTTGCAGAAACCAGTCAATGGGTAATCTACTGGCTCTAAGCGCGCTTTGTCCTCCTGGTCAAATTGATTGAAGCATTGTTCGTAGATGATATCTGCGGTGCTCCCTGGATCAATGAAAATGTAGTCGGTTTGATAGTGACCGATCACCCCGGAAATAACTATAGGTCTTCTTTCTCTTGCACCTCCTCTCACTATGGGGAAGACAACTTGTCTTTCGCGCCATGAATCATCTTGTGTGCGCTTGTTATAATTCTTTCGCGGCTTTCGTGGACCTCCTTGAACCATGTGAGTTTCCAACTTTCGAAGCTTTTTGTTGTCTGGCCCTTCTTCTCTTCTTTGAATTTGACGGTTATCGCGCTTTCTGCCTTTTACCAGGTGGGTGAGCCTTCCGTCTCTCAGGGCTCTCCCTATCTCTTGCTTTAGGCTAAAACAGTCATCGGTCATGTGACCGGTGTCTTTGTGGAATTCACATAAAAGATTTGGGTCTTGGCCCCTTTTGTTTCGCATCTGCAGAGGTGGTTTGAACTGGTGGTTCTCAGTTGACAAGACCTCGGAAGGGGTCTTTGTTAGGGGCGTCCACTATTTTTCTCTATTTTCTCGTTTAACCTCTTTGCGATGGGCGATCTAGTTGATTGTGTTGTGCGCATCTTCTCTTACTGGGCTTCTTTCCCTGTAACTAGATGTTTTCCATGATTGGCCTTTTCCTTTCTTGTTGCGCCGATCATTGTGGTTGTAACTGTATTGACGGTTGTCATCACCAGTCAATTGCTTGTTAGTGCGCGCAATTGTTTTTGCTGCCTCAATGAAGGTTTCCCAATCTTTGGGGCATCCATCTCTTCCTTTCAGTCGTTTGATCAGGTCGTCACACTTTACTGCCCTCATAAAGTGTGCGCGCATCATCTTCTCGCCTACGTCTCCGATTTCCAGGCATTCTTTGTTATACCTGGTAATGAAGTCTTCCACGCTTTCGTGATCCTTCCGCCATATATTCAAACAATCAGCTGGGTCTCTAGTACGCCTGAGCTGTTGGGAGAAGTGCGCCAGGAACTTGTCTCGAAAATCAATCCATGACTTAATTTTTCCTGCTGGCAAGCTGTCAAACCAGACACGCGTCGCGCCGACAAAGGTTTGTGCGAAAAGATGACACCAAGTTGGTAGGTTCCAGCCACCTGTTACCCCTGCGCCATTGAAGACTTGGAGGTGGTCATCGGGATCCGTTAAGCCGTTGTATTTGCCCATGTTATACGGCAGTTTTGTCTTATCAATATCCGCTATTGCAATCTCTTTGATGAACTTTGAGTTTTCAGCTATGCCATCTGGGCGATAGCTCAGTGTGTAATCATGTTCTGCTTTCGGATTGTACCCCGCGCGCTTGCGGGGTACGTACGCCTCGTGTTCTGGTGGTAACCTACTGAATACCGTGTTTTCTTTGTATGTCGGATCGTCCTCTCCCTTATAACTGTCCCATTCATCGTTTATATTGCGCGGGCCTAAACGACTTTGCACTGGTTTTCTTTGTTGGTGAGAGTACTGCACATAATTGCTTTCCGTTTCACCGTAGGTATCGCGCGTGTCGTACGTGCTTTGCCTCCTTACGTTTGGTATGGGTGCTTTTTCATGATTTAAATTCCTCACATCTTTGAAGTGGATGTCATCACGATTGCAGTACTCTTCCTTGATCAAATCTTTGAAGTCATTCCATGGGGTGGCATTAGCAGCAGCCAACCCCAGCATTTGAACCTGAGCGTTCCACCACGTTAGCGCTACACCTTCAAGAGTACCAGTAGCAAATTTTACCCTACGAGCCTCAGGGCATTCACACATCTCGAAGACAGATTCGAGCTTCTCGAATCAGTGGAGGAGGCCTACAGCTCCTTCAGTGCCGTTGAAAGTAGTAGGTCGGTAGTCCGTAAAAGTTTTGAAAGTACACGCAGGGGGCTGAGCATGTTGACTTGTCGTCTGAGTAGGAAGAGACAAAGTTAAGCACAAGTGTTTGTTCACGAGAGTAGGATCTAAAGATCCTAGAGTAAGTTGCAATAACAGGTTATACCTCCTGCTTGAGCGGCTGCGAGTGCTGCAGCAACTTGTTCATTGATTAGAGTCGTCAGCTGGGCTTGAGTTAGGTTGATACGTCCACTCATGATCTTCATATCAAAGGAAACATGGGTGAGAAAGGTGTCGCGAAGTGCGATGACAGAAGAGAGTAAGCACATATGGGTTTCTAACAATAGTTGTTACGTTAACCAAGCATACCATGAACAATGTACTATGTAACTAACAAGTAGGCAATATAAACATAAATCATATCACCTAGGGTGTTGAGACTTGCACGTGGAGCGAAGCGTCGTTGTGGATCGTTGAGCACTGTACAGGTTATAGTCTGGTTTTTGCCAAAAAGCTTTTCCCTTTTTAAAACCAAGTTCACTATAACCAATGGCTCTGATACCAATCTGTCACACCCCCAAAATCCACAAGCGGTGTATCACCGCATGGAGACGTGACTGACCAGGATCAAGCCACCAATCATATTGAACAATGCAATTAAGTAAACAAAACCAATCCCAATATAATTGGTGTTCAAAAGAAATCCAACATGTTCAAATAATCAGCGGAAGCATAGTAAAGTCTAAATAATCCAAAACATAGTTCAAAGATCAAATGTTAAGCATGGGACATAACAGTCCGTATCCCACAACGACCGCTCCTCCTCGTGCAAGCTCCATAAGTACCTAACGACCTGCAAGGCATGTAACAACGAGTCAACAACAAAGTTGAGCGAGTTCACAGTTAGTGTTCATTTATAATGTTGTTCCAAAAACCACGAGTTCATTTGTAAACCTCAAGTTAACTAGTTTCCCTGTTTCCCAAACATATCCATAACCAGTGGGGGCTTCCCCATGTGAACCACTAGACCCGTTACCATATCGACCACTGACTAAAGTAAGTTGGTGCCCTGACGTCAATGTCTATCATCATTGACTAGTGCCCAGATCCATTAGTTCACGCTCGTCCTCTGCGGCACGGTGTGAGGCTTGTCAAACCTAAATAGCGCTATCTAACTAATGACCCGCTCGCCATTGGCCCGGCGATTAAGTCGATATAAAAGGAGGGACTTCATGATAGAGATTTTGGTCTAGTATCCGTGTTGTCACCCTTCAATAAAGAGGGTGTGTACGAAATCCCCAAACCAGGAGATTACGTAGGTTCCAAATCAATTCCTTATCACATGTTGTCACCTTTCAATAAAGAGGGTGTGTACGTGTTCCAAACCAGGAGATCACGCAGTTTCAGTTTAAATCCTTTATCCATTCCCAACCCTTGGGAATCCCATGCCTTGTGGAAAGTGTGAACTCACCTCGGTTTGCTAGGTATGCTCAACTACTTGTGCATAAACAATTCAGTCAAAGCCTATAGTATGCATGTATACACAATCAGTTTATGTTCGTAATGATTCGCATGCAATCTAACATCACAAGGTGTGCTTGGGCAGTTATCATCAAGTAACGCATAAACAGTTAATCAACCCATATAAGATTCACAGTTTACATGTATGTTCCATAACTATGTTTATCAGTTAAGTGTACTGGGTGTGAGAATCAAATTATGTCATCCACTTACAAGCAAACATGTTAACAGTAGATAATATAAACAATTACTAACATACACGTGGAATCCATAAACATATTAACCTATTGTTCCCTATAAGCTTCACGATGAACACTTGAGGTTTTCGTCGACATAGGGTTACGACGAAAAGGTCACGACGAACACCCATGGGATTTCGTCGAATGGGAGTTCGTCGGGCAAGGGTTTTCGTCGGTACAGGGTTTTCGTCGGGGTATAGCATGATCATCATCATCAGTTACACAACTCAGAAACCCTAATGATCATCTAACAGTTACGTCGACTTCATCAATCAATCACTCAATCAGACCAATTCATACAATCACATAAATTACTCAATCACTATACGATCAGAATCATCATTCAATCATCATTCAATCATCATTCAACATCAGCAAGTCGTTGTGATTATCAGGTATTCGTCAACCTTTTTCCACATAGAACCCTATTCTACTAAACAATCAACTACTCGTTCTACGAATCCTATAAACATCAACATCCACTATCATACCATTGTCATATCAAGATTGTTACGTAACAAGATCATCACTACACATAAAACCATAATATTTCATGTATGACTAGACTGATGTTATCAACATACGCTCTAGATGATTTCTAAATCTATATATCAATAGAATCTTCCTACAGTTATGTACCAAATCATGATCGACACAGACAATAGAAATCAACAGTTTATAAATCGCCTAACCAACAATACATAATCAGAAAAAAGTTATCGCACTCACCGAAGAATCGAACTGTAATGAAAGTCCTTGAATCGGTGAGAGAAGAAAGAGCTTTATGTGAGTGTAGGATTGTGCAATGGGTGCCGTCAGTAGGGAGAAGAAAGAAATACTAGGGTTTGCCAAATGAAACCCCAAGCAGTGTACGTAAATATGAAGTGAAACAAGATCGGGCCTCACTTGGGCCACAAGCCCACTTTCAGCGAAACTTCTATAGGCGACGAACTCTAAGTTCGTCGGGTATGTTTTCGTGGCGACGAACTCTAAGTTCGTCGGGTGATGTTTTCGTCGAGTATGAGTTTTCGTCGGGTGGGTATGGTTTTCGTCAGGTACTTGAATGTACGGGTTAGGGTTGTAGGCTTTACATGGTTTACAAGTTCCACAGTTTATATACTAACACCTTAAACACAGGCATGCATAATTACAACGTCTCAAGCATATAACAAACATACACAATTATAAGGCAACTAAATCACGCAAACACAATTGCAAAACAAATTACGTGTCGAGGAAAGACCTTGGAAACTCGAGTTGTCACACAAGGGGAATATCCTCTTGGTCCCCTCTGCTGTGGTCAGGATGGTGGTACACGTGGCGCGCCTATATTCGTCCATGCTAGAAACATCGTACTGCTGCGGTCGGTCTGCTCCGGGATTTGTTGCAGGCCTACATGGCGCTTGATGAATGGTGACACGTTTTGTCCTTTCTGTCGGGGGGAGCATCTTTGGTGCCACCTTGACGTCTTCCAGAAGCTTCTAGAAGCTTCTGGATTCGCTTGTTGATGTAGGCGCTATGTAGGATGAAAAAGTGGTGTGGTCCTTGCCATGTGGGCAAAGAATTGAGACCATACCTCTTCACCAACAAATCCCCAACGTTTTCAACCAACGAAACCAATAACCCTATGCAACAACCCAACATTCCGTTCAACCCAATGCAAATGCAACAACCCAGCATGTCATTCAACCAAATGCCATATCAAATGCAGCAACTAATGCAAAACCCGCTAAATATGCCATATCAACCACCGCCACAAGCACGTCCAACACAAATCGAGGAACAAGATGATGACATAGAGGTTGTGCCAGAAACGCAACCTGAACCTTCCAAAAAGAAAAAGGGAAAGGGTAAAAAAGAAGACGAAGCCGCCAAACAACAACAACGGCAATGGTCAAAAATTGAGGAAGAGGCATTGGCGAAGGCATATATTGGCTCGTCAACGTCTCCTATAATCGATAAAAATTAATTTTTTTGTACATTATAATATTATTGTTATTAAATATTATTATTGTTACTAACATTTATTTGTTATTAAATATTATTTTTTGTAGGTAACAATCAACAAAGCGATGAGTTTTGGCAAGAAGCCCTTGATCTATTCCACGGGCTTATGGAACAAGGCGAGTACAGAACCATTGATTCTATCAGCTCCAAGTGGCGCAAGATGAATACGTTGATCCAACGCTTTTGTGGGTTTTATAACACAACGCTCGCCAACAAACCGAGTGGGTGGAACCACGAAAATGTTTTCAATGAAGCGTTGCGTTTATACGAAAATGAGAACAAAACTTCTTTCCCACATGTCCGTGCTTGGCAAATTGTAAAGGATCAACCAAAATGGAAGGGAACTCGAAATGAGGTTGCAAGCGCGAAACGAGCAACGAAACGGTCTAAAACTTCCGAGTCAGGAAGTTATAGCGTTGGAAGCTCAACCGGTCGTTGCCAAATAAATATCAACGACGAGCCCGACTATGAGGAGGAGCCGATTGAAGATGAATAACGTCCCCCAGGAAATGACAAAAGTAAAAAGATAGCGGCTGAAAAAAGAAACAAGCCGCATCAGGAAGGAAGTGGTGGTGGTTCGAAGTTGGAAGGTATTATGGCTGAGTTGAAAGCATTCAACCAAACCTTTACCGAGACGCAAACCGAGAAGGTAAAGGTGAAAAAGAAACTAGCCGAGGAGAAGCAAAGGAAGCAAGAAGAAGCGCAACAGTTGGAGGAATGAAAAATAATGACCACTGACCTTAGCGAATATCCACCGGAAGACCGTCTCATTTTACAAATGATGAAGGAAAAAATTAGGAAAAATGGAGTGTATTCACCTTGTTCCATAAGCCCGTGGAATAAATAATAATTAAATCAAATAAATAATAATAAAAAAATGGGGGATGAGCATCCACCACACCCTTGGGTAGTCCCCAGGGGGATGCTCCTCCACCAATGCTTAGTTGGCGCCTATGTGGCGGATAGTCCCTTTGGGGACTATCCTCACCATACCCTTTAGTCTAAATGAATCGAACGTTAGCGAGAAGTTTGTTTATTTTCGTTCGTTTAATAAATGAAAAAACACAGACAAGATATTTCAAACGAGCATGAACAGAGGTTGCGTTCATTTATGTTTGTGAACGTTCGATAATGTGTTCATTTATGTTCGCTCATTTGTCTTCATTCATTTATAGATATTTACATGTATTTTTATTTTAAAAACCTAAAACCCTAGTCTCGTACTGTATGTCTTCTCCCGACATTCATCATTTGACTATTTCAATTTCAGTTTGTATTAAAGCTTAATAAACTTCTTAATTTTGTGTTAATTATGTTTCTGATAATTATGTCAATTGTATTCGGATAATTATGTTAAGTTTCTGATATTTTTTTTTTGTGTGGATTATCGTAATCTTTGTGAAGAAAAATGTAGATTTCATTCTAAAATGAATGTATGTTCGTATGTGTTCTTTTGTGTTCACAAACGTTATTTGTGTTCACTTATGTTCATGAACATTTGCTTAAGTTCATTTGGTTTGGTAATCGTTCGTGAACATGTTTATTTCCTTAATGAATGACCACGAATAAGAAATCTCGTTCGGTAAGCGTTCGTGAACAGTTCATGAACAAGCTCCCGCTAAAGATTACTCGTTCTAAGCCGTTCGAGAATGATTTTTAATAAACTTAAATTGAATTTTTACCACCCCGATTTTTACACTATAAATACACTTCTAAATTTTTAACTTTTTAGACTTCTATTTCTAGTTTTTTACAATACTTAAGAAAACTATTCAAATGGAGGGAGCAAAGAAAAAGCTCACATCTTGAAAGCGAGAAGACCATATAATTTGAGGTTTGAGCTTAGGCAAAATGAACCGTTTGCAACAAACCTATGCAATATCCACTATACTGCCCCCAACCTCCATGTGTGCCAAACATGTCAACCCAAGTAGTATTGGGTCATTTCACTATAGAACCAAACCTACCATACATTGAACCAACCTACGTAGTTCTCGAATCGGATGATGAAGTGGATGAAGAGGAAGAGGAAGAGGAAGAGGTTGAAGTAGAAGAATTTGAAAATGTGTTTTTTATTGAATCTAATTAATCAAAAATGTTATAGTTGAAGTGGGTTCCAAGATAGACGCCCCATCTCTTTAGGGTTGAATTAGGCTAGAGCGGCTTCAAATAAAGTGACATCATCCTATTAGTTGGGTGGGTTGAATGGTTAAAATTTCTCATGATACCACTCATATCCGGTGGTTAGACTTGTTTTTTTTCCTTTAGCAATAGGGACCTATGTGATATTATACGGAAAAAAATATATATCTCATAAATAATCATATACATACATGTTACAGGATTTAAACTATTCACCTCTTGAATAGAATGCCCCGCTTACGGTGTATAATGTATATATATGTGGGCTCTCGGGGAGCAAAAGTGAAATGATACTAACTTTAACATTATTTTACTAATTTCGTGAAAATAACGTTAAAAGCGGCGGATGATTAATCATGCATCATGTGGTAACGTTGGTAGCTGAAAGACACGGGGGTACATGCACAAATCAGTCTCTGTCCCGATTGTTTGAGTGTTATGTGTCTTAGGTCCAAGGCTTGATACAAAACTACAATCGAGTCGGAGGTCTCACTGGAAGCAGCCTCTCTATTCCTACGTGGTAGATGTAAGGTTGTCTCCATCTACCCTCCTCAGACCCTACCTTAGTTTTGTTATTGGTGGGATTTACTGAGGATGATGACCTCTTGAATAGAAAAGATTACCAATTTATTAAACATTATTTAAAGTTGGATTGAAAAGAAAAAAAAAAACTTAGGTCCACACTTTAGTCTCAACTTTATTCTTAAAATATGAAAGTAGTTTTAACACAACCACTCAAACACAAAATACAATTTGCACACTAGATTTGACAACAATGGAATCATATCATAACATGAAGCTTTCACCCTATCACTTCAATAACTTGATTAGTGATTACCACCAAGTAGGGGTGTAAACAAGCCCAGAGGCTCGAGAGCTACTCGTGATCGGCTCGGTTAAAAGCTCGAACGAGCCGAGCCTTAACGAGCCCGAGCTCGAGCCTGAAATAGAGCTCGTTTTGTTATCGAGCCCGAGCTCGAGCCTGAAATACAAAGCTTGTTTAGGCTCGCGAGCCTAAACGAGCCCATACAAAATTTTAATTTTTTTATATATAATATATTAATAATGATGATAACATTGATGAGCCGAGCTCGAGCCGAGCTTTGCCTTGTTTAAGCGATGTTGAAGTGGGCTCGAGTCGAGCTTTTAGCTCATTTAAGGTTGTTCTCAAAATAGTTCGAGCCGAGCTCAAGCTTTGGGTTTTACTAGCGAGCCGACCTCGAGCTCAAAGAAGTAGGCTCGAACCGAGCCGACCTCGAGCTTGAGCTTCATAAAAACCTAACGAGCCGAGCTCGAGCCTGGTCGAGCTCGGGTTCGGCTCGGCTCGTTTACACCCCTAAATGTTAACTCGAGAATGAAAACAAAGAATGAAAACAACCCCTCATGTCCTCTCCTCTTTACACTAAATGTTAACTCATGTACCTCGTACCTTTTGTCCCAAAAATAATCATGATCCCTCTTCTTCATTCTCATCCACATTCTCATCACACCCTACATTCGAATTTTGTATCCGCTCACAAAAGTAGGCCCGTACAGACGTACAGTCACACGTTAAAACCATGTAACATGGCAATCCGCTATCGTAGCATCCTCAAAACGTCACGATAAACCATAACTTATGGACCCGTAGGAATATTTAGGGAATATGAATATGTAAGAACACAAGAAAACCCGAGACAACCTAGTTTAAAATTTGAGTATTGTTAAGTTCTTAATGACCCTCCAAGATCAACAGGCACAAGTGGGATGAATGAATGTAATACATCCGTAATCAACGGTCTGTAACTTGGTTCGGGCTGCACACACAGCACCGCTACAGCCGCAACCTACCATAAAAGTGTATGATTTTGTTAAAGAATTGATATTAAATCGAAAAATAGTTATAGAACAAATTATTGGACTAACTTGATATAAGTGCTTCAAGTCCATCGTATCTCTAATCACCGGGTCAACAATGTGTGGAAGCTTTGACCGGTCGGTTAGCTGAGGTATTGCCTGTTCAATGTTTATGCATTGGTTAGTTTTTAAACACTTCTTTTATATAACTATTAAGATGTAACCGAATTAAACGCTTACCCAAGTGACAATTGATTGATATAAAGATGGCGACATTTTCTCTACGGGTTTTCTACCTATTAAAATCTCAAGAAGTACGACTCCAAACGCGTAAACATCACTCTTATCCGTAAGTTTACCTGTAACATCTAACAATCTTAAACTTCAAGAAAGAATTAAAAAATGCAATCTTTAATTAACGGAAATAAATCCCCGCTACCTTCGGATAGGTATTCCGGAGCTACATAACCCGACGCACCCGAAAGCTTAACTTTGTTCTTGGCATGAAGCTCAGTGGTGGCAAGTGCAAAATTAGAAATCTGATACAAGTTTATGCAATTAAGTAAAGCAAAACATATTGGATTTTTGTTAAACGATAAAGGATCTTACTTTAGCAGTGAAATTAGAATCTAGCAAAATGTTCGATGATTTAAGATCTCTATGAATCACAGGGGGATTGCATCGTTCGTGAAGATACTCTAGTCCTCTGGCAAACAAATAAACATAATACAATATAATATAATGTATATACACGTGACTAGGGTTGCAAACGAACCGAACGAACACGAACAAGACCTTGTGATTGATCGTTTGTTAAGGAAATAGATGTGTTCACGAACTGTTCATGAACACTTAATTTTTTTTTTGAACGGCCAACAAACTCAATCCCGAGCACTCTCGGGGCACCCACTGGACAAACGGAGTACTCCGAGAGTAACCCGAGTCCACCACCAATTCCGGGAAAAACCCAGTAACCCACCCGCCCGTAGGCACGACAGTAAAATTACCAGTAAAACCCGTTTGGCTCAAGGATCCAACCCAGGTTTCCCTGGGTCTCCTATCATTGCCCACCAGTGCCTCACTCTTGCAGTCTTGCACCAAGTGAGAGTCGAACCTGCATCTCTCAAGAGAAATGCAAGCTCTCCACCACTTGATCTAGAGATCATTGACTCATGAACACTTAATGAACACTTACTGAACGAGATTTTTTGTTCGTGTTCGTACGTTAAGGAAATGAACGTGTTCGTTTGTTGTTCATTTTAGGTAACAAACGGAAAAGAACGTTCATGAACACAAATGAAAACAAACGAACATAAACAAGCGTTCATGGACAAAATATATAATACATTGATACTTATTAACTATTTCATTTGTCATAAATTTGAAGTATTTAAATAAAATATAAATATTAAAAACACTAATGAATTATCGAACACAAACGAACGTAAACGAACATGTTCCCAAATGTTCACGAACATAAATAAATAAACTCGGCCTCTGTTCATGTTCGTTCATTTAACTAAACGAACGAAATTTCTTGTTGGAACATCGTGTTCATTTATTAAACAAACGAACACAAACAAACTTCCCGCTAAACGGGTCATGAACTCTTCGCTGAACATTTGGTTCGTTTGCAGCCCTACACTTGACATGATAGTTAAAAATATTAAAAAATCTAAGTAATATTATACCGCGCTATATCAAGTGCCACTTGCATCCTGCGATGCCAGGTTAACGCTCTTCCATGAGATGGCCCTAATCGTACGGAATAACGTATGTTGATCACCGGATCTTGAACTCAAATTATTATTTTTAAGATATATGAATAAAATTACCATGCAATTGGGACTCTAAAGAACCTTGATGCATCATTTCATAGACCAAAAACCTGGTATCATCGTGCACGCAATAACCCAAAAGATTGACGATATTTTGATGCTTGAGTTTACCTAACCAATCTACTTCATTCTGTAAAAAACAAAAGAATCCGTAAGCTAATCGGCAAATGCTGCGATTACTGTTTTTAACAGGTTAAAACTAAAGTGACCTCGAATCCTTTTTGGACATCATGTTGTTCTCCACCGCTATGGAGTCTTTTTACAGCTGCAAAGAAATGATCATTGAACCGAGCTTTGTACACATTCCCACACGATTCCACACGGACGTTATTATCTTCATGGAAATTGTCGGTTGCGGTTATCAACCACTCGTAGTCGATGACCGTTACCGACCCTTTTTTACCCGCGATTCTCGAAGCGGTGAATTTATCCAAGGTTGGACCTAATGACAACCCTTTTAAACAATCTTTATTAACATCTTATTAACATCAACACAATATGTTCATAACTTATGTAAGGCAAAAAAGGTTTAAACTTTAAAGTTTAAACTATAAAAATACCTTGGCTTTTTGGGATTTTGTTTGTATTCAGGGGTTTTAAATGTCTTTGTTTAAAGATCCAACAACATAATAAGAACAGCAAGATTCCAACA
Organism: Helianthus tuberosus; assembly: GCA_030545235.1. Taxonomy (NCBI): domain Eukaryota; kingdom Viridiplantae; phylum Streptophyta; class Magnoliopsida; order Asterales; family Asteraceae; genus Helianthus; species Helianthus tuberosus. The sequence continues at coordinate 10,148,043 of CM060443.1, forward strand.
AGGAGAGTTGAAGCAATAATAAGTGCAACAAGAATCTTCATGTTCAAATCCTCATGGTGAATCACTTTGATTTCTGTCAACAAAGAATCAAAGTAAATAATCCCTTTTGGTCAAAACTGAAGTAAAAGTTCATGTGAAAAGTCATCACAGTTTCAGTGAGGCATATCATCGAACAGGTGGAATGCACTTAAACTCTGACATTATCATACATTATCATATGATCCATTTGACATTTGTTACTTTTTATTGGTTGAAATAAGAGTGAGATGTATGTTACCTGGAGAGTGAGCTTTATTTTCTGTGGGTATTTGAGAAAATGGAGGTTTTTTCTCAGTGGGAAGAGTAGGATCATCAATGGAGGAAAGAGGAGGGTGTGTTCTGCTAGCAGTGATTGGAGCAAAAACAAGTAAAAAACATGACAAAACTACCCAAATGGGAATCATCCTGTGCTTCAAATGAAGATTCATTCCCATAATTTGCTGACAGAAATCAAGAAGCTTTTTAAGTAGAAAGGAATGAAGAGTTTTGTGGAGACTAGAGAATGGAAGCTAAGCATTTAAGATATCCAAGTGTGTTTTTTTTTTTTTTTTTTTTTTTTTTTTTATAACAAAATTCTAAATACTCGTATAGTTGCACCTTGTTATTTGTGGTGGTTCGGTTTTACTGATTTAGTGGCTGTTTGACAACATCTGAATGGTTAAGTGTTGAATCAATAATAGGTCTGAATCATTAAGTGCTGAATTAGTAAGAGGTTTGAACCATTAAGAGTCTGCATAATGCTTAACCGTTTAGAGGGGAATGTCTGACCAATTCAGATTAAAGGTTTTAATCATTCAGACTCTGTATGATACTTAACAATTCAGAGACAAATGTCTGAACCATTCAGACATCTGCTCGTAAAACAAACAGTTTGAACCATTAAGTGTTGAACCAATAAAAGGTCTGAACCATTAAGAGACTCATTAAGAGGTAAACAAACAACCCCTTAATCTGTAAGCTTAAACATAACGCAACACAATTGGTTATTGACGCTAATTTATGATAAAAGATTGATTAATATTTTATGAAATTACTATGTGATCCGATTTTCTTCTTATTAATTGATAAATAGATTAGTTTTTAATTTAGCTTAATAAAACTTAGTTGTACTTAGACCATATGGTGTGGAGTAGCATCCCATGCCATATCACTCTTATGTTAGTTGCCTCAAACACCACCCCGTGGGCGTTATGGAGGGGCTTGTCAGATTGATCACGAGCACCATAGAGGGAGACTTGGTGGGGGCCACATGCATACTCAATCAGATCTCATTATGTTTTATAATTTATTTTTTCTTTTATTTTTTATATATAGTTAAAGGGAACTTAAAGGGGCGTCATCCCACACTGCCAAACGCCAAAAAACTATTGTTAAGGGGGGCGCAAAGGGAGAGGTGTTACCCCTTCTACTAGCGCAAAGATACAGCATGAGGTGAGATAGAGAGATGGTGAGGGAGAGAGAGAGAGAGTTTGTTTTTTTTCTAATAATCACGTGGCCATCGTCATGTCACGCTTTTTTTTTTGTTAACTCACAACACCATTGTTATAGGGTAAATTAATTAAAGACTCACCTACATAACATAATGTTATTATTTTTTTTTTTTGAATAGCCAACGAAACTTCATACAAACCAAAAAGAACCAAGGTCCAAAACAAGCACAAATCCAGCCAGTAGCTGGAAAACAGCAAAAGAAATAAAAAAACGAACAAACAGAAAAATAAAAATCAAACTGTGTTACACATTTAAATTAAAATCCCACCATTCTTGTCTCGATATCCCATTATGTTTTGACTTTATCTTCACACCTTGAAACGAGGCCTCCTTTATCTCTTCCACGACTGTTTGTACTACGCTTTGACGTCCCGAAAAAACCCGTTCGTTTCTGGTCTTCCATAGTATCCACATCGTTTGAATCGCGACTGCATGAATTATTTTTCTCATGTTCCGGCTTCTTTGGATTTCAAAAAACTCCGACAGAAGTTCCGCTAAGTTCCATTCCGAGTTCACCGCCGGGATTTTCATCCAACTCGTGATTGTCTCCCATACTCTTTTAGCAAAATTACATTTAAGTAGTATATGGACTGCCGTTTCGTCCTCCGCACCACATGTTTTGCAAATGACATCCGACATGACTATACCTCTATTTCTAAGTGCCACCATCGAAGGGATCTTCTCGTCCACTGCTCTCCAAACGAATGCAGCGCTTTTACTCGTAACCCAATTGTTCCAGCTGAAGTTATTTGGAGAAGAGTTTAAATCTAGATTTTGGCTCAGTGTGGTTTTGACATTTTTTACACTAAAAACTTGATGTTCGAAATTCTTCCAGTACCATAAGTCACCTGAATGTGTTAAGTGCAGATTTTGCAACCGATCCTTCAAGCGTTCCATTTCCTCTTTTTCTTCACTGCTTGATGGTGCCCTCGTCCAGCTCCAGTCCCAAACTCGCCCACCATTAATTATTTTATAATTATCCATGACCACAGCCCTTTTCTTGGAGGATAACTGATATAAATTTGGATATTGCATTCTTAACGGATCGTTACCTAACCAAGTGTCAACCCAAAATAGAGTTTTCTCGCCTTTCCCGACTTTGCTTCTCAAATTCTTTTCTATACTAATATTGCTTTTCAAGAATTCCTTGTCAATGTCTCCAATCCTTTTCCATACTCCTGGTAAGGATTTTTTACACGGTATCGATTCTATTTTTCTTTGATTCGTATGGATCGATTTTATAACCTTCACCCAAAAGCTATCCGTCTCCATCTTTAATCTCCACCTCCATTTCAATAGAAGGGCCAAGTTCGTATCTCTAATGTTGCCGATACCAAGACCACCGAAATCCTTTGATGCTACCACTTTCTCCCATTTCACCCACCTTAATTTGTTGTTAGAATTGCATCCCCCCCATAGAAATTTTCTCCGGATTCCTTCCAAAACTTTAATAACTCCAACCGGGCATTTATATAGTGACAGATAATAATTCGGCAAACTTCCAAGGACTGCCTTAACGAGAATTGCTCTACCTGCAAAAGAAAGTGATTTTGCTTTCCAATTTGAGAGCCTTTTGTTAAACATATCGATAACCTCTTTCCAGTTCACAATTTTATTCATACTAGCACCGACTTTTAACCCAAGGTAGACAAAAGGGAATTTGCCAGCCTTGCAATTAAAAATCGACGCCATATTTGATATCTCGACTTCGTTTTTACCAACCCCATAAAGCTGACTTTTCCGCGGATTAACTTTAAGGCCCGACAATATATAAAAAATACGGAGTAACCTTTTGAGATTTTTCGCATTATTCCCATCCCATTCACCTATAAATATCGAGTCGTCTGCGTACAACATGTGGGTAAGATAAGGACCGTCCCTAGGTAATTTTACTCCCGAAAAAACTTCGTTCATTTTAGCCCTCTCAACCATCACATGTAGTGCTTCCATGGCAGCGATGAAGAGAAAGGGTGATAATGGATCCCCTTGTCTAAGCCCTCTTTTATAATGGAATTCACCCGTGGGTGAACCATTTACCAAAATTGATCCCCTACTAGTGAATAGAATACCCATTACCCAGTTTCTCCATTTTGGTGGGAAGCCCATGTAAGTAAGTATAGAAATTAAGAATTTCCAGTTTAGTGTGTCGTACGCTTTCTCAATGTCTGCCTTAAACACAAACAATTTTTTTCCTGATCTTTTTGCCCATCCCACCACTTCATTTATTATCAAAGGCCCATCAATGATATTTCTTTCTGACATAAAAGCCGACTGCACATTTGACACTACACTCTTGATTACACTCTTCATTCTATTAGCTAGAACCTTAGAGATTATTTTGTTCACCACCCCCACCAGTGATATGGGTCTAAAATCAGAAAGAGTAATAGGATCGTGTACCTTCGGAATAAGTGCGATGAAAGATGAACTACACGTATGATGTATCGTCCCATGCGTAAAGAACTGGCTCATAATCTCCATTATTAGACCTTTTAGCTCCTCCCAATATGATTTTATCAACTTAAATGTGATACCGTCCGGTCCCGGGGATTTCCCTACACCACAATCCCATACAGCAGTTTTAACTTCCTCCACTGAAAATTGTTTGATCAGATCTTCCGCTTGACTCTGATTAAGCTTCTTGAAACCATCAGCACCAATTCTAGGTCTAGAAGACTTCGGTTCTTTGAACTTAGTTTGAAAAGCTATCAAAAATTGATTTTTTATTTCTCTTGGATCTGTTACCCACACCCCATCAATCCATAAACCGCTAATTTTGTTTCTTGCTATATGATTGTTGACGATTGCGTGGAAGAAACTAGTGTTCTCATCTCCCAAACCCACCCATTTTATTCTTGATTTCTGTTGCAAATCCGCAGCAGTTTTATCATGCCAATCTTTTATCTTTCTTTTACAATCATTCCATAACCCCAATTCTGTTTCTGATAATCGCCTTATTTCCGCTTGCTCGTCCAACATTTTCAACCTGTTTTGTGCTTCGATCAGTTCTTTTTCTTCTTCTTCTCTTTTATTTTTACGCCACGTTTTCAATTCATCTCTGACTGCCCTAAGTTTTACTGCCAACACCTCATCCTTAAACCTAGAATCGCATCTTTTACTTAAACCTTTTTTTATCACCTCATCGAAGCCATCGATAGAAAACCAACTGTTAAATAATCTGAAAGGTGGCGGACCGAAGCTATTATTGACCGTAGTAAGAACTAACGGACTGTGATCAGAAATCTCTCTATTAAGGGCTAAAAGAGAAGCGTTTGGCCATCTACTCATAAAATCCCCACATACCAATACCCGATCTAGCTTGCTCAGGTTCGTGCCATCGCCAGATAAAAATGTGTATTTCATACCCCCCATGTTATACTCTTGGAAACCCCCACTACTAATAAAACTATTAAATCTCAAGGCACCGTATGCATCAAAATGGGAGTTAAATCTTTCCTCGGGACATCTAACTTCATTAAAATCCCCGAGCATAATCCAAAGGCCACTAATCAAGTTTTTAGCTGATAATAATTCCTCCCACATCCTTACCCTGTTGGCTTTAATTGTAGAACCATAAATATTAACTATAACCAAATCCACATTTTCACCAATTATCCTACCCCTTATTAGGATAAAATTTTGATTTTTTATCTCAAATTCCCTCTTAAAAATACCTGGGTTCCAAATCGACAGTAACCCTCCTGATCTACCCTCCGCATCTACCTTAGAATATTCAAAAGCCGTAGAATCCCAAAATTTCCTGATCTTGCTTAGGGGAAGGTCCCTAAACTGTGTTTCCTGAATAGCAAAAAAAGATAAATTGTACTTTACCAGCAATTCTCTGACTTTCGCGGCCTTTCCTGCACCTCCTGCTCCCTTTATATTCACAGAACCAAAATTCATTGTGTTGTGGCATCCACCAAGTCTTCTGTTACTGTCGCTCTTAGAAGTGAGTCGTGGTTCTCCAGATCGATTCCAATTACTTTCCCTATATCAATTGTTGCTGCAACTTCATTCTCCACTTCGTTGTTCAAAGATTCTCCAAATTTTTCTCCACTTAATGATTCAGCTGGTAAAGCCTCCTCTTGGATAACTTCCGTATTCACCTCTTCCTCCCATTCCGACTCAAATTCATCCTCGAGACCCCCCTCATTGATTTCGAAATTATTTATTTCTTCCTATGTAATTCTTATTTTCCCCTTATTCATTCTTCTTTTTGCTTTACCTCTTTTAAATAAAGTTTTCTTTCTAGGCCTAGATCTAGAATCATCTGAGAGATCTAAGTTCAAATCAGGTAATCTACCTTTACCCAAAACAGGCTGAGGTTTTAAGCAACTGGATCGGGCCTCAGCAAGATTTTGTCTCTTTCTTTTCTTATAAGTTGATGTTATAGGCCCAATAGAAAATTCCAAATTTGGTCCATTAAGATAACTCTCCCCATTTAAGTTATGGGACCCATCCAGCTTAGACGACACATTTATTACGGGTGACACCTCGGTCCCAACCTTTGACTGTATATTTAATATGTTTTCCTCATGTACGAAGTCGTCAGAACCTAACCCTTCGTCTTCCTTCGACTTTACAGATTCCACCTGAAAATTTTCGGTTGTTTTTTTCTCCGGTACCGGAGTAAACTTCCCCTCGCTACCCCCTTCGGTCTCCATTTCTTCCGTCTGCTTGTTTTCATACGAGTTAACTACTGGATCTGGATCCACTTGAGCTGGAAGTGACATTTCCTCTTTAGTCACCTCGTTAATGAACTCCTGCACCCATAAGTGATAAACTTCCGAAACCCACACTGTGTATAACATATGTTTCCAATTGATAGTAATTTTCTCGTTAATTTCGGTACCATAGTTTACAATTACTCCAACTATGTCATCATTAAAGCAAAGATCCTTCTCGTCCGCTGCCGACTTCTTAACAATTCTTCCAAATTTTTCTCCAATACAGTTAAATACTCCGTCAATCCAAAGCTGTAATGGAACTCCTCTTATCCTCAACCATGCTATTCTTTCAAAGGGGATGTCTTCACCGTTCCATAACTTAACATTGATAAACCACTTATTCCATACTTCTTCGTCCTCGTCCAGGGTTTTTTTCAACTTGTCATTCGAGTCAAAGATTACTAGTAGCTTCATACCTCCCAGATATCTAACCTGTGAGTCTTTTAAAGCCAAATCTCTCTTCATCATACTAACTTCCCTTAGATCTTCAATACTCCTCAAGTCACCTATAACTGATTTACCACTCCAAAGCTTTAGGGGGATAGATTCATTTGCAAATTTGAGACAATTTTCATCCGTTTCCTGTTTTGACTTCCCTGCTGCAACATCGGCCCACGAAACACCCTGCCTTGTATATCCGTTGTTTGGTGCTACTGGTATATTATTTCCTGCGTTTGTTGGACCCTCTTGTTTTCTTGTCCATCTCTTTTCTTGTGTCCTTGAGCTTTTCCCAATCTTCACAAATCTGGCCACATTAGCTCTGATCTTCCAGCCATAAAAAGTCATTTGGTTTAGAGCTTTCGTCATCTTCTCGACATCCTTTATCTTGATAAATCTCAGAAAGCCGAACCGGTTACCCCTCTTATCTAGTTTTCTTGCTATGTAGGCGTCCACGATATGCCCGTAATTCATGCATTCCATCCACAATTCACCATCCGAGATGTGTGGATGAATATTGGAGACGTAGAATGTAGTTGCCTTTTCTCTGTTTAATTCCTCCTTATTGTTTTTATTATTATCAGCCCAATTGCCCGAGCTTTCAATCTCACCCTCCTCTCGTTCCATATTAGAAATCACAGGTTTATAAAAGGTTAATGGAATTCGTATCGAACAAGCAGGACTATACACGATAGCCGCGGTCAATAACAGATCCACTAAGCAATCAAAACCAGGATTTAAAATAGGAACACACTCTTTATCACAGTTGGAAACCGAACAGACAGCGAATGGATTGAAACAGAAAAGAAAGATTAGAAGGAAAGGTAAAGAATCAGAAACACGAAAATTTGTGAAACAAGAAGACCTCCCACAAACTAATCCCCGTTAATCTTCATCGTCGAGCCGGCTGCCGGAAAACCGAACGGACGGCGAATGGATGAAGCAGAAAAGAAGATTAGCATGAAAGATAGACTCGACTCACAAGATATAATGTGTTAATAGATTAAACCTCGCACTCTAATCCCCTTTAATCTTCATCGTCGAGCCGGCTGAACGGGATATTTTGCTCTCACCGGATATTATCTTTCACTCGCCGGAAATCGCCTTTCTCTCTCCTATTGTTACTAACTAATTAATTAGTTAGCAATTGTGGATATAAGATTAGTTAATGTTATTATTTGCCCCATTGAATTATAGCCTAGTGACATTTTAGGGTGAGATAAGGCTTATGGACCATTAGGTTCTGAGTTTGATACCCACAAGGGGGGTCTCAGATTTATTGGGTTTCCGCCTGCATTGATGTATGTGCATTATTGCCTAGTGAAGTTGGATATGATCAAATGATTCCGCTAGTAAAACAATAATACTCAAATAATCCGTTAGTGATCTAAATTTGCCGATAAAAAATGTCATTATTTTTTAGCTAACCCATAAAGCATAGCCCTAGTCCTTAAAAGGTTTGGGAAAGCATTTGGGCTTTTTAGTTGTATGTAGAGTTAAATGTCATTTTAGTCCCTGTGATTTGGTTCATTTTGTCAGTTTAGTCCAAATGTTTGAAACGTTACCATTTTAGTCCGAGTAGTTTCATCTGTTGCCATTTTAGTCCACTGGGTTAACTCCGTCCATTTTTTATGTTAGCTAGAAGGGTAATTCAATCATTTTATATGGTCGAATTGTTCTTCTAGTTAACAGAATTACATTTAAAATGACCGAAGTGTCCTTCTAGTTAACAAAATAAAGGGATGAAGTTAATCTAGTGGACTAAAATGACAATATTTAAAATTATTTGAATTAAATGACAACGTTTTAAATCTTTGAACTAAACTAACAAAATGACTCAAACTATATGGAATAAAATCACATTGAACTCTTGTATGCAAATGATAGATGTACCCTTTCTCATGTTGGGTAGACGTCTATGTAGATATAGATAGCCATTTGACGGTATCTTGATTGGATCCATTATTAAAATATAATAACATTAATAGCAAACTTTACCTTTTTATAAACCAATAATTTTGCTTTGAATTATTATGTACTTTTGAGCAATCTAAATTCAAATAAGAGTAAAGTCCTATTTGAGTCCTTGTGGTTTGTACACTTTAACCATTTGAATCCAAAAACCAAAACTGTCTTGATTTGAGTCCTTGTGGTCTCTAATTTTAACCATTTGAGTCCCTGTGCTCTCTAATTTTAACCATTTGAATCCAAAAACAAAATGTTTCTGATTTGGATGTTGTTTACTTTTGGATTCAAATGGTTAAAATTAGAAACCACAGGGACTCAAATCAAGACAGTTTTGGTTTTTGGATTCAAATGGTTAAACTGCACAAACCACAAGGACTCAAATAGGACTTTACTCTTCAAATAATAACGTCAATATAGCAACCTTTACCATTTATTATTAGACATATTACACTTTGAATTATTATGTACTTTGAGCAATGTAAATTCAAATAATAACATCAATATAGCAACCTTTACCATTTATTATTAGACATATTACACGAAAATTATTATTTTTATATACTTATAGAGAAATGTAACATTATAAATATTCTTTTAATTACAAAACATAAGAAAATATATTATATATTATATATTTATATTTAGTTCATACTTGATATCATTAAATGTACATGTATTATTTAAAAAATAAAGCGAGTTAAAGTTTGTAAATCTAAAACAATATAGAATATAGATGTTCTTAGTGGGAGGTCTTGGGTTCAATCCCAAGCAATGGTGAGTTATTTGTAAATATAGTAGTTTGGGAGAGTAACGTTAGCCATTCAAAAAAAAAAAAAAAGATTTGTTCCCTTATTTGATTACCACGGAAGTACAATTTAATATAACATGCTTAGCGATGGATAATTATACCAATAATTTTACAAATAGAAAAAATGTTAAAACAACTATTTTATGAAACATTTATATGTCAGTGTATATAGTATATATACGTAATACCAGGTTATACCACCATGGTCATAGAATATGCGAACAATTTCGAGTGTTCAACATAGGTTTGTCTAGCATTATGAAGTTGTGTAGTGTAATACATAGCCTAGTTTTTAACAAAATAAACCAAATACACACAAAAAAAATCAATACTAGGATAAAATAACATAAAAACAAAAGATAGTAAAAAGTTTTGTTTTATACACTTTGAGTATACGTGATGGTACATAGTTATATAGGTAATAACTCATCTGAAATGTACATTATACAAATATATTGATAATAATCAGTTATATTATTATTATATTTACTTTTGAGTGAGATTATAGTCAATGATTCCACTATTATTATTTTTAATTACAATAATTAATCAAGTAGTTACTATATAATTATCTTAAAAGAAGAGGATCATATTATATGAAAAAGATTGAAACAAAAGAGGAAGAGGAAAGCACCAAAAACAAAAGAGGAGATCCGAGATCCTTCGTTTTCTGAAGAAATGAGACATTATTTATCTCCTCCATAATTATGCATAATTGCACTACCACCATCAACATAAAAAATACTAAAAATTGTATTATACAATATTAAAAAAAAAGCCGATATACCTCTTAGCCTAATGAAACAAGTGGTTTATCCCCATCAAAATGGTACGATTTTAAGTCTAACAAAGCAGGTAATAGGTTAATTTCAGGGCCGGTTCAGAGCAAGTGTCGGATGGACGACCGCTTTGGGTCCAAATTGAAATAGGGCCCCGAAAAAATTTATATATATATATATATTAAAAAAATCTGTATATTTTTAAAGAAAAAACTTAAAGGGCCTAGATTTATAAATAAAAAACGTTAAAGCACAACTATTTTAGTGTTTAATGAACTAATAACTTAGCCCAAATCAATAAACAAACATAATGGATTAATGACTAGTACCCAAATTTTTTATCTTGTACAGAGTTAATTTTCTTTGTTATGATTTTCGAAAACGGCCCTGATGGATTTTAAAGTGGCCTTTGTTAAGAAGATATGAACTTATTTATTAATGAATATCCTTATCTTTCCCAAAACAAAATCCTTATCATTTCCCGAAAAAATAAAATAATAATAATAACAACAATCAGAAATATTTGAGCCAACTAAACAAGGAAATAAGATTAGTTTTGGTAAAATACAAAAAGGGAATTGACCAAAGAGCCCAAAGCACTGAACACTGAATAGTGAACCCAAGCATGCGTAGCTGGGTTGCAGGAAGCTGTTCAACTTTAGTTACTTTTGTTTTACTTTTTTTTTTCTTAAATTTAGTTACTTTTGTTTAACATTTTTTGTTTAATAAAATAAAATGAAGGCAAGAGGGGAAAGCAGTTCAGCTTTAGTTTTTCTGGTTGAAAATTGTTTCCATTTTGTCGTGTGTTTCGTGTGTTGTCCCTTTTGTTTGTAGCAAACAGCACTTGACATTTTGTCTCTACATATTTTATATTTATCCATTCAATTTCTTGGTTCTTGTTTTATCATCGCCTTTGTTATTTACTTCTTAACTAAATTGATGCTATTGTATCTTTACTATTTGCTTCTTCATTCAATTCTAGGAGTCGCCTAGATTGGATCTAGTGTTTAGAGTGAATTTCAAGTATTATCGTTTATCTTTATACCCATTTTCAGACGCTGTCCTTTATGTTCAAAATTGGCGAGTTTTGTCCTTTGTGTTTTCATATCATACACGTTTTGTCCTTTAGGCCTAACCCAGGTAGTTTTTTCAGTTAAATTTGGTCATGTGCTTTGCACATGAGAGTATTTTTGTTAAATTCAAAGGTTGCAGAAGCTTTGAGCTGTAAATCTGCCGTTGAACTTACATTTGAATTGACAAAAATGCCCTCATGTGCAAAGCACATGACCAAATTTAACTGAAAAAACTATTTGGGTTAGACCTAAAGGACAAAACGTGTATGATATGAAAATATAAAGGACAAAACTCGTCAATTTTGAACATAAAGGACAACGTCTGAAAATGGGTTAAAGATAAAGGACAATCCTTGAAATTCACTCTAATGTTTATATACTGTGAGGATCATTTAGGAACCACCATTTATCGCGAGAACCACATGTGAATAAAATGAAAAGTTGAAAACTACATTAAAAAGCTTAAAAAACATACAAATTTTTTTTAATTTCCAATAAAATCGCAACTTTTTATTAATCTTTTTTTTTTTAAAAGTCGTGACTTTAATGGATTTTTTTTCAAAAAAATAATTAATTTTTTAACATATATATATATTTTTTTGTTTAGCTTTAGAGTTTAGTTTTCAGCATTTAGCGCGGGGGGTGGGGGTTGTTAGGTTTTTGGGTGGTGGAGGGTAGGGGCTTCATTGTTTGTTTTGGGTTTATTTTGTTTGTCAACACTACTTCTCGTGGTTCTCTCCTTAAAGCTAGTTTTTGTATGAACCCTACCCTATATATCTAATATATGTAATTATGCATATCAAGGACCCTTATACAAGAGAGAATTTGAGTTGGATTAGACCAAACAAATCGGGTCTCATCAAGACGTAAGCCTAAATAGCGAGCCAAGTTTGAATATAAGTCATCGAAAGCCATTAGATTTTATTTCATTTAAGCAACTGGATTTTAGTAATCCAAGTTATGACTCATATGACGATAATAACTCGTATAAACAATGTGACCAATATCACTCCTAACTTCTAGACTTCCGGTTTTATTGCTTTAGTCAATCTCACCATAACATAATAGTAACTACGTGTCCCTAAACATAATAAACGTTGTTTCACAAAAATTTATGACACAAAAGATTGAGATAAAAATCAATCAATTAATATTAGGGGTGCAAACGAGCGGTCTCGAGCTCGGATTAACTTATGAGAGCTCAGGCTCGCACTCGGCTCCATTCCAGTTTTGTTTTCAAAGCTCGAGCTCGGCTCGTTGGTATTTTCTCAAGCTCGAGCTCGGCTCGTTGGTATTTTCTCAAGCTCGAGCTTGGCTCGGGCTCGGCTCGGCTCGTTTATTATCTATTAATTGATATATTAAATAAAAATAATATACATAATAGACTTTTTAGGCTTGCGAGCTCGATAAATGAAGCTCGGGCTCGGGCTCGTTTACTAAATAAGCTTATTTTTGGGTTCAATTTCGGTTTGTAAACAAGTTTAAATAAGCTCGGCTCGACTCGGCTCGTTTACACTAAGACTCGATAAGGCTCGATGAGCCTAACGAGCTTCACATGCGAGGCTCGAGCTCGGGCTCGATAAACAAACGAGCTTTATTTTAGGCTCAAGCTCGGCTCGGGCTCGATAAGACTCGACTCGTTTCGAGCTTTTTTTTCGAGTCGATCTCGAGTCGCTCGATTCGTTTACACCTTTTATAGTGGGATTATTATTGGCAACGAAATTGAAAGTTATAAGCATCAGCGGTCACATTGCAATAGGATTATTTGATGAACATGAAAGGTCATGAATAAAATAAGCTATTTGAATATAAAACAGTTGATACAATTTCTATTTCCTGAGATACAGAAGTAAATTGTTTACAATCCTTGATTACAAATGTCGATATGTCCGAGTGGTTAAGGAGACAGACTTGAAATCTGTTGGGCTTCGCCCGCGCAGGTTCGAACCCTGCTGTCGACGTTTAATAATTTTTTATCACCTTTTTTGCTGTTAAAAAAATAAGATTGGGCCCAAATACTGCTTTTAACATATATGGTGATACAAAACTTTGTGGCCCATAAGAACTATAGGAAGGAAGATGTGTTTATTGTGTTGGGTTGTTAGGTTTCGGGTTTAAAATATCGTTGTTCAAGTCCAAAACGTTAACCTTACCCGAACAAGCCATCACTTAACCCATTTATCTCTATACCTAAACGATTTATATCGAAACAAAAAACCGCAAAAATAAATTACACTACCAATGTTGTTTAAACAGTATCAATTCTGTACGGTAAAGATGCAAAAACAGGTTGGCTTTAGAGAGCTTAGGGTGGAGGCAGGGGCGGATATACTTTAGAACAAGGGGGAGCCCTGATGCTCCGGCCGTAGTGTAACTTTTTTGAAATTTGACGTTTTTTCGATTTTTGCTGCCTCTGTAGAAAATTTCTTTTTTGAAACGTTGTTAGTATAATTATTTTCTAGTTCCGCCACTAATTGGAGGGGCACTCTCCTAGCAACCTACAAGTACTTACACCATATTTAATAGGATTGTGACACCTCATTTAACCCATATACGAGAGGGCACTCTTCTAACTCAACTCACTACCCTAATACAACCTACTACCCTATGTTCTTCCGGGATGTGAAACTCGCGAAACTGCGAAAGCTACGCGATCAAACTACCCAGGTTGATTGCGGCGGTGACCCTACGCGTACCAACTCGCATCAACCCCACACCTTCCGAGTTATATTATTGTGTTCCAGAGATCCACTTAACAGGGGGAGGGGAGGGGAGGGGAGGGAAAATGGGGTTTTTTTTGCCTGAAAATAGTCTTTCCAATTTGGAAAGACATGGAGGGGAGGGGAGGGATGGGGAGGGATTTTTAACTCGGGAAGTAGTTATTTTTTTAAGGCTAATTGACCTTGAGGATTGATGACAAAGTGTAAACGAATGATTCGGCCAACACTTGGGTGACAATGAGGGCACTTAAAACAAGGGCAACCCATCTCTAGTCTCCTCTATTAAATACAATCCAATCAACCCAACTACATTATTTATGCCCATTTTGGCTTCTTTTCCAAAGCAATTTGGTGGTCAAGATAAGCATACCGTTTCACTAAAAAAAACTTTTAACTAAGAGTGTAACTTAGTGGCTGGTTGTTTATCTTTTAATGGGGCTTTTAATGGTTCAAATCTTTTACTGGTTCAGCATTTAATGGTTCAGACTGTTTGTTTTATGAGCAAAATGTCTAAATGGTTCAGATATTTGCCTCTGAATGGTTAAGCATTATATTGAGTCTGAATGGTTAAGACCACTAATCCGAATTGGTTAGACATTTGCCTCTTAACGGTTAAGCATTATACTAGCTCTTAATGGTTTAGATCTTTTACTGGTTCAGCACTTAATGGTTCAAACCTCTTACTGGTTCAACACTTAACCATTCAGAAGTTGCCAAACGATCCGTTAGAGATACAATATATAAATACTCTTGCTTGTCTTCATGCTCCAGAACACAATATGAAAGATAATGTTGTTGCAACAACACATTCTAGTGTCCACATGCCTTGCATTGCTCTTGGTTACATCCTCTATTTCGGAACCAGTCTCCACCCACCCACTCGATCCCCACAGCCAGTTTGATGTTGACAAAAGAACCCTAACCCGGATTCCGCCTAGGAATCGGGGTAGGATAGGTAGCCGTGGCGGTGGGCGAAGGGTGGGTGGTGGTGGTAGACCAAGACCAGTTAGTGGATCACAAAACTGTGATCCACTATACCAGTATCTATTCGGAAGATGTGGCCGGTGGCCTTTCACTCGTACTTCTCCGAATAATCCTTTTATGTCTAGGCCGCCCCCTCGCTGGCGACCACGTCGTCCGCCACTTATCCCATCCCCACCTCCACCCGCACTACCCCCACCACCTCCTTTGGTCCCGTCTCCTCCTCCGCCATCACCGTCGCCACCACCGCCACTTGTACCGTCACCTCCACCACCCGTCCCATCACCGCCACTTGTTATGTTATCTCCACCACCAGCCTTTATCCTTCCTCCCGCAGTACCCGAGCTACCCAACGATCCCTTTCAAGCCCCACCGTTGGTTCCGAATCCAATATCTTTTACCCCACCCGCTTTCGATATAAATCCTTCACCACTTGTGCCTATATTACCTCCACCGCAGGTCGATCCTGGACCGATTCCACAACTTCCACCACAAACAGACCCTGGACAGCAGTTTCCACCAGAATTCGATAATCCTGGACAACAATTTCCACCGTTCGAATCGACGACACCATTACCGGAGATCATAATGCCACCACCAGTAGATGAGGACCCTATACCATAAGTGCAGCCTTTGTTTTCAACACCACATATGATTTAAGAGTGTATAATGTATCACTTTTAGTGTGTACGTGTGTTACATATTGTCTGTAACCTTTTACCATATGTTAAGACTATCTCCAACGGTGTATCTGTATCCCCGCCCGAGATGACATGGAATTTATCCAAGTTTTGAGATGCAATGGAGCACATCTGAGGTGGGGAAATCTGATGATAAAATCCGTCTGCAAGGACTTGGGTTATCTCGGTTCTTGAGCCAGCTCCTTTTTTATATTTATTTCAACGATAATTCTGAGTTTCTTTATAAAAGGCAACCATCCATGAAGACTTAGAATAAATCATCGAATAGCTGTGAAATCTTGGAAAGCTTTGATGGAGCTTTAATGGAAAAAATGTTGTGGGGAAGATGAAGTGTAAGAGAGGCTAGTTATTATAATATTAGAAGTTTCATATCCAATTTGAGTTTTATAAAATAATCCAATTTAAAGGAAAAAAAATCAATTTAAAAATAAAATACTCCGTTGCATGTGTAATACAGTTTCTATTTTTAATTTTTTTAAATATCCAGTTTACTTTTATGTTAGTATTACTTGTTTACACATATTAATTATCTAATCACTTGATTATTTAAATATATTATAGTAATTATATTTAAAGAAAAAATGGGTGATTATCTAATCATTTGATTATTTTAATATATTACAATGATTTTAGTAGTTATTAAATTTAAAGAAAAAATGGGTGATGATGTGGAAAATGTAAGGATATGTAAGGATGTTTGTATGGTTGGAGATGAATTGTGGGTTTTTAAGGATTTGTAAGGATTTTTATGGATTTGTAAGGATATGATGTGGCAGCTGACTAGGCAGCTAAGGACGTCTAAGGGCGCCCTTGGCATTGGAGATAGTCTAACAAACATCTAATATAAATATGGTGCAGTTATTTTCATGATTTTTGAATTCTAATGAAAACAGTTAAGCAATTGACTTAAGATTTACTATAAACAACCACCTCTCATACATATTCTTAATTTGTTGAAATGTATAATCATTTTCAATCTTGTCGCTGACACATTTGGCTCCCTAACGCCAGAAGCTATCCAATTCCTAACCAGGGTCCAACGGGTCATCCACAGCAATTGTTCAGCCCCAGGGGGCAGGGTTTTGTCTTTAGTAGATTAGGGGGTTTGCAATTCAGAAAGGGGTGGCGGAGCAGCTTGTTGCCCGTCTACCTTCTGTTTTGATGTAACTTGACAAATATGAGTGAAAATATTAAGGTTAATCCTAAAAAAATAATAATAATAATAATAATAATAAAACTATCATATTTAACTTTAAAAAAATATTTTAATGAAACTGATAAAAAAATATTGATTTGATTTGCTCAAATTCAATTTTATTTTTATTTTTATGTGTTATTGTATTTTGTTTATTGTTGATTTTTTGTATGAGTTTAGATTGAGGAGATACTGAGATAGGCTAAGAGCTACAGCTGGGCTGGGCTATTTATGAGAAGTGTAGTTGGGCTCTTGCTCTGTTGCTGAAGAATGGGTTTAATGTGTTCATGGGCTGGTTTTTAGATATGTTTTGAAAGTTTGTTGGTTTTTTTGTTGTAAACATAGGATTTTTCTTTAGTAGCTTGTAATATTCAACTTTTTCAAAAATCTAAATACACCAGTTTGTTTAGTTTTTTTACGGACATTCCAATGTAAATTTTATTAAAACCGAGTTATTTTGAAAATAGGGTAGTTTTTTATATTAAAATTTTTGGTTTTTAACAACTATTAAATTAGAATACATTTAAAAAAAAACAAACAAAAGAGTGTACTTAGATTTTTTGAAAAAAAGGAAATATAACAAACTATTAAAGAAAAAAAAAATCAATAATAGCTAATGAAATAAAAACAACAAAATTAGAGACCTGCTTAGATTACACAGCGTGGGCGTGGAAAAGCGGGGTGGTGACCTTTCCACGCCGGGAACACCACCCCTTGTGGTGATGAGGACGGGGAGTTTTCCACCGACGTGGGGGGCATCTGGGTTGTGATATGGAGGCTCTTGATTTGTGGATGGATTTTGGGTGTGTTTTAATTGGTTCATGCTTATTATTTTTTTTTTATAAAAACGCCACTAACCACGTCACTCCCACTCTTCCCTTTTTTGCACCACGCCACTTTTCTTACGCGTGCTGACGTGACAACCACACATCGAATAACGCCACTTTTTCATGCCCCATACTCCGTAATTCCGTATAGTCTCATGCAAGTACTTATGTTCTGACACATTTGAGATCTATTGCTATTTCTACTAGCAGATCACCTTAAAACCAACACACTTTCAAAACTCACCTAAAAAGCATGTATGAATTTCTAAACCACCTAAACATTAAAAAAAAGTCCTAAAAAACCTAAATTATAACAAATAATACTAGATTTTGTAAGAAATATCTAAGTCACTATGAAGATTGGATCCTCTTAAGTAGGCAAGACTAACAATCTAACATAAGATCTTTAATGATCAATGATGGGTCCAGGAGATGGATCATCGTACAAGCTCAAACTCGCGTTGATCTAGTCTATTATTTGATAGATTTTGTAAGCTCAGAACTCGTAACCCTTTAGAAAAGAAATCCGCTCATCTTACAAAACATCTTGCAGTATTTATGCTATTCCGTCCAGTTTAATATAAAAAGGTAGATAGATAAATGTCTAGTATATATTGTCTTTCCAACTTCTTTTCTAATATTTAGATTTGCTCCCTTTTTTAATATTTAGATTTGCTCCCTTTTTTTTCAAAATTTAAATCACAAAAAGGGGGAAATCGAATAAAATAATATAATAATAAATTAATATCATCAAAGAAAACGATAACGCAACCCCGCGCCTAACGGAATCATGACATCACACCAGGCTCCACTGACGTCATCAAGCACATAATTTCCATATTCCTGTAAGTCTGTAACAGAATTCCAAATAATCACCCACTCCCACTGTGTGTTTTTGTGTGTGTAAATCTTCCAATTTTGCTTCCATAATCACACGATCTTCACAATTCAATCAAAATTTCCTTCAATTCACCATCAATAACCGGATCAAATCATGGATCGCAACTACGACGAACTTCCGGAAGAAATTTGGGAGCTAATTTTGCACCGATTGAGCGGTGATCATGATATTCATCATCAACAACTCGAATCACTTTCATCGGTAAGTAAACGGTTATTATCGTTAACCGATCGGTTACGCCGCCGCTTCACCGTCGTAGATCAGACGTACATCATTCACGGTACGATTTCTCGATTCGTTTACCGATTTAAAAACCTAAAAACTCTAGATCTTAGTAAATTGAAGAACTGTTACGTAGAAACTGCTATTAGAGAGATTGCTCGTTCGTCTGTTGCTTTGAATTTAGAATCTGTTGATGTTTCGAATCATAATTCGGTTCCGATTGAAGGATTGAAGGAGTTAGGGTTGAGTAATAGGAGAATTAAGGTGTTGAGATGTGCGAATGTTGATAAGTTACGTGATGTTGATTTGATAGATATCGCGAGATATTTTCCAGATCTGGAGGAGTTAGATGTTAGTTATCCGCGTAATAAGTTTGAAATCGATGCTTTGCGTAGGTATACTATTAGTGAGATTATGATAACTGATGCTGGAATTGAAGGTTTGTGTTGTGGTTTGAGGAATTTGGTTAAAATTAATATCTCGATGAATCCGCTGCTTACGGATAGGTCGCTTGTTAATCTGTCGTCGAAGTGTTTGCGTCTACAAGAGCTAATAATGTTGAAATGTATTATGATTACGATGAAAGGTGTCCGGTTTATGCTGCATAATAGTCCTAATTTGAGATCGGTTTCCATGTGTCTCATTTCGAATATTCATGGAACTGATTCGCTTTTCGTTGATGTTACGTCGGGTAGATGTTTGTCTGAGCTTCATTTTAGCGATTCTGATATTTCTGATGAGTTCCTGGATTCAATTGTGAAAGCACGTGTCCCGTTGAAGAGTGTGTGTTTTTCTGATAGTGGTAGTTACTCCATTGATGGACTTTTAAGGTTCCTGCACGCGTATCACTCGCTTAAGTTCTTGGATCTTACTAAAAGCTACCAGTTATGTGACAGTTCCATTGTAGATTTATCTCGGTATCTTCGTGATCTTGTTTCAATAAAGCTCAATTCCTGTCATAAGCTAACACACACATCGTTGTTTGCTCTCATCATCAACTGTCCGTTTCTTGAACATGTTGAAATGGAACATGCAAGCCTCGGTAAGGAAGAAGATCTAAATACGATTATCAACGTTTTGAACAACGTGCACACAAAATCATCAAGTATGAAGTCCTTGAACTTGGGATGGAATTCACATCTGACTGATGAATGCCTCTTAAAGATAACCTCGATTTGTCCCAACTTAACGCAGCTCGATGTGAGCTCGTGTTCAGGTATTACATGGTCCGTAGGCGAGGTTTTGAAAAGTTGTCCCAAGATTGAGCATTTGAGCATACAAGATTGTGGTGGGGTTAAGAATATAGGATTAAATATGTTACCTTTGAGGTTAAAGAAGCTGAATATGGCTAGATCTGGTGTTAACGATGAAGGGTTAGTTGGAATCGCGGTTAGATGTAACGAGCTTGTGAAGATAGATCTTGAAGGGTGTCAACACGTGACCACAAGTGCGGTTAAGTTTATGGTTAAGAACTGTGAGAAGTTGAGGGAGGTTAATCTGATGGGGTGCCCTAATTTACATGTTTATATTGTCGATTGGATGGTTCATACGAGGCCGTCGTTGAGGAAACTGGTACCACCGTCTTATGCTGTTACTTCAGAAAGCCAACGACAGCTTATTTTGAGACATGGATGCCAAGTTTGTGATAAGTAGTTGCGCATATAATCGAGTTGAGGTGTATGATGTTTGTAGCTATATCAAAAGTCAAATGTATGTAATCCCTTTGCATATTGTCTTGTAATAATGTAATTAGATCAACTTAAATAACCCTTTTAAGTAAAAAAAAAAATGTTGTAGAAATAAATGTATAAAACAGGAATCAAGTTTCACTATTGTTTGTGAAGTCGATCATACTTTTTTCAACTATAAAATGACTAATTATTAATTTGTTTTAGTGTTATGAAATTTTTAACTACTGTATAAATTTAATTGAGTAGATAGAACAATTAAAAAACTTAACTATTACTCTACTAAATTATAACCGGTAAAACAAGACCTGGCAAACGGGTCGGGTCATGGGTCAAAACAGGTTCGGGTCAAGTTTAAAAAAGGGTTGTTTTGGTTCGGGTCGAAACGGGTCCGGGTCGGAACGGGTCCGGGTCAGAACGGGTTTCGGGTCGGGTCGAGTCAGATTTTTTTTTAACAATATAACTTTGGTGATTATACTTGGCACGTTAACTATTATTAAAAAAAAACTAAAACACAAGCGTAATGTTCCATTCGCGGTGAAATTCCGTAACCAGATTCCATAGTATTTAAAAAGGTGTATCCTTTTTCGACTAAACCATTGTGACTGCATGCTGTTAGAACTTAGAACCGCAACAAAAGTTATCTGATCCATTTTCACTTTGCTTATTTTCATCTGAGAGAAAAGATCCAACGCAACATGCCCTTGACCGTGTTGCGCATATGCAAACATCATTGAGTTCCAAGTAACCGCGTTCTGCTTATCTGAAGTCTCGAATGATCTTCTAGCATCCTCAATAATCCCACACTACTGGTTACAAATTCATTAGATTCATAACCCAATCTTAGCGCCAAAGCGTGAATCTGTCGACCTAAATGTAAGGCTGCCACATCAGCACAAGATCTAAGGACCGCAGAAAATGCGTAATAATCCATCCCCACATTTCCAGATTGCATTATCTGAAAAAGTTTCAACGCATTCTCACTAAACCCGTGTTGTGTGAGGCCTGTTAACATTGAGTTCCAAGAAACATGGTCTTTAAACTGAATTTCGTTAAATATTCTTATCGCATTATCCATATAAACACCATCAGATCCATTATACATAGCCATCAATGAATTAGAAACCGGAGTCGAATGCTCAACGCCCCTTTTGATTACCAATGCATGTAAAGATCGCCCTTGGTTTGTAATATCTTCTTCAAAGCAAGAACTTATCATGCTAGTGTACGTATATATATCCAGTTCGAATCCTAACATTTGCATCTCAGAGAAAAGGTTAAACGCAAGGGCCCGTTTATCATGTTCTAGACAAGCTGCCAGCATGGCGTTCCAGGAGACGATATCGCGCTCACCACTTGCGCCATCGAAGACTTTCTTTGCATCTTTGACTGACCCACATCCCGAATAAGCACTGATTGTGGCGTTAAGTACAGAGCAATCAGATAACATGCCGTGTTTTATAATCGCGCAGGGAACTTGCGTTGTTTGTTTATATAAATCTGGGCTGTCAAATACCGTCACAAGGGGAGAGAGTGTCATCGTCAAGCCTCACACCTTCCCTATGCATAGATTTGAATAACGAGAAATAGTTAAAACGGTCACCCGTTTCAACATATCCCGAAATCAAAGCATTCCAAGACACGGTATTACGCTCAGGCATGCAATCAAAACACTTCCGTGCATCCACCACTCTACCACATTTCGCATACATGTCCAAAAGAGCACTCCCCGAGTACACATTCTGTTCATACCCTGTTTTAACGATACACGCGTGCAATTGCTGCCCGGCAAAGAGACACTCATTAGAACTAGAGGTGGCAAAATGGATGGGTTGGATTGGATTGGTTGTTGGGTCAGGATGGGTTTGGGTTAGAATGAGTTTGGGTTAAGATGGGTAAAAGAAAGAAGAAGGTCAGGATGGGTTTGGGTCAGGATGAGTTCGGGTCAGGATGGGTTTGTTGAGAATAAATTAATAATAATAAAAACTGAAAAAAATTTAAAAAAAATTAAAAAAACGAAAAAAATTTAAAAATTAAAAAAAAAAATTAAAAAAACGAAAAAAATTTAAAAAAATGTAAAAAATTTAAAAAATTTAAAAAACGAAAAAAATTTAAAAAAATTATAAACGTGCAGAACAGGTTGTCTTTTACGAAGCTGAACAGAAATCGTTTTTGGTACGATCCCACGTGTTTACGAAGCCACCGCTTCGTACGAACTCAGAACAGTCGACATAATCTGTTTTACGGATCTGTTTTAAAAAAATTAAAAAAACGTGCAGAACAGGTCCGTGCACTGCAGAATCAGATCTGTTTTAGCCGATATAATCTGTTTTACGGATCTGCAAATCAGTCGACATAATCTGTTTTACAGATCTGTTTTAAAAAAAATTAAACAAACGTGCAGAACAGGTCCGTGCACTGCAGAATTGGATCTGTTTTAGCCGATATAATCTGTTTTACGGATCTGCAAATCAGATTCGTTTCATTTGTTTATTATTTAGCCGCACTGCAGAATCAGTCCGATATTTAGCCGCACTGCAGAGTGCAGAATCAGTCCGATTATTTAGCCGCACTGCAGAATCTGTTTTACAGATCTGCAAATCAGATTCGTTTCATTTTACGGATCTGTTTATTATTTAGCCGCACTGCAGAATCAGTCCGATATAATCTGTTTTGCAGTCCAACTCCAAGTTACCAACAACCTAAACAGTCCAACTATCATAACAACCATGATACGAAAAAGCATACGAAAAAACATCGCATACAGCCATGAACAAGTTTAGACAAACGGTTAACAATAATGTTAAAACCATAAATGTGTACCTGCAAACAGTATATACATAGAACAAGTTTATATTGAGTTACTTCGTTTGGACTTTGGAAGACCTGTTAAGTTGTTATGTTATTTTAGGGTTACCCATCTTGACCCACGGTTCTTTTTAAGTTGGCCCATCCTGACCCATTCATGTTTTTAATTAATTTTTGATATGTCCATTCTAACCCATTCCACTAAAAATCTTAACCCAAAACAGCCCATTGCTTTACTTTTAAAGTCCAAATCAGCCCATATTCTAGCTTTTGGGTAAAAATTGCCAGGTCTAATTAGAACCAACACCCTTGAGTATGCTACCAAATGTGTACTCAACAAAGCAAAACCCACAATGTTTCATACGCATTAGAACCGCCCAGGTGCTCTCAAGAACCCCGTGGTTGACGTACCCCGCGATTAACGAGTTCCATGAAACAGTGTCTCTCTGAGGTATTTCATCGAACAACTTGTGGGCAAGTTGTAGTTGTTGGTTTTTTACATAACCTGTAAATAGAATGTTGGCAGTGTAAGTATCTCCGATGGTTCATAACTTGATTATATTACAGTGGTTTGATTCAAGGGCATAGAAAGCAGACTCACAAGCCCTGCGTAATTGGATCATTCACTTCGCAAACAGGGTCAACTTCGTCGGTGCCAATTTCATAACTTAAAACAATAAATACCATTGTTCAGTGTTCTTCACTCGTCTGAGGCCCTACTAATGATAAACTTCCACCTAGAGAGTGCCCGGTTAAGCGAATTGTTGCTCGATTTCCATGGAGTTGATTCGTTGAAGGTGGTCACGCACACAAGGCAACATCGATGATGAAGAACTGAAGATGATGTTCAGCGAATTCTTCTTCACGGTGAATTGAAAGTCTTAACCCGTGTGGTTTCTTCCATTAAAACCCTAATGAACCGGATGACCCGCTATTCTTGTTTAATCGTCCCAATATGACCCGTAGGCCGTAGATAAAAGTTTTTATTTAAATGACCCACTTTGACCCCCTTGTCTAAATTCTTTTACCCAAACTGACCCAAATAAAACCAACCAGGTGTAACGAACCGACCGATTTAAAAATATTTAGTAAACAAAAATCAGTTACAGGTTGAGTTTTGATACATAACAGAACCAGTACAAACTAGACTCACCTCTATAAAATAAAACATAAGAAATTCCTAAACAGCCGAGCAAGCGGTCAGTCCTAGAAGACAAATAGATTCGCATCAAACATGCTTGGATTGAATTCAGCACTCCTCGTTCATGGACATGCAAGATTTTTTCAACCTGTTTTTATTCGACTCGGTTTGAAACAAAACACAAATAGAAGATAAAGTGTATTCTAAGCTTTGTAATCCGCGCTGTCCCGAAGACCGAGTTCTGAGAGACAAAAGCAATAAGAATCCCAATCGGTTCTTCTGAGGTACTTCAATAGCTTCTTCCTTTTCTGTACCATTGCTTGTAGACCCTTTCGAGAGTGCTTATCCTGCACCAAATTCCATCCATTTCAGCTCTATTTTTTTCATCGCTTAAGTCTCTAAACTAATAAAAACTCGTAAAAAAACACATTTAACTTTCACTTAAAAGATTAAATCATTTACTAGAACATGATGCAACAGGCAGGAGTTGCGTAGTATGTTATGTCGGTTACCTTTTTGTGTAGAACCGTAGCGAGGTGCTTGATCTTTGTTGTGAGTTGTGCCACTGAAAACAGTAAAAAGGATAAACCAATTAAAACTAAGACATTAGCAGTAACATAACAAAATCGGCTTGAAAACCCGCTTCAGGGAATAGGTGAAAACACACCAACAAAATAGATCTAAAACACAATATAAACACCAACACGAAAAATACACTTTCCAACTAAAAGTGATGCTAGCTTTTAGTATACACCCCTAAAGGTATAACTATACTAATTAATATAACATGTTTTAAATTAGTGCCATGTAATCAAATCTGGATGCATTCTGGTGCCATGTCATTGCCCAAAAAGTCATCAAACATTATATGGCAACATCTGAAAGTTTGTTTCAAATAAGCAGTTACTCAGAGCAATTGCTTGAACTTCCAAGATAAACTAGGGGTGGCAAAATGGGTGGGTTGGGTAGGTTTGGGTAATGGGTTAGGATGGGTATGGGTTAGGATGGGTTTGGGTTAGGATGGGTTTGGGTTAAGATGGGTTTATTAACAAATGGGTTAGGATGGGTTTAGGTCAAGACTCAAGATGGGTTTTTGTCAAGATGGATTTGGGCATGACAGGCTATAAAAAAAAAAATTGAAAAAATAAAAAAAATCAAAAAAAAACTTTGGGATTGCAAGGCCATCATCAGAAAAGTGCGATCGGTTTTTATTGTCACTTATGGTTCTTTTATTTTTTAGAAATACATATGACCCAACTCTGTCGGATCAAAAACTATATTTTGATTTTGTTTGCATGTTTCATATTTTTCAGACAGATACGGCATCTGTATTGTCTGAAACTACCGAATATATCAAATTCTTACATGAACAAGTTAGTGTAAGTCTATATACCATAATTGTAGTCATGAATTCAAATCCGGGTACTCATGTAGACACGGGATAAACAATCAGAAGCACCAACACAAGACCTAAGAAGTCAAAATAAAGCTACAATCCTACTAGCTATGAACTCCATACATCAGACCATAAACTGTCAAAACCTCCCAAACCAGCTATGTCTACTTATGAACAGGTCTCAGGTTTAGAGAGACATTCTTGTCAAGATTCAAGAACCAAGAAGCATGAAGTAAGGATCAATAAACCAAAAAAAAAAAAAATCATAAGTCAAGAACCATAAAACCAAGAATTCTAATATTATCAACTCTTTCATGCAGTCAAACAAAAAGTCTTTATTTGACAAAAGAATTAACTATACCTTTTTTATATAAAAATACAATCAGCCAATAAGATATGTGCCCTAAACTCTCTAAGGCACTGGGAAGCAACAAGTGCCAAGAAGTTGACCCTTTATAGTTTCCAAATAAATTATCAGTAGTTTATAGATATTCAAGATTATACCAAAAATGTATACTGCATAAGTTGCTTACAGCTTCAATCGTCAACTATTATACTACATATGTTGCTTACAGCTTCAATCATCAACTATCTGTGCATTAAATTATGACCTACAGAAATTATATACGTTTAATAGTGAGTTACATGTGGATCTCTATTATCAGTGACTTCAGAACCAGAAAACCCAACTCAAAAAGACAATTTACTGTCATTATCAGTGACTTTGCTCAACAGAGACATTTTATCGAACAGATAAGCATGAAAGAGTTGTGGCACAACGAACACTCAAAAATTACACACGAAAGTACGAAACAAGTGAATCAGTCAAATAACATCAAAACGAAGCTTAAACTGATAAGCATGACGAACACTCGAAATCACACACGAAAGTATGAAACAAGTGAAATCAGTCGATTAACATCAACACGAAGTTTAAATTGATTCATATTTCATACGCAAATCAACAGCAATATGAATTTAAGCATGACGAACACTCGAAATCACACACGAAAGTACGAAACAAGTGAAAAGAATGTGTTCATGGGCTGGTCTTTTTTCTAAGCTTCCTAATACTATTAGTTGCATAATCGGCACTAAAAGGACAGATTAAATCAGTGCAGAAAGCACAATTCACAGAATTCATAATACACAAACATAACACTGAAAAGAATGCAGAAAAAAATGTAATATTTTTCTGTCCCATACCTTGAACACGTGCCGATCCACAGTCTGATTCAGAAATTTTGAACTTGTCCCTTACCTTTTTAAGTTCAAGCTTTTGTTTCTCTGCAGATGACATATGATCCGGATGGAAATACTGTCCAGAAAAATTACCAAAGTTCAAAACGCTTAAGATATTAACTAAATCATTATAGGGAAACGACCATCGCCGAAAATGTAGCACTTGCCTTTTCAACTAAGACCTCCTTTGGTGGATGTGACGAATAGTTAGAAATTTCCCCCATATCCGCCAACACACTAATTTTCTGAACTGCAAATGATTGTAAAACTTTACATGATACAGGAAAAAGTAATAAAACCACCAAGGTAAACTGTTACTGGATAACTGAGTAAGCTATAACATACCTGGTTTCTTCTTTTCTTTTTCTTGACCGCTAGTGTGCAACTTTATAAGGCCTTCCCTTAACGGCCCAAATCTCCCAGCCGATATCTCCTTTTCCCCCATTTCCCGAACCTTTTGTAGCCTCTCATTCAACTCCTCCAAAGAAAACTTAACCTTCTTATTCGCTGGCCTCAATCTCCTCAACTTCTCCCCCATATCCCCATAACTATAAAACATAGCAAACTCTATTTTCGCCTCATTCGACGCATTACCTTTCCCAGTGGAATCCGAAGGCAATTCGTTCAAACTCTTCGGTCTCGGTTTAAAATTCAGTTCAATATCATCAAGCGGCAACCTCCGTGTACCAACTCCCGGCTGCGCCTGCGACCGTGTCACATTCGATCTGATGCTCTTCAAACTCATCTTGATCGCCTGCAGAGTTTTATCCGGTTGCCCTTTCACACCGCTTTCCGATCCAGATCCTGTATCTGCTTTCAGCGTCGCATTCCGCTGGTAAAGCTCCTGAAACGAAACAACCGGCCTAGCCGACTGCGGCGGTTGATCCGGCAATTCACGACGATACTTCGATAAATTATTACGAATTTCTTCAAGAGATACCACCTTCCGATTCGAATCCTCACGAGTGCTAGGGTTAGGGTTAGAGTTGTTGTAAACCGACGGCTTGCGAGTGGTTTTCAAACTGTTTCTCACATCACTGAACGAATATTGCGGTTTTGAAGGTGAATTTCGATTCTGATCGTTATCATCGTTAGACGAATAAAATCGAACATATGATGTCACATTTTGTACGAATCTACGGTGTCTATGAGGACGAAAATGAAGAAAAAGCGCCGTTGCCGCCATTAGAGACGCTAATTGAAGCTTTTTAACGGTTCAGAAACCCTAACTGAAGGCTCAATTCATTCTGATATATAAATAACAATGAAATATCACTAGCTGAATACGTTTAACCTAGATTTTTGAAATATAGCTCTAAAATATAGTTGAATACAGTTTGATCATCATATAAAAGAGAAACACTGGTCAGAGAACATGAAAGAATATCATACCAAAAAGAAAGTTAACTTTAAGACTGAAGTCTTTGGCCGCAAACTTCTTTTTATAGCTTTTAAACCCTTCGATTGTGACCTGCAGTACAACCACACAAGCAAATACAAATGTCTGTACTTTGAACTAAAAAATATAGAGACAGACAGCAGCAACATTAGATAACAATTCAATTGAATTACAAACAATCAACTCACCTGCTTCTTCAATAGATACCAATTCTACTTTTTATTTACTCACTTCAACAAATTGATTGGTTTCATGACAAACTGATGCAGAACAATACTTAAGTAACAGAGTTACAAATTACTTAAACACAAAAGCAAACAAAAAACTCTACATGGCTACATGGAATCTCTGTTAGACACAGGGCCGGCCCAAGGGGGAGCCAACTAAAGCAACTGCTTTGGGCCTCCACCCTTCTAGGGCCTCCAATTTCTGTGTTAGGCCTGTTATATTAGGTCAGAAACTGACAACAAGACAAAGGGAAAAATGCATTGGAATCTAAAGCGCGCCAATTGTTTATACATGTTGCCATTTTGTGGAAGATAAATCACCGATAACTAGAAGCAGAAAATATCGCTGTTTGTCGGTTCTGAAGTCTGAGACTAAAAGCCAGTTGTTGAAGGTAATCGTTTTTGGCTTAATTTGTTGATGACTTGATTGAAGTTTTATGTCCTAAAATCATTGATAACTTGGCATGTTTCTATACTTCAGATTATTTCTGTTGTTTTGGATCTCTATGCTAATGGCATATATAATATAATGCACATGGACTTGAAACCTGAAAATATTATTCTGGGTGCAATATATGTGTAATTTGGTGTAGTGTCAAAATCTGATATATAAACTGTATAATGCTTACATGGAAGAATGTCTTTCTTTCAATTGAAATAAAAAAAATTCTAATAATGAAATTCGGAAAAGGCCCCAAACTTTTATCTCGCTTTAGGCCTCCGAGAGGGTTGAGCCGGCCCTGGTTAGACATATTGTCAAACATGTGGTGTGCATGATTGAACAAAGCAAATTTTAATAAACAAATTCATGTAAGCAAAGCCCCAAAATCACAATCCATAAAACTAGATTATAGATGTTATTTAACTGTACATAAAAAACCCCAATCTTGGTCGCATAAAAGAACCCAACCCTGCATTGCATCCATCTTTAGAGCTATTCCTTAACAACAAACGTATAATTTAAATACAACTAAAACCAAACACACAGATCGTATAATTTAAATATATCTTCCGAAACCCTAACTGAAGGCTCAATTCGTTATCAATGATCGTATTGATGATAACGAGCAGTTTGTTTGAAATACAGTTCTGATGATGATAGATTTTTCAATGAATTGAAGAGAAAGGTTACCTGAGAGCTTGAAACGAGTGGCCGGCGATGACTGCGAGTGTTCCGGTGACGGAGTGGTGGTGGCGAACGGACGGTAGTGAAGTGCAGAACTGTACGATTAGGTATTTTGAGTGTATCTGGGCTTGGGCTTTCAGTTCAATGTTAATGGGCCTGCTATAAAATTAAAAGAGGTGCTCAACAGTCAAGACACAAGTCCCAAACCTATGGTAAACCATCGGGTTGGGTCGGGGCCCAAACCGGTTTTCTAGGGATCTGGCCGGGTTGGGTTGGGTTGGGTTGGGTTGAGGAATTAATAATTAAACATAGCTTCAATTTTGTTTTCACGGTCGAAATGAAACTTCTTGAATTCAAAACAAATAGTGAACGATTTATCTGCTATACAACATCGACCACATGTAATGGTTGGTTTCTTCTTCGATTGCTCGTGATGGTGCAACTTCTTAAGGCTCTCTCTTAACGCCACAAATTCTCATTTTCCTTCATTCCCTGAACCTTTTGTCGCCTCCCGTTCATAATGCGAGGATTTACAGTTGTTGTACCACGGCCTGCAAGCATGTTGAGGCGATGGCGTTGTGGTTTTTAGATTGTTTCCGCATCACTGAAAGAATATCTCAATTTTGAAGGTGAGATTTGATTCTGATCATGGTAGATTGGGTCTCCAATGATGATTTCTTAGATTTGATGGTGTTTTTAACATCTTTTGGTATGTAACTAGTATATTAGATGTTCCTAAACTTATAGAAATATTTGATTTGGGTCTAATAGAAAGGTATCCGAGTCTACAACATTTTATTTTTAACATTTAGAACAAATAGACCTGTAAATGAACCCGAATGGTGAATTACAACAAGCTATACATATCATTTTAAACTAGCAAAAACCCGTGCGATGCGGCGGCGGCGACGACAATATACAAAGCGATACTTGTTTTTTTTGTTTGTGTTTATCAATCCTCTTATTATATATTATATAGTACGTCTAGTGGTTTGGAGCGAGCTTTTCTAACCACAAAATTATATTAACAACGCTAACAATATGTTGCAAAAAACGACTTCATTAAAAAAAATAGTAACAATATTCTAAAAATATATCATGTATAGAGTGGTAATTGTGATTAGTAATCAAACCAAACCGAAACAAAAATTTCGGTTAATCAAAAAACTGACTATCACGTTTTGCTTGAGGTTAGTTAATTCGATTTGTTTCCACCCCTATCATGTACAAATAAACTACCCCGTTATAAAAGTAAATCTTGAACATCATTTGGTATTTACTAATTCGCGGTTAAGTTTTGACGTTTTATATCAAACCGTGAGCCAAACCAGTAATAACGGTTTTCGATTATCAAAAATCGAAACCAATTTTTTACAATTTAAAACCGAACCATTGCGAAAGGCTTTGTTCTAATTTAGTTTCATGGTTTGATATTAATTAGGGCATATAATCAAATACATAGAATGAAATATAACAAAATTTTTCAAAGTTGCATAAACCACGAAATCCAAAAAACATGTTGTAAAAGATAAGAATTTACAAGACACACACGACGGTTAAATGGGTGGGCTAAAAGACTAATAGCCTAATATAAATTAGAGTCGGCCAGGTTACTTGAATTGAGTTATTAGTGATAATATAGTTTTAATTTTAGTAAAGTATTAAATAACAAAATAGATGTATCCAAAATGAAATATTAAGAAAAATTAAACATAATCAAAATTTACGGTCCAGTCTGTTTTTATACAGCCGGATTTTGGTATAAACTACAAACCAAACAGTTCGCTACTACTCGAAAATGTTGAAATCAACCGACCGAAATTTAAGTAGAGAAACCGACCGTGAAACCAAACTAATGACCGGTTTGAACGGTATCACGGCTTTAAACCAAAGCATAAACACCCCTATTCAGTAATACAAATGTCAACCACTCATGACCATAATGGTTTAACTGGTACAAGTCTGTAAATTGTACAATCATTTGAAGCAACAAACAAAATTGGTCAAAAAAAAAAAAAAAAAAACAGAACTTACACGGGCAAACAAGAGCTTTGTGCTTATAAGCAACAAAAGATTCAACCTTAAAACCAAGTTTACTTATTAACAATGAAGTCTAGGATAAACTGAATGTAGAAAAAAAAAGTGGCTTGACTTACGGGCAAACAAACACTGAAAAGACAACCTTCTATAATCCCATAACACAGCAGACCATAGCTTTTTGATGAGGGCCTTCATGAATGGAGATAAAACCCAGCTCCTATGCTCGTCACACACCCAACAGCACCAGCTCCAGAACTTGAACAGCAGCGTTAAACCGGACCCAGCAGCAATAAATACACAATAATCATGCCATTTTCACAAGTATCCCACTTCAGTAATTTTCTGATAAAATAGTATTCTTTACGCTGAGAAATAGTGCTAATTTGATGCCACCAGCTCTCGGTTGTCCTGTGACAGCCTACGTACAAACCGAGACCAAGAACCATCAACTTTACATTGCTGTACACTACCCATTTAGAACCACAATGAAGCCGCATTGTCTCAGACCTTCTACAGCTGCTAAACCAGCTCGAGAACATCCAATTACACTGCTTGTGCATCCTTTTTAACCTGTCCCCACCCAAACTACCCAAAATACCATCGGTACCCCTGGGAATGAATTGGGGCGTGTTTCGGTGTTTATACCAGCTTTGCCCCATCGGTTGATGCCACCTGCTCTTGCCTGTTCCAACCATTAACACTGGAAACAA
Organism: Helianthus tuberosus; assembly: GCA_030545235.1. Lineage (NCBI taxonomy): Eukaryota > Viridiplantae > Streptophyta > Magnoliopsida > Asterales > Asteraceae > Helianthus > Helianthus tuberosus. The sequence continues at coordinate 10,180,690 of CM060443.1, forward strand.
AACATTACCCAACAGCATCAGGTGATCATCATAAGCATTCATTTTGTTCCCTTGCACGGCCTGCTGCAACCTGTCCCAACCCAGGATTCTTTGATACCCATTTGAGAGCAAAAACAAGATAAAAAAGTTAGTAAGCCAGTTATACGTAATCCCAGGTTTGGGCTTGGGGTAATGGAACGAAGGGGTATCCCCAACACACTTTGAAATCCTAAACCACCCATACATCTCCAGTAAACACACTTAAAAGATTTAATGAGGAGGAGTAAAATAATCATAATAGGTCCTAGAGTCCAAACGAGAAGGGAAAAGGAAACAACCACCCGATATTTCCAAGAAAAGCTAGTTATGGTGTCTACCCTCCACCCCCTTATTCCTCCAGCCCAAACCATCAAAATCCCAGCCCAAAAAAACCACTGGAACTGCACAAACACAGCCCCGGGCCCTGCCCAGATAGTAGCAGACCCTGCTGGTGCATCAAAATGAGTAGCATTCAATGCATGTCAAAAAAAGACATACCTGCAACAAGAAGTTGTAGCTCAGCAGCTACAGCAGTGCCACAATTACTTGGCAGTGAGCAAGTGATGCCTCGACGAGATCAGCTGATAGTTCTGCAAAACCTGTAGCAAGTTCACATGAATTTGAGTTTATTGTATAAATAAAGACATGATTTAGTTATGTTTCTCATTGTATAGTTAATAATACCACTTTCCGTTCCAGATCCTGTATCCGCTTTCAGCGTCGCATTCCGCTGGTAAAGCTCCTGAAACGAAACAACCGGCCTAGCCGATTGCGGCGGTTGATCCGGCAATTCACGACGAAACTTCGATAAATTATTACGAATTTCTTCAAGAGAAACCACCTTCTGATTCGAATCCTCACGAGTGCTAGGGTTAGGGTTAGAGTTGTTGTAAACCGACGGACGGCTTACGAGTGGTTTTCAAACTGTTTCTCACATCACTGAACGAATATTGCGGTTTTGATGGTGAATTTCGATTCTGATCGTTATCATCGTTAGACGAATAAAATCGAACAGATGACGTCACGTTTTGTACGAATCTACGGTGTCTATGAGGACGAAAATGAAGAAAAAGCGCCGTTGCCGCCATTAGAGACGCTAATTGAAGCTTTTTAACGGTTCAGAAACCCTAACTGAAGGCTCGATTCGTTCTGATATATAAATAACAATGAAATATCACTAGCTGAATAAGTTTAACCTACATCTACATGATCGTATTGATAATGAGCAGTTTGTTAAAACTCCTTTAAAAGTTAAAACTCTATATCCAAGAAACAGGTCTCATATAACTTCAAAACTTACTTAAAAAGTTGATACTCAGCTACAAACATGCCACATCAGAGTCAGACTCTCAATAAACACAATCTAAAAACTCAACAGGTATAGTAATCCAATATTCTGATATTCATAGTATTCATCATATTCATAATATTCATATCAGCATTTATCAATTCATGTGTCTAATGTCAAAATAGTCGACAAATATAGCTTCAAATTGAAATAACAAACAAATCGAATCGAAAACCTAACCCTAATTATCGGTAACCTTGATTCACCAATCGATCAAGATCAAGAACGTTCGAATCCAATGCGAACGAAAACCTAGAGTGAGATGATTGCAAAATTGAGCCCTAGGAGTGAAGGATTTGAGAAGATCCAATAGAAAAGGTGTGGATCTTCGAGTCACAAATTGAAATTGAAAACAGAAGAATATGTATGTTGATTGATTGGATGTATATGTATATGTGTGTGTGTATATATATATAGACCTGTTTCTAAATTTGTTTGAAATTTAGTTCTGATGATGATAGATTTTGCAATGAATTGAAGAGAAAGGTTACCTGAGAGCTTGAAACGAGTGGCCGGTGATGACTGCGAGTGTTCCGGTGACGGAGTGGTGGTGGCGAACGGAGGGTAGTGAAGTGCAGACATGTACGATTAGGTATTTTGAGTGTAATTGGGCTTGGGCTTTCAGTTTAACAAGATAATTTTTGGAAGACTCGAATTTTAAAAATCTAATTCACGTATCCTTTATTTTTGCATTTATTTTTATACAGTTATAACTAATTTTATATTTTTAATTACCATCTTTATGCCCAGTGTTTATTATATTCTTTCGAAAGTATAATATTTGATGTTAAACCTACCATCCTAAAAGTGTACACTAAGTCACATGTCATATCATACGGGTTGTATGAGTTACACGTATCATAGGAAATGGAGAAAAAATGTCATACGACTTATATAGGTCATCCGGTGGTCAAATCAAACATTTCTTTATCAATCAGAACACCAAAACACCATACGAGCCATATAATTTTGCTCTCATACATACATCCTATATGACCTTTTTGCGCCATGCCATACGGCTCGTTTTTCTATCATATGGTTTGAATGACCACATTTCGCCTATATCATACGGTCTGTATCCTGTATGACACATCAATGATATATTAGTGCTGGTTATAACGTTTTCCATATTAACTAACTAGTGGGGAACCCGCGCGTTGCAGCGGAGTCGACAATACGTGAGAACATAATTCAAACCTTAAAACGATTAAAAAATTACCCGCGCGTTGCAGCGGGGTGGACAAAATTTGACCCATGATTTAACAATCAAAATAGTTAATTTCTTGTGTAGGTTGTAATGAGTCACATGTAGTACCAATTTTTTTAAACTTTTATATAGAAATAGTGTGCCATACCATCTATGAATAATAGTCGTTTTAAAAAGCATACTTAATATGAAACTTCAAGGTCTTCTAGTCGCTTTTGTAATTGAAAATGATATTTATGTATATGGGAAGATAAGGAAACGGGTAAAAAACAAGTAAATCATTGGTGAAAAAATGCGGGGTCAGTTGGGATTTGTAATGGCTAAAAAAATAAGTAAATTTGATGGGTCAAATTGTGCTAAGATATTTTGTGTACCTGCATTTAACAATTTATTTTTTGAAAAAATGACGAACGGTTTACATATATGTAATGGTCTCATTGTTATATATTTATTAAAACATATTACCTATATTAACACGTACATCATCATCAAGTTTGACATATAAATGAGCATCACACAGAGCAACCGTTGTAGTAAAATAGGTTTTTGTCATTAACAAAGAATTGGTTTAACAAAGAGCTGGTGAGTGTTGGTGGATTGTCATTAAAAACAGTCATTGGCACCAAATATTTATACAAATGTGTTAGGTTGGGCATCATGGCTTAACATAGAACAGAAAATGCAGCAGCCGCGGCCGTTGACTTTTGGTGACATGCTGACACTAAAACTGGTTAACTCAAGTGCCAATTAGCTCCGGAACGGGTTAGCTTAAGAGCAGCATAGCGCCTTAAGATGAGGCAGCTAAAAAACGAGTCTGAAGCGGCAAATTACTAACTGAAGTGTAGGTCAGCTGATTGGAGTGTTAAACCACATCCCTGCACAAACAACAAGACAAAAGTAATTTAATTTATTGTATCTAAACACAAATGTCTTACCAAGAACAACAAAAAGGGGTTGTTACCTACCTTGTAACAGATCGACGAAATCAAAGAAGTTCAAGGTTTTAATCTTTTATTCTAATCTTCATCATTATTTATAAACATCGCATGTTTGACAACTCAGACTGGCCGCAAATAGGCCTGCTGACCGGCTGCGGACATGCCTGCGTACCGGCTGCAAACAGGCCTGCGTACTGGCTACGAACAGGCTGCTAATAAACTGCAGACCGGCTGCGAATAGGCTGTAGACCAGTCTGCGAATAAGCTGCGTACCCGTACCCGTTATATTATTTAGTTTTTATATATGGATTCTACATGCACGTTCTTTTACGTGTGTCGGAAACCATCACTACGTGAAAAATGGTCTACGGCTACACTTGGAGTGTGGTGTGGTCCCCATGACATGTGTGCACTTGTGATTTGGGACCATACCTCTTCACTCAAATAATAAAAATTAAAAAAAAAACTGATTTGTATTTTAATGTTACATATTAATAAAATACACTTCTAATAAAATCAAATACGAAATATGTTTATTATATATATACCTACCATAGAAAATAACTTGTACCTATGTAGGGGGAAGCTCATGGGGTAGTGTTAGGTCTCTGTCAATGGTCGCTTGGAGTTGCAGTATCATCTATGGATTAGCGATCTGCTCCCTCTATAGCGACTCTAACCATTCTTCCTGCGATATGCAAAACGTTAAACAAATAAATTCGTGTACTATTTATCATATAATAGATACATTATACAAAACTTATTACCTCCCGATTCATCCGAGAAACGTACAATCGTCAAATGCCGAAAATCCCCGACTCACCGGTAATGACATAACAGGAACATGCATCGGTACCTACGCTGAAGATGCGTGTAACACCCTCGCCAGGCCTTCAGATTCAGAGTACAATTGGCAGCGGAAATAAAACTACATAATCATTAATAATAATAAAATTACATAGTCTGGTGTTTCCAAAAAAAAATGTGAATCTCGTACGTCCTAATCAACCAAAACAACCATCACCTTCTAAAGCCAAACACAAACAAATAAATAAAGGTTATCTTAAAAAACACATGACATTGTACTTGAAGAATCATTCTAACGAAGTCAGGGGACACTAAAATTATCCCAATGATTCACACTCCTTAGCTTCCTGCTATATACTCCAACTTATGAAATATGTTAAGTTTGTGAATAAGACGCAATGTGCATAACAATAGTAAACTAAAATATAAAGTTAATACAACACTAAGGCATACTTCCAATGGATAATTACCCCCCCAGGGTTGCAAGATAATCTCTAGACTAACTCATAGTCTGTACACACACATGATGCCATTTTCGCCCGTGTGGTGATCAAATCGAAATCGATCAACACACTCTTCTCTAGCGGCAAAGTTTGAACAAATACATAGGGGGTCGGGAATTTTTAAGCAAAGTCAATTCAGGGGGGTCGGACTCATTACATATATACAATTTTCGGATGAAATATGCGTAAATTACACTACCGAGAAAAAATGGCGGAGGGGGTCTCCCTTAAAAAGCTTCGCCCTTGCTCTCATTCTATGTGAGAATAAGATAGAGTGGGAGAACCTCCCATCAAGTAGTAGTACACATGCATGTGACAAGTCCCCAAAATGAGTGTTGATCATAGTTCAAAGTGTGTAATGCATGATTTTAAAACATTAAGCATGTATAGTTCCATATCATTCATAGAGAAAGGGAATGTAGGTTACGAGACTTACTTAGTTCTTTAGTAAGTGATCAAAACAACATGTTATGAATCAAGGCTTCCTAAATAATAAAGCTATATTATAAAAGATGTGGAAGGCCTGTTCGAGGTCCCAAAGCACGACAACTAATTGCTGCCTGTGATCATGGATATAAGTGTCCAATTAAATAAAAGATTAATTCATAAGAATAATTAACAATAAAAAATATAACATATTCTAAAGAAACTCATACCATGCGGGCGTACGCCTTTCAACTCTAGGATCCTCGCCATAATATTTATCTGAATTCGGCTCGTATTTGTAACCTAGAGTTTTCATTAGGCACACGCGGGGAACCTAAATCACCCGTCATTAGAACACTATGTGGCTGCATCTCGATTTCAAGACCCTCAGCGGGTGCCAACCCATCTAGCTCGTGGTGGTCAAATTCCTCTATAGATATCACCATGCTTGTGTCTGTGTGAATGGTTGTCGAGTCATCGTATATTCCTAACCGCCTTCTTCTTCTTCGGGCTTCGTTTCCCCATCCATGGATTGTATCTCATATTTGCTGCGGAATTAACGCAACCTTGTAATTCGTACCCATCTGCAGAGTAACATAGAGTTCAGGTGAATATAAACATTACACACACATAGGACTGACAACTTTTATGAGAAACCCGACCCGAATTCAAAGTCACCCGAACCCGAAGTAGAGAATACTCGAAAAACCAAAACCCGACCAGCCTGAACTTTCTATGGGTTAGTTATCGGGTCACGTTTTCCTTGCCATAAACCCCAACAACTTGAACCGAAAAACCCGAAACTTGAAACCCGAAAATTTATTGTCTTTTTTGTTTATAGATGTATTTTGGTTTGGAGGCTAGTATTTGGAACGTTAAGTTTTGGCACTTTGGAACATTATAATATGATATTGTCAAAAGATATATGACTTTTAATAATATTTTTAGTAGCATTATAATTTTGATGATATTTTGTAAAAAAAAAAGCATTTATTTTCATTTTACTTATAAACCCGAAAACTGAACAACCCGACTCGAATTAACCTGAACCCGACCAATCCGACCTTTGAGTGGGTCGGTTATCGGGCCACTTTTTTCGCAGCCAAGAACCCGAACAACCCGACCCGAAAAAACCCGAAACCTCTTGTATATCAGAAATGTTTGCAGCGGAATCATGTGAATACATTTGATCGATATTAACACGAAATTATATGAACAAATGATGGACAATCTTATGTAAAGAAATTGTCTTGGTAACCGGTAATGTTTGCCGGTAAAACCTATATATACATCCACACAAGAACGGTTAGGAGGGTGGTTATGTTTGGCGGGAGTAACCGTCATTTAAAACGGTGTCACCCAACCAACATACCAGTTCGAATATATCCGTTCATTTACACACACATATCTAATAAGTATAAGTTTAATACATATAATAATATAAATTATGTTTATAATACTAATACTCTCCCCTAAACATAATTTGGTTTAAGAGAGTTCTTGAGTACGCTATTATTTGCTTCGTTTACGGCTTTCTTTGCCCTTGAGAAGTCGAATCTTTTCCTTTGAAGTTTCTTGAGACCATGCCAATCACTACCTCCATAGAAAGCATAATGATCTTCAGCCATATCCTGAATCATTTCAGAATCCCCTTGTAACCAGCCGACTCCACCTGTTTGACCTGCATATAAAGCATAATGACTGACTTCCTTCTCTACTGCACCTGCACTTGACGAACACTCGACAGTCTCTGTTGGAACTTCGCTTATCATTGCTTCTTTATCTCCGTCACTCTTGCTTTGTCTGGGATCTACTGTTTTCTCATCCTCTTTTCGGTTTGCCCTTTCTTGTGTTATCTTGAACTTGTAGTAGTATACAAGTACATCCAGATACATTGCATAAATCAGACGCATATATTCACCATCTTCAAATTCGAAACCCGTATCTTTTGCTATCATTGCCCACATACCATTTTCAGTAACATACCGGTGACCACCTTCTCTCTTTACTGCCATATACAGGTCCAACAATCCTACTTTCCGATTGTTTGAAATAACAGCAGGCAGCGGTCTTGAATGTATTTCTAGTTTGACTTTAAGAAACCATTCTATCATCTTCTCAAACGTGATTTCGAGATAATGTTTGTACTTAAGAAAATACTCAACATCGTCAAGCATATCTAACAGGGCTTTGCAATCTCTAAAATCATTGAACTTCATTGCTTGTAAGATTAGAATATTCCAATCCGGTTCATTTGTAGATATGTTCAGTTTCTCAAAATAATCATTTAAGAAGTCTGTTTTATACTTCTCATGTTCGTGCCCCTTTTCTATCACACTTTGTTTTTCTAATTCACCCATTTCTTCTTCCCTTGTCATCCCTGAATGACTATTCCTTTTATTGTTTATGGGGACGCTGAAAGTTGGATATAATTTGCATTTATCTCCCATGAATTTTACCGTATAACCCTGAGTTATTAACTGATCATAACTTAATACATTTCTGTCTATGTCCGTAGTGTATAATACACTTTGAATACGTATCTTTTCAGATCCGGACACAATATCTACCACACCAACGCCTCTAATGAAGAAAAAATGGTTTTCTCCCGTCATAGTTTCGACATGAGACATATTTTTAATACGTTTAAACATGTCTATGTTATTAGAGAAATGGCATTTGAGAGATTTACTAACATACCACATATCGGACCAATATCCTCCATCAGTTCCTTCCACAATAAATTCCAATCGCTCTTCAATCTGATGATTGTTATCTTCCTCAGCCCTTTTTTGAGTTCCTGCATTAACCGCTTGTCGTAGTAATTGATTCTTTTCATCCTTTTCTTTCTCTTGGCATGAAGAGATTTGATGACCAGGCATATTGCAGTAGTAACAGCGACGTTCCATTCTTCTTCGGTCTCGTCTTTCTTCTGAACAGTGGGCGCATGGCATTATTGAAGAGGTTGGCCTGAGATTGTCACTGATTGAAATACTGGCTCTGATACCACTTTCTTGTATATCAGAAATGTTTGCAGCGGAATCATGTGAATACATTTGATCGATATTAACACGAAATTATATGAACAAATGATGGACAATCTTATGTAAAGAAATTGTCTTGGTAACCGGTAATGTTTGCCAGTAAAACCTATATATACATCCACACAAGAACGGTTAGGAGGGTGGTTATCTTTGGCGGGAGTAACCGTCATTTAAAACGGTGTCCCCCAACCAACATACCAGTTCGAATATATCCGTTCATTTACACACACATATCTAATAAGTATAAGTTTAATACATATAATAATATAAATTATGTTTATAATATTAATAAAACCCACACCCACACATACACACATTTGTTCTTTTGGTCTGAAATTTTACCTGGGTAACAAGTGCATAAAGCGGTAGGGTGCTATAGCTGCATAAGAACTGGCCCATGAACCTATAAGACGTAAGAACAGTGAGAGACGCCGTGTTTTGATTCATTACCCGACCCACCTGTTTTCTACTTTTAAGAAACATGTATGAAATCCAGGTCAAACCGAATGGAAATAAATGCATACCCCAAAACCAACCGTATATACACGAGCTTGTGGTTCTTGATAAAGCAAGAATTATAGGCGAATTGCCACTGCAATAAACAAAAATGTTAAAACAGTTTATATAACTCAAAATCGAAGATGAAATGCGGTTATGAAATCAAGTAAAGAAAAACCCAGAACCAAAAGAGTCGTAATCATGTTTGAAACTTATGTTGTGCGCGCCGTCAGAAACCTGTTAAAACACGATTTGCCAGCCATAATAAAAAGGCGATGCTGATCTGGAAAAGAATGAAATGGATTAAGGAGAGCATTAAACGAAAAGAGTTCATCTCGAGGCTTTAATCTCGTTTCAGTATAATATCGAGTAATTTCAGCACTCTCGAGTGCCAAAGTAGCAATAACATGTTCATGAGCCGATCCGATCCGATCGAGGGTCTGCTCGTGCTCGGATTGAATTACAACCGATTCGTTCCGATCGGATCGAATTTGCAATACCGAGCACAAAAGTGATGCTCATGCTCGGATTGAATTTGAATCGAGCGGATCGTTTTCGCTCGGTTTCTCTCAACACCGAAATTAAAACATGTGTAGCAAAACTAGGGGTGTTCAAAACCGGATATCCGAAAATTCGGATATCCGAATTTCGGATATCCGAAATTTTCGGATATCAGATTTCACTATCCAAATCCGTATCCGAAATTTCGGATATCCGAATTTCGGATATCTGAAATTTTGGATACGGATTCGGATAGTGAATCGGATATCCGAAAATCCAACTTTTTGTTTGATTTTTATTTTTTTCTTATTTTTTTCATATTCGGAAACGGATATTTTGGATAGTTTCGGATATTTTTTCGGATATTTCGGATATTTTTCGGATATTTTCGGATATTTTTCGGATGTTTCGGATATTTTCGGATATCCGAAATATCCGAAAATTTTGAAAATCACTATCCTAATCCGAATCCGAAAAATTCGGATATCCGAATTAAAAGATGTGGAGGGCCTGTTCGAGGTCCCAAAGCACGACAACTAATTGCTACCTGTGATCATGGATATAAGTGTCCAATTAAACAAAAGATTAATTCATAAGAATAATTAACAATAAAAAATATAACATATTCTAAAGAAACTCATACCATGCGGGCGTACGCCTTTCAACTCTAGGATCCTCGCCATAATATTTATCTGAATTCGGCTCGTATTTGTAACCTAGAGTTTTCATTAGGCACACGCGGGGAACCTGAATCACCCGTCATTAGAACACTATGTGGCTGCATCTCGATTTCAAGACCCTCAGCGGGTGCCAACCCATCTAGCTCGTGGTGGTCAAATTCCTCTATAGATATCACCATGCTTGTGTCTGTGTGAATGGTTGTCGAGTCATCGTATATTCCTAACCGCCTTCTTCTTCTTCGGGCTTCGTTTCCCCATCCATGGATTGTATCTCATATTTGCTGCGGAATTAACGCAACCTTGTAATTCGTACCCATCTGCAGAGTAACATAGAGTTCAGGTGAATATAAACATTACACACACATAGGACTGACAACTTTTATGAGAAACCCGACCCGAATTCAAAGTCACCCGAACCCGAAGTAGAGAATACTCGAAAAACCAAAACCCGACCAACCTGAACTTTCTATGGGTTAGTTATCGGGTCACGTTTTCCTTGCCATAAACCCCAACAACTTGAACCGAAAAACCCGAAACTTGAAACCCGAAAATTTATTGTCTTTTTTGTTTATAGATGTATTTTGGTTTGGAGGCTAGTATTTGGAACGTTAAGTTTTGGCACTTTGGAACATTATAATATGATATTGTCAAAAGATATATGACTTTTAATAATATTTTTAGTAGCAGTATAATTTTGATGATATTTTGTAAAAAAAAAAGCATTTATTTTCGTTTTACTTATAAACCCGAAAACCGAACAACCCGACTCGAATTAACCTGAACCCGACCAATCCGAGCTTTGAATGGGTCGGTTATCGGGCCACTTTTTTCGCAGCCAAGAACCCGAACAACCCGACCCGAAAAAACCCGAAACCCACACCCACACATACACACATTTGTTCTTTTGGTCTGAAATTTTACCTGGGTAACAAGTGAATAAAGCGGTAGGGTGCTATAGCTGCATAAGAACTGGCCCATGAACCTATAAGACGTAAGAACAGTGAGAGACGCCATGTTTTGATTCATTTCCCGACCCACCTGTTTTCTACTTTTAAGCAACATGTATGAAATCCAGGTCAAACCGAATGGAAATAAATGCATACCCCAAAACCAGCCGTATATACACGAGCTTGTGGTTCTTGATAAAGCAAGAATTATAGGCGAATTGCCACTGCAATAAACAAAAATGTTAAAACAGTTTATATAACTCAAAATCGAAGATGAAATGCGGTTATGAAATCAAGTAAAGAAAAACCCAGAACCAAAAGAGTCGTAATCATGTTTGAAACTTATGTTGTGCGCGCCGTTAGAAACCTGTTAAAACACGATTTGCCAGCCTTAATAAAAAGGCGATGCTGATCTGGAAAAGAATGAAATGGATTAAGGAGAGCATTAAACGAAAAGAGTTCATCTCGAGGCTTTAATCTCGTTTCAGTATAATATCGAGTAATTTCAGCACTCTCGAGTGCCAAAGTAGCAATAACATGTTCATGAGCCGATCCGATCGAGGGTCTGCTCGTGCTCGGATTGAATTACAACCGATTTGATCCGATCGGATCGAATTTGCAAAACCGAGCACAAAAGTGATGCTCATGCTCGGATTGAATTTGAATCGAGCGGATCGTTTTCGGTCGGTTTCTCTCAACACCGAAATTAAAACATGTGTAGCAAAACTAGGGGTGTTCAAAACCGGATATCCGAATTTCGGATATCCGAAATTTTCAGATACCAGATTTCACTATCCGAATCCGTATCCGAAATTTCAGATATCTGAAATTTTGGATACGGATTCGGATAGTGAATCGGATATCCGAAAATCCAACTTTTTGTTTAATTTTTATTTTTTTCTTATTTTTTTCATATTCGGAAACGGATATTTTGGATAGTTTCGGATACTTTTTTGGATATTTCGGATACTTTTCCGGATATTTTCGGATATTTTTCGGATGTTTCGAATATTTTCGGATATCCGAAATATCCGAAACTTTTGAAAATCACTATCCGAATCCGAATCTGAAAAATTCGGATATCCGAATTTTGGATATTTCGGATTCGGATATCGGATATTTCGGATCGGATTTTCGGATACGGATACTTTTGAACACCCCTAAGCAAAACAAAAAAAACTAAAATCAAGATTATTATAAGGCTGCATTCAACAAAAACAAATCCTAACTTAATTAAAACATGTCCAACACCTTAATAATAAAAGGAATACATAACTAAAATCATGATTTTAAAAATGTTCTTAACAATATCAAGAAGCACAAAATAAAGTGCGAAATACAAATTGTCTTTTAGCTCAAAAGCCATAAACTTCTTCTTTAAGCTTTTAGTTTTTCTTGGGCTACTAATCTATATAACTATATAGAGTAGGGTTCCTGCGGAAAGTGTGTTTTTCCTAGAAAGTCTAGGAAGCGATTTGGGCCATCCGATTGGTGTGTTTAATGGCTTATATCAAATGGATGGCATTTTCGTAATATCTAAGTTATATAATTATAGACTTTTAATATAGTGAGGGTATTTTGGTAATTGGAAGTGTTTTAAATAAGTCAAGAAACTGCCATATCAATAACCAAATCCCTAAAATCATGCGATTTCTCCTTCTTTCTCTCTCTCTCTCCCCCTCTCTAAACCGATCTCTTTCCCCTTGCTGCTGGCGACGCAAAACAGGACCCCAAAAAGCATTCAGATTTCGGTTCCAAAGCTTGTTCATACCCTTTTCTTCACTAGGTATTCATATCTTGTGTTGCGATTAAAGTTCTTGAAGTGCATATACGTTTTCGGTCGTAATCTGCTTGTAACTTGGCTGCGTTTTTGCTGTTTTAATTGATGATTGTAGAGAGGCTTGTACCGTGGTTTCTGAGTCGTTCTTGATAAATGGAAGGATTACCAGCATGGATGGTAAAACACGGCGTCAAGAAATCTGCTTGCTGTTAAAACACAGCGTCAAGAAATCTGCTTGCTGTTAAAACACAATGTCCAGTAATCTGCTTGTTGTTAAAACACAGCGTCAAGGAAATCTGCTTGCTGTTAAAACACAATGTCAAGAATCCTCCAGCAATCTGCTTGCTGTTAAAACACAGCGTCAAGAATCTGCTTGCTGTTAAAATACAGCGTCAAGAAATCTGCTTGCTGTTAAAACACAATGGCCAACAATCTGCTTGCTGTTAAAACACAGCGTCAAGAAATCTGCTTGCTGTTAAAACACAATGTCAAGAAATTTGCTTGCTTTTAAAACACAATATCAAGAATCCTCCAGCAAATTTGCTGACTTAAAACACAATCAGATTTGTTAAACTTCAGTATAAAACAACCTGTTGTAAAACACATTATGATGTAAGTTAATCATCAAAAAACACAATGTGATGTAATGTGACATAGACAGCAACATAAAACACATTCAGAGTGTTAAAAATGCAAAAGAACTGTTAAAACACAACCTGATTATATATTGACTTCAGAGTGTTAAAACACACTGACTTCAACCTCTCTGACTGGTAAAACACATCACCAAGACCTGCTGATAGTTTTCCAGATAAACACATTGACCTCCAGATTTGAATTCAAAAACAACAAAAATTCCGAAAATCATGGAATGTTAGTTAATGAAAAATAAATTCCAAAAATAAAATTAAACTGTGAAATTACATAGTTGCCCTTTTAGTTAAAATAACTCAATGCCACATGTCCAATTCTCATTGCTTCCTAGACTTTCTAGGAAAAATAGACTTTCCACCCAACTCCTACTCTCTCTCTATATATATATATATATATATATATATATATATATATATATATATATCTTATACTAAAGCAAAATAATGTTTGACTTTTTGACCTTGATGTAGCAATGCTCTTTGGCCAGAGAATTGTTTTTTTGGGCGGCAAAATGTTTTTGCTCAATTCTCTTTCATTTGTAAACCGCCTATTATGTTCTTCTTCAATATGGAAACCCCCAATCAATTCTCAATCAGTTGAATTATTCCCTAAATTTATGAATACCTTTCTATGATTCGGCGCTCATTTCCTTCTTCTTCTTTGAGAAACCCTAAATCTACCTGTGTTACTTCTTCTACGTCGAGTGCTGCAATTGATCGGTATGTATTCTTTCTAAAACCCTTGCCGTGTTCCTTCTTCTTGATTCTTCTACGATTCGGGTGCTACAATCGATCGATATGTATTATAGGTTTTAATTTTAGTCTTTCGATTGCTTTTTCTGATGTTAATTTGTTTATTCTCATATAAGCTACCTCCCATCTTTATCATTGTTGTTCCATATCTGATTCTGGTTAGTAATCTTTTGAATTTAAGTTTTGTTTTGTTGTTTGATTTTTTTAATAATTTTTGATAATAATCAAACTGTGGCTGTAGTCGTCTTCAGATCTGATGATTACGATTCAGGTGCTACAATCATGTTGTTGCTGTTTGTTTTTTAATCTCATGTTTATGCTTGATTTGGACCTTGATAAACTCGCGTTGACATGGCAAATTAGGGTTTACAAGGTGTGAATGCATAGTGGGGATCTTAGCTTTTGTGTTAGTGCAAGTAGGTATGTGACTGGTCTCTGTACATAAATAAAGCTAATGTATAGAAATAACCTGGATTATAATTAGTGCAAATAGGTCGTGATTATGTTAGCTTGATTACAAAGTAAAAAAAGTTAAAAAAAGGTCATGTTTTGGGGTTACAGTTAATGAATTTGACACAAAGAATTATATTGATTGGGAAAGTGTACCATGGTGTCTTAAGAAGTGGCCAAGCTACAACCATTAAATTTTATAATCAAGTGAACAGCCAGACCAATTTTTTGGCTTAAGTCTGACTAATTGTTGCTAACATCTTTATATAATAATGTCAATTGAAAATCAATATGATACATATTGGTGTATCATTGCAGGTTTCTATGGCATCGAGGCTTAATCATGATAATGTCGTTGAGATGCTAGGATATTGTGCAGATGGTGGTTCGAGATTACTTGATTACGAGTACGCTTCAAATGGAATGCTTTTCAATGCAAAATCTGAATCTCTAAATAATCTGCTATGCAAATCTCTTTTATTTTTTTAAATAATCCGGTATGTGATTAATACTTTGTTCCATACAGGTTGATGGATCATTATTAGGAAGATGAGATGAAGAAGATAATTGAAGATGAGACGAAGAAGATGACTGTGATGAAAACGGTAGTCATGCTCCAACCCTAATCTATCTTTGACACACTAGAGAAAGGTCATTGTGGTTCCATAATTTTTATTTTAGCTTTTAAACTTATAAGTGGTAGTTAACTAAAGACCTTTAAATTAGACTTTTTCATGTGGTTTTTTCATGTCATATGAGCTACCTGAGTACATGTATTATCCGCATGATTGATTTTACGATTACATGATGTCGCTGAATGAATACAGATGCTGAAAACCCTTAATGCCGACGAGTATTTTTCACAGGTTTGGGGATTTCCATTTTTATGCCGATTTTCTTTATTGCGTCTATTTGATTGATGTTTTGTTGCAATTCATTGATTAGGGTTTGTGTTTGATTGCTGGTCATTGCTTATTGTAACATCCCTATTTTTTTATATAAGAATTATAGGTTTGGTTAAATTTATTAACCACTATTAACTAGTAACTAGTTTTATTTTAATATAAATATTCAACCCAAATAGTTTTAAACACTATTTTCTATAGTTGGTTGAAATATTATACTAATTAATTGGCTTGTATATGAGTGCCCTTTCTAATAAAATAAAAGCCTATAAAAACTTATATTATTAAACAGGTATATTACGGTTAAGTCGACTGTTAAAAATATGAAGTTCCTAGACGGGCCTAGGAACCGTAGAATAATTAAATTATAAAATACATTGTATTTTGAACCTACTCTGTTTTTAATAAAACTTAGACCCAAATGAAGACAAAAATATTCTTGTTCTAAAGACATATTCATTATTTTATAAAACATTATATCATAGAAGTTATACACGTCAAATGAGTATAGTAGTTAAATTAATACTTATAATAGTAATAACAATATAAATAATAAAACCAAACAAATACAATTTCACAATTTCAAGTAAACTTGTCGTGTCCCATCTTACCTTTTTTGTTCCCTTTTTAAATATAATAATAAATAATAAAATAATGATAACTAAAATGGAATCAAGAAAGTTATACGTGTCCAATAAATTTCGAAATAGGATGCCTGTCATCCCTATGTGTCCATTCTTGGTAAAATAAAAATAAAATATAATAATTAAAATAATGAAAAATGAACGTGTCTTACAAAGAAGAAATAGAATTTTTGAACTACCTGTACGTGGCAAATTTTGGAAAAGAATCAACACAAAATATAATAAAATAATCAAAGCTGAAGCGTCCCCTCCAAGTAATTTTCAGTATATATATATCAACACATTACTTCCATCGTTGTGTCCATCTCTCTCTCAATTTCTAGCTTTATTTCCTATAATAATAATAACAAGGTTCTGCCCCGTTTTAAGTATTGTAGCTCCAGATCACCGCTACCCTTTCTGATTGATCTGAGCCCATAACGCATGTCAGGGCCCTGCCCGACTAAGTTCGTTGGGGTTCTGTCTCGAGACATCGGGATAAGATTAATTAGGGATACTATACTTAAATTACAAATATATATTTTTATTACTACCAAACACACACTAGCTCAAATTCTGCTACGATACAGGGTATTAACTTAATCGCTATTACGATTCATTTTCCGACCGATCAATATATCCAATGGATGTTTAAGTGCCGCCCACACTAGGGTTATACTTTATCGTTCGTCATTAATTTGACGGATCATCGTTAATTCGATGGATGAAGTATTATACTTTGTCGTTCGTCATTAATTTGACGGATCATCGTTAATTCGATGGATGAAGTATTGCACTTTGTCGTTCATTGTGAGAATTTGATCTCGTGAGTTATCGTAATTATTGTATTAAGTTACCTACCTAGTTCGTATGTACTAGGTTACAAGGCAAAATCAATAGGCTAAGCCCTGCCTGTATAAATCTACAATATATCAAGGCTTATCTGTAGACTAAATTCTGTCCGTATGAATCTGCATGATTATCTGTGAGTCATTCTCTTTTTATCAAATCTATTTACAAAATTATGTTTATTTTCAAAGTTATAATTACGGGGATTAAGTCTTTGTAATCACCAAGTTACAGCCGGTATGTGGGGTTTTGTATACATTACTTGATAATCGTCACCATTGGGGCAGCCAATGGGGGATATGACCATAGTCACAGTCACCATTGGACGAATGGGCCAATGGGTCTAGTGACAAGTACCGTGGGTAGTTGGCTTGATATCAGAAACATTGTAATCGCTCTTAATACTGTATATTATAACAAATGTGTCGTTTTAGCAAAATGAATGAACTCACTCAGTATTTTCCGCTGACAAAACCTTTTTAAAACGCGTTTCAGGTAATTACAGTAGATTGGAGTAAGAGATGGATACGGCATTGAAAGGCATCAAGAAGTGGCTTATTTTATTAATTAAATCAAATTAAGAAATATTGTTTTATGTAATAAAATTTATCTTTATTAAAGCTACCATTGTAAAACATGGGTTCATCCCATCTATTTAAAATAAATAAAATCCGGTGTTTTCTAAACTCTGATATTTTTCCTAACTCACGGTCCTGATGAAATTTCCGCTGCAACGTTTTTAAAATTAATCACCGGTACCACTGGGCTGTTCGCGACTCCCGATTCCATCCAGGGTGGGTTGGGGGTCGTGACACTTATAGAGGCTTTTTATAAGTCAGGTTTGTGTGTTTATTGTACTTCACATGTTTGAAGGTTTACTGCCTCACAAAAACTGAGTTGAAGGTTTGTTTTCTTAAGTCTGATGTCACAAAAACGTGTTTGAAGGTTTTCTTAAGTTTGATGTCACAAAAACTCTTTTTATTTGGTGCTGACCCATTCATAGTAAATGGCAAAACTACCAACTATAGTTCCTTTTTGTTTTTTGTTGTTAGGATAATAAATGTGGCTTAATTGATCTTAGAGGTTATTATTACTGATTACAAATACAAAAGTAGTCCCACCAAACTTATCTCTTTGTTACTTTTTTTTCTCAGTTACTTCAGTAGATATCAAGCAAATCGTGCAAGTTGACAAAAAACCATGAAATTTTTGCTTACTACATCAGCTCAAATTGCACCCAATGAGAATCACTGGCTTGATGATGGTGCAGTTCTCATGGTACTTTGGATATGATTTGTGTTTGTGTTTGTTTGTAGTAATTCTATTTGGTTTTGGTATAAATTATTCTGAATTTTTGCATGATGATAGTTTAAAAGCTGCATATGAGTATGGGTTTGAATGCCACTTTGATTGGTGATAGTATAATTTATTTGTGGTTATGTATGCTGATTGGGACTGCCTAATTATTGGTTTTAACGAGGCTACTTAGCTGTTTTGGAGTGTCATTGCTTTTGGAGGATTTTTATAAGTCAGGTTTGTGTGTTTAATGTACTTCACATGTTTGAAGGTTTACTGCCTCACAAAAACTAATTTGAAGGTTTGTTTTCTAATATCTGATGTCATTTACTTTGTTAATTGGTAAGAACATCTGCAATTAAGATTTTGTATGAGCATAAGTAGACTTCAAAATGCTTCAATGTTTAAACCATCTTTGTTGCTCATTGTTTATTGGCCATATTGTTGTGTGATCTCTGTTTAGGATTTGTTGGCAGATATATATGGTGCAGGTTACATATTTGAGAGAAAAGAAGTTCAAGGCTGGGCTGATCTATTGGCATGAGGTTTGGTCAAAGCTTCAATGGTGTTGTTTTATGCGAACTAGATGTGCGTTTACATGTTTTAAATCTGATTTGCTTTTTCGCTCAAGGATGAGGTTATGATATTTGTTAAAAATTGAAGTAATGTTTTTGTATTTTGATGCAGATTTATTATAGCATCAATTGTTTCATCATGATCGTGCAGCAGAAACTGTCAATAAGAGGCAAAGAGTAAGTACCCGGAATTAGGTTTTTCTTTGTTTTAATTGTTTTTGGTTTGTACTTCGCCTTTCAGTTACAACCTGTTACATCCATTTAACCTTACATCCATTTTATTGTAATGGATTTTCGTGGTTTTTATATTAAATAAGAGATTTTAGTTATTCTACATGCTCTTGATGAGGCGAGGGATTGTTTCTTACTTTATTTATAGATTTATGTCAATTCCAAGCACCAGATTTGATTATACACTCAACCATTTTTTTAGTTGGTCAAGATTTGATGGGTTGTGCTCAAATGGATTCGGGTAAAACAATAGCATTTTCTTCCAGTAATCAATTTAACTCCTGTTATTTCACTCGACGTCCCAATTCCATTTTAAAACCTACTAATTTTGTTATTTTAGGAAGCAAATGGGGCAAATCGTCTAAGCTTTTTAGATATCCTCTCAGATCGCGTCCAAACCTAAGAACGATAAGCTACCCGCTTTACCACCGTCAATTGCATTCAGGTTTGTTTGATTGTCACTTGAACTATGCTTTTTATCAAAATAATTTGCTTTATATAATAACAAATGTTGAAAGGACTTATCAACAATTTGCGTTTCTAGGTTTCTCGTGACCGGCATCTGTCGGTCTTCATTACTTACATTCATCGCTGAAAACACCCAGCCCCATTGTGCCTCTTGTGTGTGACGCGTGACTTATCTAGATGATTAGTTTTATCTGGCGCTTATTTTTCTTGGGTAGTCTATTTGTGTTCCGATGGCCGCCTACGATGGTTTTGGGCGCTTCTTCTGTGGTTTTCTTTGTTCAGGTTAGCGACGGGTTTCTATGCCTTCATTTCGGTATCATAATCTATTGTTTTGTTCCTCATTATATGATTTGTGTTTAGAGTTAGGGTTCTTTTTTGGGTTTTTGTTAACAGAGTGGCGGCCTACGGTTTTGTTTGGCAGTCTATCAACCATTGTTTCATCATGATCGTGCAGCAGCAACTGTGAATAAGAGGCAAAGAGTAAGTACCCGGAATTAGGTTTTTCTTTGTTTTAATTGTTTTTGGTTCGTACTTAGCCTTTTAGTTACAACCTGTTACATCCAGTTAACCTTACATCCATTTTATTGTAATGGATTTTCATGGTTTTTATATTAAATAAGAGATTTTAGTTATTCTACATGCTTTTGATGAGGCGAGGGATTGTTTCTTACTTTATTTATAGATTTATGTCAATTCCAAGCACCAGATTTGATTATACACTCAACCATTTTTTTAGTTGGTCGAGATTTGATGGGTTGTGCTCAAATGGATTCGGGTAAAACAATAGCATTTTGCTTCCGGTAATCAATTTAACTCCTGTTATTTCACTCGACGTCCCAATTCCATTTTAAAACCTACTAATTTTGTTATTTTAGGAAGCAAAGGGGGCAAATCGTCTAAGCTTTTTAGATATCCTCTCAGATCGTGTCCAAACCTAAGAACAACAAGCTACCGCTTTACCACCGTCAATTGCAATCAGGTTTGTTTGATTGTCTCTTGAACTATTCTTTTTATCAAAATAATTTGCTTGATATAATAACAAATGTTGAAAGGACTTATCAACAATTTGCGTTTCTAGGTTTCTCGTGACCGGCATCTGTCGGTCTTCAATACTTACATTCACCGCTGAAAACACCCAGCCCCATTGTGCCTCTTGTGTGTGACGCGTGACTTATCTTGATGTTTAGTTTTATGTGGCGCTTATTTTTCTTTAGTAGTCTATTCGTGTTCCGATGGCCGCCTACGATGGTTTTGGGCACTTCTTCTGCGGTTTTCTTTGTTCAGGTTAGCGACGGGTTTCTATGCCTTAATTTCGGTATCACAATCTATTGTTTTGTTCCTCATTATATGATTTGTGTTTAAAGTTAGAGTTTTTTCTTTTTGGTTTTTGTTAACAGAGTGGCGGCCTACGGTTTTGTTTGGCAGTCTATCAACCATGTTTTTTTAATCACTTTTCCAATTCTTTTATTTTGTTGTAGGTGTTTTGTTTAAGGAACAGCCGGAGGTGGTGGAGGGAGGATGGGATGAAGGAGATGGAGAAGTTGGCGGGAGACAGAGAATTTGGCGAGAGACTGGAATAACAAAATTGGTCAAAGGGTTGTGTATCAACTAAAATCAGACCTGAAACCGTAAAACAATGGTATAGTTGTTTACATGTGTGATTTGGTGTATATGTGTTTGTAGTAATTCTATTCAGTTTTGGACATGAAATTATGTTGTGTTTGATAAAGCTGATCCATCAATATAACTCCGTTTACTCGAGTCATGAACCGGTCGCGCTCATGCGGTTAGTATTAAATAATTAGTTGAATGCTCTAAGTCCTTTTAAAGTAAATAATGATCACTTTGTTTTAATGAGTTTGAATTTGTATATTAACGTAGTTCTTTTTCTTATTAGCCACCCGTGTATCACACGGGAACTTAGACTAGTATATATATATATAGGGTGATGTTATTGTAAAAAAAAGAGTTTTTTGTGAGAAGGATAAGAAAGAATCTAAACCATTAGATCTTTAATCTAATGGTTGAAATCTTAATGACAATCTTGTAGATAGTGTAACAATTAAAATAATTAATTTTCTAGATTAAGGGTATAAAAGTAAAATTAACATTTTTAAATTTAGAAAGTCACATGCAATCCACATGCAAGTTCCCCCATTCTTTTTAAACGTCAATAACTTTTTATACGTAACTTTAAAAAAAAAAAAAATTACACCATGATAACGAGTGTTTTTTTATCTATAATATGAGTACCATATTGTTATACTTATATAGAGAAAAAAATTATGTTTCGATTGGATGTTTTAGTCCATGGTGTTTTTTCTATGTTCATACAATGGTGTTTTCATTGTATTGTGATTCAAGGCGTTGTGTTATACAGTAAAACACCATATGAAAATATACAACTAATGTAGAAAACACCATTCAAAACTAACGATGTGCAAAAAAAGACACTGCAACATAATATCTACAACATAACACCATACGTAACTAATCAAACTGTAGAAAAGAAAAACTGGTATAAAAAACACCCTTCAACTTCAATGGTATACATCAAAACACCATGTAAATATAAAAACACCATGGAAGGATTACACATGGTGTCATTAAATAAACTCATATACTAAACGAAAATCACTCATGCAAAAAACACCATACACTGTAACATCAAAGGGGCAAAAACCATATTCATCAGAAAACTAATGAGATTGAAATTCAAAATTCGAATTCCTAAAATAACTACCTAAATTCGGTTACATTTATTTAATCCTAAAATAACTACCTAAATTCGGTTACATTAATTTAATCCTTAATTAGAATTATTAGTACAATTACCATTATATCCTTGATCTAATAAAATGGATAGGGAAAGATCTAATGGCTGATATTATTTCTTACTCTTCTCACACTTTTGGTTTTTTTTACATGATCCTCTCTCTCTCTCTCTCTCTCTATATATATATATATATATTATTTAATAAAGATGATTCGAACGAAACCGAGCGATCGACGAGCGAGCGGACCTTTGCTTATGCTTGGCTCGTTTTCAAATCGAACCGAGCCGAGCGGCTCATTTACAAACTGAGCGGGAATCGAACAAGCATTTTTCAGGCATTTTTCGAGCGATCGTCGAGCAGTTTGGACAGCCCTACCTCTTTCACACAAACAAATCACAACACTCATCAACAACGAACATAAAAATAGGAAACTATAGCATTTAACATACAACAAAATAAACAAATATTACATAAGAAAGGCTGAAGAATTTATGGTTTAGGGAAGATGCCAATTTAGTAAACGAACCCTAAATCCTGAAAAATTCTTTGATGGTAATCAGAAATTCGTTCTGTTGTATTTTATTAGACTAGTGGGTATGGGGGCCGGCTGAGGCCCGGCTTGGCCCGACGCCGGTCCCCCACACCGCCCCCCACTCCTCCGGCTCGGCAACTTCGGCTCCCACCAGCCGATCTCGACGCCCCTCTCTCCTAACACACACATCTATACATACATACATACATACATACATACATACATACATACATACATACATACATACATGCATATATATATATATATATATATATAAAGGGGTTCATCCCCCACCCCCTAGGTCCATCCCCTCCAAGCCGAGCCTACGTGGCGCTGACGTGACGGCCCATCCCCTTGGGGATGAGGCTCTCCATACCCACTAGTCTTAAAACTTCAAGATTCCAACAAAAAACCTTCTAACTTGTGATAAAGAAGCATTTGATAGAGTAATAATTTGGTATGTAGTTTAATAACATGGTTTATTGTTAAATAAAAATGATTCACTAAAAGCAAAGTTTCACAACAAGTTGAAAAATGAAGTGAATTAATACATACCTTCTCTATAAGAAAATCAAAAGTAAAATTATAGGGTAAATTGCTAAAATCGTCCATGAGGTTTGGTCATTTTTGTCATTTTCATTCATAACAACTTTTTGTACAACATAGTCCTTTACTTTTGCGATTTTTTGTCATTTTCATCTAAACATCTAATTTGTTTTATTTTTTCTATCAAACATTTGGATGAAAGTGACAAAAAATCCCAAATCTCAGGGACGATTTTGGCAAAAAGGTCAGACGTTTGGATGAAAATAACAAAAAATCCAAAGAGGACTATATGGTACAATAAAGTTGTTTTGGATGAAAATGACAATCATGTCCAAACCTTGGGGACGATTTTGGCAATTTACTCAAAATTATAACTTATTCAAAACCATTAGTAACGTATAAATAATGTAAGTGGCTTACAATTTTTCACATATATGTTCGGCTATGTCTTTTTATAAAAAAGAATATATATTCATACATACAATTTTAGGCAAAGACTATCAAATTAGAAAAAAAGACCAATATAATTTGTTTATGAAAATTTCACATAGTGAAGGTTAAAAACATACTAAATTATTTCATCTATCGCCAGAACAATAATACTTGGTTTCGTATATACAAAGAAAATCATTTCAAAATTTTCTAAAAAATATGTATCATTCAATAAATATAAAATCTAAATCTAAATCTAAACTTTATATAATAAAAGAAACCAATAAGGGGACACATGTCATTTATTGGAGCCATCTATTTTTTAGTTTTTTATTCTCTATCTTACTTAATTATAAATAATTAATATTAATTAAAAGATAATTATAAAATTAAATTTAATATAAATTTAAATAATTCGTATAGGAGATAATATAATATTTTGAAATATTTATTAGATTTCAAAATTATTTATCCTGGAATTGACAAAAGACATACACTAAATATAAATTAATATAATGTAAATGATTTATTTATTTTATTAAACTAAAGTAATTAAGGGTAAAACCTATTTAAAAAATGTTTATAAGGGGTAAACAAAAACATTAATCAATGTTTATTGGTTCTATACTTTTATTTTCGTGTTGAACTCTCAACTCAAATACGGTATTCACTATGTTTACGTGACATTTATAAGGACCATCACCACAATCACTCCATCCATCATATATCGAGTATATCCGTTAGTTTTTTTAAAGATATAATTTTTTATTAGATTCATTCAACCCGTGTAATAAACGAGACTTTTTAAAGATATAATATTTTTATTATTTACTATACAAAATTACATTTATGCAACTCGTGCCACAATCATCCCATCCATCATATATCGAGTATATCCGTTAATTTTTTAAAGATATAATTTTTATTAGATTCATTCAACCCGTGTAATAAACAAGATTTTTTGAAGATATAACATTTTTATTATTTACTATACAAAATTACATTTATGCAACTCGTGTAATACACCGGGTTTTTAGAAATACAATTATTTTTTGTTATGTGGTATATAAAATTAGATTTATTCAATCTGTATAATACACAGGGTATATAAAGATATAACAAGATATATTTTTTTACTAATTGGTATATAAAATTACATGTGCTCAACCGATACAAAACATGAGGTTCATAAAAATGTAACTTTTTTCGTTATTTAATAAAATTAAATTTACTCAACCCGTACAATACACGAGGTTCTTAAATATGTAACTTTTTATTATTTAATATATAAAATTACATTTATTCAACCCATGTAATAAACGAGATTTTTAAAGATATCGTTTTATTATTTGGTATTTAAAATTACATTTATTCAACCCGTGTATTACACGGGGTTCTAACCTAGTATTAAATGTTTGATTCCAAATTAATAATCCCATCAATTCCTCTTTATATTTACGTTTTTTTAGTACAAAAATCTACAAATAATAGAAATTAGTTAGGAGTGTGTGTGTTTTTTCTTTTTCTATATTTTAGTTTTTAAGACTTTTTGTTTATATCCTGTCCTGAAAGTATTTAACATTTGAAAAACGTGTTTACGAGACAGAAAAAAAAGACCAAATTTACACTACTAGAAAAGTGGTCATTTTACTACGGAAAAAAATGCGTCACAAATTTTGACAAAATTGTGATGCACTTATGACGACAAAAAAACCCCCAATTTTTGGAACAAATTTGCTACACAATAGTGACAAAAACCAAAAACATCTAATTTTGTCACAATTTCGTTGTAAATTGGTAGGATATTTTCTTTTAAAATGTTGACTAATCTATACTATATAATAAAAGAAACCAATAAAGGGACACTTGTCATGATTCTAGACCATCATTAATTGTATATAATTATTATTTAATTTAAATTATTAAATTTAATATGTTTAAAACATTTAAGAAATTACGGATAAAACTCCATAAAATATATTATTTATTTATATTAATTACTAGGTTAGAAATTATATCTTAACTAGAATTAAGCACCCCCGTGTTGCGGCGGGGGCATAAAAGCATGTCAAATAGCACCAATCCCTCACAACCGTCAGCGACCACCAACGCTGAAGTTGTGGTGTGTTAAAGCGAAGAAATAGACTGAAATGTAGAACATTTAAAAATAACTAAGTCGATATAGGACACACACGTTACGAAGAACCTGTAAAATGAGAAAAGATAGACGTAAAAACATTGAACAACACATGGACGTTGCGCCCTGTTAACTCGCAATATTATGAACGAAATGTAAAAACGTTGAATCACACACGCACGTTGCGTTGTTTTAACTTGCAAAATTTAATACGAAACGTAAAACAAAAATTTGGGAAGGATGAAATGTATAGGGGATCAAAGTAGAAAGTAAAAAAGTTGCCAGATTAACTTACAAAAGATAAAAAGTTTTGAGTTAAAAGTAAAAAAAGAAAAAAATCATTTTTGTAAGGTTAAAATTGTAAGAAACTGAAAGATAGAACATATAAAAAAATAACAAAGTCAATCAACGACTCATACATGCGACGAACCTATGAAATGAAAAACAATAGACGTAAAATCTTGAACTACACATGGACGTTACGCCATATTACCTCGCAAAATTATAAAAGAAACGTAAAAGCTTTGAAACACACACACACACGTTGCTTCGTGGTAACTCACAAAATTTAGTACGAAGCATAAAACGAATATCTACCAAAAATGAAAAGTATAAGAGACCAAAGTTAAATATAAAAAAGTTAAGGTTAAATGAGAAAAAAAAGTTTTGGCTTTAAGGTAAAAAAATTAAATTTTGTGAAATTATAATTGCAAGAAATTAAAAGATTTGGGTTAAAAGTAAAATTTCAACTTTTTTTTTTTTGAAAACCACCCAAAGCATATGGTACAACACTCTATGCATACAAAACTTACTAATTTATAGTATATAAATTCCTTAATTGTAGATTATTATTATTTAATTTAAATTATTAAGTTTAGAGTAAAATGCACGGATAGTCCCTGTGATTTTGTAAAATAACATCTATAGTTTCCAACTTTTGGAAATTACACCGGAGCTCCCTATGGTTTGACAGTTTATTACTCGAATAGTCCCTGAAGTGGATGAGGGTTAGTTTTCTCAGTTAAATGGGTGTGAAATGACCTTAATGCCCTTACTGTATTAAAAATATTAAAATATTAAAAGATAAAGTTAACTCAAGTGGCCCCACCCCACCATCATCCCCACCCTCACCCTCACCACCTGCAACTCCCTCATCGATACACGCCTTCTTCGTGCATTTTACAAAAGTTGGGGACTATAGGTGTTATTTTACAAAATCACAGGGACTATCCGTGCATTTTACTCTTAAATTTAATGTGGTTTGACAGTTTGTTACTCGGATAGTTCCTGGAGTGGATGGGGGTTAGTTTTCTCAGTTAAGTGGATACATTTTTTAGAACTAATAATTTAAGACCACTGTTATTTAAATAAAACTTGGGTTATTAAATGTATGTTCACATGACTGTTAAAACTCGTGAGAAAGTCGATGATACAGTCTGTCTTCTAATCGATGGTTCAAATGCACATATTTATAAACTTGACAAAAATCACAAGATTTGATCATACATGACACAAAATTTTGTTTGGATATCAAAAAAGCGTCTTAAGAATATCGTTTTATAATTGTTAAATTTTTGTTATTAACTATTTGATTTTTTATTTACTTAACCCGTGTAATACACGGGGTTATAACCTAGTTGGTTAATATACCAATATTAAGTACGTATTATTACATTGTGACGCATTTCCTACGGAAACCAATTAACTTATTCTATTTTGAAGTATTCCGTTACACATGTGTTATAATTTGTGACACATTTACAACAAACAACCTTCCATCCATTAGCTAGTTTTACCATACCCGCATCATACACACCCATCCAAAACCCATCAATACTTCTAAATACTTGTTCCAAGATGTTATTAATGTTATTCTGTAAAGTCCGGGTTGTTTATAAAAAATATTTTTTTTAAATAATCTATCGCAAATTTATAATTTTCCGTCAATGTTCAATAATATCTATACTACTATATAATACATATTGAAAGGATACAATTGGAATTTTACAACCTCAATCTAACAACTTAATTCAATAATCTCTAATTATTAAACTTCATTTAATAAACCTTGAGACATTATCAATAACGCCACTTTTTTGCCTGCTATATATTTAATATACATTAACGATTAATTATATTAATCATCGTCTTCACGTAACCGAACCATTTTAAATTGCATTAATATCATGGCCACACTTATTTTAAATTGCATTAATCACCGAACCATTTCTTCTTCCGTAAACGAACCATTTCATCTCTTAACTTAATTACCTTAGTCACGTAACCGAACCATTTCAAATTGCATTAATATCATGGCCACAATGATTTTAAAGTGCATTAATCACCGAACCATTTCTTCTTCCGTAAACCATTTCATCTCTTAAACATTGTCCAATAAATCGAATCATATAACATCAAAGGTAACCGAAAATTAATGGGTTGATTAATGGGTTCACACGATAAATCGGTATAAAATGCCACTCCGTAACAAACACGGGAACCTTTTCACACTCATACCGGCCCGCTCACAAGTTCGCTTCTTGACTCGCATGTGTTTCATCGGAATCTAATCGGACTTCTGAAGTTCACCACTCCGTAACAAACACGGGAACCTGTTCGCACTCATAGCCGCTCAGGAGTTCGCTTCTTGACTCACATGTGTTTCATCAGAATCTAATCAAACTTCGGAAGTTACGACTGAATTCATACGGTCCATTCTCTTTCTAAAGCAGGTACCTTTTTTTCCTTAGATCGTTCCATGTTACTCCGTAACACGGGAACCTTTTCACACTCATACCCGCTCACGAGTTCGCTTCTTGACTCGCATGTGTTTCATCAGAATCAAATCGGACTTTGGAAGTTACGACTGAATTCATACGGTCCATTCTCTTTCTAAAGCAGGTACCATTTTTTTTCCTTATATCGTTCATGTTCAATTTTCAGTGCTTTTGATTAATAAAATGCTTGTAATATATCTATACAGATTTTGGAGTGTAGAAGATCTCATAAGAACTTTCTAAATTCATACTAAACTATGGCATATATATATGTATGGCATGCATGGGGAACAAAATAAGTAATTAAGGTGATGGATGATAGCGCATGGAAAGTTGGACGTTGTTGCATGAAAATATGGAATGGGTGGTAATGTGGTATTGTGTGTATGGGAATAAGAATCCTTTGCATGGTGAAATGTATGATGTGTGCTTCGAAGGTGGTTAACAGGTTTTGGATTAACAAAAATAAAATGATTATAATGTTGGCTTGAACGCATGGGTGTAAAGGTTAAACCCAAATAATGTTCAGTTTATTTGTTTCTGCCCTTAGACATATGTGAGATGTCCTAAGGACTTCCTATGACTGCCATTCAATTTTATGATTTTTTTTAATAATGCATACAGAAAGACTTCCTATCTCCATCACTGTTACACCTACTCATATATATACATATTTAATGATGGCTTCCATCTTTTTATAGCTACACCCTACACATACAAATGCAATGACATCCGGGGATGAACACCACCTTCATCTCGACTTGAACAAGCCCCCACCAGATCACGACCAACGCTATTCCGAACCAGCTACATCTCATGTGTTACGGAGTGCATGCAAAAAAAGATACAATGAGTCACATGGTGCCGGAAGGCGTCTACGTAGCGCATCACGAAGAACATTATAATCCCGCAGCGTAGCGCGGGTTTCCCGCTAGTTATACATAATAACAATTATAAGTTGCAATAATATAAAATTATGGACTAGTACCCCATCCGTTGGGCTTTACTCTAAAGTGAAGTTTTCATTTTACAACAAAATTATGGACTAGTACCCCATCCGCTGGGCTTTACTCCCAAGTTTTTTCTTTTAATTTTGTTGATAAATTTTTAAAAATATAAGTAATTTAAAGATGCTTACTTTTTTTTTCTATTACTTTTAAAATATAATGTGTTACAAAATTTCCAAATATACCATAACAATGCACTTATTTTTTTCTACTATGAATTATTCAAAACCGATTCGGGTCAAATATAATGTTTCTTTTTAGGGATTTTGTCTTTCGTTTGCTATAGTGAGTGTTTGTACCGTAACGAACCCAAAAAAAAATCTAACCGAACATACCGAGCCACCTCTCACTAGTTTTTATTTATAACATAACTAGAATTACCACCCGCCGCAATCCGGCGGAAGATTCATTAGTTATATATCATGTTGGATGAAAGGCAAATGTTTCTCACATGACCACGAGCTTGTGTGTAAAACCGAGAAAAAAATAACTAAGACGATCTCCGCCCCGCACGTTGCGACAGACCTATCAAATGGGGAAAAATAGACGCGCTGCGACGGACATGTCAAACAGGAAAAAAAATAGATGAAAAAACGTTGAACCCCACACGCACGTTGCGGCGTGTTAACTCGTAAATTTAGAACGACACGTTAAACAGAGAACTTATGAAAGATGAAAAATATATAAGGGACCAAAGTTGAAAGTAAAAAAAAGTGTTCAAATTAAATTGGAAAAGATGAAAAACTTTGGGTTGAAAGTAAAAAAAATTAAAGGGGTTAAATTGCAAAAGATGAAAAATTTTGAATTAGAAGTGAAAAATCAAATTAATCAAACGGGTTAAAATAACAAAAATTGAAACTTTAGACTTAAATTACCAAAGATTGAAATTTTAGAGTTAAAAAGAAATCAATTTCAGATTATGAAAACAAAAGAGATAAATAGATTTAGTTAAATTGATGTTTATTATTATTATTATTATTATTATTATTATTTAATAAAAAAGATAAATAAAAAAACAAGGGTGAGAAATTACCAGACGATGACACATGTCCAAAAAAGATTTTTATTTATTAGTATAGAAGGATTACGTTTCGTCTTTACTTAGTAACTAATGTTTTATAGTTATTCAAATTTTAAAAAAAATATTACAATTATATAATACTAGTAGTAAGACCCGTGTGAACACACGGGTAGGTTTAATAACGATCGAAATCAAATACTAAAAAACAGATTATAATATATCATAAATTGTTTGCGTTTAGTTACATATCTTTATAGACAGGCCCAAAGTCCCAAACTCTGAATATAAGGCCCAATAAAAGATCCCTGTTGTAGAATTTTTGAAACCCAGTAGAGTAACATTACACCTGTGCGTACTCAATAACGCTAAAAAAAACCTGCGACGTTTCATTTTCATCATCGACCTCGGATCATTACTCTTTGTTTCAGCCTTCATGTATGAATTTGTGAAATGGATTAATATAATGTAAAGTTTTGATTTTTAGATTTAGAATTAGTCAATTAGATGAAACCTTGAATCTTTGATGTTTAGATTTACTGATTTAGAATTTAATGAAACTTTTGAGTCTTTGATGTTTGAATCTTTGAGACTTTGATGTTTAGTTAAAACTTTGACATGTAAAACTATATGTGTCTCATCCGGGTTCAATACCCGTGTTAACATGGCACGTTTTACCATCTTCATGGGGATGGGGGCACATATTCCCCATGAGGGGGGACAAGCGGTGTTCCGTGTGACCCCACTCCACGTCAGCACTACGCAAGGCCTCACCGCAGGTCTAACATATACGCAAGTCCTCACCGCGGGTATAACATATAGCCTTAGTGAGCATGTTAATCACATACTTTTATTAAGACACTTCTATCCCAGAAAGTAACAAATACATCTCAAATTCATAAACAACTCCAATTTAAAGTCTAACTAACATTTCATAACACAATTAAATACTATCCAACATTACAAAAATAAACAACAATATCCAAACTATTGTCTAAATGGTTCAATAGTCGATTCGTTTACACAACTAAATGAAATGCCATGATGCAAAAAGCCTAAAAATGAACATAATAAGCAGTAAAACATGGCACATCTCCCTCTTTTACAAATCTTGAACCACACTTGGATTTCATGACACCTAGAAATTAACAATAAAGAAATATGAAGAATCAAAGTAGAGTTCATTTCGAAAGAAAAGTAAACTAAAACTCGCATAAGGTTACCTTGTGTTTAGAGTGCCAAAGTTAAGTCACCAGCCATCATTCGTCAATCTCTTCATCATCAAAAGCTATATTGAAAAAAAGATTCAACGAACTTTTGTCAGCTATATTCAAACGAAATTCAGTTTGCTAGAAAATTTCATGCATAATGAAACAAATAGTGAAGTTATGTATGCATGCCAGTTGAAACTAAGGTTAATAATATTCAGTACTTTTTATGTCTTTTTAAAATACTATATGGTACATATCAAACAAAGGTCAATGTAATTTTTAACATTTTCTTACACTGTACTGATATTTAAGAAAATCAAATAAATAATGAAATCAAAAGCAACGTCCAAGCAAAATCAAATACTTTAATTATTTGTTTTCTAAATAAGAAAATTTCATTATTTTTTTTAAAGAACGTGAGACTTATGTAGTAAAAAGGTTAGGAAAAAAAAAAGAATAAAGGAGATAAATCTTACAGTGGAACATCAATAATTAGATTGGGAATGTGAGAAATTTTAGGTCAATCTTCACCCATGTTTCGTTTACACCAGTCTTATTTTTTTGTTAAATTCATGATGAAAAACTATATAAATGAAAAATACGAACTCAAAACAATGTTTAAAATTTGGGTTTTCAAAACAAACACATATTAGGAGTTTCTATCTAGAAACATTCTAAGCCACCGTGTGGTTATTACATTGTCCTTAACCAAGCAACCGAATGTAAAAACCCCAGCATTTTCCAAAGCCGTTAGAACCTTCTCCTGCAAAAACATGATAAAAAAGGAGAAATAAAAGTATTTTCAAAAATTATTAGAACAATTATTATAAAAGATTCTTGTCATGCACTGCGTTTGCCTGCAGCCGTGCCCGCTGCGGCGTCTGGGCAGGTCAAAAGTCAGCTAAAGTGTACATTTTAAGTTAAGTCTATTCTTGGTAAATATACCTTGGTACCCGAGATGAAGAGGAAATCCTGAGGTCTAGATGGATCAAAGAATTCCATTTTCTGTTGCGTCTTGTCATACACTGCCACCTGAAATAGCAAACTCGAGTAACTCAAATAGTATCACACTGTCACTTTGTATCCAAACAGACCCTAAGTAACTTGATGATGAAATTATGAAGCAGGTACCTTGAAAGGGAGAATGTTTAAGCGTTCAATTCCAGATAGCCATGCTAAGTACCTTCTTACCATGGTCAGCATTATACAGATCTCTTTTCTCGACTGATAACCCATGCCAGCTGGATCACGGCCCACTATGTAAAAGTGGGCACCCGCATTGATCCGGGCCTTGGCATGCCACTGGACCTCGGTGGGCCTAGCATAGTTCATCTTTGAGATTACTGAAAGAAGCTCTCGGATCATGTGAACTTGTTGACTTTTTCAAAGTCAAACATCTTTTCATGAATGGGAACAGTCATCTCCGTCACGATCACAGATAATAACATCCTCATCAAAATCATAAATAACTGCATTCAACCAAATCGACCCATAAAATTTTCGTCAATTAAATAGAAGAATATCAATCTTAAGGATACAATCATGAGGTAAATGTGAGAATGATTCATTACTACCTCTGTTTGGAACTCTTTGTCACCTTGTTTGAAATCAGTTGCAAGGACTTTAACAGCAATTGCTTGACCAGTGCTCATCTCAGCTTTATAAAATGGACCAATGGCCCTTTGGCCTACATCTACTTGGTCAAGAAAATGAAACTAAAATGGTTAATAGTAAAACAGAAATAGCAATGTCTATCAATTATAAGAGAGTTGAGAAGTAGAAGAACGTCAAACTGAACTCAACATACTTGTAAGAATACTCATAAAGTCTAAAAGCAGCATCTACATGACCCTTCTTAACCATTATCCCCTAATCTAAAACAATCCCAGCTACAAACATACCAGATCCAGGCTGTCAATATTCCTCTAAAAACTAAGATCTGTCAATAACCTCAGATATGTCAATAACCTCAGATCAAGTAAAAGATCTTTGACTCTGCAGATGATGCAGATGGAACCAAATGTGAGTCCAGAAGACCCAAAATACCGTCGTAAATTTTGCTTAGTTCGGTCTCGTTTGTCGCCCTATAATCCTTAATTAGCTTGACATGATCTTCATTCCCACGGCTCTCTTTCTTCTGCTCGATAGAAGATATTTTGAAGTCAACGACCAAAATACAAATGCATGTGATAAGCATATGCACAAATAATAATATTTATTAGAAAAACAAAGAATGTTTTGGAGCACTAAAGCTAATAAAAAGATAATACAAATTAGCTGAACCAACAGTTAATGAATATGATTTTTCTCAGCAAAAAAAAAAAAAAAAAAGACATTACAGGGAACTGCAAGGCCTTATATGTTTTCTATATAAACAGAATTGTGATAGACCAACGATACTTACTGTACAGAACAAAGTGAATGGAAGAATAATGGAGAGAAAATCTACTATCATTGTGGAGATGTAACCTCTTCGATTTCTTGATGCAACTGTTGTAGTATCTTTTTTATTTGATGAAGTATCATCAATAACATGATCTGGATACGCTAAAACCGAGACTTATCAAGAAGGCATGAGAACACAGCATTAAACGATGCTCAACTTCAATCGATCAATAAATCCTAAACTAATTTTCTTCCTTAAAAATCAGATTCAAATTACCTGAAATAGAACAGTGAGACGTGGCGGAGGAAACGGCGACACCGCCGCCGCTACTGTCCTCGTCTGTTTGAAGTAGGACCTTGTCTTCATCGTCCTTCACAAAAGCCTTAAAAATAAACAATCAACGACAAAATTAGCAAAGATACATGTAAATTACTAACAAAACAACTATCAATTACTGTCATTACCTCATGGCATCAAAATTTTTTATAAATAATTTTCAAATTATAAATAATCTCCAAATTGCAAAATTAGGAAGTATTCTACAACAGTAAATGATTCATCTACATAACTCCTCATGTAATCAAATTGCAAATTCAAACATTAAACAACCATAAATTATGGTTTACTAAACTAATACTTATCATCAATTTGCAGTTCTCAGATACACATATATACAATCACAGTCCAATTAAATCACAGTCTAATCAAACCTTAAAACAATTATCGGATCAAGAATGAGACATACCATCCAGATATTCAAAAGAAAATAGATAAAATTTGACAAATGATTGCAATCATACCTGCAATATATAAAGACACAAGTAAATATGAAGTTCCAACTCAACATGTATAAGGCAGGCATATAAAACCAGAAAACAATAAAACGGGTATGCGAAATTCAAACGGTTCCACAAATAAAAAAACAAAGCAGTTATAATTAATCTTGAACTTTAAGAATTAAAAGAATTAGTAAAATAACAGCAATGTGCATACCAAAACTCTCCGGTGGCTGCAATGACTTTCAAGACACTTCTTACTTCTTCTTCTTCTTCTTCTTCTTCTTCTTTCTCAGCAGTCTCTTGCCTTATTTCCCTGCTCCTTGGATTTCCAATCATAAAAATGGTATATTATAGTTATGATGTTATGGTAAAGATAACAATTATCCATCAAGACTGCATAAAAAATAGAATAGCCAGCAATAAAACACTCACTGATGATTTTCAGGAGAAGCAATCAAGTTCTCATGACTATTATCTGTGACATCAAAAGCCACGACCGATTGCTCCACAGTTTCGGTCGTCTTTATATCCTCCAACGGGGGAAGGGTTGACTGGTCCAAGGTTTCAGCAGCCGGTATGTTTGTAACCGGAGATGGAGCAGACTCCCCTGAAGGTGCAGCTTCATGTGTGTTTGTAACCTCCTGCAATGCCGTTTCCTCAGTCACCTGTGTGTTTGTAACCTGCGGCGGTGAAACTTCTGCTGGCGGCATGTTTGCAACCACAGGCGGTGACTGCTCTAACGTTTCAGTTGTCTGTGTTTGATCAACCACAAACACAGGCGGTGTTGATTGATCCAAAGTTTTAGTCGTCTCTATGGTTGTAACCAGAAGCACAGGTGAAGTCTCTGTAGTTTCAGTTGCCTGTGTCTCCATTATAAACCTTCTTGTATACACCTGGAAAAACAGTCAAATTAATCGTTCTATAACATCTTCACATAACTTCAAACGATAAACAAATTTGTGCATCTAAAACAAATATCACAACATAATGAAAGCATAATTATTCTCACAATATATTATCCTTGTATAACAAATTTCACCTAGCTTTAAAACAAAAACAAATATGTGCATCTAAAACAAATATCAAACATATTCAACCTAATTATTAACATAATGACATATATCGAACTTTAAAGTCATGTGAAAGCATAATTATTCTCAAGAATAATTATCCTTCTATAAGCTTCAAAAGATAAACATGTATGTACATCTAAAACACATATCAAACTCCATACTCTTGTACACACTATCAAAATGTATTTAAATTTAACCTAATCAACATAATGACATATATCGAACTTCAAAGTTGTGTGAAAGCATAATCGGAGCTAAAAAATATCACATAACACTTACAGTAAAGTATAAAATACTATAAATCATAGTCACATAATTCGCTGGTGATTTTTGTTTTGGTTCGTGCGATCCAATTCCAAAATGGGGGCTAATCGAAGTTGCTGAATCGAAGCTTACCTGCTGGCTGAGTGAACCTTACCTTCCCTGCGAATGAAAGAAGATCTGCATAGATTGAATTCAGAAAATGAAGCTGAATATTGATCGGATTTGAATCAATAACTTAGGTTTTCGATTTCAATCCTAAAAACATCTGATTCAAATTAGCTAATTTAGGTAGATCAATAGAAGATTTAACATGTAAATTGAAATGAATCTGTGAATTGAAATCAACAAACGTACCTTATAAGCTTCGTAGATGTAAGATGAGAGGTTTGATTTGAGAAATTTGGTGATGGTTGAACAGATTGAAGGATTAGAAAACCCTAATTTACAGAAGAGTGTAGAACTTTATTGTTGCAGGTTCTCTTCTTTTTCTCTATTTTCTCCATCTCTCTGTGAGTAAATTTCAAAATGATTAAGTGTATGTTTTAAGAGAGAGAGGTGTTGAATTTATGGTTTGAATTTTGAAGTTTTGAAACTGGAGCCATATTTTGAAATTATGGTTTGAATTTTGAAGTTTTGAAACTGGAGCCATATTTTGAAATTATAGTTTGAATTATGTATTATATATTATATTATTTAGATTTATAGATTTATTTATATATCCGAATTAAGACATCATCATGGACAATGTGGCATATCTCAGAGGTTGACACGTAAGCAAATCGACGTCAGCTTTTAATCTCCTTTTATAGATTATATAGATGCACAAAATCAACACTTCACTATTGATGGAGGCTCCTTTTTGTCAAAAGTTTCAATTGATATTTACCATTATGCCCATCACTATACCATGATAGCAGTTTTCATTTCATATGTAACTAAAACACATCATAGGGTTAGTGTTGTAATTTTAAAAATTCCTAATCGTCTTCCCCCGCAGCATTTCGTATTCATTCCAGGTCTCAAAAACCCAAAATCTAAAACATTATCGGTGCCCTAATTTCAATGAAATCGAACCATCTTGCATGATCTCGAACCATTATCGGTGCCCTAATTTCAATGAAATCGATACCGTGATTGAATTTGTTTTGATTAAAGCTAGAAATCGACTAAATTTGTTCGATTGAATCTGTTTCGCTTGGATTCGTACGAGAGAATCGGTTTCGATTTGAACATTGAAGAATCTGATAAGGTACGTAATCAAAACTTAGAATTGAACTTTGATCTTATATACATTTGAACATTCTGACCTAATTTGAACGGTGATTCATATAGAAGCTGAAACGAATTTGATTTTATTGGATCAACGTTACTGAAAATTTGGAGAGTAAGTGAAGATTAAGTTCTACTGGAAGCAATCATTTACGAAGATTATGTGCATCTCGTTATTCTGATTGTAGCTCTACTAAACGCGGTACTGTAGATCTCGCTTTCTTCTAATTTTTAACTTTCTAGGGTTTTGTTTTTGTTATCTATAGATTTGGTGTTTGATTTTATGATATTTGATTATTTGTAGATGTTTAGAGTTATATGATGTAGGTGTTTTATTAATAGAGTGTTTTACAGATTTGTGGATAAGGTGATTTAGAAACTAACTAATTGGCTAAGAGTTGTGTATTGTTAAGTTAGTTAATGATCTTTCTTGGAACTGTCCAACTTTAAATCTATTTCTACTTATTTTATTTCAAGTGTTGTATCGAGTTCGCTATATAGGGCGGAATCCACTTTTTCGAGACTGTTTTTATTGGACCTAGTTCTGTTACTTTGATTGTAAGTTCTTCCGTAGTTATTGGCATCATCAACTGCATCACGACCAGCCTAAAAGAGAATTAAAACGGTATTACGGATAAATGCATTTCAATAGCAACAAAGCTAAATATAAACCATGATTAGAAAACTTTTATCTATACGAAAAAAGTGCAGATAATGCTCTAAAATGCGCATTTAATGAAATCCAAAGGTCGAAAATTTGCCTATTGGTTAATCTATTTAAAGCCTTCGAAGGCTCTCGCTCGGAAACCTCAACATTGAGTCCCCATAGCCTATGCAGTTAATGCGGTAAAATAGCAGATAGCGGTCAAGGTCCGCTATATGATATATAGTTTATAGCGGTGGTATAGCGGTGATATAGCGGTAATTTTTATACCATGCATAATTTATGTATATATATATATATAAATATATCTCTGAAAAAATATATATAAATTTACAAGTATGAGGACTAAATATAAACTAATGAAGATGGAGGGGGTTATATGTTAAAATACCCAAACTTAAATAACCCTAAACATCCTCACTTTCATCATACGCCGTTTTCCCACTCCCCATCTCTTCTTCACTGCTGCAAGAGGAACGGTCACATCCACATTCACACTGTTCCCAGATACACATTCTTTAGACGATGATGATGGTGGATGCTCTGTTCCGGTTACAGCAGGGAAGGTAAGGTTCGATTAGCATGTAAGGTTCGATTCAGCAACTTCGATTAGTCACCATTTCTTCTTTATTATTACCTAGCAACTAAGGACCAAGCAGTACACTCTTCGACTTGGGTTTTTAATGATTTGAAGCTATAACCACTATATAGGTTTCCAAATAGCGGCAAATAGCGGTATTTAGCGCCGCTAATAGCGGAACCGCTATAGGCCACCGCTATTTGGACCGCTACACACCCTGAGGTCCGCTAATCGCTATAGCACTACTATAGCACCGCTATTGACTGCTTAGCCCATAGCATAACATTGTCTTCATACCTCATGCTCTTTTGGCATTTTATAAACTTTTCCCTGATGAACAAATTTAAAAAATCATCAAGCATAGCTGACACGTTATTCGGATGACATTTAACACAAGCAAACCCCCGATTTTTTTATAATTGTCATATAAACTTTTAGTATGCTAACAATTGCATTATTTTGATATATTTTAGGGGGGAGGGGGGTACTTGGAGGCAATGCATGATCTTCACGGGTCAAACTTCACTAAGGTTTCTGATGACCCTGAGGTGTGGACTCATTGCATTACATAGTGAGCGGGACATCATCCTCTTTTAGCGGGTGTGCGTCATCATCTGTTGAGGTATCATGATTATTAGCATCATTTATATTCTATGTATTATTACATCTAATCGAATTGTATACTTGTTGTGATGTTTTTGATTATCTGATCAATGGGTCCTTAATACCACCATATCCTCGAAACACCTTAATATGAACTCGAGATTGCTTGTCAAGTATGTGAAATATTATAATGGCGTGGTGTTCTATTGATTGTGATTGATCCGGATGCTATGAATACCAGAACGAATCAGTTTAGGATTTAAATTGTTCCACGTAGCTAACATTCTCTAATTTTAGTGATAGATTTGTGCTATTGGTTTGCAGTAGTTCTATAGAGATATGATTTGGATCTTAGAGAGACTGTAACAATTGAATGTTTGACCTTAATCTTAAAATGAGTCAGTTGGGTTGACCAAGAATTGTTAAATAAAATAGAAATCTTTTGACAAAAATGGGTTCTAGTCAACTAGTATTTAGGTACATGTGGAAACAAGATTGATTAGTAATAGCTCATTTAATTGATTATTTATGAACATGACTTTCATTTTATTTTTGTATGTTTCTAATCTCTTTTTGTTGCAACATTATTAGGCTCTAGCTATGCGAACACAATTGGCAGACATTCAAGCTCGTCTTGAAATAGACGAAGGCACGGGATGATCTTATCACTCGTCTTGAAGTCAAGAGAAAAGTAAGAGAAGATCTTCAATCAATGAAGCAGTGAGAAAAGAGTTACAAGATTTCATGAAGAATTGGCGACCTAGTAATTAGTTTTCAGTTAGTATCATTTTAAACATATGCATGTTAAGAGTTTGTTTGTTTTGTGGTTTAGACATACTAGATCTTGCTTAATGGATGTTACAAGTTTGTTAGTTGTATTGTCGATTTTAAAACATGCTCTATAATTTTCCGGTGATTTTTTTCTTTTGCATTTTTTAGTAAAATAGGATCTGAATACTTTTAGGTTTGTTTTTTTCATTTTAACTGTTCCGTTACAAATGTGTTACAAAAAAATTAACTATTCCGCTACAAATGTGTTGTAAGCATTAAAACAAAGCAATTAAGAAGTACGTAGGAAATGCGTTGCAAATTTTGTGACACAATATTTTTGTAGGAATTGCCTTAAAATTTGCGTAGCAATTGTGTAGTAAATACTAAATAGTTTCCGACGGAGCTTTTTCCAACATCAACGTTTTGTTGCAAATGCATAGCAAATCCGAGTTTGCTACGCATTTGTGACGGAAAAGCTTGTTAGAAAATGCCAAATTTCTAGTAGTGTTAAGGGGCGGTGGAAAAGTCTAAAAACCCTTTAATAACACAGACTGGATTTATAAAAGAAAATTTCATTAAACAATATCAGACTGTGTAGATAACTTATTATTATAACAAGTAATAAAATCCGCACGCGTTGCGGCGCCGATACTTTGCAAATATCGAACGGATTAGTCCAAGTGTTATATGGTGTGTTAACCATATGAAAACGCACGTTTTGACGTATCCGATTGAAGTCAATGTATCCTATAGTTGCACTGCGATTGGATTAAAGCGTAACGTAAATCGAATTTATATCGTACAATCATAATGTATTATACGCGACCCGACTAACTCGAATTTATATCGTCAAGCCAAAAACTCTCGAGGGGTCAAAGTGGCATTTACAAAGTTCATAAAAAGTTAAGTGGTTAAAAATTGCATTTCCTAAACTTAAGGGATAAGAAAGGGTAAAGATAAAATTTGATAAAGTTTTGGGGTAAGAAGGAAACTATAACAAAGTTGGAGTTGAAAATAAAACTACCACAAAGTTGGGGTGTCAAAAGCAAACTATTTGTAAAATGGAGTAGTAGTTTAGGGACTAAATTTGCCATTTTATGAAACTTTGAAGGTACCAAAGTCAAGGGGCTAAAATTGCAACATCATGAAAGTATGGGGGATGGGGAGGCAAAGCCGGTGGGGTTTCCACCGACTTTGTCTTTTGATGGGTGGAAGCATATATAAAGACAAAACACGATTCGTAAAACGCAGTGCGTAAAAAACAATTTAAAAAAAGTGTAAAACACAAAGGTAGACACAAAGTGTAAAACACAATGCCTAAAACATTTCGTAAAACACAATGCATTGACATTTGCAAAAGTAGGAGTTGTAGTCTAGGGGTTACAATTGTAATTTTTTTTAAAGTTGGGCGGGTGTAAAAATAGAGTAATAGTACAAGGGGTAAAAAAGCAAATTCTAAAAAAGACAAAGTGTAAAAGTATATGGGTGGTGGCGAAAATGTGTAAAAGATGAGGGGGTGTTGGTGGAAATGTAAAAGAAGAGGGTTGGTGCGTAACTATGTAAGAGCTAAGGGGGTGATGGTGGAAAATCAAAGTAGAGGGTGCTGACAAAGTTTGAAAGATGAGGTTGTGGTTTTGAAAATTCAAAATAGAAGGTTTAGGGACTAAATTTACCATTTTATGAAAATTTAAAGGTTACAAAGTCAAGGAGCTAAAATTGCAATAATATAAAAATAGGGGGCAAGGAGGCAAAGCCGGTGGGAAACCCACCGACTTTGTCCTTTAAGATTGTATAGAATGTTAATGGGCCTGCTATAAAATTAAAAGAGGTGCTCAACGTCAACACACAAGTCCCAAACCTATGGTAAACCATCGGGTTGGGTCGGAGCCCAAACCGGTTTTCTAGGGATCTGGCCGGGTTAGGCTGGGCTGGGTTGACGAATTAATAAACAATTAGCTTCAATTTTGTTTTCACGGTCAAAATCGAACCAAATATCTTGAATTCAAAACAATTAGTGAACAATTTACCTGCTATGCAACATCGACCACATGATAACGGCTGGTTTCTTCTTCGATTGCTCGTGATAGTGCAACTTCTTAAGGCTCTGTCTTAACGCCGCAAATTCTCATTTTCCTCCATTCCTTGAACCTTTTATCGCCTCTTGTTCATAATGTGAGGATTTATAGTTGTCGTACCACGGCCTGCAAGCATGTTGAGGCGATGGCGTTGTGGTTTTTAGATTGTTTCCCGCATCATGAAAGAATATTGCAATTTTGAAGGTGAGATTTGATTCTGATCATGGTAGAGTGGGTCTCCAGTGATGATTTCTTAGATTTGATGGTGTTTTTAACATCTTTTGGTATGTAACTAGTATATTAGATGTTCTTAAACTTATAGAAATATTTGATTTGGGTCTAATAGAAAGGTATCCGAGTCTACAACATTTTATTTTTAACATCTAGAATAGATAGGTCTGTAAATGAACCTGAATCGTGAATTACAACAAGCTATACATATCATTTGAAATGTTGAGTTCATAAGATCAACTTAAGTTGTATTCTTCATTGGACATTAATAAAAAATGTATTTATCTTTTGTTTGTACCTCAAACTCCATTATTTTTAAAATAATCTATAAATAATAAAGTATTATTCAAACAAATTTGAACTGAAAATTTCGTGTGTTACAATATAAACATTAAATAAGTTTTTACAAGTGATATCGT
Organism: Helianthus tuberosus; assembly: GCA_030545235.1. NCBI lineage: Eukaryota > Viridiplantae > Streptophyta > Magnoliopsida > Asterales > Asteraceae > Helianthus > Helianthus tuberosus. Next base: position 10,223,741 of record CM060443.1, read on the forward strand.
TTTCATGCATGTAAATCATATGAAAACTCACCATATGTGATAAAGAGTCTTAGGGGCTGTTTAGCAATTTCTCAATGGTTAAGTGTTGAATCAATAAGAGGTCTGAACTATTAATAGCCAGTATAATGCTTAATCATTCAGACTTAGTATAATACTTAACCATTCAGATACAAATGTCTAAACCATTTAGACATCTGTTCGTGAAACAAACTGTCTGAACCATTAAGTACTGAACCAGTAAGAGATCTGAACCATTAAGAGCCCTGTTAAGAGGTAAACAAACAACCCCTTAGTGTGGCAATGCAGGAGGAGCGCATTGGCCGGCCCTGTCTGGTGCCACAACAACGAAGTACACCCTAATTGGATTTACAATGCTATGGGTTCTAGTCTTAAGGTGAATAATGATGTAAATTTAGAGGTAGGTTCTAGCAAAATACATGTCGTCGCTACAATTTAACTTTTTATTTTTATTTTTTATATTGTATGTACGTACGTATGCATTTCTGTACGTGTGTGTATTATGTTTAAATGCGTACATGTATATGTGTACCTGTGTGTGAATGTAAATGTGGATTGTTAGTGTTTGTGTGTATATGTAGGGATGAGCTCGGTGTCGAAAATTGCAAAATACGGGTACTAGTACCGAAAACGTTTGGTACGGTACGTAACCGAGAATAACGGTACTGAAAATGCCAAATGTTCATATGTGTGTATGTATATGTGGACTCATATTGTATTTGTATATCTAGGGCTGAGCTCGGTACCGAAAGTTGCAAAATATGGATACAAGTACCGAAAATGTTTGGTACGGTACGTACAAAAAATAGCCGAAAAGTGGGTACCGAATCGATACCGAAAAAATTCAGTGCGGGAAATTCGACACCGGTACCAACTGCCAAATGTTCATCCCTATGTATATGTATGTATGTATATATTTGTATATCATAGTTATCTATGAAAGGCGCTCACATGCGTGTAGTTATGTATGATATGTTGGTGTCACTATATTTATGTGTTAGTGTATATGTATGTGTATGTATACGTATTTATATATCTATACTATATTATAATGCATGAGGGAGGGGTATTTTAAGATACCCAAAAAATAAGAACTTTTTCACCCTTTTGTTTATAAAAAGACCCCTAAAATGAGGGTAGTTTGTTCTTTTAAACACTATTTATTTTTTAGCCCCTAAACTTATTACACTTAAATCCCTAAGAATTAGAAAAATTATAGAAATTAGTTACAATTCATCCCTCCAACAAACTTATAATTTTTTACGTATTCTTGACATATCTTATAAACTATACTGTTAAAAAAAATCCAAAGATAGCATGACGACCTACATATTTTTGTCGACGTTTTCTAGTTCAATATCGACGCACGGATTAAAAGGTACTTCTCCAAAATGTTTTAATGTACAAGTAATTAATACTTGTGATCTAATGAGCCTAATCTACAAATATGGGCTCCATCTATGCAAACAAAAACAAAAAGAATTAAAAGTACCGTAACATAAATTGAAGATATTACATATCTATACTTATATATATCTAATAAGAACTTAAAACTAACCACAACAAACTTTCTAAATAAAGGGGTGACAAATCTAAAATTAAACCCTAATGCATTTCTATAGTTACTACTATAAATACATAGTAGGACACCCCTATATCTATTGCTAAACAAATTTAAAAAATGGATCGAGTTCTGAATTCAATTGTTGCGAAAAACCAAGCATGCGAAATTGAAAATTCTAAGGTCAGTTCTATTATATCACAGCAGTAAATAATTGTTTTCTTTTATTTACTTTTATGTGAATGTTAACTTATTTGATTTTTCAGATTTAGTTGTGTCACACCCCGACCGCGTAAAACAACAAACCGCGGCGGAAATGTTGGGGAGTGGAGTGACAGAATTATTGTTTCACAACCATGGCATTTAAAGATTTGGTTTTATTAATTAAAGTGTTTTCATTGTCTTTGCATTAACGAAAACATAACATAATTAGACTGTCTTTTAAGTCACTAAGGCCCGAGTCCGCCTAAGTGTAGCACAATCATCATCATACATTAGCACCTGAAACACATGTGAAAATAGGTACGTCAGCATAAAAATGCCTGTGAGATACATAGGTTTTTGTTGTTGAAGGATTCATGACTTGTAATTAAAAGAAGTGTTTAACAAAAGTAGTCATGAACCTTTAAAAGTGTTTCTCTTTTGTAAAATCATATGAAAATCGATATGAAAATCAGATGATAATAAAAGAATAATGCATGGTTAAATAAATAACCAAGTAGAAATGAATTTGTGTAAAACATGTCATTTGTAAAACAATGTCTTATAAAAATATGTTATTTGTATAAAAATGTATCATGTCTTTGTCGAAGTGGTTTAGATAACGCTACGATATGTAATATCATAAAAGCACTTATATATAGGAAGTACCAGCGGCGTATCCACCATGCTTTTATCATATTACACACACCTCGTTATTTAAATCACTTATCAATAACCACCAAAAATGTCTTGTTTAATCCAATGTCAAAATGTTTATGTGTAAAAAATGTCCAAATGTCAAATGTAAACCATGTCTTGTATAATCAAATGTTATGTATGGCAAGTAAAAAGTATCTACTCAAACCATATGTATAGTGTCAATGTGTAACCAAATGTCATGTATGGTGAATAAAAAGTATTTACTCAATCCCATATGTAAAATGTACAAAACAATGTCTTTGAATAAGCCTAAGTTTGAATCAAAAGTTATGTTTTGCGGAAACAATGCTTTATTGTTACAAACATTTATGTGAATATGTTCATTTCATACATTCAAGCCCTGAGACTGTCGAATAAACCCTTAACAAGTTAAAGGTTTATCAAAAATGTTTTCGGATTCTGTCATTCCCTACTTCCAAACAAACCTAGGAAACCGGGAACGGGATTTGTCTAGTCCTATGGTACCATTACATACTACCGAGCGGCGTGATCAATGTTAATGAATGTATTATTGTCCCGTTAAACATACCAAATGTCATAACCAATGTAAGCATGTCATATGAAAACAATTTACTAAGTATGCTAAGTAAACATACAAAGTAGAAATGTTCAAATCAATGTGCCCATATGCTGAGTAAACATATGCAACAGAAATGTAATGTAAAACAATGTGTCCATATGCTGAGTAAACATATGCAACAAAAGTATATATGAAATCAATGTGCTAGCATGCTCAGTCAACATACATAGCAAAACATAATTGAAATCATGTACTATATGTGTACTAGCTAAACATAGCAAGTATTTGTTATAAAAGCATGAAAAACACGAAAGTAACAATGTAGGCAAATGTGTATCACCCCAAAATATTTGAAAGCGGTAAAAGAGGGGACTATGTACTCACTTGGGATTGCTTATTATTCTTGGAATTAAGACCAAATAAAGCTTCAAGGATCACGGAAATCAAACGGCACCTAATATAGGTAACTACGTTAATAATCGGATCCTAAACCGGGAGATAGGATAGAATGAAGTTCTATAAATCAAATGAGTATTGGAACTCATATGGCATGATTTAATAGACCTAACATTCTGATTAGAAAGTTATCCTAAGTGCTTTTGACCCGTTTCGACCCGTTAAGGTAGTTTAAGCTACTTTAACGTGTCGTTTGCGTAAATCTAAGGTCGGATGGTTATTTGTGTCATATGTTAAGTCTTACATGCCCAAACATATTTAAATATGTTATTAAATCAGTTTAGATGTCAAAATTTTGATTACATATGTTAAAAATGAATTTATGCTCTAAAAGGGCATTTTGGTCATTTTCAATGGGCATAATAACGACTTAACGAATAACTAACCAATCCTAAGTGATCATAAGATATAACCTCAGTAGGTTATTCCCTATGCAACTATGATCACTAAATAAGTTTGGTCGGATCCTAATGATCGACCAAACGGGTCTGGTTCGAAAGTATAAGCGGTTATTTAGACCGCTTGACTTACGACCCTAAACAAGCACTAAACTAGTAGTGATGAGTTAAACATGTTAAAACATGTTTAACTAAGTTAGCAAACTGATTTGGTATCAAAACAAAGTGTTTTGATACCCGAAAATAGTTCCGTCGTAAAATGCGCATAAATATGCATTTTGACCGAAACTTTGACTCGTCACTACGACTAGTCAACGTAGTAATCAGTAGGTATAATCGCTAGGGATTATAACCATCGTGATTACGATCACGTTGCAAAGTTCAATTGAACTTTGATTTGACTAATTGATGGTCAAAACCGAAAGTCAAACTGTTTGACTTTCAGCTTTAAATAGCTAAAAATAATAACTAAGCCATGAAAGAACACTTACAAGGCTCTATGGCAGAAAGATTGAACTAGAAGAACTCAGGTAGGTGGCTCCCAAAGATGGAATCCTCCACTTAGAGTCCAAGAGATGAAGAGAAGAATGGATGAGCAACGAATGAATGAGAAACCAAGGCTATTTATACTTGTTGGATGATTGTAGGATCATTACAAGTGTATGTGTGATGCCCAAGCATTAAATCTTGACCCTACATGTGTTATGGACAGCTTGCATTACTTGGAGAAGTGTTTACTTGGTGCCCAAAACAAAGAAATTTGCATGGAAGTCCCTAAGAAACAAGCTGTAGCTGAAAAACACACATTCTGTCGACAGGGGGCTGTCGCGTGGCGCGACAGATGACCCTCTGGCCGTCGCGCGACGCGAGGACAGCATCAAGTTTCAAAAATTACAAGTTCAGTCCCTGCACACACTTATATGCATATTTGACGTATTTAACCTCTGTTAAGACATTTTCAAGGCTCTACAAGGACTTCAAAGTATAAGGGACTTGAAATATGCTAGGAAATATCACGGATGTTGGTTCGTTTGATCGTACGGTCGCGTTATTCGGCTAATTACGACGAAACTTGAACGGACGCGAAAACGATCCAAATTAAGCGACGAATGGTATTTTTGCATTCCTATCACTAAATTAAAATATTTTAGTGACTACAAAAATTTTTGGATGTCTAGATGTGGTCAAAACGTAAGATATGCGCGTAAATGCAAACTTACGCCGTTTTTGACGCCTTTTGTCCCTGTTGATCAAATAAGCGTATTTTAGCACACCGAACCCCTCAAAGCTTATTTCTAAGCTATGTTAAGGTTATTTATGGTATGTTTAGCTTATGATAATGTTCTGGAATGTATGTTGCCATACGAAACGACAGACTTTTGCAGTTTGACGCAAATAGTCCCTGTGAGCGAATAAACTTGTTTTTGCCATACCAAACCCTTCAAAACTTATTTCTAAGTTATGTAAAGGTTATTTAAGGTATGTTAAGTTTATGTTGCTGTTCCGGAGTGTTTTTCGCATTAAACTGATTACGTTTACGCATCAGTCTGCGTATAACTTTCTAGAAAGCGATATAGAGTTTAAAATCGAACAAAAATCAAAACGTGCAAAATGTCAAACATAAATAAACAAATATTGGGATCAAAACACATTGTTTTATTGATACTGAATTGTCAAGAGTATATACAATGATTACACAAGCACAGCTGTCACAGTTTTCCCTACTTTAGGAAATTTCGTCCCGAAATTTATTTAAAGGAAACTTGTGAGAATAAATGTGGATATTTCGCTTTCATTTGATCTTCACATTCCCAAGTAAATTCTAGGCCATGTTTAGATTCCCAGCAAACTTTAACAATTGGTATGCGCTTGCGTTTTAGCTTCTTGACTTCACGGTCCATGATTTCCACAAGTTTCTCAACGAAGTGCATCGTGTTATCAACACGAATTTCATCAAGTGGTATGTGGAGGTTTTCATCAGCCAAACACTTTTTGAGATTGGACACGTGAAAGGTTGGATGAACATTTCCAAGTTCAGGAGGTAGCTCTAGTATGTAGGCTACTTTTCTGATTCTTTCAACGATCTTGAATGGTCCAGCATATCTAGGTGCAAGTTTTCCTTTCTTTCCAAATCGGATCACTCCTTTCCAAGGGGATACCTTGAGTAGGACATGATCACCAACTTGAAATTCTAAGGGCTTGCGTCGTCGATCCGCGTAACTCTTTTGACGGCTTCTAGCTGTCTGTAGGTTATCGCGAATCTTCTTGACCTTATCTGTAGTCTCTAGAATGAGTTCAGGTCCAGTAAGCTGAGCTTCACCTATCTCATTTCAGCAGACCGGTGAACGACATTTTTGACCGTATAAAGCCTTGAAAGGAGCCATGTTAATGCTGGAGTGATAACTATTGTTGTAGGAGAATTCGATCAACGGTAGATGTGAATGATAACTACCACCAAAATCGATCACACAAGCTCTAAGCATATCCTCCAGTGTCTGGATTGTTCTTTCAGATTGACCATCCGTTTGAGGATGATACGCTGTGCTTAAATTAAGTTGGGTTCCCATGGCAGATTGCATGGTTCTCCAAAAGTGAGACGAGAATCGAGCATCTCTGTCAGATATAATGTTCAAAGGAACACCATGTCGGGATACAATCTCATCCACATAGATTTTAGCATGTTTGTCAGCGGATAGATCCTCACGGATAGGCAAGAAATGTGCTGACTTTGTACGGCGATCAACGACTACCTAAATGGTGTCATGACCTCTTTTAGTGCGTGGCAGCTTGGTAATGAGATCCATAGCAATGTTTTCCCATTTCCAAACCGGTATCTCTGGTTGCTCCAATAATCCAGAGGGATGTTGATGTTTAGCCTTAACTTTGAGACAAGTAAGGCATTTGGATATGTACAAGGCAATGTCTTTCTTCATACCCGGCCACCAGTACTGGGTTCGAAGATCCTTATACATTTTGTCTGCACCAGGATGGATAGAATAACGAGACTTATGAGCCTCGTCCATTAAAAAGGTGCGAAGATTGTCTTGACTTGGGACCCACAAGCGGTCCATGAAATAGTATAACCCATTGTCTTTCAGTTCAAGATCTGGCTTAATATGATATGGTAATTCCTTACCCATCAAGTCTTGTGTAACACAAGTATGTTGAGCCTGAGAAATGCGGGTTTGAATATTAGATCAAATCTGAACACAGTGAAGCTTGACACGCTCTTTACAACTCAATACGTCAGCCACGACATTCGGCTTACCAGGATGGTAGCGAATTTCGCAGTCATAGTCATTTAGGAGTTCAACCCAACGTTGTTGACTCATGTTTAGTTCTTTCTGATTGAAAATGTGCTGGAGACTTTTATCAGTGAACACTACACACTTTGTACCGTACAGGTAGTGTCTCCAGATATTGAGAGCAAAAACTACCGCACCTAACTCAAGATCATGAGTAGTGTAGTTTTCTCGTGTACCTTTAACTGTCTTGACGCATAGGCTACGACTTTGTTTCTTTGCATGAGAATGCAGCCAAGGCCAAAGTTGGATGCATCACAATATACAACAAAATCGTCGTTGCCCTCAGGTAAAGATAAGATAGGTGCATTGCAGAGTTTCTGTTTCAAGGTCTAAAAAGCTTCTTCCTGTTTGGGTCGCCACTCAAAAGGTTTATTCTTTTGAGTTAAAGCTGTGAGAGGAACCACAATCTTGGAGAAGTTTTCAATAAAACGGCGGTAATAACCCGCGAGACCAAGAAATGAACGAACCTCGGTAGGAGTAGTAGGTGTATCCCAATCCTTAATCGCACTGATTTTGGCGGGATCTACGTGTATACCTTGTTCGTTAACGACGTGTCCCAAAAATTGAACTTCCTTAAGCCAAAATTCGCACTTGGAGAATTTGGCGAAAAATTGTTCTTTCTTTAGGAGTTCCATTGTAAGATGGAGATGTTGTTCATGATCAGCTTGTGTCTTGGAATAGATCAAAATGTCATCAATGAAAACAATGATGAACTTGTCCAAATAAGGCTTACAAACCCTATTCATCAAGTCCATGAAAACAACAGGTATAACAACCCTCCAAAATAATTCCGACACCCTAAAAATATTTAGAGTGCTCCTATATGACCTAAAATACACCCCGTATATGAGAAATGGCCCGAAATACCTTTATTTTTACAAAAATTAATTAAAAACAAAATTATATAGGTTGTGGCGGCCCGCGAAGGACACACCACAGGTTTAAGCGGGGCGCGACGGCCGGTACACCAGGCCGCACCGGAGTGTGCCACGTGTCTGATGCGTGTGGGGTTTAGTAGTCGACTCGACAATCCTATAACGGGACACATAGTCCCTGGCGACCCGCGTAAGCCCCATCCTCATATGTCGCGGGGCGCGACAGACCCCCTGAGCAGCCCTATATATAGAGATCGCTGGCCACAGTTCACAATTCGCACCAAATTCGAAAATCTCTCTCTCTTTCTGATTTGTAGACAATATAATCGGGTATAATACCCCCCTAATTAGTGAAGCTTTGCCTCGTTGTAAGTATTTTAACCCCCGGTTACATATTAGATACGTTGCTCGATTGATCTAGGGTTCCGTAACGGCTGTCGAGGTTCTGCCCGACGTAGTCGTTGGAATTCTGTCTCGGGGAGGGTATTACTAATGTAAATATTGGGTTATTATACTAACGCATGTGCATTTGTGTAATTAATAGATAATCACCAGGAAATCCTAAAGGAAAACCCTAAGATAGCAATGTGAGTAATCTCCTTTTTGCAAACTGTTTTTACAAAACCTCAATTGTTTTACATTATATTAAACAGTGATTGAGTATTTGTATTCTACAATTATCGTCGGTATGTTGGGGTTTTGTATACAAAATTTGTTACAACACTGTGAGTAGTAACATGACCACAAGTCGGGTTGACAGTACAGTGGATGGTAATTAAAGTAGATGGAAACAAATGTAATTGCGCGACCGCCCTCAATACTGTAAAACGGTTTTACTTATCTTGATTAAACGGGGATTCACTCACCAGTATTTCCCACTGACAAAATGTTTTTAAACGCGTTTCAGGTAGCAAAATGTGAAAGCCAAATAGAAGCAAGCTGGACAGCACTGAAGGCTTGGAAAAGTGGCTATAAAGTTACCTAAAATAAAGAGATGTTTTTATTTAAATAAAATAAGGTTTACCCCTATGAAAATGTGTGTACTGAAAACTTGGGAATTTCCCACGTGTTTAATATTATAAAAGTGTGGTATTTTACTCTGATAAAAATATTTCCTAACTACGGTCCTGATGTAATTTCCGCTGCCAAACTAATAAACACCGATACCACTGAAACTGGCCGCGGCCGCCCGTTCCCGGGTTGTTAGGGGACGGGGGTTGCGACAGAAGGTGGTATCAGAGCTAAGCCACTGATTCAGCCACATAAGTGTTCCGCTGACACCAAGATATTATTCAATATGTTAGGAAATTATTTACTGAATTACATGCATATCTGTATTATTGTTTTGTGTTATTTGACAATTTGTTAGTTTTTAGTATGAGCGACCAAGGATCTTTAGATGCTTACCGTCTGTTGTCCAGCTCACCTAGGGATAGAGGCACCTCTTCACAGCCTACCCTCTTAGGGTATTCAGCTGACAATGAAGGTGGGATATTCGTGTTCAAGGCACAATATGAAGAGCCATTCCCTCCTAAGAAGAGAGGATGGTTCAGCAGAGGAGCTCATGAACGTAGGAAAAGGATGAGAAAACTTCAGCAACAGTGTGCTTTAGCAGCCGCTAAAAGAGAAACAGATGCTCACACTCAGGATATGCTCAATAGGAGTCTAGCAAATTTTCATATTTTAGAAACTACAGCTGCAGACCCTAATTTAGAGCAACTCATAGCACCCCAGCCATTACCACTATTTCCCACACAACCAATGGAAATTGAAGCCAACCCAGAAAACCAAATCCTAATGCATGATTTTGACCCAGCAGAGATACCTAGAGTACCACCACCCCATCCCCCAGACTATGACCCCTGGTTTGACGACCATAGGGATTACCAGCAACGCTACCCAATACCAGAGGAACCCATGCCAAACCTAGCAGCTTACCCAGATCTAGACCCTTTAGACCCCTACTATGATAATGACCAATTCATCAGGGAAATTCTAGAGAACCCTTACCCTTACCAAGAACCGATGCCCTAGTTCCCAAACCCAATACCAGCCCCAGCACCACCCATGAGCACAAAGAATGTGCAAGAACTCCGAACCTTTGGTGAGGAGATTTTAGAAGGAAGTGAAAGGATGAGGAAGATAGGGGAACGACTCGTCTGGAAATATGACGAGCGTAATACGGACTTTTGGTTGAACCCCTATCATTAGTAATAATAATAATATAATAATAATATATATAATATGTGTGTATGTTTGAAAAAAATATCTAGACAGTAGCTATGGATGCATAATAGTATTGTAATTTTAAATTCCAGTTCCAGTTTGTATTAGACGCATAATATATAAGAAAGAGTAAAAGTCGCAATGTTCGACGATTTTGATCAATATGCGTGTTATGTGATTGTTTGCATTACATATTGTCTTATGATATTAATATGTGATATATGTTTAAAATTCAGATAGACAACTAAGTGAACCAGGAAAACTAGAATAACAATAACCAGAATAACGATAACCCGAACAACAATAATAATGGAAACCAAGTGGATAACAGTGCCATCCAACACATAGTGGCACAAGGGATTATAGACGCAATGCCATATATTATCAAAACGGTTAAGGAAGCTGATAATAAAAGTAACAATGGCAGTAAGCGACCTACTGAACCAGATCACAGCGTAAACAATGGACCAATACTTCAAGTGCCCATTCCTAATAGAAGAAGAACCATGTCTTATGGTTGTTCTTATAAAGAATTCTGGCCTTGTAAACCAATAGAATTCTCGCTGGACAGAAAAGACTGAGGCAGTCTTAAAAATAAGCAAGTGCGCGGAAGAGGATAAGATAATGTTTGCTTTCAATCTGTTTAAGAACTCAGCCTTAGAATGGTGGAACACTATCCTCCAGTCTAGGGGAAGTGACAGGGTTTACAATATGGAATGGGAGGAATTTAAGAACATGGTAGAAAGGAAATTCTGCCCTCCCAATGAAAAAGAACAGATAGCAAATAAATTCTTAAACCTTAGAATGACTGGAGTGGATAGTAAGGGTTATACTACTACTTTCTTCGAATATGCTAGAATAGTGCCAACCCTTGCATCACCAGAACTAGTATTAATCTCCCGTTACATCTGGGGATTAATCAGTGAAATTAGGCATGTAGTCAAGGCAGCTAGACCCCAAACCATAGAGGAAGCTATAGAACTAACAAACACCTTGACTGATGAATTAGTGCGTACACGAGAAGAGGACCAGAGGAGAAACCTAGCTCAAAGGCTTACCCAAGAATTCCGCTATGGAAATTCCAATCGTGGTAAAATGTAGGTTCTACCTCTGCACCTTACTGTAAAGCCTGCAAGAAGAAGCATTCAGGAAGATGCTCCACCTACTGCAATTTTTGCAAACTACCAGGACACAAAGAAGAAGATTGTAGGAAGAAACCTAGTAATGGAGTATGCTTCAACTGTGGAGAAAAAGGTCATATCAAGCCACACTGTCCGAAACTAGCTCCAGCCATGAACAACTAGAATACTAAAAATGCTAGGGTATTTGTTCTGACTGCAGAAGAAGCAAAGATGATTCCGGATGTGATCGCCGGTACGTTTTTAGTTAATGATGTTTTTGCTAAAGTATTATTTGACTCTGGTGCAAACCAAAGTTTTATTAATACTTCATTTTGCAAACTTCTCAATCAACCATTAACTAAACTCCCACAAGAATGTCTAGTAGAAACAACAAATGGAAAAACCATTAAGATTTCCGAAATCTTGCAGGGAGCAAGAATAGAATTTTTAAATCAAAAATTTATTGCAAACCTTTACCCAATGAATCTGGCAGGATTTGATGTTGTATTTGGAATGAATTGGTTAATAGCCAATAAAGCCAGTATTTTATGTGATCAAAAGTCAATCAAAGTAAATTCACCAAGGGGTGGAAAGATCACAATTAAAGGAGACAAACCATCTAGATCCACGAAATTCATCTTGGTGATGAAAACAACTAGTTATATAAGGAAAGGATCATTAGTGTATTTGATTTCTATAATCACTAACACTAAAGGAAAAGAACTGAAGGATATTCCAGTAGTATCCCAGTTTCCAGATGTGTTTCCAGAAGAACTACCAGGACTACCACCGGACAGGGAAGTCGAATTCGAATTCATCTGCTACCAGGAACAGCACCAATTGCCAAGTCACCCTACCGTTTGGCTCCAGCAGAAATGAAAGAATTAAAGAAACAATTAGACGAATTGTTGGAAAAAGGATTCATACAGCCAAGCTCATCGCCATGGGGAGCACCGATCTTATTCGTTAAAAAGAAAGACGGGTTAATGCGTATGCGCATTGATTACCGTGAATTAAACAAGGTCATGATTAAAAATCGGTACCCATTACCGAGAATTGATGATTTGTTTGATCAACTGCAAGGAGCTCGATTTTTCTCTAAAATCGATTTACGCTTGGGATATCACCAATTAAAGGTACATGAAGAGGACATTCCTAAGACCGCTTTCAGAACAAGGTATGGCCATTATGAATTTATTGTTATGCCATTTGGTTTAACCAATGCCCCAGCTGCATTTATGGACATGATGAACCGAATATGTAAACCATATTTGGATAAATTCATAATTGTCTTTATAGATGATATTCTCATTTACTCTAAGAGTAAAGAGGAACATGCAGCGCATCTGCATGCACTTCTAAGTTTATTAAGAAAAGAAAAGCTTTATGCTAAGTTTTCGAAATGTGAATTCTGGTTAGAAGAAGTGCAGTTTCTTGGACATTTAGTCAATCATGAAGGAATTCATGTGGATCCTACAAAGAATGAGGCGATTACCAAATGGAAAACTCCCGAGTCACCAACCGAGGTTAGAAGTTTCTTAGGATTGGCCGGTTATTACAGAAGATTTATTTGAGATTTTTCTAGAATACCCATTCCCTTAACTAAGCTAACCTGTAAATCTGTTAAGTTTGAATGGGGACCAAAACAAGAAGAAGCCTTTAAAATTCTTAAGCAAAGACTAACCAACGTACCCATACTAGCGTTACCCGAAGGAAATGAAGACTTTGTAGTCTATTGTGACGCTTCTAAGTTAGGTTATGGATGTGTGTTAATGCAACGTCAAAAGGTTATAGCCTACGCCTCTAGACAACTTAAGAATCATGAAGAGAATTATTCAACCCACGATTTGGAATTAGGAGCCATAATTTTTGCCCTTAAGATTTGGAGACATTACCTTTATGGTGGTAAGTTTACCATTTTTACTGATCATAAGAGTTTAAGATATGTCTTCGGGCAAAAGGAGTTGAATATGAGACAAAGACACTGGATGGAAATTCTTAGCGATTATGATTGTAATATCCAGTATCATGCAGGAAAAGCAAATGTAGTAGCTGATGCTTTAAGTCGAAAGTATCATGAAAAGCCAAAAAGAGTGCGTTCTCTTAAGTTAAACCTGCAGGTAGATTTAAATGAACGGATCAGAAAAGCACAAGAATCAGTAATCAAGGATGATACTGAGAAGTTGAAAGGAATGATTAAGGAATTAGAACAAGGAACAGATGGAATTTGGAGATTCCATAAGAAAAGAGTGTGGATACCCAAATTAGGAAACCTACGCCACCGTATATTAGAAGAAGCCCATAAGTCTAAATATACGATGCATCCTGGAAGTGATAAGATGTATCAAGACTTAAGAAAGAATTTTTGGTGGATAGGAATGAAAAAAGATATAGCAGCTTATGTTTCTAAGTGTTTAACTTGTTCGCAAGTTAAAGCTGAACACAAAAAACCCTCAGGTTTATTGCAGCAGTTAGAAATGTCAGGCTAACTAATACAATGGATTTTGTTACCAAATTACCCAAGACAAGAAAAGGTAATGATACAATCTGGGTGATTGTAGACAGGCTAACTAAGTCAGCTCATTTCCTACCAATGAAGGAAACATTCAGTATGGAAAAATTAGCTAAATTGTATGTGAATGAAATAGTTTCATTACATGGAATTCCTTTATCAATTGTTTCTGATAGAGATAGCCGTTTTACCTTACATTTTTGGACAAGCTTCCAAAAAGCAATGGGAACCAAGTTAAATCTAAGCATCGCTTATCATCCTCAAACGGACGGACAAAGCGAAAGGACAATTCAGACGATGGAAGATATACTTAGAGCTTGTGTAATTGATTTCGGAGGTAATTGGGACGATCACTTACTATTGATAGAATTTTCTTACAATAACAGCTATCACACCAGTATCAATGCTGCACCATTCGAAGCACTTTATGGACGAAAGTGCCGAACTCCAGTCTGTTGGGCAGAAATTGGAGAAAAGCAACTATCTGGACCGGAGATAGTACAAGAAACAACGGATAAGATTATTCAAGTCAAGGAACGACTGAAAGCAGCACGCGATCGACAAAAGAGCTATGCTGACAACAGGCGAAAGCCGTTGGAATTTCAAGTAGGAGATAAGGTATTATTGAAAGTCTCTCCTTGGAAAGGAGTGGTGAGATTCATCAAAATGGGAAAGCTAAGCCCCAGGTATGTTGGACCTTTTGAGATTATTAGAAGAATAGGACCTGTAGCCTATCAGCTACAACTGCCAGATGAGATGGCAGGAATACATGATGTATTTCATGTGTCTAATCTCAAGAAATGCTTAGCTGATGAATCACTAGTAGTGCCTCTTAAGGACATAGAGGTAAATGAAAAGCTCAAATTTGTAGAAAAACCGCTACAAATCGAAGATAGAAAGGTCAAAAATCTCAAACACAAAAGACTGGTTCTAGTCAAAGTAAAATGGGATTCCAAGAGAGGACCAGAATACACTTGGGAGCTTAAATCAAAGATGCAAAGGAAATACCCACACCTGTTCTAGTAGACCTCGAGGACGAGTTCTAAAACAAGGTGGGGAGGATATAACAACCCTCCAAAATAATTCCTACTCCAAAATAATTCCGACACCCTAAAAATATCTAGAGTGCTCATATACGACCTAAAATACACCCCGTATACGAGAAATGGCCCGAAATACCTTTATTTTTACAAAAATTAATTAAAAACAAAATTATATAGGCTGTGGTGGCTCGCGAAGGAGACATTTACGCGGGGCGCGACGGCCGATACACCAGGCCGCACCGGAGTGTGCCACGTGTCCGACGCGTGTGGGGTCTAGTAGTCGACTCGGCAAGCCTATAGCGGGACACGTAGTCCCTGGCGGCCCACGTAAGCCCCATCCTCTTCTGTCGCGGTGCGCGACAGACCCCCTGAGCAGCCCTATATATAGAGATCGTTGGCCATAGTTCACAATTCGCACCAAATTCGAAAATCTCTCTCTCTTTCTGATTTGTGGACAATATAATCGGGTATAATACCCCCCTAATTAGTGAAGCTTTGCCTCGTTGTAAGTATTTTAACCCCCGGTTACGTATTAGATACACTGCCCGATTGATCTAGGGTTCCGTAACGGCTGCCGAGGTTCTGCCCGACGTAGTCGTTGGAATTCTGTCTCGGGGAGGGTGTTACTAATGTAAATATTGGGTTATTATACTAAAACGTGTGCATTTGTGTAATTAATAGATAATCACCAGGAAATCCTAATGGAAAACCCTAAGATAGCAATGTGAGTAATCTCCTTTTTGCAAACTGTTTTTACAAAACCTCAATTGTTTTACATTATATTAAACAGTGATTGAGTATTTGTATTCTACAATTATCGTCGGTGTTATGGGTGAAATTCTGAGCCCATATCATGGAAAATATCTTGATTTATATCTTGGTTATATAGTATCTGTTTACATCTGGGATGCTGGTTCAGGATATTGGTAACATCCTGAATGGTATCCTCAGGATTACTAACGAATTATGTGCAGGTACGTGGGTTAGAAGCTAGCAACGTTCACAAGGACTCATTCCGCGGAAGACTCGGTCCAAGTTGTTCAAGGAAAGACGTTAAGCCCGCTTTATTTGGTTCCAAACGGCTATCTATGGAATATTCGGGAGCATCCCATATTTATAGGAATTTTAGTTTCTATTTAGTAACTATAAATAGGTGGGTATACCAGATCGAATAGGACATCACATTTTCACTGAATACACTCGAACACTCGCTCTCTAGCAATTTTCACTTTCATACAAAAGCATTGTAACACTTAGCGATCTGGTCTATATCTTGCACTGTATCCTGAAGTTTGAAGCAATAAGAAGAACAAGGCAGCTGCGATTGTCAGCTCCCGAGGTTTTATGCCGGCGATCTAGATTGATCAAGGGCTTTCCTCGTACATCTCGTGTCATTTACTTTACTTTTCGCTCATAGTTTGATCATAGATACAGCTCAATATCCTGAGCCGTATCCTGAATACTGATTTTCCAAATAACTTAACCGGCATATTTTCAACACACTTTTTAGCACACTACCTCACTTTACTAATTTGATCACTTAATTGCCTCGGTAATTTTTGACCAAAACAATTTGGCGCCCACAGTGGGGCAAGTGGTGCTCTCTTTGATAAAAATCTTTGTGAAATCGTTAATCGGTTTTCTATTTTCAAAACTTTTTGCCGCATTATTTACAATGGCCTCAAGATCAAACACGAGTTCCTCCACTGTGTCTGCTATGACCTCTGCTACTACCGGTTCAGTGCTTCCACCACCTCCTCCAAGGATGCCAGCCTCTTCACGACCTCAGGATATTATCCCTACTCGCAGTGTTCAGGAATCTGCTCCCGTTTTAGCTTCTAATGATGAAATTCTAACCTTATTTGGAAGTGTGAATGAGGCAGCAACAAGAAACAAACCAAATGCTATTGAGGGAAATACAACTCCTGAAGTCTGGCTCGAGCAGATCTGCTGAGGATATTGTCACTCCGTTACAACCCAGAACTTTGAACTTCAGTTCAGCTGTGTATACTGAGGATAACAGGGGGAATATTGTGCCCAGCCTTCCTCAGAATCATACTCCTGAAATACCCTCCTCGGTCAGGATGTCAACCATGAGGAGCTCAGGATATGCTTCAGGATATGGGCAAAATCCTCCAACGGGTAACGTGTCAAATAATAATAATACTCATGCTACTAACAATAGTGGATCTTTGCAGGACACAGGTGTAACATCAGCACTTACTAGGGAACTTCAGAAGTTGAAGGATATGATATCTAGTGTACCTGGAGTGGTCCAGCCAATCCCGGAAGTGTCCCAAGACAGCCACAAGATATCTCATTTTGCATATCCTATCTGTGATGCTGAGATCCCAAAGAGATTTCAAACCCCCAACATGAAGCTTTACGACGGAACTACGGATCCTGAGGAGCATATTGCTCAGTATAGGGAAAGAATGGAGATTAACCCTATCCCTCCGGATCTCAAGGAAGCATGCTTGTGCAAGGGTTTTGGTTCTACCTTAACAGGATCAGCCTTGAAATGGCTCTTGAATGTTCCTCCGCATTCGATTACATCTTTTGCTCACTTAGTAAATTTATTTAATAGTCAGTTTTCTTGTAGTAGAAGCTTTGAGAAACTAACAAGTGACCTCTACAGGATAACACAGGGGCCTCAGGAATCCCTTAGGGATTATGTGAACAAGTTCAGCCGGGAATCCCTAGACATTCCACATCTTGATGTTGCAACAGCTGTGCAAGCTTTCAAGATGGGGCTGCAAAAAGATTCTCAATTTTATCAAGATCTTGTAATGAACCCATGCAGGAACTTGGATGAAGCTCGAAACAGGGCCCTAAGATATATTCGATTGGAGGATGACAGGAAGATGCAAGAGAGAATGAACTCATCCAACACCTATGAGTCAACTAACAGGAAGTCTGAATCCTCATTCAAGCCATACCGGCCTAAGCCATATGGTAGAAATGAAAATAAGAAAGTGAATGCTGTCGAAGATGAGGATCCTGAAGAGTATCCTGAGTTGTCTGAATATTGCTTTTCTGTTAACATTCCTGAATTGATGTATGCCATGCAGGGTCTAGGAGACAAGGCTAGATGGCCTCGAAAGAGTCAACAAAAAGCTGATTGGAAAGATAAGTCAAAATGGTGTGCTTTCCACGAAGATTTCGGACATGTGACTGAGGATTGCATCTCTCTAAGGAAAGAGATAAGCTATCTTCTAAGCAAGGGATATCTGAAAGATCTCTTAGGAAGGAAGAAGAATAAGGGTCAGGATATTGAGAAGGATCCTGAGCGAGCAGCGTCACCTCCTGCAGATGCCAAGATAATCAACTTTATTTCGGGAGGATCCGACATTTGTGGGACTTCGTATTCGGCGGCGAAGAGACATGCAAAAGAAGCTAAGGCCGAAAGGGGAGACAAACCTGTCAGGATGACTACCCTCACAACTGACAAAGTGATCACATTTGATGCTGATGACAGGGATACTGTCCAGGATCCTCACCATGATGCTCTGGTAATAACATTATATGTGGCTAACCATTTTATACGCAGGATATTGGTTGATAATGGCAGCTCCGTCAACATAATCCAACTAGAGACTCTGAAAAGAATGAATGTATCTCCAATGGATATCACTTCGAAATCTACAGTGCTTGTTGGATTCAGTGGAGAGGCTAGAAACACAGTAGGAGAGATAAAGTTACCAGTATATGTTGAAGGAGTCAACTCAATACAACGTTTCTGTGTGATGGATTCCCTATCCTGCTATAATATCATACTAGGAAGACCATGGATTCACGATATGAAGGCTGTGCCATCGACGTATCACCAATGCATCAAGATCCCTACCCCTTGGGGAGTGGTCAAGGTCGAAAGTGATCAGTAGGAGGCGAAAGAATGCTACTCATCCTCGATGAAATCCTCAACCAAGCCTAGTGCAGCATAGCAATTAAAGACGCGGGCCCAGGATATCGTGGAGGATCCGGAGCAGGATGTGAAGAAAATTATCCTAGACCAGGATAATCCCGATATTTCGGTGCTCGTAGGAACCAATATCCCTCAGGATATTGAAGAACAGTTAATTAACTTTTTGAAATGCAGGATGTCAACGTTTGCATGGAAACATGAGGATATGACAGGCATATCCAAAGACATTATCACTCACAAGCTTGGAATTGATAAATCATTCAAGCCTGTTCAGCAAAAAAGAGGAAAGTTTGCCCCTGAGCGGAATACGATTATCCAAGAGGAAGTTGAGAGATTATTGAAGTCCAGGATGATCAGAGAGGTTAAGTTCCCGAGGTGGCTAGCAAACGTGGTTGTGGTACAGAAGAAAAATAGGAAATGGAGAGTTTGTGTGGACTACACAGACTTGAACAAGGCTTGTCCTAAAGACCCATTTCCTCTTCCCCACATTGATGCAATGGTAGATGCCACTGCCGGGCATGAAATGCTGACCTTCATGGACGCATCCTCAGGATTTCAGCAGATCCAAATGGAGCCTTCTGACCAGGAGGATACTGCCTTCATGACACCAACATGTATTTATTGTTATACCGCTATGCCTTTTGGTTTGAAAAATACAGGTGCAACATACCAAAGATTGGTAAACATGATGTTCAAAGACAAACTGGGGGACACCATGGAGGTGTACATTGACGATATGGTGGTAAAATCAAAGAAAGCTTAGGATCACCTCCAGGATATTAAAGGAGCATTTGATATCCTGGATCAGTATAACATGAAGCTAAATCCTGCTAAGTGCCATTTTGGAGTGGGGGCAGGAAAATTTCTAGGATATATGGTGACCAAAATAGGAATAGAGGCGAGCTCGGAGCAGATTAAAGCCATCTTGGATATTAAATCGCCCTCAAATATGAAGGATGTTCAACGATTAACAGGGCGAGTGGCAGCATTAAACAGATTTATCTCAAGATCCTCAGAAAAATGCAAAGATTTTTATGATATCCTGAAGAAGAACAAGAAATTCGAATGGGGTGAGAAGCATGAAGTGGCCCTACAGGATTTAAAGCAATATCTTTCAACCGCACCTCTACTGATGAAGCCTGAGAATGGTGAACCATTATCTCTATACCTCGCAGTATCAGGGAATGCTGTAAGTGCCGTCCTTGTAAAGGACCATGAAGGTCAGCAATATCCTGTTTATTATGTTAGTAAAAGCTTGTTAAATGCTGAAACTAGATATTCTCATTTAGAAAAATTGATACTAGCATTAGTTATGGCATCAACGAAACTTAGACATTACTTTGAGACACATAGGATTCATGTTAAAACAAATTATCCTGTTAAAAAGTACTTAGGAAACCAGAAATGTCAGGCAGGATGGCTAAGTGGTCAGTAAAGTTGAGTGCTTATGATTTAGTATATGAACCTAGAAATGCCATAAAGTCTCAGGCTTTAGCTGACTTTGTGGCTGATTTTAGTAGTGACATTCAGGATGAGGTGGACCTAGAAGTTCAACAGTTAGGAGAATCCTCAGGATCCTGGACATTATATACTGATGGTGCATCTAATATAAGAGGAGTAGGATTGGGAATACTACTAAAATCGCCACAGGGGGACATATTACCCCAGGCTATTAGATGTGAATTTCCTGCTACTAATAATGAAGCAGAGTATGAGGCTTTAATTGCAGGATTAGAGTTGGCTAAGAGTATGAGTATCAAAAATTTACAAGTATATGTTGACTCTTTGTTAATTACTAACCATTTTAATGGATCCTATGCAGTTAAGGGTGAGAAATTAATCGAATACCTCGATATTCTTAAAAAATTAGCAGGATATTTTGATGTTTTTACACTTGAACAGGTACCAAGGGAGGATAATGCTGAAGCAGATGCCTTAGCAAATCTGGGATCGTCGATTAGGATACCAGAAGGGACCCAAATACCGATATTACATATCTTGTATCCTGCAACGAATCCTCAGGATAAAGAAGTAGCGGGTATTCAGGATCCTGATGCAGAGTATCCTGAAAAGTATCCCAAATCTTGGACGGCTCCAATCATGAGATATCTCAAGGAAGGACACATTCCCGGGGAGGAAAATCCTAAGGCATTTAGGATGAAGGTATCACGATTTACTATTATAAATGATGTGTTATACAAGAAATCTCTTACAGGACCATATTTGAGGTGCTTGGAGGATCCTGAAGCCAAAGAAGTACTTCAGGATATACATGAAGGGGATTGTGGTAATCACACTGGGGGCAGATCATTGTTCTCGAAAGTATTAAGGACAGGATATTATTGGCCAACGATGAGGAAAGATGCTGCAGAATATGCTCGAAGATGTGATGCATGTCAAAGACATAGTAACATACTACATCAACCAGCTGAACCATTATATCCTGTAGTTTCCCCTTGGCCATTCATGAAATGGGGGATGGATATAGTAGGTGTTTTGGTCAAAAAATCTGATGAGGATAATGCAACCAAACTCTCTGTTACGGGGTATGATGCTTGAATTACTTTGTAGCAATAAGGATCACTATGAAAAATAAATAACAAGTGACACAAGGTTTATACGGGGAAAAAGCCCTTGATCAAGAGTTGATCTCCGGCACAAAAAACCCCGGGTGATGGAAACTACCGATCACCAAGCTCAAATAAATCAATAAATGTTTACAACTTCGGATAGCAACGAGCTAGGTACAAGGATCACTATGGTGAAATGTGTAAAAGTGAGCGAAAACTGTTAAGTGTTTGCCGAAAGCTTCAAGAGTGCAATTGTACGAGAGTGTGTGTAGCTAAAAAATGGCTAAGTGTTCTAAATACTAGCTCGTCACCCCTTTAAAAATAGAAGTTAACTACGCTAACAAACTATCCGACTTTTGTGCCATGCTCCCACGTTCACCACAACGTCCATTTCCAGTCAAACGTGTGCGAAATACCCGTGGAATATTCCATAGTAACGTTGCCAAGACCAAGTCAAGCTTGTTACTCCTGCAAAATAACACGAAACACAAACAAACAATCGTTAGTATGAGGATCCTTAAGGTGATCCATGATCCTGATCCTGAAGCTCTTCTGAGGATCACTATCTGTCACAGAAGTAAGGATCATTTATTAGGATAACAAGTAAGGATCACTAATTGTTAGAAAATCCTCCCCTAACAATTGCCCCCAAAATATAAGGAGTAATATGTAAAATGAATGAATTATATTTTCTTGATCTTATCCGCAACTAACTATCGTAAATATAGCCGTTGATGTAGAACTATCCGTTGCAACTATGACGTCACAGAAGTGACAACCCTGCACAATCATGATTATAAATAGGAGATATAGATAGGATCGTTTGCATTTAAATTTCAGAGATACTCCCTTTATAACTGCATCCGAAGATAAACAGGTATTCTCTCTTCATCTTCTTCCTTCTTTTGCTCTGTTTTTCTTACTTTACCACCATCTCTTTAAGAATGATGCTCCGGTCCTCCCCCGCCAAGGATCACCAGAAGGATAGCCCCTTGAAGAGTCAAAGGATCATCAAAGACTCAATACATGAGAGGTGTTGCTTTAACGATGCTCAAATAGATAAGATTCGTCACTGCTTTTCGGCGAGTGCCTTTTTCAAACCCTTCGATCCCACTGTTCTGAGCGACTATGTTTCTGAAACATGGCTTGCCTTTCCAGTTACTCCATTCACCATAGGATACACCTATCCTTTCCCAGACTTTACACAATCCTTCTTTTCCCTTACCGGCATCTCTTACATCCAAGCTATGCCGATGATTTGGAGGGTCTTGTATACCCTGGAGAGGATCATAGAGCAGGAAGGCATTGATTTAGGAATGTCAGAGCTGACACAGATGTATGATCTCACGACGTTTGGATCACATCGATATCTGTTTAAGCGAAAACCCGGCGAAGAACACCCCATTTTTAAAGCCACCAAGAGTGACACAAATTGGAAACGACGCTTCTTCTTCGTCAGGAGGGATACCATTCCAAACGGAAAGGATCTTCCAAGGAAATGGTCCACCCATGGTAGGCCAGAGGATCCTGAGAAGGATCACTAGGTAGTCTTGTTTTTGTATAAGGATCACTAACCCCTTTTTGTCTTGTGTTATGCAGCTGTTTCTGTTTCGCACCTCATCGCAACACCCGCAACCAAGGATAGGCTTGCTGCTTTTTGGAAGCTTGATCCTGAAATAAGGACATTCAAGATAGACACCCAAGACTCACAAGAAGTATCCTCAGGTTCCATCACCATGTCAAGTAAGTATCCTGCTTTTTGTATAGTTGAATATTAAAATAAATAGTTATATTGAAATAGGATAAGGATACTTATCTTGCTTTAAATGTGTAGGTGCCGGAAAATCTTCCAAAGCTGCCTCCCAGTTCAACATTACCGACCTTGATACTGTTCGATCCAGGAAGAAGAAGACCACTACCAGCCCTAGCGTCTCCATCCCCAAGGCACCCACTAAAGGAAGGGGTAGCAAGAAGAGGAAAACCTCTGATACAGAGGATCTACAGGGCCTGCCACTGATCCGCCACCAGTTCCTTGAATACTTCAATGAGGTGAGGATCACCAATTCTGCCTAGGTATCCTACTTATTTGAGGATCATCTGATCTTGAATTGCTTTGTCTTTTTCTTTGCAGAAATTTGCTGAGATTGAAGATTACGTGGGAAGCGTCGAGGAGCTGGATAAGAAGATTGCTGACCTCCAACAAGTTGCAGTGCTTAAGGATCTCAAGATTGCTGATCTTGAAAAAGCCCTTAAAGATGCCAAGACTCAGACAGCTAAAATCTTGATCGACATTGACTATGAGAAGCATGATCTCATAGAAAGTGCAAAGGTCTCTGCTGCCATCACAATGTACCAGACAAAACTAAAGATGGCCCAGGAAGCTCAAGATCCTAACTTCGACAAAAGCAGCTGGGATGTTGAGGGCTGGAAAGCAAGGTTGGCTGATCTTGAAGATGATGAGGAGGCTGAGGAGGTTTTGGCGATCGAGGCTGGAGGTAGTGGGAAGGATCTGGTGAAGGATACCGAAGCTGGAGGGGATGAAGATGCATCGAAGGTGTAGGCTGCACAATTGGGCGATGATGGACATTCCTAGACGTAGCCGGAGCCCAATTTTTAAATTTGGTAGTAGTTTTTTGTGGTTGTGATGTTTTAAAAACAATGATGGTCTGTAATAACTAAACAATAGCTATTAGGGTTAAGGATCATGTATGATCCTTTGGACAATAGGTAGGATTACAAATGGTGGAGGGATCCTCTGTTCGGGGGATGAAGCCATTGTGATCCTGCCATCTTTTAATTCCTGCACTACCAAGACCTTTAGACAATGGACACCCTTTACCTACCCCAGCGGACGGGCCACGTATTGCTGGTAGATGCTCGGGGTAGGTAATTTTGACAACCTTTGATGGTTAAACTTTTGTTAATAAAATAACCTTAATCTTTTTTGGCTTATCTTGTGTTGATATCCTTGTTGTTGTTTTGTTTTTCAATTATTTTGATTTACACTTGTCTGAGTAAGAAAAGTTGAACAACTTAGATAAAAAACTTAGGATATAATGCAGGATCAAATATCCTATAGTTGAAAATTTCCAAAAAGTGGTATATTTTAAGGATCATGAGTTCAGTTGTCAAAGTATTAGGGTTATTCAAATAATCAATGAATAAAATCAAAATAGTTAAGGATCATACCTGAGGATCCAAGTTAGGATCCTAACCCTTAACACTATAACCAGGATAATCATAAGACAGACCTTAGTAAGAAGTAAGGATCAAGGATCCTTAGTTGTTTAACTTTGAAGACCTGAAATAGAACATAATTTGGGACTGAGCCACTATAAGATAAAGGTTAGCAACTGGGGACAAGCCCGAAGGATAACTGGGGACAAGCCCAAGGATAACTGGGGACAAGCCCAAGGATAACTGGGGACAAGCCCAAGGATCGTGTGTTAACTGGAGTATGGCCCTAACTGGCGACTATCCAAACTTAGTGGCATGAAAATGCCAAAACCTTAGCTAACGTGAAAACGTTAGAAACCTTAGGAACGGATGTATGGTACGTCTACCATTATACGTAGGATCCTAGGTATAGCCAGTACAATGGAATTATCAGCCCCTAAAACGAGTACTGGTCCCACTGCCATGAACTATACCAGGATCATCGTGCGCTACTGGCGGAACTGGGGTCAAGCCCAAGGATAACTGGGGTCAAACCCAAATAACTGGTTGCTTGTGTGGATAATCTTGCTTTTGCTAAGAGTACCTGAACCTTCAAAACTCAAGATCTCGTGAAATGGGGATAAAGGATGCAAGATCCTTATCCTTGTGTGAGAAAGTAAGGAAATGAAATAGTTTAAGATTAGAATGTTACCAAAAATGAGGATCATCTGTACTTTAAGGATCCTTTAAGGATATTTATCATGTGAGGATAATGGATCCTTATTACATGAAGTATTTCTTCAAATGGACAGCATTCCAAGCTCTAGGTAGCAAATCACCTTCCATTGTTAGCAATCGATATGCACCCTTTCCTGCCTCAGCTTCAATCAAGTAAGGTCCTTCCCATTTTGGTGCCAACTTTCCATCAGCAGGATTGGTAGTATTCTGAAATGCTTTCCTTAACACCATATCACCAACTTGGAATTTCCTGATCCTGACATTTTTGTTGTAGGCTCCAGCCATTCTTTGCTGATAGCTGGCCATCCTTATCCTTGCCAAATCTCTGATTTCTTCTATAGTATCCAGGTCTTGAACCAAGTTCTCATCATTTTCCTCAGGATCACGAATACTTGTTCTAGCAGTTGGAACCACCATTTCTGTAGGGATCACTGATTCTGCCCCAAATACCAAAGAGAATGGAGTTTGTCCTGTAGCATTCTTAGGGGTTGTCCTATCAGCCCAAAGCACAAAAGGTAACTCTTCTGCCCATTTCCCTTTTTTGGATCCAAGCTTCTTCTTCAAATTGTTGATGATGATCTTATTGGATGATTCTGCCTGACCATTAGCTTGTGGATGGACTGGTGTTGATGTTATCATCTTAATCCCCCAGCTGTCACAAAAGTTAGTAGTTCTGCCCCCAATGAATTGGGAACCATTATCACATATAATTTCAGAAGGAATACCAAATCTAGTTATAATATTCCTTTTAATGAAGGATATAACTTCCTTTTCTCTGACTTGGGCAAAAGCTTCAGCCTCTATCCACTTGGAGAAGTAGTCAGTCATAGCAAGCATGAACACTTTTCCACCAGGTGCCTTAGGAAGCTTACCAACTATATCCATGCCCCATCTCATGAATGGCCAAGTGGAGGATATATGATGCAATAATTCAGCCGATTGATGAAGGATATTGCTGTGTCTCTGACAAGGATCACACTTCTTAGCATATTCCACAGCATCTCTCTTCATGGTTGGCCAGTAGTATCCTGTCCTCAGGATCCTTGAGAATAACGCCCTGCCCCCAGTGTGGTTTCCACAATCTCCTTCATGGAAGTCTTTCAAAACTTCTTGGATTTCAGGATCCTCAATGCATCTTAAATATGGTCCTGCAAGAGATCGTTTATACAACATATTATTCAAAATTGTGAATTGAGATACCTTAATTTTGAAAGCCCTAGGGTTTTCTCCTGTAGGAATCTCTCCATGTTGTATGTATCTCATGATTGGGAGGATCCATGATCCTGGATGAGTTTGAGTATCCTCACTAGGGATAATTGCAGAATCCTCTCCTATTTCCATAGCCACGTGATCCTCGATGGCCGGGGTCAGGATATGGATAATAGGGATCTTGATATCCTTCGGGATCTTCAAGGATGATCCTAAATTGGCTAGTGCATCTGCCTCTGCATTCTCTTCCCTTGGTACCTGTGTCAAACTAAAGGATACAAAAGAGAGTGCCAATTCTTTGACTAACTCCAGATATTTGATTAGCTTTTCACCTTTAACAGCATAGGATCCATTAAAGTGATTAGTGATTAACAAAGAATCTACATGTACCTCAAGATACCTGATCCTCATATGCTTAGCAATTTGCAAGCCAGCTATCAAGGCTTCGTATTCAGCTTCATTGTTAGTGGTTTGGAACTCACAAGCTATAGAGTGAGGTATTATGTCCCCCTGTGGCGATTTTAGTAGTATTCCAAGCCTTGTTCCCTTGATGTTTGAGGATCCATCAGTGTAGAGTATCCAAGGATCCTTGGTCTCTTCTAGCTGCTGGACTTCTAATTCAGCTTCCTTTTGTAAATCACTACTGAAATCTGCCACAAAGTCAGCTAATGCTTGGGATTTAATGGCTGTCCTGGGCTCATATCTTATATCATATATCATATGCACTAAGCTTCACTGCCCACTTAGCCATCCTTCCTGACATTTCAGGTTTCCTGAGGACATTCTTGATTGGAAAATTAGTTTTAACGATAATGGCATGAGTTTCAAAATAATGTCTCAATTTAGTAGATGCCATAATTAATGCAAGGATAAGTTTTTCTAAGTGTGAATACCTGAATTCAGCATCAAGTAAACTCTTACTTACATAATAGACAGGATGTTGTGTACCTTCGTGATCCTTAACAAGGACGACACTTACTGCTTTTGAGGATACCGCAAGATATAAGGATAACACATCTCCTTTTTCTGGTTTCATCAAAGCCGGGGCCGAGGATAGGTAATCCTTAAGAGCTTTTAAGGCACTTTCATGCTTCTCAGCCCACTCGAATTTCTTGTTCTTCCTTAGGATATCATAGAATTCCTTGCACTTTTCTGAGGATTTGGATATGAATCTGTTTAAAGCTGCAATCCTGCCTGTTAATCTTTGAACATCCTTAGCATTGGTAGGGGACTTGATGTTCACTATTTCTTTGATTTGTTCTGGACTGGCTTCAATGCCTCTCTTTGTTACCATATATCCTAAGAATTTACCTGCTTTAACACCAAAGTGACATTTTGAAGGATTAAGCTTCATATTATATTTATCAAGGATATTGAATGCTTCCTCCAAGTCTCTTAGGTGATCCTCAGCCTTTATTGATTTTACCACCATATCGTCTATGTAAACCTCCATAGTTTGTCCAATCTGATCCTTGAACATCATATTCACTAGCCTTTGATAGGTTGCACCTGCATTTCTTAGTCCAAATGGCATAGCTATATAACAGTATATACCAGTTGGAGTCATAAAAGCTGTATCCTCTTGATCGGAGGGTTCCATCTGAATTTGTTGAAATCCAGATGAAGCATCCATAAAAGTTAACAGTTCATGACCCGCAGTTGCATCCACCATGGAGTCAATGTGGGGTAATGGGAAAGGATCCTTGGGACATGCCTTATTTAAATCGGTGAAATCGACACATACCCTCCACTTTCCGTTTTTCTTTTGAACAACAACCACATTGGCCAACCATCTTGGATACTTGACCTCTCTAATCATACCTGCTCGGAGTAATTTCTCTACCTCCTCCTGGATAATGGCATTTCTTTCTGGTGCAAATTTCCTTCTCCTTTGATGGATTGGTTTGAAGGACCTATCGATACCAAGTTTGTGAGTAATTACATCTTTAGATATACCTGTCATGTCTTCGTGTTTCCATGCAAATGTAGTCTTTCTCCTTTTGAGGAAGGATATGAGGTCTTCCTTCATTTCGCTAAGGATCCCTGATCCTATATAAACTATAGATTCAGGATCATCAGGATCCATAAGGATTTCTACTATATCCTGTTCTCTTGCCTCCAAGACATCCCTTGGAGGATACTTTGATTGCTATTGCTCCCTAGACTTTGATGCTGGTTTCATTGATGAGGTGTAGCAGTTCTTAGCCTCTTGCTGATCACTATCAATTTTCACTATTCCCCAAGGACTAGGAAGCTTCACACATTGATGATAAGTGGATGGGACTGCCTTCATATCGTGTATCCAAGGCCTGCCAAGGATCACATTACAACAAGATAAACAGTCAATAACACAAAACTTTTGGTAAGAATGTAAGCCTTCGATATAGATTGGGAGTTTAATGTCCCCCAGAGTATTCTTAGTCTCGTCACTGAATCCTACGAGCACAGAGGATCTTGGTATGATGTCGGATTCAGGGATATTCATCTTCTTGAGAACATCAAGCTGGATAATGTTCACAGAGCTTCCTCCATCTATAAGGATCCTGCGAACAAAATGGTTAGAAATAAAAAGAGTGATAACCAAGCCATCATGATGAGGATCCTGGATGTCAACACGATCATCCTCATCGAAAGTTATAACTTTTCCTTCGGAGACGCTGGATGTTCGAATGGGTCGATCTCCATTATCCATCTTGGTTTCTTTTGCATGTCTTTTAGCTGCAGAGAAGGATGTTCCACAAATGTCTGATCCTCCAGAAATAAAGTTAATAACTTGTGCATCAGCTGGAGGGGCTGGAGATTTCTCTGGGATCCTTTCAGGATCCTGAGTCCTTGACTTCTTTCTTCCCAGTAGTTCTTTTAAGTGCCCCTTGCTCAACAAGTATCCAATTTCTTTTCTCAATGCGATGCATTCTTCTGTGAGATGCCCAAAATCTTCATGGTATGCACACCACTTTGATTTATCCTTAGTTGCAGCTGGTCTATCATTTTTTCTGGGCCATCTAGCTTTATCACCTAAATTCTGCATCGCAAGGATTAGTTCATTATTATCAACAGAAAAACAATATTCAGAGATTGGAGGATAATCCTCATCATCCTCTTCTTGTTCAACAGCATGCACATTCTGGTTATCAGATCTATTATAGGATCTGAACTTGTTCTTGAATGAGGATCCTTGCTTTTCTTGCTTTGAGGATCCTGCTAACCTCTCCTGGATCCTTTTGTCATCCTCTAGCCGGATGAACCTAAGGGCCCGGGTTCTTACCTCATCTAGATTCCTGCATGGTGTCATAACAAGATCATCATAGAATAACGAATCCCTAAGCAATCCCATTTTAAAGGCTTCAACAGCCGTAGCTATATCCAGATTAGGAATATCTAAGGATTCTTTACTAAATTTAGTGATATAATCCCTTAATGATTCATTATGACCCTGGGTTATCCTATACAGATCACTAGTTAAACGCTCAAATTTTCTACTACAAGAAAACTGATTATTAAATAGATTAACTAGATTAGTAAATGAGGTAATAGAGTAGGGGGGAAGACTTAGCAGGCATTTAAGAGCCGATCCAGTAAGAGTGGATCCAAATCCTTTGCACAGACATGCTTCCTTTAACCTTTCTGGAATGGGATTGATCTCCATCCTTTCCCTGTACTGAGCTATGTGTTCCTCAGGATCCGTTGAACCATCATACAACTTCATGGTAGGCACATGGAACCTCTTAGGTATCTCAGCATCACAGATTGGTGGTGCAAAACGAGATATCTTGTGGCTCCCATCTGCAATCTCCGGGATAGGCTTGACCACTCCTAGGACACTTGATATCATATCCTTTAACTTTTGCAATTCTCTGGCCATGGCATGATTGATACCTGTATCCTGCATACGGCCATGGTTAGTAGTATAAGAATTATTAAAAGTGTTACCTCCCATGGGATTCAAATTAGGAAAAGTGGATGTTAATCCATATTGTTGGGGCTCTGGAATGACTGATGGACCAGTAGAAGCAATGGTCTGCATTGGAATGAAATCTCCCTGATGGATATCGGTATTCCCTGATTGCAAACTCCTTAAGGATCCATGAAACTGAGAGGATCCTTGAACCTGTGAGGATCCTGGGACGTAGGAGGATCCTTGAACCTGTGAGGATCCTGGAACATAGGAGGAACCTTGAACCTGAGACGATCCTGGAACATAGGAGGATCCTTGAACCTGAGAGGATCCTGGAACCCTTGAATCTGCTGCGCTCCTGAGTATCCTCCGAGCTGGTGAAGGATCCTATATGCTGAGGATGGGATCCTGCTGGTTGGAAGTGTAACCCTGAAGCCTGAGTCATTGCTGATGATCCGTAATGCACTCCTTTTGGTCCTCCCACATATTGAACGTCTGGAATCACTGAAGGCTGAGAAGTTATAACCGGAGTATCGAAATTCAAAGATCTGGGCATCAATGGGGAATGATCATCTGCCGATCTCTTCTGTTTCTTGATGTCTCCAATTTCTCTAAGAATCCTTTCATTGGTCTTATCCTGCTGCTGTATATGCTCCTTCATCTGCAAAATCAGAGTAAACAAGTCACTAGTAGTGGGAGTATAAGAAGCAGAAGAAGTTGGAGGTTTTGAGAAAATGGGAGTTGGTTTCTTCTCGGCATTTTTCTGAGGTCCAGAAGGTGGTGGAGGCAATGGTGGAATGCCCTGGGATGAATTGACTGCAGACATCGCACTGGAGGTATTCTTTGATGATGAAGCCATCTGCTCGTATGTAATGAACCGGAATGATCACAAAGATGAGAATTTCTTAGAAATGAAGCACCAATTGCCCCACGGTGGGCGCCAAACTGTTTTGGTCAAAAAATCTGATGAGGATAATGCAACCAAACTCTCTGTTACGGGGTATGATGCTTGAATTACTTTGTAGCAATAAGGATCACTATGAAAAATAAATAACAAGTGACACAAGGTTTATACGGGGAAAAAGCCCTTGATCAAGAGTTGATCTCCGTCACAAAAAACCCCGGGTGATGGAAACTACCGATCACCAAGCTCAAATAAATTAATAAATGTTTACAACTTCGGATAGCAACGAGCTAGGTACAAGGATCACTATGGTGAAATGTGTAAAAGTGAGCGAAAACTGTTAAGTGTTTGCCGAAAGCTTCAAGAGTGCAATTGTACGAGAGTGTGTGTAGCTAAAAAATGGCTAAGTGTTCTAAATACTAGCTCGTCACCCCTTTAAAAATAGAAGTTAACTACGCTAACAAACTATCCGACTTTTGTGCCATGCTCCCACGTTCTCCACAACGTCCATTTCCAGTCAAACGTGTGCGAAATACCCGTGGAATATTCCATAGTAACGTTGCCAAGACCAAGTCAAGCTTGTTACTCCTGCAAAATAACACGAAACACAAACAAACAATCGTTAGTATGAGGATCCTTAAGGTGATCCATGATCCTGATCCTGAAGCTCTTCTGAGGATCACTATCTGTCACAGAAGTAAGGATCATTTATTAGGATAACAAGTAAGGATCACTAATTGTTAGAAAATCCTCCCCTAACAGTAGGGAAGTTACCAAAAGCTCCGGGAGGAAAAGTCTTTATGTTAGCAATGACGGATTATTTTTCTAAGTGGGTTGAGGCTGAAGCATTTGTTCAAGTTAGAGACCAAGAAGTAGTATCCTTCATAAAGAGGAATATCCTGACTAGGTTTGGAATACCAGCTGAGATCATTTGTGATAATGGGTCCCAGTTTATAAGCAAAAGGACTACTGACTTTTGCAAGAGTTGGGGAATCAAAATGATCACATCTACTCCGGTACATCCTCAAGCGAATGGACAAGCTGAATCCTCAAACAAGATAATAGTCAATAACTTAAAGAAGAGGCTTGGAGCCAAAAAAGGAAGATGGGCGGAAGAGTTACCCTTTGTTTTGTGGGCTGATAGGACAACGGTAAAGAATGCAACTGGCCAAACCCCGTTTTCCTTGGTATTTGGAGCAGAAGCAGTGATTCCAACAGAAATGACGATACCTACTGCAAGATCTATCCTACAGGATCCTGAACAGAATCCTGAAGTCTTATGTCAAGATTTGGATACTATAGATGAAAAAAGAGACGCAGCAAGACTAAGGATAGCAGCATATCAACAAAGAATATCCAGAGCATATAATAAGAACATAAGGACTAGAAGATTTCGAGTTGGTGATTGGGTGCTAAGAAAGGCTTTTCAAAATACCACTAATCCTGCCGATGGCAAACTAGCTCCGAAATGGGAAGGACCATATGAAGTCGAGTCAGAAGCAGGGAAAGGAGCATATCGACTCAAGAATATGGAAGGGGATATGCTACCAAGATCCTGGAATGCAATACATTTAAAGCTCTATTTCAAGTAAGAGTAGAATTTATTTTCTATCTCGGAATGGTATGTATTCTATTTTAAATACATTTGTTTATTATCTTGAATCCAATACTGACTTAAGCATCGGAGGGGTGTTAGCCAAGCTAACACCCACCTTAGTTTACAATTGTTTTGCAGCATATGTTTCAAGATATAGCTCCAGGATATGTACTCAAGATAACTCGAAAGATTAGAGGATTGGCCCCCTCTCTCACGTTTAAGGGATCCTGGTCCCTTCAAAGGTTTAAAGGTATTCACCTTTCTTTCGAATTGGGTTTAAACACCTCGCCTGGAGCGCAAGTTATCTAGGTATAGTTCAAGGTAGCGGGACCAGTACATGTAAAAGTGGCTGACAATTTCGTTACTATTGGCTATATCCTGGATCCTGAAGGTATATGAGGTTTGATCACCCTCTCTCACGAAAGGGTATTTTCATACTCTCTAAGGTTTAAAGGTTTTCACCTTTCTAAGAATTGGAGTTTATACACTCTCGCCTGTAGCGCATGAAATTTAGGGTTTATCCCCAGATATCAGGGTTTATCCCCAAGATATTAAGGGTTTATCCCAAGTATGCTAAGGATTCATTTCAGGATATCAGGGGTTTTGCCCTGGGGTATTCGAAATTTATTCAAGTCAAAGTGTGAATACATTTGCGTTTCTGTGTCGAACACTGGGGACAAACTTATAATTGAGGATTGAAATTGATTCTTTAAGAATCTCTGGTATGATCTCTCCTTTTTATTTGGACAATTTATAGGTTGTATTTCAATATCCTGATCAAGATATCTTACAGGATATCTTCTAGGATACGTTTACAATATATTCCTAAAAATGTTCAAACAAAACAGTTTTCACGAGTAAAATTTGTATATCAATGACAACAATAATAAAGTCAAAAGAGAAGTTATATTATACCAAAAGATGTGCTCTTAGTTTCACCTCAAAACAAGGCCCATCCACTAAGAGCACTAATAGTTCCTTACCATATTTACCCAACAGTTGAAGGTTTCGTCTCAAACCGAGACCCATCCACCTCCAACTGTTGTATTGTTCAAAAAGCATGCAGGAAATGTAAATTGTTCAGGTGCAGGAAAGTAAAGTGCAGAAAAGTAAATTGTTTAAGGGATTACAGACCAACATTCAAATTTAAAAAGGTGGGCTCTGGCCTTGGCACGTATATCCGTCATCGCCCACCTAAATGCCCTCACACAGCGGCATCTTCTCCAACCTTCTCAGACTTCTCAGCACCAGCATCCTGAGCAGCATCCTCACCAGTATCCATCCCAGCATCCGCTCCAGCATCCTTCTTGTCTCCAGCCTGGATCACCACCTCTGCTGACTTAGAAGACTCACCAGCTTCAGCAGGAAGTGGCACAGCTTTGCCTCCGAGTTCCTTTAGCTTGGCCACCCAGGATTCAACTGGCCAAGATGGACAAACAAGGCCCGTCTCCTTGGCCTCGTAGGCCATCTTGATGCGTGCTTGTAGCAGGGAGACGATAGCGGAAGCCTTGATTCCCTCTCGGAAAGAGACCATGGCTTGTTCATGATCCATTTGAACGGTGGCAAGTTTGAGCTCAGCGTCTTGGGTGACCTTCTTCAGCATGCCCTCGTAGTGCCGGGTCTTTGCTTCGGCAATGGCACCTTGGTCAGCAACGGTGCTTTCAAGCTGTTTGATCCTGGCTTCATGGAGTGCAGCAGTACCACAGGCATCATTATACAAGTGGAGCAAATGCTGGAGGCCCTGCACATCAATTTCAGGTATGAGTTAGAATATATTGACCAGGATATCCTGTCAGGATATCCTATTAGGATATACGTGTAGGATATATGTGCAGGATATGCGTCAGGATATTACCTTGTTAAGGAAGGATGTCATTGGCTCTAAGGAATCAGAGAAACTGAGTTCGTCATAGGAGAACCCTTCTGAACCTGGAGCACTGACTTCAAGGCCTTTCCTCTTTTTTGCTGTGGAAGCACGAGTCCTTGGATTGACCTTGGGAGCCGGGAGTGGCTTGGAGCTGGTAGCAGCAGGAGTCTCTTTCTTGACCGTGGCTGGAGTAGGATAGCTGTCAAGTTCGTCGAGATCTAGATAGACTGGAACCTTGCTGGAGTCTGCACATAGGGAGTAAACTTTTCTCCTAAGAATATCAAATAAAAACATGTGTGTACAGGATATCTTGCAGGATCCTTACCAGACCTGTTTGCACTTTAAAGAGGGCTTGGAGTTGGTGGAGATGGGTTGAAGCTTCTCTCTGCCTCTGAAAGGAGTCTGATGGCGTCTATTCTTTTTTGAGAATCAGCAAGAGGAGGTGCAATCTTCCTGAAATCAGCTGCATGCACAACAGAGAAAATAAAATTGGTTAGTTCAGGGTATAAAGCAGGATAAGAGGTAGGATCATCTTTAAACCCTAAATCCTACCCTTCTTCAACCATTTCATCGGATAATCCGTTCCACCAGGGATTGAGTCCCTTTTTACAAAGACAAAACTTGGATTGCCAACCATCCTCGTTCCTGGTGGCACGAAGTATCAATGGGTCACCGGAAGTAGAATAAAACAGAAATCTACATGATCCATGGCATCTAAGCTTGTAAGCTAGGGGGAGATCATGGACGGAAAGATCAGGAATGTGGTTTCTCTTGATCTGGTCAAGAACAGACAAAACACGCCAGAGCATTGGCATGGTTTGGCTAAAAGAGATTTTTGTGATATTAAAGAATTCGGTGATGAAGTCCGGAAAGGGGAATTGTAGCCCTAGGGTAAAAGGGAAAGCACTGAAGCATATCCACTCGCTGGAGACCATATCCGACCGGATTTCCCGGTCAAACGGTCTAAATACGGTTCCTTCCGGGAAGATACCGGAGGATTTTAAGGCCGACAGGTGGGCACTGTCAAAGGTGCATATCTCCTTCTCCGGTTCTTGGAGAAGGTTCTGTTGGATAAACGTGGGAGCTGAGTCGCCTGAACTAGATCTTGTTTGTCTAGGCATTTGGTCACCTGAGTTTTTTACCGGAGAATGAAGATGAATATGAAGATGAGAGAGAGAATGTTACCTTTTCCTTGTCGATTATGATTAAAAAAGAGATGAGGATGAGAAGATATAGGGTATGATGAGTAAATATAGGACGGGTAGTTGAAAACGGTCACATCATTGGTCTTATCTATTAATTACCTCGGTCTTCGTGAAAAATGTAACCGTTAGTGCAGGATAACGAACGGTAACATTTTTGGGGACAATTGTTATGGGTGAAATTCTGAGCCCATATCCTGGAAAATATCTTGATTTATATCTTGGTTATATAGTATATGTTTACATCTGGGATGCTGGTTCAGGATATTGGTAACATCCTGAATGGTATCCTCAGGATTACTAACGGATGATGTGCAGGTACGTGGGTTAGAAGCTAGCAACGTTCACAAGGACTCATTCCGCGGAAGACTCGGTCCAAGTTGTTCAAGGAAAGACGTTAAGCCCGCTTTATTTGGTTCCAAATGGCTATCTATGGAATATTCGGGAGCATCCCATATTTATAGGAATTTTAGTTTCTATTTAGTAACTATAAATATGTGGGTATACCAGATCGAATAGGACATCACATTTTCACTGAATACACTCGAACACTCGCTCTCTAGCAATTTTCACTTTCATACAAAAGCATTGTAACACTTAGCGATCTGGTCTATATCCTGCACTGTATCCTGAAGTTTGAAGCAATAAGAAGAACAAGGCAGCTGCGATTGTCAGCTCCCGAGGTTTTATGCCAGCGATCTAGATTGATCAAGGGCTTTCCTCGTACATCTCGTGTCATTTACTTTACTTTTCGCTCATAGTTTGATCATAGATACAGCTCAATATCATGAGCCGAGGTTCTGCCCGACGTAGTCGTTGGAATTCTGTCTCGGGGAGGGTGTTACTAATGTAAATATTGGGTTATTATACTAAAACGTGTGCATTTGTGTAATTAATAGATAATCACCAGGAAATCCTAATGGAAAACCCTAAGATAGCAATGTGAGTAATCTCCTTTTTGCAAACTGTTTTTACAAAACCTCAATTGTTTTACATTATATTAAACAGTGATTGAGTATTTGTATTCTACAATTATCGTCGGTATGTTGGGGTTTTGTATACAAAATTTGTTACAAAACTGTGAGTAGTAACATGACCACAAGTCGGGTTGACAGTACCGTGGGTGGTAATTAAAGTAGATCGAAACAAATTTAATTGCGCGACTGCCCTCAATACTGTAAAACGGTTTTACTTATCTTGATTAAACTGGGATTCACTCACTAGTATTTCCCACTGACAAAATGTTTTTAAACGCGTTTCAGGTAACAAAATGTGAAAGCCAAATAGAAGCAAGCTGGACAGCACTGAAGGCTTGGAAAAGTGGCTATAAAGTTACCTAAAATAAAGAGATGTTTTTATTTAAATAAAATAGGGTTTATCCCTATGAAAATGTGTGTACTGAAAACTTGGGAATTTTCCACGTGTTTAATATTATAAAAGTGTGGTATTTTACTCTGATAAAAATATTTCTTAACTACGGTCCTGATGTAATTTCCGCTACCAAACTGATAAACACCGATACCACTGAAACTGGTCGCGGCCGCCCGTTCCCGGGTTGTTAGGGGACGGGGGTTGCGATAGTAGGAGCATTAGTTAAACCGAAGGGCATAACAGTAAACTCATACTGACCATATCGTGTGTGAAAAGCTGTTTTGGGAATATCTTCTTCGAGCACACGAAGTTGATGATACCCAGAACATAGATCAATCTTTGAAAGGAAGTAGCACCTTGTAGCTGATCAAAGAGATCATCTATGCAAGGTAGGGGATATCGATTCTTGATGGTGAGCTTGTTGAGCTCACGATAATCACTACACATCCTGAAAGATCCATCTTTCTTTTTCACAATTAGGACAGGAGCGCCCCAAGGTGAAAAACTTGGACGGATGAATCCTTTGTTAGAAAGCTCCTGAAGCTGTTTAGATAACTCTTGCATCTCAAACGGTTCAAGACGATACGGTGATTTAGCAATAGGAATAGCACCAGGTATAAGATCGATACGGAACTCAACTTGGCGTACAGGGGGTAAACCAGGTAATTCTTCAGGAAATACCTCAGGATAATCTCGAACAACAGGGATATCTTGGATAGACTTACCCTTGCCTTTCTACTCTACGACATGTGCCAAGAAGGCAACATAGTTCTTTCGTAGGTATTTTTGGGCTTGGGTACAACACATGAGTTTAAGACTACTAACGGGTTTTTCTCCACGAACTTCTAAGATCTCACCAGTCGAAAGCGGTATACGAAGGATTTTCTCAAAACAAACCACCTCAGCGTGGTATTTGGCTAACCAATCCATTCCTACTATAACATCGAAGCTCCCAAGTTGCATCTGCGTGAGGTCAATAGGAAAAAGATAGTTATTAAGGTTCAACTGGCAATTTCGAAGAAAAGAATCGAGTAAAACGGGTTCACCACTAGCTACTTCTACTGTCAAGGGCTTTCCTAGTTTTGTTCTAGTCATGGAAAGCAAAGGCTCAAAAGCTAAGGACACAAAACTCTTATCGGCACCCGAATAAAAAAGAACAGAAGCAGGTTGATTGTTAACAAAGAACGTACCGTTCACCACCTCATTGTCTGTACGCGCCTCATTTGCATTCAAATTAAAAGCTCGACCATGAGCCTGTGCCTGATTTGCATTAGCCAACTTCGGGCATTGATTTCTGTAGTGGGTCAGGTCCCCACAATTGTAACACGAACCAGGCGGGTAGTGAGGTCGTGCAGGCTGTTGGGCAGGGTTGAGCAGGGTTTTGTGCTGCCTGAATTTGGTTAGGAGCAAAGTGGTAGGTATTGGCAAGATGACCTGATTTCCCACAGTTTGTGCAGATGCGGCATTGCACATGTAGTTGGTGGTGGCTGTTACATTTGTTGCATAGGGGTGCATTGCCAGCATACAACCTCTTGGCAGCAGGTTGTGCAAGCTGATTAGGAGCAGTCTGGTTTGTCTGTGCTGTAATGGCGAAATTCTTGGAAGCCTTACGCTTCCTTGATTTCTTTGAGGACTCAGTCTTTTTACCTTTTTGATCCTTGGTGTTATCAGACTGTTTCTGTTTCTTGTCACCCTTCCTGTGGAGTTTGTCCTTTTTGACTTGAGAGTCAGTTAGGGTAGCAACGAGCTCGATGGCATGTCGGACGGTAGTAGGGTTACTGCAAGTGACGATATCCTGAACAGGATCTGGCAAACCGTCTATGTATTTCTCAATCGCCTTGTCCAAAGACGTGACCATTGTCGGACAGAGCAAGCTTAACTCCTCGTACCTATCAGTGTAAGCTCGGTGTTCACCGCTGTCCTGCTTAAGGTCATGGAACTCATTTTCAAGTGCCCTCTGCTCGTGAAGAGGGCAGAACTCTCTCATCATAAGAGCTCTAAGTTCCTCCCATGTCTGACCCAAAGCAACGTCAGCCCCTCGATCTCTCATTAACCCATTCCACCATGTGAGAGCCCTCTTTTGGAATACGCTAGAAGCAAACTCGACCTTACGATTGTTAGGACACTGAACATGGCGAAAGGTACTCTCAAATCACTGTAGGAGCCCAGTTGCTCCTTCAGAACCACTAAACTTGAGCGGTTTAGCCGAATTAAACTGTTTAAAGTTGCACGGAGCAGGTGCATTAACATTATTATTGTTGGCTTGGTTGATTTGAGTAATGAGATTTGGTAGCATAGCAGCCA
This sequence comes from Helianthus tuberosus, assembly GCA_030545235.1. NCBI lineage: Eukaryota > Viridiplantae > Streptophyta > Magnoliopsida > Asterales > Asteraceae > Helianthus > Helianthus tuberosus. Next base: position 10,263,435 of record CM060443.1, read on the forward strand.
TCTGCTATGCTATAATAGTTGCCAGTTCGGCATCGGGTTGTTGAACGTTTCGTCGAGGAGGCATTCTAAAAGAGGAAACATGAGAGAAAACGAGTGAGATGATGTGATGAAAAATGAGATGTTACAAATATCGACAAAATGTAAGGATGGTGGTCATTTGTTCGTTACCTCAAGACAAACAAACGACACACAGTGACTAATCAAAGTAAATGGGTCATAATAATGTATATCGCGAAGACATGCTTTAGCCTATAAGTGGACACTCACCCCAAGAGTTCCCAGGTAAGAGTGACTGGTCTGATACTGCGGATTTGTACGAACACTTTAGCCTTAGACAGAAAACTCAGGGTACAGGCATCCACCTTTCCAGATTGCACGTGTTCACATTATTTAGACCTAAACTTTGACGAGATTTTGAAGACTTGGATGGCACAAGGCCAAAAGAAATCATCCAAGAATGGATGATTGATTTCAAAATCGTTTTAGAAATTTGTGTTCTTGTTTTGGTAATCACCTAAGGATAGGTGACGTTTAATGTTTTAAGATCTAAACACAAGATAACTTAGGGTCCTAGAAAGGTTATATTCTAGGTCAAAGCATTACTAATAACCTAATTCCCTATAACCATGGGCTTTGATACCAACTCTTCTGTCACACCCCGACCGCATAAAACAACAAACCGCGGTGGAAACGTCGGGGAGTGGAGCGACAGAATTATTGTTTCACAACCATGGCATTTAAAAATTTGGTTTTATTAATTAAAGTGTTTACATTGTCTTTACATTAACGAAAACATAACATAATTAGACTGTCTTTTAAGTCACTAAGGCCCGAGTCCGCCTAAGTGTAGCACAATCATCATCATACATTAGCACCTGAAACACATGTGAAAATAGGTACGTCAGCATAAAAATGCGTGTGAGATACATAGGTTTTTATTGTTGAAGGATTTATGACTTGTAATTAAAAGAAGTGTTTAACAAAAGTAGTCATGAACCTTTAAAAGTGTTTTTCTTTTGTAAAATCATATGAAAATCGATATGAAAATCAGATGATAATAAAAGAATAATGCATGGTTAAATAAATAACCAAGTAGAAATGAATTTGTGTAAAACAATGTCTTATAAAAATATGTTATTTGTATAAAAACGTATCATGTCTTTGTCGAAGTGGTTTAGATAACTCTACGATATGTAATATCATATAAGCACTTATATATAGGAAGTACCAGCGGCGTATCCACCATGCTTTTATCATATACGCACGCCTCATTATTTAAATCCCTTATCAATAACCACCAAAAATGTCTTGTTTAATCCAATGTCAAAATGTTTATGTGTAAAAAATGTCCAAATGTCAAATGTAAACCATGTCTTGTATAATCAAATGTCATGTATGGCAAGTAAAAAGTATCTACTCAAACCATATGTATAGTGTCAATGTTTAACAAAATGTCACGTATGGTGAATAAAAAGTATTTACTCAATCCCATATGTAAAATGTACAAAACAATGTCTTCGAATAAACCTAAGTTTGAATCAAAAGTTATGTTTTGCGGAAACAATGCTTTATTGTTACAAACATTTATGTGAATATGTTCATCGCATACATTCAAGCCTTGAGACTGTCGGATAAACCCTTAACAAGTTAAAGATTTATCAAAAATGTTTTCGGATTCTGTCATTCCCTACTTCCAAACAAACCTAGGAAGCCGGGAACGGGATTTGTCAAGTCCTATGGTACCACTACATACTACCGAGCGGCGTGATCAATGTTAATGAATGTATTATTGTCCCGTTAAACATACCAAATGTCATAACATATGTAAGCATGTTGTCGCAACCCCCCCCCCCCCCCGTGCCCCCCGCCCCCTATCTGTCCCGGGAACGGGCGGCTGTGAACTCAGTGTCGGTGGTATCGATGTTTATTAATTTGGCAGCGGAAATTACATCAGGACCGTAGTTAGGAAATATTTTATCAGAGTAAAACACCACATTTTATAGAAATAAACACATTGGGATAAAACCCAAGTTTTCATTACAAACTGATTTATAGGGATAAATCCCATTTTATTGAATTAAAACGCCTTCTTTATTTAGGTAACTTTTATAGCCACTTTTCCAAGCCTTCAGTGCTATCCAGCTGGCTTCTAATTAGATTTCACATTGTGTTACCTGAAACGCGTTTTAAAAACATTTGTCAGTGGGAAATACTGGTGAGTGAATCCCAGTTTAATTAAGAAACATTAATTTAATTTAAACAGTATTGACAGCGATCACAATGTTTATATCTACCCAATTACTCATTCAGTACTGTCAATCCTGACTGGTGGGTCATATTAGACATTGGCTAACTCTTCGTCCAATGGTAACGTGTCTCACATTTTGTATACAAAACCCCAACATACCGGCAGTAATCATAGAATTACAAAGACTCAATCACTGCTAAATTGCATTGTAAAGTAGTTAAGGTTTTGTAAAAACAGTTTACAAAAAGGAGATTACTCACATTGCTGTCTTAGGTTTTCAGTAAGGGTTCCCTGCGAATTATCTATAAATTACACAAATGCACATGTGTTAGTATAATAATCCATTTTAACATTAGTAATACCCTCCCCGAGACGGCATTCCAACGACTACGTCGGGCAGAACCACGACAGCCGTTACGGAACCCTAGATCAATCGGGCAGCGTATCTAATACGTATCCAGGGGTTATAATACTTACAACGGAGCAGAACTTCGCTAATTAGGGGGGGTATTAGACCCGACTATAGCTTATACTATCAGAAATTCGTTGAGAGAGAATTGAATTTGAGCGACGTAAACTGAAGGCCCAAGCTCCAGCTTTATAGGGGCTGAGTTTGGGTTTCTCGCGGCCCGCGTAAGAGTAGCCAAGGGGCTACGCGGCCCGCGTCAAAGGGGGTCAACGGCGTAGCTTATCCGGGTCAGCTAGTAGGTTCAACACGCGTCGGCCACGTGTCAGCACCGGAGCTTGCCTGGTTTTTAAGTTGTCGCGGCCCGCATAAGGGTTGAGGTGTGGCTCACGCGGCCCGCCTCAAACCCAAAAATTCCATTTTTAATTCATTTTAATAATAATTATGGTATTCAGGGCCCGTTTTCACGTATAGGGTGTATTTTAGGACATATTGGAATATTTTAAAATATATTAGGGTGTCGGAAAATAATTCGAGGGTGTCAGTTTCCTTTAGGGTTGTTATATCCTCCCCACCTTGTTTTAGAGCTCGTCCTCGAGATCTACTGGAACAAGTGTGGATATTTCCTTAGCATTTCTGATTCAAGCTCCCATGTGTACTCAGGTCCTCTTTTGGAGTCCCATTTTACTTTGACCAGAACTAATCTCTTGTGCTTGAGGTTCTTGACTTTCCTGTCTTCAATCTTTAGAGGCCTTTCTACAAACTTGAGTTGTTCATTTACCTCTATATCCTTAAGAGGCACTACAAGTGATTCATCGGCTAAGCATTTCTTGAGATTAGATATATGAAATACATCATGTATTCCTGCCATTTCCTCTGGTAGTTGTAGCTGATAGGCTACATGTCCTATTCTTCTAATAATCTCAAAAGGTCCAACATACCTGGGACTTAGTTTTCCTCTTTTGATGAATCTTACCACTCCTTTCCAAGGAGAGACTTTTAACAACACTTTATCTCCTACTTGAAATTCCAATGCTTTGCGTCAGTTATCGGCATAGCTTTTCTGTCGATCACGTGCTGCTTTTAGTCGTTCCTTGACTTGAATAATCTTGTCGGTTATCTCTTGCACTATCTCAGGTCCATATAGTTGCTTTTCCTCAACTTCTGCCCAACAGACTGGGGTTCGGCACTTTCGTCCATAAAGTGCTTCGAATGGTGCAGCATTGATACTTGTGTGATAACTATTATTATAAGAAAATTCTATTAAAGATAGGTGATCATCCCAATTACATCCGAAATCAATTACGCAAGCTCTAAGCATGTCTTCCATTGTCTGAATTGTCCTTTCACTTTGTCCGTCCGTTTGAGGATGATAAGCTGTGCTTAGATTTAACTTGGTTCCCATTGCTTTTTAGAAACTTGACCAAAAATGAGAGGTAAAACAGCTATCCCTATCAGAAACAATTGATAAAGGAATTCCATGTAAAGAAACGATTTCATTTACATATAATTTAGCTAGCTGTTCCATACTAAAAGTTTCTTTCATTGGTAGGAAATGAGCTAACTTGGTTAGCCTATCTACAATCACCCAGATTGTATCATTACCTTTCCTTGTTTTGGGTAATTTGATAACGAAATCCATTGTAATCAATTCCCATTTCCATACGGGCATTTCTAACTGTTGTAACAAACCTGAGGGTTTCTGATGTTTAGCTTTAACTTGTGAACAAGTTAAACATTTAGAAACATAGGTTGCTATGTCCTTTTTCATTCCTATCCACCAGAAATTCTTTCTTAAATCCTGGTACATCTTATCATTTCCTGGATGCATAGTATATTTGGATTTATGGGCTTCTTCTAATATACGATAACGCAGGTTCCCTAATTTAGGTATCCACATTCTCTTTTTATGGAATCTCCAAATTCCATCTGTTCCTTGTTCTAATTCCTTAATCATTCCTTTTAATTTTTTTCAGTATCATCCTTGATTACTGATTCTTGTGCTATTCTAATTTGATCATTTAAATCTACTTGCAGATTTAATTTAAGAGAACGTACCCTTTTTGGCTTTTCGTGATACTTTTGGCTTAAAGCATCTGCCACTACATTTGCTTTTCCTTCATGATACTGGATATCACAATCATAATCACTGAGCATTTCCATCCAGCGTCTTTGTCTCATATTCAATTCTTTTTGCCCGAAAATATACCTTAAACTTTTATGATCGGTGAATATGGTAAACTTACTACCATAAAGATAATGTCTCCAAATCTTAAGGGCAAAAATTATGGCTCCTAATTCTAGATCATGGGTTGAATAATTTTCTTCATGATTCTTAAGTTGTCTAGATGCGTAAGCTATAACCTTTTGGCGTTGCATCAACACACATCCATAACCTAGTTTAGAAGCGTCACAATAGACTACAAAATCTTCAGTTCCCTCTGGTAATGCTAGTATGGGTGCGTGGGTTAATCTTTGCTTAAGAATTCTAAATGCTTCTTCTTGTTTTGGTCCCCATTCAAACTTAATGGATTTACAGGTTAATAGTTAAAGGAATGGCTATTCTAGAAAAGTCTCGAATAAATCTTCTATAATAACCGGCCAATCCTAAGAAACTTCTAACCTCGGTTGGTGACTCAGGGGTTTTCCATTTAGTAATCGCCTCGATCTTTGTGGGATCCACATGAATTCCTTCATGATTAACTAAGTGTCTAAGAAACTGTACTTGTTCTAACCAAAACTCGCAGTTGGAAAACTTAGCATAAAGCTTTTCTCTTCTTAATAGACTTAAAAGTAAGTGCAAATGCTTTGCATGATCTTCCTTACTTTTAGAATAGATGAGAATATCATCAATAAAAACAATTATGAATCTATCCAAATATGGTTTACATATTCGGTTCATCATGTCCATAAATGCGGCTGGGGCATTGGTTAAACCAAAGGGCATGACAGTAAATTCATAATGACCATACCTTGTTCTGAAGGCGGTCTTAGGAATATCCTCTTCCTGTACCTTTAATTGATGATATCCTGACCTTAAATCGATTTTTGAGAAAAATCGAGCTCCTTGCAATTGATCAAACAGGTCATCGATTCTTGGTAATGGATACCGATTCTTAATTGTGACCTTGTTCAATTCACGGTAGTCAATGCACATACGCATTGACCCGTCTTTCTTTTTAACGAATAAAATCGGTGCTCCCCAAGGCGATGAGCTTGGCTGTATAAATCCTTTCTCCAACAATTCGTCTAACTGTTTCTTCAGTTCCTGCATTTCGCCGGTGCCAAACGGTAGGGTGCTTTGGCAATTGGTGCTGTTCCGGGTAACAGATGGATTCTGAATTCGACTTCTCTGTCTGGCGGTAGTCCTGGTAATTCTTCTGGAAATACATCTGAAAACTGGGACACTACTGAAATGTCTTTTAATTCTTTTCCTTTAGTGTTAGTGATTATAGAAATCAAATATACTATAGACCCTTTTCTTATATAACTTGTAGTTTTCATCACAGAGATGAATTTCGTGGATCTAGAGGGTTTATCTCCTTTAATTGTGATCTTTTCACCTTTTGGTGAATTTACTTGGATTGACTTTTGATCACATAAAATACTGGCTTTATTGGCTATTAACCAATCCATTCCTAAAACGACATCAAATCCTGCCAAATTCATTGGGTAAAGGTTTGCAATAAACTTTTGATTTAAAAACTCTATTCTTGCTCCCTGCAAGATTTCAGAAATCCTAACCATTTCTCCATTTGCTGTCTCTACTAGACATTCTTGTGGAAGTTTAGTTAATGACTGATTTAGAAGTTTGCAAAATGAAGTATTAATAAAACTTTGGTTTGCACCAGAGTCAAATAATACTTTAGCAAAAACATCATTAACTAAAATCGTACCGGCTATGACGTCCGGGATCATTTTGGCTTCATCTGCTGTTAGAACAAATGCTCTAGCATTTTTAGTGTTCTTGTTGTTTGCAGCTGGAGCCAATTTCGAACAATTCGGCTTGATGTGGCCTTGTTCCCCATAGTTGTAGCATATCCTGTTGTTGGCTTTCCTCCTGCAGTCTTCTTCCTTGTGTCCTGATATTTTGCAGAAATTGCAATATATGGAACATCTTCCAGAATGCTTCCTTTTGCAATACTTGCAATAAGGTGCAGATGTGGAACCTACATTTTTCCCACGGTTGGAATTTCCAGATCGGAATTCCTGGGTAAGTCTTTGAGCTAGGTTTCTTTTCTGGTCTTCTTCTCTTGTACGGATTAATTCATCTGTCAAGGTGTTTGCTAATTCTACAGCTTCTTCTATGGTTTGCGGTCTAGCTGCCTTGACTACATGTCTAATTTCTCTGATTAATCCCTAGATGTAACGGGAGATTAATACCGGTTCAGGTGATGCAAGGGTTGGTACTATTCTAGCATATTCAAAGAATGTGGTAGTATAACCCTTACTATCTACCCCGGTTATCCTTAGGTTTAGAAACTTATTCGCTATCTGTTCCTTTTCATTGGGAGGGCAGAATTTCCTTTCTACCATATTTTTAAATTCCTCCCATTCCATGTTGTAAATCTTATCACTTCCTCTTGACTGGAGGATAGTGTTCCACCATTCTAAGGCTGAGTTTTTAAATAGATTAGAAGCAAACATTATTTTGTCTTCTTCAGCACACTTGTTTATTTTTAAAACAGCCTCAGTCTTTTCTATCCAGCGTAGAGTTGCAATGGGTCCTTCATTGCCCGAGAATTCTATTGGTTTGCAGGACCAGAATTCTTTATAAGAACAACCATAAGACATGGTTCTTCTTCTTTTGGGAATGGGCACTTGAAGTACAAGTCCATTGTTTACGCTGTTTTCTGGTTCAGTTGGTCGCTTACTGCTATGTTTACTTTTATTATTCGCTTCCTGAACCGTTTGAATAATAAATGGCATTGCATCTATAATTCCTTGTGCCACTATGTGTTGAATGGCACTATTATCCACTTGGTTTCCATTGTTATTGATGCTCGGATTCTCATTAACCAAGTTAATGTTACTCTGGTTATCGTTATTCAGATTTCCTTGATTTCCTTCGTCGGCCATCTGAATTTTAAACATTTACCATGTATTAATATCACAAAATAATATTTAATATAACCGATCACATGACACGCATTTTGGTCAAAAGCGTCGATCATTGCGACTTTACTCTATTCATATAATATGCATCTATTACACACCAGTACTGAAATTAAAATTACAATACCGACTGAAATAAAATTACACTAATAATAGTAGGCATCCGTAGTTTTTTTTCATACACATACACACATATTATATTATTTTATTATTATTACTACTTCCGTTTCTACCATCACATTCATGGATATGGATTCATCCAGAAATCCATATTGCGCTCGTCGTACTTCCAGACGAGTCGCTCTCCCACCTGTCGCATTCTTTCACTACTCTCTAAAATTTCATCACCAAATGTCCTAAGTTCTTGTACATTGTCTGCACTCATTGGGGGTGCAGGTTCTAGGACTGGGTTCGGAATCTGGGGTGCGGGTTCCTGGTACGGAGGTGTAGGGGCCTGAAATTGGTAAGGATTTTCTAAAATCTTCCTAATGAATGCATCGTGGTAATAGGGATCTAAAGGACCTAAACCTGGGTAGGCTCCTATGTTTGGCATGGGTATGTCTTCGTGTATCGGGTAGCGTTGCACATAGTCCCTATTATCGTCCCACTAGGGGTCGTAATTTGGGTCTAAGGGATTTGGTGCGGGTACCCTAGGTATTTCCTCTGGGTTGAAATCATGCCTTTCTACTTGATTTTCAGGGTTTTCTATTTCCATTAGTTGATCAGGAATTGGTGGTTGTGGTTGTGGTTGGGGTGCTATCATTTGCTCTAGGTTAGGGTCAGCTGCAGTGGTTGCTAGGATGTGGATATTGGCTATACCCCTATTAATCATATCCTGGGCATAGGCATCGGTCTCTCTTTTGGCTGCGGCTAGTACTCTCTGGTCTTATAACTTTTTCATACGCTTTCTACGCTCGTGTGCCCCTTGACTAAACCATCCTCTCTTTTTCTGAGGGAATGGCTCCTCGGACTGAGCCTTAAACACGAATATTCCTTCTTCCGTATCAGCAGAGTACCCTGAGAGGGCAGGCTGAGAAGAGGAGGTGCCTTCGCTTCTTGGCGAACCAGACAATTGACGATACGCGTCAGATGGTCCTTGGTCGCTCATACTGTAAACTAATAAATAGTCAAATAACACATAACAAGAAAATACAATTATGCACGTATTCCTGTAATTTATTTCCTAACAATTTGAATTTTGATGTCAGTAGAACGCTTCTATTGCTGAATCAGTGGCTTAGCTCTGATACCACCTTCTGTCGCAACCCCCCTATCTGTCCCGGGAACGGGCGGCCGCGAACTCAGTGTCGGTGGTATCGGTGTTTATTAATTTGGCAGCGGAAATTACATCAGGACCGTAGTTAGGAAATACTTTATCAGAGTAAAACACCACATTTTATAGAAATAAACACATTGGGATAAAACCCAAGTTTTCATTACAAACTGATTTATAGGGATAAATCCCATTTTATTGAATTAAAACGCCTTCTTTATTTAGGTAACTTTTATAGCCACTTTTCCAAGCCTTCAGTGCTATCCAGCTGGCTTCTAATTAGCTTTCACATTGTGTTACCTGAAACGCGTTTTAAAAACATTTGTCAGTGGAAAATACTGGTGAGTGAATCCCAGTTTAATTAAGAAACATTAATTTAATTTAAACAGTATTGAGAGCAATCACAATGTTTATATCTACCCAATTACTCATTCAGTACTGTCAATCCTAACTGGTGGGTCATATTACACATTGGCTAACTCTTCGTCCAATGGTAACGTGTCTCACATTTTGTATACAAAACCCCAACATACCGGCAGTAATCGTAGAATTACAAAGACTCAATCACTGCTAAATTGCATTGTAAAATAGTTAAGGTTTTGTAAAAACAGTTTACAAAAAGGAGATTACTCACATTGCTGTCTTAGGTTTTCAGTAAGGGTTCCCTGGGAATTATCTATAAATTACACAAATGCACATGTGTTAGTATAATAACCCATTTTAACATTAGTAATACCCTCCTCGAGACGACATTCCAACGACTACGTCGGGCAGAACCACGACAGCCGTTACGAAACCCTAGATCAATCGGGCAGCATATCTAATACGTATCCAGGGGTTATAATACTTACAGCGGAGCAGAACTTTGCTAATTAGGGGGTATTAGACCCGACTATAGCTTATACTATCAGAAATTCGTTGAGAGAGAATTGAATTTGAGCGACGTAAACTGAAGGCCCAAGCTCCAGCTTTGTAGGGGCTGAGTTTGGGTTTCTCGCGGCCCGCGTAAGAGTAGCCAAGGGGCTACGCGGCTCGCGTCAAAGGGGGTCAATGGCGTAGCTGATCCGGGTCAGCTAGTAGGTTCAACACGCGTCGGCCACGTGTCAGCACCGGAGCTTGCCTGGTTTTTAAGTTGTCGCGGCCCGCGTAAGGGTTGAGGTGTGGCTCACGCGGCCCGCCTCAAACCCAAAAATTCCATTTTTAATTTATTTTAATAATAATTATGGTATTCAGGGCCCGTTTTCACGTATGGGGTGTATTTTAGGACATATTGGAATATTTTAAAATATATTAGGGTGTCGGAAAATAATTCGAGGGTGTCGGTTTCCTTTAGGGTTGTTATATATGTCATGTGAAAACAATGTACTAAGTATGCTAAGTAAACATACGAAGTAGAAATGTTCATGAAATCAATGTGCCCATATGCTGAGTAAACATATGCAGCAGAAATGTAATGTAAAACAATGTGTCCATATGCTGAGTAAACATATGCAGCAGAAATGTAATGTAAAACAATGTGTCCATATGCTGAGTAAACATATGCATAAAAAGTGTCTATGAAATCAATGTGCTAGCATGCTCAGTCAACATACATAGCAAAACCTAACTGAAATCATGTACTATATGTGTACTAGCTAAACATAGCAAGTATATGTCATAAAAGCATGAAAAACACGAAAGTAACAATGCAGGCACATGTGTATCACCCCAAAATATTTGAAAGCAGTAAAAGAGGGGACTATGTACTCACTTGGGATTGCTTATTAGTCTTGGAATTAAGACCAAATAAAGCTTTAAGGATCACGGAAATCAAACGACCCCTAATATAGGTAACTACGTTAATAATCGGATCCTAAACCGGGAGATAGGATAGAATGAAGTTCTATAAATCAATCGAGTATTGGAACTCATATGGCATGATTTAATAGACCTAACATTCTGATTAGAAAGTTATCCTAAGTGCTTTTGACCCGTTTTGACCCGTTAAGGTAGTTTAAGCTACTTTAATGTGTCGTTTGCGTAAATCTAAGGTCGGATGGTTATTGATGTGTGTAAAATGCAACATATAAATTACATCAATTGAGGCATAAAACTAACCCTTTTTTTAGTACTAATGTTGGAAAAAGTGTGCTTTTGTCTTCCTTTTGTATTTTCAGGACCAAATGAGCTTAATTGAATAAAAGGAACAAATATGCAGCCAAATCTAACATAAATACAAGAAAAGGAACAAACGTGGCATGCCCGAGCCCTCAACAACATCTTCCCAAGCAAAAACAAGAAAACAGAAGGCTGACCACGGCCCCGTGCCTAGCAGACACGGGGGCGTTGCCAGTTATCTGCAGAAAGGACAAAACTATAGAAGCTTCTATTCCCGACACGGGGGCTTGCCCAGCTCGACACGGGCCGTGGTCAACGCTAAGATTCACAGAATCCAAGCAAATCTTGATAGTACAGATACGCTTCTGCACACGGGGCCGTGCCCAGCGGACACGGGGGCATGTGGAGCTAATGCAGACAAATTGCAATTAATGAAGAAATAGAAAGTGGATGGACACGGGGCCATGCCCAATGAACACGGGGCCGTGTCCGGGCTTCTGTGTAGGCTATAAATAGAGGTGCTTCGTTCACTTCAAAGGCATCCCTTGGCAAATCACCTCTCTCCCACTTCACCCACACTCCACCACCACTACAACCCACATCCACCACCATCATCCATCATCCATCTTAGAGTGTGTATAGTAGTCTCGGGATCCAAGATTGATAGTAAGAGTTCTTGACAATCAAGGCCATGTTTGCCTAAGTCTTTTACATCACTTGGTGAAGACAAGCATTTAGTGTAATACTTTTGATTTTTAATCTTTTTGCACTTTTTATTTGGTTTTGTATTAATGACTTTAATAACTAGTTTCTTATGTTGAAGGTGAAACTTCCTTATCATTTGTCCGTGGTGTCTTGGCATTATTTTACTGTCTATATAAAATAAAAGATTTACACCATTCATATCTCTACGGTCTATATAGAGATATGTTGGCTACCTGGCCGGGGGTTAAGGGAATAGTTTGGTAAAGTTCTTGCCTTGTTCAGTGTATAGATCCTGCAAGGACCTGGGTCAAGCTTACTAGGACCTCCTTCAATACCCACTGGTATTGGATGGCGGGGTGCGAATGGCTTGATCCCCTCATATGTAAACTACTATTAATACATTAACCCGGCTACTTGGGATTGTATCCCTGCTGACTCAAACCACTTAGCCGAGGGTAACGTCACCTTCAAAAGAAGGGCCTACCACATTACGCATTAATAACTTAATTAATTATCTTTCAATATTCCAACCCTTTAGGATTGTATCCTTGCTGACTCAAACTACTGGGTTGAGGGTAACGTCACCTTCAAAAGAGGGGCCTACTACTATAATTAAGATGATTTCTTAAAAAGTGCAAACGTGCGAAAATCATCAAAGGTTACACTAAAGGCGAGTCAGATCCAAGTGATTCATCTTGTCTATCTGTTTTTATTTTATTTTTCAGCATTTTTAGTTTTTATTTTCATGTTTAAAACCTTTTTCTAAAATTTTGATTTGATTAGACGTTGAGGATAAACATGTACTAAAAGCCCTTGTGTCCTTGGACGACCTCGGTATCTTACCAACGCTATACTACGCTCACGATGGGTGCACTTGCCCATATGTGTGTTTAGTGTTAGTAGAATATCGTGTTTTATAAATTTAAAATTTGACTAAAGTGTTAAAAAGGGCTTAAAATATTAATAAAAACCTATCACGCACTACGCACATAAGTTATTTATGTCACTTGTTAAGTCTTACATGCCCAAACATGTTTAAATATGTTATTAAATCAGTTTAGATGTCAAAAATTTGATTACATATGTTAAAAATGAATTTATGCTCTAAAAGGGCATTTTGGTCATTTTCAATGGGCATAATAACGACTTAACGAATAACTAACCAATCCTAAGTGATCATAAGATATAACCTCAGTAGGTTATTCCCTATGCAACTATGATCACTAAATAAGTTTGGTCGGATCCTAATGATCGACCAAACGGGTCGGGTTCAAAAGTCTAAGCGGTTGTTTAGACCGCTTGACTTACGACCCTAAACAAGAACTAAACTAGTAGTAATGAGTTAAACATGTTAAAACATGTTTAACTAAGTTAGAAAACTGATTTGGTATCAAAACAAAGTGTTTTGATACCCGAAAATAGTTCCGTCGTAAAATGCGCATAAAAATTTTGGGATGTCCAGATGTGGTCAAAACGTAAGATATGCGCGTAAATGCAAACTTACGCAGTTTTTGACGCTTTTTGTCCCTGTTGATCAAATAAGCGTATTTTAGCACACCGAACCCCTCAAAGCTTATTACTAAGCTATTTTAAGGTTATTTATGGTATGTTTAGCTTATGATCATGTTCCGAAATGTACGTTGCCATACGAAACGACAGACTTTTGCAGTTTGACGCAAATAGTCCCTGTGAGCGAATAAACTTGTTTTTGCCATACCAAACCCTTCAAAACTTATTTCTAAGTTATGTAAAGGTTATTTAAGGTATGTTAAGTTTATGTTGCTGTTCCGGAGTGTTTGTCGCATTAAACTGATTACGTTTACGCATCAGTCTGCGTATAACTTTCTAGAAAGCGATATAGAGTTTAAAATCGAACAAAAATCAAAACGTGCAAAATGTTAAACATAAATAAACAAATATTGGGATCAAAACATATTGTTTTATTGATACTGAATTGTCTAGAGTTTATACAATGATTACACAAGCACAGATGTCACAAGTTGCATGATGAACATGCCAATTTAAACAAACCAGTTGTTGAACAAGCTTCTAAGGTATTGATTTTGCTGGTTTTTAAGTATTATTTTTGCGTATATCTTGCATATTAACATGTTCGTTGTGTTATTATAAATGTGTTTTATTGCAGAATGATGGTGATAAAAGTGTTGATAATATTTCTTTTGGTGCAATGTTTAGTCCTTACAAGTCTATTTTTCAACGTGAATTTAGTGAAGATGTATTTTTAAGGTTTATTTAATCTTTTTTAACTTTTGTATTCAATTGTTGTCCTTTTTAAGGATCGGAAGTTTGAGACTCAAAGGAAGAGATCCAAGAGACTCTCTATATGGAAATGGAGTAAGATTATTAATTTAGACGATTCTGAGGACAATGACAAAGGAGGAATTAGAAGATACTGCCGATTCAAGCACAAAACAGAAAACCCGATTAAAAATACATCGAGTGTCAATTCAGAAGCGGAACAAATTTCATGCAGTCTAATATGAAATCTATCAAGTGTTTTTATGTTTTTTTTTTCCCGTTTTTAGTTGTTATGTTTGATCTAGACATATGAATAAAGTTTATTTTATATTTGAACTATTTTTTTGTGTTAATATAATGCAGTTATTGGCCATATTAATAATGGTTAAACAACATTAGTATCCTAAATTTACAAGTCAAGTGAACTTATATAAGTTAATATCCTAAAGTTGCAATAAATAGATATTGCAATTAGATATAGTCAAGCTGAAATTATAAAATTTTGCATTTATTCTTGGATATTAATCTAATAATTTGTATTTCTTATTTTTTTACAATAAAGTAATAAACTTTAAAACTAAACTAAAAAACTGAACTTACTATGATATAAAGTTAATAAAGATATAAACTCTTAACATCCTAATTTTTTTATAAAAACTGTTTTTAAAATATTATAAAAATATAATTTTTTATATATATTAAAATGAAATTTAACAAATAAAGTTAAAGGTGTAAAACGTATTTATGAGTCAACTACTATTTTTTATTTTTAGAGTTAATTACATAGTTAGTCCCTGTGGTTTGCACAAAGTAACATACTTAGGTACTAATAGTTTAAAATCACGTTTTAGGGTATTAACTTTTCATTTTGTAACGTTTGGAGGTATTAACGTTATTTGTAGGTTTAAAATCACATTCTATTAGTACCTAAATATGTTATTTTGTGCAAACCACATGGACTAACTATGTTAATACACTAGAAGTAAATACCTCCAAACGTTACAAAATGAAAAGTTAATACCCTAGAAAGCGATTTTAAACTATTAGTACCTAAGTATGTTATTTTGTGCAAACCGCATGGACTAACTATGTAATTAACTCTTTTTTTTTTTATAAAAACAAATATTTTAAACTTAAAGTTTATAGGATGAGTATCATGTGGACATTTTAAAAAAGTTATGAACTTTAAAAAATAAAATTATAAACTTTATCATTTAACCAACAAAATAAACTTACTTTACCACTATAACAACTTATCTTTAATTTTTTTTGTCATTTGATTATTATTTTTTATTAAAAAACAAAACTTTACATGTGTAAAACAGTTTGTTTACTTTATTTATGAACAAAATATTTTGTTTTTATAAAAAAATAATTCTTTTATAAACATTTTTTGTAACAAGTAATATAAATAAAATACTCCAGAAATTTACAATCTTTACTAGATAAATATTAAATTGTGTTGCAAATTTTTAGGAATTATAAGTTCAAATATATTATTATAAATAATATTAGTCACTTCGAAAAGAATTCTTTACCAACTTGACTAGATACAAAGTAGATTGTGTTGTATATTTTTAGGTATTATAAGTTAAAAGTAGACTCATATAGATAAGATTAGTTAGGAACAAAACATCTGAACTTAGTATGATATAAAGTTAATAAAGATATAATCACTTAACATCCTATTATTTTTATAAAAATAGATCTTGAAATTTTACAAAAATATAAATTTTTTATATCTATAAAAAAACAAAATTTAACAATTTAAGTTAAAGGTCTAAAACGTACTTACGAGTCAAATACTATTTTATTTTTATAAAAACGAAAATTTTAAACTTAAAGTTTATTGGATGAGTACTATGTGGATATTTAAAAAAAGTTATGAATTTTAAAGCATAAAATTATACTTTATAATTTAACCAATAAAATAAAAATACTTTACAATTATAACAACTTGTCTTTTATTTTTTTGTCTTTTGATTATTAACTTTTATAAAAAACAATATTTTTTATCTTTTGATTATTAATTTTTATAAAAAAATAAAACTTTACATATGTGAACACTTATGACATATATCTATCACAATAATGTAATCATAAATATTATACGAATAAGAAAACTAACAGAAACGAGTGCCACAATACAAAGTGTCGACCTCGTCGGATCGCGCGGACACCCTACTAGTGTGTATATATACATGTTAGTGTAACACCTGACATTTTTTCATGCTTACATTCATTACCAATTTGTAACAAATGTTAGAGCTTACAAACAAAACCCTAAAACTTAAATAAGGACAACTAGCAAAAAGTGGAATCATATGAGTTCAAATGTCTATTTTTCAAGCTACGGATGAATTCACATCTCGAGCAAATACCTGAACTTGATATCCAAACTCAATTCATTATAAACAAAATTACAAAATTACTAAACCAATTAGCTTTTGATATCCAAACTTAATTCATTATAAACAAAACTACTAAAGCTTTAGTTTTGTTTTCACGATCAAAATTTTTCGCGTTTAAATTTATTCTATTCTCTCTCACACCCTTCATCACCACCACCGACCACAACCACCACCTGCAGCCGCCACCCTCCGTCTTCGCTGATCACCGGCATCACCGCCACCACCACACCCCGTCGGCACCACCACCGACCATAGCCACCCGCGCCGCCGCTAACCATCACTATCGCTCGCCACCGCCACCGGCCGCTAACGACACCCACCACTATTGTCATTACCGTCACCGTCCATTTCATTACCTCGTCCATTCTATTTCTTCCCTCGTCTATTCTATTACCCATAATAAACAGAAACTTCAAGGGGGTTTACATGTCAAGTAAGTGGTTTAAGTAATGATCCTATTATTACCCAATTACTAGTATTTATTAACACTATTATATTATTGTGTTATTACTATTCTATTTTTGTTGTTTTACACTAGCTACAAGAATAAATTTCAGGATATGATTGCACGTCCATACCCCACTCCTACTTGTAAGACCTAGGATCTTAGTCCATACGAACAATCTTTCGTGATTTTTCTTTTACTTGAATAGTTGAGATATCCTAGGTTCACATTCTGTCGAGTAACATGACAAAATTAATTCAAATTAAAATTGCTTGTTTTTACTCTAGTCAAAATGAACCCGTCAGACTTTATTAATTAAACAACCAACATACACTTTTTAATAGTTTTTAGAAATTGTATAAGTAACTAATTTGTAAATACCTTGTACTAACGAGTGTTGTAGATTTATTGAATGTGTGAGTTTTCCGGTATGTTTTAAAACAAACCTAATTTGCAGAGTTAAAGTTATTCTACAAAAACTTCTAAAAGTAAAAAGTTTACAAAGACATAATGGATCGCACAAGATAACACAATGTCGAGGAAAATATAACACAATGTCGAGGAAAAATGACACAATGAGTCGCAAAAAAGACACAATGACAAAAATATAGAAAAAAACACAATGATAAATAAAAGACACAATGATAATAAACAAAAATTCTAAAATCTACAAGCTATAAATTCAAAAGTGAAAATCTAAAATCTCACATCGTAGAGTTCGATGAGATGGTCCAATGCTACTTAAATGGGGTCAATCAGAGTCCGTTTGATACCCTTTGAACGACTTATTATTTTTAGAAGCATTGGTATTTGGTCTAAACCCTAATTGTAAATGTAAATATATTCATATATATAATACAAAATAATATTGTTATATGTGTTTTGTTAAACATGGGTCACATTAACTATAAAAGGTTAAGCAATAGTTAAACATGGGTCACATTAATTATAAAGGGTTAAGGAAATTTAAATAAAAAAATGGATAATCATTTAAACGTACGGATATCGATTTAAACCTAGGACTTAATATTTCATATGATACTAAAACAAACAATGAATGATGATTGGTTGGTGAGTTGTTTGCGGAGACTTAACCATGACCCAAAAAGTGGATCCACTAGATTTTGTTGACCTACCGAACTACTTGTGCGTTCTCCTTTGAATACAGTGTTCCAAGGAGTGGGAGTGAGAGTGGTAACCTTTGTTGTTCACTGTTGAAGGTATGTAGGATGTATATGTACTCCTATGGAATTTACTATTCTTGTCAATGTCGTATAATCATGGACAAACATTCTTTTTTTATGTATACTAAAGTAATTCAACATCAACTGTTCAACCAAGGGGTTTAAACAGAAGAGATTTTATATTTGAACTAGTGAGATTTATGTGCGCTTCGTTGCGAGCCTTTTGTCATTATCGGTCTAGTTTATTACGATATCAGTACGACACCGACACTTGGCAATTCGGCATAGCAATCGTTGCTAATCTACAGTTTTTACATCGATTGAAAATCCATAAAAACGAATACCTGTACCGGTAGTACCGGTGTTGTTTTGTTGGTTCGGTCCGTTACGATACCAGTAATATTGTACAGATACTCGATATAGCTTACGATACCAAAAATACTTTATTGCGAATGTTACTTTGTGTTCAATGAATAATGTTACTTTGTGTTCAATGAATTTTATATCGCCACGTCGAGAATTCTATAAAAACGAATACGGTACAGTTACCGATGTTGTTTGGTCGGTATATATTTTTGGTTTGTGTTGATAAAAAATCAACTGTATATGACATGGTCAAATACCGATGTTGTTTGGTCGGTATATGTTCGGTTTGTAATGATAAAAAAATCAACTATATATGACATCTTCGAGTAGAACTTTTATCGAATCATACGTAATAATAAGCGTATGATGATATAATAATAAAAAAAAACTATACTTATGTTATACGGTACCGGTACCGATGTTGTTCAGACAATATTAATGATATTAAATTTTTTTATTAAAAGTTAAAATTAAAGAGATATATTTAAGATTAAAAATAAATATATATAATAATAATATATTTTAAGGTTAATTACATAGTTAGTCCTTGTGGTTTGCACAAAATAACATACTTAGGTACTAATAGTTTAAAATCACCTTCTAAGGTATTAACTTTTCATTTTGTAACGTTTGGAGATATTAACTTCTAGGGTATTAACATAGTTAGTCCCTGTGGTTTGCACAAAATAACATACTTAGGTACTAGTAGAATGTGATTTTAAACCTACAAATAACGTTAATACCTCCAAACGTTACAAAACGAAAAGTTAATACCCTAGAATGTGATTGTAAACTATTAGTACCTAAGTATGTTACTTTGTGCAAACCATATGGACTAACTATGTAATTAACTCTATATTTTAATATTGAAATGATAAAAATATGAAAAGAAACTATATATAAAAATTAAATTACTATTCATGATAAGTTTATATATATATATATAATATAAAAATTAAGTTACTATTCAAGATTACTTTATAATTTATAATATAATATAATATAAATTTAAAATATGTAATATGAAATAATATAATATAATATAACATAACATAATATAATACGGTAAAACTACATGTATAACTATTTTTTTTTACCAGAGGGTTAATGTACTTCCTCTAGTTCCGCACATGCTTAATTAATACGCGTTACAATATGTATTGTTAACAAAGTAAACCTTGTTATGTGAGATAATTTTGTGATTACTGGAAAGTTAGTATTGAATAATCAAATATTAGATTTTGATGATGTAAATACAGTGATACCATGTTTGTCATCTCATTGCGACCTCTGCACCTTTTCTGGATTCACTATTTTAATCATAACACAGGAGTAAGGAGTTGCTCATTGATAGGTCTTGTGACATTATTGATGTTAGTTTCATTTTATACGATGGTTGGTTAAATACAGAACTTTTGGGGGTAATTTGTTTAAAAGATTTACTTTAAATATGAAATTAACTTTAATACGTCTATACCCACACTCTTGCTTTCTAATCTCACATTGTTCCACGTCATCAAATATCCGTTTGATGACAAGAAAATAGTAGTCTGAAAGTCAGAGGGCCCATGATTTGATATACATACGTGTGAACGACTGTTCGATATATACGCAAACGCCCGTTCGACGAGGATGTGAGATTAAAAAGCAAGGGGTGTGGAAACTAGTTTGACAAGACATGTTGTACTTAAATAGCACAAGTAGATTTGTGGAAAAATTACGTCTATTACAATAAGGATTAAACGTTGTTACGTCATTTTCTAGACATATAAAACAAAATTATTTAATCAACTCTTTTATAGTTACCCATACATCTATCTAAATTTTATTTAACAATTTTATCTAAAGTTTAATTAAATAAAATTGATTGAGTTATGGGGCTCATCTCTTCAGTTTTAAGCAATGGGCAGGGGCGCAGCTTAGGCTACGTCCGAGGGGGCACCCGACCCCTCGAACTTTTCGATGCGTAGTGTTATGAATAGTACTTTCGTATAGAAATTTTTTAGGTATATACGTTTCCACCCCCGGTTTCGGAAAAATGGGGGGGGGGGGCGAAGCTTCGCCACTGGCAATGGGGAAGCATGAACCAAGCTATCGACCTACTTGAGAACGCACAACCAGGGGCGGATCTACCTCTTAACAAAGGGTAACCCACGTTGCCCCTTGATATTCCGACGGTAGTGTGAATTTTGGAAAAATTTAACGTTTTTTCGATTTCGTTACCCCTTTTCTTTGAAACATTGCCCCTCTAAGAATTTTCTAAATCCGCTGTGTTGGCACAAACTCGACCTACTTGAGAACGCATAACAATGTCGCGTTGCCACAGACGCCACTGGGCATGCGTTGCGTGTGTCTTCAGTAAAGAATTTGAAACACACTTTTCTTTTTTGGTTTAGGGTTTCAAAAGTGTCATACACTAGGTTTGAATTAAATGGGTTAAACTGATAAAGCCGAACAAGACTCGCGCAACAATTTTTTTTAAAGACACCACACTACAAGAACAGGGCACCTTTAGCGGCGACAGGTCAAATGTCGCCGCTATTGGTCGATCCGCGTCATAGGATCTCAAACCAAACCCCATCCGTTGATCAAAATCATGATCTGGCGGTTGGGGATTTATAACCCATTACCGGCGACAGGGACAGGGTAATAGCGGCGACAGCTAGTCTCCGCTAAAAGTAAATGTCAAAACTTTAATCCCTAGCCACACAAATCTTATCTCTGGTCAACCCCCGGATATACCCTATGATAACTGGTTGAGAACCATCGAAGGTTTCCGGGAAGAAAAATATATTAAAAGAAGCGAGGCCAACACACTAGTACGCGAGAAACAACAATTCCCATACCGTGGGGGGACATCGTCGTACGGTAGCACCGCCTATAAAAATGTAATGTTTTATATATGTGTGCGTGTGTGTAAGCTTTTGTTTATTTAATGTCTAATCTAAGTTTAATGTTAAACAGGATAGGGGTGTGCACGGTTCGGTTCGGTTTTTGGGTAAAATCAAAACCGAAACCGAAATGTCGGTTTTCGGGTTTTAAAAACCGTTCGGTTTCGGTTTTTTTCGGTTTCGGTTTTTCGGTTTTTACGTCGGTTCGGTTTTTCGGTTTTTGAAATAAAATTATGTAATATTCAACAATAACATTAACAAACATCCTCATATTAATATGGCTGCTGTGTTTTTATTCCAATACAACTCCCACAATCTCTAGCCCCAAGTGAGTCATAATCCAGCAGCCCAATACTTTTAGCATATTTCTAATCGGCCCATTCAATAAAGCGGCAACCCATTGTGATCTAGTTACACATGTTGCCAGAATTTCATTAGCATTTGACATATTAATAACTAATAAAACCAATTAATGTTGACCATCCCTTTTTTTCATGTTGAACTCAATTTACGCTGGCATTACAACTAAGTCTTTTAATGTCTCATTTAAGTTTCTGAATTTCACCTCAATTAATTGTAAGTATTAAAACCAATCGGCACTCATGAAATACTTTTAGAATATTCTTATATAATATTTATCAATTCAGTTATAATGTTTTTATTATAAACACTTAACATTCAAGAAATAATTTAACATTTTCTAGTAGCATTGGGTTAAACATTTAAACAATTTAAACTTAAACATAAAAATATATGGATTGTAACTTATCGGTTCGGTTTGGTTTTTTTCGGTTATTGAAAAAGTTTATCCGAAAACCGAACCGAAATTTCCGGTTATTAAAAATCCGAAAACCGAACCGTCGGTTTTTGTTTCGGTTCGGTTTTTTCGGTTTGGTTATTTCGGTTATTCGGTTACGGTTCGGTTATTTCGGTTATTCGGTTACGATTCGGTTATTTCGGTTTTCTTGCTCATCCCTAAAACAGGATATGGATTGGGTACCTACGTATGCTAAAACCCACACGGACAATCAAGGGAATTGGGTTGATCCGGTTGCTGAACAAAATTACATAAGTATTTCTTTTAAGTATTATTTTCTATAACAAATATATATATATATACACATATATATTTAATCATCTTCGTAAAATACAGCGGAACATACAACAGGCCACAAGTGAATAGAGCGGTGAGGGTCCGCCAATTGCCCCGTATCAGGAAGCGTTGGGTGAGCGGCGAGGATGGTACCGCGGGATGGGGCCTAAACCTTCTTCCAACACGTCCTCGCACTCGTCATCTAACATGTCGTCTTCGCAAGCTCGGACGCAAGAACCCTTTTCCGAGGTAAACTACACAATTTAAAAAATGACAAACGAATGCATGTTTCCTTGTTAAATATATGTTGGTAGCGTTAATTAATATGCTAATATACGTTTTCCTATCTATTATTGTAGGATTTTGTTAACAGCTTGTTCCAAACCCCGTCATTTTTTGAACCAACTTAACAACTATCTTGCTTCACAAGGAAAAGGAAAAGGAAAGTCAAAAGACTACGATTCTGACAACTTATTCGATAATGAATCCGACGATGAACCCAACGATAACGATGAGTGACTTGTTTTTAATGTATGATTTAGATTTAATTAAACGTTGTAGGATTATAATGTACGACTTAAACGTAGTTTTTAATTATATTACCTTTAGTAAATGTTGATTATGTTCATGGCGTATGCTTGCGTTGTTTGAAAATAGGCAGGTTTTGTTTTTTCGGTAAAAACTGGCTGGTGTGAAAGCACCGGATCGATGACGAACATCAAACATTGCACTTGATTCAAGACATAAAGAACAAAATATGAAGAACAAGATAGAAATATGTAGAAGATGAATCTCTTTATTGATGAATCAGTCATCACAGATTACACAAACCAAAGGAGTATACATCATCTACAAGCTGGTTTAGATCACAAAGATCTAAACCCTAGCTTTCTTTCACTAACACATAGTCTCTCTCTCTCTAGAATTCACACCAGGAGGATGAACGAGTGGGAGAGCAGCACCAAGCTTCAAGAGTTGCCCTAATCAACACAATACACACATATATATAGGCTAGGGACTAAACCTCGGACAAACCAATTCTACACCAAAAACTCTGACTTTTGCCCTAAACATAAAACTCAGACAAAAGTTCTCCTAAAACTTGGACAAGTTGTCCCTAGGATAAACTTGGGACTAATTTTCAAGACATGTACAATAAAGACCCTAACAATTGGAAGGCATGCACTTTTCACCCAAAGTGCACTAACAAACTCCCCTTGGTCTTCATGTGGTCTTGAATTCTTCATTATCGTTGACTTTAACTTGGACTTCTGTTTTGGTTGACCAGAACCGATAAGCGACAGTTACCTGGCAGGAACTGCACTTACAGTCTCCCCCTTAACTGTTGCATCAGTTCTGTGTGGCATCGATAATCTTCAGTCACCGGATACTGCACTTACAGACTCCCCCTTGACTGATGATATCATGCATGCTTTCAACTTTTAGCTGAGACTTGATCTTTCTGGCAGAGCACAACGATCTTCAACCCTTCTAATTAAAGACTTGCTGACGATCACTTAAGGCCGCTTTGTGAAACCCGAAGAATCCAACATCAAACACTGTAGATCCTCCCCCTCAAACTACTCCCGAATCAAATTAACGCGAACCGACCTACAACCACATGTAGGAATATCGCTCGATACATTAATCTTCAAACCTAACCGGTAGCAGAAAGAAACATTGGATTTCCAATGCCCAACCTTGAAAACTTCAAACTTCACAAAGACATGAAGCTCAGTTCGATAAGTTAATAACAAACTGAACTTTGTAAAAGTACATCCACCATCTTGATCAGTGTCTTCAACCCTTCATGTATGATCTCATCTCGTCATGTATCCTCATGATCAATCTCCTATCTTCACAAATCCGCTGAATCCCCGATGGCTTTCATCTCCGACCTTCCCCTCAAATCAAGAAGCCCCACATTATTTCGAGACCAGAACTAATCTTCTCTACTCTAAACAGCAACTTAATAAGGCTCAATCTTCAACTAGTCGTCAACCGAGAATTCAGCTTCATCACGTCAACACTTGATTAATAACATAAACACACGTGACAAAACTCCATCACACACGAGCTTTTTTTATGCACAAGCTTTAGATTTACGAAGAAAACAGGAACTTCAAAATTTTTACTCCCCCTATTTCTTCGTAAACTGTCAAAGTCCAATCAAGTCTTATTTCATTCACCTTTAATGCTCGATAATAGTCTTCACTTGTTACACGAATCTCTAGTAAGAACCACATTCCAACACCGAGAATCTTGTAAATAATCATGGACCGCCATTACCGAACAAAAATTCACCGAGAAAAAAAAAAATTTCATCACCAAAATTTTCCCAAATACTCTACTGATTAAACTTATCAAAATCCATCATTCTGGACCTCCTCTCTCATCACCGGATTAACTAGATGAACCACGACCACACACCTACAACTTTCATTGGACCTTCAAAATGTGTTGGACTGACAAATCGATGGTCAACAACATATAACAAAGCATATTGACACATGATCATTGGGCCAACATATCCATTAACTGACAATTATCCATTAAACTGTCAATTTTAAATGTTGTACATTCTCATTGGGCCGCTGAATATTCAATCTTTATCCAATAACTTGGGCCGATAACTCTCAAATAAATTCTGCCAACTTTATCACATGCAACCGACAATTAGTATCTTGGGCCACTTGCACACATGAAACTCGGAACAAGCTCAAAGATTTGCTTAAAAGTCTAAACATCACAGTTGACAAAAACTCGGATTAATTAAATGGACACTAAAACTCGGACCAAGTGAGAACTCGGAACTGTTGTAAACTTTGGACAGTTGACAATACTCGGAAACACATCCTTTCTCATTAAAAAAAAACTCGGAAATATCTTTGCTTTTCTAAAACTCAGAACCATAGAATCATGAAAACTTCGGACCAAGTAATGAAGTGTAAAACTCGGACCAGTTTTACAGTTGGACTGATTGATTTGATCTCGGAATTGAAACTCGGATTTTAGAAGATGTTTTAAAACTCGGACTGATACTTTAATACTTTGAGTTTTAAAACTTAGACACAACGGACCAATTTAAAGTTTAAAACTCGGAGACTCAGACTTTAAAGTTTAAAGAACTCGGAAAGATTGAAACAGGTCAGAACTGTCAATAACTCGGAACGATTGAAGCAGGAACTGACTAAAACTCGGAACAAAAACATTACCATTAAAGACTCGGAACCATGTCTAGACTTGTTTAAAACTCGGACATGAAAACCTGGGAACTGAGACAGACTCAAATATCAGAAATGTGAGTTTTAAAAACTCGGAATTGTCAAAAGACATTAAAGCTCGGAACTGTTAAAACTTATGGAAACTCGGAATACAAGTAAATAGGTTCAAGAACCTCGGAACATTATTCTGAAACTGAAACTCGGACATGGTGTGAACAAAATAAAAGCTCGGACCTAATAATCTTGAAGCTCAGACAAGTAAACAGTTTCAAAAACCTCGGACCGAAATGTTTAACAAAGCTCGGACAGAATTCAGAACTGTTTAAGAAAACTCGGAAACACAGAAGAGAATAAATTCGGAACAAATGCTGAACAAAAATCGGACTATTAAGGGTTTTAAAAGTCGAAACATTAAAAAGGTCGGACCCTTTAATGGTTTCAAAACTCGGAATAGTAGAACTTAAAACTCAGAAAAGATTGTTTGACAGTGAACCTCGGGGACCACATAAAGCTCGGAAACATACTTATGCTTCAATACTCGGACCCATATACAAAATCTTCAAGGCTCGGACAGAAGAAAAGTATAAAACTCGGACATGGTGAAGATCAGTCTCCGGACTTTCTCCCTAGTGTGACTTCACACTAGTTCACCAAAACCCCGGAAGCACAAACACAGAGTTTTAAACTCAGACAAACCTTTTTGGATCAAAACCCTAGATCTCCAAACCAACACAGCCGACGAACAGCTTCATTTTCTTCAAGTTTCTTCCAGAATCTTCAAGTCTTCAGGATGTTTGGCGGAAACAAACATCAAATCAAGAGCAATGGTGATTCGGAAGGCGGTTAGACCATTCCGAATCGGTAACCATGCTCTGATACCACTGTGAAAGCACCGGATCGATGACGAACATCAAACATTGCACTTGATTCAAGACATAAAGAACAAAATATGAAGAACAAGATAGAAATATGTAGAAGATGAATCTCTTTATTGATGAATCAGTCATCACAGATTACACAAACCAAAGGAGTATACATCATCTACAAGCTGGTTTAGATCACAAAGATCTAAACCCTAGCTTTCTCTCACTAACACATAGTCTCTCTCTCTCTAGAATTCACACCAGGAGGATGAACGAGTGGGAGAGCAGCACCAAGCTTCAAGAGTTGCCCTAATCAACACAATACACACATATATATAGGCTAGGGACTAAACCTCGGACAAACCAATTCTACACCAAAAACTCTGACTTTTGCCCTAAACATAAAACTCAGACAAAAGTTCTCCTAAAACTTGGACAAGTTGTCCCTAGGATAAACTTGGGACTAATTTTCAAGACATGTACAATAAAGACCCTAACAATTGGAAGGCATGCACTTTTCACCCAAAGTGCACTAACAAACTCCCCTTGGTCTTCATGTGGTCTTGAATTCTTCATTATCGTTGACTTTAACTTGGACTTCTGTTTTGGTTGACCAGAACTGATAAGCGACAGTTACCTGGCAGGAACTGCACTTACAGCTGGGCAGCTGTATATACAGCTGCTGTATTAAAAAAAAAACAGACTTTTAGCGGTGACATATGTCGCCGCTATTGCTTTTCAACCTTTACCGACGAAGGTCAATACCGGCGACAAAAGTGAAGGATCAATACCGGCGACAAGAGTCTTTAGCGGCGACAACCGGTCAATAGCGTCCGAGCAATACCGGCGACGATTTACCGGCGACATGTCGCCGCTAAAAGTCAATAGCGGCGACAAAAGTGGTCAATACCGGCGACGCCTGTCGTCGCTAAAGGAGCCCTGTTCTTGTAGTGCCAATCCAACCTAGACACTCTTAAAATCATACAACAAGAGCCATTTCACATGTTCATCTAAAGAAATGAAACAGACTGACATGATTTGCTAAGTTATAACTTACAAATAAATATGTTGTAATCAAGTTGTATCGGATCGTCTATATGTCAAATTTTTGTACCAACCCATTTATTAAATGTTAGTCCATAAACAAACTTTAAATCTCTAATTAAACATGTTATACACTAAACCAAAACTTACAAAACTTGATTATTTTAATAAGACTTTTGTGTGTTAATTAAGAATTAACATCTCTATTTTTTTCCAATCCAGACCAATTTTATAATGTTTAACTTAACAAATCTATATATTAAGCACAATATACATTATATAAACGATGAGTTTTTTTTTTCTTTTTTTTTTTAACTCGTCCCAATTATAAGTTTATAACTGTAATTAACTATATGAGTTTTTTTTTATAACGATGAGAATCCGTCCAGGGGCGCAGCTTTGTGGGGCGGGGAGCGTCCAACCCCACGAACTTTTCACTCAGTAGTGCCCGGTATGTAGTTTTCGTATAATTTTTTTTAGGTATAGACGTTTTTGACCCCGCGGTTTCATAATTCTTTTAGGTATATACGTTTTCGACCCTCAGTCGGAAATCTCAAGCTTCGCCACTGAATCCGTCATCACATGGTTAATGACACTATGTGCATGGTTAATGACACTATGTGCTGGGATTAGAAGAATGAGGAAACAATAGTACACAACTTCACATCAAATATACAAAATGATACAAAGAAACAAGATGATAGTAGTCATAATACAAAAACAGTACCATTAACATACGTACTTAACTGCATTGCATTAATATAACGTACAAACAGTTTTTCCTCTTTTTTTCTTCAAAGTACCACCAAGATTCAAATCAACTTCTACATCATTATTAGTTCTAGTACCAGGGTAATCCATCTCCATCATCGGACCAAAATTACTAAATAGTTGACCCACTGAAGTCACCACATGACACTTCTTGTTATTATTACTGTTACTGTTACTATTACTGTTATTATTGCTACCACCGCTAGCGCCAGACTTCCTCTTTTTCCCTTCATTGGATGACGAGGAGGACGTTGCTGGCGATGTAGCGGTGGTGGTAGACAATGGAAACACCGATGGTATCTCAAAGTTGGTCCTGGCTTTTGACCCTCTTAGTCGCCTAGCCGCAGCGTCGTAAGCACGCGCCGCTTCCTCCGCAGTATCAAACGTCCCTAGCCAGTGCCTGCACCGCCCTATCCTATCGCGTATCTCCGCCGACCACCTCCCCCACGGCCTCTTTCTCACCCCTCTATAACTCTTCATCTCCACACTCTTCACCGGTTCTTTCTTCACATCCACAGGCTGATCAGCTTCAGTGGTAACTGTTGTTGTTGTTACGGATTTTCCGAACAACACATGTTCTCCAACAACTGCTGCAATGCCTTCAAGAACATGAGGGTGATTGTGTTGTGTGAAAATATTGGTTTCATGTGAAGGGTTTTGTTCAACATGTTGTGTTGGAACTGATGGGAAGTGTAGGTCAAATGAATTAGGGTTTGTAGGCAAAAATGGAAGTGTTTGGAAGAGGGTGTTCATGGTTTTGAAGGTGTGTGTTATGTATGTATGATCAGTACTACTGTATCTTGGAGTTGGATGCATGGGGAGTGATGACTAATCTTGAAGTCACTATTTATACTCGCTTTTAACCCGACCCGTTTTTCAAGATGAATGAAATATATAATATTCTATTGTCCATAGAAAGAAAGTGTACGTATACACATAGTATATTAAGTGAAAACCGGCAATTAGTGCTTCTCGTAAATCTTAATACCAGAGTACGTAGAGGACTTGTAGAGTTGTACGTTACTAAGATTAAGATTCCCATTTGGACAAATATATAGATTTAGAAGTAGGAGTAATTAATTGTACAAATGAGTATTTTTAACGTAAAGAGTGAAGGAGTGGATTTTTGTTTTTTTTTTTTTAATTTTTTCCCTACTTATTATATTATAGTCTAATAATAAAAAAATCATGATTTTATATTAATAGAATAATTACTCAACTACTATAAAATCACGATTTTTTTAACATTTTTCAATTAAACGTCACCTCTTAAGTAGTAGGGAAAAAAATTTCTTCTTCACTTCTTACGTTAAGGGTAGTATATTAAGAACCATTTGTATTTGATCTTTACATTTTAGAAGTAGTATTAGATAGGATATAGTTAGCCGGTCTAAAAAAACCTCTTCAATTGACGATCTATTATGAAACTTTATTGTCAATAACGACGATGATAAATGCAGTACGCGACCAACACTCGATCGTGCTATTCAGTGTTCAATAAATGTTTTTAACTTTTGTTTTTGAACGGGTAAACTTTTTCCCCCCTTAAATACTATACTAAATAGAGAGGTGTTCAACAAAGATCCTAAGTTGGAGGCGATTATCCTAGACATCAAGACGGTCGGGTTTTTGTGTCTTAGTGTCAGATTGAGAGGCATAGACGTTAGATGGGAAGATTGGTGTAAATCTATTGATATGTAAAGTTCTTGTTTGTTTGTTTGGTGCCGCCTCGCCTTGAGGTTTGGCGTTTTCGTTTTAATGAAGTTTTCCTTTCAAAAAAAAAATACTATACTAAATAACATCTCCCAGAAATTGAATCTTGGTCTTTAACTTAATTAGGGGTAATTAACTGATAAAAAACTAACCAATATTCATGGCATGTATCGTATACCGGTACCGAATTTCGTATACCGGTACCCATATTTGGCGAAATTCGGTACCGGTATTTTCGGTATCGTGAAATTTGGTGTTGGTACCGGTACCAAGCTCATCTCTAGTTCGGAGATCAGTTAATCAATGCTGAATAGGGAAGTCCCTAAAGTATTTTTAAAGGTGTTACTAATCACAAGATCAGTTGCTTCTTGATGCCTTGATGAACCACTAAATCACTAATGCGTGTGGTAATTAACATGTTTGATTTTATAAAGTTTTAACCATTATGTATTCCACCATCATATTAATTACTACTAATACCATACAACTTTGCATCAAAACCAAAAATATAAAAAAAATATGTATATTGTAGAATCTAAAATATAACAGATAGTTTTAACATAAAGTATTGTCATTCCCTGCTAAAGTTATTATGATATTAGTGATGTTGATATGCACACATAATTTAGAACTTTTGAACCTATCTATGTAAACCATTATAAGAATCCAAATATCTAATAATATTATGAAAAAATTGAATGGATATATGCAACTGTAGAATTACAGGTCATCTTAAATGATTTTGAAATCAGGTTTCCGATCATGAAAATCTCAATTAGTAAATGTAACCATATAGATAATTATTTTTTTGTATCTACATGAATTAATTGAGAAGTAAGGTGAGGGGGTTGGGTAGGTGAAGTAGATTATTTGGACCATGCTTGCTTGCATACTGTTTATAACCGATGGTTAATAATGTGGAAGGGGTTGTTTGATTTACGAGGTTCAGATGGGTCACAGTTGTTCCTGCTGGTGCATGCCATTGTACCTACATGGCCAGGGGGACGTGTTGTAATATTAAGGTCTACAAATCTCTTGTTAAACAGTGATTACATTTGTTTGATTTGATATTTATGATCTTTTGTGGTGTTGTAAAAGCCTTATTTTCCTTTCTTTTCTCACATGACATCACTTCTACGTACTTTTCCATCTTTGTTTTATTTTATTTTCTTTCAATTAAATTTGGAGAAAATCCCAACGATAATTATAATAATTTGTTTAGATATATATTTATAAATAGTGCCTAAAGTCGAAAACAGTTTTTGTTTTTATAAATATAAAATAATGTGAAGTTATTTATAATAATCACTTTATATACGTACGTTAGGTGAGAAAAGGTGAGAGCTTACACCAAATCGCTCCGTGTGGGCACGAGCTTGGGAAAGATGGCCGAAGAATCTGGTGGTACTCGTCGATTGAGCCAATGAGTTGTAATAGGGCGGGAAGTGAAGCAAGAAAAAGGGTTGCATGAAGCAGTGGCGGATCTAGGAATATTTTTCACTGGGTTCACTTTTTTAGATACTCCAATTTCATGTAACTGAACATAAAGAATTTCGGGTCGGTTCGATAGTTCGGATCGGGTAAGGTTCATCACATAATAAAAGTATGATACAATGATGAAAAGAAAATCGTCATTAGAAATTTAAAAATGTTGTAAAACTAGCCTGCTAGAACAAGACTATAAGAGAACAATAGGGAGAAAGAGATTGATCTTATTGATTGAGGTGTGGTTTTACAAAGGAATACAATGAATATATATAGGAGATGAAGTCTTGGAGAACAAGCTAATCTATTTAAGGAGTTGATAACCACATAATATACTATATTTATAACACTCCCCCTTGGTTACCAACTTTGTATGCTTTGAGATGCTGCCTCGTTAAAAACCTTGCTTTGGAAAACCCAGTGGGACAAAACCCCAGCTAAGAGAAAAAGAGTGCAGCGCGTATTTTCTTCTCCTGATACTTCTGGATCAGATATGTTGCCTCATTAAAAACCTTACTAAGAAAACCCAAATGGGACAAAACTTCGTGAGGGAAAAAGAGTGCAACTTGAATAAATCTCCCCCTCATTATAATATACATCCTTTAAGTGATGTGTGTCCATCTTCCTTGAAAGTTGCTCAAAACTTTTGTAGAATGCTTGTCGCTTGATGCCTTGAAGTGCAATCCTTTATGCTGAATAATGTTGTAAAATCTTCTTGTGAGACTTCTAGTGCTTCCTCTTACGAACAAATACCATAAGATCCACAACTATGTTGTGTTACATTATTTACATCTACAAGACTAACAAAACTAGTTTTCATGGGTTAGTAAAATCTAGGCACATATCATTCTTACCTTTAGAGTATCGACATATCTTCTTTACCATTCGAATGTCTCCTCATTGGACATGTGCTATATCATGTTCATAAATTCAAATAAAAGATATATATAATCATGCATAGCTAGGAAGAAATATCAATGCACAATTTCACTTTAGCCATGGTACTTTTGGAATGAGAATCCTTACTTTGGTAGGAGAGGAGAATAGTCATTTCTTATAAAAAAGTGTCTGAACAACCTTTAGCATACTTTAAGGTTCAGTTTTATCCACACTATAATGTCCCAGCATCTTCTTGATGTAGTTTGATCAATGGATAAAAATATGATCACAAATATACTCGAACTGTAGGTTGAGTAGTAACTAGACTGAGTCAGGGTCATTCAAAATTCCCCCTCTAAAAGCTCGACAGTTTCTCTCGATTGTGCCTAGACATCATCACTGTAAACTGCGATTATAGTGAACTTTTAGGAGAGGACTTTTGATAAAGATGGATGATATTATCAAACTCATATTGCCCTCTTATCAGAATATATCATGAGTTGTATAACACTCAACCCAACTGTTTTATTCACTTACTTCTTTCCACTTTAAAAAAAACAATGTATGTGCATACACTCTTTAAGAGTTCTGTTACATAAACCTCCTCATTGATTTCTATATCATATGCAAGGATGTCTTGAACACTTGCTTTATTTGTATAATACATATTGTACCATGCTTGTACACTGTACATTGAGATACCTTAATCACCAAGTACAAGTTTTCTATGTATGTTTATTGGTGCACAAGAATTACATCCATAAGATGTTTCAACTAACCTTATAAGCACTTAAATGCTTTAGGATACTCAGCAGTAGTTCCAATTATATTCAACGTATTCAAATATGAATCTGTATACAACGATCATATCGTTCTCGATAACTTATTTTACATGATTTTAATAAATTAAATCCTTGAGGGACTTTCATGCAAACTTTTAGTATCCAGTGATTCATAACTTTCATAAGACGCATATCAATTCCCTCTTTATATTACCAGGCTAATTAAATATTGGAAAGTCAATACATCCACCACCAGAGAATACGTCTCCTCATAATCAATTATAGGTCTTCGCGGAAATAGTTGTGCCACCAATTTAGCTTTATATCACTTTGTTTAATTTTCACATAATTCGCATAAAAGACCCATTTGTATCCAACATATTTTACAACTTCAGTTGTATTGACTGTTGGTTCAGAAACTTTCCATGTTATTAGAGAATTAAACTTTGCCTTATTTGTGTCTTTCCATTTGGCCAATCATTTATATGTTTTCACTCATACGCAGATCTTAAATCTTGATCCTCGTCACTTCATCATTTCAAGCGCTATATTATATACAAAAGTATAACGACGTCGATTTTATTTCGATTCCATACATATCTTAGACATGATACAACTTATCGAGATCTCTTTTTTTTTCAGGTACCTGAGGTTCTTCATGAACCATCATGTCTACTGTCTCTTGAGGAGATCTTATTACTATAACATCGACTTGACCATCTTAATTATTTGCTCCAATTTTCGAGGAATTTATTATTGGAATCAACTAGTCTACCATGCTTTAGGCGTGCAATAGACTTATTACAAACTATGTGGTTGTCCTCTTGGGACCCAAATATAACTGGAGCATAAGCAGTTGATTATGTGACTTACTTAGTCACTCTATTTAGGTCAGTGAGCTTGTCTGGTAATTTGTTCTTTAACATTGGTAAATGAATTATCCTTTGAACTTCTGGTTCACCATTTATAGTCTAAGGATCAAGATGACATGATAATTCATTCCACTTTTCACTTGCCAACTGCTTGTTATCTCCCCCTAATGTTGGTAACATTCATTCACTAAAGTGAAAAACAATGAGCCATAAACAAATTTCTCACTAATGACTTTAAGTATTCAATAATAGACGATTATTTATACCCAACATATTCTCAAACTTTTTAGAAGCCTCATCTTTGTGTGGTGTGGTGGATGAGTTTCAATATATGTCACACAACCAAAATCTTTGATGAGGCATCTTTGGTTCCTGACCAAAAACCAACTGTATGGGGAGAACTATAACTTATTGGCTTGATGTGAATTAATGGTACTATATGTAAAATTACATGTACCTAAATGAACTTTTGCTCCTCTCATGATCATTGGCTTTGTAATCAGTAGTAGACGTTTAGTAATCATCTTAGCAATAACACTTATTCCAATGATTGTTAATAACTTGGGAATCAAATTCATTATTACCAAATAAATATACTAATCTGGATTAATACGCTTGCTATCACATTAGCTAAGCCACAATCACACAAACTTTAGGTTGTGGATTTGATAACCATTTAGACGATGCATCGATTTAAAAACACTAAATGGTATCATGTTTGGATATACGTATCCTTTCTTTATTCCAGAATATTTAGGGATTCACACCCTATCTTGGTTGGTAAATAATTAATTTCTTTTTTAGAGCAAAGACATCTTTAATTGTCAGGAAGAATCTTTCAGTTCTTCATTGTGTTTCACATCATCATTGACTCGGCGTGGTCTAACCGGTCATGCCAATCAAATATCATGATCCATAAACTTCTAGTTTATGATTGTAGATGTATTACTTGCACGTATGTAATACAAAAGTAAGACACGAGAGAGATATCATTTGAAACTATCATGTTATATCACTATCATTAATATTATTCGCATATTGTCACTCCCTTATATTGCCACTTCTAGTAGTCGATCTCATTATGCCTATCATTACAATATTAATAGTCGGTCTCACTATTAACTTGGCTATCTTACATTTTCTGATAGTTCGACCTCATTACAAGTTTCTCACAACATTTTCAATGATAGTTATACAATCACCTTCACTTCAGTGAACCAACAAAGTTTCATGGTTCTTTAATATTACGACTTTAGCATATTTGAGATATCACAAATGGAAATTGTTTGATCTGATTTTTCCTTGTAAATAATCTTTTCTTTACATAATACAAATATAGAAGTAACTAAATGTTCGAGTCATGTAAGATTTATCGATTAAATATCCTACGACCTTTTATAACTTAATAATGAGATTCAGGGAGTATGACACTTTAGGTGTCATATCTAAGCATATATATGCCCTTTCATGATAATAATAATAAACCAACTTTGGTTTAGTTTTTCTATTTAATATACTATACATATACAAAATTCATACAAAATATGAGATATACATAAAGTCAGGTCATACAATACATGTTATAAGTTGCCACATATAAAAGCTATATAAAACAAATTTTTTTTTGCATGACAATAAACAAAAATATATATTATTTATGTATGACAAGTCACAAGAATATTATATTATATATACAAATATTTATTATCTTGCTTTTACATAGACAGATATCCCATAAAGTTCTTGTTTTCTTACAAACATATGATCACTTATCACTCATGAAGTTAATTTATGAAAATGTCTTTTACCACAAACATTTATAATTTATGATAGTATCTTACAAATTATTGATTAACTAAAGTTAAAATACAAATATGCATACGGTATTATCCACAAATATCATAGCAAATAATCGAATATGATGAAATAATAATGTTAGAGATCATATGTGCAAATTTAAATTTAGTGATTATTCATAACTAATATAGATTAATTTAAATCTTTCAAATACATCAAATATCTTTTGTATAAATGATATTATAATAATAAGTAACTTATAATATTTTAAAATATTTTGTGGGCTTTTCTGGTCTAATAAAAAAAATCAACTAATCAATTTGTAAGCAAAAATATATTATGGATAACAGTTTCATCTTCATGTGATATTCAAGATTTTGATCTTTCAATTTTCTCATTGTTACTCTATTTATGAAATTCAATAAATGTAAAAACATAACCAAACAACGATTAAAGGATATGAATATGCCAAATGCTATAGCGCCTTCCTAAGAATCGTATCAACCTAACGACTATATATTTAATACCAATATCATGAATCGTTTTCTGTGATGACTTTTTTTTTTATGTTTCAAAAAACAATACCATTGTCGGCTTGGAATAGTTGGGTAAATGAAACTGGTTTATTTATTAAAAAAATGTTAAAACTTGAGATCCTTTGTTGAGACCCAGCTCGAAATAACATAAAAAAAATACGAAAGCCGTGTTCGAATGTTCACAGTGTACTTTATGTATAAGAAATCCTTTAAATCATAAATCCCATAAATCATGTTCCATCCAAATAATATTCTAAATAACTGTGTTAATGAGGTATATACATTTAACATAAAACTTGCTGGCATTCATAATTATTATTTGTATTCAACCAGTGTTTAACCCCTCTGTTGCGGGTGCGGGGATTGTAGACTAAAACAAAAATAATCGTAAAACAAAAATGCGACTTTATACAGTCATGTTACATAAAACATAGTCACGTAGGCAACAATGAACTGGCATAAAATATAGACAAACTCGGTAATATGATTTTGCTAATGAATTAATAAAATAATCCATATAAAACCCTTAATTCAACTATAGAAAATTTATTTAAGTTTCTGATCTATATTAAAATATATTTAGGAATCAATGATAAAATTGTTATAGGTGTACGTGTATAATCAAACCCAACCCAAATTGAGCATGAAGTACGACAAGGATATATTTTTTAGAAAAAGAAAAAAACATGGGCAGTTCATCTTCTCCGATGACTCATAGATCACCGGAAAATTTGTGTTGGTCAATTCAAATTAATTCAATGCTTAGAGTTTAGCGTAGACAAAAAAAAAATGTAGGAACGGATTGTGTACGACGGAGGCAAAGGTCGAGCATGAACATAAAATAAAAATTGTATACTAACAGTTACCTTTATGAAGGCATGGCAGATTAAACTCATTCAACGGGTCAGCAATGAACATTGATGGTTGACTAACCGAACAACAAAACACTGACGATGATGCGATCCAACTCCAAGAACAATTCGTGCTGATAACGTGTTGTAAAACTAGCCTACTAGAACAAGACTATAAGACAACAATAGGGAGAAAGAGATTGATCTTATTGATTGAGGTGTGGTTTTACAAAGGAATACAATGATTATATATAGGAGATGAAGTCTTGGAGAACAAGCTAATCTATTTAAGGAGTTGATAACCACATAATATACTATATTTATAACAAAAAACACAATATAAAATACGATAGTCTTTACAAATAAAAAAAACTACCTAAAGTTATTGACGACGAGTTTTCATCTTTTGAAAACGTTGTATTACACTCTCAACGGAAACTTGTTGTAAGAACTCCTTTTCAATGTAACAAATGCAAGAATCGTTCATGTATCCATCACCCATCCTATTACGCAATTCTGTCTTCACAAGCTTCATTGAAGAAAAACTCCTTTCAACACTAGCCGTTGCAACCGGTAAAACTAGTGACAACTTTATTAAACGATAGACCAACTGATACTCAATGTGTTTCCTTGTTTCCACCATCCTTTTGGCAAGATCACTAACCCCATTCAGGTTATCAAACCGACTATCTCTTTTCATATTAGAAATGTAGTGGCCGAGTTTCAGCAGCAATATTAACTTAAAAAAGCTGTAATCACTGATGTAAAACAAACAGATGAAACTTTCAGCAGGCCATCAACAATATTAACTTAAAAACCACTTAATCGAACTGTTTCGGCAGCAATAAAACATCAAAAGCTGAAACTCTCAGCAGCAATATGAACTTAAAAACCCAATTTCAAACCCAATTTTTATGTAATCAACAGATTATAAATTGTAATCAGTTAATCACTGATGTAATCAAAAGCTGTAAATCTGTAATCATCGATGTAAAACAAACCGTTGTATAACAAACTCTAATCACTGAGATGATGATAAATTGATAATCAATTAATCGTATAAAACTAACCTTAATCACTGAGATGATGATAAATTGATAAGAAAAACAAAGTTTCGGCAGCCGGAGGCGGAGCAGCCGGAGGGCGAGGGCGG
Source organism: Helianthus tuberosus (assembly GCA_030545235.1). Lineage (NCBI taxonomy): Eukaryota > Viridiplantae > Streptophyta > Magnoliopsida > Asterales > Asteraceae > Helianthus > Helianthus tuberosus. The sequence goes on from CM060443.1 coordinate 10,301,898, forward strand.
AGCTGCTGCCTGCTGATGTTGTTTGATCTCTGTTCGCTGCTTGTTTGTGTGCGGCGTATATGTTTTCTGATATAACCCTAAATGGGTTTTAATGTTTTATTACTTTAAAGAAAAAAAATTAAAAGAGAAATTAAAAAAAAACAGACAAAAACAGCAATAACGGGATTCGAACTCGGGTGGGTTAGGAAGAAAAGCACGAGCATAACCAGTGGAACCAAGGCCTTTTATGTTTATGGGTTCCTTTTATAATATACTTATGGGTTCCTTTTCAGCTTCTTATATATATTTACACTAAAAATTAAAAAAAGACTGGGTTCCCGGGAACCCGTACTTTGTACATAAGTCCGCCCCTGGCAGGAAGTGCAAGAAGACCACCCCTCTTTGCGAGAGTTGAAACTTGAAACTACTCATCGATGTTTTTCCCTCTTGCCAAATTTGACCACCTTACGAACCAAATTTTTGTGATGTGTTCATTTTACGTGTATCTATCCTTATCATATCTACTCTATAATCTAAAATGCGAAACATATTTATACATTTGAATATAAATATGATACATAAATATAAAATTCTATAATATCTTAATTATAAATGTCGGTGGCAAAAGCCACCAACCACCACTAATTTATGTATTTTACATTCTTCAATTGGATTCCTACGGTAATTGGTTGTGTGCTTTCAAAGACCTATGTTCAATTCATGTTGTTTGCAAGTGATATTTTTTCTTTAATTTTTCTTAAATTTATAGGTTAAATTACTTTGTTTAAACTTTATTAAGTATCGTTCCTTTAGTTTAAAGAAATTATTTTAATGTACGTTTTGGTATAGATTCGAGTTATCTACGTTTAGATGTAAACCTTTTAGGAGGAATCGAGTCGGGTCAAATATAATACGTTTTCGTTTTAAAAAAACCATTTTACGTTCATATTCTTACGTACGTGTCGGTATAAATTTGAGTTGGTCTACATTTCGACCTAAACTTTTTAGGAACGAGTCAAGTCAAGTATAATACTTTTTCGTGCTTATTTTATAATTGTTTGGTAAATTTTGTTCTGAACCGAATGAGTGAAGTCAAATATAATACATTTTCGTGCTTATTTTATGATTGTTTGGTAAATTTTGTTCTCAATGAGTGAAGTCATATTGTGATTTTTTTTCTTTTCTTAAACTATAATTAATCTCTTTTGATTGCACGTGTTTGTTTTTCCTTTATACCAGTTACGTTTTCTATGTATGAATCAGGTCACATATAATACGTATAATTGTACGTTATAAATTCGATTTAATTGTTTTACATTTTGATCCAATTGCAATGCTTATGTAGGTTACAATGAGTTCAATCGGATACGTCAAAACACGTGTTTTCGTATGGTTAACGCAACACATAACGCTTGGACTAATCCATTCGATGTACCTGCGCCGCAACGCGCATAGGCATTATTACTAGTATATAGATAAAAATTAATATAAGTATGTAGTCATCGATAATTGTATAGATATAAATTGGTTAATTGAGTGTACTAAAATGCTCATGCTCATGTTTTCTTCTTTAAATTTACAAAACACTCTCATAATTGCTATTAAGTATCCACACAGTTGATATTCCTCTAAAACAAAATTAACCAATTTACCATAAAGTTTAGCTCTAAAATTTTTAATTTGTCCGTATGATCCAAACAAAAAAGTTTAATTATATTGTATGGTATTCGTTAAGCATCCTTTGAAATAGAGATCAGACAAAAACCAGCCGAGGAAAACTGAAAATCAATATATTCAAGTTCGAGATCGGTTTTGGGGTTTGAATGACAGGATTGAATATAAGATTAATATTATCTTTAGTTATATTTAATATATCTTTTAATCTTAGTATTTTTAAATATAAATTAAGAAACTAATTATATATTTATTACTGATAGACCACATGGAGTGGTGAGTGTTCTGGTGATATGGCAATACCTTGGAAACAGCCTCCCGTGGGGTGGCGTGGTGTTGGTGTTGGGGGCAGGGGTTTCTTCACCGGCGTGAAGGGCAAATGGTATGGTGACGTGGTGGGGGCGTTTCATTGGTGGGTGGATTTTAATGAGTTTCGACTGGTTCTTCTTTATTTTTTTTATATAAAAACGTAACTTTCACGCCCCTCCCGCTCCATGTTTTTTTTTGTTTTACCACGCCCCCTTGTTGACGTGGCTGCCACGTATCGCTTAATGCTCTCTTCATGCCCTCCCACTCCGTATAATTTTAGATAACACAGTTAAAATGACGAATCTTCATGCATATACTGTTCGTTAGTTATTAAAAACAGAAGTCTCTTTAGATGTAACTTTTGTAAATAATAATATATATGAATGAAATGTGATGGTTTTTATAAAGATATGTTAGAATGAAGTCAGGATTCCAAGTCACTAAAACAGGCTTTGGACTAAGAGGCCATCACTTGTTGGTAGGGTTAACCCTAAAACCCAACCCCAACACCATTTTAGGGTTTGGGAAAAGGTTGCAACTAAAACAAGAAAATAATTGCCAAAAGTAACAAGACAAACAAAGTATGCAATTATCACACCTTTTATCATTGTTTAAACCCATCTCTTTCCTATCTCCATTTCATTTTAAAAAATATTATGTCATTGACTTGTATGCTTACAACTAATAGTCAAGTCTTTTATTACTTATTACTACTAATCAAGTTATGGAAATTACATCATACAAAATATTTATTTCGAATTCTATTTCATATCCTCAATTTTTATATATGCTAATCATTTATTTATAGATTATCTTGTTATTTTTTTGTAATCCCTACGTCATGTAAACAAGTCAATGTGTTTTAGCTATTGACCCGTAAGTTCACACGTTTATATTTATACTACAAAACAGGATGACAACCAAACCGAACTCGACGAGTAAACTCATAACCCTAAATATTTGGGACGAGTATGAGATTAGTTTCAAATTTTTACGTGGGTATAGAGTTAAGTGATATACCTGCTTACCTGCATTAATTACCAGAAAACATATACCCAAGATTATGTTATTTTTATTTATTTATTAATCTAGTACTAATTCATAAATCTAAGACTAAACATCATGTGGAAATAAACACATATTTTTTTTGATGTTCACATATAGTATGAAATTCACTGAAATGTTTAAAATGAGAATGTACTATCGTCTGTAATCTATCTAGTTTCATATCTATACTTTTTAAATAAGTTTACATTTCACCCATGACTTTATAGCCTAGTGGTATCTTGGGAGTGAGATAAGACTTTGGACCAATAGGTCTTGAGTTCGATTCTCACAAAAGGGGGTTTTCCCATATTTATTGGGTTTCCTCCTGAATTGGTGTATAGGCATTATGCCTAGTGGAGATGGATATGATCGGGGTGGTTTTGCTGGTGGCACGATGATACTCCAGTGGTCCGTCAGTGATCCAAATTTGCCGTTAAAAAAAAAAGTTTACGTTTCTTTTAAAAGTTTGTCTTCTTTAATAGGGGGGATTTTTTATAATTTTCTTTATTTAAAAAAAAATCATTTAGTTAATTTAGTTGATGAATTACCCGCCATTTTACACACCTTTTTAACGTTTAAAGAAATGTCAATGTCAATGTATAACTATAGTATGTTTCTTTCTTTCATTCGTAACGATTCTAACATCAACATCATCTCAGTTAATCATGTTCAAAACTTCAAATAATTGAAAATAAACTATATTTCGGTTACTGTTTGTCTATATACAGTCCTTTACTACACGCTTTGATTCCGTTAGAGCTGAGTACAACTCTTTTGGCGGACATGAATGTGGATTTAGGAGTAACTCGGCGGTGAATTATCAATTTTTTTTTCTTTGAACGACAAATTAATTTACTTCTACTTATACTTACACCTAGCATGATTTAAAGTGTCCAAAAGTTATTAGGTATATAGTGATATGTATAAAATAACAATTGTTTAAGTTTTACAAAATCGATTATTTTACAAACTTAGATGAATGCTTTGGAAAAGTTAAAAGACATTAAATCCAAGTTGGAGTTTGTTTAGTAATTTTCGAGGCGATTTAGGATTGTCCACTTTTGAATATTCTCTTATGAATATGGTCAAAGATGTTCCCTTTTTTAAATTATTTTTCAATTCCTTTCAATAAAAATAACTATAAACAGGCCCGGCCCGTAGGGTGTGCCGGATGGGCCACCGAACAGGCCCAAAGCTTTTAGGGGCCCAAAAAATTCTTGTTTAATATATTAATTATATATAAATCAAAATGGTTAACATATGTTTGTATAGCTCAGTTGGCTGAGCGTCCTATTGTTTCACCCAAGATGCAGGTACGAATCCTACAATTTTTTTAGTTACTCCTTATTACTAAGGCTGGAGGGTGTGGGGGCTACATGGGGCTCCATCCATGCCACATCAGCATCCATCACCACACCCTCCAAGTGGGGGCTCAATGGTGGTAAAGCCCTTTAACACCAACTTTGGTTAATTCAGGTGGGACCAACTAGTTTTAAACCAATCAAAATTAAAGGGGGGGCTCTATAGGGGCTTCATCCACACCCTCTAAATTAAAGGGAGGCTTCATAGATGAGTTGGATCCTAGGTGGACTTGATAAAGCCCCATGAGGCTCCATCCACTCCTCAAAGCCTAAGAGCCTGTTTCATATATATATATTTTTTTTAAGAGCTGTTTCTTATTACTTGTATTTCTTCCACATAATTAATTAAAGTTCAAGTAATTGCTCTTTTGTTGTAATATATAAATTTATGTGTGTGGATTTATGATTTAGTTAGGCTATGTTTTTTTAGTGGCAAATGTTACATTAACCTTACTCCTAAAATACACCAATAAATACTAAAAATAAATTTGTATGTTTTTTTTTTCAATCTTAAACGGCCTAGATTTATGAAATAAAAATGTTTTTGGGCCTTTTAACAATTTTGAATTTGTGATTTTGTGGCCCAATTTGCTTGGATTTGAATGTATGGAGATTTGCAAATAGGGTCCAAACTTTTTATCTCGCACAGGGCCAATTTTTTTTTTTTGTGATTTTCTGTAACACCCTCGTTATTATTTTAAAGGTTTTCGTATAAATAACGAAAATCAACATGTAATTACGATTAAGTATCCTTAGAAAATACGAGTAATTTAAAACTTTTACAACTTAAAAGTTTTCAATATAATATAAATAAGGTCGCCATTTAAAAGTTATGACGTAACGCCGTGCGGAAGCTTTAATCTCGTGTGTTCGGTTCTTCGTAGCTGCTTGATCGTCATCCGTAGCATGCCCAACGTCACCAAAGATCAAAACCAACTTAAAAGTTAGTTTTGATAGTTAAATAATCAGTTTAAACAAGTGCCATGGGTCAACAATCAACAAAATAATTTTTGTTTCGAATTAGGGGGCTTCGCGTGACGCCTAGCCCCCTTTTCAACAGCCTGTTGCTTAACAGCTGCTGTACGCCTGTACATTCCCAGCATCACCCGATTTCACGGAAACGAGCATAACTCTCTCGTTTTTAATCCGTTTTACCCGATTCTTTTTCCTACGCGTCCGTAAATTAATTCTCCATCTTATGGAGTTAAAATCCGACATCCGGATTAACATAATCTCAGACTTTTAAGTCTTCGGCTTATTACCCTTTTTACCAAATATTGACCCATTCATGATTTTATCACACCAACATGTTTATTTAACCTTTAAACTCATGAAATTCATTATTTCAATATCTACAATCATATTAATCTCAAATCACGGGTTTCTTACATAATAAAATCCCGTTTACACTTAAATGCTTGTTTTGACCCGTTAAGGGTGTTTAACATTTACAAGCTTTAAATCATTTTCATTCCCTTCTAGCATTGTAGTTCTACATTTCTTATCTAGTAACCTCCCCCTACAACTATATGTGTATTGGGTTTAATGTGGATATCTATATGTTTCGAGTTTTACCACTCGGATTACCATTTTACGGCAAAGACTCATATAAAGCCCTTCGACCCAAGAATTTACGTTTTTCACTATCTAACTTATCCTAAGCATTTATATAATCATAAAACTTATTTCCGAACCACCTTTAAGGGTCGTTCGTCCGAATTGGCTTACAAGGGCAATTTGGTCAATTTTCATCCTTCTTTAACTACAAAGGTCCTTTAAATACTTGATTGACCCAAAATCCGACCCTTTTAACTATAATTTTATTTATAAACTCATGTGCTTCTAAAACACCATGAACATAATTCAATTTATTCGGTTTAGCTTAAAGATAACCGAATATCTACACTTTAACATTGTCTAACTCTTATAGAACTCCAAATTCTACATGATGAGTTGTGTTATTATACACACCTGGCTCGGATCAATATATTGACCCGTTTCAATACCTTGCCTTAGTAGCCGCTAAGCAATAGCGATGTACTTATCCATTTGATATTTATTCCTATAACATGTAACTCGACAAATCATTAGACAATATTGTCAAAACGTAATAATTTCACCTTTCGACCCGTCTATTTACCTAGTGATCTTCGTCACTTCAAGTAAATGCCAATTTCATGTATTATGCTAATTTAAAGTCTACTAGCGAGAATACGGAATCAAGCATAACGTAACGGAATCGTAGTTACGTACCTTTTAAGCACTCTTTTTAAACACGTATTTCCACCGGCTTGTCCACTTGACGATCCGGATTCCTTGCCTAAAGAGTTCAATTCACAATCCGTTTAGAACCCTTTTTATAAGTCTTTACGCACAATTTCTTAACATATTCAAATCTGCGTTTTACTCAACCTTTAACACTTTAAACCTCATTTAGGCGTTTTATCAAACACCTAGCGGGTCAGATTTCTACATGGTCTAAACCAAGTTCATGACTTGAGTTTATCACCATAATTAACTTAAATTAGACTACATATCCATATTTTAACATCAACAATTTAGAGATTTCCTCACAATTTCAGTTTACACTAGAACAAGAGTGTTAATCCTGTTGAAATGTGATTCAAACCCTCGCATGCTGCATGCACGTGCTGGTTGTTGAGTCTTCCATATCAACACATTAATTGCATTCACATGCATATTGTAGTTAATTGCATTCACATGCATATTATAGTTATTGTTAATGTTGAATAAATGTACGTTCCATAATTCTAGGTTATGACTGTTGTAATGCTGCTAATAAATAGCAGCCTCCTAGTTTGCTTTCTGTATTAAGTTTTCTGCATAATAAAAACTTAAGCCTTGAGTCTCTATCTTTTCGTGAGTTCAATAGAGTGTTTATACAGCTTTGATATCAACAGTGGTATCAGAGCCTGAGTGTGCGATCCATCCCTCATTTTCCCTCTCAATTGTTTTATCCAATGGCCGATCAAACCAGTACGTTGCCCACTGCTCCTACTCCAATCCCAGTCTTCAAGGGGGAAGGGTATGAGCATTGGAGTATTCGTCTAAAAACCATTCTGAAATCAAGGGATCTCTGGGATCTGGTGGAACAAGGGTTTAACAGTGCTGAACCTGATGAGAACAAACTCAAGAATTTGAAGAAAAGGGATGCTCATGCCATGGCCGTTATTCAACAGGCTGTGCATGATCAACTCTTTTCTAGAATTGCAGCTGCTGAGTCGTCTAAAGAAAGCTGGGATATACTGAAGATGGAGTATCAAGGGGATACTCAAGTAAAAGCTATCAAATTGCAAGGATTAAGGAGAGAGTTTGAAAACCTCTCCATGAAAGATACTGAAACCGTTGGAGAATACTTCTCTAGAGTTATGGGCAATGTCAGCCAGAAGAGGGCATATGGTGAGATCATCTCTGATCAAACTATAGTTGAAAAAATACTTCGAAGTTTATCTTCAAAGTTTGACTACATTGTCCCATCTATTGAAGTGTCATTCGATCTGGCTAAACTCACACCTGTGAAGTTGATGGGCTCCTTGCAATCACAAGAAGAAAGAATGAATAGCAGATCCCAAGACAAATCAGAAAAACTAGAAGAACATGCTCTGCAGGTTATGCAAGAAGGAAATCGGCCATCAAATGCATGTGGCAGAGGGCGTGGAGGTTTCAGAGGCCGTGGGAGAGGAAGATCCTTTGACAGGAGTAAAGTTCCTCAATGCTATACTTGTAAGAAGTATGGCCATCTATCTAAAGACTGTTGGTACAATGAGGATGCTCAAGCCAATATTGCAGCTGAACCGATTGAACAAGCAGACCACAACAACAACACTGATAGAGATGATCAGCATTTGTTCATGGCATTTGTGCCTGAACAAGAAACTAACAATCTGTGGTTTCTTGATTCAGGATGTTCCAATCATATGACAGGCTCTAGGAGGAGTTTTATAGAGCTTGATGAAACATTCAAAATGAATGTTCAATTGGGTAACAAAAAGACCCTTGCTGTTGAAGGAAAAGGTGTTGTTCGGATCAACACAGGCTCAAATTCATTCAAACTGTTGACTGAAGTATATTATGCTCCAACTTTGGAGTATAATCTTCTAAGTGTTGGTCAACTGATGAGGAAAGGGTATTCCTTGTTGTTTGAAAAAGGCAGCTGTATCATTAAAAACCAAGGTGTTGAGTTAATGAAAATTCCTATAGCCACTAACAACATGTTTGTAGTGGATGCTTCAAAGGCTGAGTCTAGCACTCCCACTAAGTCAGCTCTTCTGCAAGTCTGGCATAAGCGATATGGTCACCTGAATTGGAGCAACCTGAAACTACTCCAAAATAAGCATATGGTGGAAGGATTGCCTCAGTTTAAGGGTACTGGAGTTTGTGAAGGATGTATTCTTGGGAAGCAGATCAGGTCACCATTCAATTCAACATCCTGGAGAGCCACAAAAAGACTGGAGTTGGTGCATGCAGATCTCTGTGGCCCTATGCAGGTACCCAGTCTTGGACATAGCCTCTATTACTTTCTCTTAATAGATGATGTGTCTAGGATGTGTTGGGTTTATTTTCTGCCCAAGAAGTCTGATGCCTTTGGTAGATTCAAAGTCTTTAAAGCCTTAGTCGAGAAAGAAAGTGAATGTAATGTGAAAGTGTTCAGAACTGATCGAGGAGGAGAATTTTGCAGCAATGAATTCAATGTCTTTTGTGAAGAACATGGAATTAGAAGGGAATTAAGTGAGCCACATACTCCACAACACAATGGTGTGGTGGAAAGGAAGAACAGAACCATCATGGGTATGGCCCGGAGTATGCTCAAAGAAAGAAGTTTACCAAATTATCTATGGGCAGAAGCTGTTGCTACGGCTGTCCATGCCATCAATCGTGCACCAACATCAGCTGTTCAGGGTAAGACACCATATCAGGTATGGTTCAATGCTAAACCAGATGTATCTAATATGAGGATCTTTGGATGTGTTGCTTACGGCCATAAGGCAACTCAGGGTAGGAGGAAACTTGATGATAGATCTAGCAAAATGATCTTCATTGGGTATTCTCCTAATGGTACTGGATATAGGTTGTATAATCCGGATACCAAGAAGTTTGAAACTCTGAGCTTCAATGATACAACAATTTTGGAAGATAAGTCCTGGGACTGGCATGAGATGTATAAGTCTGACAAACAACTGTATGAGAGAATGTATGCAGATCCTTTTCCTGAAGAGTATGCTGAAATGACTTTAGTTGAGATGTCTAATGATGTTGCTTCTTCTGATCTGGGAGGAACAACATCACCAAGTATCTCAACTCCTCAAAGCAGTACTCTTTCACCAGCTACTACAACTCCTCATGGCAGTACTCAACAATCTCATGTTGATGGAAGTTCCAGCTCTAGCACGTCAGCTCCTCTGAGAGTTAGGTCCATGGCTGAGCTCTATGCTAATACTGAGGAAGTGAATCAGGTTCCTTCTGACTACTTGAACTGCCAGTTTGCTCTTAATATTGCAGATCCTTTGACTTACTCAGATGCAGCCAAAAAGAAAGAATGGCAGGATGCCATGCAAGCTGAAATAGATGCTATTGATAAAAATCAGACCTGGATGTTGGTTGATCTCCCTAATGGCAAGAATTTAGTCGGTTTGAAATGGCTGTATAAGACAAAAGTTGGTCCAGATGGGAAGATAATCAAGCACAAGGCTAGATTGGTAGCCAAGGGGTATTCTCAGAAGTATGGAGTTGATTATGAAGAGACATTTGCACCTGTGGCCAGATTTGAGACCATTAGAATTGTTATTGCTGTTGCAGCTCTTAAAGGTTGGTTATTACATCAATTGGATGTAAAATCAGCTTTTCTAAATGGTGACCTTAAAGAGGAGATCTATGTTGAACAACCAGAAGGCTTTGAAGTAAAGGGACAAGAAGGTAAAGTGTATAGACTTCTCAAAGCCCTCTATGGCTTAAAGCAAGCCCCCAGGTCATGGTATGCAAAAATTGACTGTTATTTCAGCAATAATGGCTATATTAAGAGTCTCAATGAACCTACTCTTTATGTTAAACATAGTGCAACTGATGTTATCTATATATGCTTATATGTTGATGACATTATTTGTACAAGTTCAAGTGAGACTCTCATTGCTGAGTTCAAGGGAGGAATGAAACAAATGTTCGAAATGACTGACTTGGGTTTGCTACAATATTTCCTTGGATTGGAAATAAAACAGTCTCATGAAGGTGTGTTTGTCTCTCAAGAAAAATATGCTCAAAGTCTGCTGAATAAATATGGTATGAGAGACTGCAAGTTTGAAGATGTTCCAATGAGTCCCTATGAAAAATATCGATCTGATGATGGTGAAGACAAAGTTGATGAGACCAAATATAGAAGCTTAGTTGGTGGTCTGATTTATCTGACCCACACTTGACCAGATTTGGCCTATGCAGTTGGTGTTTTGTCCAGGTTCATGCAGTCTCCATCCAAAGTTCATTCAGGTGCAGCAAGAAAAGTGTTGAGATATGTTGCTTCCACATTCAAGTTTGGAATTTGGTACAAAAAGGGTTCTCAGGTTAAGCTGACAGGGTATACAGATAGTGACTGGGCAGCTTGTGTTGATGACAGGAAAAGTGTTGGTGCTTATGTGTTTGCTATTGGTGATGGAGCTGTTTCATGGCGCTCAAAGAAGCAAGAGACAGTTGCTCTCTCCAGCACTGAAGCTGAATACATCTCAGCTACGAGTGCAACTTGTCAGTGCATTTGGATCAGAAGAATACTTGAAGATTTGGGGCACATTCAGAGTGAAGCTACTACAATATGGTGTGACAGTCAGTCTGCAATCAATCTGTCCAGAAATCCAGTGCAACATGGAAAGGCTAAGCATATTGAGTTAAAATATCACTTTATTAGAGACATGATCCAACAAGAGAAGGTGATTCTTCAATACTGCAACACAAGTGATCAAGTGGCAGATTGCTTAACGAAGGCATTATCTAAAGAGAAGTTGGTTGGTTTTCGTCATCAAATGGGAGTGCAGATGTTTGAATCAAGGGGGGGTGTTGAAATGTGATTCAAACCCTCGCATGCTGCATGCACGTGCTGGTTGTTGAGTCTTCCATATCAACACATTAATTGCATTCACATGCATATTGTAGTTAATTGCATTCACATGCATATTATAGTTATTGTTAATGTTGAATAAATGTACGTTCCATAATTCTAGGTTATGACTGTTGTAATGCTGCTAATAAATAGCAGCCTCCTAGTTTGCTTTCTGTATTCAGTTTTCTGCATAATAAAAACTTAAGCCTTGAGTCTCTATCTTTTCGTGAGTTCAATAGAGTGTTTATACAGCTTTGATATCAACAAATCCTAGTGTTTATCGAGTTCCACTAACATATTAGTCACACACTATGGTGATTTTGATCCTTACAATTAACATGCAAGAATTTATCAAGAAATCATCTAGGGTTTGTCCCTACACCTTATATCACTTCCAATTTCATGTTTACAACACATAATTAAGCTCTACACTCGATTTCAATCACATGCATGAACTTTGAATCGAATCAAAATGACCTAATTTGACATACCTTATGACCCCTTTGACGAGGTGATCACGATTCTATGTTCAGATTCCGATTTCAACTGGATTTTGGCCTTCAATTTGATAGTTTAGTACATGTTAGGGTTTTGGAAGTGAGGGTGTCGCCCCCTTCCTGTTCTTGATCGACCAGAGCCTCAATTGAGGTGTTTGGTTTTATTTTTTTTGATTAAAACTAATAATAATAGTTTCAAGTTTAACAACATTGGTCCCTCCCCTTTTGTTTAACATTTAATTTTGGTTATTCTAACCTTATTTCAAGTTATTTCTAGACTTGTAGTTAACTAGGTTATAATTTTCCTAGTTATTCATCTTGTTCAAAAAAACCCGTTTTGTTTTAAGTCCCGTTAAATCTCGGGCCTTTTTATATACTTTGCTTTCTCAAAGTATTTCCCATCCTTTTAATAAATATTAGACTTATTTATTTAAATCCTAATATTCACCGGGTTAATTTTACCACTAACGGTATTTTACCCGTTTTTACTATAACGAGGTTTGATTACCAAACCCGTTTTCGGGGTGTTACATTTTCGGAGACGGCCCTGACTATAAACTGAAATAGGTACAACTACCAGCTAGCAATTAAACATACTATAGATGTTCATGTTTGAGGTTTCTATGAATATCGCCTCTAAAATAAAAATAAAAATAAAAATGAGTTATACAGGATCTTAACTACGAATACTGTATCAGGTTTCTTGGAATCGACCTGTCATGACCAGTTGTGGTTAACGAGAGACAAGGAATCGCGGTATTCATTGGCGAGATACAAAGAATTTCCCCATTGTGTCCATTTGTGGTCAATGAGAGACAATATAGACGCAACTTCTATCTTGTTGATGACAATTACCCGACTTGGTCTGTTTTTGTGAGAACCAAAGAAAAATTATTTAAGAAGTTATAGAAATTGGTGAGAAAAGACGTTGACCGAGCGTTTGGTGTTTTGAAAAGTAAATGGGGGTATAATTGATCAACTGATACGTATAGTTAAACAAACGAAAATAAGGAGCGTGGTGTACACGTGTATCATATTGCACAATGTAGAGGTAAGGTACTTGACCCGACTTAAATGGTTACACGTTACTTATCGCCTTTTATGTTAATGTTTATTATTATTGCGCACTAACCCGCGAAGCCCAGCGCATTGTAGTTCATACTACGCGTTACTTATCGCCTTTTATGTTAATGTTAATGTTAATGTTAATGTTAATGTTAATGTTCATACTAACCCGCGAATCCCACAGCCTAGTGTAGTATGAACTACAACGCGCTGGGCTTCGAGGGTTAGTACGCAATAATAATAAACATTAACATAAAAGGCGATAAGTAACGTGTAACCATTTAAGCCGGGTAAAGTACCTTACCTCTACACACAATATGATCATAAAGGATGAGGGGTACCCAATATCATTAGACTACGTTATGGACCCTCTAACACAGGTACTCGTTAACAAGGATAATCAATTGGAGTTGCGGAATGAAGACACCCACTTTCGACTACGACATGATCTAACATAACATTTTATGTCGGTGGTTTAGATATCCAATTACCCGATTCCGACAAAGAGGAGGTTTTTTTATCGTAGTTTTTAAATCTGAGTTTTTTTCTTATAGATTGTATTTTTATTTAACTTTAGGTATCTTAAAAATGTTTGTTTTTAGTATATTAAATCTTATACTTTATATAAAAAAGAAAATTTTTTAGTGATGTAATGTGATGAGCATTGCAAGTGTGATAACGAAAATGTGATGGAATGTGAAAAAGTAAGGTATCAAATGATGATTGGATATCATAGTGTGATGAATGTGATGGGTGCCCCATCCACCCTTAGCACAATAATTTGATTATGAGTATGATTTAAACAATCGATAATGATAACAACTAACAGTGTAGTGTTCGCAAGAACTCACACATATGTGGTGTCATACAACATTACAACGCGGACTCTCATCAGTTTGAGATGGTTAACATCTAAACTTCAAGAATTTAAGATTGTTCAAATGTCGAATGTTAAAATTTGCACAAAGAAAATTAGCATAGCTCACATCAAACCTTGACATGAAAAAGAAAATATACAATGAGCTTTTTTACTTTGCTTCAATCAAACTACATGGTTTACAAAAAAACAAAATGAAGCAAACCGAAAACAAGTACATTGTTAATTCATCTGATTTCTTAGCCCTAAAATAGAACACGAGACCCCAAAGGATAAAATAGGTGTGAGGATGCCGTGTCACTTATAATTTGCACTCCAGGCCTAATCCATACGCCAAATGCCCAACGCTCGCCAAGGATGGAGCAGTCGGCGTTGAACCCAAACCGCCGCCCCAACCCACGCCCTACACCCCACAGTCTAAGGGGTACTGTAAGAAGAAAATGGCTGAGGTGGCGTGGGCATAATGCCCGACCCTGTAATCTTAGCTAACAAAGGAGGACAAACTAGACATGAATCATGATGGTACTTATTATGTATGTGAGTTGGGCCTTGGCCCAACGATAGTTGTGATTAGAGTCTATTTGGCTTACTATATATTATTGACTAACCGTCATTCCGTCAACAATTGAGATCTTTTGTTAATAACTGACGGAACAACGATCGATCCGAAAAAAAGAATAAAAAGTTCGTAAATATTTGTCGATAATTCCTCCATGATTACTGGTAGATAGTTAACCACAATATTTAAAAAAAATTACTTTTATAATATTCGTCGGTAACTGCTCGGTATTTAGCAACATATCAGCTAGGAAATCCTGCTTAGGGATGATATTTTCGGTACCCGTATCGAAAGGTACCGTACCAATCAACTTTCAGTATCAATTTGGTGCCCTCCTTTTGACGTTTTTAGGATCGGCACTTTCGATTTCGTACTTTTTGGTATGGTACCAATATTTTTCCAATTTTTGCCTTTCAATATCGTACCTTACTAGACTACTAGTACCGGTACCTAATTTTGTCAATTTTCAGGATTGGTATTTTCGGTACATGTACATTCAGTGTGCTGCTAGTGTCGGTTGGGTGTGCACGGTTCGATTCGGTTATTAGCATTAACTAAAACCGAAACCTAAGTCATCAGTTAATATATTGTATTAACTAACTAGGTTTGAACTCCGTGTATTACACGGATTGTGTAAATGTAATTTTATATAATAAATAATAAAAATATGTATCTTAAGAAAAACTAATGTATTGCACGTGTTGAATAAAATATAATATCATATATTAACATATGCAGTCGTCAAGATTTATCTTTTAAAAATGAACGTTGATGCACTATTTAGTTACTATAACATTTTAGTTTGAGTTTTTATTTATTATTAGGTAAAAAAACACATGTATTACATAGGGTTGAATCCCGTTTTCATAATACATCCAAATTATGAGATATTATGCACCTTCATGCTTATTTGTTTATTTCATTTATAAAACACTCATCTCAATTTGTATTCAAGAGAGTTTACGGTGCAAAAAGGTGGAGATCGATCCCCACGTTTTTATATATTTCATCATTTTATTAATTTATACCGTAAAATCGAGAAGTAAATTCTCTATTGAATGGATTATAGAATTGTTATATTTAAAAAATTGCGTTCTTTCTAAATGTTGATGCAATGTGCGATAAACGATGACTTTAAACCAATTATAACAGTACGCCTCAATCTTTGTTTAAAATTATAATTTATTTTAAGAGATAAATAGGAAAATGAGGTGAGAAAACACCAAAAAGTGACACGCAATTTTTGTTTAAAATATTATTATTTATTTAATATAAGAGATAAATAGGAAAATAAGGTGAGAATGCACCAGAAAGTGACACGTGTTCAAAAAAGATTTCATTTATTAGTATAGGACTATTGGTTTTCGGTTTGGTTTTTTCGGTTAGTTTATCGGTTTGGTTCGGTTAATAACCAAAACCAAACTTGGGCTAAAAGTTTTGTTTAAACATCCATGCAATGAAGGTATAAATACATGAAATGTATATATAAATACATGAAATATTTATTAATAACTGACAATCAACAATCGATCCGACAAAAATCCAAAAAAAAAAAGGAATAATAAAAACTTGTAAATATTTGTTGATAATTCCTCCATGGTTTCTGGTTAGAAAAATGGTACTTGATTCTTTAAGATAGGTTATGTCGTTTCTTTTGTAATGCAATGAAAATTACAAGAATGAGATGCTCTAAGTTATTGGAACAATATTATTCTAACATATCATCAACTTTAAGGGTTAAGTTATTCTACAAAATCTCCAAAAAATAAGAAGTGTAAGAATGCATTATAGAGTTACAAGTGTTCAAGAACCTAAAGCCTAAACCCACTACACCACATGTCTTGAATTATACTGGGTGGTGGTGGGTGGTTTGTTTGTTTTTTTTTTTTTTTTTTTTCTAGTGGGTTTATTATACCCCTTTTTAAATGAAATCTAAAGCAAGATCTTACTGGAATAGGTCGAACAAGAATTCCAATCCAGGCTAGAGGGAACCATTAAAATACAAGAGAAGAAAATAATAGAATTCTATTTCAGAAATTGGATGAATGTATAACAAAGACAAAATTTCGACGTTGATACGCGGATGTTTTATAACATCCATCGAAGAAAAACAATAAACTTTGCTAAAATAGGACATATAAAAAGAAACACCGTTTTATGATCTTTTCTAGAATAGCATAAACAACGGTCCGGTTGGAGGTGTTTGACCCATGTGGTCCGGTTTGCTTGAGCAGACTAGGTTGATTCGAAATGGTGGAGACCACCCACTCACAAACTTATTCTTTTTTTTTTGTTTGAGTTAAATGCCATTTTAGTCCCTGTGGTTTGGGCAATTTTTTCAGTTTAGTCCAAATGTTGCATTTTTCGTCTGTGGATCCAAAATGTTTTCACCGTTACCATTTTAGTCCACTAGGTTAATTTCATCCATTTTTTCTATTAACGAGAAGGGTAATTCGGTCATTTTATATTTAATTCTGTTAACTAGAAGGGCAATTCGGCCATATAAAATGACCGAATTGCCCTTCTCGTTAACAGAAAAAATGGATGAAGTTAACCCAGTGGATTAAAATGGCAACGGTGAAACCTTTTTGGACCCACAGACGAAAAATGAAACCTTTGGACTAAGCTGGTAAAATGACCCAAACCACAGGGATTAAAATGACATTTGACTCTTTTTGTTTTTTAGTGTAAAAAGTGAGCTTTGATGTGGAGGTTTGTGTAAGATTAAATATATTTTATGTTATATTTAATTTAGTAGCCATTATAATCATTTACATTATATAGATCAAAATACATAACAACCTATTAAATAATTAGTTGGTAATATTTTGATGGACCATATTACCCTTATTAACTAATTAGGTTTCCTCCTGGGTGCTTATATAAAGGAGTCTTATGTAGAGGTCGGGGGTTACACAATTAGACACAAAACCCATAAGCATAACATCATCATCGACCTCCTCTCCTATACCGATTCCCTTATCAGTTTTTCTTAGTCCCCATCATCAGTTAGCACCCTAAGGAGGAACCAGATCAAGCTGACAATCATGTCAAACACTACTGCTGGCCTGTCTGATGCAATCAAATGTATGTTTTCATGTTTTACATTATGTTCAAAAACAGAACTGAACCAACATGTGGTATCAGAGCGTATGTTGATTAATCAGTTCTGTTTTGTATCCGAAATTTGGTATAAAACTGGAAAACAGCTTTGAAAACCCAATAAAATTTCGTTTTTCGCTATCCGAAATCATCATTACGGATCATCACGGATGAATACGGATGATTACGGATCTGGGTTTCATCATCTCGAATGCATCTTAGATCATTACGGATCATTTTGGATCATTACGGATGATTTCGGATATGGGGTTTCATCATTACGGATGCATTTCGGATGAATTATGGATGCATTACGGATGAAAATTCATTAATTTTACTGTTCCGAAATCTTATCAGTAAATTAACTGCCTAAATTAAGGATTTGTGGCTTGAGGAACACATTTCGGATGATCATTCCGGATGACCATTCCGGATGAACATATGTTCGTCCATCATGGATCAATAATTGTCTGATCATTTCGGATGAACATCTGTTCGTCCATTACGGATCATCATCTGCCTGATCATTACGGACCATCACAGATCATTTCGGACTAATCATTTCGGACTAAGCATTATCATCCGAAATCATCCGAAATCATCCGAAATCATCCGAAATCATCCGGCTTACGCGTCTTGAACAAATCCGAGATCATTCGAAATCATTCATTTCGGATGAATACAAGACATAAACCATCCGAAATCATGAGTGTTCATAAAATTTCAAGGCTTATTCGAAATCCTATTACTTTATTAAGCAGTTAATAAGAACTAAATTTTAGCTCGGGGCTCCGCCCCGAACCCGGTGCGGGGGCACGCTGTCCCCCTGCACCCCCCAGTTCGATCCGCGCTAACAGGTAGTTTGCTATTAAATGATTGGTTTTGTAAATACTTAGTTAATTAGTAAGGATCAAATAATGTTTTACAAAACCAAAATGGCTTAACTTGAATGAGCTTCTGATGTATCACTTCTGCCCAAAGCTGATTTGATGCATCTACTTATCGTTCAAGTATTACGAAAGCTATGTTAAGTGTGCATCATAAACATGAATATCTTAATATCTGGCCAAAGCTAATTTAATTCCTTCATAGATGGCATACTTAACAAGT
Organism: Helianthus tuberosus; assembly: GCA_030545235.1. Lineage (NCBI taxonomy): Eukaryota > Viridiplantae > Streptophyta > Magnoliopsida > Asterales > Asteraceae > Helianthus > Helianthus tuberosus. The sequence goes on from CM060443.1 coordinate 10,320,580, forward strand.
GCATAACTAAAGTGATTGCCTCAATTTCTGGCCAAAGCTGATTTGTTACAACCACTTGCACACATGCTTAAATGATTACACTTCTGGCCAAAGCTGATTTGTCTTCGTTTAAATAGAACTCTAAATAAGTCTATTATTTTGATGTTAGTAATAGACATATCACAACCTCTTCACACAATGATCCTTATATTAATGATCCTTAATTAATTTTTATGATCATTTTGTCTGCCTTATTCTTAGTACCCATAATTTTACTCACTATAATTTTCTTCTATAAGTCTATATCTCAGCCACTCTAATTCCTAAATCTAATATGTTTTGCTTAAAGTTTCTATAAGAATTAGCTCTTAAATTAAATCCTTGATTATCTCTCAAGACACGATAATCCTATTGCTCTCCTCTGATAATGATTACTACAGAATAAAAGTAGAGCATGATTAATAGGACAAATCGAACATGATGTCTCTTATGATAATCAAGAATAAGTGCTGTCACTAAAATGTTATTCCAGATTAAGTCTTTCCTAAGACTAATCTATAATTGTGGAATAATCACAAGAACTCCTAAGGTGCATGTCTTCATTTAAAATTATAAATTATACAGTTAAGTGGTATATGTGAATACATAATAATGTACAATACCATGACCCATAAGGTTAAGGGCTTACGCATGGAAATAAATACATTTTCCAGTACATTACATACTAAGATTTTCACTTGTACAATTTGATGCCTTATAAATCAACTATAACACTCAAAAGTACCAAAGTATAATGAGTGTGTTGATAAGCAACATATGTACAAAGAAATAAATGTTTGAAGCTGGAAAATAAGTTGTTACTCACCTTAGAACCATTTAAAACTTTAAAAGAGGATTGTTCTAAGGTCCATAGACAAAATGCAAGTACAAAATCCCAACTCTAAGGTTCTTCAAGTGAAAATCTCACTGCATAATTATGCCATTAGACTAGGCATAAGCAACGAGACTATCAATTACTCTAAAGAATAGTTGGATAAGTTAATTAGGTAGTCACTTACTAATGATATTTAAGTCTGCTAATTTTAATATTCCTATTAACACATGATTAGTTGACTCTAGTTCCATACGTTTCCTTACCAGAACTCGACAAATAACTAACACGAGAGTTAGTGACAAAATTAAATGTTAAGGCTATAAGAACCATAATAAGCAGTCTTCTAACAACGCTTTTCGATACCTTATATATTCTGAAGATTAATCAGAATATAGTATCATAATTAAGCAAAGTTATGAACGTTGTGAGGTTTGCATAGTCAACATAAGGTCACACTTACCTTAAACTCTCATCTTATCTGTTCTAAATATCTGGATTGAAACATTACTAAGATGGAACTAGATGATACCTTACACTTTCACAATTTTTGTCATCATGCAAATGAGAATTTGACAAAAGGAAAATGAGACTTATAAATTTCATCCATTATAACTGAAATTCATGAGAAATCATGACATGGTTAATGAGGATGATTTTTTATCTAATCTCATTCTAAGTGATTTTAAATCATGACGTTACAGCCCTAAATATTACTTGGCTTAAGGAATAAGTATGGGTCCATCATAAGTCATTCATTGACATTCGTGGAACTTATTCCAAATAGAATATTCAGACATAATTCATTTATCATTTGAAAGACTATCAACTTGTATCTAAATTTTGTCGCATATGGCCCATGGTCTTAGAAGAAATCTATTCATATATATATACTTAATAAGATTTCTATTAGATATGTCCCTAAAGTTTCTTTTGATATCTGGACATTAAAGAAATCAAATAAAGTCTAACGTATATGTGATAGGTTCCCACGTCACGTAGCTCATTGAAACTTTTCTTGTAGCATTCTAGAGATATTAAAGACCAGTGGGAGCATTAAGTGTCTTAATAATAACTTGCAATAGTTGCAAGAGGTGGGGAGTGAAAATTTCACATTACCTCAATTTGCACCTCTTGTACAAGACACTGCTCCATCACGACATTGTTCTATCAAAACTTATCTCCTTAAATCTAATGCTACTCTTACAAAAGTTTCATTGTTGCTTAATTGTGGGCACACTTAGATTTCTTACCTGAACTAACATAATCCTCAACAAGAGAAATCACAACGACTAACGTCATTAATTTGTGTTTCTCTATTAGAATTTGTTGGTCGTTACATATTGACCCGCATGCTGAGTTCCTAAAGATTTCTAAGGTCGGTGGGAGCAGTCAAAGTCCTTATTATGACTTGCAAGGAATACAAGAGGCGGGGGGAAGAGTGTCATTAAATTTCACTCCGAATTTAACTCCGACTACACCTCTTGTACACCATACTGCACCAACTCTTACAAACTTAGAATCCTGAAAATGATAGCAACCTAACCAAGAGCTAATCCATAAAACTGAAACTTTTAAAACCCAATAATCAACTCAGGAGGTCATCTAGGTTTAAAAACCTACTAACTTTGATGATTACATAACCTCCCTAATTGAAGTTGAAATGTATTTTGGAAATGTTTACTGATCCTATCTTTTCAAATTAAGCCATTAGTGTCAATCAATCTTCTAAATGGAATAAAACAGTTTTCTAGTAAAACTGATTTTATGTGTTCGTATAACGTTTGGGATTTGATTGAATTACCTAAGAATGTTCATAACTAAACCAGATCCTAATATAAACGTTAAGACACAAAGGAGCATAATTGATTGTCAAAGGTTACACTCAGAAAGAGATGAATTATCAAAGAATCTTTCTTACCTATCTTACAAAAGATTTCTTTGAGGATCATCACTGTTCTAGTAGCTTATAATAGTTTAAAGCTACATTAGATGAACAGTATAAACAATTTTCCTTAACAAATGGCTGACACATTTACATGTTCATTAGATAACAACCTAAAGTTTCAAACTGAAGGTTAAAGAACACTTTATTTGTAAGCAAATAATATCCATGTATGGGTTAATGCAAACATCATAATGTGATGAAAAGCTAATGTAATTATTTTCATCAACAATCAAGTGGATTAATGTACCTACCTCAAGATGAGTGGGAGCAACTAAAATAAACTTGTCTATATAGATGACATTCTTTTGACAAGTATATGTTACATAACTCAAAGCATTGTTAACACAAACTTTGATATAATAAATCTCAGAGATATCTCTTACGTGATTGATATCATAACATACTGAGATAGACCCAATGAGATATTAGTTCCGTTCCATAAGTTTAACATTAAATGGGTCCTTACATATGTAACAATCAATATTGCTCTCCTTCAGAGGATAATATGGTAAATGAGATTATTTTTTACGCTTCATTAATTGGAAGCCTTATGTAAGTTTAAGTCTATACTCGTTTAGATATTACTCACATTGCAATACACTAGATATGTCTAGATTAATGTGAAGCATCTAATGGAGTATTACAATATCTTTAAAGGAAACGAGAAGCTATAATTTGAAGAAGAAGTGGGAATTAAAACCGGTTTATTACTTTAACTTTGAGATATTCAAAGATGACGAAATGTAATTTCGGGTATATCTTTATGTCAGCAGACAAAACCTATTTCATGGAGGAGTCATAATGCACTGATATTAACAACCTAAGTTATAACGACATAATATAGTCACTAAATGTTGTTAGAAATTTATCAGTGGACTCATAAGTTTATTAACTCCATATAATTAATGTTTTTGAAGACTTAGTGTGATAAAGTCAGCTACCATGACTCCTTGAACAGTAACAGTTCAAGAGGTGCTGCATTAAGTTTCGATACGCAATTAATTATACGTTTATGAACAAATTGAGGAAACTAAGTTTTGTATCGAATACATTCATGATATGCTTAAGGATCCTATAACTGAAGGGCTATTACCCATAAGTCTTATTAAGAGAGCTCATAGACGGGTATTAATTAATGGCCATGCGCAACTGCATATCGTACTATGAATGACTAAGTATTAGTTAATTTTCCTCATCAGTTTGATTTTGTATGTCTCTAAGAATATGTCAAGCTAGCATAATGGCATATAGACAAATATAGTTACAAATCAAACAAAGGGCTTATGCGTATTTTGATCATAACGATTATGTTTTAAATTAAGGCTATAGTATGATTAATGGGGGTCCTGAGTCGCATAATGATTCAACGGCTGTATTTCTCTGCTATAGTACTTGTTTAAGGCTAAAATGAGTGTTAACTCCTGATCAGGCTTATCTAATACTCATAGTAAATGATTACTCGGCTAAGTGGGAGAATGTAAGATTAAATATATTTTATGTTATATTTAATCTAGTAGCCATTATAATCATTTACATTATATAGATCAAAATACATAACAACCTATTAAATAATTAGTTGGTAATTGTTGATGGACCATATTACCTTTATTAACTAATTAGGTTTCCTCCTGGGTGCTTATATAAAGGAGTCTTATGTAGGGGTTGGGGGTTACACAATTAGACACAAAACCCATAAGCATAACATCATCATCGACCTCCTCTCCTATATCGATTCCCTTATCGGGCTTTCTTAGTCCCCATCATCAGTTAGCACCCTAAGGAGGAACCAGATCAAGCTGACAATCATGTCAAACACTACTGCTGGCCTGTCTGATGCAATCAAAGGTATGTTTTCATGTTTTACATTATGTTCAAAAACAGAACTGAACCAACAGTTTAGAGTGGTTTATTGTTGGAGGAAAGTGAGGGTGTGAAGCGGTGATGGTTTAGAATGATGTGACATGCTAACTACGCAGTCCGTTAGATAGACTTTGATCATCATTAGAGATGCTCTAAGCAAGTTAATTATTATGTAACGTGGCGAGTTACCGTCACAAACGTTTTTTTTTTGTTTATTTTATGTTTTCTCACACAACTTTTACATAATTAGGTCTAAAATACTTTTTGTTTGTTAACATACATATTTTTCTCGCCGCAGTGCGTGGAAATTCCACTGGTTATAAACATAGCCAAAATTAGTCGTTTTCTTAATAGCACAATGATAAACATAGCCAAAGTTAGACGTTTTCTTAATAGCACAATGATAAACATAGCCAAAGTTAGTCGTTTTCTTAATAGCACAATGATATTATATTATTTGTATTATACAAAAGTTGTCATTACATATCTTGACTTATATTAAGTAGTTATTCTAAAGAAATGCACACAGATATACTTAAGTCAAAGCCTTACAAGTTACTAATTTTTTAAAGAAAAACACACACATAGTACATATATAGTATACTCACTCGACCCCTTGAGCAGGAATCTCTGGGAGCTGATGGAACACTCGAACACAACTATACACCGAGCAAAAAGCTTGTACAGAAGTCAAGAACAACATAAGCAAAGCAGCCAACAAAGTTAAAATCTTCCAAGATGCAAACACATATTTCTTCAATAACTTGGACAATTTCACCCTCCATGTTTGGTCATACATCTTATTCACATTTGCAACCACTGTATCCATGTAATCCACCTTTGTCAACTTCACAGATTTACTCATTCCGTTCCATAAATCAGCAACCTCTTTATCACTCTTCAAATAGTTGAACACTATATCTCTTTTACTCAAATACTTTGCATCTTGTTCTGTGTCGATTATCCCATTCATTAACTCGGTGTAACGAGCCATCACCAATGGTCCCGTCGCAACACAAGCTTCGTGTGCTACCAGGTTTCTTAAATAAACCTTGGTGTTCCCATCCAGTTCCACCTTCGGGAGGTACAACGTACATGTTTTGACATCAAAACTAATGTTGGATATTCCACCTTCAACCGGTTTGAAACGGATTCCTGCTTTGGCCATATCCGTAACCGACGGGATCTTGATCTCTTCTATCTTTGGGGCTTTTGGCTCATCACTTTCATTCTTTGACTTCTCCTGTCCTCCACCAAAAATGCTTACCCATATTGGTTTGAGTAGAGAAACTAATGGTAATTTATTACACACAGCCATTGGCTTCCCCAACTTGAATTTCTTGATAACACCTACTTTCTTGATTACTTGCAATATGACATTCCAAACCTTTGAAACATCAGGGGTTTTTGCTAAAGATTCTTCTTTTTCATCTTGAACTAGCAAGTCGCTGGTTGGATCGTTCGGCATGTCGATCTCATGATAATTCTATCAGAGAGAATTTACTAAATTATTGATGAACAATTTATGTTTATAAGATAAATATAGGGCCTAGTAATCCTATACCACCCCAAGCTCAAACGACCATTCGAAGAACAATTCAAACGGCCGTTTAAAGGTAGAGAGTTACGACGCAAACCCTAACCTTCATAAACGGCCGTTCGACGAATCATCAAACAACCATTTTAAAAGTTTTAAAAGAAGAGGGGTAAGCGCAGATCTTCAAACGGCCGTTTGGTACTAACTCAAACATGTGTTTTAAAACGGTGTGAGATTAGATTGTTAGTGGTGTGTATAAAGAAACCCTAATCCAACATCCTTTTTAGTTAGGGGGGACGGGGCACCCTCACTGGGTTTCTTCTTGTGCCATAACACCGCCGCCACCCACAAGGGTAGGCCAGGCGGGTATGTTTTGCCACAAAGACTACCTGTGAACATGGTGTAAATGTCGATGCCCTTGTTTGACCATTAGGATCGATGGTCAGCTTTGATTGGTTAAGGAGTTTGACATTATTAAAAAAATAGTTTATGGCAAAAGTTAGGCGCAGCGAGTGTTTTGTTACTTAAGGGTAGTTTTAAAGATTTTTGACATGGCGGTATTTGATAATAATCATAATAATATAACAATAAAACTTAACTAATATAATCTATGTCATACCGCTGTGCTAGGGTTTATGTTGCTGTAGAATTCGGCTTCGGGCACAGTCATGTGGTAGAGAAAGTCGAGCAGGTGAACGCACTTTTCGATGGGAACATGATCCTGCAACTCTTCTCCAACAAACGGAGTAAGATCACGATACAACTCTTTCAACATCGTCTTCAATATCTCATCAGCATCATCTGAGTTCTTTAGTTCACCTGTTTTTATATAGGCCAACATCTTCCTGAGTAAAAACAACGGGATCTGATTCTCCATCTTCACCACATCTCGAAGAATCGCCATATGTGACAGATCCTTTGTAACGTCCTTCGTATTCACAGCTTCTTTTTTATCTAAATACACCTGAAGAAAATCAAGTAAATACGCGGTGTCAACAACCATCATCCACACTAGTGTGTCACCATACATACTCAGAAACGTATGGTAGCAAGCACGGATCTCAGCCTCGTGATCTTCCTTCATTTTTTTCACAAAGTTTTCAAAGGTAACATTCATGTATTTTCGGGTTCTTCGGGCAGCAGCCTCCTTGTTCCTCTGCATGTTGTGGACGTCGGGCAGCAAATGGTGGAACGGGCCTAACGCGACTTGTTGTGGGATATAGCATTTGGGATCGGTGGCTTGAAGCACTTTAGGGACAGTGAAGACACAAACAATATTCTTTTTTTCTTCATCATCTTGTTCGTCAACTGATTTACGAATGTCTTCGACCCATTTTGTTTCGTCGAAGTCGTACTTCACGAAACTGGGCGAGGAATGCATGGCAAATTGGCGATGGAGTTGAATATATGCTTGTGATAAGGGTAGTGTATTGTATTGCCCTAGCAACAGATATATAAACTAGCTAGTAAAATGACTGATCGAGTGATATATTATTCTAAAGAACACAATGTGATATGTGTGTTGGAATCTGAATAAATGAAAAAAGATGTGTGTTGGAATCTGAATAAATGAAAAAGAGGTTTTTAGGGTATATATGTGTGTCCACCATCGGCGGACCAATGGTGGGATAAGGGGGCGGGCGCACCCCTTAAAAAAACGACAGTAGTGTTATATACGGATTTAAATCCGGATCGCACCCTATAAAATTTTGTGATCACACCCTATGAACTTAAAGTGAGGAGAAGAAAAGGAAAGAAATCGTTCAACAAACCTTTCCGGCCAACAGCCGTTGCCGGAGTTCATCTCTGTTTTCGTTGGAAGAGAAATAGAGCAATTTTTTTTTCTTTAATAAAAATTAATGTTTTATGAGGTGAGAGAAAAGTGAAGGTTTTACACTCACTCTTTTACATTGTAAGTAGGTAATAATGATGATAAGCTAGTGATAAATACCACAATACAAAGATAAAATGCAGTTTTATTCAGAAACTTCTTCTCAAATCAGTACAAGAACATCAGCCAGTCATCAAAGATTGACAGGCATGTGCAAATGAATCAAAGGTTAAACAATAGATAAAAGATTTCTCACGAATGTACGTGTGAGAGATCAGCAGGAAAAAGGTGCTTCGAGAAGGAGATGATGAGAGGCGGTGTGTAAATCCCAAGGCAGCCTCATCTTTTATAATGGCAATAGCAACAAAACCCTTAAGCCCACTCGCACGATACGGACTCTTGGACCAGCCCAGCAATACAACTCCAAGCCCATGTAACCGGACCAAAAACACATACAAAACAAGTAGATAGCAAACGGTTAGAAAGGTAAAAAAGGAAACAACATTTAAACTGAAAATAGATAGATATATAGAGTATTTTAACACCCCCCTCAGTTTAAATGTTTAAACAGATTTATAAGTCCTAAGGACTTACACATTTCGTCATGATTTCTTGGCAGCAAGCCTTTTGTGAACAGGTCAGCGAGTTGAAACTCAGTTTTAATACCAGCGGTCTTGATGATACCTGCAGCTATTTTTTCTCTCATGAAGAGTCGGTCAACCTCAAAATGTTTCGTTTTGTCATGAAACACCGGATTGGCAGCTATAGGAATGGCTGCACTATTGTCACATCTGAGGGTTACCGGAAGATCAACCTTAACCCCCAATTCCCTTAAGATATTTATTAACCACAAGATTTCACAAGAGGCACTGCACATGGACCTGTATTCTGCTTCAGCAGATGAACGAGAAACCAAACTTCGTTTTTTTTGCTTTTCCAAGAAACTAAGGAGTTTCCAAGGAAAATACAGAACCCTGTGACAGACCTTTTGCTGTCGACACATTTAGCCCAATCGGAGTCAGCATAAGCAGTTAATTGAAATGAATCACTTTGTTTAAACATGATATCACAACCGGGTGCACCTTTTAAATATCTCAGCAGCCTAAAGGCTATCTGAGAGTGTGCCTCGGTTGGTTTATGCATGTATTAAGAAAGATAATGAACAACATAGGCAATATCAGGCCGAGTGTGAGATAGATAAATAACTTTGCCTATAAGTTTTTGATATTTAGTGATACTAGCACCCTTTAACTCCTCATTTTTACTCAGCTTAATTAAGACATAGTTTTGTTCTATAGGGCAGCTGACCGGTTTGCATCCGCTCATCCCATATTCGTTTAAAAGATCCATACAATATTTTCTCTGAGTGAGGCAAAGAAACTAAGGTTTCTCACGAATGTACGTGTGAGAGATCAACAGGAAAAAGGTGCTTCGAGAAGGAGATGATGAGAGGCGGTGTGTAAATCCCAAGGCAGCCTCATCTTTTATAATGGCAATAGCAACAAAACCCTTAAGCCCACTCGCACGATACAGACTCTTGGACCAGTCCAACAATACAACTCCAGGCCCATGTAACCGGACTAAAAACACATACAAAACAAGTAGATAGCAAATGGTTAGAAATGTAAAAAAGGAAACAACATTTAAACTGAAAATAGAAAGATATATAGAGTATTTTAACATAAATGACATACCACTTAAATTAATAATATTATATTATTTAATATTTATCATCTCAAATAAGTACATATCATATCTTTTTTTAGGCAATGATTTAATATTGTTAGGGGGTGGGGGTGGTGATCACTCATCACTCACAATATCCAATCAAGTTCCGCCATGTTATCAACCATTATTCCATCACTCACAACCTTTTTTAGTGGAAATGGCCATCACTCACAACACCCAACAATAAACCCTCACATTCCCTCACAATCTTCCATTTTTCACGTGTTAAGTTTATCACGGGAATTATGTTTCACACGTTGAAATTAATGGGTGGCGGTGGTTTGTTCGATTGTATCACACGTGGTGGGAGTTTATCACTTACCACCCCGCCTGCCCTTAATTCTATTTTGAACTTTACAATTTCTTTAGTTTATTGAAATCAAATATGATATCAAAATTTACATATTATATATCAACTACCAAATATATAATACATGGGTGAGAGTTGGCTACAAAGTCTATTTTTCCTACAAAGTGTAAAAAGTTATAAAACACCATAATGCCAACCATAAAACATCATCAAAACATACAAATAACAAAGTGAAGATTACTAAAACACCATATTTGTGGGTTTTGTTTTGTGTTTTGGATGATAAGGCTTTGATTATGGAATGACTAACATTAGCGTGTTTTATGTTGATTATCATGTTGTGTTTTATGTTCATAGTTCTAGGATAGCGTGTTTGAAGTTTTTATGGACTGTTAGGGTTTGGATATTGTGTTTTAGTGATCTTCACTTAGTTATTTGTGGGTTTCAAGTGTGTTTTATGGCTGAAATTATGGTGTTTTATGACTTTGTACACTTTGTAGAAAAAATGGACTTTGTAGCCGAACCCCACCCTATAATACATATATTTCTATTTAGATATTGTTTTTGACATCATATGATTTAATCGATCCTACCAGTGTATAACAACCGATTCAATCTGACCCGAATATTTTAAATATTATTACACATATAATTGATATATAACCCGACCAGAATCAGATCGGACCGGGTAAAAAAAATTATTATATATCGACATATAAACAATTCCTAAAAGTTTTCGCACCATTGAGAAAAAAATTATGAGTCCTCCACTAATAACCACACATTATATGATGGTGTGGTTATGAAAAAGGTAAGTCAAATTCTATGATATGATTGCACAATGAAAGAGGTAAGTCAAATTCTATTTGATATATTTGAACACAGGTAAACTAAAGGTTAATGTATTTTGTTTTTGGGTTTCGCATTCCCTATTTTGTTTTGAAAATTGATGTGAACACAGAAGATATTATTCTAAATGTTAAGTGTTTGGGTCTTTTGTGGTATAGAAATTGATCGAAAGATAAGAATTTCAGTTGGGAAAGGTGGTGTAATTTTGATGTTTTGTAGTTGTCTTTTGTAGCCGGCCTTGTTTCGGGCTCAGTGTTGTGAATAAATCTACTTTAAAAAAGTAAAAATAAAAATCCCTATGGTTAAATATGTACGATTTCGTTAAAATCTGACTTGGATGCTTTCTTAATCATGTTTTTTTTTTTGAAAACTGACTTTCATTAAACCACCAAACCAAGGCCAACTATTTCCAAGACGGAAAAAGCAGGCCGAAAACCACAAAAATATATAATTACATCAGATCGAAAGAACATCACCGAACCCAATCAACTACACCTCCTTTAACCTATGTTTATACCACAAAAAACCTACTGTCTTGATATCCGCGATCATCTCCACTACATTCGGATCCTTACTCGAAAAAGCTTTTTCATTCCTCGCCGTCCACAACTGCAAACAGGCAATAATAATCCCATGAATCACCATCTTCTTATTCCCCGACATGGCACAATGTAACGAGTCCATTTAGATTAAAGACTTTCCTGTCCAATAAGAACGGTAATCGGATAAGATAAAATATTTTCATTAAGAACAAATTTTTTTTATCTTTAAAGTTCAAGTATAAAATTCTATGATTTAATTAGACCAGTTGGTCATTATTAATGGGGTCGAACCATCGCAATGTTTCAGCTGAAAGGTTATACGATTAGGGTTTGTTAGGTTTCGTACGTAAGTTTTATTAAAGGTTTCAAATACAACAATGTTAGAAATTAGTGTTAATCCATTTACAGCCAATTTATTATTACTAATACTTATATAAAATATATATCCTGGACATACTTAAATAGAACGTAAATGAGTTGTAATCAAGTTGTAAATGTGTTTAATAGGTCGTAATAAATTACGAAGACGTAAATGACAGAAGGTTTTTGTCACACCCCAACCGATGGCGGAAACATCGGGGCATGACACTGAGCGAAACAGATTGTCCAGAAGTTTCCACAAGAACTATATTTACCAAATATTTTAAAGTAACACGTCCCATACCATGTCATAAATGATAATGTAATTATTACAGAAAGATCTAGTCAAATTGTTCTGATCCGACAACTTAGATTTTTATTACAGACAATTGTTTATTTATTGGTTTCTAGGACTCCGTCCCTAGCCTCGATTTCATCACCAGTACACAAAGCATGTAAACATCCTAAGCACCTGTCACATACGTTAAAGTAAAAGTCAATACACATAGTGTAAAGGTGAGCATACAAGTTTGATAATAGCATATAGAGTTTGAAAGCGTTATGCATAACCAGCACCTACACAGAGTGAAATGAGGCATGTTAGTTATCGACATGAACCTATCGATACCAATGACTGGGGGTTGACTGCCCAAGGCAGTTCGCGATACATACTTACCACTGTGTGCCATGTAGGTAATTGTCCTTAACAACCCCCGAGTGAACGGGTGCTGAGTCCAAACTAATAGTACTACCGTTGCTAAGGCAGGTAGACAGCATTCCATGTGTAAACATAACAAACAAGCATTCATTAAGTCACGTATAACATGCGGTATTGGTTAGCGATTAAAGTATTGCGTAGTATGTTCGATGTGATTTTATATAAGTAACGTATGTAACACCCAAAAGTGCGTAAAGCAAAAAGGGATCGAGTATACTCATAGCGATTGATGGATTGAAGGGAGCGCTAGAGAGTAGGGTTAGCCTGAACAGATTGATAGCATAACGATAAGCGTTGCGTAAAATGGAACAAGTGATGGTTGGGTCGATCAGCAGTTCGATCGGATGGTAGTCCGATCGGACGGCTGATCGTGCGGGTGACAGTCCGTTCGGACGGTCGTCCGGTCGGATGTCCGTTCGAACGGTCGTCGATGGTTTAACTTTTGAAGTTTTCGTTGTAGCATTTTGAAAACATAGAAGTATCTCTACCCTTCAGGTCGGTCGATCGGACGGCAACCCGATTGGTTGGGCACTTCAGTGAGAACAAGTTCACAGCAGGTTGTCACTCGATCGGACGGTCGTTCGATCGGGTGGCATCCTTTGTGCATTGAACATGTTGAAAATTGTTTAAGTGTTGAAGTTTCGAAACATCACATTTTCGGATGGTCAGTCGATCGAGTGGTAGCTCACTCGGACAGCAATCCGTTCGGTGTTCCAAAACCCCTGAGAGTTGATTTGAGAATTAAGGTGGGACCAAGGTGCAAGTCGTTCGGATTGGCCAGTCGTTTGGATTGGCTGTTCGATCGGACAGCAGTCCGATCTGACGGCACTCCGTCCTGGTCGACCTGTTCGTCTTACACTTGGTTGTTTTGATTGTTTGTTGTTTTATCGAGACGTTTTGATAACATGTTAAGCAACAGAAACCTCGTCAGTACTTGGTACTCCTGATCGGACAGGAATCACCCAAATCCAACCAGTTAAGTGTTCGAGACGGTGTTTCATGTTTAACCCGAAATCGGTAGTCTCGTGGATAGAATCCAGATCTTGGACCAACACAACTACAAGAATGAGTAGTAAGTCGGCACAAGCTCCGATTCCATCGGTTTTGAATGCATCGAGTGTAAAAGAGTTGAAAGAAAGTTGGAAAACCATCTTTCAATCTTTTTTTCTTGTGAATATGTCTAGATCTATGAAAGATCTTTGTTTGTTTATGTGGAAATCGGTTAGATCCAAGTTGTTCTTGGTGGGTTAAGGCCAAAACATGAAGTTCCTCAATAACACATGATGACGTCATCCTAGAACACCTGGAATCTTGATGATTTCACGGCTAAAAGTTAAGATTCAAAAGATAGAAAGGCGTAGGAGTGCGTGTAGATTAAGGAAGTACAAGATTTAGGGCGAGATCTTACCGGAATCGCGAGAAATCGGAGAAAAAGAAAGGTTAGAGCACTGGTCGAACGTCAGTTGCCAAAAGTAAAAAGAATGAAAGTGACAAGGGGTATTTATAGGGTTACCCAAAGTGGAAACGAGTGGAGAGAGGCTAGTCGATTGGTTAGGCAGCCCGGTCGAACAGCTGTCCGATCGAATGGCTGGTCGATCGAATGGCTGGTCGATCGGCTGGCCTCCTGATCGATCAGTCGCTTGGTTTAAGTCTTCGGTGCAACGAGTTTGCCGTTTCGATTGCGATTGCGAGCGTTTCGATGCGAGAGAGGTTCCTAGTCAAATTACTTTTAATCCCAACTACTATATCAACATACAAGCATCCTTATTTCGTATTCGTTTAGCGTTTGCGATTCGTTTGGGATTAAGTTTCGATGCATTTCGATTGATTACCATAACATAAATAAACATGCACAAGTAACACATAAGGCACACACACGTATATCAATAACCAAAATGTGTAATTCGAGTTGCGAGTGCGATTGCGATAGCGATTAATCATGCGATAAATTTCGAATAAACCTCGATTATTAATAAGTACTCCACATAATACAACTAAAGTAAAACATAAAATAAACTAACTACAAGTCAAAGAAGTCAAAACAGGAAATGATTAAGGAGAGACAGATCGCAATTAGCAATCTTTTCTCCCTTTGACTTCAATCTTGACTTTGAATTTGACTTTCGAAACACGGGGTGTTACAGCCTCCCCTAGTTGAGGGAATTTCGTCCCGAAATTAGGCCGAAGCCGTAACAAACAACTGCGGGTACTTCGCCTTCATGTCGCTTTCGAGTTCCCAAGTGAACTCTGCGCCTCGTTTGCCTTCCCATCGGACTTTCACAATAGGAATGCGCGAGCGTCTGAGCTGCTTGGTTTGGCGATCCATGATTTCGACAGGCTTCACCACAAAGTGTAGTGTTTCGTTTACTTGGAGATCATCGAGAGGTACAATTAAGTCATGCTCAGCCAGGCACTTTCGGAGGTTTGACACATGGAAAGTCGGGTGGACATTACTAAGTTCCTCTGGTAGTTCGAGTCTGTAGGAGACTTTTCCGATCCTTTCCAGAATCTTAAAAGGTCCAACATATCGAGGCGCTAGTTTCCCTTTCTTGCCGAATCTGACCACACCCTTCCAAGGTGACACCTTTAGGAGTACGTAGTCGCCAACGTCAAATTCAAGGGGCTTGCGTCGTTTATCGGCGCAACTTTTCTGTCGACTTTGAGCTTTCAACAAGTTGTCTCGAATTCGGAGGACTTTGTCAGTTGTTTCTTGCAGTAGCTCAGGACCGGTTAATTGCGAGTGACTGATCTCGTGCCACACAATAGGCGATCGACATTTTCTTCCGTATGAAGCCTCGAATGGTGCCATCTGAATGCTGGAATGATAACTGTTGTTGTACGAGAATTCGACCAATGGCAGGTATGCATCCCAATTACCATCAAAATCTATGACACACGAACGGAGTATGTCTTCAAGAGTACGGATCGTTCTTTCAGTCTGACCGTCGATTTGAGGGTGGAAAGCGGTACTTAGGTTAAGCGTAGTACCGAGAGCCGTTTGAAACGTTTCCCACGGTCGCGAGGTAAACCGAGCGTCACGGTCAGAGATGATGTAGCGAGGCGTCCCATGTCGACAAATGATCTCATTGGTGTAGATTCGGGCTAATCGTTCTACCTTGTAGTCTTCCCGTATTGGCAAAAAGTGGGCTGATTTGGTCAAACGGTCAACAACGACCCAGATGCTGTCGTGACCTGATGACGTGTGCAGAAGCTTGGTTATGAAGTCCATAGCTATACCCTCCCACTTCCACATCGGGATCGGCGTTTGTTCGAGTAAGCCATAGGGTCTTTGATGTTCAGCCTTGACCCTTGCACAAGTTAGGCACTTTCCAACGTAGAGAGCAATATCCCTTTTCATGCCCGGCCACCAGTACTTGTAGCGAAGGTCCTGGTACATTTTATCGGCACCGGGATGAATAGAATATCGGGATTTGTGGGCTTCGTCCATCAATATCTGTCGCAAATCGGTCCGTTTGGGGATCCAAATCTGGTCTAGATAATGGAATATCCCATTCGACTTATTCACAAGATGGGCTCCATCGTGGTAGATTCTTTCCTTATCCAAAGTGCGTTCATTAAAACAGGCATGCTGGGCTTCGCGGATGAGGGTTTCGAGGTTGAATCGGGATCGGGTATCACGAATGCTAAGTAAATAACTCCGTCTGCTGAGAGCGTCGGCAACGACATTTTCTTTGCCAGGGTGATAACGAATCTCACAGTCATAATCGTTGAGAAGTTCTACCCATCGGCGTTGACGCATATTAAGTTCCTTCTGGTCAAAGATATGTTGTAGGCTCCTATGATCGGTGAAGATCGTACACTTTGTACCATACAGGTAGTGTCGCCAAATCTTTAACGCAAAAATAACTAAGCCTAGCTCGAGATCATGGGTTGTATAGTTCTTTTCGTGGATTTTGAGCCGACGAGATGCGTAAGCTATAACCTTGTCCCGTTGCATGAGAACACAACCAAGACCAAGGTTGGAAGCATCGCAATAGACAATGAAGTCGTCATTTCCGTCGGGCAATGAGAGGACAGGAGCATTGCAAAGCATGCGCTTGAGGGTTTGGAAAGCAGACTCTTGTTCAGTTCCCCAAACAAAAGGCTTGTCTTTATGCGTAAGAGCGGTAAGAGGCACAACGATCTTTGAGAATCCTTCGATAAAACGTCGATAATAGCCCGCCAATCCAAGGAAAGAACGGACTTCAGAAGGGTTCTTGGGTGTAATCCAACTCTTGACTGCTTCAATTTTCGCGGGATCGACGTGAATACCTTGACTATTGACAATGTGACCCAGAAACTGAACCTCCTCCAGCCAAAATTCACACTTGGAGAACTTGGCATAGAGTCGATTCCCCTGGAGCAGCTCGAGAACCAAACGTAGATGTTGCGCATCTTCGGCCTTCGACTTGGAATAGATCAAGACATCGTCGATGAACACGATGATGAAATGGTCAAGATATGGTTTACACACGCGATTCATCAGATCCATGAAAACCGCGGGTGCGTTGGTTAAACCGAAAGTCATAACAACGAATTCGTAATGGCCGTATCGAGTGCGAAACACGGTTTTGGGTATATCCTCCTCTTGAATGCGTAACTGGTGATAGCCTGAGCATAGATCGATCTTCGAGAAACACGTAGCACCTTTTAGCTGATCAAACAAATCGTCAATGCGTGGCAGGGGATAACGATTCTTGATAGTCAACTTATTCAGTTCCCGATAGTCGATGCACATCCAGAACGACCCATCCTTCTTTTTGACGAAAAGGATTGGCGCGCCCCAAGGAGAGGTGCTCGGGCGAATGAAGCCTTTCTCAAGTAATTCCTGAAGTTGACTCGAGAGTTCACGCATTTCGGACGGTGCGAGTCGGTAAGGAGCTTTAGCAACAGGGTTGGCTCCAGGAATGAGGTCGATACGAAAGTCGATATCACGACTTGGTAGGAGTCCGGGAAGATCCTCAGGAAAGACGTTGGGAAATTCTCGAACCACTGGAACATTGTTTACACCGGGTCCTCCTTTCTTTTCCTTCTCCGCTACTACAATGTTGGCCAAGAAAGCTTTGTATTCCTTGCGGAGATACTTGCTAGCTTGGACACATGACATGAGCTTGAGACCTTTCGAAGCAGTTTCGCCATAAACACACAAATAATCACCATTCGCGAGCGAGAAACGAATCATCTTATAGAAGCACACAACTTCAGCCTGGTTTTCGCGAAGAAAGTCCATGCCTACTATGAGGTCAAAACTTCCGAGTTGCATCGGAATAAGGTCGATTGGGAAGATGTGATTGTTGAGCTCAAGAGTACAATCACGACGAACAGAATTAACGGCGACAGTTCTTTCGGTGGCGACTTCAACATCGAACGCCGAGGAGAGATGGGAGCGCTTACGACTAAGAAGCTTCTCGAATTCAAACGACACAAAGCAATTATCGGCTCCAGTATCAAATAAACACGATGCATAAACACCATTCACAAGAAACGTACCATTGACCACGTTGTTGTCAGTCTGGGCTTGGCGCACATTGATGTTGAAAGTTCTGGCGTGTACGGCTTGTTGCTGCTGCTGAGGCTGCTGCTGTTGGGGCTCTTGTTTCACAACCCTGTTCGGGCACATGTTCGCAAAGTGGTTGGGATCACCACATGCGAAGCAGACTCGGGCGTTGGCCGCGGGTGCCTAAGCCGCTTGCTGGCCTTATGGGGCTGGGAGCAGAGCTTGATGAGCAGTGGCTTGAGCTGGGGCTTGACGGGGACCAGTATGGCAGTTGGCAGTGAAGTGGCCGTACATATTGCAGTGAGCGCAGAAACGGCAGGCGAGACCAACCGGGTGATGATAGGAACACGTTGGACAAGCCGGGTGGGGGCCTGTGTATGCACGCTTTGCAGGCGGTGCATAGGTAACTGGTGCTGGGTGGTGGTGAGATTACTGCTGAGCTGGTACGGCTTGAAGTGGAGCAGCAGTGGTAGTGACAGCACAGTTCTTGTTGCTGGAGCTTCTGTTGTTGTTCTTCTTTTTGCGGCGTGAGGATTTTGACGATTGAGCGGCGGCGGTTTCAGCGGTTGGTGCGGTAGTGACTTGGTGCAGGTTCTTTGAAGTTTTATCCTAAAAACCAGCTTTTACTCGCTTGTCGTTGATTTCGGCGGCAAGCAAGTAAGTTTCTTCGATCGTTACTGGCTTTGCTGCATGCACAAAATCTGCAACACAGTCGGGTAGAGCTCGGATGTACTTCTTGATTGCCATATCGGGCGTCTTCACTTGATCGGGGCAGATGATGCTGAGCTACTTAAAGCGAGCAGTCAGGGCACCGTTGTCACCTTCTTTCTGCTTAATGTGCCAGAATTCGTCCTCCAGCTTCTGGCGCTCATGGGGAGGGCAGAACTCTTCGAGCATAACGTTCTTCAACTCGTCCCATGACAGACCGTAAGCTGCATCATTTCCGCGCTTGTTCCTTTCGGCCGTCCACCAGTCTAGGGCGCGGGACTCGAAGATGCCGGTTGCGTTCAGTGTGCGGAGATTATCAGGACATCCGCTCTGTCGCAGAGTGACTTCGATTGAATCAAACCATTAGAACAAAGCCGTAGGGCCTTCTTCGCAGGTGAACTTCTTCGGTCCACATGCCTTGAACTGTTTGAAGCTGAAAGTAGCTTTGGGAGTCTCGGTCCTGGATTCCTCAGACGGTTTGCTCATGTTCTCGTTCAGTTCACTGACAACTTGGGGTACAACCTTTGCCATTTGCTTAGTAATCATGGCAGCAAGGCGTTTCTCTGCTTGCTTTTGGCTAGCATCACGGGTAGCGCGAGATCCAGATGACGACATTGTCTGCAACAGACATCGCCACAGGACTCAACACGATATAATCGGATCTCACCTCACAATCCTAATACTACTAAAGCTCAAGAATACGTACAATCATGTAAGCATATAGTCATAGATTCACATAAACACAGAAGCACGTAAGCATGTAAGCACGTAAGGCACAGATTCACAGAGAGCACTTAAAACATGTAATCACAAGAGTCAGTCAGAATACAGAAACCTATCATTCAAAGTCCGCAAATGTTCGAGAATAGCGATCGCGAATAACTTATCGAGTAGTATAGTATAAGCGAATAATACAGCGGGTAGTATAGCATAGGCGTATTATAAGGTCGTCCACACTTTAGCGATTTGTCAGCGCTTTGAGATAGAAGTGCAGTGCGAGTCGTGCGTGTCGATCAAAGTGAAAGCAAAAATCGAATAATTCTACAAAATTAAACACATAAACAGGTAAACACACATACAAACACATAAAATCGATGAATCATCAGAGTCAGCAGTAGCGTGCTCAGAATCAAAACACATAAAAATCGAGAAATAGATCATCTGCGGCTATTAGACATTAACTATCCAAAGTGATTCGACTATTCTCAAGGTCTTGTCGTACACATTTTGACCTTCAGGACTTGTGCTTTTGCCTCGATTCTTGGGCGTTAGGCACGCATCCCTTTAGTCATAACGTGACTTCAGGTCGTTGGAGTCCGTCTAGACTTTGGTGAGAGTTTTGTGAAAACCAAGTAAAGGTCGGAACAAGTCGTCAAGGTTAGGGTTTCATCCCTGGCTTAACAACTTCGTCCCTGTTTTGATAAAATAAAAGAGAATTATGCGTCGAAGTATGGATTTCACTCCTATTTCAACGCAACTTCTCGTGTTTATAGATAAAATGTGGGTTTGAACAAGTAATTTAGTCGAGAGTTTGCGGTTTTCACACCTAATCTCGACTTAATCGCTCAATCATATTTGAAAATTCGAGTGCAGTGATAGTGTAGCGTAGGCGAGAATAACGAGAAATAGCAAGTATGCCCACACATAATCCATACTGGACATGCATGAGTCGGTCTGTTGGTTCCTAACTATAGACTAGGTATCTAGGACATCAAACCGGACTAGGTCGAGTCTTGCCAAATTCCCTATAGTTATGGCTCTGATACCAATCTGTCACACCCCAACCGATGGCGGAAACATCGGGGCATGGCACTGAGCGAAACAGATTGTCCAGAAGTTTCCACAACAACTATATTTACCAAATATTTTAAAGTAACACATCCCATACCATGTCATAAATGATAATGTAATTATTACAGAAAGATCTAGTCAAATTGTTCTGTTCTGACAACTCAGATTTTTATTACAGACAATTGTTTATTTATTGGTTTCTAGGACTCCGTCCCTAGCCTCGATTTCATCACCAGTATACAAAGCATGCAAACATCCTAAGCACCTGTCACATACGTTAAAGTAAAAGTCAATACACATAGTGTAAAGGTGAGCATACAAGTTTGATAATAGCTTATAGAGTTCGAAAGCGTTACGCATAACCAGCATGTACACAGAGTGAAATGAGGCATGTTAGTTATCGACATGAACCTATCGATACCAATGACTGCGGGTTGACTGCCCAAGGCAGTTCGCGATACATACTCACCACTGTGAGCCATGTAGGTAATTGTCCTTAACAACCCCCGAGTGAACGGGTGCAGAGTCCAAACTAATAGTACTACCGTTGCTAAGGCAGGTAGACAGCATTCCATGTGTAAACATAACAACCAAGCATTCATTAAGTCAAGTATAACATGCGGTATTGGTTAGCGATTAAAGTATTGCGTAGTGTGTTCGATGTGATTTTGTATAAGTAACGTATGTAACACCCAAAAGTGCGTAAAGCAAAAAGGGATCGAGTATACTCACAACTATTAATGGATTGAAGGGAGCGCTAGAGAGTAGGGTTAGCCTGAACAGATTGATAGCATAACGATAAGCATTGCGTGAAACGGAACAAGTGATGGTTGGGTCGATCAGCAGTTCGATCGGATGGTAGTCCGATCGGACGGCCGATCGTGCGGGTGACAGTCCGTTCGGACGGTCTTCCGGTCGGATGACCGTTCGAGTGGATTGTTTCTTCCTTTGAGAAGGATGTGTTTGTGTATGATGGTTTGAAGTTTTCGTTGTAGCATTTTGAAAACATAGAAGTATCTCTACCCTTTAGGTCGGTCGATCGGAAGGTCGTTCGATCGGACGGCAACCCGATTGGTTGGGCACTTCAGTGAGAACCAGTTCACAGCAGGTTGTCACTCGATCGGACGGTCGTTCGATCGGGTGACATCCTTTGTGCATTGAACATGTTGAAAATTGTTTAAGTGTTGAAGTTTCGAAACATCATATATTCGGATGGTCGGTCGATCGAGTGGTAGCTCGCTCGGACGGCAAATCGTTCGGTGTTCCAAAACCCCTGAGAGTTGATTTGAGAATTAGGGTGGGACCAAGGTGCATGTCGTTCGGATTGGCTGTTCGATCGGACAGCAGTCCGATCGGACGGCACTCCGTCTTGGTCGACCTGTTCGTCTTACACTTGGTTGTTTTGATTGTTTGTTGTTTTATCGAGACGTTTTGATAACATGTTAAGCAACAGAAACCTCGTCAGTACTTGGTACTCCTGATCGGACAGGAATCACCCAAATCCAACCAGTTAACTGTTCGAGACGGTGTTTCATGTTTAACCCGAAATCGGTAGTCTCGTGGATAGAATCCAGATCTTGGACCAACACAACTACAAGAATGAGTAGTAAGTCGGCACAAGCTCTGATTCCATCGGTTTTGAATGCATTGAGTGTAAAAGAGTTGAAAGAAAGTTGGAAAACCATCTTTCAATCTTTTTTTTCGTGTGGATATGTTTAGATCTATGAAAGATCTTTATTTGTTTATGTGGAAATCAGTTAGATCCAAGTTGTTCTTGGTGGGTTGAGGCCAAAACATGAAGTTCTTCAAGAACAAATGATGACGTCATCCTAGAACACCTTGAATCTTGATGATTTGACGGCTAAAAGTTAAGATTCAAAAGATAGAAAGGTGTAGGAGTGCGTGTAGATTATGGAAGTACAAGATTTAGGGCGAGATCTTGTAGGATCGTTTACATGACCAGACGAGTCGTTCAGAAGAGTTTTTGCTCAAAACGAAAGGCGGAAACAAACGTATCGAGGTAATTCAGCTTGCAATTCACTTTAAACTGTCTTTTGATTGATTTGACAAATTTTTTTAGCGAGTAGACACTTCGGCAGCAGTTTGGCACTGAAACCGGAAAGTTGGAACTACTCCAAATGAAATTACAAGGCACCTATTTATAGGCTGGCTAATTTCGCATGAACAAGTTCACACGAAATCACATTCACACGAGATTACCAGTTAATTTCGAGTGAAATCACTAGTTAATTTCGTGCGAAATTACCTTCAAATCTATTTTTGACAGTTTCCTCGTAAAACGTGCCCTGATCTATCTATATATATACAAGACTTGATACACGACGAAGTCGACAGACGGATGCACCAACAGTCTCCCCCTCGGATGTTGACGAAGTCTTCAGTGTCGAGTCTTCAATCTTCAGTCTTTATCAGTCTTCTCGATCTCTCCCGAAATATCTGATAATGTAAATCATCCTCAATCTTCTCTCTTCTTCTTTCTCTCTTTTACCAGGATCTGAAACTGGCTCTAACATTCTCTTGATCAGATCTCTTGATTCCTTAAGTTCATCAGCATTATCAGCTTTTGTGACCCTCAGGATTGAAACCTGGCATTCCTTTCTTTAGACTCTTCTTTGATCGCAGACTCCCCCTTAAACTATACTGGGACCGTAGTCTGACTTTCACATCCTGCACATTCTCTACCTCACAATAAATTTCACAGATTTAAAATTTGACAAATTTACTCTCTGCTAACCACTTGTAGAAACAAAAACAATCAAAGAATGATTTTACAATGTTAGTCTCTAATGAACCACTTATAGGCAAAACGTTTTTTTATTCATTTTAAACGTACTCCTCCTCACGAAATATTCATCATGTTTAGCACTTGGAATCTTGAAAATCTGCTCTTCAACATCAGTTGTCGAAATTATTTTTGTATTTTTCAAAATTTTAATGCTAAAAATACTTCTAAGAAAAACATATTAAAATGTAATAACAAAATATTTACATACAATATTTTTGTGAGCTTGTGTAAGAGGATCATATCAGTTTATGAGACAAATCACCAACACCGTTAAGCTATAAACATTTTAAGATCTAAACGATTCACTTAGATTGTTAGTATACTAATCCACTTAAATTTTCACACAAAGTTCAACTGATTCGAGATACGAAATTAATGTTTTAATAGACTTAAACTTATTCGCGTGTCCCACCACTTGAATATACTCCCGTATCCAGATCCCAATATTCAGTCTTACATGTGAGTATACCTAGATGATATCTGTAAAGGGTTAAATGCGAGGGCCATGAGAGCTCAGGCTATTGCTTCTGCAAAATCAGAGAGATGATGGCTTTGACTTTTTGGTGTGTTCCCTTTAGAGAATCTTTTCTTCAACAGCACATGATTATCATTTTTCAATGTTTCATCATGTTTTGTACTGAGGGCGAGCTTTAAGATTAAAGCAAATGCAAAGTATTATACGGGGACTAGGCCATTGCTTCCACAAAATCAGAAGTCCCGGGATAATACCCCAGATATCACTAAGCATAAAGACCTAGTATCTCAGAAAGAGGGACCTTTCAAACAAGATTTCGGGGGTTACCCATATATCCGAGAGATGTTCCCCACGAGATAAGTAAGTTTGAAATTTAGGTTTATATCTCGACACAATCTACTAAATGTTTAAAAACCTACTGGCATATCATCAGTGAGACCGTTTATCACAATTTGATTCTCCAAATCTTTAGCGTGCGGTGATTGTCCATTGATTTACTATCATTTCCTCTTTTTCACAACAAAACTCATTTTTGATTTTATCATGTTTTTGACTTTTTCAAATTTTTAATGTTTTTGGATTTTCTGAAAATTCTTACTCTCCCTAAAATTCAAAAACATTTTAAAGAAATTTGAAAACAAACTGTAAAAAGTAAAGTGACAAACTGATATCGAATTGCTTCAATTCGCCATCCACTAGGCATAAACAATCAGAACTCCCCCTTTCAACAAACTATTTTCCTATTATGATTTCAAAACACTTAAGTTTGTTTTAATCAAAATGGTTTTTCCAGAAAATTAGTTTTGAGTGTCATTTCACAAACATGGGGATTTATCACCTTGTTTTCTTCAACCACTTGTAAAATTTTAACAATTTTAAGTTCATCAATAATACCACATGTAGTAAATCAAGTACAACTTAATGTCCCTGATTAACCATCTGTGAGTCAAAATATCACAGTTACCAGTCTGTGAATTACTTAAGAAAAATGCCGATACCTGATCCACACTTACCAACCTGGGAGCTCCGGCAAGTCAGAATTTTACTTATGAAAAACAGACATCCAAGCCTGACCAAACTTGGATGTTTCCTCTTCAACTTCACTTGGGTAATAAGTTGCCTTCTTTGTTTCATAAAAATCTTTTACCCCTTTCACTTTTCCCTCAACCATTTTTCCAAAAATCTTTTTCACATTTCCATTAAAAGCTTTTTCGACATCAAATTCTTTCTTCTCAGAATAGAACTGATTCGAGAACTCAACCTTTCCATCTTTTGGTTTAAAATTTTCAGCCCGCAACGGTGGAAAGTTAATATCATCCAATAGCGGAACTGAATTTTCTCCTTTTTGAATAATTTGTGGCTCCTCTGACTTTGTGGAATCAGATTCATCGCCAGACTTCACCTCAGATTTCTTAACAACCCATATTTGGTTGTCAGAATTCACCCTTCTTCTGTAAAATCTTTTCGAACATTCACCAACTTCGTATGTAGAATTTTTGAAAATTTTGAACTTTTCAATTGGCGGTTCAGTTTTATCAACAACTTTTTCTTTGAGTTTTTCAAAGACTCCCTGTTTTGTTTTTGTTGCTTGAGAACAGTTCCATGCAATGTGACGAACTTCATTGCATCTGCAACAGGTTCTTGTCTCCTTTCTTTGATAAGCTCTATTCTTCATTTTCTCTTGCTTCTTGGCAAGAAATTCTCGGTTTGATTGTTTCCAGAAAGAACTCTTTGATTCCTCTTCACAGCTTGTCCCTGAAACAAATTTTGTATTTGTTTTAGAAGTTTTCTCATTTTTATAATTTTCAGGTGAAATAAAACCAAGACCTTTCTTTTTGAAATTACCATTATGATTTGGTTTCTTTTGAAAACCAGAACCAGAACTGTAACCTTTTTTCTTGTTTATACGTTGTTGAACTCTTGAAGTGTACTTTTTAGGTTTTTCAAAAAGATTTACATCTTTTATTTCAGAAATATTAATTTCTGTTAATTTGAAAACCTTTTTTATCATTTCAGTTTTCACACCTCTTATTGGAAATTCCCTATCAGAATATAATTTGTCTGAATCACTCAAAGTATATGCCACTTTGATTGGTTCGTCATTCAAATTAGATTTTGATAACATAAATTCTTTATTGTAAATTCGTTTAACCGACGTCTTTGAACTGTTGACCGACGAACTCAAACTTTTGACAGACGAACTTGATCTTCCAGACTCGGACTTTGACTCTAACTCCTCATCTTTATCCAACACCTAATCGACCACCTTTTTTATTAACTCGGACTCATGATCAGTGTCAGACGATGTAAAAATGACGTCAATGTTTTCTGGTAAATCATCGGTTATTTCGGACTTTAGCTTTATATTGACTGCCTTTTTGACTTGCTCCTCATTTGGTTTTCTGGGAGAATAACCTTCCCAGATCGGAGGCGGACACTTGTTATAACTGACACGCTGTTTCTTACCAGTATCCTTCTCTTTCGGCTTCTCATCTTGAAATGCTTCCATTCCTGCAACAGTTGGACAAATTCGATCAATCAAATAATCAGAACTAGAATAACTTTGCAGTAAACGTCTAATTCTCTCATTTTCAATCTAATTCTCTCATTTTCAATCTTTTCTGTTTCCAACTCTTGCTTCAGCTTTGCACACTCTTCATTGTAATGGTTAATTGCCTTCTTCTTTGACATCATTACCGCATTCATCATTGTTAACGCATCTTCTCTTTCAGAATTCGTCTTTTGAAGACCATTCACTGTTCTATTCAACACATCATATGATTCTTTCACGTAATTGAGATTGAACAATAATTGTTCTTTCATCTTATCTTGCTCACTCAACTTCTCATCCTTTTCTTCACACTGTTTGCAAAATTCTGAACACTTTAGACACGGCTTGATTACTTCAACAATCTTTTCGACTTCAATTATCTTTTCAACTTCAACCACTTTTTCAGCTTTAACTTCTTGCACAGTAGGTTTATCTTCTTCACTTTGTTCAGCCTTTTCTTCCTGAAAAACACTTTCACATTTCACCTTTTTCTGTTCTTTTGCAACTCGTTTCTCCTTCAGCTTCTCCACTCTATCTGCAAAATAAAATTGAAAACTTTCAGGAGATAAATGAGTTTTTGCAATATTAATATGCATTTCTTCCTCATCATCACTACTGTCATCAGTTGGTGATTGATAAAAAATTATTGTCTTTTCTGAACTATCATCTGAAGAACTAGATCTTTCATCTTGATTCTTCTTAACATCATCAAACACTTTCATCCATTCAGTCAACAAATCTGGCTCTTGAACAATCTGTGCAATTAAAGATACTATTTTTGAATCAGGTGGAATATATTTGTCCCAACTGAAACCTTCTGCCACTTTTTCATCATCTTGATCAATGATACCATAATAAGCTTTCTTATTTGCTTCTGCGATCATTTTTGCATGTGCAGTTTGTGGTTCTTTTTGTTGATACGGTTGATTAGTAACCTGTTGATATATGGCTTTCCAATAATAATCATTACCACCGAACGGATTCTTTGCTCCACTTGCTTCTCGATTGGTACATTCTCTCTTGAAATGACCTTTCTCCCTGCATCGAAAACAAGCAACTTTAGATTTATCAAAACCCAAAGTAGATACATTTGCATCCAAGAAATCATCTCTTCCTGTAATCATCTTGAAATTTTATGCTCTTCTCAAAACACTCGCTAAGCACCACTTGATATCCATCAGCTCCATCTCCTCAGCATCAATTTGATCGTAATCCTCTTTTGTCAACATAGGATTTTCGATCCTTCCTGCAACCAACCCTTCATATGATTCCAACACTGTCACAATTAACGCCATATGATTTTTAACAACCTCTTCAGAAAATTTTTGACCATTCTGAAGATGCAACGCAATGTTGCATTGTAAAACATGACCATTTTTGCTGTTTGAGCTTTGAAATTGATGACTTGAGCTTGAAGCTTTTGGATTAACACTCGGGTATGAGGAGAATCTACTGCTGCTGCTGTTTGGACTTTGATTGATTGATCCAGATGAGTTTTCTGCACTAAAAGCAGTTTGGATTTTTGGACTTGATTCGATATTCTGAACACTCCCTTTGTAGTACATTTTAACATCTTGTTGTGCACTCGGATTGTTCATTCTTGCAATCTTTTGTTGCTCAAGATCTTGTCCTTCAATCTTTTCAATGAACTGGGAAATTGTCAAACCATCATATTCTCCAGTATTCTTTAATATCATAAAAAATGTACCCCATTCTTTCTGAGGTAAAGCATCAGCTAGTTTGTCGACCCATTCTTCACGATCTTTGTTGATATCTAACAATGACATTGAACGTACTAAGTGACAATATCTTTCAATTAGTTTCTTTGTATCTTCTCCTAGAAAACTTGTAAACAAGTCAAATTCTTTCTTTAGCAATGCCTTTTTACTCTTGATCATCTTCTCACTTCCCTCAAACTTAATTCGAAGTGCTTCCCAAATTGAACGTGAAGTCTTATCATGTTGAAGCAATATGAATATGTCTTCTTTAATAGCTTGCTGGAGTAAGCTGATCATCATCTTTTCTGCTTTGTACATGTCTCGTTCTTTATCCGTAAATTCAAAAATCTTTTTCTCAACTCCCAAATCAGTACGTGGTAGCACATACTTTTTCTCAACACACTCCCAAGATCTCAAATGATTAGCTTGAACCCAGTTTTCAAACCGATCTTTCCAACCATAATACTCCTCAATGCCCATGAGTTTCGGGGGTTTTTGCATTGTTCCAGTTTCGTTTTCCATGTTCATGCTTTGAGCAATGGCAGCCGGAGTAGTCGGGGCAGTAGCAAACGTGTTATAGAATTCCTCTTCCATGATTATGTAACAATTTTTCACAAAATCAGTTTTCAAACGAAATCAATCTTCTCAAACGAAATACACTTTCAAGCGAAATCAAACTCTTCAAACGAAATCTCTCAAACGAAATACCCTCTGCTGCGAAATGACCTGTAACACAACTTCAAACGAAATCAGTTCACACGAAATTAAAAGTTTCACACGAAATAGAGTTTTCGTGCGAAATCACCAAACGAATGCTAATTTCGTGCGAAATAAACTGGTTTTCACACGAAATTAAAAAACTTTGGAACGAAATAGTGATTTCGTACGAAATACTCACACAAAATACTGATTTCGTGCGAAATAAGCTGCAATTTCACGCGAAATAAGACAAAAATGTAATTTCGTGCGAAATCAAGAAGCTATTTCGTGTGAAATACTGCTGATGTCATCATATCGGCCATAACTTTGTCAAATTGATCAGGTTTTATCTCGATTTTAGGTCCAAATTTCTCAAGGCTTTGTTAAAACACAGTTTCGCTTATGATGTGAGAAATTCAAGCCATTTTATCCGTAAAAACTTGTTAATTTTGAAAAAGAAGGTGTAGAAGTCAGAATTTTGAGCTGAATCTGAAAGAACTCTTCCTCCTGAGCTCTGATACCACTTGTAGGATCGTTTACACGACCAGACGAGTCGTTCAGAAGAGTTTTTGCTCAAAACGAAAGGCGGAAACAAACGTATCAAGGTAATTCAGCTTGCAATTCACTTTAAACTGTCTTTTGATTGATTTGACAAAGATTTACAGCGAGTAGACACTTCGGCAGCAGTTCGGCACTGAAAGCGGAAAGTTGGAACTACTCTAAACGAAATTACATGGCACCTATTTATAGGCTGGCTAATTTCGCATGAACAAGTTCACACGAAATCACATTCACACGAAATTACAATTTCGTGCGATATTACTAGTTGATTTCGTGTGAAATAACTAGTTAATTTCGTGCGAAATTAAACTTTGTAATTTCGTGCGAAATTACCTTCTAATCTATTTTTGACAGTTTCCTCGTAAAAAGTGCCCTGATCTATCTATACATATACAAGACTTGATACAAGACGAAGTCGACAGACGGATGCACCAACAGATCTTACCGGAATCGCGAGAAATCGGAGAAAAAGCAAGGTTAGAGCACTGGTCGGACGTCAGTTGCCAAAAGTAGAAAGAATGAAAGTGACAAGGGGTATTTATAGGGTTACCCAAAGTGGAAAGGAGTGGAGAGGAGAGAGGCTGGTCGATTGGTTAGGCAGCCCGATCAAACAGCTGTCCGATCGAAAGGCTGGTCGATCGGTTGGCCTCCTGATAGATCAGTCGCTTGGTTCAAGTGTTCGGTGCGACGAGTTTACCGTTTCGATTGCGATTGCGAGCGTTTCGATGCGAGAGAGTTTCCTAGTCAAATTACTTTTAATCCCAACTACTATATCAACATACAAGCATCCTTATTTCGTATTCGTTTAGCGTTTGCGATTCGTTTACGATTGAGTTTCGATTGCGTTTCGATTGATTACCATAACATAAATAAACATGCACAAGTAACACATAAGGCACACACACGTATATCAATAACCAAAATGTGTAATCCGAGTTGCGAGTGCGATTGCGATAGCGATTAATAATGCGATAAATTTCGAATAAACATCGATTATTAATAAGTACTCAACATAATACAACTAAAGTAAAACATAAAATAAACTAACTACAAGTCAAAGAAGTCAAAACAGGAATTGATCAAGGAGAGACAGATCGCAATTAGCAATCTTTTCTCCCTTTGACTTAAATCTTGACTTTGACTTTCGAAACATAGGGTGGTACAGTTTTATTAACTTATAAGATAATCTTTAATGATATGTCAACACATTAAGTGTTAAATTGTACTAAGAAATAACCTTAAAGTACCAATGTTTTCCAACCCGGACCGGACCTGCCGGTCGGACTAGTTCGGCCAGGACCCGCTAGGTTTTCCGGGCCGGTTCACTGTTCAGCCCGTTTCTACATCAGGCCGGAGGTCCGGCCGGGGACCGGTGGTTCGTTAGGAGAGGTCGGGCCGTCGCTTTTTTTTTTAATTTTTTCAATGCCCTGACCAGAGAAACTGTTGCCGGATTATTGAGTTAAGGGAGTTGTTGCCGGTTGTTGCTAGAACAACGTTGGAATCGACAATATAAAAACCAGTTTGAAGCATAAAACTAGATCCATATGGTGATTTTTAGTTTCTAGCGGTGGTGAGACGATAGCTGGGAGGTTTTAGAAAGGATAAAGTGTTAACCTAATAGAAATGACGATAAGAATAGAAGGGGAATGAGGCTACAGTTTCAAAACCTAACCTAAAGTCTGTACAATATGATAACCTAATAGGCTAATGGGGCTTTTTTTTAAAGGCTTTAGAGGCTTTTTTTTTTAAAAGGCTTTAGATACATATATTAAGCAGTGGGCCTTTTAAAAGCTTGACAAGAATTTCAAATGGACTATTTTTAGCTTGATAATATATTATAAACAAATCTTTTTTTTTTATAATTTTAATTAACTCCGGTTCTTAAATTCGGTCAAACCGGTCCAACCAGTGAACCATTTAGACCACCGGTTCAATGTCCAGTCTGGTTTTAAAAACATTGTAAAGTACTACTGGGGTTGGTGACCCAATGAAAAAAGTAAAACTTCAAACAACATATAAATCGAGAAGTTTATAGGTTAAATCTCACAAGGAGTAAGTAAAAAAATAAATTTGCCATAAAAAAAACCTTTTAATCTTTTTTGTTTGTTTTTTTTTTTAAATTTTTTTTGGGTAAAGATTACACATGATGTGTGACATGTGATGTATTTTAGAATATACCAGTAATCTTATAGA
The DNA here is from genome assembly GCA_030545235.1 of Helianthus tuberosus. Lineage (NCBI taxonomy): Eukaryota > Viridiplantae > Streptophyta > Magnoliopsida > Asterales > Asteraceae > Helianthus > Helianthus tuberosus. Next base: position 10,352,112 of record CM060443.1, read on the forward strand.
AAAAAAATAATTACTAAAACAAAAGGGGTTTTCTATTGGCATACGCTCTTGCTTTTTCAATACGGGTCGTATATGTCTATACGAGTCGTATAGGTCCAAAAGTCAAAAGTAAAATCTGCAGATATTAGTCATTGTCTACGCTTCCTGGACATATCCGGGTCGTATAGGCATCAAGGATCCTTTCTTGTTCCTAAGAAAGCTCGTGACTTCTCTAGGAGAGGAAACGCAACAATAACATTTCCTTTGCTTCAAATGTCTGCAACTTCTCTTCCATACCAATTTTGGTAATCCCTTGACTCTATCTTCGTTGATAACAACTGGTCTTGTGGTGTCTCCTTGTGTAATTAATTGGTCTTGTCTTTATCCTTTTGTCTTTGACTTTTGACATCCTCAATTTATGTGCCATGCAGTTGTCATGTTCTCAGGGGAGGGGATGTCTCGGCCTGGTTCGTTATTTAGGAGGCGCTTTTTCTTGTTCGTTTCATGTGTAATCCCCAGTTGACAAGGAGATGTCTTCTCCTTGTCTGATGTTATCCTTGTTCTTATGGGAGGGAAGTGGGTTTTGACCCACACCTATTATGAGCCCCCAGTGCGGGCCGCTCTTGTTTTAATATACAAGAGTGGGTTGGACTTCTCCTAACTTTTCCTTTTTTGTGCGCAGAGCCCAAGGTGTATGTTATGACCTAGCCGCCTGTAGGCTTTGCTCTTGTCCCATAAATCGTGTCCGGTCAACTGTTTTTCTTTTGAGCAGTTCATGAGGCTCTCTAACCACCATATAAGCTCTTATTTTTCACTGATTTTCCAACTGTTTCTTATCTTGCTTCCCTTCTATGGTCATCTTCATCTCTTACCAGGTCAGTATTCTTTTTCTTTCTAGTTTTTCTTGTTAAAAATGGGTGGTATGAATGATATGCACCTTCATTGCTCGTCGCTCCTTTAAGGAGCTGCTATTTTACTTTGTGTATGTTATCCCTATTGTTTGACTTTGTATGTTATCAATAACTTGCTTTGTTACACGTAGCCAAGCAAGTTGTAAGAATGAAGGGTACATACAAAAACATACAGCTACAAGAAATACTTGTTTTGTACTTGGTATTTTAAGGATACAAAAATGGGTTTGGGTCATTACGAGAAAGTTAGATAGTAGTCATTTTTACAAGGTTTTTCTATGGGTTTGAATAGACAATGGGTTTCGGCCATTATGGCTTGGGTGAATTAATGGAATAACAATTTTCTAGAATAACAGTGGATTTATATTACTGGAATAAAGTGGGTTTCAACAAAAATAATATGAAATTTTTATGGCTTTATATATTTGGAAAAACCATGGGTTTTGGCAAAAATAATGACTTTTTTATGGCTTTATATTTCTAGAATATCTGTGGGTTTTAGCCATCAACGACTGGTGGTGAATTCATAGAATACCATCTTTCGGTCTGAGCAACCCATACGGCCAACCTGACCCGGCCAACCGGAAAAGACTAGACCAACCTATCCCATATGGTCTAGTCGTCGGTCCTCATATCTTTGAATAATCGGACTCAATCCTAGACTGATCCGAATTTGACCCGTTGCTCACCTTTAAGTGTCCCTAAGTATACCATTCCATATTTTGACAGTGAATAAAAGTATAAATTACTTCTATTATTATAAAACAAATAAGCTTAAAGTAGCATGAATCAACAAGCCTCTTTTCTTGATTGTATTAAAACTATTAGTATATGTTGATTGAAACTTGAGAACGTTGGATATCATTGCGAGTATTACAAAAGGTTGGTTATTCATTTTATCGTGAGTATTACAAGTATTTTATTGTTGAATGCAGGAAAAAGTGATGAAGAGTACAATAAATCATTATCGTGATCAGGCGGTGATGAAATGGTGGTTGATCTGGTTGGGTGTCTTAAAGAAGCTTTTGGTTCTTGGCATTCTCAGATACGGGGCGTTGGACGAGTCTTGAAAAGATTAACTCCCGATCTATTCCCTAACGTAAATATGGTTGAAGAGGAAGAACGTTGTCAAAGACAAGAACAAGCTATGGAGAAGTTGCGAAAAGATAATGCTTCTTTGAAAGCACAAATGAAGCATATATTCAAGTTAGTACGCTACAGCTCGTCATTTCAACTTGAAAAAGAAGATGAACAAGAAGATGATGAATTCGTATAACTTATTTTCATTTTAATTGGAATAATGTATTTGAATATTGTATTGTAACTTTTAAATATTTAGTTGTTATGGTTATTTATATTAGAATTGAACTTAGCTTGTTTTAAAATTTGTTGTTTGAATATTTTGGAATTCACACTCTTTAAGTTAGAGAACCTGGAAAAATTTTAAAAAATATAAAAAAAAAGATGATTCTTTTTTCAACTATAGCGACAGAATGTAGTCGTTATATGAGACATATTAAAAATCTCTTTGCAACCTATAACGACTAAACTTAGTCTCTATAAATTAAACTTTTAAAAAATGTAAAAACCCTTTGGCTACTAAATTTAGTCTCTATAGGTGAAGTGTTAAAAATTGTAAAAAACCTCTAGCGACGAAATTTAAATGCTAAACGATTTTGTTTTTAAATTAAAGAATTTTTTAATTACTTAAATATTTTTATTGAAGCCCCTATAGTGACTAAAGATCGTCGCTATAGGGCAACGATTTTGATTTAGATTGCGGAGGAATGCTAGAAATCAAACAGAGTTCTATTTTGGTTTTTTCGGTTTTGGTTTTTCACCGGTTCGGTTCGGTTTTTGGTTATTTCGGTTTTTGAAACAAAAGTATGTAAGATTCAATAATAGAAAGTATAATTTAAAAATTTAGAATCTTTATTATATGTTTACATTTAAGTTATTATACCTAACCTTTTTAACTAATAATTTTGACATAAACCTAACATTCTAATCTATTTTTTGTTTCTTCAAACTTTTTATTAAAATGTAATAACAAAATATTTACAGACAATATTTTTGTGAGCTTGTGTAAGAGGATCATATCAGTTATGAGACAAATCACCAACACCGTTAAGCTATAAACATTTTAAGATCTAAACGATTCACTTAGATTGTCAGTATACTAATCCACTTAAATTTTCACACAAAGTTCAACTGATCCGAGATACGAAATTAATGTTCTAATAGACTTAAACTTATTCACGTGTCCCACCACTTGAATATACTCCCGTATCCAGATCCCAATATTCAGTCTTACAGGTGAGTATACCTAGATGATATCTGTAAAGGGTTAAATGCGAGGGCCATGAGAGCTCAGGCTATTGCTTCTGCAAAATCAGAGAGATAATGGCTTCGACTTTTTGGTGTGTTCCCTTTAGAGAATCTTTTCTTCAAAATCACATGATTAGCATTTTTCAATGTTTCATCATTTTTTGTACTGAGGGCGAGCTTTAAGATTAAAGCAAATGCAAAGTATTATACGGGGACTAGGCCATTGCTTCCACAAAATCAGAAGTCCCGGGATAATACCTCAGATATCACTAAGCATAAAGACCTAGTATCTCAGAAAGAGGGACCTTTCAAACAAGATTTCGGGGGTTACCCATATATCCGAGAGATGTTCCCCACGAGATAAGTAAGTTTGAAATTTAGGTTTATATCTCGACACAATCTACTAAATGTTTAAAAACCTACTGGCATATCATCAGTGAGACCGTTTATCACAATTTGATTCTCCAAATCTTTAGCGTGCTGTGATTGTCCATTGATTTACTATCATTTCCTCTTTTTCACAACAAAACTCATTTTTGAATTTATCATGTTTTTGACTTTTTCAAATTTTTAATGTTTTTGGATTTTCTGAAAATTCTTACTCTCCCTAAAATTCAAAAACATTTTAAAGAAATTTGAAAACAAACTGTACAAAGTAAAGTGACAAACTGATATCGAATTGCTTCAATTCGCCATCCACTAGGCATAAACAATCAGAACTCCCCCTTTCAACAAACTATTTTCCTATTATGATTTCAAAACACTTAAGTTTGTTTTAATCAAAATGGTTTTTCCAGAAAATTAGTTTTGAGTGTCATTTCACAAACATGGGGATTTATCACCTTGTTTTCTTCAACCACTTGTAAAATTTTAACAATTTTAAGTTCATCAATAATCCCACATGTAGTAAATCAAGTACAACTTAATGTCCCTGATTAACCATCTGTGAGTCAAAATATCACAGTTACCAGTCTGTGAATTACTTAAGAAAAATGCCGATACCTGCTCCACACTTACCAACCTGGGAGCTCCGGCAAGTCAGAATTTACTTATGAAAAACAGACATCCAAGCCTGACCAAACTTGGATGTTTCCTCTTCAACTTCACTTGGGTAATAAGTTGCCTTCTTTGTTACATAAAAATCTTTTTCCCCTTTCACTTTTCCCTCAACCATTTTTCCAAAAATCTTTCACATTTCCATTAAAAGCTTTTTCGACATCAAATTCTTTCTTCTCAGAATAGAACTGATTCGAGAACTCAACCTTTCCATCTTTTGGTTTAAAATTTTCAGCCCGCAATGGTGGAAAGTTAATATCATCCAATAGCGGAACTGAATTTTCTCCTTTTTGAACAATTTGTGGCTCCTCTGACTTTGTGGAATCAGATTCATCACCAGACTTCACCTCAGATTTCTTAACAACCCATATTTGGTTGTCAGAATTCACCCTTCTTCTGTAAAATCTTTTCGAACATTCACCAACTTCGTATGTAGAATTTTTGAAAATTTTGAACTTTTCAATTGGCGGTTCAGTTTTATCAACAACTTTTTCTTTGAGTTTTTCAAAGACTCCCTGTTTTGTTTTTGTTGCTTGAGAACAGTTCCATGCAATGTGACCAACTTCATTGCATCTGCAACAGGTTCTTGTCTCCTTTCTTTGATAAGCTATATTCTTCATTTTCTCTTGCTTCTTGGCAAGAAATTCTGGGTTTGATTGTTTCCAGAAAGAACTCTTTGATTCCTCTTCACAGCTTGTCCCTGAAACAATTTTTGTATTTGTTTTAGAAGTTCTCTCATTTTTATAATTTTCAGGTGAAATAAAACCAAGACCTTTCTTTTTGAAATTACCGTTATGATTTGGTTTCTTTTGAAAACCAGAACCAGAACTGTAACATTTTTTCTTGTTTATACGTTGTTGAACTCTTGAAGTGTACTTTTTAGGTTTTTCAAAAAGATTTACATCTTTTATTTCAGAAATATTAATTTCTGTTAATTTGAAAACCATTTTTATCATTTCAGTTTTCACACCTCTTATTGGAAATTCCTTATCAGAATATAATTTGTCTGAATCACTCAAAGTATATGCCACTTTGATTGGTTCGTCATTCAAATTAGATTTTGATAACATAAATTCTTTATTGTAAATTCGTTTAACCGACGTCTTTGAACTGTTGACCGACGAACTCAAACTTTTGACAGACGAACTTGATCTTCCAGACTCGGACTTTGACTCAAACTCCTCATCTTTATCCAACACCTAATCGACCACCTTTTTAATTAACTCGGACTCATGATCAGTGTCAGACAATGTAAAAATGACGTCAATGTTTTCTGGTAAATCATCGGTTATTTCGGACTTTAGCTTTATATTGACTGCCTTTTTGACTTGTTCCTCATTTGGTTTTCTGGGAGAATAACCTTCCCAGATCGGAGGCGGACACTTGTTATAACTGACACGCTGTTTCTTACCAGTATCCTTCTCTTTTGGCTTCTCATCTTGAAATGCTTCCATTCCTGCAACAGTTGGATAAATTCGATTAATCAAATAATCAGAACTAGAATAACTTTGCAGTAAACGTCTAATTCTCTCATTTTCAATCTTTTCTGTTTCCAACTCTTGCTTCAGCTTTGCACACTCTTCATTGTAATGGTTAATTGCCTTCTTCTTTGACATCATTACCGCATTCATCATTGTTAACGCATCTTCTCTTTCAGAATTCGTCTTTTGAAGACCATTCACTGTTCTATTCAACACATCATATGATTCTTTCACGTAATTGAGATTGAACAGTAATTGTTCTTTCATCTTATCTTGCTCACTCAACTTCTCATCCTTTTCTTCACACTGTTTGCAAAATTCTGAACACTTTAGACACGGCTTGATTACTTCAACAATCTTTTCGACTTCAATTATCTTTTCAACTTCAACCACTTTTTCAGCTTTAACTTCTTGCACAGTAGGTTTATCTTCTTCACTTTGTTCAGCCTTTTCTTCCTGAAAAACACTTTCACATTTCACCTTTTTCTGTTCTTTTGCAACTCGTTTCTCCTTCAGCTTCTCCACTCTATCTGCAAAATAAAATTGAAAACTTTCAGGAGATAAATGAGTTTTTGCAATATTAATATGCATTTCTTCCTCATCATCACTACTGTCATCAGTTGGTGATTGATAAAAAATTATTGTCTTTTCTGAACTATCATCTGAAGAACTAGATCTTTCATCTTGATTCTTCTTAACATCATCAAACACTTTCATCCATTCAGTCAACAAATCTGGCTCTTGAACAATCTGTGCAATTAAAGATACTATTTTTGAATCAGGTGGAATATATTTGTCCCAACTGAAACCTTCTGCCACTTTTTCATCATCTTGATCAATGATACCATAATAAGCTTTCTTATTTGCTTCTACGATCATTTTTGCATGTATAGTTTGTGGTTATTTTTGTTGATACGGTTGATTAGTAACCTGTTGATATATGGCTTTCCAATAGTAACCTGTACAATATGATAACCTAATAGGCTTATGGGGCTTTTTTTTTAAAGGCTTTAGAGGCTTTTTTTTAAAAGGCTTTAGATACATATATTAAGCAGTGGGCCTTTTAAAAGCTTGACAAGAATTTCAAATGGACTATTTTTAGCTTGATAATATATTATAAACAAATCTTTTTTTTTATAATTTTAATTAACTCCGGTTCTTAAATTCGGTCAAACCGGTCCAACCAGTGAACCATTAAGACCACCGGTTCAATGTCCAGTCTGGTTTTAAAAACATTGTAAAGTACTACTGGGGTTGGTGACCCAATGAAAAAAGTAAAACTTCAAACAACATATAAATCGAGAAGTTTATAGGTTAAATCTCACAAGGAGTAAGTAAAAAAATAAATTTGCCATAAAAAAAACCTTTTAATCTTTTTTGTTTGTTTTTTTTTTAATTTTTTTTTGGGTAAAGATTACACATGATGTGTGACATGTGATGGATTTTAGAATATACCAGTAATCTTATAGAAAAAAATAATTACTAAAACAAAAGGGGTTTTCTATTGGCATACCCTCTTGCTTTTTCAATACGGGTCGTATATGTCTATACGAGTCGTATAGGTCCAAAAGTCAAAAGTAAAATCTGCAGATATTAGGCATTGTTTGACGCTTCCTGGACATATCCGGGTCGTATAGGCATCAAGGATCCATTCTTGTTCCTAAGAAAGCTCGTGACTTCTCTAGGAGAGGAAACGCAACAATAACATTTCCTTTGCTTCAAATGTCTGCAACTTCTCTTCCATACCAATTTTGGTAATCCCTTGACTCTATCTTCGTTGATAACAACTGGTCTTGTGGTGTCTCCTTGTGTAATTAATTGGTCTTGTCTTTATCCTTTTGTCTTTGACTTTTGACATCCTCAATTTATGTGCCATGCAGTTGTCATGTTCTCAGGGGAGGGGATGTCTCGGCCTGGTTCGTTATTTAGGAGGCGCTTTTTCTTGTCCGTTTCATGTTTAATCCCCAGGTGACAAGGAGATGTCTTCTCCTTGTCTGATGTTATCCTTGTTCTTATGGGAGGGAAGTGGGTTTTGACCCACACCTATTATGAGCCCCCAGTGCGGGCCGCTCTTGTTTTAATATACAAGAGTGGGTTGGACTACTCCTAACTTTTTCTTTTTTGTGCGCAGAGCCCAAGGTGTATGTTATGACCTAGCCGCCTGTAGGCTTTGCTCTTGTCCCATAAATCGTGTCCTGTCAACTGTTTTTCTTTTGAGCAGTTCATGAGGCTCTCTAACCACCATATAAGCTCTTATTTTTCACTGATTTTCCAACTGTTTCTTATCTTGCTTCCCTTCTATGGTCATCTTCATCTCTTACCTGGTCAGTATTCTTTTTCTTTCTAGTTTTGCTTGTTAAAAATGGGTGGTATGAATGATATGCACCTTCATTGCTCGTCGCTCCTTTAAGGAGCTGCTATTTTACTTTGTGTATGTTATCCCTATTGTTTGACTTTGTATGTTATCAATAACTTGCTTTGTTACACGTAGCCAAGCAAGTTGTAAGAATGAAGGGTACATACAAAAACATACAGCTACAAGAAATACTTGTTTTGTACTTGGTATTTTAAGGATACAAAAATGGGTTTGGGTCATTATGAGAAAGTTAGATAGTAGTCATTTTGACAAGGTTTTTCTATGGGTTTGAATAGACAATGGGTTTCGGACATTATGGCTTGGGTGAATTAATGGAATAACAATTTTCTAGAATAACAGTGGATTTATATTACTGGAATAAAGTGGGTTTCAACAAAAATAATATGAAATTTTTATGGCTTTATATATTTGGAAAAACCATGGGTTTTGGCAAAAATAATGACTTTTTTATGGCTTTATATTTCTAGAATATCTGTGGGTTTTAGCCATCAACGACTGGTGGTGAATTCATAGAATACCATCTTTCGGTCTGAGCAACCCATACGGCCAACCTGACCCGGCCAACCGGAAAAGACTAGACCAACCTATCCCATATGGTCTAGTCGTCGGTCCTCATATCTTTGAATGATCGGACTCAATCCTAGACTGATCCGAATTTGGCCCGTTGCTCACCTTTAAGTGTCCCTAAGTATACCATTCCATATTTTGACAGTGAATAAAAGTATAAATTACTTCTATTATTATAAAACAAATAAGCTTAAAGTAGCATGAATCAACAAGCCTCTTTTCTTGATTGTATTAAAACTATTAGTATATGTTGATTGAAACTTGAGAACGTTGGATATCATTGCGAGTATTACAAAAGGTTGGTTATTCATTTTATCGTGAGTATTACAAGTATTTTATTGTTGAATGCAGGAAAAAGTGATGAAGAGTACAATAAATCTTTATCGTGATCAGGCGGTGATGAAATGGTGGTTGATCTGGTTGGGTGTTTTAAAGAAGCTTTTGGTTCTTGGCATTCTCAGATACGGGGCGTTGGACGAGTCTTGAAAAGATTAACTCCCGATCTATTCCCTAACGTAAATATGGTTGAAGAGGAAGAACGTTGTCAAAGACAAGAACAAGCTATGGAGAAGTTGCGAAAAGATAATGCTTCTTTGAAAGCACAAATGAAGCATATATTCAAGTTAGTACGTTGCGGCTCGTCATTTCAACTTGAAAAAGAAGATGAACAAGAAGATGATGAATTCGTATAAAATTTGTATTGCAACTTTTAAATATTTAGTTGTTATGGTTATTTATATTAGAATTGAACTTAACTTGTTTTAAAATTTGTTGTTTGAATATTTTGGAATTTACACTTTTTAAGTTGAAAACCTAGAAAAATTTTAAAAAATATAAAAAAGATGATTCTTTTTTCAACTATAGCGACGGAATGTAGTCGTTATATGAGACATATTAAAAATCTCTTTGTAACCTATAACGACTAAATTAAGTCATATAAATTAAAGTTTTAAAAAATGTAAAAACCCTATAGCAACTAAATTTAGTCTCTATAGGTGAAGGTGTTAAAAGTTGAATTTAGTCTCTATAAATTAAAGTTTAAAAAAAATATAAAAACCCTATAGCGACTAAATTTAGTCTCTATTGGTGAAAGTGTTAAAAATTGTAAAAAACCTCTAGCGACGAAATTTAAATGCTAAAAGATTTTGTTTTTCAATTAAAGACTTTTTTAATTATGTAAATATTTTTATTGAAGCCCCTATTGTGACTAGGGCAACCTATAGCAACGCCGTGTAGTTGATCCACACGGCTAAGACGATTTAGATTGTGGAGGAATGCTAGAAATCAAACAGAGTTTGATTTCGGTTTTTTCGGTTTTGGTTTTTACACCGGTTCTGTTCAGTTTTTCAGTTATTTCGGTTTTTGAAACAAAAGTATGTAAGATTCAATAATAGAAGGTATAATTTAAAAATTTAGAATCTTTATTATATGTTTACATTTAAGTTATTATATCTAACCTTTTTAACTAATAATTTCACATAAACCTAACCTTCTAATCTATTTTTTTGTTTCTTCAAACTTTTTATTAGGACATTTTTTTATTAAAATTTTAAAGATTATTTATTTTTTATAACTAGTTTTGTTATTTGTTGTAGGCAATTAAAAAATCATCTCAATTATAAATAAACATGTTAATGTTTTTATTATAAGTACATAATATTCAAGAATAAAATTAATAATTTCTAATAGCATGTGTTAAACACTTAAACATAAAAAAATACATGTTTTTTCGATTTGGTTCGGTTTTTTTCGGTTATTGAAAATGGTTATCCAAAAACTGAACCGAAATTCTCGGTTGTTAAAACTCCGAAAACCGAACAGTCAGTTTTGTTTCGATTTGGTTATTTTGGTTCAGTTTTGTCGGTTATTTCGGTTACGATTCGGTTATTTCGATTACGATTCGGTTATTTCGATTTTCTGCTCATCCCTAATGAAATGTCACAAGAATGAGATTCTCTAAGATTTTTTTTTTTCTAGGAGATTCTCTAAGATATTGAAACAAAATTCTGATATATGCGGATATAAAACTGCAACAAAATAATTTCACCAGTTATTAAAAAAACCCGTCCATTTAAAATGGGGTAGGCTAAACGTACACCCTCTCTCTTACTTGTCGTACCCCTCCCCTGTAAAAATCACTTTAAAAACTATAAAATCTACCCCTGAAATTATTTTTAAAAATGTTTTATACAAATTGATTTACTAATTTATACTATACGTTTTATTTACTATATTAGGTTTTATTTACAATTGTATATATCTTCACCATAAACCTTAGAAATTTCAAATTCTATATATATTAGCGTAATCGATAAAAAAAGTTATGACACGTCTCAGTTTTATCTCTTTATAAACACTTGTTTTCGTATAAATATGTTAATGCTCCAATATTTCTTAGTTTCTCGTGGTTGTCTTGCAAGTTACAGTCCTAATAAATATATGTTTTTTTGGTTTCGAAACCTTACCGGCCATAAATACCTTCTTATATATTACTAATGGAGAAAATACGAGAATTTGTGTAACTGATTTAAAAAAAAATAATATTTCAGTACAATTTAAATCATACCAGCCACAAAACACTTGGCTATGAGTTTGTATGTGATCGATATTTTGTTCAGATTTTTGGTTTTCATCCATCTGTTTTATGTAAGATTAAATATATTATGTATTAATATTTAATCTTGTAGCCATCATAATTATTTACATTATATGGATCAAAATATATAATAACCTATTAAATAATTAGTTGGTAATTGTTGATGGACCATATTACCCTTATTAACTAATTAGGTTTCCTCCTAGGTGCTTATATAAAAGGAGTCTTATGTAGAGGTTGAGGGGTTACACAATTAGACACAAAACCCATAAGCATAACATCATCATCATCGACCTCCTCTCCTATACCGATTCCCTTGTCGGTTTTCTTAGTCCCCATCATCAGTTAGCACCCTAAGGAGGAACCAGATCACACTGACAATTATGTCGAACTCGATGTCATCTTCTCTGACTGGATTCTCCACTGCATTGAATGCTGTAACAGGTATGTTTTCATGTTTTCCTTTATGTTTGAACATAACCGAACCAACATGTGGTATCAGAGCATATGTTGATTAGTCGGTTCTGCTTTATATCCGAAAATCTGGAAAACAGAATTGAAAAATTCATAACAGATTCCGTTTTTGACATCCGAAATCCTTATTACGGATGATTTCGGATATGGAGTTTCATCATTACGGATCATCTCTGATCATTACAGATGATTTCGGATCTGGAGTTTCATCATTACGGATCATCTCTGATCATTACGGATGATTTCGGATCTGGAGTTTCATCATTACGGATCATCTCTGATCATTACGGATGATTTCGGATCATTACCGATGAATTTTGGATGAATGTTTGAATTTTCTGATTTAGGGTTCATCATAAGTTATTGATTATCAACATTTGTTTGATCATTACGGATCATTTCAGACTAAGCAACACCATTTCGGATCAATCTCGGACTAAGCATCATCCGAAATCACCCGAAATGTATCCGAAATGACTCGACTTACATATCTTGGACGCATTCGAAATCATTCGAAATCATCCATTTCGGATAATCCGAAATGATTTGAAATTAGTCATTTCGGATGAATCCAAGACATAATTCATCTGAAATCATGAGTGTTCATAAAATTTGGCAGTTAATGTGGACTAAATTTTGGCTCGGGGCTCCGCCTCGAACCCCGTGCGGGGGCACGCTGTTCCCCTGCACCCCCCAGCGAACTCACCGCGGAGTTCGATTCGCGCTAACGGGTGGTTTGCTACTAAATAATTGGTTTTGTAATCACTTAGTTAATTAATCAGAATCAGATAATGTTTTACAAAACCAAAATGGCTTGACTTGAATGAGTTTTTGATGTATCATTTCTGGCCAAAGCTGATTTGATACATCTACTTATCATTCAAGTATTACGAAAGCTATGTTAAGTGTGCATCATAAACATGAATGTCTTAATATCTGGCCAAAGCTGATTTAATTCTTTCATAGATGACATACTTAACAAGTGCATAACTAAAGTGATTGTCTCAATTTCTGGCCAAAGCTGATTTGTTACAACCACTTTGCACATATGCTTAAATGATTACACTTCTGGCCAAAGCTGATTTGTCTTCGTTTAAGTAGAATTTTAACCAAGTCTATTATTTTGATGTTAGTAATAGACGATATCACAGCTTCATAATGTAAAATGGTCATTATTTGTGCCTGCTTTAGTTTAACGTGCCCTTAGATCACATTAGGACTTCTTCCTTAGTATCATAACTTGCTCATCTTATTTCCACTATCAGCGCCCAATTACGGGATTCCACCTTTGACTGGTGATAACTTTGCTGCATGGAAGGATGCTCTCATGCTTACTCTTGGGCTGCTGGATTTCGATTATGCTCTAAGAGAGAAGAAGCCAGCGGACCTTACTCCACAAAGTACTGCTGCTGACCAGTTGACTCATGAAAAGTGGACTAGGTGTAACCGCATGTCTCTCATGTTTATGAAGCAGTCCATCAGTAATGCAATCAGAGGAGCCATTCCTGATTCTGAAGATGCTAAAACCTACTTGGAACATGTGGAGGCGCAGTTCAAAGGGACGTCTAAAGCACACGCTAGTACCCTTATCCTTAAGCTGGTGACAACTAAGTATGATGGGAGGAGCGGCATTCGCGAGCACATCATGATGATGAATGACATGGCCAATAAGCTAAAGGGGCTGGAAATGGAGATCAGTGATGGTTTCCTTGTTCATTTTATCATTACTTCGCTTCCTTCGTCCTTTGAAGCATTCAAGATCAATTACAACACTCAGAAGGACAAATGGACGATGAGTGAGCTGGTCGCTATGTGCGTACAGGAGGAAGAGCGTATGAGGATGGATCGCACTACTGATGTTGCAAACTTCACTACCTCCAACTCTAAGAAGAGGAAGAACAATCATCAAAGGAAGGATGCTTCAAAAGTCCAAAGGCCTGAACCTAATCCTAATACAAGTGCACCTTCCAGCTCTAAGAACTTCTTAGGCAATATCCGCTGCAAGTTCTGTAAAAAGACAGGACATATGCAGAAGGAATGCCCTGATTTTAAGGAGTGACTGGCTAAGAAAGGTAACGATTATTTTATGATACTTGAGTCCTATAATTTAAGTGTTCCTGCTAATTCTTGGTGGTTTGATTCTGGTTCTATGGTTCATGTTACCAATTCAACTCAGGGATTCCTTACAATCCGGAAGCTGGAAAGAAACCAAAGAACGCTTAAGGTTGGGGATGATCGAGAATTAGAAGTGAAGATTGGAACATTACAATTAGTTATGAAAACTGGTTTATGTATTAAACTTTATGATACCTTATATGTTCCTGAGGTAACTCGAAACCTTGTATCAGGACCAAAGTTAGACATGGACGGTTTTATTGTTTCCCATGGTCATCGCAAACTCTCTATCCTCTATGATTCTGTTCTTTATGGTACTGGTATTCTGGATGGTGGTCTCTATAGATTAGAACTAGAAGATAATTTTTCCAAATCTTTGTTGTCATATAACGTTAATGAATCACTCACAAAAATGAAAGAGAAACGAGACTTAGAGACTTCATCCATGTTGTGGCATCAACGTTTAGGCCACATCTCAAGAGAACGATTAAATCGTCTCGTAAAGGATGAAGTCTTACCTCCTCTCGATTTCTCTGATTTTGGAACATGTGTCAAATGTCTTAAAGGTAAAATGACATTAGCGAATAAGAAAGGTGCCACTAGGAGCTCTAATTTATTAGAACTCATTCACACTGACATTAGTGGTCCCTACCAAATCGCTGGCATATCAGGACATACTTCATTTATCACTTTTATTGATGATTATTCTCGTTACATGTACTTGTATCTTATTAAGGAGAAGTCTGAATCTCTTACAACTTTTAAAGATTATAAGGCTGAAGTTGAAAAGCAATTAGATCGTCATATTAAAGTTGTGAGATCAGATAGAGGCGGTGAATATTATGGAAGACATACTGATGTGGGACAAGCTCCTGGTCCATTTTATGAGTTTTGTAAGAGCTAGGGGATTGTGAATCAATACACCATGCCTGGTACACCTCAGCAGAACGGTGTCGCTGAAAGAAGAAACCGTACCCTTATGAACATGGTGCGCAGTATGTTAGCCAACACTAATTTACCATTATTCCTCTGGACTGAAGCGTTAAAAGCAGCTGTTCATATACTCAATAGAGTTCCTTCTAAGTCTGTCCCTAAAACTCCTTATGAACTTTGGACAGGAAGGAAACCGAGTCTTAAATATATGAAAGTATGGGGCTGCATTGTAGAAGCAAAACTTTACAATCCTTTCCTAAGGAAACTTGACCCTAAAACAGTTACCTGTTTCTTTATCGGGTATCCTGAGAATTCAAAGGGTTATCGTTTCTATTGTCCTTCCCATGTCACCCGTATTGTTGAAACCAAGCGTACTGCGTTCCTGGAGGATTTCAAGGTTAGTGGGAGCAGTACCAAACCTTACGAAGAATTGCAAGAAGTACAAGACGCGGGGGGGGGGGAGACTCGTCGCTTACCATTACTCCGATTACTCCTCTTGTACCCAATGCAACTACTGCACCTGAAGCTACTGCACCAACTCCAAATTCACCTCTACAATCAGAACCCATTATACCTCATGACGAAGGCACATCAAACGCTCAAAACCAAGACAACGCTGAACCCGATATTCCACTCAGGAGGTCATCTAGGCAAAGAAGGCCTACTAATTGGGATGATTATGTTACCTACCTGACTGAAATGGATCCCGAAAAGCTCAATGATCCTATCTCTTACAATGAAGCCATAAGCAGTGATCAGTCTTCTGAATGGAATAAAGCAATGATTGATGAGCTTGAATCCATGAAGAAAAATGACGTTTGGGATTTGGTAGAATTACCCAACGGTGTGAAACCCGTAGGATGTAAATGGGTGTTCAAAACAAAATTGGATCCGAATGGGAACGTTGAACGCTACAAAGCGAGATTGGTTGCAAAGGGCTACACTCAGAAAGAGGGAATTGAGTATCAAGAGACATTTTCACCTGTCTCTCGTAAAGATTCATTAAGGATCGTCATGGCCCTAGTAGCTCATTTTGATCTAGAGTTACATCAGATGGACGTTAAAACCGCTTTCCTTAACGGAGATTTGGACGAAGATGTTTACATGAAACAACCTGAGGGCTTTAAACCTGAAGGTTAAGAGCATCTAGTCTGTAAGTTGAAGAAATCCATTTACGGGTTAAAACAAGCATCACGTCAGTGGTACCTCAAGTTTGATGAAGTCATGAAGAAATAAGGTTTTATGAAGAATCAAGTGGATCAATGCACCTACCTCAAGATGAGTGGGAGCAATTTTACTATACTTGTCCTTTACGTAGATGAGATTCTATTGGCAAGTAATAGTTTAGACATGTTGCATGAGTCGAAGTGGTTACTCTCGCATAACTTCGACATGAAGGATCTCGGAGATGCTTCTTACGTCATTGGCATCGAAATTCACCGAGATAGACATAAAGGGATCTTAGGATTGTCCCAAAAGACTTACATAGATCGTGTCCTCACACGTTATAACATGCAACAGTGCAAACCCTCCATCGCTCCAGTAGTTAAGGGAGATGTTTTCGGTTCTTTCCAGTGTCCGACAACAGAGGTTGAGAAGGAGCAAATGAGCCGGATACCTTACGCGTCAGTAGTCGGGAGCTTGATGTATGCTCAAGTCTGTACTCGCCCAGATATCGCTTATATTGCTGGAATGCTAGGCCGTTATCAGACTAATCCTTGCCTAGATCACTGGAAAGCAGCTAAGAAGGTACTTCGATATCTGCAAGGGACAAAAGACTATAAACTGACTTATAGAAGAAGTGATCATTTAGAAGTGGTGGGCTATTCTGATTCTGACTTTGCCAATTTTAAAGATGACAAGAAATCCACTTCGGGCTATATCTTTATGTTAGCAGGCGGCCCTATCTCATGGAAGAGTCATAAACAACAGTTGACCACAACTTCCACAATGATGGCAGAGTACATTGCTGTTTATAACGCAACCTGTCACGGAATGTTGCTTAGAAATCTGGTCGCTGGACTCAAAATCGTTAATTCCATTTCTAGATCATTGAAGCTTTATTGTGATAATTCAGCTGCCGTTAGTTTCTCGAACAGTAACAGTTCGACTGGAGCTGGTTTATATCTCGATACAAAATATCTATTCGTACGAGAACGAGTTGAGGAAAATAATCTTTGTATCGAGTATATTAGTACTAAAGATATGCTTGCAGATCCGATGACTAAAGGTCTCCCTCCTAAGGTTTACGAAGAACATGTTCGGAATATGGGATTTAGTAAAGACCTTATTTAAGCATATTGTCCTAGCTTATGTTTTATGATTAATGAAATTTCCTCAGTTTGATTTTGTATGTCTCTTAGAATATGTTCAACCGGTATAATGGCATATAGACAAATAAAGTTACAAATCAAACAAAGGGCTTACGCGTATTTTGATCATAACGATTAGGATTTAAATTAAGGCTATAGTATGATTAATGGGGGTCCTGAGTCGCATAATGATTCAACGGCTGTATTTCTCTGCTATAGTACTTGTTTAAGGCTAAAATGAGTGTTAACTCCTGATCAGGCTTATCTAATACTCATAGTAAATTAGTACTCGGCTAAGTGGGAGAATGTAAGATTAAATATATTATGTATTAATATTTAATCTTGTAGCCATCATAATCATTTACATTATATGGATCAAAATATATAATAACCTATTAAATAATTAGTTGGTAATTGTTGATGGACCATATTACCCTTATTAACTAATTAGGTTTCCTCTTGGGTGCTTATATAAAGGAGTCTTATGTAGAGGTTGAGGGATTACACAATTAGACACAAAACCCATAAGCATAACATCATCATCATCGACCTCCTCTCCTATACCAATTCCCTTGTCGGTTTTCTTAGTCCCCATCATCAGTTAGCACCCTAAGGAGGAACCAGATCACACTGACAATTATGTCGAACTCGATGTTATCTTCTCTGACTGGATTCTCCACTGCATTGAATGCTGTAACAGGTATGTTTTCATGTTTTCCTTTATGTTTGAACAGAACCGAACCAACATTTTAGAATTCGAATGTATACAAAAGGGCTCTTTGGCTTAGCTTTTCAAACCTTCTTATGACTTTTTGAAAAGTTAATAAGTCACAATGGAATAACTTATTGACTTTTCCCCTCACATACACTCTCAAACCCAAACATCATTTAACTTTTCAAAAAGTCAATAAGGAGTTAATTACTGTTTTCGTCTCTGTGGTTTGTCAATAATCACTATTTCAGTCCGTTAGTTTAAAAATTGTGATTTCAGTCCCTGTGATTTCACTTTCGTAACCATTTCAGTCTCTGTACTTACAGAAAAAAATGGATTGAAATGGTTATGAAAGTGAAACCACAGGGACTGAAATAGTTACGAAAGTGAAACCACGGAGTCTGAAATCGCAATTTTTAAACTAATGGACTGAAATAGTGATTTTTGACAAACCACAAGGATGAAAATAGTAATTAACTCATCAATAAGTTATAAGTTGGCCAAAATAAGCACTCCCAAACACCCCTAAATAATAATAACTAGTTATATTCTCCCGCGCTTCGTGGCGGAAAATCGGTTGGTATTAGACCGGTTCGTTATAGTACTGACAATCGTTATTGTAATCCAAAGAGAAAATCTTAGCTTATTTTTTTTCAACACTGCGGTATAAATTTTATTAAAAACAAACACTATGCTACTATCGTATCAAGCCGAACCGAAACTGATTGAACAACATTTGCATTGACACGCGTATTTATTTTTATTATTTTTGCTTTGGATAACACGATATCGAATTACTACCATACAGTACCAAACTGAACTGGACAACATCAATACTGGTATGTATTCATTGTTATGGTTTCATGTTTGATAACAGATATCGTGCCACTACCATAGTGAACCGGACGCACAACAATGATTTTGGTTCCGATATTTATTTTATTCTTTTCTCTTTTGATAAGCTGGCGTTGTATCGCTACTATACGGAACATTGGTACCGGTACCTAGAATCATTTTTATGGTTTCCGGTATTTGCGGCGATAAATGAATGTCGGTACCAGTAGCGTGACAATCTGAACCGGCGTTCAAACAACATTGGTGCCGGTACAATGTTCATTTTTATAATTTTCGGTCGATGTAAAACACATGTTAATTTCTATTACGATCGTACCGGTAATGTAACTAACCAGATCAATATATATCCAATACCCATGGTAACGTACCGTCACAACGCGGGATCAAATAACTTGGAATGGTTAAAAGATAGATAAACATAGTTGCGGATTTAATATTTATTTTAAACTTACTAAAAGTTCAAATTAAATAATAATAATAATAATTAACAATATTCACGGTAACGTACAATCACAATGCGTAAGCAAACAACTTAAAATGTAAAAAAAATAAATAGAAATAGATGCAGATTTAGAATTACTAAAAGACTAATAATAATTGTGCTTAAATATTTTTTACTGTTCATCATGACTTTGTTTTTATATATATAAATATAATAATAATAATAATAATAATAATAATAATAATAATAATAATAATAATAATAATAAGAAAAAAAGATGTAAAAATACGAAAGATTTGAATTGTGTTTATTCGAGAACTTGAACAAAAAAGAAGCAAAGGAAAGAAAAAATAACTTATAAAGGTTTGGATTGTATTTATTTGAAACTTGAGCGGAGGGGTACAACAATTAATAACGATGATAAGTAGGGCTATAAACGAATCGAACGAACACGAACTTATTCGTGTTCGTTTGTTAAGAAATATATGTGTTCACAAACTGTTCATGAACACTTACCGAACAAGATTTTGTGTTCGTGTTCGTTTGTTAAGTAAATGAACATCTTCTTGTTCGTTTGTGTTTGTTTGCTAATTTTAGACAACGAACAAAAACTAACGTTGATGAACACAGATGATCACGAACTAATGTTCATGAACAAAAACGAAAACAAACAAGCGTTTAGGTCCCGTGTAGACCTATAGGTGTAGTATAGGTCTCGTATAGTACTATAGGTGTGGTTTAGGTCCCGTGTAGGCCTATAGGCATATAGAAAACCTATAGGGAACCTATATGAGACTTATACTATACGATACGATATATAACAACCCTCCTGAAATTTTTTCTGACACCCTAAAATATATTAAAATATTCCCATATGTCTTAAAATACACCCGATATGTGAAAACCGAGCCCAAAATACGATCTAGCATTAAAAATAAAATGAAAACAAGAAAATAAAGGCTGTCGCGGGGCGCGTAGCCTTTGGCTACTGCCTACGCGGGCCGCGAGTGATCAACAACGAGGCCTCACCCGGTGGTGACACGTGGCAACACGTGTTGGACCTATTCGTGACCCGGATCAGCTACGGCCTAGACCCCCCTATTACGCGGGCCGCGTAAGCCTTAGCTTACTCTTACGCGGGTCGCAAGTGACTCGAATTACAGCCCTATATAAGAGGGCATCGGGCTTTCAGTTTTCGTCGCTCATTTCTTTTCTTTCTTAATGAATTTCTGAGAAGTAGGCCTAATACTCGGGTATAATACCCCCCTAATTAACGAAGTTCTGCTCCGTTGTAAGTATTATAACCCCAATTACGTATTAGATATGCTACCCGATTGATCCAGGGTTCCGTAACGACTGTCGTGGTTCTGCCCGACGTAGTTGTTGGAATACCGTCTCGGGGAGGGTATCGTTAATATAAATAAAGGGTTATTATACTAACATATGTACATTTGTGTAAATTATAGATAAATCACCAGGAAACTTTAGAAGAAGTCTAAGACAGCAATGTGAGTTTATCCTCTTTTTGTAAACCTTTTTGTTATCTGTTATTACAAAACCTTAAATATTTTACAATGTGATTAAGCAGTGATTGAGTCTTTGTAGTTCTTCAATTACTGCCGGTATGTTGGGGTTTTGTATACAAAATGTGGAACATGTTACCATTGGACAACGAGTTAGCCAATGTGTAATATGACCCACCAGTCAGGATTGACAATACTGAATGAGTAATTGTGTAGAAATAAACAATGTGATTGCTCTCAATACTGTTAATGAATGAAACTCTTCTTGATTAAATTGGGATTCACTCACCAGTATTTCCCACTGACAAATATTTTTAAAACGCGTTTCAAGTAACAAAATGTAAAAGCCAAATTAGAAGAAAGCCAGCTGGAGAGCACTGACGGCTTGGAAAGATGTGGCTATAAAAGTTACCTAAAAGACGATGTTTTAAATAAAATAGGGTTTATCCCTATAAATATGTTGTAATAAGAAACTTGGGTTTTACCCATGTGATTATTAATATAAAATATGGTGGTTTTACTCTGATAAATATTTCCTAACTACGGTCCTGATGAAATTTCCGCTGCCAAATTAATAAACAAATGATACCACCAACACTGAGGTTCGCGGCCGCCCGTTCCCGGGACAGATAAGGGGGCGGGGGTTGCGACAGAAGGTGGTATCAGAGCTAAGCCACTGATTCAGCCACATAAGTGTTCTGCTGACATCGATATATTATTTAAATTGTTAGGAAATTAATTATAGAAATACGTGCATATCTGTATTTTATTGTTATGTGTTATTTGTTAATGCATGCATCTGTCAACTTCGTCTTGTATCAAGTCTTGTTATAGATAGGTTAGATCAGGGGCACGAGAATCGAGAATATGTGTATTAGTGCTGATTCCGCTCGAAATGACATTATGTCATTTCAAGCTAAATCACATGTCCTGATTCCGCTCGAGATGTTTAGTCCTGATTCCGCTCGAGATGTTTAGTGCTGATTCCGCTCGAAATGAACTGGCATGTTCAAGCGGAATCAAAGCCACTATAAATAGGGTTGAAGCGAGGTCAGTTGAAGAGAGAGTGTCAAGGTCTTGTAATCCATACCGAGGTGCTGCCGGTGTGAAAACTGATTGTAATTGCTGTTAGATTAATCAAATCAGTGTTTAAAGTGAAGATTAAGCTGTTTCTACCTTTGTTTCTTGCTTTCCGCACCTGAAATGAAGTAAAACTCCTCTGATAGACTCATTCTTTCATCAGTTCAGGAAGATTTCACAGTCAAAAGCGTTCCAATTTTTTACTGTTTGTGTAAAAATACATATTAACAAACCCTGGAAAGTTTCATTGCAAAATTCGATCTAAAAGTGACTGAAATGGACCTTCGACTTGATTCCGCTTGAACTGATTCAGCTTGAGATTATCTGATTCCGCTCGAAAATACACTCATTCAGCTTGAGATTGTCTGATTCCGCTCCAAAGTTACCAAAGGGGTGATTCCGCTCCAAGTTTCAAAAAGCTGATTCCGCTCCAAAATTGTTGCTGATTCCGCTCCAAGTTACAAAATCTGTGATTCCGCTCCAAGTTACAAAATTAGTGATTCCACTCCAAGTTACAAAATTAGTGATTCCGCTCCAAGTTACAAAATCAGAGATTCCGCTCCAAGTGCTCAAAAGCTGATTCCGCTCCAAGTTGTTTTTATTTCGCTTGAGCTTCAAGCGAAATCAGAAGATTAGTGTGTTAAGTTGTTAGTTCGCTTGAAACTTGGATTTTTGTTTTCTCCTGAAGTTCAGTTTTGCAGGTATTCCGCTTGAAAGGCAGGTTGCTATTCTGCTTGAATCTGATTGTTAGGATATTCCGCTTGAATTACAAGAACCATGGATAAAGATTTCTACAACGCGTTTGCTACTCCGTCTACTCCGGCTGTCATTGCTCAGAACATGAATTTGGAAAACGAAACGGGAACTACTCAAAAGCCCCCGAAGCTAATGAACATTAAAGAGTATTATGGATGGAAAGATCGCTTCGAAAACTGGGTACAAGCTAATCATCTGAGATCATGGGAGTGTATTCTGAAGAGATATGTGCTACCTCGTACCAAAATGCAAATTGAAAAAGAAATCTCAGAGTTCAATGACAAAGAACGAGAAATGTATAGAGCTGAAAAAATGATGATCAGTTTGCTTCAGCAAGCAATCAAAGAAGATATTTTTATACTGCTTCAACATGACAAGACATCAAAATCAATATGGGATGCTCTTCGAGTCAAGTTTGAGGGTAGTGAAAATATGATTAAGAGCAAGAAGGCATTGCTCAAGAAAGAGTTTGATCTATTCAGCAGTTTACCGGGTGAAGATACAAAGAAGCTAATTGAACGTTATTGCCACTTAGTTAGATCCATGTCGATGTTGAGTATAAAAAAAGATCGTTAAGAGTGGGTAGACAAGTTAGCTGACGCTTTACCACAAAAGGAATGGGGCACATACTTGATGATTTTGAAGAACATTGGGGGTTTATGATGGGTTAACGATTTCTCAGTTTATCGAGAAGATTGTGGGTTAAGATTTGGAACAACAGAAGATCGCAAGGATGAACAGTCCAAGTGGTCAACAGGATGTAAAAATGTACTACAAAGGCAGTGTTCCAGAAGTTGAAAGAAGTCCGAAAATCCAAACTGCGTTTAGTGCTGATGATTCATCGGAAAAAGTTGACCAGACTTCAAACAAAAGCAGTGGTTTCTCTTCATACTTGAGTGTCAATCCAAAAGATACTACATCAAGCTTCCATTCTCAAAGCACAAAGACAGGAAATGGTTATGTGATACAATGCAACATTGCTTTGAATCTTCCAGACGAACAAAGTTTTTCTGAAGAGGTTGCGAAAGATCACATGGCACTACTTGGTTCTTTGTTGTTATCTTATGAAGGTTTAGTGGCTGGGAGGATCGGGAATCCTATGCTCACAAAGGAGGAGTACGACCAGATAGACGCTGAAGAAATGGAACTTATGGACATCAAATGGTGTCTAGCTATTGTCCTTAGAAGAGCTGAAAAGTTTAAGCTGATTACTGGAAGAAATGACTTTCTTGATGCACATGTTTCTACTTTAGGTTTTGATAAATCTAAAGTTACTTGTTTTCGATGCAGGGAGAAAGGTCATTTCAAGAGGGAATGCAAGAACAAAGAAGCTAGTGATGTAAAGAATCCGTTCGGAAAAGATGACTACTACCGGAAAGCCATATATCAGCAAGTTGGTCAGCAACAACAGCAAGAACCACAGGTGGCTTATGGTAGAAAAGTGATCGAGGATTCAAAGAGAGCATGTTTGGTGGATTTTAACTGGCACAAATACATATCGCCCGAAAGCAAAGCATGCCTAATCAATCAAGATGACGAAAGGTTACCTGAAGGATTTAGCTGGGATATGTTTGTAGATGAAAAAGGAGATTTTAAAGCTTTCATTGCAAAGATTGTAAAAGAACCAGATATGTTTACCACATGGATGAAGTCTATTGGTGAGACTGTGAAGAATGTGGAGAAAGAGTATGTTGCATCTGAAGAAAACTCGCAGAGCTCAGATGAAAGTTCACAAAGTGATGAAAGTTCAGAAAAGGAAGTTGTTTTTGATCAAACACCAGTTGATTCTGGTTCTTCGGATGATAATGCTGAAAAGTCTATTGAGTTTGATCAGTCACCAACTGATGACAGCAGTAGTGATGATGAAGAAGAAAGACATATTAATGTTGCAAAAGCTCATTTATCTCCTGAAAGTTTTCATTTTTATTTTACAGATCTCCTGGAGAAGCTAAAAGAGAGACGTGCAACAAAAGAACAAAATCAAATGAAGACTGAAAGTGTTGCTGAAAAGATTATTGAAGCAGAAAAGGTGACTGAAACTGAGAAAGTTGTTGAAGTTGAAAAGAGCATAGAAGTTGAAAAGATTGTGGAAGTCATCAAACCATGCCAGAAATTTTTAGAACCATGCAATGAATGTGCAGCTAAAGATGAGAAACTGGCAGAGTTTGAGAAGATAAAGGAACAATTACTGTTTAATCTCAATTACGTGAAGGAGTCGTATGACGTTTTGAACAGAACAGTAACTGGTCTTCAAAAGACAAATTCTGAGAGAGAAGATGCTTTAACGATGATGAATGCAACGATGATGTCGAAACAAAAAGCTATAAATCATTACATCGAAGAATGTGCTACACTGAAACAAGAGTTGGAGAAGGAGAAAATTGAGAATGAGAGAATCAGACGCTTATTGCAAAGTTATTCTAGTTCTGATTATCTTATTGATCGAATTTATCCGACTGTTGCAGGTTTCGAAGCATTCAAGGATGAAAAGACAAAGAAGAAGGATACTGGTAAGAAACCGACTGTTAGCTATAACAAGTGTCCGCCTCCAATCTGGGAAGGTTATTCTCCTAGAAAACCAAATGAGGAGCAAGTCGAAAAAGCAGTTAATATAAAGTTAAAAAACTGAATCAACTGATGAATTACCAGAAAACATTGATGTCACATTCACTTCATCTGACACTGATCATGAGTCTGAGTTAATCAAAAAGGTGGTCGATCAGGTGTTGGATACTGACGAGGAGTCTGAGTCAAAGTCTGAGTCTGGAGGGTCAAGTTCGTCAGTCAACAGTTCAAAACCGATGGTTAAACGGTCTTACAGTAAAGAGTTTTTGTTATCAAAATCGAATTTGAATGATGAAACATTTGAAGTAGCATACACTTTAAATGATTCTGACAAATTATACTCTGACAAAGAGTTTCCAATAAGAAGTGTTAGATTTGAAATGATCAAAAAGGTTTTCAAAATGACAGAAATTAAGATTTCTGAAATAAAAGATTTAAATCTTACTGGAAAACCTAAAAAATACACTTCAAGAATACAACAACGATTAAACAAGAAAAAGGGTTACAATTCTGGTTTTGGTTTTCAAAAGAAACCAAACCATAATGGTAGCTACAAAAAGAAAGGTTTAGGTTTTATTCCACCAGAAAATTATAAAAATGAGAAAAATTCTAAAACTAAAACAGAATTCATTTCAGGTGGAAGTGCAGAAGAAGAACAGAAGAAACCTTTTTGGAAACAATCAAATCAGGAGTTTCTTGCTGAGAAGAAAAGGAATGGAACTGGAGTGTTTCATCCAAAAGTGACTCGAACCTGTTTCAAATGCAATGAAGCTGGTCACATTGCATGGAACTGTCCGAAAAATGCTAAGACTAAATAGGGAGTTTCTGAAAAACTGAAAGAAATAGTTGTTGATGTTGAACCACCAACCGAAAAATTCAAAATGTTTGAAAATTCAACTTATGAGGTTGGTGAATGTTCTAAAAAGAATTTTTACAAAAGGAAAGCCAAGAACAACCAAGTGTGGGTTGTTAAGAAGTCTGAAGAGAAAGTCGGCAATGATTCTGGTTCCACAAAGCAAGAAGAGCCACAAGGTGAGGTAAAAGAGGTAAATTCTGTATTTTCAGTGAATGATGATGAATTTCCATCACTGAAGTTTGAGAAGATTAAACAAAAGGTTGGTATGGTTGAGATCTCAAATCAATTTTTTTCTGATCAGAAGGAATTTGATGTTGAGAAAACATTTAATGGAAGTGTTAAGAAAATTTTTGGGAAAATGATCGATGGGAAAGTAAAAGGGGTTAAAGATTTTTACGTAACAAAGAAAGCAACTTTTAACCCTACTGAACAAGAGTTAAAGGAGCTAAAAACACCCAAGGTTGGTCAGACTTGGGTGGAAATTCTTTTCCCTTGAACATCTGACTTGCCGGAGATCCCAAGTTTGTAATCGTGGATCAGGAATTGGCATCTTTCTTAGTAATTGATTGAATCTTAAAATAGTTGAATTTTTACAGGATAAGTGTGACTTGCCGGAGCTTCCAGGTTGGTAAGTGCGAAGCAGGAATCGGCATCTTTATTGGTAAAATGATTTTGTGTAGATGTGGTATTCCTACAAGTTGGTTGATGAAGGTTTACACTTACAAGTGGTAAATCAAGGACTTTAAGTTGTACTTGTTTTTCCTACAAATGGTTAATCAAGGTCATTAGGTTGAACTTGATTGGATCAAACTTACTAGTGGTATTAAAAGACAATGTGATGAACCAAACCCCTAATTTACAAGTGGTAAAATCAACAAAACCTATTTTCCAGAAAAATCATTTTGGTTAAAACAAACTTAAGTGTTTTGAAATCATTATGAGAAAATAGTTTTGTGTAAGGGGGAGTTCTGATTGTTTATGCCAAGTGGATGGCGAATTGAAGCGATTCGATATCGGTTGTCAAGTTTGTTGTATAGTTTGTTTTCAAATTTCCTTTAATGTGTTTGCATTTTAGGGGGGAGTAAGAAATTTCTGAAAATCCAAAAACATTAGAAAATTTGAAAAAGTCAAAAACATGATAAAATCAAAAATGAGTTTTTGTGTCAAAGAAGAGGAAATGATAGTACATCAGTAGACGGTCACAGTATGCTAAAGAAATGTATTGATTAAATAGCGTTAAACAGTCTCACTGATGATATGCCGATAGGTTTTTACACATTTAGTAAGCTTTTTCGGGAAATAAACTAAAATTCAAACTTGCTTATTTCGTGGGGAACACTACTTGGATATATAGGTAACCCCTGAAATCTCGTTTGAAAGGTCCCTCTTTCTGAGATACTAGGTCTTTATGCTCAGTGATATCTGAGGTATTATCCCGGGACTTCTGCTGAATGGAAATTCTGACCTAGTCCCCGGAGAATACTTTCTGCTTGCTTGAAAAATAGCGCCACCCTCAACAAATTGATGAAACAATAAAATTGATAGTCATTGCTGTTGTAATACAAAAGATCCTCTAAAGGGGACACACCAAAAGTCGAGCCGTCATCTCTCTGCTGAACGGAAGTTCTGACCTGAGCTCTCATGGTTTCGTACTATAATTTATTCCCTTACAGATATCATCTGTGGTATACTCACCTGTAAGACTGAATATTGGGATATGGATACGGGAGTATATTCAAGAGGTGGGACACATGAATGAGTTTAAGTCCTTAAAACATCTAACGCATATCCTGAATCAGTTGAAATTTGTGTGAGAATTTATGTGGATCAGTATATCGGCAATCTAAGTGAATTGTTTAATTCTTAATGTGTAACTAAGCTCAACAGTACTTGTGACTTGTCAAGAACTGATATGATCCTCTTACACAAACTCACAAAAATATTGTCTGTAAATATTTCTTTACTGCATTGCATTTCTTTACTTTAAAAAATCCAAAAAGATTTTCGGTGTGTTTTAGCATAAACTTTTGAAAAACTCAAAAAGATTTTCGACAACTGATGTTGGAGAGCTGATTTTCAAAATTCCAAGTGCTAAACATGATGACATTTTTGAGAAAAGAAGTATGTGTTTGAAAATCAAATGTGTTTTGATCAAATTCTAAAGTGGTTCATCAAAATTATTGAGTTATTTTTTAGGAAGAGTTAGTGTTAGTGCATACATTGAATTGTTAAATTTAGAAAATTTACTTTGACGTAGAGATTGTGCAGGTTTAAGTTTGAGCTAGGTGACAATCCTGAGCAGATCGAGAGCTAGGTTACGATCTTGAAACGTCTTTAGTAGAGCCAGGTTGATCAATCCTGAGAAGCTTGTGTTTAAAGAGCCAGGGTCTGATGCCTGAGGATGCTGTGAATAGAGATTAAGCCAGGTTTCGATTCAGTGGAAAAAGTCTGAGCCAGGCAAAGATCTTGAACCGGAGAAAGACAGATTACGATCCTGAAGCTGATGATGTTGATGAACTGAAGGAATGCCAGCACATTGTTAGGGGGAGTCTGTTAATGCTGATAGAAAGAGTGAAGCCCAGAGACTGATCAAGACTGAAGATGTGAAGACTCGACACGTAAGACTCGTCAACATGATTACGATCCTGAAGCAGATGATGCTGATGAACTGAAGGAATGCCAGCACATTGTTAGGGGGAGTCTGTTAATGCTGACAGAAAGAGTGAAGCCCAGAGACTGATCAAGACTGAAGATGTGAAGACTCGACACGTAAGACTCGTCAACATCTGAGGGGGAGTCTGTTAGTGCATGCATCTGTCAACTTCGTCTTGTATCGAGTCTTGTTATAGATAGGTTAGATCAGGGCACGAGAATCGAGAATATGTGTATTAGTGCTGATTCCGCTCGAGATGTTTAGTCCTGATTCCGCTCGAGATGTTTAGTCCTGATTCCGCTCGAAATGAACTGGCATGTTCAAGCGGAATCAAAGCCACTATAAATAGGGTTGAAGCGAGATCAGTTGAAGAGAGAGTATCAAGGTCTTGTAATCCATACCGAGGTACTGCCGGTGTGAAAACTGATTGTAATTGCTGTTAGATTAATCAAATCAGTGTTTAAAGTGAAGATTAAGCTGTTTCTACCTTTGTTTCTTGTTTTCCACACCTGAAACGAAGTAAAACTCCTCTGATAGACTCATTCGGGTCAGATACACGATCCTACATTATTTGACTATTTGTTAGTTTTCATTATGAGTGATCAAGGACCCTCAGACGTGTATCGTCAGTTGTCCGATTCACCTAGGAGTGAAAGTACCTCTTCACAACTTGCCCTCTCTGGGTATGCCGCTGATAATGAAGAAGGAATGTTTGTCTTTAAGGCTCAGTCTGAAGAGCCATTCCCTCAGAAAAAGAGAGGATGGTTCAGTAACGGAGCGTTCGAACGTAGGAAAAGAATGCAAAAGTTGCAACAACAAAGAGTCCTAGCAGCCGCTAAGCGAGAGTTAGATGCCCATACACAGGATATGCTTAATAGAAGCTTAGCCAATTTTCATATCTTAGCAACAACAGCTGCCAACCTAAACCTGGAACAACTAGTAGCCCCACAACCCTTACCTTTGTTCCCCACTCAGCCGATGGAGATAGAAGACAACCCCGAAAATCAAGTAGAAATGCATGATTTCAACCCTAAGGAGATACCTAGGATACCAGCCCCTAATCCCTTAGAGCCAGATTATGATCCATGGTTCGATGATCATAGGGATTATGTGCCACGCTACCACCTAAACGACGAACCCATGCCAAACTTAGCAGCCTATCCAGGTCTGGACCCTCTAGATCCCTACTACGATAACGATGAGTACATTAGGGAGATCTTAGAGAATCCGTATCCTCAGGAGAATCCCATGCCCCAGTACCCGGACCCAGTACCAGCACCTGCACCCCCAATGAGTGCAGAAAATGTGCATGAGCTCCGAACTTTCGGAGAAGAGATTTTAGAGAGTAGTGAGAGGATGAGGCAGGTAGGAGAGCGACTCATATGGAAATATGACGAGCGCAATATGGATTACTGGATGAATCCAGACCAGTGAAGGAGATGGTGGAGTTCGTAATAATAATAATAATATAATAATATATAATATGTTTGTATGAAAAATAATAATAATAATAATAATAATTATATATATATGTGTAATAATAATATATGATGTAGTATAGACCACCTTGTGGTTAGCGATGCATAGTAGTATTGTAATTTTTAATTCCAGTATTAGTGTGTATTTGACGCATACTATAATAGGAAAGAGTAAGTCTCAATGCTCGACGCTTTTGACCAATATATGTGTTGTGTGGTTGTTGCCTAAATTATCAATTATTTTGTGATATTAATAATTGATAAATGTTTAAAATTCAGATGGACGACGAAGTAAATCAGGAAAACCAGAATAATGATAACCAGAGTAACATTAACCCAGATAATGAAAACCCGAACAACAACAATAATGGAAACCAAGTGGATAACAGTGCCATGCAACATATAGTGGCACAAGGGATAATAGATGCGATGCCATATATTATCAAAACGGTTAGGGAAGCGGACAATAAAAGTAAGCATGATAGTAAATGACCTTCTGAACCTGAAAACAGCGTGAACAATGGACCCGTACTTCAAGTGCCCATTCCCAAAAGAAGAAGAACCGTGTCTTACGGTTGTTCTTATAAAGAATTT
The DNA here is from genome assembly GCA_030545235.1 of Helianthus tuberosus. Taxonomy (NCBI): domain Eukaryota; kingdom Viridiplantae; phylum Streptophyta; class Magnoliopsida; order Asterales; family Asteraceae; genus Helianthus; species Helianthus tuberosus. Next base: position 10,382,755 of record CM060443.1, read on the forward strand.
TGGTCTTGTAAACCAATGGAATTCTCGGGCAATGAAGGGGCCGTTGCATCTCTACGCTGGATAGAAAAGACCGAGGCAGTCTTAAGGATAAGTAAATGTGCGAAAGAGGATTAGATAATGTTTGCTTCCAATCTGTTTAAGAATTCAGCATTAGAATGGTGGAACACTATCCTCCAGTCTAGGGGAAGTGATAGAACTTACAATATGGAATGGGAGGAGTTTAAAAACATGGTAGAAAGGAAATTATGCCCTCCTAATGAAAAAGATCAAATAGCAAACAAATTCCTAAACCTTAGGATGATTGGGATAGATAGTAAGGGTTATACTACATTATTCTTTGAATATGCCCGAATAGTACCAACCCTTGCTTCACCTGAACCAGTTTTAATCTCCCGATACATCTGGGGATTAATTGGGGAGATAAGGCATGTAGTCAAGGCAGCTAGACCTCAATCCATAGAAGAAGCAGTAGAACTAGCCAACACCTTGACAGATTGTCGCAACCCCCGATCCCAAATCCCCGGGAACGGGCGGCCGCGAGCCAGTTTCGGTGGTATCGCGTATTGTCTAATTTGGCAGCGGAATTTTTATCAGGACCGTAGTTAGGAAATATTTGATCAGAGTGAAATACCACATTTTCATAATATTAAACACATGGGACAAAACCCAAGTTTGCAATACACACATTTTCATAGGAATAAATCCTATTTTATTTAATAAAAACATCTATTTTATTTTAGGTAACTTTATTGCCACTTTTTCAAGCCTTCAGTGCTGTCCAACTGGCTTCTATTTGGCTTTCACAATTTGTTACCTGAAACGCGTTTTAAAAACATTTGTCAGTGGGAAATACTGGTGAGTGAATCCCAGTTTAATCAAGTTTAAATAAAAACCATTGTACAGTATTGAGGGCGATCTCGCAATTACATTTGTTTCCAAGTTATAACAATTAACATCCATGGTACTGTCAGACCCGACTTGTGGAAATGTTACTCCTTGACCAGGTGGTAACAAATTTTGTATACAAAACCCCAACATACTCATGATAATTGTATTCTTACAAATACTCAATAACTGCTTAATATATAATTAATCGTGTGAGGTTTTGTAAAAACAATTCACAGAAAGATTTACAAAAAGCGGATAAACTCACATTGCTGTCTTAGATTTTCTGTAAGGGTTTCCTGGGAATAATCTATAAATTACACAAAAGCACACGTGTTAGTATAATAACCCATTTTAACATTAGTAATACCCTCCCCGAGACGGCATTCCAACGACTACGTCGGGCAGAACCACGACAGCCGTTACAGAACCCTAGATCAATCGGGTAGAGTATCTAATACGTATCCATGGGTTATGATACTTACAACGGAGCAGAACTTCGCTATTTAGGGGGTATTAGACCTGAGTATTATGCCTACTATGAGAGAATTACGTTTAGAAAGAAAGTTTTGAACGAGTTTTGCTGAAACCCGATGCCTGCTATTTATAGTGCCACATTTTGACTTTTACGCGACCCGCGTAAAGTTTAGACAAGGGCTACGCGGCCCGCGTCAACTCTGGTCAGTGGCCTACCTTGTCCGGATCATCGACTAGACCCGCCACGATGATGACACGTGTCATCACCGGGCTGCGCCACATTCTTGATCTCTAGCGGCCCGCGTAAGACCCTTAAGAGGTTTACGCGGCCCGCGACAAACCCAAAAACATTATTTTTAATTAATTTTAATAATATTCAAGGTATTCGGGGCCCGTTTTCACGTATGGGGTGTATTTTGGGACATATTGGGGTATTTTAAAATACATTAGGGTGTCGGAAAAATTCGAGGGTGTCGGTTTTCTATAGGGTTGTTATACAGATGAGTTAGTCCGTACTTGAGAAGAGGATCAAAGGAGGAACCAAACCCAGAAGCTTACCCAAGAATTCCGTTCTGGAAATTCTAACCGTGGGAAAAATGTAGGTTCTACCTCTGCACCCTACTGTAAGTATTGCAAAAGGAAGCATTCAGGAAGATGCTCCATAAACTGTAACTTTTGCAAAATATCTGAACACAAGGAGGAAGACTGCAGGAAAAAGCCTAACAACAGGATATGCTACAACTGCGGAGAACAAGGTCATATCAAGCCTAACTGTCCAAAGTTAGCTCCGGCTGCGAATACCAAGAATACTAAAAATGCTAGAGCATTTGTTCTGACTGCAGAAGAAGCAAAGATGATCCTGGATGTGATCACTGGTACGTTTTTAGTTAATGATGTTTTTGCTAAAGTATTATTTGACTCTAGTGCGAACCAAAGTTTTATTAATACTTCATTTGCAAACTTCTTAATCAATCATTAACTAAACTCCCACAAGAATGTCTAGTAGAGACAACAAATGGGGAAACCATTAAGATTTCTGAAATCTTGCAGGGAGCAAGAATAGAAATTTTAAATCAGAAATTTATTGCAAACCTTTACTCCATGAATCTGGCAGGATTTGATGTTGTGTTAGGAATGGATTGGTTAATAGCCAATAAAGCCAGTATTTTATGTGATCAAAAGTCAATTCAAGTAAATTCACCAAGAGGTGAAAAGATCACAATTAAAGGAAATAAAACCTCTAAATCCACAAAGTTCATCTCTCTGATGAAAACAACAAGTTATATAAGGAAAGGATCACTAGCGTATTTGATTTCTATAATCACTAACACTAAAGGAAAAGAATTAAAGGATATTCCAGTAGTATCCTGATATTCGTTAATTTACACATATTTTAGTTCCCCGTTTTACCCCTATTTTATGCGTTTTTGGCCGTAAAACCGTCATTCGGATACTTATTTATCTACATTTATGTTTACAGGCCTAAAAAAGCATACCAGACAAGATGATAGCGAAAACGAGGACTTTCCGGACAAAACGACGAAGCTGCGGACATTCTGTTAAAGAAACTGATCTGGGCCTGTGGCACGGTCGTGCCATCTGAAGAACGACCGTGCATCTCCGACAGTTAAAGATTTGTCCGGCATTGAACGAAGGTGCGACTAGGCGTGCAAGGCATTTACGATCAGCTCGGTGATGCACGGACGTGCCATCCGAAGAACGATCGTGTATCTACGATGATCCAGCCTGATCTCGGTGATGAACGCCCGGCCAACAGCTCGTGCAACAAGTAACCCGGAACTGAACGACTGTTCCACACGAAGAACGGTCGTGCCATTTCGAATCTGGTCAACGATCTGATGACGTATGCAGTATGGTGACCCATCCCCAATAATTGCTTAAAGTGCACGGTCGTGCCATATGGAGAACGACCGTGCGACAACGAAAATTATAAAAACAGAACAGAAACATTCTGTTCGACATTCTGGATTTTTGGAGAGCTTCTCAGGCGATTTTCAGGCTCCGGAGGCATTAGCTTTCACCCGGATTCAAGCCACATTGTCCCGTTTAGCTCGATTACTACCCGGATCCTTAGTCTAGTACTTGTTTATGGTTTGATTTTCTAATCTTTCCACGTTTTTGTTAATCTTTCAAGTACTTAGATTATTGTTTTTGTATTATTGTAGCCTTTGGGCAAAAACACAACAATCCCTTGCTAGATTATAGCCATTAGTATGTTAAACTTTGTTTGTAATGACATTTGAAGTATTTTCTATGTTAATCTTTGATGATTAGTTTGCAACCTTGTTATTGATATTGAATTCTTGATTATAAGTAATTATGTTGGATGATTGATGCTTGGTTAGTTAAGATAGTTGAAAAATGAAGCTTAATTAATCTTGTATTAGTAAACTTTGAACTTGGTTAACTAGTTTAGCTTGGTTTAAATGTATGCATCATGATACTAGAAATGGTTAGTGATTTAATAAAATGTAATTATTGTTAATCAAGAGAGCTTGCCGTCACGTAAGGACCTTAACGGGTTAGATGGTGTCGTTATAAATTCTTGCCATGATTTGTTAGCTTAGTTAGTAGTTTAGGCCAAAATTGCTTTCTTGGTGAATTATTGTGCAAGATTTGTAAAATGAACTCGGTTGTGATTTCATCTAGTTTATGCTTGTCTCGGTGGTTGCATTGTGTTTATCGGTGTCTCTTTCCTTGATTAAGTGCGGTTAGAAAACTCCTAACGGATGACTAGCTTATTTTTAAGAGATTTTCATAGACATTTATCAATTGCACGTTAAAGAACAATTTTAGGTGGTTAAAGTGTGTTTATCGTTTTAGCTTTCCGAATGATTGTCATGTTAGGATTCCCGAAAGGGATACTAATTGTCTTAAATTGGAAAATTGACCGAATGCTTCTAATGCCAAAACCGACTTAGTTGACATGCTGTGGTTGTGTATTTAGCAAGGCTTTTTATCTACTATCTATTATGTTTTTATTATGTATTTGGTTATGCTTACTTTAGTTTAGTTAAAATCAACCAAACTTATGTTTTTACCGGTAGTTAATTGACAAAGGTCTAGTATTATTTCTCCGCCCATTTCCTTGGACCGATACTTGGTTCTTACCGATACTTTATTACATATATGACGGGGTACACTTGCCTCTTTCGTGTGTGTTTTGATGTAAAAGTAATTATCACTTTTATAAATTTAAAACCAAATCGTGTGTAAATTCATTGCAAAATTATGTATATATACGCACACGTCAAGTTTTTGGCGCCGTTGCCGGGGAGATGGCGAGTTTTAGGAACGACCCGAGTCATTTGGTTATCAGTGTATATACTTGTTAATATTTGTGTATAATTTCTTGATTATTTATTTGTTTATTTATTTGTGAATATTTCTTGTTTTTGTTAGATTTATTCGTTTTTACGTTTATTTTTGTTCCATTTATTTATTTGATCCGGATTTATTTATTCACTTATTCTTTGGGTTTTCGGCACCATATAGCCATTTTTGTATTAGTCGATTCATTTATTTATTATGTTGATTTTTTTATAAAATTTCGGGCTCATTTTCGGATTTTTATAAAATTTTCAGCCCATTTATAATAACTTTCTGCTTCTATTCAGCTGGAAAAAAAACAACATTATTTAATTAATAAAATATTCACCGTGTCGAATTTTCGTTTGCAGGTTGATGTTCTCGACCCCCACTCCAGAACTTGTTGAACCGTTAGACGAACCCGAACGTGATCTTCGGAGGCGTCTTCGCACGAAAGGGCGCGCGGTTGGGCTACTGCTCGCGTCAGGCGAGCCGGAGTCGGTGGTACCCGTTGAAGCCGAGGGCTCAGGGGCAGCAGGGAACGCAATCATGGCAGACGACGAGCGACCTTTGAATGAGTCTAATCAGCCTGGAGCGACAGGCCTGGAGCCGAGTATCCTTAGACCTACTATAGATGCACCTAATTTTGAAATTAAATCTAGTATAATTAATATGGTGCAGAATTCGGTGCAGTTCGACGGACGCGAACATGAGGATCCCGGACGATATATTGCGGCTTTTCTCGAAGTGTGTTCCACTTTTAAGATGAGGGATGTTTCGGAGGATGCCGTTCGGTTAAGGTTGTTCCCTTTCTCACTGCGTGACAAAGCCAGAGCGTGGCTTATGTCACTGCCAGCTGGGTCCATCAGGACCTGGAATGGGTTGGCGGAGCTATTTATGAAGAAGTACTTTCCACCCGAGAAGACAACCAAGTTAAGGAATCGAGTGGTGACCTTTCGTCAGGATGAGGGGGAGTCGTTGCATGCAGCTTGGGAGAGATTCAAGGATCTGTTACTTGATGTTCCACATCATGGCTTCACCAAGAGACAGCTAGTCTTGACATTCTATCAGGGGCTTAGCTACAATACGCAGGAGCGATTAGATATGAATTCAGGAGGTGATTTGGGGACAAAGACGCCCAATGAGGCTTACGATATCATTGAAAAGGCTGCGTTGAAGTCTAGCTCTCGCCGCGAAGGAGATAGAAGTCGGGCTACATCATCATCATTAGGATCCCGCGCAGGAGTGCATGCTGTAGACGACTATACAACCATTACTGCACAAATCTCGGCTCTCGCATCGAGATTCGACAGGTCCCAGATGATTGCGCATGCGGGCTCGGGTTGTGACCAGTGTGGTGTGTCACACGAGCCTGGGGCATGTTTTCAGGGAGTCGGATACGAGGGCCACGAAGAGGTAGATTTCGTGAGTAATCAGGTTAGGCCGCAGAACAACCCTTACAGTAACACTTATAATCCCGGTTGGAGAAATCACCCAAATTTTGGGTGGCGTGCGAACACAGGCAATCAAAATCCTTTGGGATTTACTCCGCGCGCTCCAGCGCAACAGGGTCAGGGTCAGCAGTTCCAGCAGTACAACCAATCCTACCAGCAGCGTTCATACCCGCATCAGAATCAGGGCTCTGGGAGTAGTTCCCAGCAGCAGGCCCCTCAGTCTAGTTCTAAGCTGGAGGATATGATGGCCCAGCTTCTTACTAGCTCCTCGAGCGCGGATCAGTTAGCTGAAAAATGCTATCAGCAGAGCGAGGATCGTTTTCTCTCTCATGAGGGAGAAATGAGGAGCCACAAGGCCTTGATTCAGAACATAGAGAATCAGGTTGGTCAGCTGGCACAGATGATGTCAAAGAGACCCCAGGGTGGTCTCCCGGGCAATACTGAGACAAACCCGGGCTCGCACAGAGATGTGAATGCGGTGATGACCAGGAGTGGAAAACCTACCGGACCCGTCATATCGGACTCACCACCGATCACTGAAGCGGTCCCGACCGACACACCGGATGAGGTGCATGCCAGGCTACGCCCAGCAAGTACAGCACAAGTCCAGGAGCCGGTCACAGGTTACACGCCTCCAGTGCCTTATCCAGGAAGGTTGAAGAAGCAGAAGATAGATGAACAAAACGGTAAGTTTCTCGAAATGTTTAAACAATTGCATATAAACATACCGTTTGTTGAAGCTTTGGCACAGATGCCAAAGTATGCGAAGTTTCTGAAAGACATCCTCTCAAACAAGCAAAAACTCGAGGACATGTCTTGTGTGGTTATGAATGAAAGCTGCTCTGCTATTCTCCAGAATCGCCTGCCTACAAAAATGGGCGATCCAGGCAGTTTCACGCTTCCTTGCCTCATTGGCAATCTGTCGGTCAGTAATGCGTTAGCAGATCTAGGAGCGAGTATAAACCTTATGCCCTATAAGGTTTTTACAAAGTTGGATCTAGGTGAGCCGTCACCTACGAGGATGAGTATTCGACTTGCGGATCGTTCTGTCAAGTATCCACGCGGGTTTGTAGAGAATATGCTTGTTAAGATTGACAAGTTTGTATTTCCCGTGGATTTTTTTATCCTGGACATGGATGAGGACTCGAGAGTGCCTCTGATACTTGGACGCCCGTTTCTGAATACCGCCCGGACGATTGTGGACGTGGCGGCGGGCCAGATCACACTCCGAGTAGATGATGAGCATGTGACGTTTGACATTAAACGTTCTATGCAGCATCCTCTGAGTCAGGACGACGCGCTCTATTATGTTGACATTGTCGACACTTATGTGAGCACGCATTTCCAGGGTACGATCGAGGAGATAGATTCGGACACACATCTGTTGTGTGGGGACTTAGATGGCATTACGCAGGAGGGCCACTATTTAGAGCAGCCAGTCTATCAGATTGGTGATGATGGTCCCCAGAGTCCGAATCGTTTCACAGAAATTGATCGCGAAAGTGAAGTGAAGTCGAAGCCTTCAGTGGAAGATCCTCCTACCTTGGAGCTTAAAGAGCTCCCACCGCACCTGGAGTACGCATTTCTTGATGAGGAACGTCATTTGCCTGTCATTATTTCATCTGGATTGGCGGGAGAAGAGAAGAGCAGGCTGCTTAATGTGTTGAAACTTCATAAGAAAGCAATCGCCTGGAAAATCATGGACATAAAAGGAATAAATCCCTCTTTCTGTACACATAAAATTCTTATGGAGGATCAGTTCAAGCCGTGTGCGCAGCACCAGAGGCGACTGAACCCGAACATGCAAGAGGTCGTTAAAAAGGAAGTGATTAAGTTGTTAGATGCTGGTATGATCTATCCCATTTCCGACTCTGTTTGGGTCAGTCCTGTGCAGGTAGTGCCCAAAAAGGGGGGCATGACTGTGGTCACAAACGATAGGAATGAGCTCATTCCAACCAGGACGGTCACTGGATGGCGGGTTTGCATTGATTATCGCAAACTCAACGACGCCACCCGCAAGGACCACTTCCCGCTTCCATTCATTGATCAAATGTTGGAGCGTCTGTCAGGGAAGTTATATTATTGTTTTCTGGATGGGTTCTCTGGTTACTTTCAAATTCCTATCGCTCCTGAGGACCAGGAGAAGACCACATTTACCTGTCCCCTCGGTACATTCGCCTACCGGCGTATGCCGTTTGGGCTGTGTAATGCGCCGGCTACTTTCCAGGGATGTATGGTCGCCATTTTCCACGACATGATTGAGGATTCCATGGAGGTGTTCATGGACGATTTCTCGGTATTTGGGGATTCCTTTGATCAATGTCAAGAAAATTTGAAAAGAATGTTGAATAGGTGTGAGGAGACCAATCTGGTCCTGAACTGGGAAAAATGCCACTTCATGGTGAAGGAGGGCATAGTTTTGGGACACAAAATTTCTCACGCGGGCATGGAAGTCGATCCAGCTAAAGTCGACGTTATTTCACGACTTCCGCCCCCCATCTCTGTTCGAGCTATACGGAGCTTTCTCGGTCATGCCGGGTTCTATCGACGATTCATCAAAGATTTTTCAAAAATCGCCAGACCCATGACCCGTTTGTTAGAGAAAGATGCTCCGTTCGTGTTTGGAGATGATTGCTTGAGGGTTTTTGACCTCCTCAAGCAGAAGTTGATTGAGGCCCCTATTTTAGTCGCACCGGACTGGAGTCTGCCATTTGAAATCATGTGCGACGCAAGTGATTACGCTATAGGGGCCGTTCTGGGTCAAAAGAAGGAAAAGCACTTCCATCCGATCTATTATGCGAGCAAAACTCTTCACGACGCTCAAGAGCATTACACCACGACTGAAAAAGAGCTCTTGGCGGTCGTTTTCGCATTCGATAAATTTAGATCGTATTTAGTGCTTTCGAAAACCGTTGTATACACTGATCATGCAGCCATTAGATACCTCTTCAGCAAACAGGACGCAAAACCGCGTCTAATCAGATGGATCCTGTTGCTGCAAGAGTTTGATATTGAGATACAAGATAAAAAGGGTGCCTTAAATGTAGCGGCGGACCATCTATCTCGTTTAGAGCACGGAGACATCGAGGACTCACGTTGGGATTCAATCAATGACAAATTCCCACACGAGTCTTTGATGGTTGTTGAGATATGCGATGAGTCGCCATGGTTCGCCGACTTTGCGAACTATCTTGCTTGCGGGATTTTGATTAAAGGATTGACTCACCAGCAAAAGAGGAAATTCTTTTCGGATCTCAAGCACTACATATGGGACGACCCTTTCTTGTTCAAGGTGGGTGCTGATCAGGTGATTAGGAGATGTGTATCAGGGGCTGAGGCGACCGACATTCTGCGCCAGTGTCATGAGGGACCTACCGGAGGCCACCAGGGAGCCAACTTCACCGCGAAGAAGGTGTTGGATTCCGGGTTTTACTGGCCGACCATTTTCCGTGACGCGCAGAGTTGGGTGAAAGCGTGCGATGCTTGTCAGAGGGCGACGAACATATCGGCACGCGACGAAATGCCCCAGAACTTGATACAGGTTTATGAAGTCTTTGATGTTTGGGGGATAGACTTCATGGGACCATTCCCCCCCTCACGTGGAAACAAGTACAAACTCGTGGCTGTTGACTATGTATCAAAGTGGGCGGAGGCGCAAGCCTTACCCACTAATGACGCCAGGGTAGTTGTGAAGTTTCTTAAGAGTTTGTTCGCCCGATTTGGCGCTCCGAAAGCGCTCATTAGTGACCGAGGGACTCATTTTTGTAATACACAGCTTGAAAAGGCTTTGTATCGATACGGTGTGCATCACCGTTTGTCCACGCCCTATCATCCGCAGACGAGCGGGCAGGTGGAGGTCACGAACCATGGGCTTAAGCGTATCCTTGAGCGGTCGGTTGGAGCGAACCGCAAGGAGTGGTCGGACAAGCTTGATGATGCATTGTGGGCATTCCGTATAGCTTATAAGACCCCTATAGGGACCACCCCCTTTAGGTTGGTATACGGAAAGGCATGCCATTTACCGGTGGAGTTGGAGCACAAGGCTATGTGGGCATTGAAAACCGTGAATTTGGACCTTAAAACCGGAGGTGAAGCCCGGTTTCTCCAAATTCATGAATTGGAAGAATTGCGGCATCAAGCCTATGAGAGCTCCGTACTTTACAAAGAGCGCACGAAGAAACTTCACGATAAACGCTTGAAGGACCACAAAGAATTCCAAGCGGGTGATCTTGTTCTTCTGTACAATTCTAGGCTGCGCTTATTTCCTGGGAAGCTTCATTCACGCTGGACAGGACCATACACGGTTAAGGAAGTATTTCCTTATGGTACTGTTGCAGTAGAGAACGCGGATGGCGTTACATTTAAGGTAAATGGTCACCGGTTGAAGTTGTACGTTGCCGGGCCGATGGAATCGGCGGTGGAGGTGATTGAACTCCAAACCCCGCACACATCATAAGTGTGGGGAGGAGAGAGTCTACGCTACTGACTCGCGGATCAAAAATGTAGCAAGAGCGTATTTTGCGCTTTAGGGGTAGTTTCGTCCTTTTTAGTTGTTTTTCTAGTTTTAGCTTTGAGTCTTGCTATCGACTCGTCGACAAAAATTTAGCATGAGTCTACGCTGCTGACTCGCCGACAAAAATGCAGCAGGAGCGTCTTTGGCGCTATAAGGGTAAAATAGTCTTTTTTTGTATTTTTGTAGTTTTAGCGTAATTTAGGTTAGTTAGGTAGTTTACATTAGTTAGTTTAGTTTTCGTACGTACCGGGCGAAGGTTCTGTGTTGAAATATTGTTAGAACAGTTGGTGTGTCGAAAAAATGGCGAAAAACGGCCGAAACAGTTGCTGGAAATGGCTTCTGCGGAAAATTCTGTATCTGCACCTGATGCACGACCGTTCCTCGGGTCGCACGACCGTGCGATTCCGAGCAAGCCGGAACGGTTAGTCGCACCCTCGGTGCATTTCCGAGAAGAAGCTGCTGGGTTTGAACGATGTCGGTGACGCACGACCGTGCCACACGGAGAACGACCGTGCGTCTGGCTGAGGGCAATTTTGTCATTTTGCACATTATATATACCCTCATCTGCTGCAAAATCCCTCATTCGCGAACCCTAGCTGCTGCAGACCGTTCCAGGGCGATTCTTCACCATATCGCACGGTTTTTCACACGATCTCACACCCTTCTTCGCACGGTACGTTCCTAGTTGTAGTTTTCTTGTTTTCTTGCTTTCTAGGTTAGATTTCTTCCGATTCTTCAAGGAATTTTTAGGGTTCTCTTCATAAACAAATCGAAACCCTATCCCTTGTTGAATCGAAGTATCGTGAACACCCGGTTGACTTTCAGACCCCTGTTGACCCAATACTTGTTGAAATTTTGCAAAGATCAGATTGTTCTAAGTACAGGGGTCGAAATCTTCAGATACAAAGTCGCACGGTCGTTCCTCGTGTGGAACGGTCGTGCCTCGCCGGCTTATTCACGATATCTTCTGGGCTTGGTCTGTTAGTTCTCGGAGACGCACGACCGTGCGTCTCGAAGAATGACCGTGCCATTCGCCCAGTTCAGTTAGACAGTTTCTTCATAATTGGCTGCTCGCTTGTTTTCAATTCATTTCTCTCCTGTTTCTGTCTTTCTAACAATGTTCCCCATTACAGATGGATCACCCTTTCCTTCAGTTTGACCCCGACATCGAGAAAGAAGCTTTATGCATCCCGAGGCGCGACGCCTTGTGGGAAATGTCACGGCCCACGACCCGGTTTGACCCGTTTCAGGAGCCGCGGCAGAAAATACTGCGGTATTTATTTAATTGAGTTTAACAGCGGAAACAGGATCGCTTAAAGCTAAAATTTTTCCCCGATTATTTTATTTCACAATTCGGGATAAAACCCCGATAATTTACAATAGTAGGTTTTTACTATAAAAGTGTGATATTACAAAATCATTTCTTTATTTTATATTGAGCCACTATCTTAAGCTTGAAATGCTCCCCAGCACTTTTCCTGAATTACAACAGATCACCTGAAACATGTTTGAAAAATGTTTTGTCAGCGGGAAATACTGAGTGAATCATTCTATTTTGCATAATGATGCATAGTTATTAATTACAGCATAAGAGCGATTACAATGGCTTTTATCTTATTTTTATCTGGCATTCTGTCACAATGGTGACAAGTCACAATGGTGATGATGGTCATACCACTATTTAGATCAATGAACCTAAATAGTGACGATTATCCCTGTAGGTCAATGAACCCAACAGTGATTATCCCGAGTAGGTCAACGAACCTAAATGGGAGAAATAAGTAATGTGCACAATACCCCACTAACCAGTAATTCAAGATATCCACGACTTAGTCCCTGTAATTAATCTTGAAAATAATTTGGAGTATTGTAACATATTTAATAAAAATAACTCACAAACGGTGAGAATAGTTGTATAAAGCAATTTGATAAAAAGAGAATAGCTCACAAACTGTGAGAAAAGAAGAATGACTCACATTGCAAAATTTATACGGGCAGAGCCTAGCCTACTGATTAGCCTTTTATCCTAATTTCAATAACAAGCACACGATTTGGCATTAGTAATCAATCCAGCATTTACGATAACTCACGAGATCAAATTCTCACAACGAATGACAAAATGCAATACTTTGTCCATCGATTTAACGATGATCCGTTGAATTAACAACGAACGACAAGGTATAATACTTTACCCATCGAATTAACGATGATCCGTTGAATTAACAACGAACGATAAAGTATAATACTTTACCTATCGAATTAACGACAATCCGTCAAATTAATGACGAACGATAAAGTATAACCCTAATGTGGGCGGCACTTAAACATTCATTGGATATTTGAATCAATCGGACAATGAATCGTAGCAGCGATTGTGCTAATACCCTGATTGCAGCTTCAATTTAGGGATCTGGGTGTTTAATTTGAGTATACAGAAGAAAACTCGATGTAGAATTGAGAATTCTTTCGACGTTTGCTGTCCAGAAATCAAATGCCAACGTTCTGAATTTATACACCAAATTTATCTAGCTTACGGACCGTAAGCTTAATGACCTTACGGTCCGTAAGGTAGACTTCTTGCTTATTTTGTTGCCACGTGTGGGACTAGCTCAGATGAATCGACGATATTTAAAAATTCAGCTTCTTCTCCACGCAAATATAGATAATTCTCAACTAGGGTTTACCCCCCCTGAGTTTTAGGGGCCCTAATCCTGATTCTGAAAATTATGAAAATTTCAGGGTTTGCGTAAAATCACTTGGGTGTCTCAATTAAGGTTTCCTATTGGTCAAATTAATTTAATAATTATGACTTTTGATGAGAGTCGTTACATTCTCCCCAACTTAATAAAAATCTCGTCCTCGAGATTTACTGGAATAATTGAGAATACTCTCTCTACCTTTTTGATTCCAGTTTCCACGTATATTAGGATCCTGTCTTTGAATCCTACTTTATTTAACATTATTTGTTTACCTTATATCTTGGAAAGGTACTACCAAAGATTCATCTGATAGACATTTCTTGAGATTGGATATATAAAATATATCATGTATTCCAACTAACCTTCCTGGTAGTTGTAAACTATAAGTAACTAATCCAATACGTTGAATTTACTGGAAATGATCTTACATAATTTGGTCTTAGATTTCCTTTCTTACCAAATCTAACCACTCCTTTCCAAGGAGATACTTTTAATAGTATTTTGTCTCCAACTTGAACTCCAACGACTTTTATCTATTATCTGCATAATTCTTATGATTATCTCTTGCCGTTTTCAGCTTTTCCTTTCGTGATACCGAATATCACAGTCGTAGTCACTTAGGATTTTTATTCATCTTCTTTGCCTCAAATTCTTTTTGCACAATTATATATATCTTAACTTCTTATAATCCATATAGATAGTATCCTTACTTCCATACAGATAATATCTCCAAATCTTAAGGCAAAAATTTATGGCTCCTAATTTCTAAGTTATGAGTATCGATTCTTAGTTATAACCTTATTCAATTTCCTATAATCAAGATTCATTCTCATCGAATGTCTTTCTTTTTCTTAACAACCCATATTGTGCTAACCGATAAGGTTCCTTGGCTTATCGGTAAAATTTCTGGAATTTAGATGAATTTTAAATTCTATCTTTATATATGATGGTAATCCAGGTAAATCTTCTGGAAATATATCTAGGTATTCGGAATTTACAGAAATTTCCTTAAATTCTGTATCTTTAGTATTTAATGATTACTAAAATCATATATACTATTCCTTGCTTTCGTTCATAATTAGCAATTTCCATTACTGATATGAACTTCATAGGCTTACATGATTTATTTCCTGTAATCATAATTACTTCTCCGATAGTTGATTGAATTTCTAAGAAATTCTGATCACAGATAATGATCACATCATTGAACTCAACTAATTTCATAGATAATAGGATTGCAGAAAATTTATAACTTATTTCTAGGTTCTGTATCACCTTATCTATTTTAACTGAATTCCCATCTACCGTTTCTAATATATAGAAATTTATCTAATGCTGTTTAACGGTAAGTTAAGAGTTTGGCAGAGTAGAGTATTTATAAAACTTTGGTTTGCACCAGAGTCGAATAATACTTTCATGTAAACATTGTAAACTAAGAACATACCGGCTATCACATCTGGAATCATCTCGGCTTCATGAGTAGTCAGCTGAAAGGCTCTCGCATTCCTTTTTGCTCCTTCTGCTGGTTTGACTTGATTGTCAAATGATTTATTCAGTTTTGGACAATCTGGCCTAAGATGTCCAGTTTCTCTACAGTTGTAGCAAACTGAAAATTTCTTCCTCCTACAGTCTTCTTCTTGATGTCCTGGAATTTTGCAAAAATTGCAATATCCTTTGCATCTTCCAAAATGCTTCCTTTTGCAAAAATTGCAAAATGGACTAATAGAAGATTGCCCATTCCCTCCTTTCTTGAAATGGTTATGGTTACCCGAACTGAATTCTTGGGTAATCTTTTGGGCTACTTCCTTCCTTCTATTTTCTTCTCTTGTCCGTACTAGCTCGTCAGTCATAGTATTGGCTAATTCTACTGCATCATCAATCGTGCAAGGTTTTGCAGCTTTGACGATATTACGGATCTCGGAAATCAATCCCCAAATATAACGAGAAATAAGTACCGGCTCTGGCGAAGCCAGGGTTGGTACCACTCGAGCATATTCGAAGAATGTCGTAGTATACCTTCGACAATCTACATCTACCATCCTATGGGTTAGAAACTTATTTGCCATTTGATCTTTTTCGTACTCAGGACAGAATTTTCTTTCTACAAGACTCTTAAATTCTTCCCAGTTCATAGCATACGCCATCCTTCTTCCTTTTGCCTGTAACATTGTATTCCACCATTCTAGCGCTACTTCTTTGAAAAGGTTTGAAGCGTACATAACCTGATCATCCTGAGCACATTTACTTATGGCAATTACTGCCTCGGTTTTCTCTAACCAACGCAGTGCTGCAGTCGCTCCTTCATTGCCTGCAAACTCAGTGGGTTTACATGCAAGAAATTCTTTGTAAGTGCAACCAGGCGTTGCAACTTTCCTTTTCTTAGGGAGCGGAGCTTGCCGTGGTTCATTATCATGATTAACATGATTACTACCTCCATTTTTGCTATTACTGAAATTATCTTCAGAAATGCGTTTACTAGGAATAACTTGTTGAGGTTCAATTGGATTTTTAACAGCAGCAATGATTGCTGGAATAGCATTGGCTATCCCTTGAGCAACTATTCCTGGAATAGTGTTGGCTATCCCTTGAGCAATGATATTTTCTATATCTTGCCTAGTCACATATTGGTTCCCCGATTGTTGCTCAGATTGATTACCCTCATTAACTGGTTCATTATTAGCGTTTTCCATCTGATATCTATTTTATAGATACATAATTAGTATAAAGGAAATAATTCAATGTCACAATTTAGTTGCACATAATCACATAAACGAATATACAAACAAAATTGTAACTTTTCTAATATTTCCTTATATCATGTTTCTATATACACCCGTTTTATTATTTATTTTACACATACTGATTTTACTATTACTTTTACACAATCACCGTTTCATAATCCCCTATCCTTTATCAGATGATGTTCTAATAACGGCGTTTCTTCTCGTCGTATTTCCAGGAGATTTGTCCCAAAGTCTCTTGGATTATATTCCCAGCATCCATTTTGTCAAAATGATGAAGTTCAGTCCTATTCTCGTTACTTATTGGTAAATTTGGTAAAGGTTCTGGATTGTACTTAGGAAAAAGCCTATAGGGATGGTTTTGTAACAGTATTTCATTATCCAACCATTCTTCTATATTCCAATGATTCGAAGAGTTTCGAATAGATGGTTCTAAATTATTAACAGGCTCAATATTATCATCTGTTGCCATTATAAAATCTAATTCTTCTTGAGATGGTAACTCCTCAGTTTGCCTAGGGCTTTCCCCAATTTCCATTTTCTTAGGCTTAGGTTTCTCAAGAGGTAAAGCATTGAATTCTATAGGTTCTTCTATGTCTGGAATATATCTATTAAAATCTCTGGAAACTTCTATTCTTACTGGATAGAGATTTAAATTCTGAAGGGCTTCCGACAGATCACTCATGCTGATTAGTAAAATACACATAATTATTAAATCATACTAAAATTTTATGTAACAACTTTTTAAATAGTATTTTATATTACAAATACAAATTAAAACATACTAGGTTTTATTTGTAATTTATTTATTTATAAATTTTTCTAGATTGTAGATAATAAAAATACTAAACTTTAAATCAGAATATTTAGAGATTTATATTTATTATTACAGTGATTAACATATCAAAATCTATATACTAAATAAGTATGATGACTTATTTTACATATATTAACTAATCATTATCATTGTGGATATTGGTTAATGCTGCCTTGTTTAAGCATAGGTGATCAGTCCATGCATAACTAAGGCTAGGTTATCCAATATCTGTCTTTGATAATAACCCTAATATTTTAAAAATAATCTTAATACTACTACTACTATTAATATATTATTATTAATAATAAAATTATTAATAATAATTAACTAAACAATAATTTTAAATAAGAGTATACTATAAAAATATAATTTTTTTTTTACCACAATATAGTAATACTATATTTGTAAATTAGGTAATATATATAATCAAGTAAATTTATATATAATGTTTTTCGATTAACGATAATGGAGCAACAAATATTACAATATATATAAAAATATGCCCATATTAAAATTAACAAATAGCCAGTTAATAAAACACATAATCATATAATAGTAATCAGGAAAAATTAAGTATTTTTAATTAGCTTAACCCAGTGGCTGTAATCAGGAAAAATTTTGAGTATTTCTAAATACTCAATCAGCTTAACCCAGTGGCTCTGATACCACCTTTTTCTGTCACGGCCCACGACCCGGTTTGACCCGTTTCAGGAGCCGCGGCAGAAAATACTGCGGTATTTATTTAATTGAGTTTAACAGCGGAAACAGGATCGCTTAAAGCTAAAATTTTTCCCCGATTATTTTATTTCACAATTCGGGATAAAACCCCGATAATTTACAATAGTAGGTTTTTACTATAAAAGTGTGATATTACAAAATCATTTCTTTATTTTATATTGAGCCACTATCTTAAGCTTGAAATGCTCCCCAACACTTTTCCTGAATTACAACAGATCACCTGAAACATGTTTGAAAAATGTTTTGTCAGCGGGAAATACTGAGTGAATCATTCTATTTTGCATAATGATGCATAGTTATTAATTACAGCATAAGAGCGATTACAATGGCTTTTATCTTATTTTTATCTGGCATTCTGTCACAATGGTGACAAGTCACAATGGTGACGATGGTCATACCACTATTTAGATCAATGAACCTAAATAGTGACGATTATCCCTGTAGGTCAATGAACCCAACAGTGATTATCCCGAGTAGGTCAACGAACCTAAATGGGAGAAATAAGTAATGTGCACAATACCCCACTAACCAGTAATTCAAGATATCCACGACTTAGTCCCTGTAATTAATCTTGAAAATAATTTGGAGTATTGTAACATATTTAATAAAAATAACTCACAAACGGTGAGAATAGTTGTATAAAGCAATTTGATAAAAAGAGAATAGCTCACAAACTGTGAGAAAAGAAGAATGACTCACATTGCAAAATTTATACGGGCAGAGCCTAGCCTACTGATTAGCCTTTTATCCTAATTTCAATAACAAGCACACGATTTGGCATTAGTAATCAATCCAGCATTTACGATAACTCACGAGATCAAATTCTCACAACGAATGACAAAATGCAATACTTTGTCCATCGATTTAACGATGATCCGTTGAATTAACAACGAACGACAAGGTATAATACTTTACCCATCGAATTAACGATGATCCGTTGAATTAACAACGAACGATAAAGTATAATACTTTACCTATCGAATTAACGACAATCCGTCAAATTAATGACGAACGATAAAGTATAACCCTAATGTGGGCGGCACTTAAACATTCATTGGATATTTGAATCAATCGGACAATGAATCGTAGCAGCGATTGTGCTAATACCCTGATTGCAGCTTCAATTTAGGGATCTGGGTGTTTAATTTGAGTATACAGAAGAAAACTCGATGTAGAATTGAGAATTCTTTCGACGTTTGCTGTCCAGAAATCAAATGCCAACGTTCTGAATTTATACACCAAATTTCTCTAGCTTACGGACCGTAAGCTTAATGACCTTACGGTCCGTAAGGTAGACTTCTTGCTTATTTTGTTGCCACGTGTGGGACTAGCTCAGATGAATCGACGATATTTAAAAATTCAGCTTCTTCTCCACGCAAATATAGATAATTCTCAACTAGGGTTTACCCCCCCTGAGTTTTAGGGGCCCTAATCCTGATTCTGAAAATTATGAAAATTTCAGGGTTTGCGTAAAATCACTTGGGTGTCTCAATTAAGGTTTCCTATTGGTCAAATTAATTTAATAATTATGACTTTTGATGAGAGTCGTTACAGGAAAGGCGGGGACAGTTCGGAGTCCCACGATGGTTGGACTGGGAAGTCATGCGTGAACTCAATCAGTACGATCGACTGGACGACATGATGAGTCGCCCGCTTGCGAATCTGGTCGGTTGCAACCGACCCGTTTACCGGGAGCTGACTATAGAGTTCTTTGCATCGTATTCCTATGAGAAACCGGCTGCTTTTAGAAGACCTGATTTCCGCTACAAGAAGCGGGTAAATTTCAGGTTATGTGGGCAATGGCATAGTTAGTCGGTTGGTCGTTTGGGACGGAGGCTAGGGATTTACACGAGGGACGACATGGATGATGAAGATGTCTTCACTGATCAGTTCACCTTCCCCTCTGACGCAGATAGGGATGCATTTTGGGCTGTTAACGCTATTGGGGAGCCCTACAACCCGAGGATGTCAAAGGCCTCGCGACTCCGAGACCCTCTGGTGCGAGTGATGCACCATGTATTCAGCCATTCGATATGCGGACGCATGGACAGTCTCGGTAACTGTCCCACACCTGACTTGATCTTTTTATATGTGTTGGTTGACAAAGCACCAATCAACCTGGGTGCACGCATGGACAGTCTCGGTAACTGTCCCACACCTGAGTATTTCGTCAAGAGTTCGGGGCGGACCCCGAATAGTGAGATTCATGGCGGTCAGTACGTGACCGAGATAGCCTACAATAATAACTATATGACTGAGGAGGTTCTCCAGGGTCTCACTTTGATTACTGAGGGGGTTCATGTTGATATCCGGTCTCTGAAGTTCATGGGGGTGATTGCTGAGCTTGATAGAGGAGATAGGTTGAGGGGATTGAATAACGAGGTCTGGGACCCGTTACCTCCAGATGAGGAGGAAGATGAGGAGGAGGATGAGGATGTTGAGATGGGAGAGCAGCACCAGCCACCGACACCACCACACTCGCCGCAGCACCATGCATTTCATCAGCATGAGGATTGACCCACTTTCTACCAGCAGTTCCAGGATATGCGTGTGACGCAGGAGCAGCATGGTACCTACTTCCACGAGATCAGATCTAGCCAGGACCAGATCCGGGCTAACCAGGACGAGATTCGGGCCAGTCAGGCTCAGATTCGGGGCACCCATGACCAGCTTCGGCAGAGCCAGGATACTTTATATCAGGGGGTCAGTGCGGGATTCTCATATCTTTTCGGGGAGATGCTTCACGCATACCCCGACTACTTTCAGCACCCTCCGGAGTTCCCACCGTGGAACCCCCCTGGCTATGGCGATCAGGGCCCATCTGGCACGAGACATGATGATGATGATGAGTAGTTGGCGGTGGTGTTAGCATTTGATGGTGTTTTCTTTTTCAGTACTTTATTTACTTTTGGGTGTTTATTTTGACTATTATTTAAAACACCCCGGTTATGTATTTCAGACAATTTCCTTTATGTTCTGTTTGGATTTTAGTATTTATGTATATTATGGTTGTTTGTGATTTTTCTATTTCTGTTATGTTTTGGGTGCACATGTGACATACTCGCAGGTTTTATCTATCGGATCTTGGACCGGAGCACGTACCAGATACAGCTTCGGAAGTCTCGTGGCGCCAACATCATCTTGAGGGGAGTATTTTTTTTATCCCTTTCTCTATATTTCGGGTCTCGCATTGGGGACAATGCGAAGTTCAAGTGTGGGGAGGGGGTTAACTTTGTTAACTTAACTTTGTTTGTCCTCTTATTTATAAAAAAAAAAATCAGAAAATCAGAAAAATCATTCAAAAATACTTGTATTTTGTATATATTTTTGTAAATAAACCGGTTGGTTGTGTTTTAGAAAGCATCGGACTTGATAAAAACTCGACAAGCAAAATATTTTTGAAAAAGGAAACCGGAAAGCGTGACAAACAAAGAAAGACTTGCATGATAGTTTTCACACTTTTACCCATTCCT
This sequence comes from Helianthus tuberosus, assembly GCA_030545235.1. Lineage (NCBI taxonomy): Eukaryota > Viridiplantae > Streptophyta > Magnoliopsida > Asterales > Asteraceae > Helianthus > Helianthus tuberosus. The sequence goes on from CM060443.1 coordinate 10,403,882, forward strand.
TCCGTTACGTGAGCATTTTGAGCCTAGATTATTATATATTTGTTCATTTCGGATATAGGATTGAGCCGGATATTATGTGCAATTTAGAACTTGTCACTAGTATGCTTGTTAAGACCATGAACTTGTGAATTTGTGTAAAAGTGATAGAGGCACTTAGATTACCCCTTTGTTGTGTACTTGTTCTTTGTGTTGTGCTTCCCGTTCACCTTATATTACCCTTTAGGATTAACCATGTCGAGCCTTCCCGTTCACCTTTGTTTACCCACATTATCGCCCACTTAACCAAATTTAGCCTTTTTATGTTTTTAAACCTTTTTAGTGTTGAAACTCGGTTAAAATAATAGTTTAACTAGCTTGTTATTGTTTATATTTCATTGTATAGTTTCCTAAAAAAAAATAAATAAATAAAACACCCTAAAATAGGGTGAAGTTGATAGAAATCGAGCAATTTTGAATGCTTAAATGTTAAAAATTTCGTTAATAAGCTCGATTGCGCTTTAGTCGCCTTTTTAAGGCGTTTGTATGTAAAGTTGTATTGTTTATTGCTAGTTAAACGCTACTACCGAGTTTTAACCATTTTCGCCACTTTAATTGTCCACTTCCATACCCTTCGCCCTAGCCTAACGTTATAACCCGTAAAGACCTCTTGATTTACACTTATTTGCATGTTAGTTGGTGGAGACGAGATCTTATGACAAGCTTATGATATTGCACATTTCATTGACTAGGCGTTGAGTGTTTACGCATACACATTTTACGTATGTTTCATAAATAAAACCGAGTGTGTGTGAACATTGTGAGTTGTGTGAAGATTAACATGTGACTCAATTAAATGTTTTGTCACGGCTTTTTGGTTGTCGCTTTTAAATTGCATATGCTGGTTTGGGTTTGAATCTTTTGATGTTGTCTTTCGACAAACCGGCTAACCGTTTATATTAGTTTTCAATAAAATAGTGTGTAAATTATCGTTCTTGTTTGTTTATGTCTTTTATTGCTTTTTAGTTTAGCTTGCTTGAGGACAAGCAAGGTTCAAGTGTGGGGAGATTTGATATTCGTTAATTTACACATATTTTAGTTCCCCGTTTTACCCCTATTTTATGCGTTTTTGGCCGTAAAACCGTCATTCGGATACTTATTTATCTACATTTATGTTTACAGGCCTAAAACAGCATACCAGACAAGATGATAGCGAAAACGAGGACTTTCCGGACAAAACGACGAAGCTGCGGACATTCTGTTAAGGAAACTGATCTGGGCCTGTGGCACGGTCGTGCCATCTGAAGAACGACCGTGCATCTCCGACAGTTAAAGAATTGTCCGGCATTGAACGAAGGTGCGACTAGGTGTGCAAGGCATTTACGATCAGCTCGGTGATGCACGGACGTGCCATCCAAAGAACGATCGTGTATCTACGATGATCCAGCCTGATCTCGGTGATGAACGCCCGGCCAACAGCTCGTGCAACAAGTAACCCGGAACTGAACGACCGTTCCAAATGAAGAACGGTCGTGCCATTTCGAATCTGGTCAACGATCTGATGACGTATGCAGTATGGTGACCCATCCCCAATAATTGCTTAAAGTGCACGGTCGTGCCATATGGAGAACGACCGTGCGACAGCGAAAATTATAAAAACAGAACAGAAACATTCTGGATTTTTGGAGAGCTTCTCAGGCGATTTTCAGGCTCCGGAGGCATTAGCTTTCACCCGGATTCAAGCCACATTGTCCCGTTTAGCTCGATTACTACCCGGATCCTTAGTCTAGTACTTGTTTATGGTTTGATTTTCTAATCTTTCCATGTTTTTGTTAATCTTTCAAGTACTTAGATTATTGTTTTTGTATTATTGTAGCCTTTGGGCAAAAACACAACAATCCCTTGCTAGATTATAGCCATTAGTATGTTAAACTTTGTTTGTAATGACATTTGAAGTATTTTCTATGTTAATCTTTCATGATTAGTTTGCAACCTTGTTATTGATATTGAATTCTTGATTATAAGTAATTATGTTGGATGATTGATGCTTGGTTAGTTAAGATAGTTGAAAAATGAAGCTTAATTAATCTTGTATTAGTAAACTTTGAACTTG